>CP054670.1:8750000-10000000 GCA_013348765.1 Carpinus viminea | reverse complement strand
GCATGATTTGTTGCGAAACATGGGAAGAGAAATCATTCGTGAAAAACACCCCAATGAACTTGGGAAATGGAGTAGATTATGGCTGCATGAGGATGCATTTGATATATTAGCAAAGCTCGAGGTACTAAGAACTTTCTCAATTGAAAACATTGAAAGAAAAACAAAGCATTTTTTCTTCTTCTAATATATATGTTATTCAGGAAGCAAATGCATACTAATTCACACTGATCACATGCCTTGAAAGTGTAATCCATATATTTCTTATTTGAAAATAGGAACATTTTTTTTTCTTTCCTAACATCATTCTATTGTTTTTGTAGTTGCAAACATGATTACATTATATTAAGCAAAGCGAGATAAATGAAATGATTAATAAGAAAGATTATGTGATAAGTTTGGATAATCACTTATCTCATGCAATTCTTGTGTTTTTACAGGGAACAAATGCAGTTGAAGGACTTACTTTAGAATTGACAAGTCAAAGTAAGGTGAATTTCAATTCAGAAGCATTTATTAAGATGCAGAGACTAAGATTACTCCAACTTGATTACGTACGACTCACTGGAGACTATAAATATCTTTCCAAAGAATTAAGGTGGCTCTGTTGGCATGGATTCCCTCTAAAGTTTATTCCAAATGAATTTTATCCAAGAAACTTAGTTGTGATTGACTTGCAATATAGCAATCTCAAAAGTTTGGGGTCCAAAGGTACAATAATCAATGATTTATTTATTTATATTTTTATATATGTTCTAGGCTCTAGTATTGTGCTTTCCTTCCTTTTCATTGGTTGTTTTCTCATTTGTTTAGCAATTGCTCGAGAAGATGAAAATTCTAAATCAGCCATTCTCATTATCCTGAGCTGCACCTCGACTTTTCAAAACTCCCAAATCTAGAGCAATTAATACTTGAAGATTGTAATGGTTTGCTTGAGGTTCACCACCCATTGGAGATCTTAATAATCTTGTTTTGGTGAATTTGAAAGATTGCAAATGCCTTAAAGTTTGCCAAGGAGTTTCTATAAGTTGAAGTCTCTAGAAACTCTCATTCTTCTGGTGTTCTAAAATGGACAATTTGGCTGACAACTTGGGGGAGATGGAATCATTGACAACTCTTCTTGCAGACAGAACTGCCATAAGACAAGTGCCTTTTAGTATAGTGCAACTGAAGAATCTCAAATATTTATCTCTATGTGGGTGTAAAGGATCACCGTCTAAGTCATTGCCATCACTCTTTTGGTCTTGGATATCACCAAGGAAAAGTCCTAAGTCAGTCAATCTACTGCCTGCTACGCTACAAGGCTTGAACTCACTAACACGCTTATGTCTTTCGGACTGCAATTTATCAGATGACGGAATTCCTACAGATCTTTGGAATTTATGTTCTCTTGAAATTTTAGATTTAAGATGCAATAATTTTGAAAGCCTATCAACAAGCTTAGGTGGTCTTTCGAAGCTTCAAGATCTCAAATTGGATCGCTGTAGAAAGCTTAAATCAATTCCGGATTTACCAGCAAGTTTGATTTTTTTATATGCAGAACACTGCACTGCACTGGAAAGAATGCCGGATGTATCAAAGCTCTCAAATATGAACGGTTTGTGCCTTACAAACTGTCACAAATTAGTCGAAATTCCAGGTCTAGATAAGAGGTCAAATCCTATTGTATCTGTTGCCATGGAAGGGTGCATGAATCTAACATATACTTTTAAGCAAAGCTGCTTACAGGTACAGGTTTCTCTCTGATCTCTCTCTCTCTCTCTCTCTCTCTCTAACACGCATCATCCTTCTTCCTTGTTGTGTAATAGGAATGGCTTATGCGTGGAGTTGGTAGCGTGTTTGGCATTATCCTCCCTGGCAATCAAATCCCCGATTGGTTCACGTATCAGTGTGAGGGACCCTCGGTACATTTTGAAGTACCTACTGTTGATTCCATATTGAAAGAGTTTGGTGTATGTTTTGTCTACGCATCACGTGTTCAAGTATTATCTTCATATAAAGCCAGCATGTCATTTATCAACCATACCAAGAAAACTATTCTGACTAATTTGGCAGTAAGAACTGGTGGCCCATTCCGTCTTGGAGATCACCTATTTCTATGCAATATTGTTCTTACCAATGATTTTGAGGATGGTGATGAAGTAGAGGTTCTTGTAGATTGGGGACCTGAAATTATTGTGAAGAAAATAGGGGTCTATCTAGTATATGAAAGGGTTGTTGTTGATGGAAAAGATGAGGATCATGCCATTGTTGTCAGTGATGATGATAAGGATGACAACAACAATGGAGAAAACAGATGCTCCTCTAAGAGAAAAATGAGATCTCCAAATATGATTGATGATTCACAAACTTTGATGAAAGAGAAAAAGCTCAAAAAGCTTGCTACAGAGGAAAATGAGCGTGTCATTTTTACTCTTTTATGACGAGATCTCAAAAGTTTCATTTTGATTGATTAGTTGTAACTTGTAAGATATATATATATATATATATATATATATATATGTATGTATGTATTCTTGTCTCACATGTATTGTATATATAATTATTGAACGAAGCTTATGACCCACGAATGCAGGATTCTTATGGTTATATTATAAATTTATAATCGTACTTTTCATAAGTATTATGAAATTTACTTTTATAATTGTAAGAGAAAACTTGAATTTTGCTTAATCAAAACATTAATATAAAATTAGATATAATTTATAATATTATTGGTGTAATACTTATTAGATTTCAATATAAATAAAACTCAAAATTATAAATATTGAAAAAGTACTTTGGTTGTAGAAAAAGAACAGATTCTTTGTTATAGTTTAATTTCAAAATTTAAACACATTTCTATCGAACTTTTCTTTATAGGTTGTAAAAAAATAAGCACGCTTTTTAAATAAAAAGACATACTAAAAATTATACACCAATATATTACTCAACATATAAATCTGAATAAATCATACAAATAAACAAAAATCTCATGTTTAATAGGCCTCAAACAATATTAAATAAGAAGCATGTTATATCGAACAATTAACGATTTTATAAACTAATGGACACTAAGCAAAAATAAGCCTCAAGATAACCGTTGTGATTTGACACTTTGGTTTGGACATCGAATATATAATTGCTCGTATGATGCTAATCATATATATATATATATATATATAAAGATTATTTTTGCTAATGAAATAAAAATAAATACCTAATCATTATGTTGAGTAAAAATCAACAATCTATACAATTAATAATTAATATACGATTATATATTTTTAAAAAATAAAAAATAATGCAATGAAATTTTTGGTTAATAATCTTTATGCTTCTTAAAAAACCGATTTTTTTATTATTTTTGATTAATAATGCAATGATTTTTTTTTTTTAATTTCTACATCATATCATTTAGTTCTTTTTTTTTTAACATGTCTCACAAGAGGGGAAGGGGATTAACCACCGATTGAGCTACCTCGAGACTTTAATCATTTAGTTCATCTAATTCAACTATAATATATAATATTATGTTATATACATATTAAAGTGATTAAACATAATAATACATAATAATTTGATTTGTATTATTTGTTTCCTTGATTTTGACATTAATAATACTTAATTTATTGCATAATTTATATATGAAAACTCTTCAAATATAATTAAATGTCATTAATTATACTAATTTAATGACTGATTTTTAAGTAAAACCGATTTACTCTTAAAAATTGATTCACAAATTATATCTTAAAAACCGTTTAGCATTATAATAAAAAATGGTTCACACCATATATCGTAATATTAAAGACTTCGAGTGTGATTCACTTTTATATATATATATGATATGTCATGCTTCCAAGTGCAAGTTTCCTCTATAGTCTCCATATGCTATCCATCATGCTAAATTCTCCTAGAAAATAATCTATGTATGTTACAAGCCACAATAAGTAAATCCTAACATAGGGGTGTAAAAATTACCAAAATATTCCTTATCTTTATTTAGAATTACTCATTTTCATATGATCTATATGTGATATGTTTGATTTTGCTTACATTATTCCATTCACATATACTTGCAGGTGTTGCACCTATTTCAGAGTGATTTCAATTGTTGAGTGGTAACACCGGTGAGATGCTCTACGAGGTTTGAGAGCATGTGAAAATTCTTTGGTAGTTTTTAGTTAAAAAAAAAAATTGTTTCTTGAGTCTTTATTTCCGTATTTTGTTTTGAGATGTAAATGGTTTGCCATGAACCCAACATAGAGCTAAAGGTTTACTCATAACAAACATATTTAAGGTGCAAAAATAAAAAGCATCATAAAAATCCATGAATAAGATTTTAGTCAAGATGTATGAAAACAGAACAGAAAGGAAGGACCATAGGGAATGGAACCGAGGGGAACAAGCCAATCATCGAAGCCTTCTGGCTTCTCTTTCGGACTCGAGCAGGGTAAGGATATCGCCTTCCCTCACCGGGCCCTTCACATTTCTCATGATGAACCTGTTTTGATCATCAAGAAACTTGACTCGCACCTGAGTCACTTGCCCTCTGGATCCGGTTCTTCCCATTACCTTCACACGGCATGCTTCACCTGAGATTCCATCCTGCACAAGTACAAAGTATAATCAGGAAAATATGAACATTTATGCAAATTATTGAAAGAAAATAAATCTTCACTACATGGAAGCCAAACCAGAAAAGAACATGGCAAAGACAAATTAAAGGAAAGAGAAGAGGGGGAAAAAGATTTGTTTTGATTCTTCGTTGGCATTATAAATTTGCTTTGCCTTTACCAACTAATATAATTAACCAAAATAGATTGAAATATGAAGGAGATGTGAACCAACACTATTAATTTGTCACTTACTAAAACAGGATCAAACATGATAACCAAAACAATAAAACAGCAGCAAGTAGCAAGAAAACAGTAATTGTTTTCATATTGATTAGAAAAATGATGACAGAAAAGTAATGAACTTTTTAAATTGAGCTTAACAATAAAATATTTTCAATTAAGTTTTCTACATGCACCCCAAGCGACAAAAACAGAATGAGCAGCATAGATACATCTATAAATCATATTCTGTTTCAGTCATACATCCTAAATCATAGAAAAACGATTACCACTTTTATTCTAACTCCAACCACCCTGCTACTATAACATTCACCACTTTCACAATGATATTGAAGAAATTCTTCACATAAACACGAAATCATCATCTTCTTCTAATGGGCAGAAACAGAAGTGTATCGTTGAAATTTGCAAATCCATGAATTGAAGGCTTACTAAATGCTAAGTTTCGTGTTTCAAATAACACGTGGGTGTCATGTAAGATAATTTGTAAACAAAAATATGATGATCTCATTTGCTACCAAAAGTAGATGGAGGTTTATTTGTAAAAGCTAGTCAGATAATTCCTCATAATTAGCCCACTTACAGTAAGGCATTTTGTAAATCACCTAAAAAATAGGAAACAAAAAATAAAGGTTTGTGGGCTCTGCTTCTAATAAAAAAACCATGTTTATAGCACTTTATGCATACATATGCAGATATCACTCAAAGCAGTAACTAACTCAACACACAAGCGCATATATATATCACTTTTGAGATAAGGACATCAATGCAGTGCTGCAATTTAGGAAGAGAAGGCAATATAGGGAAGAAAAAAGGGCAATGGAGTCTTCATTTGCAAAAAGAGACTGGTTGAAAGGATTAGGAAGCAATTTAACACTGAATACTACTTGAAAAGCCACAATAATATGAGCCCTGTCAGAGTTGTTTGCAGTTTTAACTACTTTAATTTCCAAAATTTTGTGGGAGCTCAGTTGTAAAGAAGAGGAGACCTGGCTCTTATTAGCTAAGGTCGTAAGCAGAGTGGTAGAGACTTAAGGCAACAGTAGGTTCCTGAAGTAGAAGAAGAGAATTCAATAGTTTGAACAATTGGGGGATTATTGCAATTGGAACTGGGGTGCACCTTACGACTGTTGTCATTGTAAAAGAAATGTTAGGAGTACCAAATCTTGTGTTGAAAGATGGTCCGACCGTTGGATATTTGTATCTACCATGCGCATATGACATTTTTGTATTTGTATCTGCGTTCACAGCATACAAGGCACATGGGCTCTCTCCAACTTGATCTTTATTGTCGGTTAGTTGAAGTTTTTTAACTTATTCATGGGAAAGAATGAAGGTGTTGATGATAACCCCTCTTTCAACACAACCCTCCAATCCACCGTCATACATAACTCATGTCAACGAGACATCCTCAATTGATTCAGTTTTGATGTTTACTTGTAGATTAATGCTTTATCTATATATACCACTTTTTTTTTATGGTAAATGGGGTAGTAGTGTGAGGGAATTAAGTGTACTTCTTTTGTCTGCCTCTCAATCTCTTTCATACAAAGTTTGCTTGATTACTCTTTTTCAGTTTCCTTTCAAGTGAGAGAATCCTAACTCATGTTCTTTTAGGAGAATCAAATCTTTTACCAAAGTGATGGATACCTAGATGATGCGGAGCTATTCATCGGAAATGATCAAAACAATTAATAAAAAGAAATGCTACCGATACCAATAAATAAGCTACAAATCATCTTGGTATAAATATTTTATAAAAGATTTGGTAGTCCATTTTAGAAAGGAACACTATAAGATTATATTTCTATCAGTGCCTTGGTGATTTGCTTTTTTTTATGCACATATAAACTCATACAGAGAAATCAAGAATGAACCTTTAAATTACACCCAGAAATTGCCAAACAACTCTGAAATATTACACAGAAATACACCCACCCGTTCTCCCGATTAGAGAAAAAAAAAATTCACAATGGCATGTCAACCTCGTTGAAGATAATATGGGTACTAAAAATTAAAGATATGCCGAGCCGAAGCCTGCGAAAATTCTATCACAATTCACAAGTGGAAAAGAAAAGGAGAAAGAAAATTATGGAGAGAGAGAAACTACTCGCTGAAGCTCAGCATATGAATTAGAGCGTCACAAGACAAACAGACAATGTAAGAAAAATCAAACCTTACTGAGCAGTTCGCACTTCTAAGGGAGATCGGCGCAAAAGTAGCGACAGGCGGCGTCACCGGTGGTAGGGAGCGGCAGCAGCAGCAAATATGAAAGCGGAAAGGCTTAGGTATGTGTTTTTACGAGGAAAAAAAAACACTTATTTATATCAGTGCTTTTTAATATATTTTTTAGGAAAAATTTCAGGAACTTTCCTCCGTTTTGAAATTAGCCCTTAACTTCAAAAACACCTTTTTTTTTTTTTTTTATATGTCTACACAAAAAAAAAAAAATCAAACTAATGATTTTCACTTCATAAGGCGTGATTCATAGCTGAATTGAATACCTCTTGAGAACAACTTTAAAAACTCTCATCTTCTTTTAAAGGATAAAAATTCCTTCGCACATAGTCTAACAAGTGCCAAATATCATTTCTTGCATGTTATCTTTAATGCTATAATCTAAAAGAGGGTGTAAATAGTGACAATTACAAATAGTAGTTTTGAATGGGCAAATATCAGAAATTGTTGCTATTTTTCATGTTATCTAATTTATATGAACCAAGCTTATCTCACTTCTTGAATTTATATTGATAGTTTTAGGGTGACTAAGATGGCACTGTAGATTGGGGAGAAGAATTTTGAATAAATTACAGCTGATTGTAGATATCTTACTTCAAAACTTATTGAGTTATCATTGTTTAAAACGGTGCGGTTTCCTTCATTTGACTCGGTTGAGAAGTTAGGCCTATAGTAAAGCCGAAGTAGTTAGGGGCTGAGTCTATATTAGACTCGCATCGAAGATGAAAATGAAAACCCATTTTCTTTCGCTGTAAATTTGGAGACCGAACTCAATTATTAACAAAGCCTTGTCCCAAATGATTTCCATGGGAGCTTTTTGGAGCTGATTGAGAAGAAAAACTCAGCCACACTCACACAAGTTTTCAAGTCTGTCAAACAAATAAACTAACATTACAGGCAACTGATGAAACAAAACATGAAGAAAGAGTACGCTAGCTGTCATAGCAGCAACAAGCATAAGCATAAAATATCCACTTTCAAAGTCCCAAGTTCAGGTTGGCAAACTTTAGATAAACTGAAGGTAAAATTCAAATCTTGCAAGAAAATGAAACAAATTTGGGTTGGGCCCCTATCATCAGCATCATTGGGGGCTCTCACTTTGTGAGCTCCCACTCGTCTCACACCCATCTTGAAGACATTCCAGGACAAAGCTAGCAGTGAGTTGAGCACCAAAGGAGCTAAGGTGGCGTGGGCCCAAGGGTTCTTTGGGTGTAAGCACATGGGAGAGTGGAACAAGCCAGCTATGTTTAAGCACTTGTGGTACTTATGCTCAGACACGAATAATTCTATTTGGTCCAGCAAATGGAGGCTGAAAAGCCTTGGTGCGTTTAGTGAACAAGCAACAGATTGAGTTGCTAGAAAGCCGTTGCTCGTTAAGAGTATCCATTTTCTTGCTTGGGAGAGATGGCCATCTTTTGCTCCTACTGCTCGTAGTCATAGGCTATATACATCTGATGTAAGGGCGGTCTGTAACGCAGGAACTTTAATCAGTAGGTTTTACTCGGCCACTAGTCTCACTATATGTTTCTAAGAACGAAACCCCCTGTTGAGACTGACCATGCGGTTTGAAATATCCATCTGGGATCCCCTCACAGATGAACCACTCTGATAAGCAGTCCTCCCTGAACCTCCTCCATATGCAGCATCTTGATATCGTGTACCTGGATAGCCAGCACCGGTGCCTCGGGACTGACCTGTCCGGTCCCTTGAGTATCCACCTCCAGCAGCTTGGCCTAGTGCCAAAGGTCTCCACCACCAGCACCATATCCTGTACGCCCAGATCCACCGCCTTGCCTTCCCTGATTGAAAGCAAAGCTCTCTTGCCACCTACCTCCCACAGCATTATAATCCTGGTTATCTCTCCGCCTTGGAGGTAGATCCAAACCACCGCCACCTATCCTTGCTTCTGTTGCCCTCTCATTACTTTCTGCAAGGACAGAAAGCTTTTCTGTTAACTGGAATGCCAGAGCCTGCAACCTAGTGTGTTCAACATCATGGAAAACAATGCACTGGGTTGGTTGGTCCCAACTTGCATAAAGCTCCTCACTGATCATCATCTTGCTAACAATGCTGTGAATCTGGGCATCTGAGAGGTCAAACATTTTAATGAGCTGGTCCAAGCTCAGGGAATCATAGGATGAGGAGTACGTAAATAGGTAGGTCCTCAGTGCCTCTTCCTTGATCTTAGCCTTTAGCATCTCAAGGACATTATCTCGATTCCTGAAGAGCTTCCACGCATCAAGGGACGTGATAACATCAAAAGCCTTCTCAAAGTCTCCCTTGCTAAGGGCCCTGGTGGCTGCCATTATGTGGTCTCTGACATTTTCTGGGGGACCTGTGAATGTTTGCCTCTCACTCACCTCAAGCAATCGCCGGAAAGTCTTACTTATGACCTTGCTTTGGATCATGAGTGTTTGCTGCCATGTTGGGCACTTCCAGCAGCATAGCACATATCAGATGGACAGCCTCCAGCAGCTCAAGATTTATGTGCATATGGTACGGCATCTGACGCTCCTTTCGATCCTTTCCTGTTTTACATTTATGAGGAAGCATTTACAAAAGTGAGCCCTTGGACATATACACAAATAAATATGAATATTATTTATATTGCATAGCTAACCCAACAATAATATTTACCAGAAGAGATGCAAACATAAAGGTGTTTCTATTTCTTGATTCTAGATGAAAACACAAAAGCAATCCTTCTTAGGATGTTCTTTACTTGCTCGAATTTAAAAAATTAAAAAGCAACTGATTATAATCATTTGTTAATCCTGTCAAAAGTATAAAAAAGAAAAAAGACAAAGTGATCATCCCAAGGACATAAATTTCCTCCAAACTGGGTTATAAAACTGCCAAGTGCCTCTTGAGCATGTGAGAAGCTTTTTTTTTTTTTTTAATAGTTTTATGAAAAACCATATGATTCTCAAATGCTAATTAAAAAAAGAAATGCTAGACACTCCCACTCTCACATTCCCTAACGTAGCAGTGACAAACACCATTAGATTTTAGATGGATCACTATTAGATTTTGGATGAAGTGGTAATTTGCATTACCACGTCAAGGAGTATGCACTTGGGAGTGTGCAACATTTTTCAATTAAAAAAGCATGGACACATGGCAAATTTATAGACAGGGTTATAGAAAAATTGTCCCTCCAAGAATGAAATGAATACAAGGACCTTGAATTGGGATATAATTTCAAAATCACAATCAGTCAGTTAATAATGCCAACATGTTACTCTGTCATTAAAAAAATACAGCATCAACAACGCATCATCATTAATTTACATATGAAACAAGAACACAGGCATCAGTACCTGTTCTGGAGTTTTCTCATGGTATCGGCTTTGTGAAACACCTTGTGCAAGCAACTCCTTTACCCTTCCACCTGAATATAGTTCAGAAAGGCATCCATGGCCTTCGGTGATTAATCCAACCCGGAATGCGCATAGACCAAGCTGTGCCATTGCCCTGTTGAAAAGGATCTGTGTTGATATGTCCATATGTTGGATGCTATCTTGCAGGTGACTCATAAGCAGCAAGTCACGTGAAGTTGAAAACTCATCCAAGATAGCATGGTGGTAAATGTCACAAAGCATGGCACGGGCCTTAGTCCGCTCATCTCCATACTTATAGATGAGGGACACCAGACAATCCATCAAGGTCCTGCTATTCTCTGGAAATGTGGGTTTCCGAGGAACAAGCTCTGGAGTAACAATAAATGGAGATGGACCCCTACTTTCCTCAACTACTTTATGCTCCTCACCTGCTTCTCCATTATCTCTATCTCCTGTCTGCTCAGCCAGTTTTCTCATGGCATCATAAACCTCTTGTGGCTTATAATAGATGAGTTCAATCCGCTTTAAGGCAACCTTTGCAGCAGCTTTGAAGTCCCTAACCCGTTCTAAATAATCCTGGACATTTTGAGCAAGAACTGAAAACATAGGCTCATCCCTGAGTCTCTCAACATACTCACGAGTGTGGGGATCAATGCATTGCAAGCTCTTGAAAAACTCAGTATCTATCCTTTCAACAAAGGCAACCAAGTTTCCCCAAACCTGGATTGTCCCATTATAGTCTGGCCCTTCTGGGTTTCATTCTCATCAGGCTCCATATCATCCACCACTATGTTGGGATACTGGACAAGAATGTCCAATATCACAAGCATATTCTGTACATTTCTTCCATACATTTATGGGCATGTGGCCATTGAGACCGGATTGACATCAAATTGTGCAGAGACAACACTGAATAGAATTTCAATCTTCTGTGCAGGGGTTTTGGCAACCTTGTCAAAAAGGCAAGCTGTTCAACCTGCTCAAACCTTCCTGTTCCTTCTCCTACCCCGAGCAGCCACAACCTCCTTGAATTTCTTGTTAACTGTATCCCATGTGATCTCACTAGGGTTCTTGAATTGTTTATCCATGAGCTTCTCTCTCTTGCTCATTTCTTCTCCCACTCTCCATCATCTTCATCTTGGCTATCCCCACCCTTTTCATCATCTTCATCTTCAGAATCTTTGAATTCAATCTTTGTAGGATCCTCCTCAATCTCTGAATCAGTTTCTTCATCCTCATCCTCATCCTCATCCCTTTCCTCCTCACTCTCAGGTTTTCCCTATACCTACTTATCAAATCCTCATACTGTTTGTTGTTTTTCTTCAGCTTCTGTTTCATTGAGTTCAAGGCCTTAGCATTGCTGCTGCTCATCTTCTTCTTTGCATCCTTGTTGGCCAAAGCCTGAGTGAGAAGTCCTCCAACATCACAAGTGCTTTAATGTAAAGGTTAGGGCTTTTCAGACTCCGTAAGCGCATGACTTTCTCCAGTTGTTTATTTATCTTGTCAAAGCTTTCCTGTAAGCTCACCCAGTCATTTATCTTCATGGCATTCTTCATTTGGTCAACTGTGGCTGACATTTCGAAGCGTTTATCTTTTGCAGACCTAACAACCCGCTTTTGGTCACCAGAGTCATCACTATCACTTGGATTTTCTTTAAGGTATCTGCTTCCAGCAGCTTGGGTGGCAGGGTCTACAGGGCCCCATTCTCAATCTCTTCATCATAATCACTCTCCTCCTCCTCAGTCACTGCCACCCTGTTAATAACATAAAAAGATCTTATATAATCCTTTGGACAAAGGCAGCTCTTAAAGTTCAACAATAATACAGAATCCAATAATTTATATTAATAAGGTATTAAAAAAAGGTAAGAACCTGGGATGTCCAGAAACGTGAAGCCATTCTCACAAGCGAGTTAAATGCAACAGATCAGAAACCGCAGGAAACTGCATTTAAACAAACAAAATTTATGACATCTTCAGTGAATTGACATCTAAAATTTAAGTGTCCCAATGAAAATAAACCTTGGCTCTGTCAGGACCAATTTGTATAATACAATAACATGGATAAGATAATCACTTACTCCACAAAACAGAAAAAAACACACAAGGAGTTAATCCAAAAAACACCAACTGGTTATCAGGAAAAAATTGTAAAAGGTAAACTTTTAAACCTTGTACTCTTACTTACAAGTTAGAAAACAACCCATAAACACAAACCAACAAGCTAAACTAGACATTAAGAAGCCACTTCGCTTCGCTAAGTTGAATTTTCAATTCCTGTGTTTCTACAGAACAAAAGAGCCTCAAAAGACAAAATAAATAATCCTTCATATAAAACCAATTCAATAATCCAAAATCACAGATTCTTCATATATCCACTAATTTAAACCTTGTGTATGGTTGCAATTTGCAAATCCAAGAATTGAAGGCTTACTGGGTGCTAAATTCTGTGTCTCAAATAAAAGCTTGGGTGTCATATGTAAGAGAATTTGTGAAAAAAAATATGAAGATCTTAGTTGCTACCAAAAGTAGGAGGTTTATTTGTAAAAGCTACTCAGATAATTCGTCCTAATTAGCCCACTAACAGTAAGGTATTTTGTAAAATCACCTAAAAAAAGAACACCAAAAATAAAGAACTGTGGGCTCTGCCTCTGATATAAAAGCATGTTCATCGCACTTTATGCATACATATACAGATGTCACTCAACGAGGTAACTAACTCAACAAACAAACCTAGATAAGAATTTTTTAACTGCTATATATACTCAGATGCTTTCTAGAAATAACCAAAGCTTGGTATTGTCATTAGAAGGGATGAAAGAGGAAAAAAAATCTCATTTCTATAACATCCAAAGTTGCTTAGGCATAACGAAATCATTGTTAAAAAAGAAGTCTTCACCAGCCATACAGCCAACTAGAAGCATATGTGCCTAGAAGGAAGCAAAAGAAAACTTATTTCAAGAAAACATCAAGTCATGAATGTTAAATAATAAGGCAGCCATAACTTCAAAAAGGATAATAGGGTACCTGAAATTTAACGCACACAAATGAGAAATCAAGAACAAACCTTTAAATTACAAACAGAAATTCCTAGAGACTGCCAAACAACTCTGAAATATTACACAGAAACACACCCACCCTTTATCCAGATTAGACAAATGAGGAAAAAACCCAATCACAATGGCATGTCAACCTCGCTGAGGAAAATATGGGTAGTAAAAGATAGAGATATACACAGCAGAAGCCTGCGAAAATTCTATCACAAGTGGAAAAGAAAAGGAGAAAGAAGACTATGGTGAGAGAGAAACTACTCGCTGAAGCTCAGCATATGAATTAGTGCGTCACAACACAGACAGACAAGGAAAGAAAAATATCAACCAGAACATATAAAAGATAATTGCCCATTGGAGTTACCAATGAAAGCTGTTGCTGTTGAATACAAAGGGTAGAATTCAATCCTTACTAAGCAGCTCGCAGGTAGATCGGCGCAAAAGAGCGGGACGGCAGCAGGGAGATGAGCGCAAAGGGAGCGAGAGCGGGAGCGGCGGGAGTGGCAGCAGCAAATATGACGGAGCGAAGTCTTAGGTTACGGTTTTCTGAGTTAAAAAACAAAAAACCCGTATCTAATTTAAACCCGGATCGGGTCGGCATTGGGCAAGTTTTGCCCCGTATCTTGGGCCCATTAAATGACATTGACATTATTTCAAGGCCTCCAATGAATTCTCCACCAGAGCACCTGTCGACATTTCTCTTCCAAGCAAATTTGCATAAGCAACTCTTTGCTTGGTTTGATTTTCATCCCATTCTAGACCCTCATTTGGTCAAGAGTTTAAGTTTAGTTCTTGATTTTTCTCCCTAATTGCGAAGCCTCGATGGAGCAAGAGAAGATGTATACAAATACGCCCACTTGAAAATACATAACATTTAAAACTGTTTTCATCTTTAGGTGACATGTAACTTGATTTTTTGAAAAACCTATGAAACTTTTTCTTGTTCTAAAACATTTCATCTCATACCATGTACATAAATGCTATGGACTTTGTTGTGCTGTTGGAAGTTAAATTTTCAAAGCTTTTTTCAGGAAATGAAGTTATCAGTATATGTTTACAAACACTTCATTAATCATAAAAGCCAGGCATCTAAAATCTCAACAACAAAAGTAATTTCATCAAGGATTCACCCATGCTCAAGTAGAAAAGTAGTTAACATGGACTACACAGTACACACTTTGTATTTAACTTATGAGTCGTGGTACACATTCATCTTCGATCTTTTTCTCATCATTTTAATAATTATGCCTTTCTCTTTTCCCCTTTTTCTCTACGTCCATTTCTGTTCTATTCAAAACCCTGAAAAAGCCTTGTTGACTCTCCAGAGGGCCCCCCATATATGTTTTATTCCAAACCTTAGAAAGACCTCGGTAACTCTCAAGAGGACCCCCTTTTTCAATAATGGTTGATTTTATGAAATTTATATAATTATTATAATGATAAACTAGAAGAAATGGCAAGGAACACTTGATGGCAACCTATTAAAACTTTAAATGTAAGTAAATCTTAAGTTTGCAGGCCCTTTTGCAGCTTTTGCTCCCTTCGTAAATGCACCACATTTTTTTCAATTTTTGCATTTCAATTTTTAAACCTTGGAAATTATTTACAAATTTCTATGTGTTACGTAACATCCGTTTGTTTGTTTAAAGTTTTAATTTACGCATTGAATTGCTTAAGTTGTTTAAAGTTTTAATTTATGCATTGAATTGTTTAAGATAAGGGTTAAATATAGATGGGCCTAAATAATCTGCAAAATCATGGGTTATAAGGATCATTCTAAGTCACTATTTTTGTGATTACCCTTTCTAATTATAGAGAAAAAATAAAAATAATACAAAGATATGTTCGACGACCTTATGAGCATAAATACACATAACATACCCATCATTAATTTGTGGACCATGCCCATATAGCCCATTTAAATATTATAGTGAGATCTTAAAAATTATACAAACAATTATAGAAAATTGTATCTATGGTAAAAATTTAAAAATAATAATAAATAAATAAAAATTGGCCACTGTCCATTACCCATATTGAAATTTTCTGCTACGGCTTTTTGGTATGTAAATTATTTTGAGCTTTGTGGATCAAATTCAGGGCCTCTAACCTAACCTGTTACTTCTTTTCCTGGTTGGATGAAATTTCTTAAAAAAGGATTAAAAAGAGAAACAAAGAAGAAGAAATGAAAAGATGTAAACAAAAACAAGTACAGAGGCCATGCCCACAAGACAAGAAAGGAACAGCTGTACAACAAGGAGAGAGTTCTATATAATAACTAATTGTAATAAAAAGCTAAAACCAGATACATGTAAACCTCCGGCAAAAAGTGTTTTTTTTTTTCAGCAACACTAGCCAACTCTCAGAACAAAGAGAGTACTCTGAAGAATCAACTTAAGATATTGCTGGTATAGGTAGACACTGGTAGATATTTTCCAGCAACCCATGAGCATTTGAAAGCGATTCTGCAGTCCCAAAGTCAATCCTTCGCATTCACTTTTCCCTGAAACCAAGTATAAAGATGATTACTTCTAAAGGAAGCCAAACATATCATCACCGTCCTGGAAAATTGAAGATCTTAATTCTTACGACTCTTTCAAGGGAACTGGCAAAACATTAATCTCAAATTGTTTCATTCTTTGTTTTGCCTTTAAAGGAATTGTTTCAACTTCAAAAAAAAAAAAGAAGCCTTTCTTGTAAGAAACTTCTCATCCTAAATAAAGCAAGTTATTCCTTCAAAATGGCAAATGTT
The DNA here is from genome assembly GCA_013348765.1 of Carpinus viminea. NCBI lineage: Eukaryota > Viridiplantae > Streptophyta > Magnoliopsida > Fagales > Betulaceae > Carpinus > Carpinus viminea. Next base: position 9,983,782 of record CP054670.1, on the reverse strand, counting down.
CACAATACCATCTAGTTCAATAACTCATTTAGTCATCAACAGTCATTAATTTCTTCAAGAATGTGGCCTGGATTGCCAGTAAAAAAGCAATTCAGTCACTATCCAACTTCAACAGAAAAACCAACTTTGAGCCCATATTTGTAGATTGGAAAGTAGCAATTAAACGCAAAAATATCATTCTAAATCATGGGAGTTACATTGCCTGTGCATGGATGTGGATAATCAATTGCACAAGCAAACAATAGAATAGTCATTCAAGGAATCAGCATACATTTCTAGAAACAAATCTTGTACATGATGAGAGCTTATATTGATTTTTTGAATATGCAAACTCTCACTCTCCCCACTCTTATCCAAAGAAAACTTCCACCAAATGAAATGATATCATTCATAGTTCACACTCAAATCCACTCGTCCATCAAGTTTCTGGTTTTGTTAGAGGAAATCAAGGCTCGTTTGGTAAGTTTTTTAAGAGTCTTTATCTTTTCAAACACAAAACACACTTAACCAAATAAAACACTTTTTCAGCAAACAAAATACAAAATACTTCTCAAAAACAAAACAAAACACATTTTTTTAGAAAACTGCCCGCTAGGAATATTTTGAGAAAACACATGCTTATTCTTTAGCTGTGAAGGTTGACTTGTTACTAACAAAAAAAATTGTGGCCACCTTTCGATACACGATCTTGAATTCGTTGATTGTACACAAATACCAGAAACAAAGCCCTTCTTTACACCTATTGATTCACCCAGAGTAACTTAGAATAAAGCCATCAACAATTGGTTGATTCAAAAGAAAATCCAAAGACTTGGAAGAACAAGAGAAACCTCTTTAGAAATTTTATTCTTCAAAACACAATTCTCTAACGAAGCCAAAACTTGCTTCTAAACAAGCTACAAGCCCTAATAATAATGTTACTAGGAATTTAATTGAAGTAAATAAGGGCTAAATGGACAAGAATTCCTTATTATCAAAATAAAGACTCTTACTCCTTAATGGACAGGAATTCCTATTACAAAAATAATTAAAGATGAAAATATCCAGATTTTTGTGAGACATTCTGCATCATTCTCCCTTCCTAGAGAAAACTCGTCCCGAGTTTTAAGAATCATTCTTTATATTATATAACTGGAAGGAAAAAACTAGTAAAATGTATTATTCCTTACCCAATCATGATCCAAGGAAACCCAGCAATCCTCTCTCTTCTTCAATACATACCTACTGTTATTAAGAATGGACCCAAGAGTGCCCAACACCGCGAAAGCCAGAAGCGGGCTCACGTCCAGTGTATCGAATATTGGTGGGATTATATTCCGGAAGAGATTCAAATAGGGATCGCACAAGTCCTGAATCGCCGACAAGGGCTGGCGCTCCCATGGAATGTTGGGGAACCAGCTGAGCAAAACTCTAACCATCAAAACCCCACTGTAGATGTCAAAGCCACTTGGCCAAGCCCGTGTTCAGGTACCCGCTGGGCCGATCCTTTAGCGCCGCAAAGAACAGCGGGCCAACCATGCCGACTTGTTCGGTGATTTTGGGAGAGAGTTTTCCGATTAGTTTGTGGGTAAGGGTTGCGACAAATAAGGCTACGCCTGCGACGGTAGTGAGGATTTGGGTGATTGCAGACTGAGACGGATTTCTGGGGTTTGTGGGGTAGAATGGGAAGACAAGAGGAAGAAGAAGGAAGCGGAAGCGGAAGTGGAAGTGGAAGCGAGGACAAGGGTAGGGTTGCGTTTAGTGGTGGGGAGGCGGAAAGAGATGGGATTTCGGGGGTTATGGAAGATGGGTTTCAGGTTCGGCGGTGGAGGAGGAGGGCTTCGGACTAGGATAGCTTGGGAGGTCATCAGAGGAGCCATTGATTGTTTCGGGTAGGTGAAATCTTTTCGGTTTCAGGTAGATCGTCACCAAAGGGAGCGGCAGGCAACGGCAAATATGGAAGAGATAAGTCCTAGGTTACGGTTTTCTGATAACCAAAAACAAAATGGTATATATATCACGATCTTTTAATTTTTTATTTTTATTTAAACCCCGGTCAGGACCCATTGGGCAAGTTTTGCCGAAACTAGGCCATTATTTAGGCAATACCGCAAGGCTACTTGATATGGATCGGATCCGACACTCACATTGGTTTATTTAAATTTTTATGTTATACGAGGATAAATATAAAATTAATTATTATAGTCGGTCTAAATTACAAATTACTTTATATAATATAAAAAATAATTTATATGTCTTTAAATAACAATTTACTTAAGTAGCTCAAGAGGAAATAATCACGAATCACGCCTTTACGTAAGTCAGAGAATCTAATCCCCCTACCCTTGTAACATATAAAAAAAAAAAAACAATTTACTTAAAATTTATCACTTTACTACATCATACTCAATAAAAACATGAAACATATTATTAATTGGTGACTTTAAAAAATGAAAATTTGGCATTTTCACATCATTCTACGATGACAATTAAGATTATACATTAGTTCTCACTCCATGTCATATGGCTACAGTAAATTAATCTAATTTCTTATATCCCCAAAATTTTACCATGTGTGCAACCTTCTATCATCTTTGTCGGTTGCTTTACAAAATGTGACTGTCAAATTTTTGCAAAATATTCCCAAATCATGGCGAGGAAGATGAAAATGAGGAAGAGTTATGCACAAAGTAAAATTTTGGAGTTAGAATAGATTATGTTAATTTACTATATCAGTATGACATAACAAAGTAATGAATTATGTTGAGTTACTTAACATAAATTGATTTTATTAAGTAAATTGTTATTTTGGCTTAGGCTAAGGACCTATAAATTAATTTTTATACCACATGAAGTGATTTATGATTTAGGTCAACTATAAAAACTTATAAATTATTTGTTGTGCCACAAGTAGGGGTGTCAAAACTTATCGAAATCGGAAAACCAGGGAGCCGGTTTCGGTTCCGATTGCAAAAAACCAAAAACAGGGGACCCCGATTCCGGTTTTTGGCATCCAATTATAACCAGGAAACCAAAACCAGTTGTATATATATATAAAGGTTCTTGGTTTCCTTTGCCCAAAACTAAGAACTGTGATACCTCAGTTTTAGTCCCTGATTTTGGCCAAAAATTGGAAAATTGAACTGGGTTGACATCCCTAACTACAGAAAGTGATTTGTAATTTAGGCTAATTAAGGGACTAATTTTTCATTTATTCCTAAAATAAATAATCAAATTTTACTTTATTTAGTTTAGTTAATGGGTTTTAAAATGCGCAATATATCTATTTTCTTTTTCTATATCATTTAAAATATTATTTTTTTACTTTTTTTTATCTTTCTTTAGTTCTTTTCTAAGGATTGTATTTTTAAGTAGTTTGGGGGAGATTAATTATAGTGGTAGTACGAGGGAAGTTAAGTAGATTTTACCAAAAATTAATTAAAAAAAGAAAAAAAGAAAGGGTTGGTTGTCGACGTGGAGTTCCACTCACCATCCCCACCGGCGACATCAGTGCCCGTTCTCAAACTCTCTCAAGGTGCTTCACTCTATGGGTTCAACCATGCTTTTTGTACCATGGCAATAGCTGTAGCTTCGCTTTAGTTGAATTTTCTCACAGAAAAGAATCTTTTTCCTCCGGTTGATAGAATTATCTGGTTACCGGCAGTGGCGGAGCCAAGGGGGGTTTTAGGGGGCATATGCCCCCTTTAACTCCTACATTTTTTCCCTAACTAGGTACAATTTTTTTCTTGTGCCCCCTATCAACAATTGGTATGTCTATCTTAACAACTCTTTAGGGCAAATGCCCCTCACTAAAGGTTGAAATCTGAAGATGATGCAGTTGCAGAAAATCCATTGTAAAGCAAATGCCTCCTTGCAACCATTGCAGGAAAAACAAAAGGTTGAAGAAGAAGAAGAAGGTGCCACACTGCCATGGGTCGGCTAGGCTAGGTTTTGGGGTTCATTGCCTGAAAATGGGTCTGCACAAGGAAGAAGAATAGAGGATGGTCCGGGTGGGTATGATGGGTGTGGGTATGAAAAAGTTTCAGGTGTATAGAGGAAGAAGAGAATATATATATATATATTGTTGCAAATGAGTGATTGGGTTATTGCACTACGGGTTAATGCTTAATATGGGAAAGGGTGAGAACATTTGGAAATTAGTACAAACTCTATGTCCTTCTCTGATCGGCACTGTAGCTACAATGTAATAAATATTTTTATATTTAATTAATTTTATTTTAATATTATTCTAAAAAAAAAAATTGCCCCCCATTAGTCAACAACCTGGCTCCGCCGCTGGTTACCGGGTCAACCCCAATCGGGTTCCAATAGTATTTGGGTTATGTGAGTGTCGAGTTAGGGTTAATTTATATAATTTTATACTTATATTTTGATACGATCCAAATTTGACACGGAAACACAAATTGCCACCTCAACAAATTCCAACATGTGAAGTGCATAACCCTTTGCTCAAGCGTGCATTGTGTCTCTTTCTTTTTTACTGTAGAAATATATGATGAGAGAAAGATTGAAGACGGAGATAGAGCGGAAGCAGTGAGATAGTGATGAACTACATCTTAACTGTATTCAATATATTGAACAATATTACATAGATCTTTATTTATAGAAAAACTAAGAATAATGATCAAGTAACCTAATCTAAATAAGAAATAATATGAGAATAATACAAAATATTCGAACATGACATTGCTCTTTTATCTTTCCTTGTTTTATTTCTAACCAATGCAAATAGCAATATCTCTTCCTTTTTTTCTTTTTTCTTTTTTCTGTAATTCTCTTTTTCTAAAAGTGTTTGAAAGAGCAAATTTACATATTACAGGAGATATTTTGGCTCATCAAAATTATTACTGCAGACAAAAGATATAACATATAATAATTAATAGTGAAAAATAATAAAACTTAAAAGAGTTTTCTACCTTGAAACCACCACCCACCTCACCCAACTTCACAATCCAATGCATATACACATACTTTCAAATGTTCATTCTTTAGCGTGATAGTAAAAATTACTATTAAAAGAAAATTCTAATAGTAATTTTTATGTTATAAAGTGAACACTTGAAAATATGTGTAGCGTTTATCTAAGTATTAATCCGTCAGCAAAATTAATTGAGAAAGGATAAGTCTTCCTCAGTAATTGCCCTAGAAGAGGAGATATCTCCTTCACTAGCACATGAAGAGTAGTAGCCTTCCTCAGTGTCCCTCTCCTTCAACTCTTCTATCTTCTCCAGAGCCTCCCTCAACTCCCACCTCCTCTCCACATTACACTCACAGCAACACATTCCAATCTTCAAGAGCTTCAGCATTTCTTCCTCACTGTTGTTTATTCCCTTCATGTCAATATCAAACACCTCGCCGGTCCACTCTTCCCTCACGACCGAATTCACCCACATTGCCAAATCCTCGTTTTCTCCCCTCCCATGTCTCAGATAGTTTGCAGGGAATCTTCCCGTCAACAGTTCAAGAATGAGTATTCCCAGGCACCACACGTCGGTCTTTTTCGTAGTACGATCGACTTGCATGAACTCCGGTGACTTGTACGCCGCCATGTACTGCTGAGCATGCTCTTTGTTCACCGCTGGGACAAGAGCATACTCCGACAAGAGTGGCCGGAAATTTTGGTCTAGAAGCACATTGGAGGACTTTAGGTGTCCATGTGGTAGGGTTAGGCCTGGGAATTCTTTGTAGAGGCAAGCTAATGCCCTGGCTACTCCTTTGATGATCTTTAGGCGAGTTGGCCAGTCAAGCCCTGGCTGCCCAGGAGCACGATTTGCTGAAAAAGAATCAAAGGAAGAACGAGTAGCGTTAAACTATGACTTATTTCAAAGTTAGTGAGGGATTAATTTAAGAAAAATATTATTTAGTAGATTATATACGACTATTATACAATTGGGACGACATGGCAGTAAAATTCAACTATTGATTTTTCTTTGTCCATTGTTAATCCAAAGGCTAATTTTAGTGTCGATACGTCTTTCAGTTGTTAGGTAGTTATATGTTGTTTACTAAATAGTATTACTCTTAATTTAATCATTTAATGAGTGATAAATATTAGTAATTTCATTGTCAAAATTTAATGTTGTTATATCTAATTGTGTAAATAATGTCACATGATAAATAAGCTAGCATGACATTCAAAAAATTTAAATGATGTGCCATAATTTACATTAATTGTACTGCAACAAACAGTAAATCCTAACCACGAAATAAATGTTCTCTATTTTAAGTGAAATGGAGAGGGTCATTGCCTTTGAGTTCAAACCTTATATCTGTTATTCATCTTCTATTTCAATTAAATATTTCATATGTTAAATCTACACTCACTACAAAAAAATCGAGGAGTTTGTGACGTGTGAATAGGGAGTCACAAAAAGAAAAAAGAGAAGACATTATTTAATGTCATTTTGGGCAAAATACGACACCTCTTGAATAATGCCGTTTTGCTTAAAATGACACCCAACAATGCTATTTTACATTGTTCAAACGACACTATCCATTTTCTAGTCTATGCACTTTTTGTTATTTTGAACAAATTACTATTTGAGCATCGCTAACCAATTAATGACCTTTTTTTGGCCCAAAAAGGTCATTATATGGCAATCACAAAACACTAAAAAAAATTTAGTGACTTATTAACTAAGAGTTTGAGCTCATACATGAAGAAGAGTGCTAGAATAGCAATTAAATAATTAACATTTACTATTTTTTGGGATTACAACATAATTAACAACAATAGAGTGAGTTCTTCTGATTTAATGCATAGGGAGTAAATTTTAGAAGTAATATGAGATCATTATGGGTCATATATAGTCCTCTTCAAAGAGCTCAAAGTTTGCAGTAAAATATGAAACATCATAAAATGAAAAGAGATAGAACATACCATGAAGATGACTAGCAAGACTGCCGTTTTCGACAAAGTCAGAAACCAAAAGCTTTTCTTCCTTGGTGAAATAGAAGGCCACAAGAGGAAGCAAATTGGGATGAGACAACCTTCCAAGCTTCCTCATATGATCATAAAACTGTTCCTTCCCCATGTTGTTCATCTGCCTAAACCTCTTCACAACAACAGCTGGCCCACTCAGAAGAATAGCCTTGTAAGAAGACCCAAAACTCCCGCTCCCCAACACCTCGGCCCCTGCTCTGAGAAGGTCATGTAAGTCAAAAGTGTCCCTGTCGTTCCTCACAAAGAAAAGCTTCCCATTTTCACCCTTTCTGTACTCGCCGCCGGAGAGCTCGGTTGATTGGGCCTTCTTTTGGCCCACATAAAAGTCCTTGTGGGCTTCTTTCTCTTGGCCCACTTCGTATTCGTGTGCTTGGGTTCGGCGGCCACGTGTGAACAAAAATGAACCTATTGCGGCTAATGCAGCAACGGCGACAGCTAAGATGGCGATTATGACAATGTAGCCCTTCTTTGATCTCTTGCATGGGCCCAGAGGCTTTCCACATAGGCCTTTATTGCCTGCTCAATTTCAAACAAATAAATGGTGGGGATTTATTAATTAATTACTTAAGAGATTTATTAATTTTTTTTTAGCTATGCATTGGTATCAACGTGCATGCCATTTACAAGTGTTCAGATATGGTCACAGAATTAAGCATATCATAATTCGGCAATTTAATATTATTAAATGGATATTATTAAGAATATTATCTAGTTGTTTACAATTTTATTCCTCCACCTAATCATTCCAAGTTGACTAGGTTACCCTTTTATCGATTCAAACATACAAAAATAAAGAGATTATCATTCGGGAAATCTCGTGTTACAGAGAGAGGTCAAAAGGGTAACTTTCTTTTTCAATTCCAAAAAGATAATTAAAGAATATAAAAATTCTTAAAAAATAATATTTAGATGAGACAGTGATAATGTCGTGCCAGATATAAATGTTTTATAGAGGTGCATGTGTAATTAAAATAGAGAAAAGTTAAGTTTAGAACTAACTATATAGTAAATTTGTTCAGATGAATCTGAATGCTGAATAATACAGCAAAAAAGAAAATGATAAAATAACTAGAAATGTAGCATTTGAAGCTTAACAAATAATTTTAGTATTTAAATAACAGTGCCAAACAAAAAGTTTGTTTGTTTGGTAAAAAGCTTCAAAAGTAATTCTTTCACTTTTTTACTCACTTTTTATAGGATAAAGTTTTTCTCCCAACTGAGTCGGAAGAACTTCCTCCAACCCAATTTATAAAAATGACATATGTTATTTGAGCATGTAAGATAGTGAGATGCACATGTTTTTTAATAGCAGAGACAAAATTGAAATAAATAATATTAAAATCTCATGTTCATCTCACGCGTTATTAAAAAAATAGACATACGTCATTTTTATTATCCAATTTAGAAGAAAACTCTGACCCTTATTTTATAAAAAAACTTAAAATAAAGCCTTTTTTCCAATATATATTTTTTAAAAATTTTAAAAACTCTATTTTTTAACGCAATGGAAATAAGTTCATGAAATCAATAAATAAAAGATATGATGGGCATTGTGAATAAAGTTGAGGAAGAAAATGAAACAAGTGAAATTAATTACCCAAAAAAGAGCTTGAATTCATGTTGCTTAGAGTCGCCGGAATCCGACCCTCCAAGCAGTTGTCTGCAACATTGAATACCTTCAATCCCTTTTGTGGAAAATTCGGGATCTCTCCGTCAAACTGGTTACCCTGCAGGCTCAACTCCATAAGCCTATTCAACCCAACAAGGGAGGCCGGAATATTACCCGTAAATTGGTTCCTTCCCAAATGAACTTTCAGCAAAGAATTCATGCCTTGAAAAGCATCGCCGGGAATGTCACCGGAGAATCGGTTGAAAGACAAATACAACATCCTTAGTTTACCGAGCTTTTTTACGTCCGGCATCGCACCTTGGAAGCTGTTGTTCATGAAGCTTAAACTCCGCAGATAATTTAACCCCACCAGCGCGTCTATGTCAATCGTCCCGGCGAGACTCATGTTCTCCAGCCGCAGAAGGTACACATTCCCGCCGTCGTCGCATTTTAAACCCACCCAATTGCTAAACTTGCCGGTGCAAGGGGGGCGGATCGACGCGTTCCAATTGCCTAGCGCCGCGTCGGCATTGGACAAGGAACTCTTCAACTTGAGGAGGGCGGTGGCATCGGCGTCGGAGTCGGCGGCGGCGGCGGCGGAGGACGGGGACCCAACAAGTAGTAAGGTGAAGAAGATGAAAGGGGAAAGTAGACTCCGAGGCGCCATTGGAAAGCGATGAAGAGTGAGAAAGTTGAGAGATTGAGAAGAAAGATGGAAGGGGACAAATATTAGTAGGGAGTGGGTGAAATTGACGAAGTCCGGGTGAGCTAGCTGGTGATGGAGGGGGGCCGGCCTCGGGGAGGATTTTTGGATTTCATTGCCCGTTGATGTTTTCGTTTTTGTTTATTATTTTCTAGCTAGCTTGGTATGTGCTGGTATGTTGGTTTCTTGTTTATCATATGCCTCAACCAAATATACCTTTTTTATTTTTGGTAAAATTACACTTTTACCCTTTTAAGTTTATGACGATTTTCAATTCGACCTCCCTCTAATTTTTAATTTTTATAATGCATCTCCCAAACTTTCAAATTTTTACAATTCGACTGTTCTCACTTTTTTTTTTCTTTCTCCAAAATGTCCTATATTGATTTGGACAAGGATTTCCTTCAAATGACTTAAGAGTATGTTTGGAATAAAACTTTTGAACACAAGCTTCATTTTTAAGTTTTTGTCAAAAGTGTTTTTTGGTCATTTTTAGACTTTTTAAACCCTTAAAAACGTTTTTAATTTTTTTATCAAACGATTACTTTTTTCTTTAAACAGATTTTTTTAGTATTAAAAACATTTTTAAACATCCCAAACACAACCTCAAACAAGCATTAAACAAGCCTTAAAGCTAATAAGGTTTAACACAGTTAGTGACACCTAACTTAATATCGTTTTACTAAAATGATGTGTCATTTAAACAGTAAAATACTGTTTAAACGACCTCTCGTTTTGAGAGGCGTCTCGAGCGACGTCGTTTCAACAGCGACGCGCGTAACCTTTTTAAAAGCCAGGTCGGCGAGGACATTTTTGATTTTTCCCTGTTGTTTGCTTGCAAATCTTTCCCACTTTTAGATGATTGGGAGATGTGAGGCCCACGGCCCACGACCCACGAGGCCTCAAGACTTGACTTGTATGGACTACGCTATTCCATGGGGCTTCCCTTCACAGCTTCCCTGAGAATGGTTAATTTTGCTTCTGCGTCATGGGTCATGGGCCGGGTCCCCTACTTAACTTGTCAAGCTAAGCAATAAATAAAAGAATAATAAAAACATGAGGCCAGTATCTCAACTCTCAAGGGTGCTCAGAAATGGAAAGGATCACGTTCCGAAAGTTCAAAGAAAATCACTCATGAACACTTGTATTTTACTACTTTTTTTTTTCTCTTTTCTTTTTTAAGATTTGAATTTAAATTTTTGGAATCATGATTTTATTTGGGTTAAAATTCGTATTTGTGTGTCGAGTTTGGATCATATCATGGCATAAATATAAGATTATATAAGGTCAACAATAACTCGGTAAATTTAATTAAATGTGTTAAACCCCTTAACTCTAACCCTCTAATTTTATATTTGATTCGTGTTGAGTTTGCGGTTTATGTTAAAAATTGTTAGCCATTGTGCCGTATTTCATATTTGAATTATATTGAGACATGCGTATAAGGTTATACATGTTAATTATAATCTAAGTCATTTAATTAAACAAACCAAACTCTTTAACCCTTATTGTTTAATTTTATATTTAGTTCATATCGAATCTGTGAGTCGTATAAAAAATTGACAACTTTAATATTTTTGTTTAATTTCAATTAGTTGTTTAAATCCCCACATCTATTTTCGTATAAAAAAATTCAACTTTAAATTTTTTGACAACTTTAAACTTTAAAATAATAATAATAGTAGTAGTAGTAGTGGGGTAGGAACTAGCTAGGAAGCAAGCATTGGAATTTGGTTGAACAAAATGGCACATGTCCACCGGTCCACGTAAACCATAATACCATGCTGCCTACACACTATTCATCGTGGCCAGTAACAAAATTCACGTGTTTAACTCTTTTTTAACAATTGGCCCGTGACATGTATAGCCTGATTAGCCTCCTCCAACCATCCATTAATCCACGTGTCTTTGTTATACCCTATTTCAGTTCCTTTTACAATTTTTAGAGTAATGTTTTAAAGCTTTTTAGAGTCTTCTTAGAATCATCCAAAATGTAATGTGACTTTTAAAGTTGTTGAATTTAAGATATTATTTATTGATTTTTTATCTATTAGTAATTTTAAATGCCACATCACATTTGAAATGACTTTAAGAAAATTTTAGGAAGTCTTATAGCATTATTCTAATTTTTATGACATTTTTATCATTGAATCAGCAATTATTAAAAAAAAAAAAAGTGACACTACAAACCAAATGATAATTAAATAGCAAATTAATTAAGTGGTACGATAGTAAGGTGGGATATGAGTATTTAGAATTACTTGAAACAATATTTTTTATCTTACAATTATCACATAATTAATGATGGCAAGCCAATTCTTTTTTTCTTTTTTTTCTTTTTTTTTATATGTCTACACAAGAGGATGGAAGGAGTCTAAGAGATTCGAATTAGTAACCTCCGTTTCATTAGGCGTGGTTCCAACCGATTGAGCTACCTCTTGAGGATATGATGGCAAGCCAATTCCAACTAATCTTTGGATCAATTTTTGTTAAAAAAAATAATCCAATGGTTTGTTGGGACTATCATATAAACATTATATAGGATACTTATTTAATATATATATGATAAAAGTGTGGTATATAACCACTTTTTTTTTTGTGACTTTGTTTATTTCCTTAATTTTCAGATCTTTTTTCCACTCATCTAATATTTTGGGGGACAGAGTTTTCCTCCAAACTGGATTGGAGGAATCTCCTCGACCTAATCTGTAAAAGTGACATGTGTCTTTTTTAATAACATGAGATCTTGCATGAGTTATTAATATTATTTATTCCAATTTGTCACTATTATTAAAAAATATGTACATCTCATATTCGAGACGTACTTTTACATTAGGTTGGAGGAATTTTCTCCAACCTAGTTTGGAGGAAAACTCTATCCTATTTTGGGCGCCCTAAGAAAGGAATTACGATAACGGCGTTGGAAATGGAAAAGCAAACCAAAAGCGCACCACCGGCGAGGCGGCAACCCTTTATTCTTCACTTGCTTGAAACCCCTTCCAGAAAAGACAAAGCAAGCTGGTTGCTGCCTTTTCTTTTCTGCTTTATAATTTATGCTTTCGGCACCTCGCTCACTCTTATCATTTTTCTGTTAGCTTATTAACTTATTATTTAGAGTGAAATTGAGATACATGGAAAAGACCAAAAAAAAAAAAAAAAAGTGGTTAGTATTAAGGTGCTTAATTGACAAGGCAACACCGTACCAAAGGAGCATCATCCCGCTTTTTATTAAGGGGAATGACAATTTGCACATGCTGGGTTTGGATTATACTGAAGTATAAATATAAGACTATATAAGTAAACTTTTACGCTACCAATTTAATCAAACAGGTTAAAGTTCTCAACCCTAATCAATTAATTTTGTGTCGGATTTACGAGTCGTGTAAAATATTGATGGTCCTAAGTGTCGAGTGTTGTGTTCAGATTGTGTTGAAACATAGGTATAAGACTACATGACAATATAAATAAAATTGTCATTGCAACATCAATTCACAATTCTCTCTTTAAAAAAAAATCAGTGATATAGCTTTTATTTTGTGCAGAGTATATTTATATTTTTGTAGTAGCTAGCTAGGAGTCTAAGAAATTTTTTTGACATGTCTACACAAGAGAGGGGAGATTTGAACTAATAGTGACCTCTGTTTCATAAAGTATAGTTTCAGCCGATTGATCTACTTCTTAAAAGTCGGAATCTAAGAATTAAATTGACTAATAATTTTTTTTTCCTGATTATAGAAACTCAATTGCTTAGATATAAATTATATAATTGATTTAATTAATCCCATGATAACTTTCTAAAAAGTGAGTTTTGCATATAATGAATAATAATAGTCTTCTTAAGGGCTTCAATTACGGATCTTGATCCATTTCATGGTGAAAATAAAATAAAATTTATAGATCTAATAAATTAAATTACATAGTTAGATGCAACAAATAAAATCTTAAACCATAAATTATAAATGAAATTGAGCTTAATTAATTATAACAAGAACGTGATGAACATTGAACTCAAAAAAAGGAAAATTTTATTTGTACACCTACTACTCAATTACTAACTTTCTCAAAAAAGGTTTGCTCTCCCAGAGAAGCATATAACTCTAGTCCCATTTCCAAGCAATACTTTCTCACTCTTCAAAAGCCTTACCCAATCTTCACAACCAGAAAAGCTTCTCCTCCTGCCGCATACATACATATATATATATATATATATATACAAACACTTGACACTCCCACACTGATCATCTCTTCCAATCTCACGAACACATCCATTACCACCTCCCCAGATGCCCACATAGACATCAACTTCACCTCCGGCGCCCAACACATCGACTTACGACGATGAACCAAACCAGTCCAGCGCTACCGTCCCCTTGCTCCTCCAGCCCTCCTATGCCAGATCAAAGTCCATAATGTCCGACGAGCTACGCAAATTCCGCATAAGCCTCCGATGGTGCGCCCTCGACCACTCCTCCTGTGTCGGAAAATTCATCTCCTACTTCACCTTCATATTCTTCGCCATCCTCGTCCCCTTCGTAGCCTGCTTCTCCGCTCGAGTCCCGGCCTCCGCAGCTATTGACGACCCCGTCTCTTTCAACAAGCTCGTCCAGCTTCCCGAGTCCGGCCTCGCTGCCATAGCCTTCTTCACACTCTCCGGGTTCTTCCGTAGGTACCGTTTAATATATAAATATTTCATCTAAAAGAAAGTGATTCTTGTTTGACAGCTTGCTAATGTTGAATTCTATCCTTTCTCAATTATTTTTCATATTGTTGTGTAGTTGCTGTTGATAAAAGATGCATGTCGATGTTAGTTGATGTGTTTTTCAACTTGTTTTTGTAGGCTATGTTTTTGCTGAATGTCTGTAGGTCGAATAGTATAAAAGTTATTGTTTTGGCTTGTGCTGCTTATCTGGTTTTTCACATGTTTAGCTGGTTAATTTGTGTGTAAATGTTTTTTAAAAAAAACCTTACTCTAGTCGTTTGGGTTTGCGATTTCAAAAAACGTGATTTAAAAATATCAATTTTAAAATGTGTAACTTGAAACTTAATTCTTAAAAACGCAATTAAGTGTTTATTAAAATTGTGATTTGACCTTTTAAGACTGCAATTTTTAGCCTTTAAGATTATATGTCATCAAAAAAATACCTTCTTACCTACTATTCAAAAACATAGATTTCTACATTTTCAAATCGCAATTTTTAAAAAATGCAATTCAAAGCAATTCAGTTTTTGAGATTTGGTTTTAAAATCGCACTTCTTGTCTATAAAATCGCAATGTCAAATGCACTCTTAATAGCTAAATTTAGCCTTTTTGCAATTTTTTCCTCCAACTTAAAAAACGCTCAATTTTGTATATCCATCTTTTTATTTAATCCCATAACAACTTTTTTTCAATTTATTTAATCTCCCGTGGTTAAACTTAAAAAGTTTGCAATGTCACTTCTATCATTAGAGTTTGGGATTAAATCAAATGAAAAACAGATGAAATGTCCTTATACCCTATTTAAAAATTATTTAACTTTTATATGATTTTTTTTTTTTTTTTAAAAAAAATGGAACCCACGACTTGGCCTTGGGTCAGTCCGGCAGCAAATTTATTATTTTTCTTTTTAATTTTACATATAAGTACTATTTTGGAGTCATTCATTAAGATTTAATAAAAACTTACAAACATTGAAAATTAATAGAGTTAAAGTGAAAATTTCAAAAAAAAAAAAAAAATAGAGTTAAAGTGAAGTTAATATATATATATGAAAAAAAAAAAAAAAAAACACTAATTATTTATCAATTCACGTGTAACCGCATGCAGGTTTGGGCTCCGCCAACTTCTATTCCTGGAGGGCTTACAGGAAGATTCTTTATACGTACAGCGCGGTTACAGGCGGGAGCTCGACAAGTCGTTTCGCTACCTTGCATGCATACTCCTACCGTCGTTTTTCGTCGAGCTCGCTCATAAAATCATATTCTTCACGACTGTGACGATATCCTTACCCTTTCTGAGCACGAGCGTGGCATTGAACTCCGTTGTGCTTGTGTTTGTTCTGGCCTCGTGGGTTTACCGGACGGGGGTGTTCCTGCTGGTCTGTGTGTTGTTCCGGCTGACTTGCGAGCTTCAAATTCTGAGGTTCGAGGGGCTTCATAAGATGTTCGAGGGGTGTGTGGCCGACAGCGGTCTCATATTTAAGGAGCATGTGAGGATTAGGAAGCAGCTGTTGGCGACGAGCCACCGGTATCGGTTGTTTATAATAGCGTGTTTGGTAACCATCACTGTCAGTCAGTTCGTTGCTTTGTTGCTGGTTTTGTCGTCAAAGTATGAGAAGACTTTCTTCAATTCCGGTGACCTTGTGGTAAGTAAATTATTTTTTATATTTTAAAAATAATCTAAGGAGTTACGAGAAAAAGAGAGACGATGAAGAGGAGGTTGCAAAAAAAGAGAGTGAAAGTATAAGGTTTTCAAGGGTATATAGGATAGAGATCATGTACATGTAATTGTATGCCTATATTGCTTGCAATTTGGGCAAACAATTATGAGACCTTCCTTAATTTTGGGGCCTACTTGTTTAGATAGGTGTTCGAAGAGCCTGTTCGGTCAAATAGACCTAATAAAAGACTCTCTCATAATATATAGTCATATGAAAGTGTGAAATAATGGCAGAAAATTGTTTATGCAAATGAGAAGCGTAAATCATTTTACGCCTCATGAAGATTATTTTTAATGGTTAATTAAAAATAGAGATAACTTCACTTATAACATCTAAACTACCACACATTTTTAAAAGACCTTCTAAATTTAAAAAACTCTTAATTTCATTTTTTGAACTTTCAATTTTTTGCCGTAAAACCTTCACGGAAGCAACTAAAAAGTCCAAATTGCCCTTCAATATTTGTTTTTAACTTTTAATTTGAAATTAATGGTAAATTTTGACTTTTATAAAAGTTTCAAGGGTGTGAAGGCCATTTCATCTTTTTTTAACATCCAAAAACTAACCGAAGGGATAGATTGCATCAAAATGATAGTTCAAATGGTGAAATTAAGAGGTTTTAAAATTTGGGGTTTTTTTTCAAATCATGTGGTAGTTTAGGAGGTCTTTTAAAGTAATGATATAAGGAGAGTCATCACAAATATGATGTGGCAATTAAATTCACCAATAGATTAAATTCAATAATGATCATCTCAAATTAAATGATGATTTTAAATAACACATCACATTTTGGATGACTCTATGAGAACTCTAGTCATTCTTATATCATTACTCGGTCTTCTGTTTCTCCTTAAAAAAATATTTCCAAGTTGACTAATATTTTAGACACTTAAAAATATATAAATCATTTTCAAATAAATATTAATTTTACGCCGAAACAAACAGGACCACCTTCAGTGCAGTTCTCTCATTAATTTATTTGTTTATAGTTCATATATGTATTTGGACATCAATGCTGCAGGTATGCTCAGCTGTTCAACTTAGTGGATTCTTGTTGTGCCTGCTTGGGGCTGCAAGAATAACACATAGAGCTCAAGGGATTGTATCTGTTGCAACTCGATGGCAAATGGTTGTCACTTATGCATCTTCCGAATCATGCCAGTTAGAAGGCCATACCCATATGCCAGAGGCCGACTGTATAGACAATAATATTGATTCTGTGTCGTCTTCCGACATTTGCCCTTCAATTTCCCCACAAGACCCTTCCTTATTCCAAACTAGGCAAGCTTTAGGTAAGCATATATGCATACTATATATGATGCCAATACCATGAAAATATGGCTTGTGTCGTTTAATTTAGAGATGCATGGTTTGGTGTCATTCTCTTATACATCTATTCTTCATCCATTTTTTTAAAATAAAATTACCATTGAATATGGGTTCTATATTTGCAGATTCAATGGTAGATTTGTACATCTTTTATATAGAGATGGACAAGAGATATGTAGGGAAATGAAACCGAACATCTCTCCTAATTTAAGCTAATGCCGCTATTTGTTTTGGTAAAAATATCTGCAATATATTTTTCATGCTAGCATTATTTACTTTTCTTCTATGTTTATTATTGATTTCCTTCCTTATTTAGTCTAGCTTACCATATTAATCTACCGTATTTTTCCTATAAATATATATATGGACATCTTATGTATTATAGAGTAAGACAAATAATAGAAACCACATTTTTATATGATAATTATCTTACAATATTGACGTCTTTGGGTTGGTTCTCATTGAAAAAAAAAAATGGTTAGGATTGCCGCATTAATATTGTAAGGTAATTATGAGATAAAAATATGGTATATAATATTACTTTATGTATCACATATCAATATAGTCAAGATATAAACCTAACCGTCTTCATCAGTCTTCTTTTCTCTCTACTTCCGCTCTCTCCTATTTTCTTTCTCTTTCATATATCCTATTATATATATGAAATATCTAATCAATATTGTTGCCTTTTTAACCTGGCAATTCCTTATATATATATGCACATAATATAACATGATGCTTAATTAGGATTGCTTTAATTCCCTGCATGCAGTGACATACTTGCAACACAACACTGGGGGATCACGCTGTTTGGGTTCGCGCTTGATCGTGGATTGCTTCACACTCTTCGCGTTTGAGTTCTCTCTGGTGCTGTGGATACTAAGCAAAGTGGTTGTTTTGTCCTGAACAAATTATATATATATGAGATATCCTCTGCATGGAGTTTCTTCCCCTTCAATAAATTTCAGTGAAAGGGAGCAAATTTGATGTTCAGGTGTAAAGGAATAGCTGCAAGAAATATTCATTTCAAATCTATTATTCTTGGGATTATTTACTTGAATAATAACATGCACTGTGAAGAGGGCTTTTTATTATTATTGTTGTTGCAGTTGCTGCTGTTGTTGTAACAACTAATTCTTAAACAAAACCGCTATTTTACCGGTATAAGTTCATTTAAACCTTAATTTTAAGCATCTATATACGTTAGTCAAGTAAAGCTATAAGTCCTTATTGTGTCAATCACTTTTATGTCTTTTTCAGTTTTTAAGAATGATATGACTATCAAAATTACCATTAAGATTGTGATCAATCAAAATCGATTTTTGATCAAATTGTTATTTTAAAAGTCACCTCATTTTTTGAGTGACACAAGATGAACTTATAAAATTACTGTATATTAGTCGGTTTAGAATATTTCAGTATTAGCATGCCAATTATTTATCTTGGTCAATATAAATGTCTTAAAGGTCAATACAAATTAAACCAACTTAATGTCATAAATATCATTATCATAGTGCTCCAAGGTGATGATGTAGCGTAATCACACTATAATAAGATAATAAGTGTAGTCATCCCACACCTAATTATCCCCATGAAAAATAATAACTTCCATGGAGGTTATTTGATAAGAGATAGTACAAAATGTCAAGTGTTGTGATTGAGACTATAAATAGAGCCAAATGAGAATACTATTTTGACTAATTTTATTCTTCGAATGCTTCTCATATTTTTTTTCTTAGTCCTCCATTGAATTTCCACCCTAGAAGGAAAATTCTTATGTACTATCAACTCTCAAAACGTTCACAAGGCTCAACTAAAAATATATTCATAACCTGAGACAGGAAAACAAAATTGAACGAAAGGTTCAAAAGTAATTCTCTCAGTTGATGTAAACTGTTAGGTTAAATTCATTTAATTAAAATACTTAAGCTAACTATTTCAAATAAGTAGTCCATTTAAAATTAAAAAATTAAAACAATTGATTTACTAGTTTTATATAAATATTATTATTTTCGAAAATTTTCAAACAGAGGACTTCATGGCCCAATGGATAAGGCGCTGGTCTACGGAACCAGAGATTCTGGGTTCGATCCCCGAAGTCGTGACATATATTTTCACAAAATCTTTGAAAGCTTTTGGGATGAGCTGTCGCCTTGTCTCAAATAGGCGTACTTGCATTTGATTTTTTTTTTTTTTTCTTTTAATAAAAAAGGGACTTGTATTGAACTACACAAATTAGCAAGGCCAGAGGAGGAGGGGAGGGCAGAGTATTCACTCATTCGTGCTGATTTTGTTCTTCCCTTGCAAGTAACATGGTAATGGAAGTTTTCATCAAAAAACAAAAAACATGGTAATGGAAGCAAGCTACTACATCACAACTAGCATTTCATTAGAAAAGTTAACGTCAATTTCTCAACTAAAAGCTTTTATATTTCACTTCTCAATGCCAACAACTATTCACATTCTTGAACAAGATCACTGAACTGATCAAGGGTGTTCACAATGTCCCTGAGACATTTGATAAGCTTGTCTCCTTGCCGTCTTGCAAAATCAGTTTGGCAGTCCTCAACATTCTTCACATCAGCAGCCCCAAAGTCTACATTTTCAGAAACAATGGCTTCAATCAGTTCTGCATTCTCATGCAATTTCATAATCATCATTTGCTCCTGTTCTTCTATACTCATTGTCTCCTTTTCTTCCACACGATCTTCTTCATGGCTTTTCTGGCACTTTTCTTTGAAGCAACTTTCCTGAGGATTTTCTTCGGTTAGGCTATTCACAGGGTCTTCTGGGAGTTTTTTCTGAGGCTTTTCTTCAGTGAGGCTTCCCGGAGGCTCTTCATTTTTGTAGCTTATCAAAGGCTTTTCAGCTACACGGATTTTTGGAGATGTTAACCGCCTCCTTTGCCTCCTGGACCCTAGTGACACAACATTTTAAGAATACAGGTGGGGCATTCAGTAACACAAGTTCTAACAAGCATCTTGTGTTATTAAACGTTTTATTCGTTCCGAACAGAAGCATCCAATGAAGCATAACAATAATCAGATTTTGCAATACAAATTGAAATGGTCATTCATTCACAATTCCCAAACTGAGGGACACCTAAGCAAACTTGCTACTGTATCCATGCATCTTACAGCCCACCAACTGAAACAGAAGCTATTTAAGAAAGATATGAAAATAACTGTTCATCTGGAGAAATCATAGGAAACAGAATAAAAAGCTTTATCAGTTCTGTTATAATTTGGTCTTTCAGATGTCTCACAATTACTAATTGTACTGCTTATCTATTTATATGCCTGTAAACTGAAATCATCCATCCATAATAAGAATGATTTCTGAGTAATTTATTAATCATTATGCTATGCATTGGAGGCCAGATCTGCCCCACCCACTTGAGCCATAATTTCTATATTGACAAATCAATGAAATCCCATTGATCATTATAGCTATCATAGTTATTTTGTGGCAGTCTAATGTTTCCTTGCTAGATCTGAGCCATTCATGGGCCGTTTGGCTCATCAGCAGCCCACTGTATGTGTGTGAGCCAAGCTGCCCATAACAATCAGCAAACAGAGCTTCAAATCCAGATATATGCCAGATCAGATATGGGAAACCATAACATGTGGAACATAAAAACAATAGATGTTCAGGTTGAGGGAAAACAATTCTTGAAAGGACTCGATTCCTCTTCTCAACAAGTAATCTTCTAATTTTATTTTTCTTGGTATTCATATTGCATGTAAAAAACCAAATACAAAGCAAATTTCACGAAACATGCATCTGTAAGAGACCATCTACCCCGTCTGACTCCTACACAGAATTTGGGGGAGTTAGTTAACAGAAAAAGATAAATCTTCTCTACCATCAATGCAGTATAACAGCAATAATCATGAAATCCCCCCCTTTTTTTTTGGTGTGTGTGTGTGGCTAAAACAGCATTATAAATTCCACAGCATCAGGTAATAATTGCAAGTCACAGCCTTGTAGAACACTTCAGTGGACATCAAGAAAACAATAGGCAATTGCTAACAAAAGGAGACAGCAGAACTAAAATTTGCTCAATATTCCGATATAATAAATAATTATCAAAACATATCAGCTAGATATTATCCATAAATGCCATTCTTGGAGGTAACTATTTACAAATATTGAAGAGATTTTATTGGAAAGCACCATTCTTGATCTTGGAGATAAACCATACCTAGTTCTGCAGCTACATCAAGCCCCTCGATCTTTGCTTCTGCATCACTATCTGAGTCTGTATCCGATTTCTTCTCCCGTGCCCTTACAAGATCATCAACCGCTTTGAACAGCTCACTGTCAAAATTTTCCGGAAGCCCACATTCTCTTCTCCTTTCACTTTCCAGAGACCAATACAAACCACTCCCAAACTGCAACTCCCACTGCTTGATCTTGTTGTACTCAGATACCAAGGAGTCCCACTTCCTCCGGCAGTGATTCAAAGTCCGCGGTTTATCCAAAGCAGTGCAGTTCGCTGCTATTATATTCCACATCTGATAGCTAGACAAAGCATTTGAGCAATCTGCTTCAACAGCAGCAATCTCATTAACAAGAATGAGTGCAGCCTCTACAGGCCACTCTGGAGCTGCCTGTGACCGAGTCGTCTAGAACCCAAACACATAATTGTTTGCATTTTCATTTTCCATTTTATGCTTGTCCTTCTTCTTAGGTCTCCTCTAGTTTTCAAAATTTTCAGCCTACCAGGTTGCTTTCATTTTCTCATTCAATCCAAGTCAATGCCTGTCATATAAAAATAGAGGACCAGTTTTTTAGAAACTAAAATACGTGATGGATACCACCAATGTTCCACAAAAAAAAAAAGCTCCTTTCTTTGGGTATTCCATACTGAGAAATCTAAAGCTTTCCTCTCAAGCCTCAACTAAGTTTAAATTAATTTCAGTAGTTTGCTTCTTAATTAGTAAATTTAGTGATTCATATCAAAAACCCAAAAGGCGTAATTATTTACAGTTACTTTTTCTCTCTTCCTTTCCTCATCTTTCCGTGGGAATATCCGTGATAGAACGGCATCGAATTTGATTACAAGAAGTCTAAGGACACAAGTAATGCAGCAATAATAATGAAAACAGTGATAAAAATGAGAATCAAAGCAGTAATCAACGAAAATAATCATCCAATTAATATCTATAGGCCAGCATCATTACTCGAAGCCATCAAACTCCTACCAAAACTAATGGATTCAATGGAAAAAAGCGAAAATGACAACATGTTTCAGAGAGATTCAAGGCAATCGGAAATCGGCCTTACCAACGCACAGCCCCATTCAGCAATAAGCCATCTCTGTGATCCTCAACTTTGGGACTAGATGTCTCTGTGACTTCAATGGCAAACGGCAAGGCCTCGAGTCTAGAGAGAACGACATCTTCATTCTTAACGTTGATTCTTGATGGGCTGGTCTCTGGGCTCTCAGTGATG
Source organism: Carpinus viminea (assembly GCA_013348765.1). Classification (NCBI taxonomy): domain Eukaryota; kingdom Viridiplantae; phylum Streptophyta; class Magnoliopsida; order Fagales; family Betulaceae; genus Carpinus; species Carpinus viminea. The sequence continues at coordinate 9,961,322 of CP054670.1, read as the reverse complement.
TTTGAGGTTTGTTAATGTGGGCTGTTCCTCAAAGATAGACCCGGTTTGATCTTTGCCCGCTCTTGAGCTGAGCATGTAGACAAACAAAACAGGCTTTATTCGATAACAAGTTTTTTTTAAAAAATAAAATAAAATATTAATAAAAAATCAAAATATAAAACACTCAAAACAATGTTTATTTTTATGTTATATCAAAAACACTTGTTTTCAAATAAAAAACAAAAAGTACCCCTACCTCGATAGAAATTTTTTCAAATTAGACTTAAATTATTTGGAATAGAAAATCGTAACATATCATCACGCTACATCTACCGTGACCCACTATATCAAAAAATTGATCTAATGATAGTCATTTCTCTTTTGACAATTTCACTCACTTATCAATATGGCGGCTTCATGGTTGGGGAAGAGGTTGAAAACAGTTTTGCCTAAGATTGTTTCTCAAAACCAAAGTGTGTTTATATTTGGTCGGCTTATCACCTATGGGACATGCCATACAATATATGCCTGAATGTGGGGAAAAGAAGGTTTTATGGCTATCAAGCTCGACATTAATTGAAACAGAAAAATGTAGTTGCACTCTTATGTGGACATAGGCACATTGCCGAATCACTTTAAATTTTTGTCTTGACCCTCTCATGATCTCTTCTTCTTTTTTTCCCATATTATTTATAATTGTTATGCACGGTAACAACAGATTTGATTCTACCATAATAATATCATCCAAGTAGATCATAATATAAATTATGAGCATGTTAATGACAAAAATGAAGAGAGGAATCAAAATTGCTTGCTATGAACCCAAGCTCAAGTACTTAATTTGGTATTGAGGCAAGAGAACCAAGCTAGCTCGTAGAGCTTGTTTAAGACCATATAATGACTTCTATCATATAAAATCATGCATTTTGGCTACTAAATGACTTTACAAAGTTTTCATTAAAACATGGAGATGTTCATATATTCATTCACTTGGCTGTGTTTCAAAACCTATGGTCTTCTAAGATAAAGTAAAAAAGATTTAAGAGGAGTAACGTACGATGCATATATAGGTTTAGCTATTTATACGCATTTTCTATGAAATTGCTTGACATGTGTTTTCATGGGTATGAAAAGATTTTTTTTGGACATGTTCACACAAGGAGGAGGGATTGACTAGTGACGCCAAACGTTAAGCGTGGTTCTAGATTGAGTTCTCTTGGGAACAAAAAGATTTGACACTATATGGACTTGGTTAATAGTCACATTTTCATAGTTCAAATAAAATTTCCACTACTTAAGCAAAACCTTCACATATAGGTTTAAGCATAAGAGAATATGCTTTTCAATATTTAAGCAAACGTACGTATCACATATATGTTCAAGTAAAACATAAATGATAACTTTGAAAGATGGATGGACTACAACAATGGTGTGATTAAGAACACTAAGAAAACTTAATGAGCATGTCTTTTGAGTTAGTGAAGCATAGGATGTGGTTTGAGCTAGCTCTTAGGAATGAATTGAAATGAGACTTGAAATGCAAGTAATGGCCGTGTGTCTTTAAGGGGGGTAGGTTGTAGTTGAGTGTAAGCCACCAAAAGTTGAGTTTGAAGTCCAATAAAGCTTGCTGAGTTGCTGGTCTCCGAAAAAAAAGTGAAAAATCACTTCCTTTTTGGCTAGGTTCTGGTACTAGGTGGTCTCTTGCATGAATGATTTTTGATCCCTATGGACCAGTTCTGGATGATGGATGGATGTTGAAGGGCCGTGATGACAGTGAGTGAGTCCCCTTCAATGGAGAAATTTTTGAGCTGCAAAAACCCTAAATGAAGTAAGGCTGCTAAAAGAGCAGCAAGAGCTTCTCCAAAATAAGGATCACATGAGGGACTAATATGTGAGATAGCCTTGATGATTTTCCCATCAGGGTTCTGCAAACAGCTGCTTGGGCAGAGAAGGAGTCTCGGATAGCTGTGTAAAATTGATCTTGAATGAGCCTTAGACAGGAGGGACCAGACTTCAATTACTTTACTGATTTTGGAGGACCGGGCTGCAAAGTGAGCCAAGGCTGTCTTCTTGATGGAGAAGGCAATTTTGGAGGACCGGGCTGCATTAATGGGTGCTTTAATTACGTGGATGTTATTCAAGATACATCTAGATAAGGCAGCCCAAATCTATAGGCTTAAGCTTTAAACCCATATACGTACGCCACCGTCTTGTAGGTTTTGTGACGAATTAGCGTCCAGATTCATTGAACCAGAATTCAATGAACCTTTTTTGACGGGAAACCTGGAACCACACGTTATGTGGTACCCTTTACTTGCTTCTCATCAGACTGCGACGCGACAATCGACGACATTGATTAGTAAATACGTCCAGGTTCAATGAACCTTATTTTTGTTTTATTATTATTATATTTTTTTGTACGAATTTTAACACCTCGGGTCTAGTCTATGGTCTATATCAACTTGATGGCATTGGCATGTATGGATGCAGGCATTTTGAACCTAAATTTAAGTACTATTACTATTTAATTAGAAAAGTATGCATCCCATTCCAAATGAAGAAAATATGAGATGGAAAATTAGGTTGGAGATTTGTTGGCCTTTTGAGATAATTAAATGCAAACATAAACGTTATTAATAGGTAACTCAATCAGTTGAGATTACGTCTTATGAAAGAGATGATATAAATAAAGAAATATCTTACCCAAAAAAAAAGAAAAAAATGAGGAATTCTAAAATTCTGGGGGGCAAAACTTAAAAGAAAAAAAAATGAAGGGGAAGGAAATTAATTTTTGAATGTTTACTTCATAATATGTTTGAGAAAAATGCAAAAACATTAAATGTGATTTACTTGATTTGCAATTAACTCTATGAAGTATCAAAATAAACTCAAATGTTTATAAGATATACCAAAAGAATAATTTAGTCCTTACAGTAAAATTTCGTTCATTGACTTAAAATATTCTAATAGCTTGAAACGTTAAAACTAATAAAATTGTGATACTTGTTTATTTAAGTTAGTATCATACTAACAGAATCTGTTAAATTAGTGGATACAATTTTACTGTAAAAATTAAATTATTTTTTTACCATACTTGATGGACCTTTGAGTTCATTTTAATACTACAAGGGGCTAATTGTAAATCAACTAAACTACACTAATTCTGCATTTTTCCCTATATGTTTTCAAGGAAATTTTTTAAAATTTTAGGTGAACTACCTGATGGCTTTCCCTCCGAGCTATGAGGTAATTCTACCATTGGCTACGGTCCCTTAAGCCTGCACTTAGGTTCACCTCCTTTTTTTTTTTTTAAATAAGAAAAATGTTTTAGTAATTTTTTTTAATATATATATAGCAAATTAGTTAACTGACCTTTCTATTCATTAAAGTTGGCCACCACTAATAAATTTTGTAAGATGCAATGAATATTAATAAATATTCATAATTAATTTATTAGCAAAAAAACAACACTTGGTTCATTTAACGAAGCTTTTTTTTTTTTTTGCAATTTAGTAAAAGATTTAAAATATAATTTTACATACAAAACACTCAAAATTATTTTCATATTTATATAATATTATAATACATTTTCAACCAAAAAGTAATAGAACTGGCTATGCATTTTTTGTAGTAAACCATAATTGCCTATTTATCTTTAAATTTATATTTCGTTTTCTAATCGGAGAAATGTTACAAAGGTGGATCTTTCCCCCTCTCTATTATCTTTAAATTTACATGCCAATGTTATTCTTTTATCATATGCGATACTTGTTGATTTATTACTATTTTTATTTTGTTCAACCTAATTCATTTTCTATATTTAAATGATGAGTCTTTTTTTTTATATATATTAATGGTTAGCTATTTTTTTGTTGAAATATATAAATATATAAAATTTATTATAAATCATAAGAAAGAGAGAAAGAAAAGAGAAAGAAGAAAAGTATGTAATAGACGACATTGAATTGAGACTGATATTATTAAAAATATTACAATGGTTTCTATTTATAGAGAGAGGCTATAAGTGATAGGCAAATGACCTAATAGATTAAGAAAAGGTAAACTTAATAGATTAAAAAAACTATAAAATCAATAAAAAAGTAAATAACTATAGAATAATAAATAACCCTAACATAATATTCTTAACATTAATATACAATCTCATAAAATATGAAAGAAAAAATCATGAAATTGTTAACTTGTCTGAATAGACTTGATCTGATTAGATTTTGCCTTATAACATTTTCTATAATTTTTTTTTCCCACCTTGCAAGGTTCACGCTCATCAAATTTTAATATATTTTTTTAAGTGACATAAATTGTAAATTAAAGGCACGAGGCAGGACACTTGTCTTTCATTGGTCGGATAAAAATAAGGAGAAATGATGTCCATCAATACATGTATGTCCCTAAAACATGAATTTCACATACATACATACATTACATAGGTGTCTCCCATTTTTCTTCCTTTAACGCGGTTTTCAATTTCGCCGTCGCATTATAAATTGCCTCCTTCCTTCAAAGCACCATCTCCCTTGGAAACCAGAAGAGACAGAGAGAGAGAGGGAGAGAGAGTAGAGAGAGAAACAAAGGGAAACCCTAATCGCTGAAGCTAAACCATTATCCGTTTGGCTTTGTTTCTCTCTTTGCCGTCGCATATTTCACAATACCGTACGATCTTTCATATATCTCGCTTTCTCTTTCTGGTTCAGACCACAAGAGAATTTCGAAGGACTTGCTCTCTCATTTTCTCCGGAAAATTCGAAGATCTTCTCGTAAGAACTGATTCTTTTGTTTGATGGCTTTTGTTCTTCATATTCTATTGTTTTTCTTGGGTTAATTAGTCGTTTTCTCCTTGGATCCTCCAAGCAATGTCGTTTTGGTGCTTTTGTGAATGTGGATTGTGCTTCTGCATTATGATCTGTGCGCTTTGTTTGGTTGCTGAGAAAAACAGGGAGAAGAGAAGAAAAGAAAAGAAAACTCTCTAGCATTGTTTTAGTTTTTAGATAATTGAAAACTCAACTCCCAGCTCTCTTGTTTTCTGCATTTTGGATGTGATAGAGAATATTTCTGAATGTTGATCGGTACCGTAAAGGGGGAAAGAAAAGAAATTCGTTTTCTATTTTGCCTTAATTTGTTTATGTAGAAAGAAGTCAATGAACAAATTGTCTCACTCTTCCGTCAATAACAAAAGAAATTAGGTTTGTAAGTAGTTGTATTTAGACTTTGTTGAATTGACCGAGGACTCGTTCAACTTGTTGTGGGAACTGTACACATCTGGGATACCTTTCCATGTCAAGGGATTAAAAAAATACAAGTTATGATTTTATTAATGGTCCAACTTGAGTGTGTTTGCAAATTTATATTTAAATGAGGTTATTTAAGTCAGGAATAGTAAGTATTGCCGGTCAAAACTTCTAATTTTTCTTCTAGGAGTATTTGTTTGACCTAGTTTTGGGCGATTTTATCTTTCTATGGGGTGGGTGAAGGGCCGATATGGAACTCAAATGAATTGGGATTTGGTTTCAAACCTGTTTAGGTGTAATCACGAGCTCTAGCTACAGAAACAAAATTTGAACTCTTTTTCTTGAAGAAGTAATACTTGGTTAATATGAACCTCTGATTTCACGTTCTTTTCCTGAGTGTTATTGAGTATTTGTGGTATTCATTAAAAAAATTATTAGAGTATATATGGTAGTAATTATGATTGTTTTGCCAGGAGCCATACAACCATGGTATTTTGGGTTTTCGGCTATGGTTCACTGGTGTGGAACCCAGGATTTGAATATGATGAGAAAGTGATAGGATTCATCAAGGACTATAGGCGTGTATTTGATGTTGGTAAGTTTCTTATCAGCTTACAGTGTTCATTGATGTATTATTTATGAAGTTATTAGTTCTTTTATACCCGAACAGTCAATTATAACTGTTTTTGCATATTCCATTTCCTCTGCACCAGCTTGTTTTGATCACAGAGGTACACCTGAACACCCTGCACGAGTTTGCACATTGGAATACAAAGAAGGAACCATATGCGTAAGTAGAACTTAACAATGATTATAATGTATGTTAATGCTACTGTAGTTGTGGGGACAGAGGCATATGTACTATTCCTTACAATAAAGATTTTGAATTTTGTTGGTTGATTTGCTGACGTTGAAATTATTCTGTCAGTGGGGTGCTGCGTATTGTGTTCGGGGAGGCCCTGAAAGGGAAAGATTGGCAATGGAGGTATGTCTTTTGAAATATAGCTTGTTTAGATGAGGACTGCTAGTTGTACTTGTAATTTATTTTTGGGTTAGTGTACTTGCTTTGTAGATACAAGGTATAACCCAGGCAGAGATAATTGGTGGGTGTTTTCATTGTTAAAACAAACTGAGCACTTAGATGGCCTTTTACCTGCTTCATGTGAATTGCAAAAGTTGTCTCAACTGGGAATTTCTTTACCCAACCTCCAATCCTCTTTTGCTACTTTTTTTTTTTTTTTTTTTGGTTGCTTTGTAAATAACTTGCACACCAGACAAGTAAAAGCCATACACACCAGCCCATAGTAATGGGGGATGGAAGCCCCATTAGGTCCAAAGGCCATTTGCAACATGTTATCTTTCCTCTATTTGAATAAGTTGGCTAACAATTGTCATTTTTTATCCAGACCAATGTTAATTGTATAAATAAACTGAATGATCTTTTCAATGCAGTATTTGGAGCGGAGGGAGTGCGAATTTGATGAAAAGACTCGTGTAAACTTCTACAAGGTTAGATTTAGATTTAGATTTAGATTTTACTCTGTCTCTTGTCGGGAGTTGTCATGTTCATACTTTTTTTTTTCTTATTTCCATTGCATTTGTCTCTTCTAATCCAGGAAGGGGGGGATTCCTTTGAGCCTGCTTTAAAAGGAGTTATAGTGTAAGTTATCTTGTTGTGAATCTCTTACTCTTCTTTATTCATATTATTCAACAAAACAAAGAGTAATGGATGGAATCTGCAACAGTTCCTCTCCTTTAAAATACAAATTGACATCATATTTGAAGCTACAGATGGTTTGTTATATATCTTCCTAAAGAACCTCGTTTTTGTGTTTTTTTATCAGGTTCACATCCACTCCAGACAAAGAATCAAACAAGTACCTGGGGCCTGCTCCATTGGAGGAAATGGCCAGGTAAAGTGGTCAAACATTTTTTTCTCTTTTGTGTGTGTGTGTGTGAATGTTTCACACCCTGATTTTTCATCAACTTTTTCAGCCAAATTGCAACTGCTTTTGGACCCTGCGGGAACAATAGAGACTACCTTTTCCTGTTAGAGAAGGCCATGTCTGATATTGGTGAGTTTCCTTTTCTGAAACCAAGCACAAAAAATATCAGATGCCTTTAGGTCTTATACTCATGATATTTGTGAACAGGCCATGAAGATGACATGGTGATAGAACTTGCCAATGAGGTGCGGAAGGTACTTGGAATCGTAGGGAAAGGAATTCCAAAGGAGAGGGAGTTGGTTGGGCCATCCCACATCCCACTCATGTCCCATATTCCCACCCTTAAAGTCCACCCACTTACAGAAGCCATTGCCATGGACTCCTAGCAAGAAGATGTCAACTCTAGGAATTGGATACTTTGCGGAGCTTGCTAACCCATTTATCACTACCTTGTTTTCCTCTTATTTAAAATTTTCCTCTAGAAAGCAGTTTTCTGTTGGTCTTAGCAGTCTACTTTGCCCTTTAAACACCTTTTACCCTTTTACCCCTTTACACATGGTTTGGACTTAGAAAGAGTGACTAACAATTTTCCATACGAAATACTGGATGTAGGAAATGCTGATGATGTTAGTTTCAGTTTCAAACCAAGAGAAATTCGTCATTACCTTGCAGGCCTACTGTTGTTGTGTACTGTGCAACTAGACATTTTTTTTTTTTTAATTTCTCAGTAAAATTGATACAATTTCCTGCAAATGAATGTTTACTTATATGCTTACCATGGTTATACTGTGTGCGTCCTTGGTCAAGCAGAAATGTTTTTGATTGTTTTATTATAAATTGATTAATGCTATTTTTTTACATTTATTTTAGATGGGTTGACTTTGTGGTGCATTTTAAGTGGCATTTCTTTTTATTTTTAAAGTGGTTGACATAGAAAATCATTTAAAACATTCAACTTCAGTTAGTTTAAAATGAATGTGAAGAATAGTGATAACCTTATAAATTTGAATGGAGATCCTGTCTTGTAATTGCAGTGATGAGGTGTACTAGATTCGTAAGATTGTATTGAAAGGTGATTATTGGATCAGGTATGCTGAAACTTGAATCATATTATTCTACCAAAATCACATTGTTGCCAACAGAGTTGGTCTCTATAATTTGACTCTATATGTATATATTTTCCTTCTTATGGGCTGTAATTTAATTCTATAGCCTTAAGTAAATAACTGAAAAATAAATAGTTTATGTTTTATTTGGTAAATAAGGTATATCTTAACTGACTCATTTATTCAAGTAATGGTATTACATCGATTGGAAAACTCATTTAGACTAATGTGTTGCGTTTTAAATGATTCTTTCACTTATTTTTTAAGTGACTAACATGGTAAATTACTTAGAATATGTAAAAAATAATATTACTCTGAGCAAAACTTAGAAATTCATTTGGGCTGTAATGCGGCAATTGACAGGCAGAGATCAATTTCTTTGAAAGTCTTGTAGAGATGTTCTTATCACATGCATTTTAACTCATAAGATCTTCAAAAGTGGATATTCAATTCAATCACCACACTAATTAAATTTCAAAAGTATAATTGTAGTCATTTTCATCATGATATGGTGTAAAACTTTATTTTACAGCCTTCAATATAAATTTAACACATCAAGTAAGAATACAAAATACAATGGAAATGAAAATATCGTATTTTTAATTCAAACTAATTTCATTGACTTTTCTATTCGTTCTAATCCAACACTCACCACCAAACTCTCTATCCACCTATGAGCCCTCAATATCAGAGTCTCTAAAACTAACTAAGATGGTGGCTCCGGTAGTTTTATTAATGAGTAGTTTGTCAAGAGAAAAAATTATTTAGTATGAAAAATTATATTATTATTTTTTGATATTTCAAAGCTGAATTGTCTGCTCACCGTTTGAGTCTAATAGCCTACAATATTTTCGCTTGAAGAAGAGATACGGGGATATGTAAATCGAAGGTATGCAGAATGCAATGAAGAATGAACTACACCACAGGTGGAAAAGACGTACAAAGAAAAATGGGAGAGGAGGGCAAAATAGGGTATCAATATTTAATCACTGCTCGTAATTAACTCACAACAATGCTTCCAAATCCTACTGAAAAATGTATGGGTAATCGAGGTAAAAAAAAAAACTTGGAGCAAATCAAGAAAACAAGCGAAGAGAGAGGTAAAATAAAGAGAATAAAAGAGAGAAAAATCCAAATCATTTCTATAGACCCGTTGTTGACCTGCGTTTGAAACTGTGCAACCTGTTCCTCCGCCAAGAGAGTAGGCGAATTGTGTGGATCACACCAACAACCACAAGTAATCCAATCCAAGTATATTTTATCCGGTTGTACATCCTATAAGCTGTAGGAAAAATATGATCTGGGATCACTAAACCCACTATCCACAAATAGGATAGTGCCATGAATGTGACTGCAGTAGACATGGTTAGAGTCAAGAACCATATAGCTAACTGGCTTGTGAGAGGAAATCCACTGATGACCAAAAGTACGATGGACAGAGATGCAAAGAAAGAGGTGGCGTTGAAAGATATGAATTTTAGGTAGTCATCTGGCCATCTATAAGCTAACACTGTTGTGCCGGCTTCACATATATGTTGCGTGCAATTAAAACCACCCGTTGTTGTATTTGTATTTTGTTGCCAAACGCCACCTGGTGGGCTAATCGCAGCTTGGAAAGCCATGCTTGCTATCACAGTGGCCACTACCATCAATGTGCCACGCGTCTCTTCCATCCAATTATCCTGGTATTTGAAGTGTTTAACTAATGACGACGAAAGAAAGTACGCCCACCATCTCCTAAACTTTGAGCAAGCTGACTGTCTGGACTGCGCTGGTGGTGCTGCATTAGGACCAATAGCATTTGATGTTGCTAGCAGGGAATTAGAATTTGGATCCAGAGATCTTCTAACACCAGCCTCGGAGACATCAATAGCTATATCACCAAACCTATTCAATTCTGTTTTTATTTCTGGTATTGAAAGTAGGTATTTTATGGTCTGCACAAAGACAACAATCTATTATTGTTTCATCTAGCTAGTTATTTCCAATAATAAAATCTAAAAGCATTTGACGAAACACATCAAACGAAGGGTTATATATATATATATATATATATATATATATATATATATATATATAAGATTTCTATTGTAACATCTGGCCATCCTTTATGACGAAAGACAAACTTATGAAAAAGGGAAGGAAAAAAAACAAAAAATAGGCTTAAAAGGGTACTGGTCAAGAAGTAGATCTCCTATCATTTCAAAGACATGGATAATATGATACCTTATGTATCCTAGAAAAAGAAATTTATCTTCTAAGAGAGTAGCTATAGATTTATATTGTTAACGCACCTTCATTTGCTTGAGCATCACAGCTAAATGCAATAAGGAGTTGCCATCATGGTCTTTGGAGTTGAGGAATTCATTGCAAGCAGCTGATTCCATCAGGCATTTCAAAACATTCAGATGATTATATCGAACACACAAGTGCAATATACTGTCTCCATTGAGATTCACCCGGATGGACTCTTGTCGAACAATAATTAACTCTTTTATGATCTCTATTCGTCCTCTCATTACGGCTAAGTGGAGAGGAATTCTATCATCTTTATCAAAAGCTAAACAAACATCTGTATTTGCTTGTAACAATACTTTTACTATCTCGGTATGACCCTTAGCAGAAGCTAAGTGAAGAGGGGTTCGTCCTTTCGAGTCCACCTCTTCCGCAAGTTTAGGTTTCATGCTAACGAGAGCTCTACTAAATTCAAGATGGCCAAGCAGAGCTGCTATATGTAAGGGGGTCTCACTAAAGGATGTCAATGAAACTCTATCAAAGATGCATGCATCCCTTTGGATCAATGTGTTCAAACTACTTACACACCCATTCCGTGAGGCTTCATATAGATCATCCATATTCTCTTCTTCATCATGCCTTCTGTCCATCATAGAGAGTTTTAAGCCTTTCCTAGTGAACAGAACAATTGAAGAACCTCAGAAAAACTTCAACACAAAATTATAAGTAATAAGATGGTCAGGTCAACCATATGGTAGGTTATATATATAGACTAAGATGGCCAAGACAACATGGCCGCGGGGCATCACACGGAAACTTTCATAAGAACTAAGATGACTGATGCATAAGAATAAGACTCTTCGCCTCGGTTGGTAAAGGTTTTAAGCTTTTTTAATTTAGTAAAAATTGATTGACATAAAAAAATATATATATACATATTTAATATGAAAAGCGAAATTTTTTTGTTTAGAGCTTCTATTTATTTAAATAGTAGAAAAAAGTGATTAAGTGTCGTAAATTTGTTACATATTTTTACACGATTCTATTATCCTAGAAATAATCATGCACTGAATTGACCGTAAATAAATTAACAAGTTAATTTGAATATGATATATGTTATTTTAAATTCTTCTAGCATATTTAGCTTGTTGATATTGGGTTTAGAAACTAATACCAAAATAAATAGGTGATAAGTTTACAAACTATATCACACCTCTCGCACAAACATTTTTCTCACTCACTAAGGATAGAAGAAAGAAAGATGACAAGATTGATTGTTTGATATAAAAGAACTATATTACTTCTCACTTTTTTCTTCTTTTTATCTAGCGTATATCGGTATATGCATATCCTTATATAAGGATTTCTTCAATGTGAAAACTAGCACTACTAACACACAAAAGTCAAGAAAACAATTTTTTTTTTTTTTTTTTACATGTCCATACAAGAGGTGGAGAAGGATTCAAACTAATGACATATGCTTCATTAGGTATAATTACAACCGATTGAACTACTTATTGGGGTAAGAAAAACCGATCAGAATTCCTGGCAATGGGGAAAAAATTGCCCACAATTTTTTTTTTCAAATCCTAACCATTTAATGTCACCTAATGGTCCATATTGAGCTAGGCGTCCCACTATTAAAAAAATAATAAAGTATTATTTAAATTTTAAAAAGAAATTATAAAACAAAATAATAAAAATTTTGGGGGTGACGGGCCACCCACCCCGGCTGAGCCATGGGGGTGGAAAGCCACCCCCAAGGGCCAGCCCTCAAAGGTATGTCATCTAAGGGTCCATATTGACCTAGGCGTCCCACTATTAAAAAAATAATAAAGTATTATTTAAATTTTTAAAAAAAATTATAAAACAAAATAATAAAATAAAATAATAAAAATTTTGGGGGTGACGGGCCACCCACCCCGGCTGAGCCATGGGGGTGGAAAGCCACCCCCAAGGGCCAGCCCTCAAAGGTATGTCATCTAAGGGTCCATATTGAGCTAGGCGTCCCACTATTAAAAAAATAATAAAGTATTATTTAAATTTTAAAAAGAAATTATAAAACAAAATAGTAAAATAAAATAATAAAAATTTTGGGGGTGACCGGCCACCCCACCCCGGCTGAGCCATGGGGGTGGAAAGCCACCCCCAAGGGCCAGCCCTCAAAGGTGCTATTTTGCAGCAGCAACCCAAGCACAAGAGAGAGAGATTGAGAGGGACAAGAGAGCTGGAAAAAGGGAGATCGAGAGAGAGACCGAGAGGAGGAGAAAAGAGGAGGAAAAGAGAAAGAAGAGGGATTGTTTCCCTCTTGCCCAGACCAGACCCGAGAGAGATATTCAGAGGAGAGAGAGAGAGCTGGAGTCAGAGAGAGAGTTGGAGCTAGAAGAGAAAAACCAAAGGAAGAGAGAGAGTGTTCTCCTGCCCAACCAGAACAAGAAAGAGAAGGAGGAAAGAAAGAGAGGGGTGTACCCGTGGTTGCCGGGTCACCGGAGATGGGCAGTGGTTGTGTTTCTGGCAACGTGGCAGTAGACCGACCCTCATTTGGGGTGGGCCGGTCACCCTTATGGTAAAAATGACCACCCCAAAATTTTTATAATTTGTATTTTAAATTTAAACTATAATTTTTTATTTTGTTGATAATGGGACACGTGGCTCAATATGGACCCTTAGATGACATTGAACGGTTAGGATTTGAAAAAAATTTGTGGACAATTTTTTTTCTCATTGCCGAGGATCCCGCTCCCAGAAAAACAACTAATTAAGTTGCTATTGAAGTCTAAAAAAGTTGCGCCTAACTTTATGCTAAAGTCCAATAAAGTTGCCACCTTAAATGAAGATATAAATGCTAGAAGAAAAAACGTCCAACCTACTTGCATACTTTTTTTGACTTGTGCATTTTTATTTGTATTTCCACATGACGTGACATGTTCAATTTATCTTTAAATTTTTTTTTAATTAAGATTAATCTAAGGATGTGGATCAAGTATGCCACATAGCTAAGTGATGCAAATTGCGTAGCCAGCAGTTTGTTTGATTTACCTTTTAGAATAATGATTGGGTTTTCTTTTTTTCATTAGGATTATATTTTCTTTTTTTTAATAAGGATTAGATTTTTTTCTTTCCTATTAAGAATTGTTTTTCTTTTCCTATTAAAATTTGTTTTCTTTTTTCTTATTAATTTAAGAAATGCATAACCTATATAAAGACATCTAGTCTTTGTTACTTGGGAAATTCAATTTATGTTGATTTATCAGTTTTCTTAAATAAAATTACTCATAGGTGCGTTTTATTTATATATTCCTTGAAATTATAGATAGACTATAGTTTGAGAAGAGTTCTTAGATCATTGATAGACTTAAGATCTAGAATTAGTTATCCGTTGCTTTATTGTTGTCTTCGTTTGACCTATCAAGCCATGCGCATCTAGGGTGGCAAAGCGGGTAACGACAACACGATTAGACCGGTACTGCTAACGATTAGGCTATATACCTGACATGACCCGTTTAGCTAAGCGGGTAATCGGGTTTGACACGATTACGACACGAAAATAAACAGTAACGACACGACTGATTTACGTTTACAATAACGGGTCTTATTGGGTAGAACATTACCCGACCGCTTTACTTGTTTACCTTAACCGGTCTTATTGGTAAACACGACACGACATAAAAAACCCTAAAACCCCTAAAAGGCTAAAACTCTATGTCTCTATTTTTTAAAAATTAAAATTGTATTATTATCATTTACAATTTTGAATTAATATTCATTTCATTTATTATTACAATTCAATGAATTCATTTACTATTAACACTAACTTTGTGATTTAAGTATTCAACTATATAATTCATAATTGTCTCACTTAATTATCTAATGTGGTTAGATCAAGTATCCTATTATTCCTATAACCAAATTGTCTCGGTCTCACCCAATCAGGCCAATCTCCATATTTGTCTCACCCAATTGGGCCAATTTTCATATAACCAAATAACCAATGGAACCATCCATTGTAACAGCCGACATGTACGACATAACTATGTAAAAAAGGCTTACCCTTCTTTACATTTTACATCAAGGATGCCCAACTTCAATTTCAATTGAAACTTAACTTGTTGGGATTGTGACATATCAGAAGATAAAGGGACATAAGTCTCAACTCTCAAGACTCTCAATCCCAATGGTCCAGCTCCACAATTCATATGAGTTATTGAGACTTTGACCATACTATAGGAACTGAAATTAAAGCCAAATTATATTATACACCTACCAAAAAAGAAGTTGATTTGTTAGTGAAATTTCTCTTCAATCGTCTTTATACATCAATTGGTTACTTTTTATATACTTCATACATAAGTCACAACCAAGTAATCAAAGAGAGTATGAAAATCAAAGTACACAGGTAATTATTTTCTTTTAACAGCATTTTATGAGACAATCGTACAGGTAATTATTTTCTTCTAAAGTCCTTAATTGTTGATCAAATATCTTGATTAAGAAAATATCTCATAGCAATAAAGAAAAAGATAATTAAAATAAAGAAAAAAAAAAGCTAACAAAAACAAAAAAAAAAATAATGAAAAAAGGAAACAAAACACAAAACTAGACTCATTACATATTAGGTTTCCATGGGCCATTAATAAATAATAATTATGCCCAATATTGTGACTATTGTCCACTTGAAGTCTTGAAGGATCCATGATCCATCATCAGTAGTCAAAGATTCAAAATATTACAAATATTAAATATGCTCAACCTAAGAAATATTAACAGATTCTGTTCCAGATGATTTTGGAATGTCAGAGGAATCAACATCAATAGTCAAAATTTCATCTTCATTGCCATCCAACTTCATTTGTGCAAGTTCTGTATAAAAAAATAAGAAAAATTAGTGTTATTTTATTATAGTGTAGTCAAAAAATAATACAAGTAAATGAAGAAATTAAATATGTAAATAACTAATATTACCTTTATCTCCATATAACCAATCTCGGGTGCAAACCAATGCCTCTACAATATTAGGCTTGAGTGAGCTCCTATATTGATCAATTACACGCCCACCAACACTAAAAGTGGATTCCAAGCAACAAGAGAAACAGAATACTGAATATCTCGAGCCATATAGCACCACTTCAGATATCGAATTGATTTCCTTTCCAAAATGAAAGGATGTCAAATGATTCATCCAAATCCACTGATCTAGGTTCCTCCAAATAAATTTCCAATTGATTCTTTCAAAACTAGCATCATCTCCAAAGAAATGCTAAATAATCCTACATGAAAAGAAATAATATAAACATAAATAATTAAGAAATTGGCATATTAATTTCTGCAAATTAAGGTAGACTTATGTGACATTAAACCCCCCATCCCTATACTTGAAAATATATGTTAAGCACAATGCTAATTGATAATATTATGGGGAAATTACATTTTACCCCCTTGAAGTATCTACCGATTTTCACTTTTGCCTCCAAAGTTTAAAAAGTGACACTTAACCCCAAAGTTTCAAATTGTGGCAATTTAACCCATTTGGCCTTATTATTCCCAAAATGCCCCCATCACATTTTTTCTTAAAAAACAAAAAAAAATCCTAAAAAATAAGAAAAAGCCAAAAAAAATATATAAATATATACTGGGGTGGCCAAACCACCCCATAGGTGGTGGTTGGCCACCCCGTTTGGATTTTTCTTTTAAAAAAAAAAATGTGATGAGGGCATTTTGGGAATAAAAAGGTCAAATGGGTTAAATTGCCACAATTTGAAAGTTTGGGGGTTATGTCACTTTAAACTTTGAGGCAAAAGTGAAATGATATCAAGGTAAAAGTAATTTCTAATATTATTTACCTTTTGCCAAGCTAGTTTTGCTCGAGGTACTTGAGGCCGCTGAGAAGTTGTGGAGCTTGAACTTGAAGTATTAAAATAAGTACTATACTCCATAAAAAGGCTTTTTAATTTCTCACGAACATTCAAAAACTGTGGGGAATCCATAACTCCATAGATCTTCGTATAGTAATAATTTACAAGATGAAGCTTGTAATGAGGATCTAAGATAACTGCGATGGCCAACACTTCACTGAATTCAAGCCAATATTTCTCAAATTTTGAAATCATTTGAGTTGCCATTAATTTCTTATGCTCATCTTTACCCATAAGTTCTTCTTTCAAAGATACATAAATCATGGCAATCATAGGAAAGTACAAGTTAGCAGTGGGATACTTAGTACCAGAAAAAACACAAGTAGCTTCATAAAAGCAAGCTAAGAAACTACGGATATTATCCACCTTTTCCCACTCAACTGCAGTAGGACAATGCTTATAATTTGAATCAGTCATCTCCAAATAACTAAAAGCACTCCTATAATAAATTGCACTCTCAAGCATAAGATAGATAGAATTCCATCTCATTGGCACATCTTGTTTTAACCCCTTATGACTATCCAAGGACACTTGATTTACAGCCTCAAGAAATTTTTGTTTTCGCCCTTGTGATCCCCTAACATACTTCACGCTCTCTCGAACCTTTTCGATAGCATCATCAATTTCTTTCAATCCATCTTGAACAATTAAATTCAAAATATGAGCACAACAACGCAAATGAAGGAGAATACCTTCACAAAGAATAGCTTTCTTAATGTTCAATTTTTGCTTTAACAAGTCAGCACATCGATCATTAGCAGAAGCATTGTCTAATGTTATGGCAAAAATCTTCTTATCAATCCCCCACTCTTGCAACAAATGTAATACCATATCAGACAAAGCATTACCACTATGTGGTGGGGGCATAAATGAAAAATTTAACACCCTTTTCATTAATACCCAATCTTTGCTAATAAAATGTGCAGTAAAGCATATATATCCATCAGTTGTTAAAGAAGTCCATAAATCAGATGTCAAACAAATCCTCTCAGGACAAACACTTAACATAGATTTAACCTTTTCTTTCTCCCTCAAATACATCTTCACTAAATCAGCCTTAACAGTATTTCTAGAAATAAAAGGCACATCACCATGCAAATACTGATGGGTATCTCTTACACCTTCATATTCAACATATGAAAAGGGCAAATCATGCTTAATAATTGAAATAACCACCAATTCTCTATATACTTTGGGATCAAAATTGGAGTTACTTACTGACAAAGATCCTGATTTGCCAGCTAAAAGTATTTGCCCAACATCACGATTGTTTGCCCCAGCAAGCTTGAGCGTACTTTCTTAAATTTCCAGTTCCAAATGAACTTTTAGCCTTATATTTATGGCCACACTTCTTGCATTTTGCCCATACCTCCGGGTCTTCTGGATCAGCATTAGGTACAATATCAAAAAACTGCCAAATAGCTGAGGTCCTCCTACGCTTCTTTCCTTTTTTTTTACTCTCCACAGAAATAGAACCCGTTTCTAGTGATTGTAACTCAACCACATCATCGTCATCAACTTCAAATGCATCTTCAATAATTTCTTCAATATTCATCTACACACACAATGACACAATCATCCATATTAAAGAAAAAATATTAAACCATACTAAGAAAAAACAGAACTTATAGGATTACGCAATGAAAAACGATGGTGAGGTCCTCCTAAATTCCTAATGCGTTGCACCTTATCAGACATGCTTCAATAATAAATGAACCAAAACAAACCCAAATTAGGAAATTTAAAATTAAATGTAAAGGCGGTCCCATCATAAGAACCATGAACTACGGATAAGTCTTCCTCAACTACCCACAATCCCACATACTTACATTAGTTACATACTCTTGCTAACCCACAAACTACAAAGTTTTTTTTTTTTAAAAAAACCCAACCCAGTTGTTGCATAAAATGCCCAACTAGGAAACAAAGTTCAACACACCCAATTATTATATTCAACAATTTTACATAGCGGATGAAAATAAGCTCGAAACGGAAATGGTGGAGATTCGAACTCACATGGGATTCAACTCAAAACCCTAACCCAAGGTCCCAAAATGAAAAATCCAAAATCGAGATAGAGTAAGAGATATACCGGGATGCAGCCATTATGGAGATGAAGGTGCAGCTGCAGGTGATGGTGAGGAGCCGTGGCTCACGGCGATGGCAAGAGGCGGATTCGAACTGTTGAGAGAGTCGAGAGACAGAGAGAGAGAGAGCCGAGGGTCCGCGTCTGCGAGAGTCCGGCGAGACTAAGAGGGAGCTCAGACTTGACAGCGACGAGGGTGGGAGACTGGGAGTGGAGGCACGACGGTGGAAGGCTGGGAGTGGAGGCACACGCACGGCTGGCTGGGTATCAAGTCACGCACAGGTCTGTGAGTGGAGGGTGATGGGTCTGTGAAGTCTGAATGAACGGTGAACCAACGTGTTTAGTGTTTTACTGTTTTTTTTTAGTTTTTAGTTTTTAGTTTTTTGTTATTAATTAATTTATTATTTTCAATTTTTCTTTTTCTCTAAAAAAAAAAAGGGTCCGGGTAGACTCGTTGACTGAATATTAGTCGGCTCTCGGGTCTACACGCACCGTGTAGACCGCCGACACGAAAATTGTGGTCTTAAACGGGTAGACCCGATTAAGATCCGAACCCGATTAACCCAAACCCATTACCTGTTTATTCGTGTCGTGTTCATGTCGTTTGCAGTCGTAAAAATTGCCACTAGCATCAAGGTATCGATTCAAGATACTTTTTAGGGAAATTAGCTTTACCCCCCATGAACTACCGCTCTCTCTCCATTTGCCCCTATGAACTACCAAGGTCACCTAAGACCCCCCATGAACTGCCATTTCGTTACCAAAGACCCCTTACTGTCAGTCAAAGACGCTAAATCAAACGGTCAACTGTACTGTTCATGACACTATTACGTTAGTCAACGATACTGTTCACGGTACTATGCATGTTGACCGTCACTTTTGACACCCTTGACTAACGGCAGGGGGTCGTTGGTAGCGAAATGGCAGTTCATAGGGGGTCTTAGGTGACCTTGGTAGTTCATGGGGGCAAATGGAGAGAGAGTGGTAGTTCAGGGGTAAAGCTAATTTCCCCTACTTTTTATGAATGAAAAGGAGCGACCGTCTGGCAGACATAAACGAGATGTACGTGCACACAAAGACAACATGTAAGGTGCAACCGACAATTCGCTTGCGGCATATGAGTGGTAGGTCGAACGTTGTCGTCGCCAACCAAGACTACGATTCGCGGAGGTGGTAATACAAGAAGTAGGGGTGTTCAAGCGGGGCAGTTATAACCGCTCCGCTAACCGCTAACCGTTTTTAACCGCTTTTTAATAACCGCTAACTGTTAACCGCTTTGTAAAGCGGTTATTAAAAACCGCTTTGTAAAGCGGTTATTAAAAACCGCCAACCGCCTAGGGCGGTTGCGATTAGCGGTTTTAAGGGTATGAAAAAGTGGTTATAACCGCTAACCGCCTTTATTTATATATAATTATATAAATATATATTAATTAAATATTAAAAAAAATCTAAAAATCCCGGAAAGATTTATATGCTTCCCATGTTATTTCTCTGCTAATTCTTTTTTGGTAACTAATTTTATGCTTATTGAATCTGGGTTTGACATATTTGCTTTAGACAACTCAATTGAATCTCCTAGCTTGGCTATGTAATTCATCAAAAAACAAAATGATTTTTCGTATGGACACTATTTATCAAAAGCAATTTATGCAAATGAATATTGTGATTTCTTTAACCATTATTCGGATGCTGCTGTATAGGGAGCCTGATCTCTGGAATACTCCAAGCTTTCAGCTAGAATTGAAGTTTTAGAAAAGAAACATAAGGTAATGACATGAGTTTTCAAGCCATATTGAGGAAAAAAAAAAGCCAATTGTTGCAACTTTAATGCCTTTGTATGAGTATTTAAAGAATCAAAATCAAAGCCAACAAAAATTATTAGAAATGATGATATGTTAAACAATAGATTTTGTTCATAGATTCAATTAAGGGTAGAAATGCTTTCAAAATTTCTTTAAATAATAATATGCGAATGAAAGAATGTGATTTCTGTGAACAAAGGGTAAAACATGCTATTTTGGGTCATTTAATGAATTTGGACATTATGACTATAAATGTGAAATAAGCCCAAAAAATAGCATATTTTTCAGCCAATATGGCAAAATAAGCCCAAAATATATGAAAAATGAAGGCCCAAAATATAAGAAAACCCAAAAACCTATTTTAAAAAAACTGGTTATAACCGCTTGTTAGCGGTTTGAATAACCGCTAACCGCCTAAGCAGAAGCGATTGAGGTTATTAAAAATCCAATAACCGCCTAAAGCGGAGGCGGTTGCGGTTATTGCAAATAACTGCCGGTTATAACTGCTTGAACACCCCTAACGTAGACTGTACAGTAACTACTCTCTTGACTCTCTTCCATTTTGATCACAGTACCCTAAAATTCGAAAAAGCCTTTAAGGAAAAGTATTGCCTATCGCAAGTTGCTGACCTTTTTTCTCCGTATACGCTTCTTTAAATTTATCCACCTCAGTGATCACAGTACCCTAAAATTCGAAAAAGACATTAAGGAAAAGAATTGCCTATTGCAAGTTGTTGACTTTTTTCCTCCGTATACGCTTCTTTCAATTTATCCATCTCGGTGATCACAGTACCATAAAATTTGAAAAAGACATTAAGGAAAAGTATTGCCTATCGCAAGTTGTTGACCTTATCCACCTTGGTGATCACAATATCCTAAAATTTGAAAAAGACATTAAGGAAAAGTATTGCCTATCGCAAGTTGCTAACCTTTTTCCTCCACATACGCTTCTTTCAATTTATCCACCTTGGTGATCACAATGCCACAAAATTTGAAAAAGACATTAAGGAAAAGTATTGCCTATCGCAAGTTGCTGACCTTTTTCCTCCGCATACGCTTCTTTCAATTTATCCACCTCGGTGATCACAATACCCTAAAATTCGAAAAAGACATTAAGGAAAAGTATTGCCTATCGCAAGTTGCAAACCTTTTTCCTTCGCATATGCTTCTTTCAATTTATCCACCTAGGTGATCACAGTAACCTAAAATTTGAAAAAAGCCATTAAGATGTCTTACGAAGCCATTAAGATTTATTTTTGTCTTATTAAAAAATGGAAAAATTCACTTTACCCCCTGAAGTTTGAAGTGTTTTTCAATTTGAACCTTAATGTTTAAAAATTTGCAATGTACCCCCTAATGTTTCAAAAATTTGCAATTAACGTTCTTCGTTACTAATTGTCATCTAAGTACAATGAAATTGCTAGCATAGGAGCAAGTGAGAGGTATCTGCTCCTTTTCTTTTTCACTCCAACACCCACATAACATTCAAAAGGGGTTCAAATGGGGTTGACAAGAAAAAAAAAAAAGCGTTGGGTTTTAATTAGGGGCAATTACATCATTTCACTAGTTAGGTTGAAGGCAAAATTGGAAGACGCATCATAAAAATCCCACGTGAGACCCATGTGATGTCATTTTTGTCTAATTAGATGACAATTAGTAATGGATGGTGTTAATTATAATTTTATTACAAATTTTTAAACATTAAGGTTCAAATTAAAAAACATCTCAAATTTCAAGGAAGTAAAGTGAATTTTATCCTAAAAAAATTATGATCATTTTTGTCTTTTACTCGCCGTAGGAGGGACATTGAACCAAGCCGCCAAATTTGACACAAATTAGGGCTTTGACGGATGGACTCTGCGGAGTGATGTTTTGTTGAAAGAATTTGGTTAAGTTTTTTTGCATCTTATATTCTTATTGTTTGCATTTTATGTTCAATAAGTTATTTTAGCCCAAAAAAAATTAAAATTAAAAATAAAAATTTGGGCCCCAAAATAACTAATTTTTGGCTCATTTAAAAATAGCATTAACCCAATTAAAAAAGTTCATGATTAATCAATTAACCGATTACCGAAATTAACCGAAAATTTTGAAATAATTTGTTATCAAAATGAAATCAAGGAATTAACCGGTTTAACTGACAATTTTGATTAACCGACCGAAAATGGTTCTACCTAACTAAATTGAACCGATACTCATACCTATATATAACATTTGACAAAATTTAACACAAAATTAATGGTAAAATTTATTAAAATAGAAGTGAAATTAAATCCCGTTAATCCAATTAAACATGATTAATAAATGAGTTAATTTCAGATAAGCCCACTTAGGGTGCGTTTAGCGTTGCGATTTTATAGACAAAAAGTGTGACTTTAAACTAAATTGCAGAAAATTAATTACTTATGATTGCGTGTTAAAAAAATTGCGATTCTGTATTTTTTTCAAGTTGCAGATAAGAATGTGTTTTTTTTTAAAACATATAATTTTAAAGGTTAAACTACGATTTTTAAGGCCAAATCGTAATTTTTTTTCAAATGCTTGCCTACTTTTTTTAAAATCATGTTCTCAAATTGTACATTTTAAAATCGCTATTTACTTGCATAATCCATAAAAATTAAAATATTTTTATAATTACTATTAAAAAAATTAAAACCTTAAAGATTGTCCCAACATTAAAATTGGGACAATTTTGTCCTGTTTTTGAGATTAACCGGTTTCTCTCCGGTTATAAAGATAATACTTCGATAGTATAATTTATTTTCTATGTTCAATAATTGTGAATTATTGTGCTAATACCTTTATATAAAATGATACTTTTATGCTTAGTAATTGAAATTTGTTAGTTAAACAGGTAATACAGTTTGGGTTGAGTAAATCCAAAATGATATGTTTATTAAATATGTTACGTGGATCAAGTCGGGTCACCCACCTATGTAAGTGGGTTGTGTCATGGTTGAGGTCAATACTGAACTATTTAATGAAATGGTTACAATTTTGCCATTTGGGGATGGTTGGAGCCACTCTTATATGGCTGGTATGGGATGTGGGGCTGGTTTGGGCACTTTACAAGGTGGAAAAGAAAATAATAATAATAATAATTAGAGTTAGCACCTTGGGAGTGGATTTGACTAGGGTGTTCAAGCAGGCAGTGTTATAACGCTCTACTAACTCTTAACCGTTTATAACCACTTTTTAATAACCGCTAACGTTAAGCTAACACGAAGCGGTTGTGGTTAGCATTTTAGGGTATGAAAAGCGTTATAATCAACCGCATTTATTTATATATAATTATATAAATATAAAAATATATATTAATTAAATATTAAAAAATCCAAAATCGAAAGATTTATATGCTTCCCATGTTATTTCTCTGCTAATTCTTTTTGGTAACTAATTTTCTGCTTATTGAATCTAGGTTTGACATATTTGCTTTAAATAACTCAATTGAATCCCTTGGCTATGTAATTCATCAAAGAACAAAATGATTTTTCTTATGGACACTGCTTATTGAAAGCGTTTATGCAAATGAATACTGTAATTTCTTTAACCCTTCTTCTGATGCTACTGTATAGGGAGCCTTATCTCTAAAATACCCCAAGCTTTTAGCTAGAATTGAAATTTTAGAAAAGAAACATAAAGTAATGACGTGAGTTTTCAAGCCATATTGGGGAAAAAACAAAAAAAGCCAATTGTTGCAACTTTAATGCTTTATATGAGTATTTAAATAATAAGAATTAAAGCCAACAAAAATTATTAGAAATGATGATATGTTAACCAATAGATTTTGTTCATAGATTCAATTAAGGGTAGAAATGCTTTCAAAATTTCTCTAAATAATAATATGTGAACGAAAGAATGTGATTTCTGTGAACAAAGGGTAAAACATGCTATGTTGGGTTATTTTAATGGATTTGGGCATTATTAGTATATATGTGAAATAAGTCCAAAAATAGCATATTTTTGCCAATAAAAGGCAAAATAAGCTCAAAAAAAATATAGCAAAAGAAGCCCAAAATATATGGAAAATGAAGGCCTAAAATATAAAAAACTCAAAAGCCTATTTTTAAAACGGTTATAACCGCTTGTTAGCGGTTTGAATAACCGCTAACATGATTATAAAGTAATAACCGCCTAAGCGGGCGGTTCTGTTATTAAAATCCAATAACCGCCTAAAGCGGAGGCATTACGGTTATTGCAAATAACCGCTTGAACACCTAACAAGAAGGATCAACTCGGGACTATGAAGTATCAAATTGAAGACCTCACTACCCAAGTATCCGACTAGTGTCGCCACAAAGGAATAGATCTAGAAACCGTTTATGGAGCAACGCAAGTTCATGCTAATCAACAGGAGTAGGATCAAACATGATACACGAATTCCAAAGTTGCTTGTAACCTAAAGAGTTCATGGTGGCAGAAAAAAATAGAAAATTTCTACAAAAAAAAACCCTAGGAAGATGACAGAGATGGTGCCTAGATCAAGCGTCATTTGGTATCCCAATATATTAAAGGTACGTGCCGACAATTTTAAACTATATGCACTATGGAAGGTAAGGGGGCCAAGCATATCATTGATCCAAGGAGTCATGAGAATATAGTCTCGAAGGAAGTGGTTCGTAAGTTGGGGCTTGAGACCAAGAGACATCCTACTCCCTATCGGTTGGAATGGCTCACGAAAGGAAACAAGATAACGGTTTCTAAACGTTGTCTAGTGTCCTTTTCCATTGGAGCTAAGTATAGGGATAATGTTTGGTGTGATGTGGTCAACATGGAGATGTGTCACCTATTATATACGGTAAAGTTGTTATTCATGATGAAACAAAGAACACGTACAGCTTCATGTTAGGTAAAACCAGATTGACGTTGTTACATAGCCCATAGGCGGAGCCAAAACCTTTACAAATGGATGGTCAATCCGTTGTAGCCAAGTAGGAGTTAACGGACAAGTAAAGCGGCATCAAGGGAATGGTATCAGGGCCAATAAAGGAGTAGTTGGAAAGATTTGTCAATGTGGTCCAAGCAGAATTACCGAAAGTGGTGCCATCAATGCGAGACATTCGACCTCAACTTGATTTGGTGCCAGGGTCTAATATTCCTCATCATTTGCGACATCAAGAGTCCTAAAAGCTTGAAAATTGGGAAACAAGTGGAAAAGGTAAGTCTTTCAGAGTTTTGCAATTTTTCATGAAGAAGAGGAACCCTTGGAAGAAATAAATCTTCGGATAGTTTTGCATTTTTTGACGATAATCATACATATCATGTGCTTAATAAGAGCTTCGAAGATAAAGTATTCGATTTTAGTGTTGAGCCAATTGACTATGTTGATTTCATTGGGATAGATGTTATTTTGTTAAATTATTATAACCAAAATTATGATGAGATTTATATGATAGAAAAGGTTTTTGTGTCAAAGATTGAAAGGGTCTTTGTGAGTTTTTTAGGGATTCCCATAGCTTGTGGAAAAAGCAAAGCACGAGAGAAGCATGACAAGTCTACACAACAAAAGGGTGTGTGAGGACGTCACGACAACCATCAAGGTATTCCGATGATGAGGAGCATCACGCTTATTATGAGGTGTTGTCTTGTTTTGATCTTGATCAAGGGCGAGTGGAACGAGTTGATAGGGCATTCAAAGGACCGTGAAAAGAACCGGCCGAATTCGAAGACGAATTCTCTCCAACAAAGGGAGAATGATGCATATTGCGTAACTGTTAGTTTGTTTAATTTTCCTTTTAGAATAAGGATTATGTTTTCCCTTTTCCATTCAGATTATATTTTCTTTTTTTAATAAGAATTAAGTTTTTCCTTTTTTATTAGGAATTGTTTTCCTTTTCCTATTAAGATTTGTTTTCTTTTTTCAATTAAGTCTATTTTCCTTTTACTTATTAATTTAGGAGATGCATAGCCTATATAAAGACATATAGTCTTTGTTATTTGGGGAATTAAATTTATGTTGATTTATCCATTTTTTCTTAAATAAGAATTACTCATAGGTGAGTTTTCTTTATATTTTCTTTTAAATTATAGATAGACTCCATAATTTGAGAAGAGTTATTAGATCATTGATAGACTCAAAATCTAGAATTAATTATCTGCTACTTTATTGTTGTTTTTCGTTACAGCCTACCAAATCACACTGCATCACTAAATATACGGTAGACAAACAAAAAAAACACAAACAAATGTACGTACAAGGTACTTTTCCAATAAGTTGCATATCCACATTTGGTGACAAGAAATTTTTTTTTGGGAAAGTCCACTTACTTCTCTCAAATTAGTATTCAATTATTAATCTCCTTCTCAAACTTTCTACAATAATATTTCCCAAAACTACAAAAAATTGTCAATGTTTCCCCAATGACGAAACTACCCTTAGTAAAATAAAAATACTAAAACTTCTAGAAAAAAACCTAAAATTAAAATATATATAATTCAAGGGGTGGCCAACGTTAATTTTTTTTTTTTAATAAAAATTGAAAATTTTCGTCTTTTAAATAAAAATTTCCGTTTTAAACAATTAAAAATTTTGGTTTTAAAAAGAAAAAATAATTATAATTTTTTAAATAAAAAATTCCTTTTTTAGTTCGTTTAAAAACATAAATTTTTTTAAAAAATATCATTTTTAAAAAATTTTAAAACGGTTTTTTAATTAAAAATTATTTTTTAATATTTTTCAAATTTATAGGGCTATTTTTATCTTATTGTTAGCTTTGGTGGGACATTAGCAATATTTTGGTAATTTAGAGGGAACATTGTCACAATTAAAAGTTTGAAGATGACATTGTTGATGTGGTAAATTTGTAACCAAATTTATCAATAATAAAATTATCACTCGCAATAGAACGAATCTCGTAGGATAGGGCTATATTGAGGGTGTCGAACTTAAAAAACTGCAGGGTTTCATTACTAAATTTGAAAGACTAAATTTAACCTAATTGAGAAAACGAGATTGATTGTTGTAAATTGAAGTGTATAAAATTAAACGCAGTATTAAAAGTAACAATATCAGAGAGAGAGAGAGTAAGGTACCAACTTCACCGCAATCCGCACAACAATGGTAACCGTAATTCGATTCTAGAAACTCATAATCATGTATGTTATAAAAGACAAGAAGTTACATATTAAAGAATAAGAATAATTTATTTTTGGTTGACACGGATCGTCCACCTAACCACTAAGATGCGGCACGACCCGTCTTCCCTAGGTATAAACTATAAAATCCCTTAATAAGTTTTATATGATCAATAGAATAGTATAACCCATCTTCGGTTGACACGGATCGTCTACCTAAAACTAGGGGTGTAGTACGCCGTCTTCCTAAGCATGGTCTATCTAATCCTATTAATCATATGCATGTTAAACCATTGCACAACCATCAATTTTATGATCACAGAAAATAAAATTGATTGAGTTCAATACATGCAAAATAATTTCTAAGACAAGATAAGAATTTCGCAAGTACTGAATTTAGAATTGAATAACAATTGCATTAAAATTAAGAACTAAAATCAATGGTTGCAACCTCACAAATATGCAATCAACATACACAATATGAATTAAATAAAATCAAATATAATCACCATTGTGCTTGGAAAGGGTTACATCGGAACCCCACAATGGGAGTTTAGCCGCTCATGCTGACGAATAAACTCCAAGGAATTTGTGTGCTATTTTCGCTCTAGGAAAAACCGGTCCCTTTACATTGTATAATAGCCTATTTATAGACACTAGGAAACCCTAGAAACCCTAAAACCCTAATCACTACGAAGGTTAGTTTCCCACTTCAACAAGGAAACTTGAGTCGCAATTGTTGTCCAACGCTAGCCGGGTTAAGTGAAGCCCGAAAAGTGCACGTCAGGTATGGGCAATCGTCGCCAAGACGCGCGTTCAGTGCTTAAACGCTCACCACACACATTCATGTGGTGTGGGCGATCGTCACAAAGACAAGAAGGTTGCTTCTCTACCTTTTAGTCCAATTTCCAACGAGCTCATGTATTTGACCTCAAACACAAAACAAAACAAAATCAAGCAAATAGCAACGCTAAAGAATTAACATATGCAAGTTAAAGGACTTGAATGTGCAACATTCGGCTTATCAATTGTCAATTAGGTGATAGTTTGAAGGGTATGTAAACTTTACTCAAAATTTTACTCCCACATTTGCTTGCTAACCAAACACTTGGTCAAAAGCGAAAACAGGCAGCAACAAGAAGAAACTAACAAATGAGAATCACTTAGAATGGCCTCATTTCTTAAGCATTTAGCTCTCTCACTACCATTTTTTTTTTAATTTAAAAAAAAAAAAAAACCTTTCTCTGTGTATATTATACGCTGACATACCCAATGTTGGGATAAACTTATTTCTTTTAGCTGTAGTTGCCACAATTGACAAAATCAATGACAATGTCACCTAGACATACGATATTCCTTTTCTTCTCTACTATTTTCTCGACAAACTATCCCATCATACACAATAAAACCAAAATTCTTGATCCAATTCTATTCCCCGAACATAGAGATGCATTAGGAAATTGAATGGTGAACTTCTTCAATAGATGTAAGGTTTCATTCTTTGTTTGATGAATAATGTTATTTAATATACTCTCATACGACTTACATACAATATTTGGATCAACAATGAGGTTGTAAAATAAAAATTAATGGCTGATATTCACAATCACATTATCATATTTATATAACAGTTATATAAAAGTCTACTAAATATATATATTTTTTTTTGTTTTGATTCTTTTGTTTTTGGGTCGATTATCTTGTATGAAAAAAAATTGTCGTTTAAATATCAAACAAGGATTTTGTAGTTCTTTGTATATGGGCCTTGTTAATATTTTTCCGGCTGATTGAGAAAGTGCAAAATGGTAGAACGGTATTAATATGGGAGGATAAATGGATTCCTAGACCGACAACATACTCTATCCAGTCACCATGCTGTATTCTCTCTACAGATGCAAAGGTAGCAGAACTTTTTTTATTTTTTAAGTGGAAGGAGAATTTACTTGGGATCATCTTGGGTGCTGAGGAGGCAAAGATTATATGCAATATAAGAAAAGATTATATTCTTTTCTTATTTTTTATTTTAAAAATACTGTTTAGTCAATTTAGTGATACCAAAGCCTTCGTACAATTCTTCGAGTTTTCCTTCTCAAAATCACATGCCCCCCTTGCAGGCTGTAGCCCACTGTAATCAACGAAAAGAAAGCTGACACTTCGCATTTATTTGACGGGATTAGAATTTTGATATATCGACTCCCAACGAACCTACTATTTGATTTTTTTTTTTTTAACAAAAATTAATCCAAACTAGACACATTTGTCGGTTTTAATTAATATAGTATCCACTATCCACTGAACTGTCAATACCCATATTATATGATATGCCACGTAGCAATATGAGCTTTTGGAAATGCTGATGATGTTAGTTTCAGTTTCAAACCAAGAGAAATTCGTCATTACCATGCAGGCCTACTGTTGTTCTGTGTACTGTAAAACTAGACTTTTTTTATTATTTAATTTCTCAGTAAAATTAATGCAATTGTCCTGCAAATGAATGTTTACTTATATGCTTACCATGGTTATACTGTTTAAGTCCTTGGTCAAGCAGAAACGTTTTTGATTGTTTTATTATAAATTGAGTAATGCTACATTTTACATTTATTTTAGACGTGTCGACTTTGTGGTGAATTTTAAGTAGCATTTCTTTTGATTTTTTAAGTGGTTGACATAGAAAATCATTTAAAACATCCAACTTGAGTTAGTTTAAAATGAATGTGAAGAATAGTGATAATCTTATAAATTTGAATGGAGAATGAATGTGAAGAATAGTGATACTCTTAGTCTTGTAATTGCAGTGATAAGGTGCACTAGATTCTTAAGATTGTATTGAAAGGTGATAATTGGATCAGACATGCCAAAACTTAAATCATATTATTCTACCAAAATCACAATGTTGCCAACAGAGTTTTGGTCTCTATAATTTGACTCTATATATATATATATATATATTCTTTTTATGAGCTGTAATTTAATTCTATAGCTTTAAGTAAATAACTGAAAAATAAACAGTTTTTGTTTTATTTGGTGAGGAAGTTATATCTTAACTGACTCATTTATTCAAGGCCATTCTCAAAAGTGCATGCATTTTGAAAAGAGTAATGGCATTATATCGATTGCAAAACTCATTTAGACTAATGGTGCGTTTTAAATGACTTTCTTTTTTGCTTATTTTTGAAGTAACTAACATGATAAATCACATAGAATATATTACATTACTCAATATAAAATAAATGTAAAAACTAGTATTACTATGAGCAAAACTTATAAATTTCTTTGGGCCAGTAACATGGCAATCGACAGGTGGAGATCAATTTCTTTGAATGTCTTGCAGAGATGTTCTTGTCACAGGCATTTAACCCATAAGATGATCTTCATAAAGTGGATATTCAATTCGATCACCACACTAATAAAATGTCAAAGTATAGTTGTAGTCATTTTATCAAGTTGTGGTGTAAAACTTTATTTTACAGCCTCCAATATAAATTTAACACATCAAGTAAAAACACCAATACAATGAAGATGAAAATATCGTATATTTAATTCAAACCAATTTCATAATTGACTTTTCCATTCGTTTTAACCCAATGGTCACCACCAAACCCTTTATTCACCTACGAGCCTTCAATATCAGAGTCTCTAAAACTAACTAAGACGGTGGCTCTAAATGTTTTATTAATGGATGAGTATTTTGTCAAAATAGAAAATTATTTAGTATGAAAAATTATAATATTTCAAGCTGAATTATCTGCTCACGATTTGAGTCTAATAGCCTACATTTCTACTTGAAGAAGAGATACGAGGATATGTAAATTGAAGGGTGCAAAATGCAATGAAGAATTAACACCACAGGTGGAAAAGACGTACAAAGAAAAATGGGAGAGGAAGGCAAAAAAATAGGGGTATCAATATTTAATCACAAGTAATCCAATTCAAGTATCTTTTATCCGGTTGTCTATCCATCCTATAAACTTTAGGAAAAAGATGATCTGGGATCACCATACCCACTAACCACAAATAGGTTAGTGACATGAATGTGACTGCAGTAGACATGGATATAGTCAAGAACCATATAGCTAAAGCTAACTGGCTCGTGAGAGGAAATCTATTTCTTTTAGTTGTAGTTGCCACAATTGACAAAATCAACGACAATGCCACCAATAGATATACGCTATTCATTTTCATAGGTTAGTGCCATGAATGTGACTGTAGTAGACATGGATATAATCAAGAACCATGTAGCTAAAGCTAATTGGCTCGTGAGAGGAAATCTTTTTCTTTTAGTCATAGTTGCCACAATTGACAAAATTAACGACAATGCCACCAATAGATATACGCTATTCATTTTCATAGGTTAGTGCCATGAATGTGACTGTAGTAGACATGGATATAATCAAGAACCATGTAGCTAAAGCTAATTGGCTCGTGAGAGGAAATCTTTTCTTTTAGTCATAGTTGCCACAATTGACAAAATTAACGACAATGCCACCAATAGATATACGTTATTCATTTTCATCTTTATTATTTTCATGAATGTGACTGTAGTACATGGATATAATCAAAACCATGTAGCTAAAGCTAATTGGCTCGTGAGATGCATTAGGAAATGGTGAACGTCTTCAATATATCTTAGGTTTCATTCTTTGTTTGATGAATAATGTTATTTAATAGACTCTCATACGATTGACATACAGCATTTGGATCAATAAGGACTTGTAAAATAAAATTAATGGTTGGTATTCACAACAACATTATCATAGTTATACAGCAATAAAAGTCTACTAAATATCATTTCTTTGTTTTTTGGTTGATTATTTTGTATGAGAAATTGTCGGTTTTTGTTTTTGTAAACAGAAATTGTCGTTTAAGTATCAAAAAGATTTTGTAGTTCTTTGTATATGGGCCTTGTTAATATTTTTCCGTGAGAAAGTGCAAAATGATATTTTTGGGTGGAGTTGCGTGGGAGGAGTAATGGACCATGTCCGACCCTAACACCCAACAGGCTTTATCAAGCCCATTTAGCTCCATTACTCCTTTATTTCTTACCGGTGGACCCACTAAACAGCCCACCATCCTCTTTGCCCAATCCCACAAAACTCTAAACAGACCAATCCCATGCAACACTCATGCACCCAAATTTGGGTTGACAAAATGAGGTCGCAGGTTAGGCCTCGAGTTTGTTAACCCTATAAGGGTAAACTTGAACACAAATGAGTCAGACCTTAAACTTGAACATGATTTGCTAGTGACCCTGACACAACCCGTTTAATAAATGGGTCACAAAACGAGTCGACATGTTTGACCAATTTAGACCCAAACTCGACCTATTTGACCTATTCTAACACAAATTTTTTTTTGGACCTGTTTCAACACGTATTTATATATATAATTTCATAAAAATATTTATACCGATTAATTGAACTAAATTGACATCGGTATAAAAATCATTAATCAATTACCGACAAATTTCTAACGATAAACGGTTAATGTCAGTTTGGTTGCAGTCAATAGGTGATAAATGGTTAATCTGTCCACCTTTAATCATCTCTCCAAAACCCCTCGATCCACTTTTGTATTAATATCAATATCCTTGACTATCTAGCAGATAAAAGATAAAGAGAAATACTAGGGATATCAATTTTTTTTTTATTAAGAGAAATTTATTAAACTGATGTGTAATTTATTCAGGAAGAGAAAGAAAACAATTAATTAAAAAAAAAATGTAACGGAAAAAATTTGGTACCCTATCATTTCTCAAAAAAAAAAAAAAAAAAGAAAAAAAAAAAAGAGAGAAAAGAACTTGCGCAAGAAGTCAGTACATATAACTGTTTTTGCATATTCCATTTCCTCTGCACCAGCTTGCATTGATCACAGAGGTACACCTGAACACCCTGCACGAACTTGCACATTGGAATACAAAGAAGGAACCATATGCGTAAGTAGAACTTAACAATGATTATAATGTATGTTAATGTCTACTGTAGTTGTGAGGACAGAGGCATATGTACCATTCCTTACGATAAAGATTTTGAATTTTGTTGGTTGATTTGTTGACGTTGAAATTATTCTTTCAGTGGGGTGCTGCGTATTGTGTTCGGGGAGGCCCTGAAAGGGAAAGATTGGCAATGGAGGTATGTCTTTGAAATATGGCTTGTTTAGATGAGGACTGCTAGTTGTACTTGTAATTTATTTTGGATTAGTGTACTTGCTTTGTAGATACAAGGTATAACCCAGGCAGAGATAATTGGTGGGTGTTTTCATTGTTAAAACAAACTGAGCACTTAGATGGTCTTTTACCTGCTTCATGTGAATTGCAAAAGTTGTCTCAACTGGGAATTTCTTTACCCAACCTCCAATCCTCTTATGCTCCTGTCTTTTTTCTTCTTTGTTTTTGGTTTGCTTTGTAAGTAACTTGCACACCAGACAAGTAAAAGCCATACACACCAGCCCATACTAATGGGGGATGGAAGTCCCATTAGGTCCAGATGCCATTTGCAACATGTCATCTTTCCTCTATTTGAATAAGTTGGCTAACAATTGTCATTTTTTATCCAGACCAATGTTAATTGTATAAATAAACTGAATGATCTTTTCAATGCAGTATTTGGAGCGGAGGGAGTGCGAATTTGATGAAAAGATTCGTGTAAACTTCTACAAGGTTAGATTTAGATTTATATTTAGATTTTACTCCTGTCTCTTGCCGGGAGTTGTCATGTTCATACTTTTTTTTTCTTATTTCCATTGCATTTGTTCTCTTCTAATCCAGGAAGGGGGGGATTCCTTTGAGCCTGCTTTAAAAGGAGTTGTAGTGTAAGTTATCTTGTTGTGAATCTCTTACTCTTCTTTATTTCATATTATTCAACAAAAACAAAGAGTAATGGATGGAATCTGCAACAGTTCCTCTCCCTTTAAAATACAAATTGACATCATATTTGAAGCTAGAGATGGTTTGTTACGTATCTTCCTAAAGAACCTCGTTTTTTTGGTTTTTTTTTTTTATCAGGTTCACATCCACTCCAGACAAAGAATCAAACAAGTACTACCTGGGGCCTGCTCCATTGGAGGAAATGGCCAGGTAAAGTGGTCAAACATTTTTTCTCTCTTTTTGTGTGTGTGTGTGAATGTTTCACACCCTGACTTTTCATCAACTTTTTCAGCCAAATTGCAACTGCTTTTGGATTCTGCGGGAACAATAGAGACTACCTTTTCCTGTTAGAGAAGGCCATGTCTGATATTGGTGAGTTTCCTTTCTGAAACCAAGCACAAAAAATATCAGATGCCTTTAGGTCTTATACTCATGATATTTGTGAACAGGCCATGAAGATGACATGGTGATAGAACTTGCCAATGAGGTGCGGAAGGTACTTGGAATCGTAGGGAAAGGAATTCCAAAGGAGAGGGAGTTGGTTGGGCCATCCCACATCCCACTCATGTCCCATATTCCCACCCTTAAAGTCCACCCACTTACAGAAGCCATTGCCATGGACTCCTAGCAAGAAGATGTCAACTCTAGGAATTGGATACTTTGCGGAGCTTGCTAACCCATTTATCACTACCTTGTTTTCCTCTTATTTAAAAATTTTCCTCTAGAAAGCAGTTTTCTGTTGGTCTTAGCAGTCTACTTTGCCCTTTAAACACCTTTTACCCTTTTACCCCTTTACACATGGTTTGGACTTAGAAAGAGTGACTAACAATTTTCCATACGAAATACTGGATGTAGGAAATGCTAATGATGTTAGATTTGCTGCGAGGCGCTTTGTTATCGAGGGATTTGAGTAGTTACTGCTCTTGATCTTTAGAAGATCGATAGGATTTGGTTGTTAGCTTTTGAATTTTGAATTGATTGATTATAAAATCTCTGTTGTTGAAGTAATAGAGGCTTTGTATCCGAGAAGGCCTGCCTAGGCCTCGGATGTTATGGGCCCAGAGTAATATATGGTCGAGGCGAGGCCGAGGAGGTCTCGGTCTTCAAAGACAACGAATCGGGCCGACGACTTGGGCCTAACAGTGTCTTGGAATAAAGTATGTGAAGTTGATCCATGACCCAACAAGCATTCCCCCAATTCCCTTGTCTGTAGGACTATGGGAATTTTAGTGTCTTTTAACATGCTGGATCAACTTTCCATGAGTCATCTTAATCTTGGAATATGTTTGAAGTAAGATTCGGCAAAGTCGAGAAGATGAGCCTCGACGTACTCATGAGAATAAGTCTCACGACGGTCGAGTAGTGGGCCTTGGCAAAGGCGAGAAGATGAGGCTCGACGACTCGAGATCTGTGCGCAAAAATAATAAAGTTTTTGAGCGGGAAAAGTTTTTGAAATTCCCGCAAAACCGTGACGAGGCGCTTCGTTTTGTCCGAGGCGGTCCGACAAGACATTTAATGCGCCGATTCTGCTTTCGAGATAGAGCCACGGTGGGCCTTGGATTCACCGTGCTTCTAACAACGGTTGATCATCATGAAGGGCCACCGTCGAGAAGTCGAAACGTCTCTGCAGTTATTCGAGGTACGTCTCTTCATCTTCTCCTTTGAAGCGTGTCCGACGCTTCGTTTTATCCGTTCCCCTATAAATGATGTACACTGGTCCATTCGCCGTCCATCTTCATTCTTTGAAGCGTATCTCACAGTTTTAAGCTCACGTTCTTCTTTATTTCGTGAACCTTTTTCCAGATTTTCCGAAGATGCCTAGGGGTGGTGGTGAAGATTCTGACGGCCTCGGCGACGCCCACCCCGCCACGTGGGAGAGCAGGTTGTCCAGACGTGATGAACGCAGAATCCGAATGGAGTGTTTCATTCCTCCTTTCGTCAAGATACGGTTCGCTGAGAGGGGGTCCGGAGCCATCGTACGTTCAGACCGCCATGAGGTCTGTGTCTACGAAACGATGTTTAGGGCGGGCTTCCGTCTCCCCTTTCTTCCCATGGTCCGAGAGTTGCTTGCCTACTTGGACTTGTCCCCTCACCAGATAGCTCCCAATGCGTGGAGATATCTCTACGGCTGCATGGTGTTGTGGCCTCTCGCTCTAGGGAAAGAGCATCAGTTGACCGTCGTGGAGTTTTACACTGACAGGTTCACAGGAACCCAGGGGGCTCCGGAGTCTATAATATCCAGACGAGGCGGGGTCGTATGGTAATTCTGGAGCCGAGATACTCCAAGAATCATGGCTGGAAAACAAAATTTTCTTTTGCCTCGGGCAATGGGAGTTCGCTTCCCACAGAAGGCCACAGACGAGGGTTCCCGGGAGGTGAATATGCTTCGAGAGGGGTGATGAGAACCGCTGCCTCACCCCAAAGGAGCTGCTGGTCGGTGAAGTGCAGAGGTGGGCTCTGAGGCACGAGTCGAGCTTAACCTTCGAGGTCCGGGTTGCACTGAGACCGATGGAGCTGGTTTATGCTCCCGCCGGTCATGTGGCGTTGAGCCGACTAGGGAACTCGTGAGCTCCTCTCGATCCTAGCCCTCCGGCCGCTAATACAAGGAGAGCTACCCCGAAGGCAAGGCCCACGACCGGTGATGGGTCGACGAGAGCGGATAAGGGTAAGGGAAAAATGGTGGAGCCAGAGAAGTCGAGAAACCTCTACCCCATCCAGACCGTGGGGCCTTCAAGATTAGGGAACCGAGGCCTCCTTCCCCACCAGTTCTTCCAATCGCCCGCCTATCAAGAAGAGTCCT
The DNA here is from genome assembly GCA_013348765.1 of Carpinus viminea. Taxonomy (NCBI): domain Eukaryota; kingdom Viridiplantae; phylum Streptophyta; class Magnoliopsida; order Fagales; family Betulaceae; genus Carpinus; species Carpinus viminea. The sequence continues at coordinate 9,924,274 of CP054670.1, read as the reverse complement.
TGGCCGAGAGGACAAAGGCTGATGCCCATCCAAGGTGGTAAGGGCGTTGAAGTTGGACGACGAGTCGGAAACCGAGAAGGCGCCGAGGTCGCCCGCCACGCTCCTCAAGCTCTCGCCGACGCTACAGATGCGAGGAAGCCTCACGAGAATCCCTAAAGGAGACCGCCACGCAATCCTTGAGGAGTCGGACGTCGAGGTAATCGAGGCTCCCTCGATAAGAAGAAAGCTCAAAAGAGCGCTGAGCTCACCGGAAGGTGGAGCCAGCGCTGTCGCCGAGAACGCCTCACCGCTAATGTCTCAAAGTGGCGAGTTTCTTAGCAACAGAGAAACAGCGCCTCTGCTCTGTGCCACGAGTGGAGGAGGTCGCCGCCTTCCTTGCTAACGAGCCGATTCCGGTAGTCCCTGTGAATGTGGCAGGGTTAGTCGACGAGCCATTAATGGCGCCTGAGGGGCCCATTCCATCCCTGCTGAACCGCCAATTGGGCTCCAACATACAGCACATCTTGGAAGACCTTGAGATGGCCTCTGAAGATTCAGTCGGAATAGCGGACGAGAATTTAGGGCCATTCGTAGAACCCACTGGGCATATTCATCAGGGACCCCTGTCCACCATACCGGAGGCGGGGGCTTCGTCAGCAAAAAGGTCCCGGAGTCCGACCCATATGCAGGAGGCCTCTGCGTCGAAAAGGACTCGTGTGTCCGATGCGTCTGAAGCCTCCGAGGCGTCTGAGAGCACGGTCAAGGTACAGCCTGAAGGGGCTAACTGGACTTTCAGAGGAAGGCTGGCAAAATTTGGGGGCGACTTGAAGGGTAACCCCGTCATGGCGGTGTTCGATATGGTGGACCACCAGAAACTCCAGCTGAAGGAACGTGATCTCTCGGCTAGAGGGATGGCCGAAGAGATGTTATCTTTGCATTTTTTGGTAAGCGATTCGTTTTTTATTTATTTATTATTTTTTATGCCTTTGCCTGATGACCCTTCTTTTTCAGTCCTTTCTCCGGTCGGCTATCCTCTACTGCTACTTCAGGAAGGTCTCGGCCGAAGAACGGGAAGAAGGTTTGAGCAAAGAGTTGGCGAGGCCAAGGAGGAAAACGTCCGACTCGCTGGTCACCAAACACGAAGATGACCTCCGAGTCCTTGCTGAACATTCGCCGTGATGGAGGTCGAGGCATCGGATGCCTCCAAGCGCAGGACCGAGCCAGACAGGAGCTTGCCTCGATGACCGAGGAGATCCAGGAACACGAGCCGGGCTCGCGCTCTTCAGAAAGCCATGAGGCTCGCAAGTGGCGACGCGGCTTCAAGAGGACCATTCGATCGTGAAGGAGGAACCGGGCGCTTGAAGAGAAGCACAGCTGCACTCTCGAGCAGAGGGAGACTCAGAAATCAATCGAGAAGGTCTCGGAAGATAAACTCATCGCCGAGGAGAGGTACAAGCACTTCCGCGATGAGCACAGGAAACTGACACTCGGGCTGAGGAAGGCTGAGGAGAAGGCTACCGGCTATCTTCATCAGCTTTCCTTTGCTTCTAGGGTTCGAGATACTGCCTGGGCCGACGGATTGTACCTCGGGTTTGAGACTTTCAGGGCCTGGTGGAAGGACCCTACCCAGAGAATCAACCTCAACTCGGTGAACATTGAGGACATCCCTTGCACCAGTGAAGCTATCCGGCGCCTTCTTTCTTTTGGAGCGGAAGAGATGCCAGACGCGGTTGGGATTAATGAATTCAACTACCAACCTCCCCTTGCTACACCGAGGTCGCTGAAAGTGGAGCCTGGGGTGTCCGAGGAGGAGGAGGCACTGGCCCGAACCTGGGAAATGAAGTTAAAGAGGCTCAGTCACGAGGTCGCTGCTTTACTGCACCCCAAAGGATCTTTAGGGGAGGGCAAATGGTTTTGCTTCTTTGTACAATTTTGTAATTATTTTTGTAAAACTACTTTATTGGTTAATAAAATAGTGAGTTCCATTCATGGCTCTTTCAGATACATTCAGATATAGTTAGTGTGGGTCTCGATTGAGATCGACTATGATTCTATTCGTCGTCTCGGATGTCGAGTCGGTGAAGACCAGTCTCGATCGGATCGACCTTAGTTCCTTTCTAAGTGTTAGGTCTCGATGTCGAGCCCGGTGAAGACCAGTGTCTCAGATCGGACGACCTTAGTTCCTTTTTCTAAGTGTCGTTCGATGCGAGCTGGTGAAGACCAGTCTCGTCTCGACCGACCTTAGTTCCTTTTTTCTAAGTGTCGTCTCGATGCCGAGCTGGTGAAGACCAGTCTCAGATCGGATCGACCTTAGTTCCTTTGTGTCGTCTCGATGTCGAGCATGGTGAAGACCAGTCTCAGATCGGACCGACCTTAGTTCCTTTCTATGTCGTCTGATGCCGAGCTGGTGAAGACCAGTCTCGTGATCGGACCGACCTTAGTTCATTTCTAAGTGTCGTCTCGATGCCGAGCCGGTGAAGACCAGTCTCGATCGGACCGACCTTAGTTCCTTTCTAAGTGTCAGGTCTCGGATGCCGAGCCTGGTGAAGACTAGGTCTCGTATCGGGACCGACCTTAGTTCCTTTCTAAGTGTCAGGTCTCGGATGCCGAGCCTGGTGAAGACCAGTCTCAGATCGGACCGACCTTAGATCCTTTTTCTAAGTGTCGTCGGATGCCGATCGGTGAAGACCAGTCTCGTGATCGGATGACCTTAGTTTCTTTTTTCTAAGTGTCGTCTGATGCCGAGCCCGGTGAAGATCAGTCTCAGATTGGGACCGACCTTAGTTCCTTTTTCTAAGTGTCGTCTCGATGCCGATCCCGTGAAGACTGTGTCTCGATCGGATCGACCTTAGTTCCTTTCTAAGTGTCGTGTCTCGATGCCGAGCCCGGTGAAGACTAGGTCTCAGATCGGATGACCTTAGTTTGGTGAAAACTTGATCGCCACCTATTCATTCAAGGATATATGAAGATAAACTCCGAGTACTTCTTTTATTGAATCAATTCTCGCTAAAGTCAAACCACAAAATAAATGGGAATTAAGGTGTTAAATGAAATATTTTCCGAGATGCTCCGTGATTCCATGGCCTTAGGTGGCCTTTCCTTCCGAGTCTTCTAAATGGTACGCCCCGGTCTTGACAACCAATCACCTTGTATGGCCTCCCAATTGAGCTAGTTTTCCTTCTCGGGTCTTTGGTTGCGAGGGTAACTCTTCGCAAAACTAGGTCTCCGATTCGAAAGTCCGTGTTTTGACCCTTTTGTCAAGTACCTTGCCATTCGCTCCTTATACACACGGATCGTGATCCGGGCTTGATCACGCTTTTCCCGTACTAGGTCTAAGTGGAGTTTTAGACCTTCATCATTAGATTCCGCCTTGTATGCTTCTACCCTTAAACTTTTCGATCCCAATTCTGAATAATCGCTTCCCAATGCCAAAGCGTAAGGGGTTTCTTCGGTGGAGTTCTCTTCGTTGTTCGCACGCCCAAAGAACCTCCGGAGATAATTCGCCTAATCTCCTTTTTTGTCGCCTACTTCTTTTTTTCAAAATTTTGAAAATGGTTTTATTGGTGGCCTCAACTTGCCCATTTGCCCGAGGGTGTCCGGAGATGAGAAGTAATTCCGATGTGAAGCTCAAAGACACCATTTTCAAAGGTTCACAATAAACTGCTTTCCCATTGTCCGTGATTTAATGCATGGGGTACGCCGAGAGCATACAATATTTTTCCATAAGAAACGCTGATGACTTTGGTAGTTATGTTTGCCAAGGGTTCAACCTCCACCCACTTAGTAAAGTAGTCTACAAAGAATCATCGCGAATCGAACGCTTTCCTTTCCTCGTGGTAGTGGTCCCACTATATCTACCCCCATTAAGTAGAAGGGCCACGGAGAGGAAATTACACTTAGTTCCTCGGTGGTTGTTTGGTGACGTTAGCAAACCGTTGGCACTTGTCGCAATTTTTGACAATAGCTTGATTCCTTATTCATTTGTGGCCAATAAAATCGCCTACGGCCTTATGCGCCAAAGACCCTTGCCCCGGAGTGACTTCCGCAAATACCTTCATGAATCTCTCGGAGGATATAGTTTCCTTCTTCGGGAGAGACGCACTTAAGGAGGGGCAACGTGAATCCTCTTTTATAGAGCTTTCCATTGACTATCGTGAATCTGCCGGCTTTCATTCGGAGCTGTATGGCTGTCTTCTTTTCGGATGGCAAGAATCCATCTTCGAGATATTTGATTATTTCTCCAATCAAGTTTCCTCGACCGATGCCACGATGATTGAGGCATTGTCAGATATTGAGGAACGTATTAAGCTCCGGATATCTTTTTTGTCTTTCCTGACTCCATTATCTTCGGTTGAGGCCATTCGTGCCAAGTGATCGGCCTTTTCGTTGTCTTTCCTAGGGATTTTTGTGATGCTGAATTTTCGAAAGGAGATCAGCATATCTTGCACCTTAGCAAGGTACTTCTTCATTTTATCCTTTGCTTCAAATTCCCCCATTATATGACCGATTTATCACTTGTGAATCGCTCAACTTCCACGGATTCAGCCCTAGTTTGAGGGCCAACCCGAGTCCTGCTATGACTTTCATATTCCGCCTTCATTGTTGGTGGTTTTGAATTCTAGCTTTAAAGAACTTTTCAACTCTTCTCTTCGGAGTAACAATCACTATCCCCGCACTTCGTTCTTTTTGTTGACGAACCATCAACATAGATGATCCATCTCCGTTTTCCTCTCGCTTCGTAAGTTTGTGAATTCACCAGAAAATCTGAGGACTTGGCCTTTGATCGCATTTCGAATGAATTGAGGTCGAATCGTCCTGATGATGGGCCCAGCTTAACCGCCCCGATAGGTCCAATTTTGCATTATTTTCCGGTGGGTATATCGTGAGGACTCGTATGGAGTGAGCTTGAAAGTAGGGTCGGAGTTTCCTTGAAGCTATGATGAGGGCAAATGCTAGTTTCTCGATTTGTGGATACCTTTCTTCCACGCCATGTAACGCTTTCGACAAAATATACCGCTTTTGTACCTGCCCTCTTCTCTCGATCAAGCATCGATCGCCGAGGGGAAACTGCTATATAAATATAGCACCTCCCGTGAATAGTTCGCTTAACAAAGGAGAGTTTGTCAAATATGTCTTCAATTCGAGAATGCCTTTCACATTCGGTCCACTCGAAAGCCCTTTTCAAGATTTTGAAGAATGGGAGGCATTTGTCGGATCGAGAAATGAAGCGATTTAGCGGCTAGCCTCCCTCGCTTGTTTGAGCTGTTTTGTGGATTTTGGGATTGCATCTCTAAGACCGCTGATTTTTCGGATTGGCCTCTATCCTCTACTTGATACCATGTAGCCTAGAATTTTCGAGAGGATACCCCGAAGCGCATTTCATGGGTTTAGCTTCATTCCTATCGCTTTAATGTTTTAAACGCCTCACGGAGGTCATGAACGTGGTCGCTTAATTCTGCGCTTTTCACCAACATGTCGCCAACATACACTTCCATGTTTCTCCTATCCGGCTTGGAACATTTTGTTCACAAGCCTCCGTACGTGGCTCTGTTTTTTAAGTCAAAGGCATGACTTTGTAACAAGAAGGCCCCGATCGCTGGATGAATGCTGTCTTCTCGATCTTCCGGGAGCATGAGGATCCGTTGTATCCTCAAAAGGCATCCATGAAACCGAGTAACTTGTACCCGGAGGTAGAGTCGACCAACGATCGATGCGTGAGGGGAAAGCTGTCTTTGGGGCGTGCTTTATTAAGATCAAGAAGTCCACACATTCTCCATTTGCCGTTAGATTTTTTTCACCAGACTACATTGGCTACAATGGGTAATAAACCTCCTCGATAAATTGTGCCTTCAACAGTTTGTCCACCTCTACGCTTATTGCCTCGATCCGCTTGCAAACTTCCTTCTCTTTGTCGTCGCCTTGCTTCGAGATCCACGCTTAAAACATGGACTATTTCCTCGGGGTTAATACCCGGCATGTCCTCATGCGACCAAGCAAAGACCTCTATATTTCTTCGTAAGAAATCTATGAGGCCGTCTCGGACTTCCGTATCGAGGCAGGTTCCTATCTGCAATACCTTTCCTTCTCCCACCGAGACCTCCTCGATCGGCTCTGCTGGTTCTCCTTGGCCTTGGATACCGAGGCCACTGTTAGGTTGGTCGTGTCCGAGGTCTTCATAGAGATGTTGTAACATTTCCTCGCCGCGAGTTGGTCGCCCCGCACTTCTCCGATTCCTCCTTCTGTTGGGAATTTCATTGTAAGATGGTAGGTCGAGGTTGCTGCTTTTAGCTTGTTTAGTGCTGGTCGACCCATAATGGCGTTGTAAGCGGACGGCCGGTCGATTACCAAGAAGTCCACCATAACGGTGGACTGTCTAGGTGCTGTCCCCGCCACCGGTAGAGGGATGATCCCTATGCATACTACTTCCTCCAACCGACTAATGGAGATCCAAACGGTTTGATCCTTTCGATCAATGCCCATCTGGAAGGTGGCCAATAGAGGATATCGAGAGCTTCCATTGTCCACCAAAATTGATGGATCCCATGGTTTACGGTCAAGGTTACTACAAGAGCATCGCTGGTGGCATTACAACCCTCGTGCATCCTCCTCCGAGAATGATAGTATCACCGGTTCTGCTTTAGCCGCGGTCTATGCAGGGAGTATACTTCCTGGCTCTGCATATTTCTAGCATACGCCTTCCTTGCCGAGTTTGACTCCCCTCCGCCGGCAATACCTCCGGAAATGGTGTGGATCTCCCTAACTATCTCCTGGTTCGGGCGAGGTTGATGTTCTTCCCGGACATTCCTTTGTCCTTCTTCTCGGTCCCGTCGACCCCTTCTTGGAGCTTCTTCTCGACGTCTTTCTGCTTGACCGAGGCCTTCTCGATGCCTCTGATTATTTGCTTCCCGACCTCTTTCTTGTGCGAGAAAACGAATTAGTTTCCCGTTCTGTATGAAAACCTCTATTTCTCGACGGAGAGATATGCAATCCTCCGTAAGATGCCCATGATCGGCATGGTACTCGCAGAACTTGCTCCGATCCCGCTTGAACGGATCGGCCTTCATCTTCGGTGGCCACCTAAATGTAGGATCCCCCTTAATAGCCGAGAACACCTCGGTGAGACTAGTGTTTAGAGGGGTGAAAACTTCCTTCCAGAATCTTGGAGTCTCTGCCTTTTGAGGCTCATTTTTCACTGATGGATTCGGTTTTTTGTCTCCTCTCCGAGAACTCTTTTCCTCCTTTGATTTTGGGACAGTCGAGGCCTTCTTGCTCTCCTCCTTTGCTTGTTCTTCCAACGTCTGAGCCTTCAGAAGCGTTCCAACTAGCTCCTCTTGATGGATGAACTCCTCGGTCAACTTCATGAACTGAGGGAGTGTCACTTTTTTCACGTTTTTTCTTCCCACTTCGGCCATCAATGGCCCTTCTGCCCGTTACACCTGCATTAGGGCACATAACAGTGTCTCGTCATCGAGGGTGTCGACCTCGAGCTTTTCCCTATTAAAGCGAAGCATGAAGTCCTTCAGACTCTCCTCTTTATCCTGCCGTAAAGTTAACAGACAGGTGGCGTTCTTCTTCCTCTTTCTGGTTGCGAGGAACTGGGTTAAGAACAGGCGTCCCAGCTCCTTGAAAGTGCCTACGGATTTTGGGGGTAATCCAGTAAACCATTCTTTCGCCACTCCCAACAGGGTCAAGGGAAAAGCTCTACATGCAATCTCGTCCGGAGTGCCGTGTAGGATAATGTGCTCTCTGAAAGCTTCCAAATGGTCCTGCGGGTCCCCGCTTCCGTTATACTTTTCAATCCGCGGCATCTTGAATTTATCGGGCATAGGGTACGCCTTAACCCGTTCAGTGAACGGGAGACTTTCATCTTCCAACATGTCCCATGCCATCAATTTCGGGTCCTCTCCATCCATTTGGCGGAGCATACATGTATACTTATCTTCTAGATCTTTCATCTTGGCCTCCGGTGACTCGCCGAGATTCTTCGTGTCGCCGACCGATGCGACTTTTCTCCTCGTGCCTATCTTCGCGAGGCTTCTCAAGGCGCCTCTCGACGAGATCCGCCATGGGGAGTCTTCTCGGTGTGATCGACCGTCCGAGACCTTCTCTACTCGGCGTGACTTATTCTCGTCCTCCTCATTTTCTCCTTGGACAAGATTTCATTGTCCCCTTGGGGTTGATGGGACGCTTCCCACGGTGGATCTTGTCTCGCTTATCTTTCTCAAGGCCCGCGCTTCTCTTTTTCTCTCATCGCTCTTCGCCGCAGTGAGACGGCATTGAGTTCCTCGCTCGCTGCTCGAGGACTTCCATTGATTCCGCCATAGACTTGAGGAACTCAAACCCGGTCATTGATACCCCGGGCGCTTAGGAGGTGGTTGCATCCTCAACTCGGATCGCTTGGATGCCCCAGCGCCGCTTAGAGGTGGTTGCATCGGCTGAGGTTGCCGCGGGTGTGAAGATCGTGTGAAAGAGCGTGTATTCACCATGTCGGATAGTAGATGAATGAGAATCGACTGAAAATCGCCCCAGACGCGCCAAACTATTAATGCACAGTTTTTCGATTGATGACGTGGCACGCTATTGGGCTCGGTTCTACCGCCGAGCCTAGGACCCCGCAAAAAGAAGAAAACAATAGGATTGAAGGGAGATCGGGGTGAGCCGATGGGGTCACCCGATGCCTAAGTTGTTTGCTGTATGTAGAGAGGAGAAAGCAGACGTAAAGAAGGCAAGAATTGCGTTACCTCTCAATGTGTCGCCTACTTTGCATTATATAGGCACGAGTGGTAGTCTTTCAACCAATTACTAACTCTTCCCCGATTTGCGAGGCGCTTTGTTATCGAGGATTTGAGTAGTTACCGTTTCTTGATCTTTAGAAGATCGAGATAGGATTTGGTTGTTAGCTTTGAATTTTGAATTCGATTGATTATAAGAATCTCGCAGGTGTTGTTGAAGTAATAGAGGCTTTGTATCCGAGAAGGCCTCGCCAAGGCCTCGGATGTTACGGGCCCAAAGTCATAATATGGTCGAGGCGGTCGAGGCCCGAGGAGGTCTCGGTCTTCAAAGAAACGAATCGGGCCGACCCGACTTGGGCCTAGCGGTGTCTTGGAATAAAGTATGTGAAGTTGATCCATGACCCAACAGACTCCTAGCAAGAAGATGTCAACTCTAGGAATTGGATACTTTGGAGCTTGCTAACCCATTTATCACTACCTTGTTTTCCTCTTATTTAAAAATTTTCCTCTAGAAAGCAGTTTTCTGTTGGTCTTAGCAGTCTACTTTGCCCTTTAAACACCTTTTACCCTTTTACCCCTTTACACATGGTTTGGACTTAGAAAGAGTGACTAACAATTTTCCATACGAAATACTGGATGTAGGAAATGCTGATGATGTTAGTTTCAGTTTCAAACCAAGAGAAATTCGTCATTACCTTGCAGGCCTACTGTTGTGTACTGTGCAACTAGACATTTTTTTTTTTTTTAATTTCTCAGTAAAATTGATACAATTTCCTGCAAATGAATGTTTACTTATATGCTTACCATGGTTATACTGTGTGCGTCCTTGGTCAAGCAGAAATGTTTTTGATTGTTTTATTATAAATTGATTAATGCTATTTTTTTACATTTATTTTAGATGGGTCGACTTTGTGGTGGATTTTAGGTGGCATTTCTTTTGATTTTTTAAAGTGGTTGACATAGAAAATCATTTAAAACATTCAACTTGAGTTAGTTTAAAATGAATGTGAAGAATAGCGATAATCTTATAAATTTGAATGGAGAATGAATGTGAAGAATAGTGATACTCTTAGTCTTGTAATTGCAGTGATGAGGTGCGCTAGATTCTTAAGATTGTATTGAAAGATGATAATTGGATCAGGTATGCTGAAACTTAAATCATATTATTCTACCAAAATCACAATGTTGCCAACAGAGTTCTGGTCTCTATAATTTGACTCTAATATATATATATATATATATATATTTCTTCTTCTTCTTATGGGCTGTAATTTAATTCTATAGCTTTAAGTAAATAACTGAAAAATAAGTAGTTTTTGTTTTATTTGGTAAATAAGTTATATCTTAACTAACTCATTTATTCAAGTAATGGTATTACATCGATTGGAAAACTCATTTAGACTAATGTGTTGCGTTTTAAATGATTCTTTCACTTATTTTTTAAGTGATTGGCATGGTAAATCACTTAGAATATGTAAAAAAATAATAATACTCTAAGCGAAACTTAGAAATTCATTTGGGCTGGTAAAGTGGTAATTGATGGGCAGAGATCAATTTCTTTGAAAGTCTTGTGGAGATATTCTTATCACAAGCATTTAACTCGTAAGATCTTCAAAAAGTGAATATTCAATTCGATCACCACACTAATTAAATGTCAGAAAGTATAATTGTAGTCATTTTTATCAGGATGTGGGTAAAACTTTATTTTACGGCCTTCAATATAAATTTAACACATCAAGTAAGAACACAAATACGATGGAGATGAAAGTATCGTATCTTTAATTCAAACCAATTTCATTGACTTTTCTATTCGTTCTAATCCAACGCTCACCACCAAACCCTCTATCCACTTACGAGCCCTCAATACCAGAGTCTCTAAAACTAACTAAGATGGTGGCTCCGATAGTTTTATTAATGAATAGTTTGTCAAGAGAAAAAATTATTTAGTGTGAAAAATTATATTATTATTTTTTGATATTTCAAGCTGAATTGTCTACTCACCGTTTGAGTCTAATAGCCTACAATATTTCCGCTTGAAGAAGAGATACGGGGATATGTAAATTGAAGGTATGCAGAATGCAATGAAGAATGAACTACACCACAGGTGAAAAAGACGTACAAAGAAAAATGGGAGAGGAGGGCAAAATAGGGGTATCAATATTTAATCACTGCTCGTAATTAACTCACAACAATGCTTCCAAATCCTACTGAAAAATGTATGGGTAATCGAGGTAAAAAAAAAAAAAACTTTGAGCAAATCAAGAAAACAAGCGAAGAGAGAGGTAAAATAAAGAGAATAAAAGAGAAAGAAAAATCCAAATCATTTCTATAGACCCGTTGTTGACCTGCGTTTGAAACTGTGCAACCTGTTCATCCCCCAGTAGAGTAGGCGAATTGTGTGAATCATGCCAACAACCACAAGTAATCCAATCCAAGTATATTTTATCCGGTTGTCCATCCTATAAACTCTAGGATAAAGATGATCTGGGATCACCAGACCCACTACACAAGAATAGGTTATTGCCATGAATGTGATTGCAGTAGACATGGCTAGAGTCAAGAACCATATAGCTAACTGGCTCGAGAGAGGAAATCCACTGATGACCAAAAGTACGACGGACAGAGATGCAAAGAAAGAGGTGGTGTTGAAAGACAAGAATTTTAGGTAGTCATCTGGCCATTTATAAGCTAACACTGTTGTGCCTGCTTCACATGTATGTTGCGTGCAATTAAAACCATCCGTTGTTGTATTTGAATTTTGTTGCCAAACGCCACCTGGTGGGCTAGTCGCAACTTCGAAAGCCATGCTTGCTATCACAGTGGCCACTATCATCAATGTGCCACGCGTCTCTTCCATCCAATTATCCTGGTATTTGAAGTTTTTAACAAATGACGACGAAAGAAAGTACGCCCACCATCTCCTAAACTTTGAGCAAGCTGACTGTCCGGACTGCGCTGGCGGTAGTGCATTATTAGGGACCAATAGCATTTGATGTTGCTAGCAGGAATTAGAATTTGGATCCAGAGATCTTCTAACAGTACCAGCTTCGGAGACATCAAAAGCTATATCACCAAAACTATTCAACTCTGTTTTATTTCTGGTATTGAAAGTACGTATTTTATGGTCTGCACAAAGACAACAATCTATTGTTTCATCGAGTTATTTCCAAAAATAAAATCTAAAAGCATTTGACGAAACACATCAAACGAAGGGTTATATATATATATATATATATATAATTTCTATTGTAACATCTGGCCCTCCTTTATGACGATCGAAAGACAAACTTTTGAAAAAGGGAAGGAAAAAAACAAAAAAAGGTTTAAAAGGGGTGGTCAAGAAGTAGATCTCCTATCATTTCAAAGACATGGATAATATGATACCTTACATATATATATATATCCCTAGAAAAAGAAATTTATCTTCTAAGAGATCGGTAGCTATAGATTTATATTGCTAACGCACCTTTGTTTGCTTGAGCATCACAGCTAAATGCAATAAGGAGTTGCCATCATGGTCTTTGGAGTTGAGAAATTCATTGCAAGCAGCCGATTCCATCAGCAATTTCAAAGCATTCAGATGATTATATCGAACACACAAGTGCAATACATTGTCTCCATTGAGATTCACCCGGATGGACTCTTGTCGAACAATAATTAACTCTTTTATGATCTCTATTCGTCCTCTCATTGCGGCTAAGTGGAGAGGAATTCTACCATCTTGATCAAAAGCTAAACAAACATTTGTATTTGCTTGTAACAATACTTTTACTATCTCGGTATGGCCCTTAGCAGAAGCTAAGTGAAGAGGGGTTCGTCCTTTCAAGTCCACCTCTTCCGCAAGTTCAGGTTTCATGCTAACAAGAGCTCTACTAAATTCAAGGTGGCCAAGCAGAGCCGCTATGTGTAAGGGGGTCTCACTAAAGGATGTTAATGAAACTCTATCAACGATGTATGCATCCCTTTGGATCAATGTGTTCAAACTACTTACACACCCATTCCGTGAGGCTTCATAGAGTTCAACCATATTCTCTTCTTCATCATGCCTTCTGTCCATCATAGAGAGTTTTAAGCCTTTCCTAGTGAACGTGGCAATTGAAGAACCTCAGAAAGAAATTGTAAACTAACAAGAGCTAATTGGTGATTTGCATGTTAACAGCTATAAAATGATTACCTTTTATAATGAACTTCAACAAAAAATGGGAAAATAAAAATAAAAATAAAAAAGAGAGAGAAGAAACTTCAACACAAATTTTTAAGTAATAAGATGGCCAAGTCAACCATATGATAGCATTATTAGCATGCATCATGCATGTGCCAGAGTCAACCATATGGTAGGTTATAATTATATACACTAAGATGGCCAAGTCAACCTTATATATATGGTAGGTTATTGATGTACAAATTTAATGTATTCACAATAGCACGAATCGTGTGCAATGTAACGTTGTGAAAGTACGAGATCGAATCCACAGGGAATCACGTTTGTGAACAACCAGTAGCAGAGCCAAGACATGGACTAATGAGGGGGCATTTTTTAATGAATAAAAAATTAAAATTAATTAAAATATTAAAAAAAAATTAAATATAAAAAATAACTTATTGGTCTCGTTTTGCACCCTGCATTTTTTTTTCTCTCTTTTAGTTAGCACCATAGCATGCATTTTGTCTTCTTCACTTTATAATTTTCTTTTTTTAAAAAAATTGGTCTACTTGTGCTTTGTAAGTTGCACTTGTTGTACCTTTTTTTTATTTTTTATTTTTACTTTTTGTCTCCTTGTGGTTTCTCTTGCATGCATACGACATAGTGGCATACCTATCATTTTCAACCAGTTGTTGAGGGGTATAAGAACATTTGGGGGGCATTTGTACCTAGGGTAGGGGGAATTTTTGGAGGTCAAAGGGGGGCATATGTACCTAGGATAGGGGACATTTGGGGGGCATTTGTACTTAAGGTAGGGAGAATTTTTGGGGGTCAAAGGGGCCTTGGCTCTGCCACTGGTTATAATTATATACACTAAGATGTCCAAGTCAACGTGCATGGCCGCAAGGCATCACATGGAAACTTCCATAAGATAAGAACTAAGAAACTCATGCATAAGAATAGGACTCTTGGGCCTACTTGGTAAAGGTTTTAATTCATTTTACAGTAGTAAAAATTGATTAACATGAAGAAAACAAAACGTAATAATGTTTAGTATGAAAAAGCGAAATATTTTTATTTAAATAGTAGGAAAAAGTGATTGAGTGTCGTAAATTTGTTACATATATATTTTTACACAATTCTATTATCGTAGGAATAATCATGCATTGAATTGACTGTAAGTAAGAATGTTTAGTATGAAAAAACGAAATTTTTTTGTTTAGAAATTTTTATTTATTTATTTAAATAGTAGGAAAAAGTGATTGAGTGTTGTAAATTTGTTACATGTTTTTACATGATTTTATTATCCTACGATAATCATGCACTAAATTGACCATAATTAAATTAAGAAGTTAATTTGAATATGAGAAATGTTATTTTAAATTCTACTAGCATATTTAGTTGTCATGACATGTTCAATTTATCCTTAATTTTCTTTTAATTAAGATTACTCTAAGGATGCAGATTAAGTATGCCACGTAGCTAAGTATATTAGGAGAATGAAAAATTGTATTTCTCTGCATAAATTTCCAACATATTGACAAAATCAAATTTCTTGGCATTTCCCAAGGAAGAAACAAGTTGATTGACCATATTAAGAAATGTCCGTAAGAACATTCTTAACAGTCTCACCAAATTTAACTCACCAAAATATACTTTTGGTTATTTTGACAATTTATTTTTTTAGAGCACTACAAATCCTTACTATTTTAATAATCTACTTTCACTATTCCATTTAAATATTCTTTTCCAAAAATTTGTTTATTCATTTTTAAATATTAAAGAAGAAAGAGAAATTAAAAGCAAAAAGAAGAGAGATAAATAAATTGTTTAATGAATAGGTAAGTGAATAATAAATTTTAAATTTGGTGAGTATTGTTTACCTAATTACTTTTTTTTTATTAAAGTAATGATGCTGAAAATGGACATTTAGGCAATTTTGATTAAATTGCTTCACCAAAATAACCAAAAAATAGTTTTAGTGATATTGTAATGAATGCTCTAAACCAATCTTTCACCAAAGAATAATTAAAATTTTGTTCCCAAGAGATAGCTCAATCGCATGAACCACGCCTTATGAAGCGGAGGTCACAAGTTCAATCCCTCCCCTACCCTTACGTGGACATGTGAAAAAAAAATTAAAATTAAAAAAAAAAAAAAAACATAAAGAAAATGTAAGGTAGGACAAACAAAAAAAACACAAAAACAAATGTACGCACAAGGTACTTTTCCAAGAATATTCTCCAAAACTACAAAAATTATAAATATTCCCCCAATGACGAAAATACCCTTAATAAAATAAAATAAAAATACTAAAACTTCTAGAAAAACCTAAAATAAAATTAAAAAATGTATATAATTCAAGGTGGCCAAATTTAAAATTAAAAAAATTAAAAAAATACTTTTTTATATAAAATTGAAAATTTTCATTTTTAAATAAAATTTCCTTTTAAAAAATTAAAATTTTGGTTTTAAAAAATCATTTTAAAACAAAAATTCATTTTTAGTCCGTTTAAAAACATTAAAAAAAAATTAAAAAAAATATTTTTCAAAAAAATTTTAAAAAAAAATGTTTTAAATTAAAAATTTTGTTTGTTTTTTAATTAAAAATTATTTTTTTAATATTTTTCAAATTTATGGGGCTATTTTTATCTTTTTGTTAGCCTTAGTGGAACATTAGCAATATATTGGTAATTTGAATGGGACATTGTCACAATTGAAAGTTTAAAAGAGGACATTGTCAATTAGGTGATTGTTTGAAGGGGTATATAAACTTTACTCAAAAATTTTATAAGGGCTAAAATTCTTCCCCACATTTTCTTGCTAACCAAACACTTAGTCAACAACGAAAACAGGCAGCAACAAGAAGAAACTACTAACAAATGAGAATCACTTAAAATGGTCTCATTTCTTAAGCATTTAGCTCTCTCACTACCCAAAAAAAAAAAAGAAAAACCTTTTTGTGTGCATATATTAAACGCTGACATACCCAATGTTGGATAAAACTTTTTCTTTTAATCATAGTTGTCATAATTGACAAAATCAATAACAATGTCATCAGTAGATATACGATATTCCTTTTTATATATTTTTACTATTTTCTCGACAACTGTCTCATCTTATACAATAAAAACAAAATTCCTGATCAAATTCTATTCCATGAATACAGAGATGCATTAGGGAATGGTGAACGTCTTCAATGGATGTAAGGTTTCATTCTTTGTTTGATGAATAATGTTATTTAATAGATTCTGACATACAACATTTGAATCAACAAGAGTTTGTAAAATAAAAATTAATAGCTGATATTCACAGTCACAATATCATATTTGTAAAATAGTTGTATAATGCGTTCAAAAAAAAAAAAAAAAAAAACAGTCATATAAAAATTGTCGTTTAAATATCAAACAAGGATTTTGTAGTTCTTTGTATATGGGCCTTGTTAGTATTTTTCCGAGGCTGATTGAGAAAGCGGAAAATGATATTCCTTGGTGCGTGGGCGGAGTAATGGACCATGTCCGACCCAACACCCAACAGGCTTTATAAAGCCCATTTAGCTATCCATTACCCCCATTATTTCTTACCGATGGACCCACTAAACAGCCCACCATCCTCTTTTGCCCAATCCCACAAAACTCTAAATAGACCAATCCCACGCAACACTCATGAACCTAAATTAGGGTTGGCAAAATGTGGTCACGGTTTTGAAGAGATGATTTGTGTTCAAATAGGATAAACTTGAACACAAACGAGTCAAACCTTTAAACCCGAACATGATATGTGAGTGACCTGACACGACCCATTTAATAAATGGGTCACAAAATGAGTCGACATGTTCAACCCATTTAGACCCAAACTTAATATGTTTGACTTATTCCAACACAACTTGTTTTAACTTGTTTCAACATATATATATATATATATATATATATATATATATAGGAAAATCTAGGGTTCTCCTAATCTATTCTCCATGTTAAATTTTAATAAATTATCTCAATCCTACGAAAAATAATTTGAAAAAATAAATTATAGGTAATTAAATTCATTTTGATAATATCATCCCTAAATGGTTAATCTTCCACCCTTAGGTTTTAATTTTGAATAAAAAATAAGTTTTAAAGCATTAAAACCTAAATATTAACTTATAAAATTAATCTGTTACAAAAAAAAAGGTTAAGATTACAATTTTATTTTTTCTTAAATTATATTATATAGGACTAAGAGAACGCCATGGAACACTACGAGATAACTCTTAGCAAACCCCATATATTTATAATTTCATAAAATATTTATACCGATTAACCTAATTAAATTAACGTTGGTATAAAAAATCGTTAACCGACATTACTGATTTTACAAGGCTAATGTCAGTTCTGTAGTCAATATGTGATAAATAGTTAATATGTCCACCTCCAATCATCTTCCCAAAACCCTCTACAACTTCCCCATCTGATCCACTCCTATATCAATATCAATACCTCTGACTATCCAAAAGATAAAAGATAAAGAGAAATACTAGGAGTACTAAATTTTTTACTAAGAGATGCTTATTAAACTAATGTGTAACTTATTCATAGAATAAAAAGAAAACAATTAATTTTAAAAATGTAATGAATGCTAATGAATTTCCCAAAAAGATATTAAAGAAAAAAGAGAGAGAGAGAAAAGAACTTGCGCAAGAAGTCAGTACATATAACTCAAACCAAAGCCCCCTCTCTCCCCCACTGTCTCTCGAGTCTTTGATTTGTCTGCATTTTTTTAGCCCATCCTTTTTCATCGATCTTACTTCTACCGTCATTCGGACATGGATCTCGATCTAAGCGCACCTCATTCCATGGGCACGACCATCATCGGCGTCACTTACAACGGAGGTGTTGTTCTCGGAGCCGACTCCCGGACGAGCACTGGTATTTTCGCTTTTCTTCTTTTGCTGTTTGGTTACCGGGAAATCAATTTTTCTTGTCTTTTTCCGAAAAGCAAATTCAATTGAATTCCGCTGAGAGTCTAAGAATTCTCCATTCTTGGGAGCGTCGTCCACTGCATCTCGCCAACTCAGGGATCTGTTTCCCGTATCCCTACTTTTGATCCCCAGGACAACCTCTCTCTTTGGGAGGCAAAAATCGGGATTTCCGCTCCTTTTCACTAAGTAACATTGAGCTGGATTGCCAAACCCTAGCTTAGTTTCTTGTGTTAGTCGATTTATTCATTATCAGTATAACGTACAGCTCTTTCCTTTTCTTTTCTTTCTATAATTTTTGTTATAAAAAAATTGCACCGGCATATAGCTTGGCAGTCAATAGATTGATTGAATTTAGAAAATCGAAGGAATTTTTTCTCTTTGTGTAACGGTGGTGATTTATGGTTGATTCGACCTCATTTTTTGTTTTGATAGGAGTGTATGTTGCTAACCGCGCGTCGGACAAGATTACACAGCTAACGGATAATGTCTACGTTTGTCGCTCCGGATCGGTATTGTACTTTCTCACAGCTCACATTCCTTGTGGTTCCTGATCTTTTTTTTTTCTTTGCCATCCTTTCATGTGCTAATGGTTGTAATGCTCTAATTCCAATTACCGTTCTCAATGGATGAGTTGTTATTCATAATCATCAGTTGGTTATAGGTTGATTTCAAAGTTGTTCTTTTTCTCTTATGTTTCCCTGACATTTTGATGAGCATATGAAGGCTTTGATTACTTTGTGCGTGTGTTTGTGTTGGACAACTTTGGGTTCTACATGTATAATAAATTACGGATTGTGATACATTTGGCGAATTGTAAATGCTGGAGATACTCTTAACATAATTTTGGTGACTGTTGAATGACCAATTGTGTTCAAAATTGTAAGCTTATAGGAAATTCTGAATTTAACAATTCAATTAATACCTTAACACTTCTCATGTATGAGCTCAAGCTCTCTCTGTCAATAAGTGAGGCTTAATCCATAGAATATTTAACTGAAATGAGGAGTTATTGGAGTTTCGAGATTCAAACTTAGGACCTCTGTTTTAAATACTATGTTAAAACACCAATTATCCAAAAACTTAAGAGGTTGTAGTAAATGATGAACTTCATCATTTAATTAATACTTTAATAGTGACATAAGAGACAAATGCTAAGCCTCTAATGCATGATTACTCATCTGCTTCTGTGTATATTAACACGTATTCCTTTTCAGGCTGCAGATTCACAGATTGTTTCTGACTATCGCTACTTCCTGCATCAACACACGTAAGTACTTCTGTCCCTGGTTGTTTCCTTGACCATCTTGAATGTATGATTAGTTTGGCAGTTTGGATCTGCTGGATTGTGATACTTTAAACAAGCGCATGATTTTTTTTTTCCTGTCCTACTTGTTGGAGTTTGATTCCTTTTGTGTTTCTTTTAATTTATTTTTATTCTTTTGTTTTTTACAAGTTTAGTTAACCCCTCCATCCTTAAGAGTGTCTGCTCTTGTGGTGCTTTCTTTGGGTTTAATTTTCTTCTATTAAGTAGTGTTGGTTCTGAATCATGTTATTAATTTTATGTCTAGGAGTCATCGATAATTCACTGTATTAATAATTGCTGTAGTTGTATTGAAATTATGAGCTAAATAAAGTTGGGGGAGAGTTATTTATTTATTTATTATTTTTTTAAGTAACTTGAAGACTCTTAGTTTGTTTGGTTAATGTCATTGCCTTGTTAGTCAATTTTCTCAAGCTTCAATGTACTGACATCTTTTTGATCAATTATCTTTGTTTACAGGATACAGTTAGGGCAGCCTGCAACCGTCAAGGTTTCTGCAAACCTTGTCAGGCTACTATCCTATAGTAACAAGGTGTGGGGTTACTGCTTTAGTATGCTTTGTTCGATATGATTGCTTTCTTGGTTTTGATTAATATAAAAAATTTTGCATGCCCATAGTTGACTATTTTGGTTCTCTTCTTGTACCTCATAAATTTTATCATGTTTTACAGTATTGTGTTTTACAGTACATTGAGGATCTAAAATAGAGTTGATTTTGACCCTTTTTTTTAAAGAAAAAAAAACCATGCTAGAGAAGAGTAGGGTATAATAAAATCAATGGTAGGATGGAAATTTGTTTTCCATAGTTAAATTATGCTACTACTTATTGAAAAAAAAAAATGGATAGGACCATGATATTGCTACAATAAATTTCTTTACTTGCACACGTATAGAAGTACCTGGATCTGTCTGTCTTGGATGCTTATACATGTTCTGTATGGTCAACAAGCATTTCCTGACTTCAGGTTGAACTTGCTTAAGGCCTTGCTTTCCCTTGGGCTTCTGAGCACTATATGGAGAGCTCTTATTTAGTATGTGCTATGCCAAATTATTTTTTAAATTTTTTAAAAAATCTATATCAAAATAAGCCATTTGTGGCTTCTTCATATCACGTATGGCAGACAAGAGAACTTTAATTTTGAAGGTTGAAACAGTATATCTCTGTGTTTGTGTTTGTGTGTGCATGTATTTTTGTTTTTAGACCCGTTCATGTTTTCATTTCTTTGTATTAAAGTACTTATCAAAAAGTTGTATTGAATTATTTCTAGTGTACTTATGTAGTTGGCTTTATCATGATATTTGGACTTGGCAGAACATGTTACAAACTGGCCTAATCGTTGGTGGGTGGGACAAGTATGAAGGTGGTAAAATTTATGGAATTCCTCTTGGTGGAACAATAATAGAGCAGCCTTTTGCGATTGGAGGTATGGTTTACTTCTGTTTGTCTAAATGATTAGCAAATATACCCTTGCACACTAATGGCTTGTTTGGGATGTCTTCTGTTTTTTATTTTCAAAAACTTGTTTTTAAGACTAATATAGAAAATAGCTTCTTTATTTTCTTAAAAATGCGTTTGATAAACTTTTTAAAGGAAATGTTTTTAAATAAAAATCACATTTGATTAGATATTAATTTCATTTTTTCAAACACATCTTTTTTGCAATTTTTTGAACATATTCGCACAAACAGACATATCATAAGATTCAGGCATGCTTCACATTCAATTTTTTGTTGTATGTTACATTCAACATCCATGTGTAGTAACGGGCACATAAGATTTTGCATTATCTGCCATAAGGCAATATTTTACTATGTGTATTTTCAATAGAGCTGGCAGTCATATGGAGTTCTTTTCTTTCCCTCTTTATACTTGGTGAGACACATATTAGACTAAACTATGATTAAATAGGTGAAGAGTTCAATATCACTCGGTGAGTTGGACGCACGCCAATCTCTAAGGGAGGGTTGGGGATTAGGAACTTGTTGAGGTTCAATCTTGCTCACTTAGGTAAATGGCTTTGGTGCTATAGGCTTCAAAGAGAAAGTTGGTGGAGAGCGGTGGACTCTAAATATGGAAGTTCATGGGGGGGATGATGTTCTAGTGAACCTGATGGAGTGTATGGGGTGCAGGGATGGAGCCAGAAAAAAAATGGGCAGGGGCCAAAGTATATAAATATTTTCTATATTTTCGATTTTCAGAGTTTTTTTTTTTTCAATTTTTTGGTTGTTTCTCATTAACTAAAAACTACTATAAACTATAATTATTAAATAATAATTAGAAAATATTGTAGTTTCCAATCAAATAACTATAAGTTCTTATAAACACATTTAAAAAATAATTCACAAAATTAACCATAAATTAAATTAATTTATATAAAACACACACACACACACAAATGGTGCACATACTGCCTAGCCTAAAAGACATAAGTATTGCATATTCCATCCATTCGGGCCTATCTTCTATACAATACAAAAAGCCCTTAGTTGGCTAAAATAAAATCCACTAACTAAAAGCCTTTTAAAACTCAACATAACTCCCAACCAAAACTCAACTCCCTACCACATAAAACTCGAACTCCTTCTTTAGTGCTTGCCTGCTTTCCATTACTCCCTTTCATTTGTTATCTCTTGACACGTGGTCTTGGAATGCACGAGATCTACTTCAAGTCGCTCATCACAACCTTTACTTTTCCCTAATTTCAATCTTCCAACATCTTCTTCTTCGTTTATACATTTTCTAACTAGAGATCATCATGGCCATCAGTCTACTCTCTATTCTCTCTGCTCCAATGCTGCAATGGGCTCTTCAGTCTTCTCCTTGATCAAGGTTAGGTAACGTCTTGCAAAGTGTAGTTGGTAGGGATTATGAATTAGTTTTAATGGGTAGGGGCCAAACAAATTTATGGGTAGGGTGGGCTGAAAATAATATTGACCTTCAATATATATTTGTTCAAATGAGTTGGGGCAGGGGGTGCGGGGCTTGGCCTATACCGCCACCCTTCTCCTCTGCTCGGTCATCATTAGGCCCCTGAATTTCGTTCATTTGAAAATGCGTCCTGACAGCTATAAAAGCCATTTTCGATTTGAAACCGACTGATAAAAGCGCCCCAAAAAAAAAAAAAGGGACAAACACCCATTGAGGATTCCATTTTCAGACCAATTCCCACCACTCATATTCCCAAGCCCCTTCCCATTTTTAGGGTTTCTAATCCTCCAAAGAAGCAGAAAGATCTCATACCCAAAACGCCCTCGTTTCCACTTCTCGGAACCAAAGCCTAAAGATATGCACTGAGATTCTATTTCCAACCATCAAGTTTGGGTTCAAGAATTCCTGGAAGATGGATATTCTCAGTGAAATCGCCGATTACGTCAAAGAATCCATTGATCACTCCCTAGGGCTCCCTGTATCCACGCAACTATGGCGTTGAAGCTTCGCGCCGACTCCACAACCGCTGCCTTTACGACAGGCCAAATTGCAGGAGAAAGAAAATGTCCTCAAGTGCGCTAGGGTTTGTACATTGCAACTTTTCAAAGGGCGAGTGTATGTATTTTGTATTTGATTTTGCTTTATTTGGAGTAAAAGGTGCTTACTAAAAACCTGGTTTGAAGGTGTGGGACTGAGGAGTCTGTTGATAGAATTAGAAGATTGGCTTAGAAAACTAGATCACATGCTTGATGTTTGATGTGTGGTAGGAAGGAAACAGTCAGTCTTTGAAAGGAGTAAGCGGCCTTTGCATGGAGATTAGTGCTCTGTGTGCTTTCCACATGAGCAGACACAGTCTGATGTTTCGCTGTAGTGCAACTTGTAAATCTTAATGCTCTCTGGCTCATTATCATTTGGTTTTGTACTTGGAATGCATTCACTATTGACACGTAATACTAATTGCTTAATCAGAAATTACTCATATGGAAATTTCAAATTATCCAATTAGATTGGATTTAGCTTGTATCATAGCTGGCCCAGTTGTTGTTCCCCAATTACATGCTAAGTATTCAAATGTTCATTGCTTTTGTAATGTGTATTTGGAAAGTTTTGTTTACAACATAGTCTTCACTAGCAACTTCACTGCAATCATTCAGTTTGACATGCTTTTTGTTCCACAGGATCTGGCTCTAGTTACTTGTATGGATTTTTTGACCAAGCATGGAAAGAAGGAATGACCAAGGATGAAGCTGAGGTGTGTAGATTTTGATGTTTGCAAATGCAAAATCAGTTACTGCCTTGGAATAAAAATCAGTGATGATAAAATCCTCACTAGTTTCTGTGAGACGTGTCTCACTGCTATACATCATAAACACCTCTGGGAGAAGTGTTTATTTTGCACGGCAACATGGCAACTTATTTATGTTTTCATTTTGTTATTTTGCACGGCTGTATATGGAAAAGTTCTTACCAAAGAAGAAAGAAAAATCTGAAAAAGTTCAATGCAATTTTCTTGATGTATTTTATTGTAAAATGGGAGAGATAAAAGGAGGAACTTATGTTTTCTTGTAACTGTTGATCTCTAGTTGCTCATCCAATAAAGAAAAAAAATTAAGAAATTGTTGTTGTGTTGTGTTTGAGCTCCAATGCTAACAGTTTCTTTGCTTGACTGCAGCAATTAGTGGTGAAGGCAGTTTCCCTTGCCATTGCACGAGATGGTGCTAGTGGTGGTGTTGTTCGCACTGTCATTGTAAGATTTATATTGGACTGTCATAGTTACTAAGAAATTCTCAGTAGATTTCTTACACTCTGCACATGCTCTCATAAATAAATTGACTGAAAACTTCTGGTGCAGATAAATTCTGAGGGAGTGACAAGAAACTTCTACCCTGGGGACAAACTTCCATTGTGGCATGAGGAATTGGAGCCGCAGAATTCACTGTTGGACATACTCAACGCTTCCAGCCCTGAGCCAATGAACATTTGATCCCAATGTTGATAGGCCTCTCTCCTAGCTACACTATTTATTTCTCTTTTTGCTTCAATCTCTGTTTTATGAACAGGATTTTAATCTTTTATCTTGGATAACTGTTCATAATACCGTATGTGTTGGTGAATGTATTTTTTAATCTTTATCTTGTATTTTTTTTTTAAGAAATCTTAATGGGTTGCTATTGTGGCGTGTGTTGTCATATTCTCTGTCCTTTGGCCAATTAGTGGTCAGTCATAGCTATAGACAAATATACATGCACATTCAATCATTTGGGTTTGATTCCTATATATATATATATATATATATTCATCTGGGGATACTAGGAAGGAAAATAGGTTTTATTGTGTCGGGAAATAAGTAAAGAAAGAATCACTGTAGTAAGTGTAAGAGATGATGCCTCTTTAGTAATTATTTGTTTTCTAATCAATTGTGAAAAGGTTATAATTAGTCTAGTGGGAAAATTGATTTCTTTTAGTGGAAAGAATGGTAAGGAAAAAAGACGAGATGATGTGGATGCTTGTGCTGGAGCAATTGATCATTACGGTTTAGAAATATTAATCGGCTGGAGAAATTGATAATTTGACCATTCAGGGTTGTTGTCTAATTTATGTCACTAATGGTTGTGGAAAAAAAACCGAAGTCCCGTGAACTATTAGTCATTTTTAAAAGTCTCACGTACTGATATGTGTAACACTTAAATACATAAAACTACAATTTTGTTACAATTATAGCATTCTTCCAAACATATCCCTATTTTCATAACACTCGCTGCAGGAACTGGCTTGCTTTTTTACTTGCCGCATGGAGTTCTTAACCAATTTTTATACCCTAAAGGAGCTAATTACAAATAGATAAAAGCATAGGGATTAATTTTATATTCTTTCCTAATATATATTTAAACGAGTTTTAAATGAAGAAAAACAAAACAAGTTTGACTCGTTTAATATTCAAACCAAATTATTATTCTACTTCAACTATTTAGTAGACAGACTAAACTCAAGTCGAGCTAACTCGATGAGAACCTGACAGTGGATTCAATATCAAATTTCATGTAAATATCAATGAAGCATTATATGTACAAAAGTAACAAAACAAGATGAGAAATTATTAGTGTCAATAATTTGTTCATATTCTATTCTCCTATAAATTCAATAAATCAAGAATTAAATTTATGAGGTCCACCATTGACTTATGTGGACTTCACAAATCTAATGATTGATTTGTAAGATAATATGAGAGAAATATAAACAAAATATTGAAACTAATAATTTCTTAAATAGAATCCATCAAGCCAACTTCGAACCTGAAAAATAAAGCTAGATGGCGATATAAAGAGCGGACTTTGGTACATTTTGTCACATGAATAGCATTTGAGTTGTGAAGAAAAATTTAGTACAAAGTTAAAAATTAAAAAAAAAAAAAAAAACCCTTATATAATTTTGCCTTACAAAAGAATATTTAAATTTTCACACCAAGCTCATCTCAACTGCAAAATTTTAACTGAAAAAGAAAAATCACAATATTTTGACATTATCAACACTTCCCACAATTACAAAATTTTCTGAGCCAGGAAGATTCGACTGCCTTAAGCTTAACATAAAACCTCTCTCCCCAATATGCTTTATAAAGTTGAAATCACGGTCCATGCATTCATTAATGTGACAATCTCTCTTCAGGGGAGCATTTACTTCAATGTACGAAGAGCATAGTTTAGCCATTCCACCACCAAATATCCCACATTGCCAACATCATTTCTGTAGCAATTGTACAGCTTCCTTATCTTTATGCACACTCCCTGTTTGCTGTTTCGGAGAAATTCTCTGGGCTATGTTGGTAAAAGGGGAATAAGTAAATCAAATGAATATTCCCACATCATCTTACACTATAGCAAGAAGTGACCCAGAGGAAGTCACTCGACTTCGGCAGTCCTTTTCTCCATCAGCGATTCCAAAAACGCCGAACACAATCTGGTAAGGGGTGGAAGATTATGTGATGACCCACTGAATATGGTCTCCCAAGGCCTCTCTGAAGGAGCAGATTGGATCGACAAAGTCTGGTTTCTTCTTAACTTCAACTCCGGTAACTCCCCATAAATAGATGAGTATCCAAATTTCCCTGTTACATAAATATGAGCAAAATATGTAACAAAAAAAGAGAGATAAGAGCGTAGAAAAAAGAAAAAGGGTGTATAGATATTTATTAGATACTGGAATGCAAAAGTTACACGTATTATACAAACTGTTTGGTTAATTTTATTCCTGAACCAAACTCAAACAGAAGTGTTAATTGTAATCATGCCCCCACCATAAGGCAGAACACGCGATATGAAACATGTATAACTCAATCAACATGTAAGCATGGCAAAAATGGAAGAAAAAAAAATGGAGTTTTTTTTTAAATCTACAATCAATTTGAGTTTCCAAGCATACAGAGTATCTATATAAACTAGACATCTACTTGTCTTAACTAAAATAGTGAATGTTTTAATGTCTTAGTAAAGGAATCTGCACCTGTCTCTTCAAGCTCAACAAGACCCTCTCTCGTAATGCTAAGCTCATTTGCTTCATTTCCATATGGGTCAAAGAGGACATACTCATGATTGCCATTTATATACGCAAGTAATTCTTGTGGTGCATTTCCATCTGAAATATTCTGTTCCAAGGAAGATGGGTTTCCTCGAAGAAATGCAAGCCCGCCTCCCTTGGCCTGCAGTCAAGAAGTACACAGTATCAGAATAAATTGCCATTCTGCTCTAGTGGATTAGATGAAGAAAATTATGATGTAACAGAGCATTTGGGATGCCAATTACCTTATGAGTTACTCTAGACATGCTAAGGTATTTATAGAAACAAATGTCTTTAGGCATTTCTTGAATAATAGATTCAGAAAGTATCAGTTCATTCCTTAGGGAACAGGTAGAGAGTCAAATACTAGGTTGCCAAGATTCATCTTGAAGATTATTAAACAATTAGCTTGTTCTTCGTTCTTTCTTATCTTCGGCAATCAATTAGTTTGTCTCTTAAAATTCTTTTAATTTCTTAGTGAATAGATTTCCAGCACCCTTTTCTTTGCAACCAAAGTCTGTTCCAATTAGACTTAATTTTGGCATATATATATATATATATATATATATATATATTATGACGAAGAGCCCCTCAAGACAAGACCATGGATCAGGTAAGTCATGGCTTGCTGCAGGCGTGGCCCCAAAGAATTATTTACACCCAAGAGGATTCGAACCGTAAACCTGGCGAGGATAACCACCAAACTCCAAGGCCTTCACCCCTTTGGTTGATATATTGTCATATATTGTACAGAACATGAAATATATGTTAAATGGACTAAAACAGTAAGTAGAGCAACTGAAGTGCATATACGTTGCAAATTAACAGGTTTACTGCGTAGCTTCATTTAGTAACCTTATTGCATAAGATGTATAGCAAAACAATCATCACTATTATAACATTTAACACCAACCCCTGCAAAATAAACCCCGGTCTCGTCCACCACACCCTTGGAAGTTTCCCTACACGGAACTAGTTAAATCGTTGGCTTTTTACTGGGGGGTGTGGGCCCAAAGAATTGTTTGCACCCATGTGATGTTGAACCTTTGAACCTTGAAGGGAGCAAACCCCAAGACCAAGGCCTCCACCACATAGGCCAATCCCTTTTGTTCGCCACTAGTTTTTGCCAGATTGATTGTAATCAATAACAACATATGGACTAAACAAATGGAAAGGGTTGGAAACAAATTATACCTTTCTTACAGACCAGGTAGCAACAGGAACAGGATCCATTACATTGAATACTAAAATTACCCCATCTCTTTCATGAAACTTTGGTTCACTAGATTCGACACGTATAGCTGATTCAGGAAGATGGGCAAGAACAGCAAAAGACAATAGATCCACCGTACATGCTACAGCTGCAATAAAAAAATAAAAATTAAAAATTATACATAGCATTGAAAAATTGCCTCAAAATCTTAAAATCAAGTGACAGACTATTAACCTAAGAACCCTAAATACATTGATTTCAAGCAAAACAGACTTGTTAAACTCAAAATAAAAGTTCAACTAAATCCGACATTGACTGCTAGCCTGATAAACAAACTATCTTAGATTTTTTTTTTTTTTGATAAGTATACATTGCACAAACATTTAAATAATATGGAGGCGTTTGTAACCCTAACTTATAGAATTATTCAGTCAAATCAGGGCTTTAAACACCATCCAGATGGATATAAGGAATAGGCTGAGCAATATAAACTTAGCCAACCCACCAATAAGACAAACAGTTTCAGCACTAAAAATATCACAAATACGAAAGAACCCAGTCCTTCATTTCCTTTTAACATGTTCTGCATCAGATAGAGGCATGACTGCTTACACAGAATTTTTTATTTTTATTTTTATAAGTAATTGCAAATTCATTAGAAAGCACAGAGGCGCAACCCATTTATTGATGACAACTTAGTCCCATGTATTTAGAGATTGCAGAAAAATCTCCAATAGTGAAACAAGCATCTCAATTATTTATTCAGAAATGACTGAAGTAGCTGAATTCTAATACATACTGGGTTGGGATGTTGTGATCAGTAATATTCTTAAAATCATGCAAAAATCAAACTAAAAAACTGCTCTCAGCATGAAAAGAAATGAGGATTTCCAAACCTTCAATGTGAAGCTTGTATGACCAACATAGAGACAATTTTGACATACTCCATACAGAGAGTTGCGGCTTTGAACCTCGGGACACAGATACTAGAAAATCTGACTTTCCAGCAAAGGACAGTGTCACAATTGGCTGTAAATAAAGAATCAAATGAAAATTAATAACACAGAGCAATTAATGATAGAAAGAAAATATAATGCTGGCCCCACCAAACAGGGTCTTAAACTATCAGTTATCAAGCATCACATATAACTATTCATGTAAAACAATGAGCTATGAGGAAATATTCAAATCACCGAAAAGGTCTCTCCAATCACAGCGACAAGGACATTCTTTTTAGGATCCCACAATGTGATAACAGTCTCTGCCGCAACAGCCAGAACAGAACCATCAGACGAAAATGTAGCAGCTGTCATTGGTTTTTTTCTGCAATTAGGAACAATAATCCATCACAATGACAGAGTTAACATCTTCTATCACCAGATTATACTGCATAAGCATGTTCAGTTGAATGTCATTTTGTTTTTCTATTTACCCAGAGATACATATTAGACACTAAGAATTGACAACAATGATTGAATGAAATTGTGGTTTTTGATTCATGTAGTGGGGGACAGGATTTTTTTTGTGGTGGTGAGAGACAGGTGTTGTTCGTTTCATTACCAATCAATTGGTGAAGCTAAATTGGCATGAATGAAAATGGGGATGTGGGCTTCAGTGGGTTATAGGTGCTAGTTCACAATGAGTGGAAAGGAGGCAAGTTGGCAGTACCTAATATCATTGGTAGGGGAGTGGTTGTTAAAATCTGATTCATGTTGATTTTGTGGTTGATTTGGGTTTGATAATGGACTTAGCAAAAGTGGTTATGATAATATGGTTAATGCGGTTTCTGGTAAATTTATGTAGGACTTTTGCCAATGATTGATGGCAAAGAAGGAGGTAATGGGTTATGGCGTTGATGGTGATGGGAACTGAGGTGGAGATTGTGGCACAGATGGATGGAGAAGTATCTCTAATAGGTAAATTCAATTATTTTATCTTCCAGCATGGAAAGTAAAGTAAAAGCTTAATAGAGGAAAAATATGGTACAAGAAAGAAAAATGTAGGATCATACTTGTATGACCCAACAGCAAGGCACGCCCAACCAGAATTCTGAATCATCCGACCTTTCTGTTGAATCTCATCATTGCAAGCCCAAATCTGAAATATCAAATTGATATTGTGAGTTCTACAAGGAAAAGGATACTCAATTTTAAAGTGCCACTCAACCAAGATTACCTTGAAGTCCCCACCATACGATGAGGTAACTGCTACATGACGAGTAGGATGAAAAGCAACAGAAGAAATACCAGCATCCCTATATAACAAAGGACAAACTGTTAATTAACTAGGAAACAAGAAAAGGCAAAATGTTCAACTCTGCCATGTAATATATACACAGAGAGTACATTCTAATTCACAAAAATGAAGCATATAACACACTGGCACATTCACTAAAAAACGTAATTCATTCTTGAGGCTTAAAATGTTGAAAACAGCACCAGGAGCTCTCAATGAATATCATCCTTCCTGATAAAATATTTCTGAGTTTTCGGGTATATAAGCCAAGGCCAACCTGTGAGGTTCATAAATAACAGTGGACAAGCTGAACTTTTTGTTCTCTGAACCCAGTGCCCAAAACTTAAGACAAACAAGACCTCCGATTCCCTCTTCAGGTTGCTTAACTTCAACAGTACTCATCATAGAGCCATCTTGGGAGATAGCTACTAAAGTCAATAAAACCTGTAACAATAATACTCCAAGATTGAGAATAGAGTTGATATAAATCAGTGATCATATTGATCACGAGTAGTTTGACTAAGAAGATATCATTTCACAGTGAAGGAAACTACAAATAAGCAACTTCGTACCGTGATTTCATCAGCTGGTTGATGGTTTCTTTCACAGACCTGAACCTGCAAAGCATCAATTTTAGAACATTTCAACTCCCAATTCATCACTAGTAATCAAAAGAACATTCTTTAAATGTTTGTGATTTCCTGAAAGGGGCTGGGACCAGCATATGATGGGGCCCACCTAGTGGTGGACCATATACCCTGTAATTTAATGAATAAATTGAGGTATTTATCCATGTGTGTGGGCCCCACATAATACTTATTTCATTGAATTGAGGCCTCTTAGTAAATGAAGTAGATCCATGGATGTAAGAAATGCAGCAGCTTACACAGAAGGTGATATGGTCCCCTTCTATGTAATACAAGATAAAGGCAATACAAATTTTGTTTTAGCAAAGTCAAAAAGAAATGATTCAAGCAATAAAATTGAAGATGAGAAATTTATTTACATAAAGAATGATTTCATAGGTTTGACAAGGGGACATAACTATACAAGAATAATGAAGAACAAAGCAGAAAAGAGGTCTTGATTTCTCTTCCCCTGACCGAACCTCTTTTCTTCAAATCCCCAATGCAAATACATTCCCACAAAACAATATTAAGGAGAACATGTCATGTATCAACTACACAACGAATGAAAACAAGCATCAATAATTATGAAAAATTATAGACATCTCAAAAGAAAAAACTGAATATTGCAGGAGTAAAAGACTAAACAATGACAAGAAGCTCAGTGTAGG
Organism: Carpinus viminea; assembly: GCA_013348765.1. Classification (NCBI taxonomy): domain Eukaryota; kingdom Viridiplantae; phylum Streptophyta; class Magnoliopsida; order Fagales; family Betulaceae; genus Carpinus; species Carpinus viminea. The sequence goes on along the minus strand of CP054670.1, from coordinate 9,892,907 downwards.
AAATTCAAGGTAAATTAATTGGTACATCACACTAAAAGATCTCACCTCATCTACTCCACAGTCATCAAACAAGCTGTAGAATTGGACACTATAGTTCTCTGTACGCAGCGCAACAAACCCAGTAGAGTAATCAAATGCAAACCCACCACCTTCATATATCGCTGGAAGTGAATTAGGAAGCTGGAAAAAAAATAAAGAAAGAGAGAAACTGTGTAAATATCATCTGAAGTTTATATTATTATCTTATACAACTGCAGAAAATCTAATAAAAAAATAAAGAATGAAAGAAACTGTGTAAGTATCATCTGAGGCTTAAATTATTGTCATATACAACTTAAGAAAATCCAATAAAAAAATGTATAATACAGAAATGAAAAAAATGAAAATCCATCAAACACAATTGTTTCAATCACACAGCATAAACTCCATTACATTTGTAAATGGCAGACTTGGCAAGCTCAGTACTACTAAGCATCATCACCCATTAACTTCCTAACTGATATTATAAAGGCAAAGTTCTGTGAAGCACTTTAAGGCACTTCTCAAGGAAAACGAGTTCTAGTACATTTCAAGCCATCATTATGTAGAGATATTATGATATCATCATAAGCATACTGCATAGTCAACAATGCACTTTTTGCATGCTTTGAAGTCCCAGCCACAAGGCCTAAGCCTCATGTGACCAGATTCCAAGGGCCTTACAAGCCAAGGCATAGTTAAACGGTAAGCTTTTCTCATGTTTTTACAGCACAGGCAACTAGGACTGCCATACATGAATTGGAAAAAAAAATAGTAGTATGTACATTTATATGGAAATTAATTATAGAATTGAAGGTACATTGTCATTATTATTTCTTGTTCATTAGTTGTGCAGAAGATCATCATGGGCATCCTGCATACTCAACAATGTTCTTTTGCAAGCTTAGAAGCCCAAGGCCATGGACTAAACCTCATGTAGCCAATTCGAGCTTATGTCTAGGGATGATGATTCCACGTCCTCAAGGTATTAAGAATTATATGCCTAACAAACCGGAAACCAAGGCATAGTTAACACTATATTCTTTGCATGTTTTTTTACAGCAGAGGCAATGACGCCTACCAAATATGAATGGAAATCACATTTTGCTACTATGCTCATTTATATGGAAGCTAAACGTAGCAGTTCCTCTGAGAATACCCTGACTGTACTGTTTCCTACTCATTAGGTGGTCAATTTCTGTCAATCAAACATATATGAAGCTTAGGCGATCACAAATTTATTTAGATAATTAGGTCTTCAAGATGGTGGGCAGGCTCATTGGGACAAACCTTGATCCCTGAGATGGACTTCAAGATCTCCATTGAAGGCATTTTCAGTATATGAATTTGATTATCTGCACAAGATATCTGAAAACCCTTATTTCAGTAAAATTAATTAGATCTGTTTCAGCTGAAAATGAAATCACTGAAGAATTATAAGTTCAAGCTCAATAAAATTCTCCTTACAGAGGAAAGTGTAGGATCTGGAGAATCTATATAATATAGAAGTGGGGATCCAATTCGTGGTAAAAACTTTTTCTTCCCTGTATCTAGCTGCCAGACCACAAGAACACCCTCCTTTCCACCTAGACACCAATAGAAGCATCAGAAACAGAAAAATTACTTTAAACTTGAATTTATAAACAAACTACTACAGGAAACCATGACAGAAAATGGTCATGAATAAGCATCCAGCTCCTTTTTCTGTCAATAAGATATGATGGTACTTAAAGATATATGGAGTAGTGGTTAGAATCAACCATAAAGCTATTCATAAAGTAGATAATCAGGAATAGTCTAATGGAGACATGAATCACTTATTCAACAATCTACACACGCCAATCCTCACCCGGTCCCCATATAATGTTTTAAATATACAAACATACATACAGACCATTTCTGAATATAAATAGGCTCCATCGGAGAGAAAGAGAGGACATTCACTTCAACAGGTGCCAATGCCATGTGGAGCAAGACTCAGCATCATCATTTCCCCTCACCCCGGTCTTTCTTCCTCTTTATTCACCAACCTTCCACTCACTAGTCCATCACCGATCTCGATCGGTAACCAAATCCTCTCCAGACTAAAATTCTCCCAGTTACATCACCAGCAGCTACAATCCTCTTAGTTGGATGAAATGCAAGCACTTTATCAAATTCTTTGTATGATGCAGTGTAATTTTCTTTGCTACTAAATGCCCAGAGTCTTTGCAGGACCATCCATATATGAAGCTTGCGTTTGTTTCTTATGCCAAAGAACTTTCCGATGAACTAAGATATAAATTCTGGTTGTGGAGTCTGTAAAGAGGGACAACAACTGTCATACATTTCAAATTACAAGACAGTTGAAATTTATCATCTAAAGCTTCTCTTGATGAGTGAACATGTTAAGCAGTAGAAATGAATATTATCAGATAATATGTTACTTTCAAAACTGATATTCAAAACAGATATGATAACTCTGCATATATTCAATAGATTCTCTAAAGTTTCAGAAACATTTCAGGAAATCAGATTGATCCTTGTTTTCCTTCTCGATCATTTTTCTTTTTTCTTTTTGGTGTGTGTGTGTGTGTGTGGTTTTCAATAGGGTCAAAGTTTGATAAAGCCATCTTCATTTCTCTTTTAAGCCAAGATTCATCTTCTATAAAAAGTAACTTTCCACCCAAAGAACTAAATAAACAGCACATGCAACCAACGGAAAGGTTGAGGGACAGATTACTCTGGACGATAAAGGAATTGGTCAAAGTAGCCTGAATCTCCATTAAAGAGATCAAAGCTCAGTTAAGAGATGAATTCGATACACTAACTAGACTTGGAAAAGCATGAACGGTAATAAAATGTGATCTACAAATGAAACATTCAGCAAAAGCAGTGGACATTTAATTCTTGCTTGACTGTATGGAGTCTATCACAGCCACCTCAACAGGTGAAACACTTAAGTGACTAGAATTTTTTAGTCCTCCAGGAATTGAAAAATAAGAAGTGAAAAATTACGTATCAGCATAAGTAGATAACTAACTAATGAAATACAATATTTTATAAGTAATCAAATTTATTTAGAGCAATGAAATACAAAAGTATAGCACCATGAACATCATTATTGATATCGTTAAGCTTCTGATAATAAATCATAATACCATCATATCTTTATTGACTTTACATATCTTTACGCTTCTCATCATGAAATATAATATCAATATCCCATAGATGGCTTTATATTATTTGGCAATACATATACCAGTTCAGTTAATATGCTTCAAACTATTTACAGTCAACCAAAGTCAAGAGGGCATAGGAAGATACAGCAACTAGCAGCCAGGGAAAGCTAAGTATACAGTTGAACCAACACTCAACAAGAACAGTACATAGAAACTGGCATTGCATCACTGAACTCCATAAGCCCTTCCCAGTGATTTAATGCTTACAAATAAAATCACGACTTGTTATCTTTCTTAGGCTTATCATTAAATGAATCAGAAAATCACCGCAAGCTAAAAGAATATCTTATTTCAGAGTTTTGTTTTGCTCATAAACACATAGTTTATCGTAACTCTTCCTATAGAAAAGACAGTGTTATCAACATTGCATGTACATAAACATGCTCATGTGTGATAGTGATTTTCTACTTTCTTTCAAGTTTCATTTCACTAAGTCAAAGCAATCCTCAATAGCCCAGATATTTGGAAGTACAACAACTTAATGCACAGACAAAAAAGTAGTTACAGCTCCACCAAATTGCACCTCTTTCAATAGTAATCCACCAATTAACGAGATGCTGTCAAGTTACACTTCGGATCTGTCCACGCAAAGGTTTGGGCATGCTGTTCTGCTCTTTTGTATTTTCAAGTGACAGATAAGCAAAAGATCAGTTGGCTTCTCATTGCTCAAGGCTGGTTGGCTTAATAAAGATGGAATCACCTAAAAAAATCAAACCAACTAAATAAATGTCAGAACACACTTTTTTTTTTTTGTCGATAGCACTAAGAACAAAACACATATGAAAGACAAAACAAAGGTATAATTTAAAGCCAACTTTAGGAAAACAAACTCTTCAGCTGAAATCAACAAGATACATAATTAATACTCTACACACCTCAGTCAACTAAAGACTTTTATCATGAATCACAGATGGCTTTATAAGCTCTTACTTCTCGTCCTACTACCCAGAATTACAACCTATAGATATTTTTTAAATCTTTTATTACTCAGATAAATAACAATCAAATTCACAAATTATAGACCAAACTTTCCAGCAAATAAATATATGAAATTACACAGATCAACTTCTCCAAAAATATAATCAAACCCCAAACTAATGACACTAGCACATATAGATAGGCACCTAAAGGCAGGATCACATGACACTACAGCCTAACTTGGGTAGCTTGACACCAACCAATAAATCTTTTTATATTCTTTCAAACCCACTGGACAAATGTTCACTACATAGCCATCATGCATGCCAAATCTCAATGAATTTAATTACCATATCAGATCCAAAAATTCATATCTCCTCATAGATAGAGTTAGATTTGTCAAATCTATATGGATTGAATAGTTCTTGATCTCCAATTGATTTGACAAGTATGATGGTTCTAGGAATGACAGGCAGTTCGGCAACGGTTTGTCAAAAAATGGGTCCTCCCATACACACATACTTAACTCTTTTAAGAGAAAAGTAAACCAAAATTTTCTATTTGGTTACCTAATATAAAAGAGACCAAGCTCTATAATTCCGATATATGTGAGAAATTTCTGTTTACCACGCATATTACAAGAGAGAGAGAGAAAGTGAGGTAAAGAAAAATGAAAGTGGTTTTCCATTGTTTAATGAGAAAGATTAAGTAACACACGCAATTTCGACTTCCCAATCCACTTCACTGAATCGAGTCCAATCCATGTTCCCTTTTCTTGCATTTGTCACACTTTGCTTTAGACACCAACACGACAATTTTGATAGAATAAGTCACACAGGCATGCACCACCCTCCACCGTGTAGTCTTACAACCACATTCAACGGCAGCAACCAAGACAATAAAAAAACAAAACAAAACAAAAACAAAAACTTGAACTAAGCAACTGAAAACGAATGGGTAGCATAGCAAGGCATGAATCTTACCATGGAGAAAACGGGCAGCTTAACATCGACCTTCTTCATCAACTCCGGCACCGAGAAATCCCAATACCGAATGGTCCCATCCAGCGAGGCCGTCCAGCAATAGCACAAAATCTTACTACCCGGCACCACAATCACCGACGTCACCGCCCCCGTGTGACCCTCCAATGATGCAATCTACATGTACAAAAGAGTAAGCATCGTAGTTTGATAGGAAACTGAAGGGCGATAGTTTTGGCTAACCTGTAATCCAGTGGAGGTGCTGAAGATGGAAACAGCGTTGCCTGTACAAACGAGGAGGCGCTTGCCGTCGTTTGAGAAGGCCGGACGCGAAGATACGTAGCTTTTCCCCCCAGTAATCATGTTGCAGAGTTTCGGAGGGAGAGAGAGTCTGAGGAGACACAGCCTGTTGTTTGTTGTTACCGCAAAAACCCTAAGTCGGCTTCCTCCTAAACCCTTCTCCTTCCGTCATTTTGAGTTTAAAAACATTAAACCCTGCTGTAGACCAAACTGGAAGGCTATTCAATCTCCAATTTGATCCTAACGGTGATGTGATGACATGGCGAGTTTAGCATCGTTGGAAACTTGACAGCATCCATAAGAATTGCCATTCTTGAATCAAGATTCTTTAAAATACTTTTATTACGTAGAAATTTTTAATCATTTTTTAAATATAACTAATTGAAAATTTTCATATATTAATATTTATTATTTTTAAAATACTAAAATTTAAAAATGGATAACTGCAAAACTGGTCTTTGTGGTTAGCTTAAATTACAAATCATTCCTTATATTGTATAAAAAAAAGTATTTATAAGTCCCTATAATTAGCCTAAATTACAAATCATTTCCTGTGGTATAAAAAAATAATTTATAAGTCTTCATGATAGGCCAAAATAACAATTTACTTCATGAAATTAGTTTTTATTAAGGCTCAATTTGTTTTGGTGTAAAATATTTTCAGATAAGTCATTTTATAGATAAAAACATTTTCCAGTATTTAGTGCTTACACAGAAAATCACAAATATTTTTTATATTTCCATTTAATCATATTAACCTATCAAATATAATTTTGATTCACAACATAAAATTGGGTGCGGAAGAAACCACCCCCAGTGGGTTTTGGGGGTGGTTTCAGCCACCCCTTGGCTCCATGGCCACTCCCAATTTAAAAAAAAAATAAATAAATAAATTGTGTGACACATGGCAATATTTAATTGGTCCACGTGTCATTTTCACTAAGTCAACTAATAGTCAATGAACGGATGGATTGATTTGGTCTTTATCAAAACCACAAAGATCTCCTGTGATAAAAATCAAACCCTAGGGGGGAAAAATAAAAAAGTGAAACCATTTAACCCTAAAATTTATTTCAACTTTGTTCCTGGTATTAAAAAAAATATGCATCTCACATGTTCAAGAAACATATGTCACTTTTATAAACTAGATTGAAAGAAATTCTTTTAACTCAGTTTGGAGAAAAACTTTGTCATTGTCAATGGGACAGAATTTTCCTTTAAACTGGGTTGGAGAAACTTCCTTCAACGCCATTTATAAAAATGATATGTGTCATTTTTATTTTTTTTTTGACAAAGTTTTCATCCAAATTGGGATTGAGGAATTTCCTTCAACTTATTCTATAGAAGTGACACATGTCCTTTGAACATGTGAGATGCACATATGTTTTTAATACCAAAGACTAAGTTGGAATAAATTTTATTAAAAACTCATGTGCATATCACATGTTATGAAAAAAAATGAACACATGTCACTTATATAGAATAGGTTGAAGAAAATTCATTCAACCCAGTTTAAATGAAAACTTTGTCATTTTTTTTTAATAACATATGAGCTACATATGAGTTTTTAATATTATTCATTTCAACTTTGTACATGCTATTAAAAAAACATGTGCATCTCACATGTTCAAATGATACATATTATTTTTATAGACTGAGTTGGAAGAAGTTCCTCCAACCCAGTTTGGAAAAAACTCTATCCCATTGACAATGCTTTGGTAGTTTGAGGGAAATATTTTCACACTTGAAAGTTTGAGGAAAACATTGTCAATTAAGTGGTAATTTGAGGGAGAATGTAGACTTTCCCTAATTAACTAACAATAATCATATAATTTCAATTTAAGAGAGTCATAAATAATATTTAACAATACATTTAAACTACCGATAAAAGTTCAATCAAATATTACCATTAATTTAAATTTAACCACAAAATATTACAATATTTTATGCACTACCATCCAAGTTAAGTTAATTAGTATCTTACCACATAGATAATATATAAATTTTAATTTCCATGTCTTTTAAAATAATTGTCCAACCAAAACTTTCTAAGCTTAGCATTCTTTGTCATAAATACTCTTGCAACTTTTTCATAGCCCATCAAATGATCAGTAAACTTGTCATATCCTCCATCCTTTATCACTTTTGCATAAAGTTGATTTGCACCGACTCCTTAATCAGAGCTTTAAGTGTGAATGCAACATCTTTTAACTGTTCAGATAATCGCACTATGGCTTCTTTTCCTGTGTGACATTTTGGTTGAAACTGAGTTGGAGAAAAAAGCATCATTTCCTTTTGACTACACATCATCAAATTCCAAATATCCATATTCTTCAAGCTCTATATCATTAAAAGACTTTGCAAAACTCCCTATATCGATATCTTTACCAACAAATATGACCATCTCATCATACATTTCAATTTTTTTATTTAAATACTGCTCATACTAAGGATGCGCATGTTAAAAGAAACAATATAATTTCAAAAAAAAAAAAAAAGTCACATACCATCACTTCCTCATCATAGTACGATTAAGAATTGGCAATGCCTCAATAGTGCACGATTTGTTCACTTCACTTTCATATTTTGTTCATTTTGAGCATGGTGGACATGAATGATTTTATTTAGATGACCACTGTGCTTGTTGAAGAATTGCCACATACAAATTCGTCTATAAGCAGGAGGGTCAATAATTATCCCCTCCGTTTCTTAAATGTTACGAACTGTGTTTACATCGATCTCTGTCATTCTACCATTGCCAATGTTTTCATTATTAAACTATATTTTCATCAATTTTATTATTTTCCCGAATTTATTTGCAAAGAAAGATGAATTTATTGCAGATGTTAAGTTCTCAATTTGTAAATCTTGGGATACTTTATGAAAGATAAGCATGAGCAAATGTTAATCAAAGAAATTGAGAGGGATCTTCCCTTTGTTCTAGTTGTCCATTTCACTTAGAGATTGCATGTAACACCATGTCATCTTTCAATCGCTAGCTTTCCATAAAAAGAGTCTGGCATGAGTAACAGAGCAAGCATGCCCACACTACTACTAAAAACCAGCTGGGATCGATATGAGATGTAAAAATTAAAAACTGTAAATTTATTAATTGTTAATAACAATTGACATAATGCAGCAGCCCACATAGGCTTAATCAATAAATGTTTTTCCCTTTAATTTCTCTATCCCACAAAGCTGACATATTTATGTTAGCTTGGGAGAGATGCGACGGCGTATTTTCAGATGGCCAAACTTTCCAGCACCGGGTGATGAGCCTTCAAAAACGAATGGCAAATAGCCCGTTGCACTTTTGTATCTCTGCTGAATCTGGATAATCAAACAGCATAAAAGCTCATAATTTCAGTTCGATCGATCTACTGAGATTTGAAAAAGCCATGCAAACAATTGGAGAAGAATAATTCACTCTCAATTAAAAGGCCAGCGGCAAGTTAAGTGAAACATGCTATGGGTGAGAGCTTTTCAACCCACAAGCTGTAGATTGATATACAAGGAGGGCATCTTAACTGACCTCAAGGGTGAGATTGGGAAGTTGAGCTGAGAGGAGTGTTATAATATTAATTAAATTATTAAATTCATAATTTGTTATTGTCTTAAACTTTTATGATAACTAGTGATTTAGTATGGCATCGAATAGAAGTTTTGAGTTGAACAATAACTCTACTACACACTTTAAATATTTTATTTGTTGGATCTCACTTGTAGGAAAGTTTGAGCTCACACGTGCGGAAATACTAAAATATTAATAAGCGTTTGAGCTTATATAAGGGTAAGTTACAATATTAATTAAATGATTAAATTTAACATTTTTTTTTTTATCAGTTGAAGCTTCTCACACGAAAGGAACAATGTGAGAATATTGATTAAATGATTAAATTTACCATTTCTAATTAATATAAGTTTTTTGGATAGCTATGACTTAATGGGGAGAGATTGTCTGAGTTGAAGACGTACACTGGCTGATTTTTAAGGGGGGAAAAAAAGGGCAGGTCTTCTAATGCTCTAATGTGTCAAAAGTAAAATATATGCTTCTTTTTTTCCTGGAAAAAGAAACAAAATTACCTCAATAATTTGTTGGCTGCTTCGTAGGCAGTTCCTTCCAATCACACCAACAGTTCCACCGGAACCTCCACCTGTGATTTTGGCTCCATATAGAGTCCCATCTTCGGATTTAGATAATTTACTGTGCTGAATTTCCTGTACTAACTGTACAAGCCTATCTGTCCCATCAGTGCCAAGTCCACAAGCATTGTAGCTGTAGTGACACTGCAAAAGACGGTCAAATGTCAAAATCTATTTCATTCCTTTTATTTTATTTCCACACATTCCTTTTATTTTATTGATACATTTTTATTTTTCATAAGTAATCAGTAGTTTTATCATGCTCTCTCAGAAGTAGTCAGGAATTTTATCAATGGTAGGAATTTTCCTTGGGCAAACGGGGTATCACAATTCGATATATGAAGGTTACAACTTATATCATCATTTCCTGTTGTAAAATTAAAAAGCAGAATCCATGAGCTTGGACCTATTTTCGCCACTTAAATTGCCAGCACTTCCACTGGTCAACCTAATATTTAGGATATTAATTGAGCCTCCTATTGTAATTTATATAAAGTTCAAATTTTAAGGAATACAAAGTCAGACCTTGAAAGAACAGTTGACCTAATATGGTAAGTATTGTTCATCACTTACCATAAGCGTACTCACCCAACCAATCAATTTAAGATTCAAGTTTAATTGGATGTCTATTAGTTAGTTCCTTGTTCATTTCACATAAAAGTCCTCATATCCATCTATAAAACACTAATTCGTACAACGAATAGAAGGGGCTAAGTTTTATGGGTATAATGCTCATTTAACAATGTATTTAGAGTGGAGTTCTCCAACCAAGATCACCTAACAATGTATCAAAACCAGAAATTTGGATATACCTGATACAATAGTTCTCCAAGAGACATAAGTTGCTCATCTGAAGGTGCAGATGTTAGAAGTGCTTTGAAGGCCTGTAAGTCAAGTAATTAAGGGAAGCAACTCAGCTGATGTGTAATAATGGTGATCAAAACTAAATAATACAAGGTATCTGCTGCATATTATCTCTTTAGTCTTTTGTATGCCTTAAAGCAATAAAGTCCATTAAATATTCCCCCCCAAAAAAAAACCAAAGGCGGAAATGTAAAGCAATAATATCATCTATGAACGACAGTTATATAAAGATAGTTATATGAGCCCAGGTTATCAATACTTATATTAGCACATATGAGACTAACCAATACCAAGAAAGCACCTCTAGGGCTGTGGCGATTCTGCTTAGGCAAGATAGTGAATTGATATATTAACCACCATTCAAAGTGGAGATGGCTCTTCAGTTAGACTATCCCCTATCTAATTACAAACAAAGTACTCTCGTGTTCTAGTAAAGTTAATTTCAGTGATGAATTTTTCACCTTATAAAGATAAATAAAGAAAAGGAGACCAAAAGAGGCATTTAGAGAAGAATGGAAAGAAGCAAAATTTGATTTTACATGTAAAAATCTAACAATTGATTATTATAATAAATCCAACTTCAAACCAACATAAGCTTAATATTGATCAATAAAGTACATTGTCGACCAACAGAGTCTCACAGATACAAAGTAGCATTAACAATTGGATCCTATGCATATAATATACATAGGATCCAATAACCTAATCTTCATAATGCCCCAACACTCGCACCAAAGTGGGAGTGGAAACTGATCTCTCAATGTGTATGCGTGCGCAAGCACTCACGTGTGTTCAAGAGTCGCACCTTAGGTCTGCCCTACTACTGTAACCTCTACACTTGATCTTAGCCAAAAGGCTGAGAAAGGTAAAAAGTAATTACTCTCTAAATTGGAAACCAATTACAACAATGTGTATGAAAATAAGTATGATCAGATTAATCACAAAACTCTTCTTTGGATTCACAATGCCAAAGTCTCTAAATTAAAGTGTCCTTTCCATGAAGCAACATCTAATTAATCCATTATTGATATTTGTGATGCAAATTCAGTTTTCTAACTATCAATCAAACAGTTAAAAACATTTCCTAACCTTGACACGGAAATTTTCATATATAGGATGTTTAGCAGGTGCTCCCACTCCATAAATACGCTTATGATCAATTACTGTGACAGAATCATTGTGATCGGCATATTTCTCCAGAAACATCTCACCAAGCATGGACTCGGGAAGTATCTTAGCATAAAGAGCCTCATATCTGTAATATAAGTTACAAAAGGATGAGAACTAATATTAACTTCACAATTGGAGAACCAAATTGATCTCACTTAAAATTGAGTCATCTTGCAACCAGCCATAATTTTGACACAGTAATACAGTCTAACCAGGGGGAGGGTAAAGGAATAGATTACTAATCTGCAACATCAGAATTTGATACTTTATTTGATCTCTCTCTAAGATCGAAAAAAAGTGTCATTTAGAGTATCTCTAGAAGGAAAGTTTTGTAAAGGACCATACCTGTGAGGTGACAGGTTACATAAGTAATCTAGTGAAGCTTCAGCTTGAAGTAGTTCAACACCATCATCCTCCAATTCATCAAGGTTTGTCCCATTGGCACTTGGTAAAGATTGAGACAACATAGAAGATGCAATAGACTTTATCATCTTGCGACCCATAAAGGCACCAATTCTAACGGATCCATAGTCTGCACCACCAATACTGCCATAAAAGTACCAGAAGACTTGGAATTCAAAAACTTTCAAACAAAACGAGATAAAGGAGAGTAAATAAATGATGGTGATAGTAATAACTCTCGAAGCTTAATAGAAGAGCAGAATTTAAAAAACTGGTTGAACAGGACCTACTCTGAAATGCAGCTATTGCACCAAGATAAAGGGGAATGAAGAAGTTAAATTCATTTGATATGTTGTCATTTGTCAGCACACATAAACATCATGATAGAATCAATATGTGGATACGAGATGAAGGGTTTATAAGAATGATCCAGCATAATCTGACAACGAAAGAAGATTATAAAGCTTGGATCTTATAATGAATATGCAGCTGTGCTACTATTTTAAGATATACACAGGATCTAATAACCTAATCTTCATAATGCCTCAACACTCAGCACCATGGAGAGGAAACATGCAAGCTCAACTCAGCTAACTCATCCATGAAAATTAGGCAAAAAGACATGATAAAACAATGTCAATTATGGCAACAGGCAAACAAATACCAGAATAATGGAAATAAAGCACATTAATAGACCTGTTACCTGTGTCTTATTCCTGAATCAATTCCCCAAAACCGGATATGGCTAGGAATTTCTACAAGCCCAACTATCTCAGCAGGCTGCACAAATTCAAGTTGGACATTATTTTTTTGATCTGTAAAACAAACACTGCAGAGTTGTTTTCTCCAGAACTAATGGCACTTACCTGGCACACCATAGCCAGAAGTTTGTTGGCTTCACCACATGCTGCAGTCATCTGGTCCATAACACCACATGGAGCTCCAACAATATGATTCTCCACCTAATAAACGAAATGAAACAACAAATAAAGTAGCATAATATGCACAAGGTATAAAAAAATTAAACATACTAGGATGAAGCAAAGAATAAATCAGAAGATTATGCTGAAAAGCCAAACCTTTTGGCAGAGCAAAGCAAGATCTCTTGGACTAATGTCTAATCCTGCAAAGTATAGATGAAGATTTTAAGTTGATTGCTTCTCCAGCTGCTTCTCGAAGATAGAACAAGAATAAGTAGCAGTTTTTTTTCATAGAAAAATGGGGGGGAGAATAACAAGAAATAATGTACACTATTTTCACTAGCATAATTCATAAACTGTCATGCTTCAAGTCTGAAACCACAATAGAATACAGAGAAATCCCCGTCATATATTTGCCAGAAGTATTGTTGGGAAGAATCACATATTAAGCATTTTCATAGAATAGAACTTAATATTGGTTTCAGATATCTAGCACTTAAAATAGAATTTCAAGGTCAAATAGGCCTCTTTCCTCTGCATTCATGACTCCAGAATGAGAATTTTAACAAATGTCATGCTCAGCAATGACAGGTCCAGTTATCAGCAAGTTCCCTTATGCAGTCACGTGGTTATGATGTTAAACTTCTGGCTGTGATCACTAGAAAATGAGTTTCATTCTTGTTGCATCTCCAAGATACTCTTGGGAAAGTATGTGAGAAAATTGGACAATTTTACATCCCTGGGGCCCATGATCTCTCTTTTCACACACATGCACATGCATTATTACCCAGGGAGTTGTTCCTTTTGGATTTGGTCATAACCTTTAGCATTTTTTGCATCGAGTGGCACCGAAACATATTTTAAGAGCTCCCTGATTTTATTGGTGATTTTAGTATAATTATTGCTACGAGAGTTGATGAAGTCAACCTGTTGAGGCAGCTTGTTTTTGTACACCACCTAGGCACTCAAAAAAGAAAAGGAAAAAGGTAAGCTTCTGCTAGTCTTCTTGGGTTCAAAGACTTGAATGCTCCAGATATCAGTTGTCCACAATCGGACGGGGGCTGTTAAGACACTTAATTGTGGAGGAGTAAGATTTTATTTGTCAACATAACTAGAACTAGTCTGGCCTGATGTATTCATTGTCCTCTATTCTTACATGTAGTTGTGTACCACCCACCTACAAGAAAAATGCATGCAGCTAAAGAAACGGGTTACTAACCCCACTCCTCCCTCCCTGAAAGAAGCAAAATTCTCGGACCACTGATGAAAGAGCTTAAGAAATTGAGTCTAAGACAGTGTTCTAAGTCTGATATATTTAAATAATAAAATTACCAAGAGCTGCAGCTATGGCAGACATGCTAGCAACTTCTACAGAGGCAGAAGAAGATACACCTTTACCTTCAGGAACTGCAGAAGAAACCTGTATGTTTGTAATATTGGGAGATTAATGATGGCCTGTATATGTACTTCAACTTGAAGATGATAAAATCGAAAATGAATAACTCACAACATTAGCCTCATATAAAAGAATATTTTAATAATCACAAAAAATTTAAGAAAAGAAACTCTGGCGATGTCATAATTTCTGGTGCAACTGTGCAAGCATTAGTAGCAGTCTCACAGCCCCATAAATTAAAACATCAGGAGAAACAGAGAAGTGATAACACAATAGAGAGAATAAAGAAGTATACATTAGAGCAGCACAATCGTGCAGAGAGTGGCATTTCAGAACTAAGCATGTACCAGACTTGAATGAATCTTAATAAAAATAAATAATAAAAAAAGCAAAGTAATTCCATTGATGGCCTAAGATAGGGAGCAACTTATACCAGCATACTGATACTATCCTCAAAGTGTACACCCAATTCTGTCATTAAAACCAGAATCACCCCTGCAACATATGCTGCCCACCTAAAACAGGAACCATATAAGTTGCCTGTTATGATATAATTATAGATAATCAAATGAAGAAAAGTGACCTACTTTTGGGATGGATCTCGAGCGAAGTACTTCCTTGCCTTTTCATATGACATTGGCTGCTCTCCATCAAAAAAATCAGATAAATCCATGTCAAAGGTTGGGCCACGATTGCTCAATTCTGAACCATATGATACCTGATTTGGCCAAAATGTGGACATAACAAATATATTAATAAAATAAAGTAAATAAATAATTCAATATGAAGTTTTCTTTCTTCTGAGAACGAAAGGTATGTCATGGGCTCCAAGCTGATTGTGACTAAATTTCAACCACTCAAATAGACAAATTATATCTACATTCTATTGAAAATAACGACCCCACTTTAGTTATCAATAAAATAAATTAATAACAACCCTCTTCACAATCCAAGAGGAGAAGAAAAATCAACCATTTCTATAGATGAAAAGACTTCAAAAGAAAAACAATAAAATGTAGTGTCCGCTCAAATGCTCATACATACTATTTCCAGGACAGGTGTTGATCCTTGTCCTTTGGCTTGCTGCCGAGCCAAGGTATGTTTCCAAAGTCTATGTTTACTTGGATGATTCCTTTGCACGGCAACATGGCAGGCTTCTCTTATTGGCATCTGCAAGAAAGCAGATAAAAGAAAATGAAAAGGCGAAAGAAAATGCGAGCAATCATATAATTGAAGAGAAGGAATTATACTAAATGCAAAAGGAAGGATGGAGAAAATTGTTAGAAATAGGTTTGGGCCTTACTCAACTCAAAAGCTAACTCAAGAGTTAAGGTTTACCCTCAACCTTATAAATGGCCCATCTCCTTAATATCCAAGCAATGTGGGACTTCCAACATGCCCCCTCACGTGTGGCGGGAAGACATTCAAGCCAACACGTGCAACAAATGGGTGACGGTGGACCACAGCTAATTGGGCCTGGCTCTGATACCATGTTAGAAATAGGTTTGGGCCTTGCTCAACTCAAAAGCTAACTCAAGAGTTAAGGTTTACCCTCAACCTTATAAATAGCCCATCTCCTTAATATCCAAGCAATGTGGGACTTCCAACAAAAATATGATTTATTTTAAATAGAGATCATATAAATGAATAAGCTGATAAAATCAATGTTGGGAAGCCACTCTAAGACCGGAAGTTATTAATTTTAGTGAATAACACCAGATTTTGATAGTGCATATGCACCCCCAGCACAAAGTAGAATGAATGTTATAACCAACTATGCAGGGAAGAAATGGGTGGACTACTTGAAAGATGATTAATCCTACCCAAAAAAACTATATTTGTACTTATCATCATCCAATAGAGCTTTCCCTTCAAACTCAATAGGTATCTAGAGTTAAAAAAAGGCTCAAAATTTAATATTCAACATCATCCATGTATATATATGGTCAACATCCTTCGGTCTCCGTAATGGAAAGTTGATCTAAGATAGCGAAAAGGTCCAGTTGTTTGTGCTAGTCATTACCATCATTAAGAAATCGTTTATCAATATTCCGAATTCCTAAATTCAGGAAATTTGCCGTCAATCAATACTTCCTGACTTCACATACTTTTGAGGAAACATCAAGTTTCGGAGTTTACATAAATTATAATCAGTCATGCGATCATAAGAAAGATACAGTTGCTAACATCATAGTTCATGTCACTATTTGCTCTTTTCGGGCTTCTCATTCATTCTCTTCCCACTTCTTGCATCTCTAGTGCTTACACTGACAAAAAATAGGAGTTTGTTATGATCTAATTTGATTTGCAACATTGGCAACTCCATCAGCCCTGAATTCATAACAACATGAATGAAACAATTTTGAAGTACATGGCTACTAACTTCTTTCCCTTCCTTTCCTTCTTCTCAAACAACCTAATGGTCAGAATCTAATTATAGCAAGTATCATTTGGTCTAGAATAATTTAAGAAAGCAAATTAATAGCTAGTAAATATGCAACCCAAATAGTTTGAGATAAATACAGCAAAACCTTACTTCACAGAAAGATAAAATTTGAGGGAAAAGTAAGCACCAGATGGCAATAGTATGCATTAAAAGGCAGAAAATAGGGGAACTAGCCAACTGAGAAATCTAACCTGTAAGACAAGACTTCCTGAATAGTCAGCAATCCCTCCCATCACGTCCAGCCTTCCAGGTGCTCTTGCCACAAAGATTTCTTCCTGTAACCAAAGTTAGGGGAAGCAAAATGAAATTATCAAAATGCCAAACAGCTTGAACACACACAGAAGCAGCTACAAGTTTATCTAACTACCACAAAATTGAAAAGGATAAAAGTGTCATCCACTATCATGTCCAAGATTAATCTTACATGGTGAAAAATTAAGAATTATCTCACAGTTACAGTTTGAGTTAAATATGGGAGTGCTTCCTGAAGCATAATCCAATTTTCATAACATTGGAATACCTCTGCCATTAAGTAGATCATCAAACCTCAAATATGTCATTTAACAAACACATGCAGTTATGTCTTCAAACAAAGAAGCATCCATTTATAACAATTATCCAATTCAGGGTCTATCCAAATGCATGAAGAATACACTTTATCACTTGCTATGCTACAAGATATGCTGTGTGAACACAAAAAATTACAGCGGTAAATAATGTACATCTTGCATCAAAATTCAACTATTTTTATCCCCCCCACACAATTATTATCTTGTAGATATCATCCTCACCCACAGATGCTACTGAGACAAATCATTCAAGGCAGGAGAAGTGAAAAAAAAAAAGGAAGAAGAAGAAGATAAAAGAACTTTAGTTGAAATAAGAAATACCTCCCAATTGAAAAGTCCAGCAGCAGCCTTTTGCTCCCGCATCTGGCGCTTCTCAGCATTCTTTTCAGTCTCATATACAGCATCTAGTTCAGCTAAGCTCTTTAAGAAACATATTGTATCTGGAAAACCTTGAGGATCTCCATGAAGAATCTCAAAGTCTTCGGTGCTTCTAGATTAAAAAAAAAACAAAAATGTAAGGATTTCAACAAAGCAGGCAAGTCAACTCTATAAACAAACTAAAAACTATTAAAAGAAAGAGAAACTCACGAGCTCATTATGGAGATGTTCTCATTCTCTTGGTAAGTCGGCGATCCACTAGAAATACCAAGTTCATTTTCAGCAGTTGAATACCAGTCTGGGATGCTGATATCTCGTCCTGGAACTCTTTGTAGTTGATACCCAAGAATTATAGCATCACGCAATCTTCTTGCCCCACTAAGCTGTACTTCGGTAATGTAAAATGGAATTAGAACCTAAGTCTTCTTCGCTCTTGGAAAATAAAATTGTTTCTAATACACTACTGTTTAGCATACATGTGAGTCTTAACACACCCATGCTTTAGCCTTCCATATATGGACACCTTTTTGCATTACACGAGTTGAAGTTTTCAGATAATGGATTGACATATTCATTTTGTTTTAAAACTATGTTTCTTTGAAATGTCACATGGTTTAATCATGGGTAGTGAAAATTTCATCAAGAGACTTCTTCATCAAATTTATTTACATCGCACGCACACACATGGACATAATGTATACATTATACATGCATGTGTATGATATATACATATCTATGTATAAGAACAATCCATCTTCAGATTTGAGCAGATATTCCTCTATTTCATATTGACTAATAGGATATCTGTTTTTTCATGCACCAATTATACCCATAAAAGTAAAAAATAAATAAATTGAAAACTTAACAGACTTTGGACGGCTATTTGTCCAGAAGTTTATATATAAATATTTTTGATAAAAAATTTTGTTTAGTGGATCAGACCAGATCACACACATGACATTAATGAAAGAGAAACCGACACCTGCCCAATCATAATGAGGAAAAAGAATACCACACCTAAAGAAGTAATGAAATTGTCATTTATCTCAAAAGCTTAACCTGATAAGAAATTGTGAATTTAATCATTTAATTAATACTTTAACACTCCCTCACATGTGAACTCAAATTCCTTCTCAACAAATGAAGCCCAACACATGAATATTGAACTAAAATGGAGGGTAAACTATGAAGTCAGAATTTGATCTTATAACTTCTATTCTGATACCATGTTTTTTTGATTTGGCACCGAGTATCCGGAGCTTCGCTCCGACTAATTCAGGGTGCATAGGCCCTTGACAAGGAGTTTCTTGCTAGTGCACCTCAGTTAATTCAAGGGTGAATTCCTAGTCCGATAGCCCAAAGAAGCAGTTTGCACTCAGTGGGTTTCTAACCTAAGACATTAAAGAGCATACTAAAAGTCCCATGCTGTCCAACCAATAAGCAAACCCCTTGGGGTTAAATTACCATGTATCCTAAAAGCTGAAACTAATAAGAAAAGATAAATTTAATCATTTAATTAATATTTTGGCAAAATCCAGAAACCAAATAAAACATAAATATGACATCAAGCATTCAATTACCTTGTCTGATGCATAGTTTTTCCCACTAGCTGTCTCTTGCAGGATTTGAGCTGCTACCTATAATTGAAAATGCATTAGGAAATCATTTGAAATCAATTAATATCAACTTAAATATGACAGTAAACTCAGTGACATGATGAAGAAGCCATTGCAAATCAAGGTCATGAAATAATTAGAAAACAAGTTAGTATTTCCTTGTTTAGAACCCTACCCACTAGCAATGAAATTTGAAAACTTCTTCTAAAGAGTTCAGGATTCAACACTTCCAGACCTGTTGAACTTCCTGAAAGGGGAAACCTAATTCAACAGGGTCTGCATCACTGGTCCATTTTTGCAAACTTCTCCTTTTTGTAAAGTCAAGGTTTTTCTATAAATTTCCAGTATGGGTTAGTTAGCCCTTTCACATTCAACTGTTTAATTAATTTAAAGTTAGTTGATTTTGCTCTCTCTTTTTTCATATTGGTAAGATACACAACTGAGGGTTTTGAACTCCCAACCAACCCTCTGTTCTATTCTTACAGAGGAGGAGATGCAAGTTAAGCCAGAGCTCCTTGTCTCAAAACAATCTTAACTTTTAAGTTAAGACATTCCAAATGCGCATCCCCTCTGGCCAAATATTCCCTTAAAACACTTAGTCCTCATGTATTTCGATTAGTTGCTCCCACCAATGTATCAAAGACAATTGTCCTAAATATACTTGTGGACTAAGATATCTACTGAAATGTTATATACGAAGACAGCTCCAAAGTTCCTTATAGCTTTGAGACTTTTTTTTTTTTTTTAATTTATTGATGCAATTCATATCAATGTCATTGATGATTTTAGTCTTTAAGTAATTCTTGTAATCATATAGTTATGCTAGAAACTATCATTATATTCTCTGAATTTTTAATACATGAGTTTGCTTTTTCAATGGATGTATATGGATATAATTTTGGATACAATTTAATAATCTGTATTTTTTGACAAATGATCTAAACAAAAGATACACTTAACCAAGTTATGCTGGAAAGCGCTTACAAAAAAAAAAAAAAAAGCTATCCTGGAAAGCATTTTGAATAATATGGATTCAACTATGCACAAGCTAGGGATTTAATATTTTAAACATAGTCAATCTATTGATCAAACATATTAAATGTGGAGAAGTGCCAAGTCCATATACCAATTTATGTAAAACTTTTAAATTAAGAATAATCAATTAATAGGTTACATTAAAATGTGTTTCATCTTCTATCTCAATTTCTAGGATAAGTAATTTTAAAAAAGTTCCAAGAACAAAATGGGAATTAGGAGAAGATATACGTGAAAACAAGAAATAATAAAATTAATCATTATCAAGGAAAGTGATTATTGGCTATATTAAAAAAATAAGTAGGTTCAACCTCTAATTAAAACAGAAGTAATGTTCAAAGGAGGACTCTAGCATACTCTTGAAACACATGATTAACAACTACACTACCACATCATTTAGTAAGAGAATGTTCATGATAGGTTTAAGTACAAATATCATTTTTTGATCAAGTAAATGAGATGCTTCTTTAGGGGAAGGAATCATATTTGGAATACCTATGATCCATGGAGGTAATAATTTATTGAAATTTTTTATAAAAATATTTACTTATCATGGTACTTTTATTATAACTTGTTCATTACTAATTTTATTTTATTTTTTCAAATTCTGGCATTTCCTTAACTCTAATAGTGAATTTCCATATATTTTGCTTGAAATCACTAAACAATGCTCAAAAAACAATTTAACAATCGCATATAGGACTCTTGAAGGCCATTAGGTATCAGTAAATTTGATAGTAAAGGTAACAAACTTTAACCGTGTAAATGCTTTGTAATTCTACACCCGCAACAACAAAGACAACTAATTCTTAGCTTTTTTATAAAGACAATTCATCTTTGACATAAAATTATAATCATATCTTCTCTGTTCATTAAAATTTTTAGTCCCTTCACCAACATTGAGTAATGACCTTCACTTGCAGCATAATGGTTACAGCAAACTAGTACGAAGAGAATAAGACATGTTTATCTTCATGTCTGTGGCAATTAGTATGTTCATCCATGTTCATTAAACATTGCTGTTAATCAACTTTTGGGTGAGATTTTTTTCTTTTAATCAAAACTCAATTAGATTTGGATTCGGCAAACTCTTTTGGTCAAATGAAATCCATAACTAGTAGGTGCTTAAGAAGTGCTCGACGAGAAACTTAATAGAACTAAATTAGTCCTATTTGAACCCCTGTCCTAAAATGGAATCATAAAACTTGAGCAAAGAAAAGTTTACCTCACCACCATTGATGCCTCCTTGATAGCATGGTTTCAAACTAATTGCACGTTCAAGGTAAGGTTTCCAGTGACCAGTGAGTAAATCCCTCCTAACCATCTCAACACCGCCTTGATAATACTGTTTAAAAAAATAATAATATCTCAACAAGTATTAGATTCTTGATAAGCATTTCCTGAAGAGATGAAGAGAATAAGGGGCCCAAAACAGGAGCATAAAGAATGAAGAAGACAAAAGATAATGATAATGAAATAAAAGTAAGCAATTAAACCTCAAGCATATTTCTCAAAAATGGCTCTTCATTGAAATAATCTCTGCGTACAAAGACAAATGGTAACTTGAATGCAAGAGCCTCACTGACAGTTCCATATCCAATTTTTCCTGAAACAGTGTAGGTTCTGTATATTTTATAACTATTTGTTTGAGACCAGCTAACAGCAAAAATTTAATACTAACCCAGCATGCAGTCAGATGCGGCTATAAGATCAGGTGTATACGCATCTTTTGCTAGCTTTATAAAATTTTGTGGAAGCTCCTGGGTGTCAGAAGCACCACAAACCTGAACAAAAGAACAATTAATTGCCATCACCAAAGCAAGCAAAATCATACAATTATGTCAATTATCAAAGAACATTTAAAACAGGGCTAGGATATAGAGTATATGCTACAAAAGATACCAGGCACAACCAACCAGAAGGCAAGTACTCCTCCTTCAGCTTCCAGCCAGCTGGCTGCAAACGATAGACAGAAAATAAAGGTGCAACAAGAATTAGGTAAAGGAAGCAAAATTGTTGAAACTTAAAAAAGAAGTGGTAATATGCATCTAATGTTAGAGGCAAATATCATCATGCCTAAAACACATCCTTCATAGAGAACAGCAAAAAATTGATGCCATTATTGCACTTCTGCAAACCCATGGACCAGAAGATGTGTTCCAGGGTATATCTCAGTCTAACAATTATTCAAACTACTAGCATTTTGCCATCAATTTTCTTGATCAACGAAAACTATATGCAGCCAAACCTTTTGGCTAAATCAATACAACATTCATGCAACTAGAATTCACTGCTAATGTGTGACAGAGTTAGAGATCCTGACCATAAGGTTGTGCTATGCCTTATGGTCTAGTTTAGCAATAATTAGTATAACAAAAGAAAAGTCTATCAAGGTGACAGATTAGGCAGCCACTGCACAACTGAACACCACAACCAATCACCTATCAAGGGAAAATAAATAAATATATAAAGAGCATGGAGAGAGAGAGTACAAGAATAATCCATCAGGCCAAATTTGTAGTCACTAATCGTTTAATGAAATCTTTCCAAATAAGATTAAAAAAAAAAAAAGGCATCCTAGTAACTATCCATGACAACTGCTCAATCAGTTACCTGTCCACCAAAGTTCAGGATAACTAGTTTCACATCATTACTGATTCCAAGCTCCTTCCTCACCTATAACAAGGAAACAATTTGAAAAAAATAAAAAATTTAATTGAATAATGCAATGATGAATTCAGCAGTTCTGTGAGCCAAAACCTCCTTGCGGGATCTGTGTAACCTCCTCACAACGAGAGGTACATCAATAACATCTCGAAAAGCAGGCACTGTGAGGCAAAACATACATTTCAAGACAACTTCATTAAAGGTTCCAGAAAAGTTTATCAAGTTGAGCTAGGTCAAATTGGACACAATGAAACCATTGTCTGGTGGTTATGTAGTAACATACTTGGGCAATATCCTGGGAGCGGATCAAGAACTCACAATGTGAATAATCCTCTGCTATCTGTTTCAATTTTCAAGAGACTGAACAAGTTTAGAAAAATAATAATAAGCACAAGAAACACAAAAAGGCAAAACTGAAAACTTCAAGAAAGTAAAGACCAATATTATCACCTCATGTTTTGTATAATCCTTTTGTTCCACAATAGATTAAAGTTTACAAATGACAGGCAATTTAATGAAACAAATACTTTTTCTTAAAAATTCCGTAGATTGGCCAAAAAAGGTGAGCTCAAATTTCTGAAAAAAAAAAAAAGAAAGTGATTTCATATTTGGAAAAGGGTAGGTTCAAATTTAAGGGTAATATAGGAAACTAAATAGAGAAATGCTTCCATTTTGAGAAACTTTAATCTATTTTAGGACAGTCGAAAAGGAAAACACATCATCTATTATGAGATATAGGAAGTATATTTTACATTTTCCTCAATGGTGGAAGAGGTAACGATGTCAAGAACCTAGTAACCTAGTAATTGTCTAGAATTGTACTTATTTCTGGTATTAAAAGAAATTGCCACAATGGGGGGGAAGTGTGCCTTACATCCATGAAATTCCCTTCATAGTTACTAAAATTCAGAAGAAATTGACAATAGGAACATATTAATACAAGACATGGACATCACGTTAATAATCTCATTTGAGTCTCACTTCATTCTACATTTGTGACTTTGGAAAGAGAACAGGAATATTTAAATTATAATATGCAAGAAACTAGAGTCAAAACAAATATCCTTGTGTTTTTATATAACTTTCCAGATGATTTTCATGGAAATTTGCCAACATCAGCCTACAATCAATATATAGTCAAATTCATACCTAAAGCACATTGTCATTAGAGATAAACTGATTAAAATCATTCAGCAGCTCAGACAAGTTTTGCCTATGGCATTAGAAAGAATGTCAAATCAAATTTGGCCAAATAAAATCAAATTAAAGAAGATGCAATTGACAAGACGTCTTTCAATCAAAAAGATAAACCTGAGAATAAAATATTTGATATAAGAAAATTTAGGTCACCTGCCAAACTATCGAACGATGATGACTTCCAGCAGCCATCACATACTCCGCATAGATGAAGTCCCAGCTGCAAATGGTAGGAAAGATGAAGATGTAATAATGCTTGAGTGCTCAATTTGATGCATTCAGCAACTCAAACAAGTTTAGCGATGATAATTCATCATAAGTCATAACTTGAGAATAGAAACCATATTCTATTATATTGTTCTCTCTAGTTTAGTTACTCACACACAGTTTTCAATCATAAGATAGTGGCTTAGGTGAAGAGAAAGGCCAATTACGGTAGATTGAGCATAGATTGGATAAGAAGGAGCACAAGAACTATGTGGAATACCAAATGTTTGAAGAGAACGAGATGGTGGGTTGGGTTTGTTAGACGATCCAATATGGGGATGAAGAAGTAAAAGAAAAATTATGACAGAAAAGAGAAACTAAGATTGGAAAGAGATAATTCAAGCATCATCTTCGCAGTTTAATAAAAGATATTGATTAACCACATTAACGTACCTCATAAAAACTAGATTTAGGCCACGTAAAATACTCTAAAGCCCTTAAAAAGAGAAATTACAGAAGCACACAAAATAGAGGGAACAGAATGCTAGTGATATAACAAGTTACCTGAAGTTTGTGACACAAACAGAGCGAATTCCAGCATCAGCAGCTGCACGACAAGCAACTGGAACAACATCTGAGACCTGTTCTTGGATAAGCACAAAAAATTGCCAAAAACAATCCATAATTAAAACAGCTTCCCTCCAAATTGATAGTGGCGCTAGGAATGGCCAATGTAATATGATTAAAATGTCTATAATTCTACAAAAAGTAAGAGAAAGAGTCTTAAGTACCACTAAGTCAGCTTTAATGGAGTTCAGCCACTCCACTTCCGTTTCCAAAATAGAATCCCGAGGCACCACTGCTGTCTCGGAATACTGGAACACCCAGAAAGAAAGGAAACAGAATTTGTAAGGTGAAAAAAGTAACCATCATCTTTATAAAGAAGTCAACATTCAATCAAAAACAGATGAGGTGATACAATGTTAATAAATAAAGCACAATGACTTATCCATTAGCGTTGTTATGAGAATACATTTGTATACCTTCTCCAAGGAGGCAAGACGATCCACTGTCAATGCATCCGCCTGAACCGCTCCACAATCCAACAGCACCTGAATTTACATCAATAAATAAAAGTTATTACACGCCGAAAAGTTTTTTCCTTTTAACTTGACTTACACTGTTGCATTTACGAAAATAGTTAGTTTGGCAACTGGAGACAAATAGTGAAAAGCTGAAAGCAGAGAAAATATTTTCTGTAGAAACAAACAGGAAAGTGATTGGTATTTTTTGTGTGTTTACAAGTTACCTTCCGAATGAAGAGCCGAGGGGACAGTATCTCGGAGGTGAAAACAAAGTCCGGAGCACCGGTCACCACGTGCACATCATGCCCGGCTAGAATCAGATGCCGGACAACCTACGAATATCACATCCATGATGATCCATTAAATAACTATATTGCTCGAGAGAAAACAAAAATGTTAAAAAAATAAATTATCGAAATTCTTGACCAGATTCTTTCTGCAACTGTTCAAAAAACACAGCAGAAATTTGTATAAAATTTCAATTAAAATAATTCAAAATATTTCTTTGAAACACTAGTACGATCAGAATTACATTTCCTGATATGCAACGGGAAAAAAATTTTTGATTCGAAAAAAAAAAGTCAACAAAACATATAAAAGAACAACAATCCGATCAAGAGCAACAAATAAATTGGGAGAGTGTTTAGAACTAAAAGGGAAAAGAGAGAGAGATAAAAAAAAAAAAAAAAATTAAAATGTTGGAAAGGTGAATGCAATTGAATTTGGGAATGAGACCTCGACGACACGAGTGGCATGGCCGAAACCATGGCCAGTGATATAGTAAGCGAAAACCAGGTGATCTTTCGACGCCGATACTCCGTCACTTTCTTCGATTCTCATTCTCTCTCTCTCTCTCTCTCTGCTACTGATCACAATTCTTTTTCTCTCTATATAACAAACAATGAGACAGATGCTCCTAATATATACGAAACGTTTCGCTCGAGAGAGAGAAATGGCAGCAACAGATTGGTGAAGAAGATCACGACATTTGTTCGCGCGTCAACTACACAGGGCACCCGGCGGATTCTTCCTTTCCCTCGGCTAGTCCAGCTCCGATGATTGCGTCACAGTTGCGTTCTTATTTTCCAAATTACCCTTCCCCCCTTCTTATACTTAAAATCGTGTCAGCGCCAGCTCAGCCTGGATAAGGTAGGGGACGAGTAACAGAAGTTGGATTTTCAATGAGAAAACATAGCAAAATTAGATCACGTCAGTTCACCCTTCGTACTAGCAGCATATTCTCTTTCTCTAAATATGGGAATTTGTTTTAAAATATCAAAATCTAGTTTAGAATCTATTTAGAATTGTATTCGAAAGGTCTAAAATATTTTTAACACTTTAAAATAATTTTAAAAAACATATACTCATTTGACAAAAAGAAAAAATTAAAAGTGCTTTCCATAGTCAAATTACAATCCAAATAGGCCATAAGACTTTTGCTTCTTTTAATATTATTTTAATATAAAAATACTTGCCTTCTTCTCTTTATTTGAAATAATATTTAAGATTAAATGCCTCTCGATTTTAATTACTTTACTTTTTTTTATGTAGGTTCTATTTTGTGTTATAAATAATATCTCATTTATGAATAAATATGAAAATCATATCTCATTTATGGTTAAATATGAAAAATAGGGAATATGATCCTCTCCGGTCCATTATAGACCGAAGGGTATCCAATTCATGGTTTGGATTTCTTTAAATAAATCATAATATCACAAATATGTCACGTGTCCTTTTAATAAAAAAATAATTAATATTTAAATAATAACTAATAACAAATTAAAAAATATTTTTAAAAAACTAAGGGGTGGTCCTGCCACCCCCAAGGCCCAAACTGGAAAAAAAAATGTTGGCCAACGAGGGTGGCCGGACCACCCTTGCTGGACTGAGCCACCCCAAAAAATCATTGGCAAGCGGGCCATCCCTAAAGGCCATGGGGTGGCTTCGGCCACCTCAGATCCACCCTAGATCAACCGATCTGGGGTGGTTTCTTGGCCCTTGGGGGTGGCCGGACCACCACCCCCAAGGCCAGTACCTAGGTTTTAATGACTTTATTTTTTTCACATAAATTTCATTTTGTATCATAGATGGTACCTATCATATGGGTAAATAAGGATATAATACTTATGTCTATGAAACTAATGGATCTCCACATCAAACCAACCAAAACATGTCACGTGTTATATGTCCTAATTTACAAAATTAGTCATTGTGGTTTACCTGATTTATAATTAACTCTATGTGGTATTAAAATGAACTCAAAGGTCCTTGAGGTATGCCAAAAAAATAATTTAGTCCTTATATTTGTCCACTAATTAACATATATCTTAGTGTTGATACTAATTTAAATATGATAAGTATCACAAAAAAAAAAAAAGGACCATGGAAGCAAATGAATCATTTATCTTCCAAAAAATACCAAAACTATGCCTACACTTTCCAATTGGTCCCCCACCACCACGCTTCTTCTCTTACTCCACTAGAGAAAAGCTATTTAGTAAATTATCATACAACTTTTATACAACCATGATGACGTAACAGTAAAAATCAGTATTTAGATCAATGAGACTTATAACAAGAAAAAATAAATTGCTGATTTTTACTCACACATTACCATAGTTATATGGTAGTAATATAAGGGTCTATTTGGAATTGCGTTTAAGAAGCCTAAAAGTACTTTTAACACTAAAAAAACCATTTTTCAGAAAAAGTAGTCGTTTGGTAAAAAAAATTAAAAACGTTTTTAAGGGTCAAAAAAGCTTAAAAATGAAGATTTTGCCCAAAAGTTATTTTTGACTTAAAAGCTTTATTTATCAAATGCAATCCCCAACCGACCCCAAGAGTATTAAATGACACTTTTCTACTCCACTTTAGTCCTCCTCTTTTTTGTCTTCGGAAGACTCTTAAGGAGAGGTACAAACGGAGAATCAAAAATATTTTTGTATAACATTCAAACATACGTTGAATTAAGAAACCACTTGATCTCATAAGAATGACTTTAAGATTTGGGTTAAATGCCTTTCAAGTATTTGTGCTTTATGCTAAAATTAAATAGACATTTCGATTTAAAAAAATGTCACAAATGGTACTTACGGATCTGGCTTATATGTTATTTTTAATAACATGTATACTGCAGTAAAATCAACAGTTAAGATTGAATCTTTCGAAATCTCTTTGTATTTTCTCTTTCTTATTAAAAGCTTTTAAAAGTAAATTAACTTTGATATTCAATCTCAACCGTTATTTTTACTACAGCATATAAGTCAGATCCCTTACCGTAAACTAATAAATCCATATGGTACATCTGTCACGATCCTATTAGATTTTTATACGAAGCTTCACATACCCCCCTTACACGTGGATTGGTAATTGTGTTTTTAGGTATCACATAATATTAAGAAAATTTTTTAAAATAATATGTAAACAAAAAAAAAAGAAAAAAAAAGAAAAGAAAAAAGAAACCAAAAACCTGAAATCAAACCAAAATGAAACAAAACAACCCATTAAAACATCTCGAACACCCCCCTTCGTCTTCCTCACAGTAAACCACCGTTGGAGATTTTCCCCCAAAAATTGAAACGGTTTCCGATGGACAAACCGCCGTTCACCAAAAACCTATGAGATTTTCATGCGAGATTTTTTCAAAAACCAGTCACCAAAAATCAAACCAAACTCATTCTCGTGAAATGGCTTGGAATCTTCTCAAACTCATTCTCATTTGCATCTTTCTCAAACTCATTCTCATTCTCAATCGCATCTGTCTCATTTACAACACGAATATTCGGAGGTACGAATCAATTGAAAGAATCCTTGTAGTTATCGTTGTTAATTGTTAGTCTAATAACAATCCCCATTGCCACCGGCCTCGGCCGCCACTCACATGCAATGCCGCCTTCCTTATTTATCATTTTTTTAAGTAATTTATAATCAATTGTTAGTTTTTTTTTTTTACATGTCCACACAAGAGGGGAAGAGGATTCGAATTAGTAACTTTGGGCTAATTAGGTGTGGTCCCAACCGATTAAATTACCTATCGAGGATTTTATTAGTCTATCTAACAAAACACCGTTGACTTACAATACATATATATATATATATGAAAAAAAAAAACACATTAACAAACATATTATCTCCAAGGGGTAGCTTAATCGGTTGTAGACCACGTCTCATAATGGAATGGTCACTAGTAGGAGTAGGGGTAGAGCTAGGATATTCATTAGGGGGTGGGGGGATTTCACTATAGTGGAACAAAATTAAAACATCCGTGAGGTTGTAGAAGACGGGCCTTGCAACATGGGTCCAAGAAGGCATGCTTGTTAATAGGTTGGAAATATAATATTTGTCTTCGCTCACCAATTTTAACACGCGCTGGTTTAGAATTTAATGAAGATTTATAGAATCACATTTTTCTCCATAATCTCAAATAACTATAATTACATACTTTATACAATTAAAATATGAAACAAAAATTATATCAATTAATAAATAATTAAATATAAAAAACAATTAGCAAGAATAGCAATATAAATATCAAAACAATTAATTTAAAAAAACAATTTAAATCTAAATATAAAAATTTAATTCCATACCACAATTTTTTGTTGAAGTTGGAAAGTGAAAGAAAAATCAACAATTTAAATCTAAATATACAAATTTAATTACATACATACCTCAAATTTTCGTTGAAGTTGGAAAGTGAAAGGAAAAATCGACAAGTCCTTAAGAATAAAAAAGCCTCAAAGTTTTGTAATTTTTGTAAGATGTAAGGACATTTGACAATTTATCTTTAACCTCTTTGAATTTACTTGGCACATTATTCTAGGAAATAAAACATGTGGCTTAGAAAGTTAGAAATTACAATTGATTTTTCGGTCTCATTTTGTGTTTTGCAAGTTACATGCTATATTTATTTTGTTATTTTTGTCTCTTGCACGCATGTTAGCATGTACCATGCCTTTTTCCATACTTTAAGAAAATTATTGGGAAGAGTTGAACATGTTAGAAATACCAATTGATTTTTTGGTTTTCTTATTGGTTTTGCAAGTTGCACGTTGTATTTTATTTTATTTTCTTTTTCTTTTGCACGTATGTTAGTATGTACCATGTCTTCTTCCATACTTTAAGAAAATTATTGGGAAGAGTTGAACATGTGAACAAGACTTTATAATTTTATACAGATTTTTTTGTCTCTTTCTTGTGCTTTGCAAGTTGCAAGTTGTACCCTTTTATTTTATTTTATTTTTTTTTTGCACGCATGTATCATATCTTCTTCCATAGTTTAAGAAAAATATTGGGAATTGCATCATTTTCAACCTTTTGTTCTTCTGTAAGTTTCAAGTATAATGATTAAAGTTGACTCAACTGCAACATCTTCAATCTTTGGTTGATAGGAGCATTTACTCTCAAGAGTTGCTTAGGGGAGGCATAAATCCATAATCATGTTTTTTTTTTTTTACCAAGGGTAAGGAGAATTTTGAGGTGTTAATTTGAAGTGCCCACCTCCCTATCCTTAAGCCTCAAGTAGGGGTGTAAACAAGCTGAGCTTGACTGAGCTTCCATTGTTTGGGCTTGGCTTGTTTAAATTTTAATCGAGCTCGAGCTCATAATAAATCGAATCGAGTTGAGCCAGTTCATGAGCTGACTCTTATATTTTATTTTATTTATTTATTTATTATAAATTTAAACTTTAAGTATTCTTAAACGGCTCAATAAGCTAAATTGCATATAAGCATCTGTTTAGTTTGGCTAGTCGAGTACGAAGCTTGAGTCAATACATTAAGATAATTGATTTCAAAGAGAGAGGACATGCGTCATTTTATAAAATGATGCATATAATAAAGAAAAAAATAAAATCATGATTTTTTAATATTAATTTGAGTAATTATGTGAACAACTACCAATTCGAGTCTTATATGAGTTACTCATAAGCTTAGCCGAGTCGAGTCAAGCTTGCTTCGTTTAATATTTGAGTCAGGATTCATATTTAAAACGATTTAATATTAAATGACAAATGAGCTTATGAACCTTACATTTCCATTGTGTGGATATGTCAAACAAAAAAAAACATACAAACAAACAAAAACAAAAGAAACATGCTCCCATGACCAGGCTAATTTTGCACTATATATGATGACATGTAGAAAATTTTATAGGAAAATTATATCTATAAATACTTTGGGTAAGTACATCGAAATTTTAAAATCCTTAAGTTTTTTTTTTCTTCGACAATTTATTCATTGGGTTAATTGAAATAACAATAAAATCACTACCATCATAATTTGTTAGCAGTCATTAGTCTAGGTCAAAACGCATCGTTTCATCTTATTAAAATATTGTTATTTTTTAATTTAAGTTTAAAATTTAAATCTAAAAAAAAGAAACAACGGGGTTGACCAAACCACCCCCTTAGCCAACTCTCAATTATAAAAGAATATGGGTCAAATATATATACATATATATATATATATATATATATATATATATATATTCTCCAACAAGAAATAAAGATGAGCGCTTTCATCAAGGACAACTCAGCTTTTGTAAAATAGTGCGTTGGGTCAACATGCTAAAATTTAAGTGTGCACACGCAGCGCTTTGGTCTTCTTCTTCGTTAAGATGTCGCACTGTCACCTAAGAATTTCCGAAACTTAAAATTTGAAATGCAAGACTAAACTGAATCTAGTTGTCCAATTTTCCTAGTCTTGGAAAGGTTTTGCCGGTGCAGTTTTGGAAATGAATTCATAGATCGTTTCAAAATTTGCCAGCCTTATATGATCTTCTTGATCACCAACTGAATTACAGTTACAATTCACTACAATATTTATTTAGTCCCATTGTCCCAAACAAGTACAATGCATAAGAAGCTATAATCCTTTTACTGATCACAAAGCACCAAACGCCCCCCTTTCTTACACATCCCCTGTTCACCAACTGAATTAACCACCTTCCCATAACCATACCTCAAAGGCAATCTTCCCATCACCCTATGGAACTCCCTGATGCACTCTCCCCTCCTCTTCCTATGCTCCCCTCTCCTACTACTCAACCCCACCTCCCTCAATCCCCACCGTTCATCACCACCGTCGTTCCGCGCATCCCCGTAATCTCTGGCCCTCTCTGCCCCCACCAGTATGGGCCCCGCATTCGTCTCATCGGCCACCACAAAGTTCATCAAGATGTCCTCGCAGTTCCGCATTCTATCCACGATCCTCCTCATCTCCGCCATCCTGGGGCCACCTTCACAGCTGTACTTGTACAGGTACTCACTTTTCAAGATCATAAACTTTGTGAGCACGATCGAGTACTTGTCCGGGTGTACCGTATAAATCCACTCCTTCCTGGACAGATCCAGGTCGTGCGATCTTACGAAGAGCCCGATCAGACGGTCTTGATTCGATCCCCAGATTCTGAACGCGAACTCGAACGATCGCTGATCGACTTCCACGTCATCGTCGCAAATCAAAACGGCGCTGGTCCCGATTGAGGTGGGTCGGGGGAGGAACCGAGCGTTGAGGCTGCTTGATGGTTGGCGGACCAGGGAGACCGATGCTGCGCCGAAGGAGGAGGAGAGTGAGAGATTTTGGGCCAAACGGGCCAGGGTTTGGGCCGGGGTGGAGGGGTTCCCCAGAGGACGAGCACAGAGGATACCAGTGGGGACGCGGCGTACGTGGCGGCGAGTGACTGGAGAAGAGGGATGCGGGACTCGGAGTAGCCGTTGATTAGGACCGTTACCTGGTCCGATCGGAGCGTCCGTGGGTCCCGCTGGGCGCTTGGGCTGCACCGGTCAACAGATGGTGCACGCGAAGCGTTAACGGAGAAGAAAAAGAAGAAGAGGAACACGAAGACCGTCAGCCGCACCTGATTCATCTCATCGATGAGCTTGATTTGTACAATAGTGGCAATTTCGATAATAACGGAAGATTGGAGTGCAAATGTTGGGAGAAGAAGTGTTGGCAGTTTTGTTATTTGTGATGAAGCTCGGGGGTGTACTATTGTTATTTTGTTGCAGCGTTATCTGATAAAAAGAGAGGCGAAGCCTCGGCGAGGCGAGGAAAGTGTGTAATGGCGATGTTGTTTATGGCCCCCGCGAAGCTCAACTTTTTACGAATCTTACCATCGCCATCGCCACCCTTATTGAAGCCTGCACGTTGCGCACCACTCCCGCCGGCCAGTCCCGCAAAGGTGTAAATCATTTGACTTATAATTTGTTGGGAATTTAACTAACCCACTTTCGCAATCACATGGGCCTGAAGCCCATTTCACTATTCTAATGGAAATTTTCTGTCCCAATTTTATTTGATAGATTTATTTATTTTCGTGTGTTCTTACTCTAGTCCAGTTCTTTTAAGGTTGATGCAGGAATTATGTGTGAACCTTGCAACGGTAGAGGATGGTTGATTTGTGATTTTTGCGAAGGGCAAAAAACCAATGTGAGAGCTGAAAACAAACGAATCTATCGCCGATGCCCAACTTGCAGAGCTGTAAGTACTTCTCTCTCAAACCCTTCTGAAATACTAATTCTCTTTCGATTTTAGTTCTTAAAATCAATCACTGTTGAGCTTCTGATCAATTACTCGGGGGAGTTTAGAGTGGCAATGGGTGTAGGGCTTGTACTTGTACTGCCTGGTGTTGATAATCCCTGCTGCACAAACGTTTGCTAGTTTTATAGATTTGTCTCATGGAAAAGATCTCTATTACAGAATCCTCATTTATATCCTTAAGACTTTTGGCTGCAGACTGGATACGTCTTGTGCTCCAATTGCAAAGTTTTCAAGTGTGTTACCTTCCCAGATTCTAGCGATGGTGCTGACCTATCCTTCTGAGCCTCTAAACTCTTCTGGTTTGCTGCTAAGGATGGATGATGATCCTACAATTTGGCGAGCATTGAACCTGAGACTATTCACGTACATGAAGGTGGATTTAATTGTTTTGAACAGTTTACTTTGAGGTTGTTTGTCTTCTCCTTCTCCTTCTGTATGATTCTCCCCCTCAAGAAGATTGTCTTTGAGTGGTATTAATGTAATTTCCATATTAGTAGTTGGAAAAGGAAAATAAATGGAATGATTTGAGTTTAATTAAACCATTTTATATTTCTTTATAGAGAGCCCCTCAGGTCAGCCTGCAAACTCCCCATTCTACAGCACCCAATTCTAATAAGACACCTCATCAATTTAAGAAAGTTGCAAAACATTGAAGTGAGAAGAAATGCAATAAATCAAAATGAAAAAAAGAAAAAGACCAAAAAAAGACCCACACCTAAAACCAAACCACCGGTCCCACTCCAGCAACCCAAGACCCAAGCACCGGCACTGGAGAGCATCCACCTGCCGGCATCCCGTGTGTGCCCTAGTGACCCACGGTGGGACAGACCCACGATGTGGGTCAGGCGAGACCCACGGCAAGAAAAAGACCAAAAAAGACTCGCACCTAAAACCAAACCACCGGTCCCGCTCCCAAAGCAGACCCAAACACCGGCCGGAGAGCATCCATCGGCATCCCGTCGTGCCTAGGTGACCCACGGTGAAGGTGGACCCACATCGTGGGTCGTGGGTGAAGATGAAAACACCGGCCGGCAGACCCACGTCGCCGGAGAGCGTCCTAACCCAAGGAGATTCACCTCAAGCGGGATCGCAGCCGGGCTCCGAACACAACGATGAACCTCAAGCCGCGCGTCTCAGGCCACCGCCGGAGATCACCACCCACGATTGCCGGAGATCCAAGCACGCGATACCACCACTACTGGAGACCCAAAGCACACGGTGCGACCTGTCACTGCTGGAGACCCAAGCGCATCACAACCCGCCATTATTTGAGCAAGAGCTAGACCCAGACACCACTCATCGTAGATTCGACAGGAGACCCATGTTGTGGGTGAGGCCCACGGCGTGGGGTGTGACCCACGGGTCTGACCACCTAGCTCTCTGAACCTCTTCACTTTTGAGCTAAAAATGAGCTCAAATCTAATGTGGTGCGGTGCATTTTATTTTTGTGCAATTCTTTAGTTTTTGCTTATGTGTTAGTCAGGGATTGGAATCTGCAAAATAGGGGTTTTAAGGAGCATCTGACTAAAGTTTAATTCTTCTTTATATTGATGTGCTAGATGCAGATTGCGGTGTTACATTGCATAATTTTTTTCCTTTTATAGGATGGATTGGGCAAGTACCCATTACCCGAAGTCTTTAAAAAAAAAAAAAAAAAAACTTTTATGCTTCAGCCTAAAAGACCACAAGCCAAATGAAATTCTCTCATATAAAGATGCAACCCACCATCTTGTTTATAACACCCCGATCCTATATTGAAAAGATAAGAAAAAGCCTATTTATAAAAATAGTCATGAGTGTTAAGTTTCACATTGCCTAGTTACTAGATGAAATTGAGCTTTATAATGAATTTTATGAAAGCTCTAAATTGACTAGTCCTTTTGAATGATAGCACAGATATGGCTAGCGCTTTTCTTTGGGTCATTAGCCCAATAATGAATTTTATGGAAGCTCCAAATTGACTAATCATTTTAGGATGATAGTGCAAATGTAGTTAACAATTTTCTTTGGGTCATTACATTGTTAGTGATAAAACTGGGTGTATTGCTCACACTTAATTTTTTTTTTAAGGGATTAAATGTAAAATTGGTTATTGTAGTTAGCTTAAATTACAAATTACTTCTTATGAGAGTTAGCCTAAATTACAAATCACTCCCTATAGTATGAAAAATAATTTATAAGTCAAAATAATGGTTTACTTCCGAAAAAGTGAAATCAATTTTTATACTCTAATGACAAATATCAGTTTAATAAAAAGAATAATCCAATTTTCTCTAACTTAATTTAAAAGAAAACTGTCACAATTTATTAACTTGAATGTTGTTTTTATTTATTTTTAATTGTTAGAAGATGTGACCATCAAATTCTTGCAAAATGCTCCCACATCATGGCAAGGAAGATAAAAATGAAATAGGGCTACGTATAAAGTAAAATTTTGAAGATAGAAGAGATTATGTTAATTTATTAAAGTAATATGACTTGGAATGATGGCTAATGTATAATCTTAGCTAGTGACAAAAAATAATGTGAAAAATTATAGTTGTCCTTTTTTAAAAATCAGAATTTATTTTTATTTTTTTTTAATAATAACATGGCTGATGGATAACCTTAGAATTTTTTTATATTTTATATTTTTTAACAAATACTGATCTAAAAGTAAAAGATAATGGATACAACCACATAGGCCCAATATCATAAGAGTGAGATGACTGTGTAATATGTAACATTCCTCGAATTTAACATGATAAATATTATATTGCATTCTCGCAACATACTCAGTTGACGTGGCATGTTCAATCTAAAAAAAAATGTGTGACTAAAACATGGCACGTCAGCTGAGTATGATGTAAGAATGCAGAATAACATTTTTCATTTAATTTGGACCATAAAATAGAGAGAATTCTATTCCAGTGACGCCAATTATTGTTTCAAAACTTTGGTGGTTGTCCATATCTTGCAATTGCTACAAATTATATTGTAAAAGGAAAACCAACCGAGCTCCCGCACGCAAGATACTCAACCGTGCTCATGGCTTTGCCAGTTTGTCTCAGAGTTTACTGTCATATTTAAGTTGATATTAATTGCTTTCAAATGATTTCCCGATGCATTTCACAACTATAGGCAGCAGCTCAAATCCTGCGAGAGACATCTACTGGGAAAAACTATACATCAGACAAGGTAATTGAACGTTTGATCATCTTTATGTTTTATTTGGTTTTGGC
Organism: Carpinus viminea; assembly: GCA_013348765.1. Lineage (NCBI taxonomy): Eukaryota > Viridiplantae > Streptophyta > Magnoliopsida > Fagales > Betulaceae > Carpinus > Carpinus viminea. Next base: position 9,855,611 of record CP054670.1, on the reverse strand, counting down.
TTTTGCCAAATTATTAACAAAAAGATTAAATTTATATTTTCTTATCGGTTTAAACTTTTGGGGTACATAATAATTTAACAGGTGTCGGTGTCTCTTTCACTATTGTCTTGTGTGCGATCTGGTCTGATCCACTTAACACGATTTTTTATAAATATTTAAATATAACCTGTAACAGTGAGACAATTAGGAAAATTTCACCATGTAAGATAAATCCTGGAAATGATACTTGATGACACTTTTATCCTTTTCAGTTTGTGATTCTTCCCGATAATACTTCAGGCAGATATATGATTGATGGGGATTTCTGAGTGTTTTGTATTGTGGTTTCAGACTTGAAGCATGACAGTTTATGAATTATGCTGGTGTAAATATTGTACATAACTTCTTGTTTTTCTCCCCTTCCATTTTTCTATGAATAAAAGCTCTTACAAATAAAATTGAGAACCTAACCTCGGCAATAAATTCATCTTTATTTGCAAATAAATTCTGGAGAAAGAGTAAAATGGATGAAAATATACTTTAATAAAAAACAATGGTAGAATGACAGAGAGATGTAAACACAGTTCAGAATTTACAAATTAAGAATAGCATTTATGAGGGGGGAATTATTGACCATCTTGCTTATAGAAGGATTCGTATGTGGTAACTCTTGGCTTTGATTCAGGCAGCTCCAATTCTTCCACAAACCCAGTGGTCATCTTGATAAAATCATTCATGTGTACTCCCTTCCATTCCTTTTGAATAAATAGGATAAGTCAATTGGAGAAAAATGGTTGGGCGAGGGGTGAGAGTGAAACAAATATTACAATTTACAAGGAAAAAAAAAACAATTTACGAGGAAAAGTAATTCTAATATACACCAAACAAGACCATTCCTTATAACTAATGTGCTATGTATCTCATGAGATGGTGACAATTTAAAGATGGCATCACAACAATTATTTCCACCACATGTTTATAACGTCTCCGTACAAGGACAAAGAACAGTTTGTTTTATGGACTTGAAAACAGCCTAGAAACTTCTGAAATGATAGAGGCACCCTTCTTTTGTGATCTCTTAATTGTGCCCCACACTCAACAAAATTAAGCATGACAATGTGCTCATGAAAAATCTCAGTGCTACTAAATTCCAGAAAAAAAAAAAAATAGGCAAATAGAAATTTAAAATATCTAGGACAAAATTTACAAGGCAATTATATTTCTTGCCACCAAAAAAGTTTTTGAAGTTATGCGTGTATGTGTATTGATAAGTGACATCAAAGTTAAATAACCCTATGTCCACCATGCTTAAAATGGACAAAATATGAAAGTGAAGTGAACAAATCGTGCACTAGGATATTGCAGTGCAAGAAATATGAAACCAATTCACTATCGAGACTCAGAGGCATTGACATATCAAACAAAGCTTGTATTATACCAAGCCCCTACGTAGTCCATGTGGTTTCACCTATTTGCGATTAGCTCCTTAGGGTATAAAAATATGTTTGAAGCTCCCTGTGGTATTGCAAATAGGTGAAACCACAAGGGCCGATTTTGCATTTATCAAAAAGACAAAAAAACAACATCTGCGAAGCTCAATGGCGGAAAATCAATAATTACAGACAAAAAGTGTACCTCAAAATCCCAATCTCCATACAAGTTTGGATCATTTTTGTCACACCAGACATATGTGTGAGCCTGTAACTTCTCAGAATTATCCTGCAAATTTTTCCACTCTCCTTTTTAGCACTTCTCAAGAAAGTATGAACTTTTTCTGGCAAGACTAAATGGCACGATCATTCTCAGTTGTCATCACGAACAATGACTGGAGAGTCTGATTTAAACCCTTTCGGTTGAAATCAATCATGCACTTCCAGCATTTAAAATGTATCATGAAATTGAATTTAGTTTTAAGGTTTCATTTCTACTTGGGAGTAAACCAATTGGTAGCTTACCTTCTCCATGTTAGGCAGGTTAGCTACCAAATGGCGTCCATCAAACACAACGGCATGTGGGTATTGCCATTAGCATAGTTTCAAATAGCAAAAATGGTCCCTCATAAGGAAAGGCATAAAAGACAAAATTTAAAAAAATGAAAATGATAACTATAAGTGTGAAAATAGTAAATAGTAAATAGTTGATGAAATTCATAACAAAACAAAGCATAAACTTCATTATTAGAAAAAGCAAAAGAGAAAACTTATTTACACAATAAGCTAATACCAACAAGTTAATACTTACAAGTTACAACTAGACTTTGGAGTGAGGTTGCCAAAAACCTTTATAATTATAACCGACTCATTTTCTTTGTTTCTTTTAAATTCATTTTAAGTGGTCCGTACAAGCATTAAGAACATAACAAACTAGTACAAATGCCTTAGTGCCATCTTTCCTCAAGGTTGAGCTCATTCTCAAGAAATAGGCTATTAGAAGAGGTACTTGTAAGCTTTTTACATCAACCTCTTCAGGGTCTTAATACGCAAGTATGTCTGTCAGTGTGTAATTGATGCACAGAAGCAATCAATTTCAATTATACTCACCGTCATGGAAACCTCAACAGTTCTCCTTTCATACTCAACATCCTCAAAAGTATCTAAAATATCTAATTCAGGATTTGTGATACCAAATAAGACCTGCAAAAATGCAACAATTAATCAAATTAATTATTACGTATTGTTATTGTAGAAAGGTATGAACTTTTCATAACTAAATGTGTTCATAAATATGGGTTGATTTGTGAAGTCGATTTAACTATCATTCCCAAACAGATGTGGAGTAATACACAACTAGACAGTTTTCTGATAAATGCTCTTGTAGTACATTCAGGGATTTGGGACAAAAGTGGCATAAAAACTCAAGAGAAGTAAATGCCAATAAGTGTTGCTCAAACATATAGCTTTTCCGCTCCTGTTTAGATAAACCAACTTAAAATGGACCAAGTAGAGCATCATGGCCAGTAGAAGAAGAATGGGAACAGTGACAGTCAACCTGAAACATCTCACAAAGTGAATGGGCACAGTCATATCATTCAAATGAAATATGAGTTGACTATATTTCAATTGAAAATGGAGGATTACTAGAACTTTATGGAATGCACAAGCTTCCCAGTTAATTTAGGAACTGCACTAGAAGTACCCACATAAGCACAACTATCTCCAAGGCCAGCCCATCATGCAACAATACTCCAACTCATTTCATTATATTGTCTCACCAAAAAAGAAAAGAAAAGAAAAGAAAGAAATAGTTGAACTTGAGCATCACATTTCGAATCAGAGAATGCATACTGCAGATTGATAGAATATGAATATTATTGTTGACCTTGGGCCTGTACCGTCTTCCAAGGTGCTTGTTGATGCCATAAAAGGTTTTCACTTTTCTCTTATTTCCGGTGGCTCTACCCAATTGAATAAAAATCGAAGACCTAAAGAATTGCTACACAATTTGATTATGCCTTTGAATAGCAGGTATAACAGTTAGATTCGGGACTACAAACTTATCGGTTACCCCAGATAGTTTTTTTTTTGAAATTTTACATGCTATCTATTGGAATGCTAGAGGTAAGCGAACGACCCTTCTGTTTCAGGAAAGGTTTTGTACAATCTGATAACAAATGCTTTCAACAAATTGAAAAGATCAGTGAAGTTGTTCTGGAATTTAAGCTAGCACTTATTACTTTATCTGCTTCATTAGATTAAATCATCTGATAAACAAATCTCTCTCACCCAGAAATCCCAATCCTTAGGCACAGAGGGGTACAAGAAGTCTACGCATTGATTAGAAAGATATGATTTTGCTTCTAGCTTCAAAGATGCAGTTTTCCTCTCTTGATTCAGTATAGGCATATTCTTTTTTTCTTCTTTTTTTGGTCATATGGCAGAAGGCTTACCTAATCTACGAAAAATTCCAAATCCACCAGCTATTGTTTTGATAAATTGTAAGAAAATCTACCAACTAGTTTCAACAAAAAGAAATCCTACTCAGACGCACAATGTATAATGTAATCTAAATTCCCTAAAACTATTATTTAAACAAATATGTACAAGCATGAATGGATTTCAACCAAACAGACATAGCAGTGGTACAATTACTCAAAGCAAATTATGCCCGGCAGCCATTAACATGAAATGAGTCATTATAGATACCTTTCCTGTAACTTTCTTATTCTCCACCGGAAGAATAGCTGGATAAACACGTCCTTTGATGCTGAATCTATGACTAACAGGTTCAAAACCAAAAAAAAATACTAATGTCAGCAAACAAATAATGTACAATAAGGACCATCAAAGGAGAGAAGACTGATTTTATTAAAATGACAACAGCACCACCGCCAACAACAACGCTACGATGATGGAAGGGTCACTGCAGTCATATTACTCACGAAATCTGTATGCATATGCTTCATTGCCAAGCAAACCAAATCAGAAACAAAACCTAGGGAAGCTAACTCAGAATGAAGCAGCCAACTAAGAAACCAAGCCAACCACCCAGCAGCAATACAAAAGAGAAAAATAGCAGTAGAGAAAAATAAAGATATAAGAAGCAGCCATTCCAATATATCTAAACAAAATAGGACACTCACAAAGAGAATATTCATCTTTACATAAAATTTATAAAGAATAAAACCAAATAGAAATTAATGACCAGAACCAAAAAAAAAAAAAATCAAAGCTCACTATTAAACTCAAGGCTTATCATCAACCGTAAGTTGAAGCCAGAGCAATATTTAGGGCTATTTCTGACAAGTGGGTATTTTCTAGCTGCAATGTTTGAAGAATATCAATTATGATCAATGCCATTTAAGAAATTTCACACTTCACAGATTTTGTGTATTGTCCATACAATATGTTCTTAGACTTTCATGTTCAAGTTTCAAAGCATAAGCAAGTTACGAGCAATCCATCCACAATGGATGCATATTTTAAGAGGGAAGTGTTCAAAATCCAAAGTTAATGGACAATCATCTATCCCAAATGTTAAAACTCTTTTGCCTTATGGATAATCCATGTTGAACCATGTTAAGACATACTCTGGGTATACTTTTTTGGATATATATGAATATGTAGCTATATGTAAAATCTACAATTTGAGAATGGGATTTTTTAAATCGTACTTAAGCGTCTAATAAAATCACGGCTTGAAAAACCAAACCAGATCAATCAGCTATGTTTTTTTGCTGTCCAAAAATATTTAAAAGGCATTTTTATACAAAATAAGGATACTTGCAACACAATAGAAAAGTCAAATAACGGGATAAAATTTATATTGATCCAAAAAAAATCACTGGAGATTATTGTCCCTTTACCAGTTCCACATAATTGGGAATTGTATACAGAGAAACAAGAGTAATTTAGAACGTGCGTTATAAGAAAGTAGACTGCCAATCAAGCAAAAAGAGAAAAAAGAGTGAGAAAGACTGACAAGCCGTTGAGGATGGCGGAGGATGATGGAGGGATACGCTTCAGGAGCACCCTGACGACATCGTCTGCAAGGAGGCTGCCATACACGAAGACGTTGTGAACGCTTTGAGACCGAGTCTGAGCTCCACCCACGCAACTCGCACTCATTTTTTGTCGCTCCTTCTGTGTCTCCTATAATCCTATTGATCACAAATCCACAATGAAAACAAACAATAATATATATATATATATATATATATATATTTTAAATTAATGGACGGTCCCGATGATTAAAAAACATGCACCGGAAATGGGCGGTACTGATGCAGTCAAATTATTTAAACCATTTTCCTAATTTTAAGGATTCAAACTATTTTTTACCAATAGAAACCATTCCTATATCATTAAAATAATAATTTTACTTTTAACTTTTTTTATAAAATTATTTTTTTCTCTCTCTCACCTCACCGCACGTTCTTCTCAAATTTTTTTTTTCCTCTCTCCCGCAACTCTCTCGTCTTCTTCTTCTCCAATTTCTGTCTTCTTCCTCTGCAAAACCACCATTTCTCTCATCTCCTCCTCCCACCAAGAGCTGGTATTCCCTAATCTAGTCCTCGTTCTTTTTGCCATAGGTGCCGATTTTCAAGAACCCATCAACGGCGATGACCATCAACGGAGAAAAGGGTGCCGATTTTCAAGAACCCATCAACGGTGCCGATCTTCAAGAACCCCACCACAATTCAATCCAAGCCATAGAAGACCCACCGGCAAGTTTCTCTCTCTGCTCTCTCCATCTCCGTCTTCAAGCTGCAGACCCACAATCAAAATCCAATTAATAGTCTTGCAACACAATAGAATCTACCAAGAACAGAAAATCAACAATTTATAAATTAAACCCACTGTTTCATATCCTTGATTCTTGTCCCTCTTCCCTTTCCTTTTTGGTTGATATACAGAGACAAGACAATTTAGAACGTGCGAGAGAGAGAGAGCTGGACAAGAGGCAGAGATAGAGAGAGACGAAAAGAGGAGAGAGAGAGAGTTTGAGAAAGACTGACAAGCCGTTGAGGATGGCAGGATGATGGAGGGAAATACGCTTCAGAAACTCAATGACTAAGTTAAATATAGGGTTTCTGCAAGGAGGTGCCATACACGAAGACGTTGTGAAATAGCTCTGAGGAGTCTGTTGCTCCACTCTAAGGATCAGGATCCCTGTAATTGTCATCGATTTTTTCGGATCTCTAGCCATTTGTTGTCCTATATTCCTATTGATCACGTTCTTATTTAAAACAAACAATAATATATATATATTTAAATTAAATAAAATTAAGATTAAAAATAAATTACACTTTAAAAATGAGGTACTGATGCAGTCAAATTATTTATCACGATGTCTGTTATCAACTTCTAATTGCCATCAGTTTTCTTCTCTCTTATTGTCATCAATGACTCAAACTATCACATGTCTTACTTTTAAAATAATAAAATATTATTTATATTTAAAAAATTAATAAAAAATTAATTAAACTTTAAAAAATATATAGAGTGGTTCGGTCACCCCATTTTCCCTTTAGGGGTGGTCAGATCAGTCATGGGCCCCAAGGGCATTGGAATTGCAGAAGCCACCCCATGGCAAGGGCTGATTGGATTGCCCCACTCAAATTTATTATTATTTTTTTTGCTCAAGGGGGTGGCCGGCCATCCCTAGAGAGAAAATGGGGTGGCCGAACCACCCCATATATTTTGTAAAGCTTCATTTATTTTGTTATTATTTTATTTTATATTTATTTTTTAAATATAAATAATATTTTATTATTTTATATTAACTAAGACATGTGGTAAGTTTGGAGCCATTGATGAAAACAAATTACTAGGATTTGAAGAAAAACTGAAGGGCAATTATACCATTATTGCTGGGAATCCTGATCTAGCTAAATCTCCCAATGTTGAGATTAAGGATTCGTTTGGATTGCAATTTCATAAGAATAATTTTTTTAAATTAATTGATGGTCTCAATGATTAAGAAACATGCATTGGAAATGGGCGGTCCTCATGCAATCAAATTATTTATCACGCTGTAGCTATTAAATCTCTCAATAGTTAAGATTAAGGGTACATTAAGATTGCGATTTCATAAGAATAATTTTTTATAATTAATGGACAGTCCCGATGACTAAAAAACATGCTCTATACATGGCGGTCTTGATGTAGTCAAATTATTTATCATGCTATAGCTGTTAAATCTCCCAACGGTTGAGATTAAGGGTACGTTTAGGATCGTAATTTTATAAAAATAATATGCATTTTTAAAAAGCATTACAAAATATAAAGCGTTTGATATTACAATTTAAAAAATATTTAATTTAAAATAGAAAAATATATATATATATAAATTTAAACTAAAATCATAAATTTTCGTAACAAATATTTAATAAAAAAAATACTTTTTAATGCGATTTAAAAAAACAACTGCAATCCAAACGGACGAACAAAGTTAACCAAAAAAAAAAACTTTTAATTTCAAACAACTGACGGCTCATTTTTAACCTAAACACGCTTTAACGCCGTCTCCCTTGCAAAACCCATTACGTCGTGCTGCAGTGCTGCCTTCCAATCATAGAGAGAGTGAGAGAGAGAAGAAGAAGAAGAAGAAGAAGAAGAAGAAGGTGGAGTCTTTTGGCGCAGCGGGAAAATTCCACAACACCAGGACTCCATCTTCAACGCTGTCTCTGAAAACCCTTTTCACTACGCCAACGTTCCGGGCCACCGCACGGCGTTTCTCACGGTAAGACAGCCGCGCCTTCTAGCCACAGATTCTCGACAAATCAATCAAAGGTAAGAGAAAGATCACATTTTTATTTTTAATTTGTTATATTGTTGTGTTGTTGAATTTTTTTCCTTTCTTTTGTTGTTGAGGGGTAATTATTTGTTTGTAAATGTTTTGTTTTGTCAGCTATTGTCTGGTTTTAAAGGAGTCTGTTTAGTGCGTTTGAGAGTTTGAGTTAGTTTGGCTTTGATGCTTGTTCTCAGCCTTGTTGCTCATGTTTTTCTGGTTTTGAGTCTGTACCGTGTTCATTTGTTTGGTTTATAATAGATTATCATTCATCAAAAAAAAATTTGTTTGTAATACTCATTAGATTATCATTCACCACACTTCGTGTAAATAACATCAAGTCAAAATTTCATGAATTTGCTGGTTAGTAACTGTCAAAATTGAATTGGAATGTCGTCCATTGGTACAACAATCCAGCCTTGTCTTTCTGCAAGTTTTCTCTTAGTCGAGCATGAAGAAGGCGTGGCTTGCTAGTCTCGGCCAATCTGCAAGAGAACCAAACCATAATAGTAAAAAAATATCCAAAAACATTCTCAAGCATTCTGTTTAGCTTCTGCTCTCAAATGTGCCCGGTGTTGCTATTGAAGCCAATCTCCAATGAATCTTACCTTTTTGTCCACTAAAGTTGGTGAGAGAGATGCACAGAAGAAAGGCATTATCTCATGGAGAAATTTGATAGTGCTTTCTTTTGGGAAATTCATGACCGAATCTAGATAGCCAGAAATAAGCGGAAATATGGTGTACAATTTCATCATTAGCAAAGCTAGTGATTTTCAGATAAAATCTCAAAAAACATGACTGTAGCTGTATTTTTATTTGTTTGTTTTTTCCCCAAGTCCTACATTAGCTGTTTGCTAATCTTAAATCTCTACTGCTGCGGACAGTTGTTTTTTTTTAACTTACCTGTTGAAGAGCTTCATTGATTGAATCAGGGCGCATGAAGAAAGCATATGCAAAAGCTTGTCAATTTCCTTGTTACTTGTTAAGATTCTGTGACCATTATAAATGTTGGATGCAAGAGTTGTTGGTAGTAGGATCGGTAATTTTTTATATAACCTGTGTACCTGACACAAACGAACATAAATTAACGAGTTAGGGTTGAGGGGTTTTACCTGTTTAATTAAATATGTTGGGTTAAAGTTGACTTATGTGGTTTTATACTCATATCTTGACATGATTCGAACCCGACATGCGACATTTAGGGCTAACAATTTTTATGACTCCTGAATATGACACAAAATTAGTGGGTTATAATTGAGAGGTTTGACCCTTTTAATCAAATGGGTTGGGTTAGGGTTGACCTATATAGTCTTATACCTATGCCTCAAAACAGCTTGAACTCGATATACAAATACAAATTATCACCCCCAATAGGTAGCCTTAAAACATGTTCTTGGAACAGTTTTAAAGAGGGGTTTTGATTGGCACGCTATTGGAAGAGAGGTAATATGGTGACTTTTTTTTCTTTGCTTTCTCTCTCTCTCTCTCAATGACTCTAAACTGTCATAGATCTTGATATAGAAAGTTGTATTGTCTTGTTGATTGGGGCAGATCTTGGAGTGACAAAACAATAATCTTGACATGGACAAAGTATTATGTTATACAAATTAGTAGTTGTTCTGTTTTTCTGTGTCATGTTGTATGTGTAACACCATGTTATGCAACCATTTATGCTAAATATATATGTGTCATGTTTCTTTCTTTTGGTTGGGCTTGGTATGGCTAAGGACTTTCAAAAAAGTTTATGCCTAATGCCTGTATTAACTATCTGGCCTAAGTAAAATAAAACAAACAACTTATCTTTTCTCCAAGCTATGCTATGTTCTACAATTTTTCTTTTGAAAATCTTCGAAAATCACCTTACTACCATTTTATTCATTACATGACGGTTTCAAATTTGTAGTTGTTTCCGCAATTGCTTTTCCTTGTATTTTTTGGGTTTGGGTAAAATTTGATGGTATTTTTCTGTTGAAGAAAATTGATTTTGCAGTTGTGGTTTGAACATTGGAAGATTAATTGGACAATGGAAATAGATAGAGTAGATGGGCGTACAGCAAACCAGTTGAGACCACTTGCTTGCTCCCGCAACATCCTCAACCGTGCTCATGGCTCTGCCAGTTGGTCTCAGGGTAAATCTTTTTCTTTTTCGCTTTTAATTGTTTGAATTTTTCTTTTGCTGGGAATTTTTCAATATTCTGTTGTCTTGGCTTATCTTGTCATTCTGGTCCTATGTATTTTATCACATTTCTTATTGGGTTTGGGTCCTTTTTTATTTATTTGTTTTCCTTTTTGGTTTTGAAGTTGTTTTTGCTAACTTTTAGTTTGTTACTTTGGGTTGGTTTTTATTTTTTTGGATGATTTGTTTATATTTTTTGTTTTTGGTGGTTGGGGTATCACATCTTACCATTTTTATTTATTTATTTGGGTTGGTAATGCTTGATTTTTAGGAGACACCAAAGTTCTTGCTGCAGTTTATGGACCAAAAGCTGGAACAAAGAAGAACGAAAACCCTGAGAAGGCTTGCATTGAAGTGATTTGGAAGCCTAAGACAGGGCAGATTGGTGAGTTCTCTATCGACTTTTGTTACCCAACTTTGCATTTGACTAATACTGCCATTACTATAATATGCTTACAATATAAAGTTTCAAAATGTGCCTACTTAATGTGGTTGTTTTCTCAACATGGAACTTCGATGGGAACTGGGATATTGTAATTATCTAGAAATATAAAGAATAATGTGGTTGGCAATTTATGTAGGAGTTTTAGTTTAGCATGTAGTTGGTGGTAAATATCTTGCTTGAAGCCAGTTGAGCCACATGAATTCTTGCTTTGGGTTTGCCACTTCATGAAGATAGGAATCAGTTATTTTTCAGTGGACGAGGGGTTTCATATGAATAAACATGTTAATGGGATTTGGAATACAAAGAGTGAGCTCTGGTTCAAGGTGTGGCTTATACGACTCCTGTCATTTAAACTCATGTGTTTCTCTGTGGTTCAGGAAAACCCGAAAAGGAGTATGAGATGATAGTTAAGAGGACTTTGCAAAGTATTTGCGTTTTGACTATCAATCCAAATACAACCACATCTGTTATTGTTCAGGTAAGTTGGTTTTGGTTTTGTTGACATATTTTTGACTTTTCTTGGATCTTGTGTTGCTTTGGCTGTTCCCTGGTCATGGCTACATAATGACTCTGGTTCTGAATGGGTGACCTTAGTGTCGTTAGTCTTGTATTTTCTATATCGTAACATTATGATCCTAAGTGTCCTACATAACTTTAGTATAATCTTAATTATATGTATAAAGCTCTTGGATACTCTCCTTGTAAGCCGGTTTTCAAGGGTGAGTTTTGCATAAGGCTTGTATCATTGGGTATCAAAACCAAGCACTACGTCTTGGGTTCGAGTCATGGAGGGAGATGACCTATTAGATTGAGCACCGCTGTGGATGTTAGTTACATAGCGTGATAGTATGTTATGATCCTAAGTGTTCCACATGGCTTAAGTAGAATCTTAACCATGTGTATAAGGTCCTGGGTACTCTTCCCTTACAAGCCAGTTTTCATGGGTGAGTTCTACCCAAATATCAGTTGATTACCCCCAAAATTGACCCGAGGTGGGGGGCTGGGTGTTGGGGCAGTTTCTATGTACCCATCATGCTGACAAGTAAATAGAAAGGGTATATAGGCTATCATTTATCTACATCTCTTAACAGTTTTTGTTGTAGCTCAGAACTGAGTTAAGGGCCTCATTCTTCAAATACCTTAGGTGTTGATGTGTACCATTTTGAAGCTATTGAAATATTTTCATGTAATTACAGTACCATATCTGAGTTTTTTATGTTACTGTTGCAGGTTGTAAATGACGATGGTTCTGTATCCTTCATGGTTATGCATCTTTTGCATAATATGGTTATAGAGTTTCTGGAGATTTGATATGATCTTCCAGCTTCACCACCATCTTATTATTTGTTGTCCTTTTATATGTCAATGTGATGAAAAACTCCTTTACTAAATTTTTTGCATAGCTTCTCCCATGTGCCATCAATGCAGCATGTGCTGCCCTTGTAGATGCTGGAATTCCTCTAAAGCATCTTGCTGGTAATAAATAATTATGGTTATCTTCCATGTTTCTTTTTGATGTGTGTGTGCTGACTGTTTTAAACTGCTATTGGCAGTTGCAATATGTTGTTGTTTAGCAGATAGTGGATGCGTTTTACTGGATCCCACCAAGCTGGAAGAACAGGTGATTATATTTTTTTTGCTTCCATTTATATTATTTCTTAGGGTTCTGATATTTTATCTTGTCTCTTTTTAAAATATATATATATATATATATTATTGCTTCTGCACCCTCATCAATGGTTTTGGTAAAACAAATCCTAGTATATTGCTTCTGCACCCCCATCAATGTTTGTTTTCTTTTCCTAACACTTTCTTAGCAACCAAACAGAGAACAAATGTCAAAAACATGACATTTGAAGATATGTTTCATTTAAACCAGTTCGAATCTTAATTTTAAGCTGAGAAAACAGAACACCACCACTCTACTGATACTAGCAAATAAAAAAAGTTAAAAAGACCAATTTTTGTTTTATTCCAAAATTTCTTCTAGCCTGAGGTAAAATTCTTTTCTTTTTCTTTCTCTTTCTCTGCGATCGAACATAAAAGTGATATCAAAAGGCTCACCTTTGAGGATCTATTCTTGCCTCAAACCACCTTCAAAGCAGGTAGCTTCTGTTTGTAGAAATTTTTTTTTTTAATATATTTAAAAAAAAAATGTAACAAGTTTGTGAAGGAAGGTGGATTTTGCAGAATCATGATTCAAAGTGGGCAGTACAGAGAGGGTATTGTCTTTTTAAGTTAATCCATTTGCGAATGCATTCACAGTATGCTTGCCTGCACATTGTGAACCCTGGCACTCTGCTAGTCTCGAGGTCTTTGAGGCATTCTGGGCAAAATTTCCCTTGATTTGCAAGCGAAATTACAGATTATGTTCAAAATGAAGGAAGTAGGATCTATGGTTGTCATTGATTTGGTGGAGACGGTTGTCTTCTGAGAGTGGTGCTGGAGTTGAAGTTTGTGAGTGGAGGTGCACACATTTTCCAGTGCTTTCAGTCACTCGCTGCCAGATTTCTTCACCACTTAAGGGGATTCAAGTCTGGGTTGAAAGCTGAGCTTGAGTAGATGGTTGGGTCGGTGAGCATGTGGATGTGGGAGGTGTGAAAACAAGAAGAGATGAAGGATGATACTGTTTGAAGGTTATTTTTGTTCATATGATTGACTGGTTATTGAGGGTGTGGAAGCAGCAAAAAATGATGCAGAAATATCAGCACCCTAATTCATATTGTTGTGCTTTCTTAAATGCATCCTCTTATTATTGTCTGTGTCATACTCCAAAGTGTCTAAATTCTTAACCTGAAAATGAAAAAGACTCATTACATTGTAAATATACTCTTAGGTAATCTGTTTGCACAGTTGTGGTTTCTCTACTTTGAAAAGAAATCTATGCATACGTTATGTTCTGAGATTTAAAGACGGACATTTTCTACATTGGGCATCTTTGGTTTACACTTGAAAAATGTCAGCCTTAATTTGTCTTATGTTTGCAGAAAACAAAAGCATTTGCATATTTGGTCTTTCCGAACTTGACTCTCTCTATCCTCCCGGAAGGATCATTAAAGGTGGAAGGGGAGCCAGTGGAACAGGCAATTATCACATCTGTTACCCAGGGTGCAATGTCAGGTATCTGTAACACTTACAGGAATTTTGTTTCATCTCAATCTTGAAGATTTATTAGTCTTTTCTGGGTATTCAATGTTTCCTTAGCATTCTTCTTTGTGTGAGCTCAGTATTTCTTTACTCCTAGTTTTGAATGAGTTAAATCTTAGTTTCACGTTAGTTCAATTGGCCTCATCTCCTTACCAACCTTTAGTAATTAATGGTCGAGGGCAATTGTATATTTATTCAATGGTCTGGTGAAACTGATTGTCCAGGAGTTATAATTTAAAAGGGCAGATGCAATTTCCCATCCTGATCAAATCAACTTCATCCTTGATTTCTTGGACAAAGTGCTGTATTCTTGATTCCCAACAGATTTCCCAGATTTTTGTCAACAATAGGTATCTAGTTGATCAAGGAAATGGTTTTCCCAGGAAAGCTTTAAAATTGGCTTCACTGTTCATTAGTATTTGACACTTCTAATCCTGGAACAATTTTTGGTTAATATCTCCCTCTTAGGTTAACAGAGGTTGGCATATTTCTGAGACTGTTGGAAGTCCAACTTGAGTCACCCCGAATTATCAACAGTTTCTCTAATTAGCAGGCGCTCTTCGTTTTAAGTTCTTCAGTATTACATGCAAGTGAAAATTTCTCTTTCTTGGTCGGAAGATGATTATGTCTCAGAAGTTTGTGTCTCTTTCTGGGTGCAAGAGTTTTGGTTATTGATCTAATTTGGTTCTTTCTTAAAACTGGTCCAGTGGATGATTATCTTCGATGTCTTGAACGAGGACGCGCCGCGAGTGCTAAGATGTCTGCTTTCCTCAGGAGGAGCTTGCCACCGCAAAACCCTAGTGACTCATCTAAAGCTGGGTGATTTCAAAAGCTATCGGGAGTAATTTACAGACAATCTCAATGGAAGTTTAACTGGTGTTGGTTTTTAAGCCAATCCTTTCTAAATGGTGGCAGCTGTACCTGATGAAAAGAAGGCCTATGCGAAAGATATTCATGTAACATTTGGCTGCTACTATAACCCCACCGCATGTTGTAGTCTGGTATTGGTAGGTGGGTTTTCAATCTCACAAGTATGGTCTGACCGGACGAAATTGTGTTTGGAGGTTCAATTATATGAAGAATTAATATATGCTATATGATGTTCCATTGTTCCCCTTCTTCTTAGTCACTTGTGTTTGTATTTTTGATTGGTGGATATACTTAAAAAATATAGAAGAATGAAAAAAAATTATGAAGGGAAACTTCACTTATTCATGGAGTATTAGTGTTTTTGTAATCATAACTTGAAACTTATAATTCTTGCAATGTTGGTATCCCAATTTTTTTCCTTTTAATTTCACATTTATTTTTTTTTTAAAAAAAAAACTGCAATACGTTCCACATTTTTCTGCCAAAGACGAGTATCGGGCCAAGGCCTCCACTTCCTTTGAACTAAAGTTGTTTTATCTGTAATATGACCTTTTAAGTTTCACATACCCATCTAGCCATATTGTATTGTAATAATGAAGTTGCTCTTCACATTGCTGCAAATCCATCTTTCATGAGCGTACCAAGCATATTGAAATCGATTGCCATATCGTTTGTGAGAAAGTCCTATAGGGTTTGATTCAAACTTCGTACATTTCCACTTCAAATCAAATCAACCTGTTGATATTTTCACCAATGCACTTGGAACATAGATCAATTTCATCACTTAATTCACAAGTTGGGCATTCACCATGATGACCTAGTTGGGCATTCATATATATATATAGGAAATGTTGAAATTATTGATGAAGTCCTTGGACGAAAGTGATTGTTATGACTGATGAGGAATCTCAAGCCTCCTCTAAAGCCTCTGTTAATCTTGATCTTGCTTTATTTGAACATGACCTCGATGAAGTTCCTGGTTTGGAGGACCTTTGATCACATGCCTACAGTGTTTGCATATTGCCCTATTTTTACTACTTTTCAGAGCACACATGGCTACAGTCTATCTGAGCCTTATTATTACCCCTATTGTATAACATGTTGCTCTATTGTTTTACTACTGCATCACATGATGCCCTGTTACGAATTTGATGCCTTGTTATGAATCTGATAAGATGACATTATTGCTGTAATATATTGCTCCTACTGCACTGCTGCAAATCTAAGCCTTATTACCTGTTGTTGCACCGCATGTTGCTCTGCTATTTAGCTACTGTATCACATGCTACTCTACTGTTGAATATTCAGATGTAATTTTTATTCCCCTTATATTACTTATCAGGTCCTATAAAAAGGTCCAGACCCTTTGTTCAAGGGCAGGATCCTTTAGATGAGTTCTTGTACTTCTCATAAATCCCTACCTTCTCTACTTCTCACTTTTGTTCAGTTGTTTTCTATCCTCCTTTTACTTCTATAAGTGTTCTCTGTTGAAATATTAATAAATCTGCAATTATTAAATTTTGTGTTTATTTCTCCTTTATTCGCTCCAATTTCACACTTGCTATTAAAATTCTTTGCACAACATTCCTGTAAGGTGGATTACTGCCTGATTTTACCCAGAAAATGATCCTTTTCCTACACCTTTCATTTTAATTTTTTGCATATTTTCATTAATTGTTATTATTTTCTATCACTTATTGCTTTTTATTCCTACTTACTATAATTATTCTTTAATTTTTACATACTGCTCTTTCACCCCCCATCAATGGGTGCCAGAAAATTAAAGAATAATTATAGTAAAAATTATTGAAAGCGCAGTATGTAAAAATTAAAGAATAATTATAGTAAGGTGGATGTGTCATATTATAATCTTCCTTTAATTGCTATAGCTGTAATCATGGTAACTAGCCATCAATAAGTGCCAGAAATGCATCACTTGAATGGATGATACATCATACATGATACATAAAATGCAAGTTGTTTGGTATCCTTCAATAATCCTCAAAAAGTTAATAACTAACTAGCCATCAATAGGTGCCAGAAAATGCATCACTTGGATGGATGATACATCATACATGATACATAAAATGCAAAATTGTTTGGTATCCTTCACTAATCCTCAAAAAGTTAATAACTTTTACATCTTATTATTCAAATCTCTCTCTAACTTTCTCACTCACTCCCCATCCATGGCCTCATCTAAAGAACTGACATGATGATGGAGGGTCAAAAAGATTGAAAAAAAAATCCAAAAGCTATCTGCACATTGGGCTCTGCTGCTGGTGAGAAGGATCAGTAAGCCTGTTCTCTGATGAGCAGCATTCCTGCATGAAGAACACCTCCTTCTTTTCCTCCACCATCTTCAAAATATTCTCAAACACACAAACATCACAAGGAATTCTCAAAACACCTGTCTGCTGAAACCCAAATTCCTCCTCTGCTTGTCTCAGTAGAATATGAAAAGCATGATGATCCAAATACTCTGTTGGTATTACGAATCTCTTCAACTCTTCTCCAACACAAACGGCAAGGTAGCCTTTTGGGATGGAGGATTCTGATAAAGAAAGTGTTCTCTTCAGAAACTTGATGCTCTTTCTGCTGCTGCTGCTGCTTCTGCTCATTGTCTTTGAGGAGTTGGCAAGCTTTCTCCACTTCTTGAGGATCTGTTGAAGCCTAACAATTTGTCTGATTTTGTTAGACTTCTTTGAATCCATGCCGATGGTGGTGTGCCTGTTTCTTGCTGTGGTCAACCTCAGATGCATATGTTTCCAATTTATAGAGGGTTGGGACTTGGGAGTCTGGGACCTTCAAATTCTGAGATTTAGAGGTGATTATATAAAATGATAAAATTTACTTATTTTATTCAGAAATTAGCTTTCCAGTTTAATCTGGACCATTAATTAAATTAATGACAGGGGACTGAGATTCTGAGGAGTAAAATATGATATTCATCTTTGGTTATGTGTGTGACTTGTTTGGTTTCCAATGCAAACCGCCCCAACAGTCAATGGACCTCGTACAATTCAATTGTACTTTTCAAACCTCTTTATTTTTTAATGCTCTGATTTAACTGCCGTCGTGGTCTTGGAATTAGGTATTTAAGATTTCAAGAGGATCCCATGTGAAGTAAATTTTTTTTTTTTTTTTAAATTATTACTTCGAATGAGCCCCGTTTGGCAATGGGCCGACCGGATAAGTAGTTTTTGATTTGAAAGTAATTGCCGATTGGCGTAGAAAAAAACTTTAGACTTTTGAATGAGTTATGGCCAAACGGGGCCTAATGAAGGAAGAAAAACTATGACCAATAAGCACCCCCATCGAGTCAATGAGTTTTAGCTTGACTAGAAACGAATTATCTTCGTTGTAACTTGTAAGTGAACGGTTAAGAGTTTATTTCGTTGCGTATAAATTTTTTTTTTTTTTCTTTTTTAAAAAAGAGTTTATTTCGTTGTACTTTATATTGTATATAATGCTATGCGATGAATATATTATCACCTTAAATAGGTATATATTTTAAATGCAACAAAATAAAATAATGATAATAAAATTATAATAGAGAGGAAATTATAATAGATAGGATTATTATCAGTTGATGAGAGATTAGTCTTTTAAGAAGGTTTGCTGTGTTTAGTTCATTAAAGAACAAGAGAGATGTTATATATCTCACTTTTATCTCAATTTAATGATGTGATATTGACAATCAACTCTTGGATCATTTTTTTAATTTTATTTTAAAAAAGATTTAATGGTTGATTTACAATGTCGATGTATAGCATTAATCAAATAACAAACCATTCTCAATCTACATTGATTACATGTAAGCAAATCAAACTTATCTGATACTTGAATAGTCTTAATTGATATTGCAAATTGATTTTTAAAAGTGAATTCTACTTAAAGTTTGTATGATTTGATATTAAAGTCGCCATCATACATGATGGTTAATTGGTTGAATACATTATATTCCCATATCTATGTTTATATCTTGCAAAAAAAAAATCTACGTAGTGTAAGATGGTATAACATCATGTGTAACAATGTCTATAGTCCAATTTTAACTTGTAACACTCAACAATTATTTTATAAAGAATATATAAAAATATAATAAAAGCATGGTAATTTTGGCTTCTAAATTTAGTAATAAAGAGAAGGGTTAATTACTTTTTTAGTACCTCAATTTTTACATTTTTTTTTTTCACATAGGTTTCAATTCATATCACATATAGTACATAACTTATGGGTAAATATAAATTTAGTACATCCATTATCATTTTGCCAATCAAACTAACAGATTGTCGTAGGGGTGGTCAAAACCACCCTAATGGCCACTTCTAAGACCCTAGGGGGGTGGTTTGGCCACCCTCAATGGCTAAAAATGGATGGCTGAAAGCACCCCCAAAGGCCTTGGAGGTGGCTGAGCCACCCCCTAAGACCATGGGAATGGTCGAACCATCCTTAGACCAACTGCAGAGGGTGGTCGAAACCACCCTCATTGCAGTATGTTAGTTTGGTTGAAAGAATGATAAAGAGGTACTAAACTGGTACTTGCCCATAAGTCAAATACCATCTATGATATGAATTGAAACCTAGATGAGAACAAATAAAAACGTAAAAACTTAGATACTAAAAATGTAATTAACCCTAAAAAGAAACTCACTAACCCATTAAACTTGCTATCAAATTGCAATCTCCCTCAAACTTTAAAGAAAAAAAATGCAATTGACCTTCCAAATTATTGATATTTTTACTTAGCTCCTTTCATTACGATCTTTTATTAAATATGATGATTTTTTTAAATGACAATAATACCCCTTCATCACACAACAACAACAACAACAACAAAAGAGAGAAATGTTACTTTTTTCTTTTTCTTTTTTTCTCCTGATCTTACATAGATATTATTTTCTAAAATAATTATGAGGGACTAATGTGAAAAGGTTTTTTTTTTTTTTAAGAAAATAATAGCTACGTAAAATTAGAAGAACACCAAGAGAAGATAAGGAGGAACTGTAGGATTTCTCTAAAAAAAAAAATTCACCATGGGAGCAGACTGTTGGGGTTATCCCACATTGGTTGTGAAAGGGCTAGTGATCAGTTTATAAGTGTGAGGAAAAATCTTATCTCTTGAGCTAGCTTTTAGGGTTGAGAGAGGCTCAAGACCACCTAACACCGGTATCAGAGCCCATATTTACCAACAAGTCTCAGTCTAACAATCCACTGAAGAAACGGGTTGTCACTACTCCGACCCAGGGCCCAATGTGTGAGGGAGAGATTATTGAGGTTATCTCACATCGGTTATGGAAGGGATTGGAGGTCCAGAAGGAACTAAGAGCATTATTAGTAGTTTAACCAAATTTTACTCATTAAAATAGTCAAAAGTACAATTTTCTCTATTTTAACTACCCATGTTTTTAAAGCACTCCCAAAGGCTTTACTATTTTAAGTTTTAACTATCAACTTTTACTGTTTCATTTAAATATTCTTCTTCAATGATAACTTTATTATTATTATTTAAAAAAAAAAATCAAAGAATAGGGAATGAGATATAAAATTTGTATTTTTTATTTTTATTTTTTTAATGAATAGTACTCACTATCTTTAGAGCATTCACAATGGAATAGCTAAATGTCATTTTTATCTAAAATAGCTCTTTAAATTGATAAAATACCATCTGCATTGGATAAGCTAAAAAAAATGTAGAATAAATTTTTTGTTAAATGAGCTAAAAAAAAAGCTACATGTAGCGGTAATATTGAAATAGCTATTTTCCTACATTTTCTCCCACGTCTATTTTTTTCTCCCACTATCTCTCACAAAATTTTCTTCCACGTTTTTTTTATTGGTTTTCTGTTTTCAAAATTTTCTCACACTATTTCTCTTTCACATCTCATTTTTCCAAAATTTTCTCCTATTATTTCTCTCTCTACATCACTTTTTTCTCAAAAGTTGAAAAATAAGATATTAAGAAAAATAAAATCATTATAAAAAATATAAAAATAATTAAAATTAAATGATATAGATAAAAATATAACTAATCGGATGTAGGAGATCCTTAAAAAGTTATTAGCTAAATTAGATAAATTGAGTTTTGATGAGCTATTTTACATAAAAAAGTAGCTCATCCATTGCGAATGCTCTTAGTAAATACTATTCATTTACCAAATCAGAGGCAATTGAGAATATGATTTTTAGTGATTTGGCTTACCAAAATAGTAAAAAAAACAAAAACAAACAAACTTGTTGAGGCTGCAAATAATTCTCTAAGTGAAATAAATTTTTTTTTTTTTTTTGAACTCTGATTGGTTACGTTAACTTTGTAATGATTTGTATTGTATAATAACGCGATCCCTACGTGGCTTTGGCTTATTGGTTGTTTAACCAAGGGTTGTAGTACGTACAATAATTAAAGAAAAAGAAAAAAGAAAGATAATGATTAACTAGCAATAGTTAAATCGTACGTACAACCGACAACGCGATCCGCACTCTAATCCACTAATGGTACTCCTTTAATAATGAATGATCTAAAATAACATGGCTGGCTATTATTATTGGGAGGTTAGAGATTAATTAATTTAATTTAATCCCAATCTTACGTACTTCATCAATAAAGAATTAAATCTATATGTCCTCAATAGGAAGCTCAATCAGTTGAAACCACGCTTAATAAAGCAGATGTCATTAATTCAAATCTCTTCTCCCTCTTGTGTGGACATGTGTAAAAAAAAAAAAATTAAATTAAATCTATCCTATTTTAAGCCCAATAACGAGAGAGAGAGAGAGAAGCTTGTCACTCCACCCCGTTACCCAGTCAAACAATGTGGTAGGAGTATTGCTGCGCCCTATTTATTTATTAATTTTTAAAATTAATATTAAATTCAAAAAGAATTACAAGGGTAAAAATGGGGATAAGTATCATATCATAATGGGTTGATTCTTGCTGCTCATGTGGGGTCAAGACAGTATATTACCGAACCTACAATTGCGGAAGCACTGGCAGCTTGGAAAATGGCCGAACTATGTGTGTTTTTGGAACTCAATCATGTCATTTTAGAAAGTGATTGCGTATGGAGGAATGCTCATGGGGTTGTTATAGTACTCTAATTAATGATGCAAAGCTGCTTTTACAAAGTGTTAGTCAATGGAGTGTTTGTCATGTAAATCATACAAGAAATATGGCAGCCCATAAGCTTGCAAAGTTGGCTTTATCTTTGGGTGAGGAAAGATTGTGGAGAGAGGACTACCCTTTCTGCGTCCGTGAATTGTAATTGATGATATTTATGTGTAATGGAATTTGTTACCCTTTCAAAAAAAAAAAAAACTATCGAATTTTTATCCAATGCAAAATTTAAAATATTAACTTTAAAAGAATAGAAAAAAAAAGATATAGAGATGGTATGTAGCATTATATTAGGAAGTAGAGCTAGCCAAACAGGTTGACGAGCCATGATTAGCCTCCATCTGGACACAATCCGTTTAGATAAATGGGTGGAAATCTCCAACCCGAATACGCCAAAATTGGCGGGTTACCGTGTCAACCCATCAACCCAGAGACAAAATTAGAGAGAGAGAGAGATCGAAGACAGAGTGAGAGGGAGAGGAAGAAAGAGACGTGAGCTGAGAGAGAGGGATGCGGTGGCGGTGTGAGAGAGAGAGGCGAGGCTAGTGAGCGGTGGCGTGTTAGGGTTTAATCTGAGGAGTTAAACCTAAGAGATGGAATTAGGGTGAGAAGAAAGGAAGAAGAAGGGGACGTCTAGGGTTGGTTTGCAAAAAAAGAAAGGAAGTAACATTCTCGTTGAAGTGAAAATAGATCTACAGCTTATTCAATAAAGTTGGACATGTGGAGCACATTGCATGAGGCTAAAATCAACTAGCAAGCATTATTGATATAATGCTTAGCAGTTGTATCAAGGTACAAACGAGTGTGTACCTTTTCTTGTGTTTTTTTAATTATTTTTTTAAAGAATTTTAACTAGTGTGGCAGGTCACCTATGAGTTAACTTGTTAATGACCCAAATTTATTAAGAAGGTAAACCTAAACCCGGTAACTTATTGTCGTGTCAAAATTGTCAACCCTAATTAGTAGTGAAAAGGTGGTTAGTAAAATTTACTAACCGTTAGGCGGTTAGTAACTTTAATAACCACTAAACTGAAAAATTTTTAAAATTATTATTTTTAAATAATATTATTTTATATGGTAATACAATAATATCATACTAGATACGACATCGTTTCATGTATTTACATATATATATATATATATATATATATATAGGTGATGTGGCAAGTGGTTCTTAGCGGTTAGTAGGCGATTATTAACTGCTTGCCTTTTCACCTCAACATTATATTCATGAGTAGTTGATATTTATTTTCATTTTGTGTGATATATATATTTATTAAAATTTTTAAAAATATGAAATTAAATGCTCTCTCATTTTTATGCTTATAGTTTTATGAATATATATATTAATTTGGTGATCAGATAAAAATGCATAAAAAAATTCAATATGAATAACGGAATATAAGAAAGATTTCTTTTATTTTTTTTAAACCAAGTATTCTTGATTTATATATATATAGTTAAAATAGTCAGATCGAGAAATGATTTTTTAGAGTATATGAAGGAATACAAGCTTCAATTTGAATAGATTCTACATGTAACATCATATCCATTTAATTATGGATTTTCAGTCCTTCATAATAAAATATGGAGAATTAAGTGGTTAGAAGGAATTACTTCATTTGGATTGGGGGCCATTATCTTATTTTGATAAAAGACGGGGGGCAAATCCTATTTTTCTTGGACGTAATTTTCCATATTACTAGAGTTCTTAGGGATGTAATCTAGATCTGGATGAGTCAATTGTAGTAAACTCGATCACCGACACTTCACCTTATGCCGGCAAGGAATGGAAGGATATCATTCTAAAATGAAGAGGGCAAGGCAGGTACACCGTACATGATCACATCCTCATTTCATTGTTGACCCTTGCATTCTCCTTTAACAGCCACTTCACTTCAAGGTAGTTGGTCCTGCTTTCAAGTGAAGGCTCGGGACATTTTGATATTCGTGCTCTTTCGCCTATTGTTTCCGTTCTATGGAACATGATCTTCTCCGGTTGACATAAATTGGAGAAGAGCTAATTTTATTTAAAGGAACAGATTGTCATTTCACTTTTATTTAGTCAATTGGAGATCGAGGTTTTAGGGTCTTTAATGGACCTGTTTCTTTTTTTTTTTTTAAATTTTCTTTCTTCAACATTGTCTCTTTCAATGGGGCACATTGTTGGGGATTCGACCCCTTCTTGGTTTTCTGATCATCCCTGTAATTATTTTTCTTGTATTGAAAAGTGTTGGGAATAATCCTACTCACATCGGCTCATTAGAAGAATTATGGGCCTCGATGCTAGTTAGAGGCTCAGGACAAGGAAGTCTTGGGAACTTTGATAATGGTCTCACCACGGGAGATGTCCAAGATATCTGGGTCTCAATCTCTCGATTTCTGAGAATTAATCTTATTCCATGGAATCTGAATTATGATCCTACTCCAAGCCGATTGGGATAGAAATAAAAAATCTGAATCCTATCAAGATTCTAGGTCCATATCATGCTCCAACGGTCCTAGTCCAAGTTGAAGTAGAAGATCTTTACATCTCAGACTATAAATAGGCCTCTATACAATTTATAAACCCTAAATTATTGTGCATTAAGCATACACACTTCTTTAGGACTTAGGCATCAAAGTTTCCTCAGATCGTGACATTGAAGATTCAAAGTGCCTCATAGAACGTCGATTTACCCCCAAAAACTTTTCTAACAAATAATAATAAAAGAAATAAAGAAAAACTATTTTATAGTATCCATGAATATATACGATGTCATATTATTTAAAAATTTGATGCATAGTCACAATAGATTCACATATTCTTTTAGCCTACCCACATACTTCATCATATATATCACCATTATTTGTGGTTCAATTGATGATGTACTCATTCTCTCTTAGAGGATGAACCGGGCTCTCCACTATCCAGGATCTTCGAGACACTGTCCCATGACTCCCATGAAGTACCTGCGAATTCTTATTTCTAGGAAGAATTGTTTTTATATGAAATAGTCAAAGTGTTTATTATTATTATTATTATTATGGGTTGCATAACTTGCATATATACTTTGAACTTGTTGTTGGGAAATAATTCCACATTACCTATAGATAAGACCAAGGACAGATTCAGGTTTCAATTTGGAGAGGGACTAAGGGCCAAAAAATTTTTAGGGAGGGACCATTTTATTATTATTATTATTATTTTTTACTTTAAATTGATTTTTTCTTTTGATTTGGGGGGGACCAGGGCCACTCCTAGTTACCCCTAAACTCATTATTGGACAAGATTTTAGGCATGCTTATAAAGAATGAACAACTCTTTCTTGTAAAACGGTTTTATGAGATGAGTTAGGCTCACGAATTTTTTCATGGTGTCATAGGACAAATATGGCTCACATTACTTATCTCTTGGGCATGTTTATAATAAATGAACAATTCTCTCTTATAAAATTGAGTTTTATGAGATAAGTTACATGAGTATTATATATATATTTTGAGTAAAAGTCTTATAATTATTGAAATTAATTTCGTGAGATCCATGAAATGTGGCATTGCGACGTAGGTGGGTAGTAATAATTTCCTCAGATCCATGAATTGGTACTTTACAGCTTAGCCATTATTTAAATGTAATTAACCTTAATTTGTACGACCTTTTCATTCCTGAGTTATTTAGTTACCAAAGAGATGCAACCTTAATTAATAAATTGCTAATCAGCTGTCATCCATGCTATATATATGCTTGCAAATGTTGTAGCCGTCAGGTGGGTTCGTCTTAAATCTAAATCTAAAGTTGAGTACAGCAGGGAGTTTTCAACTATTCCTTCATAATTAATTGTCTTCTATGCAACTGACTTCCTTTTTTTTTTTTCAATTGTCGCAAGAATATTGTAAGCCCACATATAAACAGTCTCCCAACCCCTCTCTCTCTCTCTCTCTATATATAATAATAATAATTATTATAATTATTGTCCTCCTTTTTAATATTTTAATTTAGTTGTGTTTGGAATTGAGAAAAATTCATTTGGATGAGCCAAGTTGCACCACCATATTCTATTCTAATACTTGAGCGTGATTTGACAAGTTTCTTGAACTTTAAAATCTCTCAAGTTGAACTTTAAACTATAAATTGCAGTCAATTTACCCCTTAGTCAATTTTTGCCATGATTGTGAAAACAACTCAAAAAAGAAAAGAAAAAAAAAAATTTGAAAGTAGGTTTATGGGTTGTGAAAATTATAGTCTTTATGGACACTACATTTTGCTCCCAAAATTAGACAATCACAAAAATCACATTGTCCTCCCAAAAACCACATAACACAAGGCTTTTGTGATTGTAAAGGATTAATCGTGTGGGTGGGCGGAATTTTAGGGAAAAAAATTGGCTTAATTGATCACATGCGGGATCACAATTCCATCAGATAATACAGCATTGACTAACAGAGAGGTATAATTGAAAAAAATTTAAACTCTTAGAGCTACAATGCAAAAATTAAAACATTGGGAGTTGAATTGAAAATCGGCTTAAACTTTGAATGAGCAAAGTGTACTTTTTCCAAATTTGAGTAAAAATTGTAGTACTTTTCGTCGATTAATAAGGAATTCACAATTAATTATCAATCCGTTATGATTTAGTACTGTAATTAGGGTGTGTATTTCGGCCATTATAGCTACTGACCTGCCAAAACTTAAGGGTTCACATCGGTTCAAAATTTGTTTCTTGTGATTATTCATTATGTATGTAGTAGAAAAGAAATATAATATACTACACTTTGTACTTTAATTAATTTAACCATGTATCCTATTGGGACTTTGGGCCGTTGGAATAGTCCAACTATTCAGATGGAAGGAGAGAGTCCCAGAGATTGGTGAGGCCCGAAACCGAGCCCTTTTAAGTTTTGCGAAATCAAAGACAATAAGAAAATATCAATCATCACACAACTAACGCAAAATTTTGGTAGCGAATTGAAAACCTTTGAAATATTCTTCAAAACTAAAATTATTCTAGAGTAGCTAAACTCAAAAATCAATCTATTATAAAAATATGAGAAATTATAAGTTGTTCATACTTACAAAAGTTAACACACCCTTATACTAGATAAGTGACCCGCTTACCCGCCATTGCAATAGTTCTCCTAAAACTTTTGGATAATTCTTCTATTTGATCTTCTTTATTAGAACTCCAATAGGCTTCATATGTTATTGAGGAAAGATTTTGGTTTACAACAAAGATTCTAAGAGAAAAGCAATTGAAAGCACAAAAACATGAGTTTTCTTGGAAATATTGCCTCAAATTCTTACAAAATTTGTGCTCTAAAAGTTCTTAAATAGACTTGAGAAAGTAGCCTTAAAATTATAAAGTCGGTTCCCAAAATGTGCAGAATTTATGTCCTCTATTCACGACCAGTTTTGACTTGGTAAGTATTAGAATTGGAATATTTTCTTGAAATACAAAGTTGTAGAAGTTGGAGTCAGGTTTCCAACTCCATTATAAGTTTGCTTCAATCGAAGCTCAGAATAAAAATTTATGACCATTTTAGTCCGGCTAGATTTATATTGACAGTATACAAAAAATTGAATAAACATGTTTTGGTTCAACTTTTCACTAATTTAACCCTAAAACAAAACTTAAAACCAAATATGTTTTGACACTAAATTAATTTACAAAGACTAAAAACCTAACAATAAATAAGCACAAATCTTCCAAATAACACCCCAATCATAGTAGGACTCTCAAGATCACATCAACCTCGAGAAACAAGGGATCTGACTAATGCCAGCCTATATAAGGAGGTCTCTATACATGAAGATAAAAAAAGGTCAACTCTTTGTAAATTTGAGTTGTTTAAAATCTCAACCATTAAAGTAATCTAATGGCTTAAAATAAAACACCAAATTTTTTTAGTGGATAGCATATATTTCTAGGTTGAATTTCAAAATTCAAAATTTTAAGTTTATTTCTCCTATATTAAATGGGTGTTTAATTTTAAGCAATTAGATCTCTTTAATGACTGAGATTTTTAAAAAACTTGCTAGCGATTTCTCAAAATTGCTAGGGATCTTGATCCGGTCTCTATACATCAAGATAAAAAAGGTCAACTCTATGTAAATTTGAGTTGTTATTATGATACAGAACAAATTACTAATTTAGGCATCAGAATTATATCCTGACCACCTTTTGGATCGATCAAAATTTCCCATGAAAACACTATGAATCCATAGTGTAATGCGATTTACTTAATGGGGGGGCACTTTGGAATCTTCAAGTGGCATATTCTTTTCATGTCAATTATCTTGATTATAAACCATGGCGCTAAGAAACATGTCGGTCACTTCTCACATATTGGAGCTAGCACCTGATACTATTGGTCCTATATGGCTATGTTTGGGAACAGTGGTCGCACTGGACTTTGTAAGTTTCAAATTTTTTTTTCTTAAAATTAATCTCAATATTCTTATTTTTTATATTACATCAATCACTTTTTATCACTTTTCAAATAAATAAATTACTACAAAATAAAAAATTTTACTTTTCTATACAAAATCATTCTTACTTTTTTTTCTCATATCAATTAAATTTGCTACAGTTCCAGTCCACTTCTACTATTCCCAAACGCTATATGTCGAAAAAAAAAAAAGGTGTGACGGCAAATACAGATTTTCAGTAATCTTATTCTTATCCGTTTACTTGTCATTGTTTGGACAAACAGGTCGATAGTACAAGATTTTCTTGTATTACCATTAACGATTCGGACAATAAAATTACTAAAATTCTTTATCAGGCTGTCACAAACTTTTCCACGCAAATTGCCAAGAGAGTAGGAAGGAACAAGAATGCACATATATTTGGCCGCAGGTTTGGTGGTCTGTACGACGACTGTACGAGCACCAGACACGAAATGCTCTAATGTGTTATTTGGTTCGCTGGTACACGAAATGGTCTTATGTGGAAATCATAACCAGTGGGATGTTGGCCACCCAGTACCCCATTACGTGGTTTATTGATTGGACAACTCTTTTTTCCTTGGATGATTAAAAATCTGAAAGGAAATATAAAGTTTGATAATGTAAATGCATGATAAGATGATCACGATCCAATCCTTTTCTTTTCTTTTTTTCTTTTCTCTTTTTTATCTACCTCTTATTGCAAGCCTTTAATTTGGAATTTGTTTTCATTATCTCAAACACTTTTCCAAATCCCACTACCATTCTCCCCCCCTCCCGGTGCTGTACTACTGCTCCTCAGTCCTCACCATCACCGAAAACGACGTCACAGACTAATTAACTTGCTTTATTCTTAGTTTGAGTTTCCCTCTTTTATTGGCTTTTCGAAAGCAAGCATCCTTAAAAGAAAAAAAAAACAAACAAAACAAACAAAGTTGGAAACGAAACGGCTGGAAGGCTCAATCTAACCGTAGAATTAGTGGAAGAATTCGATGCGTCATGCGGGAGGCGTGGGTCTTGTTTGGCGAGTGGCCACCTCTTATCTCCTCCATTTTTTTTTTTTAATCTTAATTTTTTGGTTTTTGGTTTTGCTGCGCCTTGTCAGACTCTCACTCTCCATAATATCACCTTCTACTCTATGAATGTACCCATCCATTTCATTTTAATAACGAGAATGCCCTTCACTCTTCAGTTTAATTTGTTTTGTAAAAATATCATCCGTTACTCATCATCATCTCATATATATATATTGTCATGCCAATTTGCCATGCATGACAACAAAAATTAATATTTCTTTTCGTGGGATAAAATATTAATAATTTGACCGACAAAATAAGAAAATAGAAAGGATAAAAAGAGAGATAATTTTGTCTTAAGCTAATAGAATTGATTGATGAGGCTTTTACATTATATATATATATATATAGATATATATTATCGTCAATAGTAGCAATCTCAATGATTGATGGAAAATAATAGGAGTCCTGCATATATATACACACTAGTAACACTAGTACATTAAAGTACCTTTAGACCTGATTTGAAAAATCTAGTTTATGCTTGCTGGGTGATTGTTTTGAAACGTGTTTTTTGTATTTTGATTTGCAAGAGTTTATTTTATTTTTATTATTATTTTGATAAGATTGAACATTGAAAAGTTCTTTTGGTGGCATTTGATAGGAGTTATCTTCGTGGGTTCACTTGAAAAAATTCATTTGGTAATACACACACACATATATATATATATATATATATATATATATATATGAGCGTAGAGGTTGATTTCTTATTTATTAAAATTTTGTTTTAAAAAGTATAGAGATAACTATATATGCGGCCACCCCAATGGAGTAGAAGGGGTGGCCGCACAGCAACTTCTAATCAGGGTGGCCTTGTGACCACTAGCTCTTCTCCTCCAATGAGGGTGGCCGTGTGAGAAGTCTTCTAAAATGTATTTTGAGTTAAAAATTTAACAATTACTGTTTTAAATTTTGTTATTTGAATAGTTTTGTTTGGTAACTATTTTATGGTCAAAAGTGTGCTTTTAAAAAGCTTACCAATCATAACATAGATGTAACTTATAATTAGTTCTTATCTTAAATATCCAATTATATTTACTAATAGTTTTACTAAATACATAAATATATTAGGGGAAATTTCACTTTACACTCCTGTCTTGAATTATTGCGCAATTTGACATACTCCTTCGAATTCTGAAATATCTAAATTTGGACTTTTGAACTTTCAATTGCAGTCAATTTGAATCAATTTATCACATTTTAAATGTTAAAAGTGAAACAATGACGTTTATACCCATTTTTTTAAAAATTTTAAATTTACCCTTAATTTCAAATTATAAATTAAAAATATATATAATAATAATAAAAAAATACCAGGTGACCCACGGTTGGGCCACCTTATGATCTTTTTTTTTCACAGTAGAATTGAGAAGTCCAAATTGAGAGGTTTCAAAGTTCAAAAAGTATGTCAAAATGTTTTTAATATTTTTGAGTAAAAACATGAAAACGTTTATTTCTTATAACCAAAAAAAAAAGGGGGAAAAAAATAGAAAAAGGTCGTCGTGTCCCACATAATTTTCTCATGTCTGTAACTTTTTTGTTTTTGTTTTTGAGGTAAGGGCATGTGTGTAAATTAGTGATAAAGTAGGAGCTAAGTTTTGCTTACATTGCTTGTACAAATGAATCACGCATTCAAAGGCGACCACATACATTATTTCTGAATATGTATATATATATATATAGATGAGGAGACACCAATGAAAGAAGCTCATAAAATTATAATTAGAAGGGCGATATATAGCTAGAGAGATCATGGAATGGAGAAAATGTTATCTGGATGTCATACTTGTTCCACTGGGCTTCTTCATAACCATTGCTTATCATGTCTGGCTTTGGCATAAGGTCCGCACTCAACCTCTCACCACCATCATCGGCACAAATGCTAGAGGCCGCCGTTTCTGGGTCTCCGCCATGATGAAGGTACAGTACTTCTTTCTGGGAATTATATTGAGTGGAAACCTAGCTAGCTCATGATACATGATACGTAGTCCACAAGAAAGCATGCTTTTTTGTTGTTGTGATATTTAAACAGTTATAGTCCTGCAGAAGCAAGCATACGTGTGAAACTACATCTATAATATTGCAGGCCCTGCGATACGAATCTCTTTCCTCTTTAAACAGTTCTTTAGGAGTGTTTGGTTATGAAAATAAAAATGCAGTATAAGAAGATGGAAGTCTAAGTGAGGTCATGTGATTGATTCTGGGCTTAAAATGATATATTTGAGTTACTTTTAGTACGAGGAAGAATGATTATTTCATTAGAAAAATGAAACAATATGTATTAAAATATATGAAAAATAGGATACATGCAATAACTTTGGCGTTACAAATTTACCCAAGTTTCAGCTTTGTTGTCCGAGAATTGATCAGGTGTCGTCATGTCTGTAATCTACCATGATTGATACTGAGAAGTGGTTTGAAAAGTTTATGGGATTGTCTAATCATGGAGCAATAATAGTACGTGTGTTGGAACACGTACATGGCCTGTCGTTTAATCAAAGGTGGCCACTGGGCACTGGCCACCAACTTATCTTCTTCGCTTTCGTGGTGTAATCACGATGGCGATTAATGCAATCTTCCTCGATAGACGTCGCTGTTACATCGGAAAAACAATTTATTTTTCTTTGTTTTTTTTTTTTTTTTTACTGAGGTTAAAAAAATTGTTTGATTGACCAATGAGGTGGTCGGTGGCCGGTGGGTAAATATAAAATAAAAATAATTTCACAATTTTGACAGGACAACGACAAGAAGAACATCCTCGCGGTCCAGTCGCTTAGGAACACAATCATGGGATCAACCTTGATGGCCACGACGTCGATCCTCCTTTGCTCGGGGCTGGCAGCCGTCATAAGCAGCACCTACAGCGTGAAGAAGCCGCTAAACGACACAGTTTATGGGGCCCATGGGGAGTTCATGGTGGCATTGAAGTACGTGACGCTGCTCACCATCTTCCTCTTCTCATTTTTCTGCCACTCTCTGTCCATTAGATTCATCAACCAGGTGAACATCCTCATCAACACTCCACAGGACGCCACGTCGATAGTGACGCCAGAGTACGTTTACGAGCTCTTGGAGAAGGGTTTCCTGCTGAATACAGTGGGAAACAGGCTCTTCCATATTGGGCTTCCCTTTCTGCTGTGGATATTTGGTCCTGTGTTGGTGTTCTTGTGTTCTGTAACAATGGTGCCAGTGCTTTACAATCTTGACTTTGTTTTTGGGACTGCGAAGGGCAAAAATGAGAATCGTGACGATGACTTTGTATGAATATATATAGTGCCAAAAAAAAAAAAAAGAAATGGGAATTTGGATGTTGTTATTGAGTCTGTCCATTTGGCCCGCTTGAAGAAAACTTTTGTCTGAGATTTGTAATTTTTCTACTTTGCTTATATTATAGGGTAGCTTTTGTTGTAAAGAAATTGCTATAATTTGCCATGCAAGAAAGGTAAGTCTAGAAAAGATGGAAACCACAATAGATTGTCATTTGTATATCCAAAGGCAATAATACATGTTGATGGTTTCAAAAGCAACTGGTCAAAAGAAAGAAAAGAGAAAATCCACCTACCAATCATGTTAAGCCACTTTTATGATCCTTATATTACTCTTAAACGTTTAAAAAATTGCAATGTCAGGTTTTCATAGTTGAATAGTTTGTAATATTATTATCGCTTTTACTGTTAGGATTTAGCGATTAGGATCCCCTAAAACTTAAAAGAAATTATAGATTTTAAAATTACAAAATTCGGGTAATTCCTTAAATTGAACGGCTTTAAAAATGTCACCTGCTAAAAAGATGGTATGTTACCAATGAAAATTTAAGTATCTTTTCATTAGGTTTTTGCTCTCGATCTCTCTCTACATATATGTTGTAGAAAAACATTGAACCAAAAACTGTCTTTTAATTTTCTAGAACAATAAGCATCTATGCAAAAGTGAAAAAAATAAAAAAAAGCAATTTCAGAAATAAATTATTATTTTTTGCTTGCATCAATAACATGTCACCTTTTTAATACGTGGCATTTTTCAAGCTAAATTTTGTAACATGAAACCTCAAGAACGGGTTGAATTCTATAATTTTAGAATCTACAATTTCAAATAAATTGGGATTTAGGATTAAATCAAATGATTAATAGAAAAAATGTCCTTTATATTCCTATAAAACTTATAAAAATACAAAATTACCCTAATTAAATTATTACCAAATAAAAAAAGGAACAACCTACTCATGGGTTAGCCGTGGAGCAATTTTTATTGGATTTTATTATTATTATTTTTAAAAATGAGTATTTTGAGGTCCTCCATTAGGATTAAACAAGTAGGGTGAAAATGCAAAATTCTTAAACGTGAGAATCCAAAATTGTAACTTTTCAAACTGTAAGGGTATAATTGTAAAAGTATGAGTAAGTAAAGTTTTCCCGAAAAGCTGGAACTCATAATTTTATATCATAATTATGATTTATAAAGTTATAAAATTAGGAAAAGGATGAAAATATAGAAGATTGCCGGAATAAACTTAAAACTGATCTCCTATTCTAATTTCTATCACTACAAAAAAAATAGAGGTTTAAGGCATTCATAATGGAATAGGCATTCATAATGGAATAGCCAATTTTTAATGTAAAATAACTCCTCAAAACTCAATTTATCTAGTTTAGTTAATGACTTTTTAAGAGCATTCACAATGGAGGAGCTAAATGACACTTTTATCTAAAATAGTTCCTTAAATTGATAAAATACCCTCTACATTGGAGAAAATAAAAAAAATGTAAAATAGATATTTTATTAAATGAGCTAAAAAAAAAAGTTACATGTGGCGGTACTATTCAAAGAGCTATTTTCCTAAATTTTCTTCTCAAGTCTTTTTTTCTCCCACTATCTCTCCCAAAATTTTATTCCCACATTTTTTTTATTATTTCTCTTATCTGTTTTCTCTTTTTTCAAAATTGTCTCTTAGTATTTCTCTTTTACATATCATTTTTTTCCAAAATTTTCTCATATTATTTATCTCTCAACATCACTTTTTTCTCAAAAGTTGAAAAATAAGATATTTAAGAAAAATACAATCATTACAAAAAATTAAAAAAAAATGAAATGATATAGATAAAAATATAACTAATTGGATATAGGAGATTCTTAAAAAGTCATTAGTTAAATTAGATAAATTGAGTTTTAAAGAGCTATTTTACATAAAAAATTAGCTCTTCTATTGCGAATGCCCTAAGGGCCTCCTATATCCGATTAGTTATATTTTTATCTGTATCATTTAATTTTTATTTATTTTTATTTTTTATAATGATTGTATTTTTCTTAAATATCTTATTTTTCAAATTTTGAGAATAAAGTGATGTGGATAGAGAAATAATAAGAGAAAATTTTGGAAAAAATGAGATGTGAAAGAGAAATAGTAGGAGAAAATTTTGATAAAAAAAAATAGGTGAGAGAAACAATAAAAAAAAAAACATGGGAAGAAAATTTTTAAGAGATAATAGAAAAAAAAAAATTTAGAAAATAACTATTTGAATAATTTTTTAGCTCATTTAATAAAATATCTATTATACATTTTTTTTAACTTATCCAATGTAGATAGTATTTTATCAATTTAAGAAACTATTTTAGATAAAAGTGTCATTTAGCTCATTCATTGTGAATGCTCTTAATGATAGTTTAGGGCTAAAAAACTGCCACTACAAAAGTAGTGATGGTTTTGTAGTGATATTTCTAAATGGTGGTTGAACAATGGTACAAAAATGAGAGAAAGTGTCGTTTTTTATTTTTTAAAAATCATCACTAATTAAAATGTGTTGGTTTTTTTAAAAACCATTACTTTTTTAAAAGGAGTCAATTTTTTTTTTTAAAAAATCCATAACTAATTAAAAGGTGTCGATTTTTTTTAAAAAAAACCCATCACTAGTTAAAAGGTATCGATTTTTTAAAAAACAACACTAGTTTTTTTTTTAATATATATATTTTTCCATAAAATATTGTCGTTTTAAATGGACAATAAGACCCTTCCATCCAATGCATCAAACAGAGTTATTTAGAGCTGGTAATTTTAACACAATTCGACACGAAATTAACGGATTTGAGTAAAAAAATAAGTCAACCCATTTGTAACCCTTTTATTTCGGTCTGATGGGTCGTGTCACAGACCGCCTGACATGATTATGTATTATTATTATTTTTTTCTAAAGGAAAAAAGGATTAGCAGTCAAAGAGTAGTGAGAGTAGTGATATTGGCCATTCTGGAATCTGGCGTGTTTGAACAGTAAGTACGCGGGTGACATGGTACATGCCACGTCTTCCCAGATTTAAAAAAAAAAATAAAAAAAACTGCTTCGAAATTCAAAACCCATCATCATTTTCATTTCCCCCCAATTTCTTCCGCGTCAAAACCTATCCCCCATACCCATTTTTCGTTTTCCCCATTTTCTCCCCCACCAACACCTGCGTCGTGATCTCCTCTCTCCACCGTGCGTCTCCCCACCTTCACCTTCACCGCCGCCGACGAACCCGTCCATCAGCTCCTGCCAGAACGGTTCGGATTTTTCCTCCCTAACCAATTTTCTCCCCCACCTGCACTGTGCGTCCTCTCCTCTCCCCACTGTTACCGTCGCCGACGACCACTTCCTTATGGCGTTCCCAGCGATGCCCATAAGGTACATAATCTTTCTTTTGGTTTATGGGGTTTTTTTATTTATTTTTATTTTTTTATGTGATTTAATCTGGCAATAAGGGTTTTAGTTTGCGTCTATTGTATTGAACCCGCACCTTTACTACTAATGTAGTATTTGTTATCCATATTCTGATTGACTTATTATTTCAAAACTTGGTCTGATTTATTGGGATTTTAGGTAAGAGTTTGGATGACATGGCCTCCGGAAATCGGTCTTCGAAGTTAGTGATAAGCATCCAGGTTGAACTTCCATCTCCCATCTCCCTCCCTTTTTCTTTTCCGTGTTGTTGTTTTTTGTATTTGATATTTGTTTTTCTTTTTAATTACAAGTGTATCTGTTGCCCGTTGGTATGGTGGCTTTTGTAAAGGTTATAATGCGAGTGATTCAGATTCGGATGAACTGAAGTGTGATCCTTACGTAGAGCCTATCATCCTCCATATCGAAAACAATTAAATGTGAGTTGGCAACCCTATTGCTTTCAGCCTTGTTTTGCTTATTTCTCTCGTTACCTTGTTCTTAAATGGTATGGCAAGAATTTATATTTACAAAAGAGACCATGGATTTATCTCCATTTCATCCACTGTCACTTAATATGCTTTTCGTTTCTAGTTTGGTGAGAATCAATGTTGTGGTTCACATACAAATTTGTTTTTATTTGGCAGTAAGGCTTGGTTAAGATTTGATTAGCATTCTTAACCCCATATTTTAGTCGGTTGTTTTACCTTTTTTGTGATCTTACTATTATTTGTTTTGTATAGATTGACATGCTTACATTTCACCGCTTCTTGTTTAATTCATGTTAGTTGTGTCAACATTGAAGCTCCTCCCTTTCCCTAATTGTTCACTTGTCCCATAAAATGCAATCTTTTGTTTTGTTTGCCTCTCTCTCTCTGTTCTTTTTTTTTGGGGGGGGGGGGGACAGTTTCATTGCACTGGATCTTATTCACTGATTTAGTCAAATGTTCTATTTATATTGTAGTGATCCCATTCAACTTATCATTTTCTAAATGAGATTGAATTGATGTAGCTTTAAGAGAACCCCTGTTTATGGTAGAAAATACTGAGCAGTTATTGAGTAATATGTCACTGCAATGAACATACATATAGAACAATGATTGTGAGACCTACTTGGAGTCAAGATGCAGAAGAGAAAACCTAATTTTTGTTTTGTTCCTCTCCTTCTCCTCACGCTGCACCGCCCTTCACTCTTCAGTTTTCAACCCCTTCTTCTTCCTCCATTGATTTTCATTTTTCCACTCTCTCCCGCTCGACGCTCTCTCTCTCTTTGCTCTCCACTCGTTGCCGACGTCGCAGCCGCTCTCCCCCTCTCTTTGCTGTGCCACCGACATCGCTCTGCTGCTCTCTCTCTCTCTTCCACAGACAAAGTTAATCTTAATCAAAATCTGACACGAAATTGTCCACCTAACAAAATGTCATATCATTCAAGCTGAAAAACTATTTAAAATTTTGGAAAAATTTCAGATTTTGATGACTTTTGGTATTCTGTCAAGTCTCAGCCCCTTTTTCTGCCCAATCTCTTAGTCTGTTTGGCTATTTTTTTTCATCTCACCAACCAAATTACCAAGGCTGCCTGATTTTGGTTGCTTTGCAGACTTTCAATGGCAATTTTGTGCACTGTTTTACTATGTTTGGTGGACAATGATGACAAACTTAAACTTGTTGATTTTTGAATTTTCTGCTGATTTCTTAGTCACGTGTTTCAAAGTTCCTTTTTTTAGTTTGGCATAGTTTTGGTGGGCAGTAACATTTCCTTTAATTGTTTTCTCTCTTTTGTGGCTTTAGACTTTTTGGTTGCTATTTCCTTTGATTTAGGTCTTGGGTTATCATGGCTACTATTCCATGCCGTGAGATCCATCTTGGTGAGAGGGGCCTCTTTGATCACCTTGAGAAAGGGAAGCCCAAGCTTGATGATCTCATTTGAGATAATTAGATTACTTTTATAACATTTTAGCACAAATTAAGACTTTTGTTCATTCTTCAACTTTTCTTCTTTGTGGTCTTCTTTCTTCCATGTCTTGATGGCTTAATATGGCAACCTTTTGGTCTCTCATGCAGTCAAATTTAACAGATTTTGTTCTTGATTCATTTTTCTTTGGCCATTTAAATTGGTTCAGTTACTATATATAAACGTTGTTATCTTCAATTCTTACCACGACAAGCAATTAAGGGAATCCAAAGGGTAAACTAAAATTTGAAAGATATGCCCATAAAGAACCAAGAATGAAATCAGGAACAAACGAATAACAGGAAAGATATCCCATCCCAAGATTGTTAATATTAGTTATTTTTTCAACATATTGATATTTTTTTTTCAAATTAGGATTTGATGACTTTCATTAATAAATTGTAATTAAACGTTTTTTTTCATAATGGAATTTGTAGGAAAATGTTATTTTATTTATATTTGGTGGAGTATGGTATTGTCTTCTTATATATACATAAAAGTATTATTTTTATGTTTTGATATATATGTTCCATTTTTTTTTTAAGATCCAACAGTTAGCTTTTGATCTAACCGTTTAATTTCTTGTATAGATTAGACTTGAACACGTGACATGTTGGTCATGCAAAATCTAGAGAGAAACGAACAAATCCCAATTGTTGGATTTATTGGGCACATCCTAACCGTCCATTTCTTATCATCTGCATTAAAAGCATTCAACTACCCCCATTTACTTCAAGGTTAATCCAACGGCTGTGATTAGCCAATAAGCTAGTAGTATAGTGTACATGGCTTACAATTCTCCACACTGCCCCACACACACTTTCAAATTCCCAAGAATCATCTTCACCGTCCATCCGCAAATTGCATCCTAACCATCCATTTAATTTTAACCCTAAATCTAATTTATCTTTCTCATTCTCACATCACACTTCACGCAGCCTGCAACCACAACCCAAATCACTTTTCTCTTCCATTTTCTACTCCTTCCTCCCCCTTCTTCCTTCGTTCTTACCCACACACAACTTGAATTTTTCATTCTCAACACAGAAATGCACACAACCCTAGCAATCTCATGAAACTCTCACACGATTTCATTATCTCTTGAAGCAGCGAAGCTTATCGTTCTTTGGAAATCAAACTACATCTCTCAATCAAAGATTATCTTCACCGCCTATTCTCTCTCTCTGTTGTGGTTTCTGCTTAGATTTTTTTTTTTTTGGGGTATTTTGTTACCGAGCTTGAGCCACTTGAGTACTTGGCTCGGCTCGAAATTGTCCTTGTAGTGATCCCGAGCTATTATACCTAGGGTTGACAATTTTGACACGACCCGACAACTCGACACGAAATTAGCGGGTTTTGATCATAAACAGGTCAACCCGTTTATTATGCTATAAATGGATCATTCGACACTCATCCCGTTTATTTTTTATTTTTTTTAAAAGCCCAGTCATTCGACACTCATCCCATCATTCCTGCATTCCACCTAAAAGCTGCAGACTTCACTTTCCAAATTCCCACTACTTTTTCCTTTGTTTTTTTCTCCTCCTTTTTCTTCCCCTATCGACAATCTCACCCACTCCACATCTCCTTTATTTATGTTAAGTTTTTTAAGAGGGAGAAAGATATGGAGGCTGCCACCTCTTAATATTATTCAAGCTTATTTAACCTAATACAAACAACCAAATATATAGGCTAAACCCTAATGACATAAAGACCAAACTACCCTTGAAACCCTAATGACTCAAAACCCTAATATCTCTTCTAACACTCTCCCTCAAGGTGGAGCATATACATCATATGAATCTAGTTTGGAAGGTACAAGCAAATGAAAAACAACTAGAAAAATATACTCTAATACTCCCCCTAAAGTTGGAATAGCTTGGCGCACACAATACAAATAACAAGATAATTAAATAAAACTTCAACGTTGGTCGAAAACTCGTCGGAAACTTGAATAACCATTTGATCGGTTCTCGCCGAAAAACACCAAGGCTGGGTGGATGCAACTATCACTTGATCGGTTTTCGCCGAAGAATCCAAGGCCGGTCGGAGACATCAATCACCAACAACAAACAACAAATTTTTTCACATGATTAACCAACAAGATTTGCCGGAAAACAGCTACTACAAAAAAAAAACTTTGCCAGAGCATCGTCGGAAAATGCAGAATAGGCCGACCACTTCAAAAACAGCAACAACAGACTCAAACGTTGAACATAGATCAACGTTTCAACAACCCAAACATCAATCAGCTGGATTTTTTTTTTTTTTTCTTTTTCTGATGGTCACTGCACCACGCCGGCCACCTTACATCAACCATAGATCAGGCTGGCCAACATCACAGAACACCAAAACACAACCATTTTTTTTTTCTCATCGGAAGAGTGTTCCGGTCACCATGAAACAAGGAAAAAAAAATTGCTCTAGAGAGCTCTTCGATGGTACTGCTCATGTGGTCGTCGAGGGTACTCCTCGTGTGGGCATTATGCCCACATGGGTGGTGCTGCCACCAGAAAAACCCTCAACATAACAACACAAATAGAGCGGAAAAAATACTACTACAAAGGATTCAAACCTTAAGGCTCTGATACCATGTTAAGATTTTTAAAAGGGAGAAAGATATGGAGGCTGCCGCCTCTTAATATTATTCAAGCCTATTTAACCTAACACAAACAACCAAATATATAGGCTAAACCCTAATGACATAAAGACCAAACTACTCTTGAAACCCTAATGACTCAAAACCTTAATATCTCTTCTAACAATTTATTTTTCCTTTCTTTTTCTCCTCTTTCTTCATGCTCCAGCCTTGAGCCTCCCACCTTCTCTCTTTCTCCCTCTCATAGTCCACATACTTACTCTTGAGTCATTGAGGCATCCTTCT
Source organism: Carpinus viminea (assembly GCA_013348765.1). Lineage (NCBI taxonomy): Eukaryota > Viridiplantae > Streptophyta > Magnoliopsida > Fagales > Betulaceae > Carpinus > Carpinus viminea. The sequence goes on along the minus strand of CP054670.1, from coordinate 9,814,624 downwards.
TCTCTCCCAAACTCCCACTACTATTAGCCTATTACCCACACCACACGGTCCACACCAACATATATTTCTTCCACCAAATCATAAATCTCATTCATTCAAAAATGGGTTCCAAACTTTCAAGAGAAATCTCCTTTGTTCAGAGAAAGACTAGACAGAGTCTCAGAGACGAAGACGATAGAGAGAGCAAAAGAGATTTACATATATTTTTTTTAAAAGGTTAAACGGGTCGTGTCAGGTGACTTGTTTAACCAACTGTGTCGTGTATGGAGCTCTGACCCGTTAACTAAATGGGTCGCGGGTCACCACATGTCATAAATGGGTTGACACTCGACCCGTGTTGCTAGCCCTAATTATACCTTCCCAATAAGCCGATCTCAAGCAAGGGTTTTCCGGCTCGAGCTCAAGACCGGCACGTTTATATGCCCTCTAAAACGAGCCAAGCCAAAATTGCCAAAACTCGGCTAAGCTCGGCTCGTTTACAGCCATTTATGTTACATCTCACCTTTTTTATTAAATTTATAGTATGTGAACATATATTTCTGAATTTAAGGCAAATTATTGATTGTCAATGGTTAATACCAATCATTGGCAATCACATGGGAATTCCCAAAAAAAACCGAATTTGCTAAGCACAAATTCAAATTTTATCATGTAGCAATTTTTGTTTTTGTTTTTTAGAAATCTGAAACAGAAACATTTACAAAATAAAAAAATATAGATTTGAAAACAAAACAAAAAAATGCTAGCCAAACAAGGCCAAATCAGTTTGTAATGCTTATGCAATCGTGTTTGTTGCTATATATATTTGAAGAGAAAGTAGTACCTTGCCTTTGAATTTATCAAATGGTTGTCACTCAAATCTCGTGCCGCTAAGTACTTGCAGATTTAAAAAATGGGCATCGAAAACTACCACGTGATCGAGCTTGTTGGGGAAGGTTCATTTGGGAAGGTATACAAGGGGAGGCGGAAGTACACGGGACAGGTATTTCTTCAAAATCAATAGCATCTTAGCTGAAATTATTGAAATTTTGTGTCTTAATTGTTTTTGTTACTGGTATCAGACTGTTGCAATGAAGTTTATTATGAAGCATGGGAAAAGTGAGAAGGATATTCAGAATCTAAGGCAGGAAATTGAGGTAATAGAGCCATTAATTCATAAATTGTTTGTACAGTGAAGGGCTTATTTTTTCGTGCATTTCATTATTTAAGTTGGGATTTGGATTATCTTGCTTGTTGTGAATCTTGCCTCGGGCTGCGCTTTGGACTTTGTTGTTTTATGATTGAATATGGTGTTTGCTCTGACTTCTCTGTCTAACATGCCTAGTATGTGCTGCTAAAATTGATTAACTCTGAAAGCCAAGCATGGTGGAGTCTTGTTTGGCTTTCAATATTCTTCTCTTTAGCCATTTCCTAATTGTTCAAGGCAGGTGGAGGGCATTTTAGCTCCATATTTTAGGATTCTTATATAAACTTTGTTTAGATTGCATGCCTTGATTCTGAAAAAAAACCAACTGTTGTCACATGATGATATGCTTTTTTCCATCTCACTGGTGGATATTTTCAGCATAGATAACAACCCTGTAAGCTTTCTTTTATTTTTATTATTCAAGTACTTTTTTTTTAATAAAACAATAGACTTGTAGACAAAGAAAGTGTGTAAAAGGTGGAAGAGAAACACGTGGGAGAGAATTTTGGGGTAGGGTGCAGGGCACAAGGATCCGTACTAGCTTTTCCATAATGAATGATGTGGTAGTCTAGCATTATTTTAAATTTTCAATTAGATATTACTCAATTTTACCTTATTTATTTTTTTTTTCAGCTGATTAGATATTTGATCTACCCTCATTTTGCAGATTTTAAGAAAGTTGAAGCATGAAAATATAATTGAAATGCTCGACTCATTTGAAGGCGCACAAGAGTTTTGTGTTGTCACGGAATTTGCACAAGTAATTATATCCTTCTTCATCTCCCAAAAACACATAACCAAACCATGTATGATCTTAGAAGCATTTAAAGACATTATTCATTGTGGAAGATGTTTGGATTCATGAACTGTTGATGACTTTTCTTCCAGGGCGAACTCTTTGAGATTCTCGAGGATGACAAGTGCCTTCCTGAAGAACAAGTTCAAGCAATTGCAAAGCAATTGGTACTTTGATCCCCATGATTATTGCAGCTGGCTTAATTGATTGTTTGCTTTTCCAGTCTTCTGGTTTGCTATTATGTTCAATATGGTATTCTGTTGCATTTACAGGTGAGAGCACTGCACTACTTGCATTCAAACCGTATCATCCATCGTGACATGAAGCCACAAAACATTCTAATTGGTGCTGGGTCCGTGGTTAAGGTTGAGTAGTGAGAGAATCTCAATGCATGCTTAAGTGTATCTACTTTATTGAACGTGTTAACTGAATAGTTTGAAGGTTCAAAAATCTGTCAAAATTTTCAAATGTGGTTCTTTTTTATTTTTATTTTTTTAAAAAATTACAGCACCTTAGTACTTTAGATTGAATATATTACCGTTGGGCCTGTAAGTTCTTTGTTGTAGTAGCTCCATTACTCAGTTGTAGACATTGTTTTTGTCTTTGTCTTGGCCCCACCTCAATGATTTTCTTTAGTTTTTTCTTGGTTTATCATTAGTATTAACCTGAACTGTAATTGTACTAATATTTCGGTGCAATAAATGGCTTATTTGCTAACCCCTTCTCTTTTTCCTTTTTCCTTTTTACCCAAAAAAGTCAAAACATTAACAAACAACTTTCCTCCCTAAACAATCACAAAAAAAATTCAAAACTACTTTTGCCTTTAACCTTTATGTCACATCAAAACACTTTTTCAACCAAAACACAAAAAATACCAAAAAAAAAAAAAATTCATATACCATCCAAAACTCCTAGGATGCATGTGTAACTTACCAATAAAATAAAAGAATTTTGGACTGATTGCCTATGTACTTATTTGTTTGTTTTTCCCATGCATCGTGTGGGATTGCTATATCCATTCTTTAGGTATATTTCATTGGTTTTATCTCTTGAGTCTCTCGACACTAATTAGATTTGCTTTCTTTCACCAAGATAAGTTCTGATGGTTTTGATTTCTGATTTTTCAGAGTTATAATATTTCTTACAGTAATATAGTTGTTATTTTCACATGTCATATTGTGTCCTGCTCTATATTAAATGTGTATTTCCTGTATTCCTTGTAGTACATAACATGTAAAATCCTGTTATTGTCACAGCTTTGTGATTTTGGGTTTGCACGTGCAATGTCCACAAATACTGTTGTTTTACGATCCATAAAAGGTTTGCCCAATTTTTTTATTGAGTTTTTGTTATCTTTAATTGTTTGTTTACTGTTACTGAATTGGCTTGGGACATCCTTGAGGAATTATGCCACTCTCTTTTCATTAGCTACAACTTTTATCCATGTTACTCAGGCACTCCACTGTATATGGCTCCGGAATTGGTAAGGGAGCAACCTTACAACCACACGGCTGATTTATGGTCCCTTGGAGTTATATTGTATGTAAAATTTCCTTGAATACTTTGAATTTGTTTATTACTAAGTTGACACCATGATGCAAGTGCCTTTGATTCTCTGTCATTTGATCTGTAACTTAGTTTAAGAACTTTTCTACTTTAATCTATTGCTTTGCATTCTATGCTTTATTTTACATTACTACTTTTGAGTCTCATGCAGTTCATTTGTGGCGTTTGATTGTGACATAGTTAGTGGGCAGTTTAGACTATCTTCTGTCATGATTTTTATGTTCTAAAATCACCTGGGCTGTAAAAGGGGCATGCCAGGCACCCTCATTTGGTTTCTTATTGACCAAAAGGAGACATTCAATCGCACATGAGCTTTTGGGCTCAAGTAAGCACATATGACATGGTATAAGGCTACCAAATGAATTGTTTCTTGTCAACATTTGCGGTGGTTTCAAATTATATTTTTCAATGCAAATTGTTACGTTGATTTATTGGATGGGTGACTTTGCAAGACACCCTAGTTTTTTTTTTTTTCTTTCTTTCTTTCTTTCTTTACATATTTCTGTAAAATATATATGATAGAGCCGGAACTACTTTGTACATTTTATGTCAAATGGTGGTTTCTTAGATGTTCATATTTTTCTCCAATCTTCAGAACATACTCAAAATGTTTCCTTTCAACCCGTTGATCAATTACCATCGAGCATGAGCTTTGGTTTGTGGCTACGTAAGTGATGACCTTAATGCCTAGACAGATGTTTGCTACCAATGGAACTACTTTCTTCTTTGCCTGCCAAAAACCAAAAAAAGGGCCTATTTCTCACTCTCACGATGTCACAATTTGTTCATAACAGAATATTTTGAGTAATGAACCGAAGTGAATGAGGAAGCCTTGCAGAGGTTAATTGCCCTGTCTCTAGGATTCTCTTAATTCAATAAATAGTCATGATGAATGTAAAATACTGAATTTGGGTTACTCTACCTTTACAAGTTCTTAGTGGACCTTTCAAATGCTGTAAAAAGCAGCTGTTGATCACTTCAACATAGATGTAATTGCAATGTCCATAGTAGTGCAGTCTTGTGATCCACAAGCCGGAATGGTTATCTAAAGTCTAGCAGCTGTTGAAGTCTTCCTTCCTTTTAAATGTATCCTTAAACTTTCATTCCTTGGTAGTAAATTGTTATTTCGTTTTCTTTTGAGGAATTTCTTCTTGATTGTGGATCTCACGTAAACATCCCCTGTTAACTTATTTGTTCAAGAACGTTAAACACTAGAAAAGAACAAATTAACTTTTCCGGGAAAAAAATCTGTATACTTGTTTTCTTAATCTTAAATGTCACCATAACCTGCTTCAGTATTCATACCTTTCTCTTTGATGTTCATCTTGAATATGACCACTTTTTAATGTACACAACAGGTACGAGTTATTTGTTGGCCAACCTCCATTTTATACAAATTCTGTGTATGCACTCATCCGGCATATTGTTAAGGTACATTGGCTCATACATCATATGAGTTTTGTTTGTTTAAGCTTATTATACTGTATAAAGGCGCAAGCTAATATTAAATCCTACATTCCAGGATCCAGTTAAATATCCTGACAGCATGAGTCAAAATTTCAAAAGCTTTTTGAGGGGTTTGCTGAATAAGGTTGTTTTATTGTTGAATTGCATGAATTCTTTTGATTACTAATTTTAACTTTAATTTGTAGTGACATCAAAATTATAAATGTTCTTGCACTTTGTGAGAGACAGGTACCACAAAATCGACTAACTTGGCCTGCTCTTCTTGAACACCCATTTGTTAAAGAAACTTCAGATGAAATGGACGCTAGGGTAATGATATATCACTCTTACATTTCTTTTAAATATCAAAATCTAGAAAAGAGGTACAAAACTGGTGTCATTATAATCTGGTAAAGACTTCTTTTGGTTTCTTTTATCTTTTAGGTTGTATCATTTTAGAATTTAAATCTTATGTTCTTAGCCATGAATTTCCAGAAATTTTTAGTATCTGGTTATCCTTTTCCAGGAAATGCGTGCTGTGACTGCTGCAGCCAGAGGATGTGATGCAGCATGGAGGGGTGAAGGGAACACCATTCAAAAATCACCAAGTTTGATTGTTTCCAGTCCTGGGGGTGAGACCTCCTCCATATTTAGGATATTTAATTTTTTTCATTTTTGTACACTTCAGTATTAATTATTACTGCATCATAGGTAAAAGCAACTCGCTAGCTGCTTTTGAGAGCAATAATGGTCCAAGTGTTCAGAGTAATGCTCAATTAAATAGTCCAAAGTCAGCTACAAGCAATACTTCACCATGTGAGGAGTTCTCCGGGTTTGCATGTCCTAATGATTTTAAACAGTCAGGTAAACACGATTATTTGTGTTTATTTGTTGTATGATTGTTCTAGGACAGAAATTCAGTTTTGTGCTTGAAGGAACAGGGTATGGTTCACTGCAATAGAACAAGCTATCAAGTCTCTCAATCATCTGTATGTCATAAATGTGCTTGGTAGACAATTTAAATTCTTTACTGTCTGAGGCCCCTTTTTGGTTAATATGGTATTATAGATCAATTTTTTTTTGAACTCCTCGGTCAAGTTTTTTAATTGCTCATATTGTATATTCAAACTTCCATATGCTCATAATGTCTTTATTAGCTTATTTCATATGCTAAGTTAGTAATATTACTAGGTTGGATCTAGTTTTAACTTGTACCTATTTGAAAATACCAAGATATGATTTGATGTTTATACCTACCTATTCCTTTCTTGCTCACCCCAAAAAGCGGAAACTTCAAAACTAGTCCCTTGGTTTTTGTCCGATTATGAATCGCTACATAAGTTTCTATTTTTGCAATTAACTTGGTAGGTTTTCTTTGATTTTCAAATTTCTCATTATAGTATTATTCCATCCACTTTTCTACAGGAACTCTTAAATTTCAATTAGACTCTGAAAAAGTAATCCAATTTTGGAAATAAAGGATTTGAGTTTTGATCATGTGACAAGTAAAGTTCTTTTGTCAATTTTTTTGTTAAGCTTTTAGTGGTAAAGTACCAATTAGCATCTCCTCCACGTAAGACCAATGAAATTTGGCATATGTATTAACAATCCATGTTATCATGCCCACTTATGCCTGGAAATAAAAACCACCAATTTTTTTATAAATAATAATAAAAGAAAAGTTGAAAAAAGAAAGAAAGGAGGGGTGGCTCCAGTTCCCTCCCTCCACCCAAACAGAGGGTGGTGGTGGAGGTGGCTGCAGGGGTGGAGCCACTCCTTTATTTTTTAAACTTTTCTTTTATTGTAATTTTTTATTTATGAGCATACGTGACACAATGACATGACTTTTAATGCACCTGGCACAATTTTGTTGCTCTTATGTGAAGATGTTAGTAGGCCTTTAGACTATTGAAACTCGACGGAAGAACCTATTTGTCACACAGTGAAGACTTAGATCCTTAACTATCAAAATTAAAAACTCAAGGTTTGTTTAGTAACCTTTTTAGAAACTTTCTTTGCTTCTCAAATGCTGAAAACTCTTCTCATATATCATTTATCCAAACATATTTTCAAATGTGACCCCTACCACTAGCATACTATTTAGAACAATTATCATAAACGTCTAGTGGCCCCATGCAGTCTGCCATGAACTTTTAGACAATCCTGTGGTGGTCGCCATGAACTTCGAGGAACCATGTGGTGTCTGCTGTGAACTTTTGGCGGCCCTGTGGCATCCACCATGAACTTTCAGGAACCTTGCGATGGCTGCCAGTTGCAAAACTAAGTGAAATATGTCCATAATTATATTCCTTTGTTACATGAAACTGGGAAATGAATTGTCATAATTGAAAACCTAAAGACTACATTGAAATAGCATGAAAACTTAAAGATTAAATTTGATTTTTTTTTCAAATATTAATTTAAATAATTAAATTCATCACCCTATTAGTTTAGTTTTAAGATAATAAATAATTTAACATGATACAGAACAAAACTCTTAATTTCCAACCCTAACTAAGCAAGCATAAACTATGTGCTAGGCAAAACTCAACACACAAGTGTTCCCTATAATTGTCCTATATTGCAATTGTATAATTTAGTCAGCTTGTTGATTTATGAATTTTCTTCAGGTTGCCAAACACTAAACACATTGGAAAACAACTCCCGCACAGTCAAGGGTGCTCAGATAATTGGTCAAGATAATGAGGCATTAGCAAATGTTTTGCTACCTTTGAAAAGATGGTCTACAGGATCTCAAAATCCTTGCAGGTAGATTGGATGACATGCATCCCTAGCATATAATTACTTACTTTTTGCGTGTCCAATGCTAATTTATTTGCACCAAGTATTAGGTTTGAAAAAGAATTCTTGCTTAGTCTTTTTTCAAGTTATTTTAAGCCCCATGCTGAACTTTCAGTTTGAGGCATTTTTTTTGTCTTACTTCAAAACATATATCATCATTAGACATTAAATATGTTATCCCTGTTTCTTCTGCATTGCTTACTAAGGTAATGCATTTTGGTGTAGCATATAAATTTGACAAGAGCTTCTTGTAATTGCATATAGTAGTATTGTCATTAAATATATTGACATCATGTCAATCCTTCTTTTTGTTTTTTCCTCAGTTTTGATGGTTGCGTAACTTATTATGTATTACCCCACATGGATAAATGCAATATCCTACATAATGCAAGCGGCACTAGGACTATTTTCTTATTAATAACGTATCGGAAATACTATATATATATTAAACTAAATTAAACTATAAATTTGTAAAGATAATACCAGAGCACTAATTGGAACATAAGCCCAAGTTATACATGAATTATGTATAACATATTCAGTTTACTATTTTACATCACACTAGTTATTATCACATAGAAACTTTGTACATAACCAAAAGGCGCCACAGCCAACTAAGCTCAAACTTGATCCAAGCTCCACAAAAATCTCGCCTAGGCCTCAAAACCATCAATCTCTACCCAAATCCTATGGATTGAAGTCCTTGCCTTCTCCCGCGTCTTGATCGGGTATGGTTGTAAAACTAAACAAGTTTATCGGTAAAACTTTGAGTCTACAACTTAGTAATTAAAAACGCCCAATCAATACTGTGTGTGACATAAGCCCCTTTTTGCTTTATTAAAATTTCTCTCTTTGTTTATCAAATTCATTTAGGTACAACCTATTTCTCCAAAAAATCAATGTAAAACTTTTCTTTAAAGATAAATACATAGGTTTTGTTATAGTTTGTAGAATAGTTTAGACACAAAAGGTGGAGGCTATTATATTATTCAACTTATGTTAACCTAGTACAAGCATCCTATTATATTGGATTAGGGAAATACCATAAAGACTAAACTACCCCCAATAATGACTCTAAACCTAACTCTTCTAACACTCCCCCTCAAGCTGAAGCATATACGTCACATGAATCCAGCTTGGAAGATACAAGCAAACGAAAAACAATTAGAAAAACATACTCTTAACATTCCTCATCAAGCTGGAACAGCTTGAGGGAAACAATACAAAGACTTAAAACAAATAACAAGATAATTTAATAAAACTTCAAGGCCGGTCGAAAACTTGTCGGAAACTTGAACAACAAAGATTTGATCGGATCTCGCCGTAAAACACCAAGGCTAGTTAGATACATCGATCACAAACAACCAACAACTAATGCATGATAAACCAACAAGTTTTGCCGGAAAATAGATGCTGGGGAAAAAAAAAAAATCGTTGGAGCTTCATCGAAGACTTTGATGGAGCTTCAAAACAGGTTGGAGGCAAGCAAAAACATGTAGGTAGTACTTGAAACAGAAGAAAAACACTAAAAAACAGAACGGAAACAGTCACTAGAGGCCACCGGACCTTCATCGGAGACTTGCTAGAGTATTGCTGGAACTCGCTGGAGAAGACATAAAACTCTGGCCACTCCAACAAATATGGCAATAGAATCAATAGAGGGCCACAGTTACTTTTCAACAACAAAAAAAATCAAATCATTGGAAAATTTTCTTTTAATTTTTTTTCGATGGGCGCTGCAACTTTTCTGGCCACAACAGAACACTCCGGCCACCAAAGAACATGCCGGTCATCACACCCAGAAACAAGAACTCGCACCCCGCGCAACTATAGTGTTGGTTTTTTTTTTTTTTCCTCGATAGTCGCTGCACCACGCTGGCCACGTTACACCAACCACTATAGACAATGCTGGCAACCACATAACTGGCCGGCCAACATCACAAAACACCAAAACACAAACAAAATAATATTTTTTTCTCACCGGAAGGAGTTCTAGTCACCATAGAACAAGAACAAAACAACTCTATGGAGTTCTTCGAAGGTACTGCCCTTGTGGGCTTAGCCCACGTGGGCAGTGCTGTCGTGAATAAGAAAACCCAACTACCCTAAAATCAAAACAAGCTCTGATACCATGTTATAGTTTGTAGAACAAATTAGACACGAAAGGTGGAGGCTATTATATTATTCATCTTATTTAACTTATTCAACTTATGTTAACCGAGTACGAGCATCCTATTATATAGGATTAGGGAAATACCATAAAGACTAAACTACCTCCAAAACCCTAATGACTCTAATTCTAACTCTTCTAATTGGTTTCATAAGATTCAATGCAACAATATGCTTTCGTAGAAATGTCCGAGATCCTTTTTTCACAAAAATTAAAAGGAGAGAGACCTTTCTATTCACTTGAAGTCCCAAAACTGAAACTCAATGCTAACTTCAACACTATCATATTTCAATAAACATAAAAACAAAAACATGTACATATAGATAATGATCAATTCATTTGCTTGCAACTAATAATAAGAAAACATCTAAAGTCAAAACATGCTCAAAATAGTATATACACTCTAAATTACTTAGCTTTCCTTTTATTTGGTTCTATTATTGCACTTTTCTCATTTTTCACTAGTCTTTCTTTGGCTTTAATGCCACTACCTTGTTGACCTAGAATGTTGAATGACCTCCCCACTCAACCTATGAATGATGCGTCACTTGCTCAACCTAGGCGTGATTTGAGCATACCATGTACACAAATTTAGGGTTGTCAAGCTTATCACCTGAAAAGGTTGTTGAGCTGAGACCTTGCTCAACCTAGGATGATTTGTCGTGTTTTATCTTTGCTTGGTCTGTGGTTGTCAAGCTTACTACCTGCTCAACCTAGGGCTGTTTTTACCAATTGTTAGAAATTTAAAATTTGATATACTTTTTCTTTTCTCATAAAATGTTCTTTTGAAATATTCTTCCATTGTGTCAATATTAGTTCAAATCAGTCGCTCAGAATTCTGTCAAACCTAGTTGCAGCTGGTGCCATCCATTCTAGTGGGTTACCTGATGAAATAATATGAACTTCTAGTTTTCACCGGCATTGTTGTCAGCTTGAAATCCTCTGAATTTAATGATTTAATAGCAAAGGTTTGTTAATTTAGAAATTTCTGGCTTTTCATTCTTAATATATTTCATCTGCAGTCTAATATTCATGAACATGGCAATATTGCCACTCTATGCAAAATATTCTGAATATTTCAAATGTATTATCATTTTTGATTTAGTTAAATATATTTTATTGTTTCTTTCTCCAAGTTCAAACATGATATTGCTACATATTTTTATCGTTATATATGCAAAATTTGAGGATAATGCGTCTGATAGTTTTGAAATGATGGAGAGGTGAATAAGTCCACTATATGAAAATCCTTTATGGTGAGCTCCTCTTTATTTTGCGATATACTGTCTGATTCAACTACGATTGCTTACTTTTACAGAGTTTCTCAATGGTCAAAATGCTACTAGACTATTGTGGAAGTGGCATTGCAAGTTCATATTTCAGGCACTGGGTTGCATTATCTGAGATTTTTTCACAGGTCATATTCTTTTTATGTTACTGTTCTCCAGCAACAATTTGCTTCCAGCTTTCTCATCTTGTTGACTATATAGGTTGTTGGTTGCAATGAAGATATGTGCGGAAGAGTTCTTTATGAGTCCAGTGCTTGCATTACAATCATGTTATCCAGAATTGCTCAGGGTCTTAAGGCATCTCATGTGAGTTCAGTTCCTGAGGCAGTTTCTGCTCTTGATGAAACACTGAAAAGAATATTGGATCATGCTAAAACATCTGGCTTGGTGGATCATTTGTGTCTATGCTTAGCAAATTCAGGCTCAAGCCTCATTTCAGGGTCTTTGATTATGTTGCTGCTTGTGAAGCATGTAGGGTTTGGTCGCTGATAGATGCACTGGAAACACTTTCAATTAAAGAAAGTCCCTTTTATTTCATTAAATGTCATTCTTTAGTTGGACTTGGCACAAGGGAGCATGAAGGGGCTCAAGCAAAACTTGTTGATGTGGTGACTAGAGCATTTGTTACATCAAAAGCAATACAAGTTGCTATTTACTATTGCCTTCATCAACGTTTTGAGGCTGCAATGTCTGCTGAGGTGTTTTGTCTCTCATCTCTAATATTTGAGTTTTCTTCTGTACACGTAATATACCCAATAAAACAGCCAGTTATACGGCCTTTAATCATTTTAAAGAACCAAAGGCAAATACAATTTCTGTTGCTGTTTCAGCTCTTGTCCAGGTGTTGCCTACGTAGTGGACTTGTTCCAGTTGTTCTGTGTGGACTTCCCAGTTCCCTACCTGTAACTACTGTTGTCAGTGGGGGAGGGGATCGCACTATTGTCTCGGAGATATTCTCTATATTATCTTTGTGCGCTTCATCTACAATTAAAGATCCACAAACAGGCGAGGCTGGTAACTTGAAGTGTAAAATATCGAATCCTTCTTCCTTGGTTCTTCATTCATGCCTCATCCTTGCAACAGTTGCTCAATGTTTGAAGTCAACTGGAAGAAATTCTCCACTATTTATGCTTACAACCTCCCCAAAGAAGCAGCTTTCTCGACTTTCAGTGCTTGCACATCATTCTTCTGATGATAGAATGAACACTTCAATTCAACCCCATAGTGCGTCAGCTATGTTGGCTCTTGCATCCATTCTATCCCTTGAAGTGGGTGCTTCTGTTGAATCTTCGGTCTCTGAAATTGCAGTGCCTTTGATTCCACGAACTGCCACACTTTGTGATCATCTCAAGATTTATTCTGTTAATGAAACTGAATTAGATCCCAGTTACCCAAATGGTGTTCTCTCTTATTGGCATGGCCTTAGAGATGGATGTGTTGGTTTGTTGGAGTTCCGACTCAAGTGGGGAGGACCATTAGCTGTTCAACAGTTGTGTGCAAGTGGCATCCCTCTGCTTCTTGTTGATTTGTTAGCCAACAACCATTCAAATGCTTCTCAAGGATCTGACAGCATAAAAGACCGAGTTGGGCTATCCCCTATTGGGGTTGTGTGGACAGTTTCATCAATATGTCACTGCCTTTCAGGTGGACCTTTAACTTTTCGTCAAATTTTGGTTAGGAGTGAACACATCAAGCTTGTCTCTGACTTGATTTCTGATGTGCATCTCAAGTTTGTAAAGTCCTGGGGTGGGCCTGGTGGAGGGAAGGATGGTATCAGAAATACTATAAATGCTGTAGTAGATCTCTTGGCATTTCCTTTTGTTGCTGTACAGAATGGTCCTGGCTTGCCATCTGCCACTGCTTCTGTAAATAGTGGGTTCCTTCTCAACATGGCTTCACCAGGTGGGAAAGTATGCATGGAAGACAGGGACATGGTGAAAACAATTGAGGAAGACATGGGAAAGTACATTAAAATCCTTCTGGAGGTTAGATCTTCTTTCCCTTCATTTTGGGGTCAGTGGCCTGGGAGGGGGGAGTTTTCTACATTGTCTCATTGAGATATGTTTTGGAACATGTGTTTTTGAGATTGTCTGGTGAATTATTTTTCAACTCTTCTCTGTGCATTGGATGTGCTACTCATGTTTATATTATGACTTTATAAACATTCAAAATATGATCTGCATATCTATCGGACATTTGCTATAATGACATAGTTTATATTTCTATTACTGTTTAAGAATGAATAATTCATTAATACGATGGATCATAAGACCATGCTGGTACCAAGAGACCTGTGTTTCTCATTCAGTTGATTCTGAAGTTTTCAGGTCAGAGTATCAATTCTTATACTTCGATGCTTGGAACATGTGGAGTTAAAAGATTTGGGAAGGCCTGTTGCCTTTCTCGCTAAAATGATAGGTCATCGACCTTTGGCAGTTCAACTTGTTGACAATGGCTTGTTGGATCCAAATAAGATGAGAAAGCTGCTTGATAGCTCATGCCCGAGAGAAGTTACGCTGGATACTTTGATGATACTTTCTGATCTAGCCCGAATGGATAAGGTCAGATTTTGTTTCCTTCAAAATGTCCTAGCCTGCATGGATGTGTTGACTTACGTTTTCTGTTTTACTGTTTAAGTTAGTTTCTGATTGGTGCATGCTCCAACAATGTGCCACGGAGGGAAATCTCTGCCCTCCTATGTAGCATGAATACTTTTAAAGAAATGTTGTATCATGCTTTCTATCACATTAACTGTGTTTTTTCTTTTTCTTTTTTTCCTGCGTTCACCCATAATATTTCCCTGGCACACACTAGTCCTTGCTCCTTTTTCCACATCTCTTCCTCCTCACTGCAAGTTATTATGTAGTCTGATGGATAGTTGGTATGTTAAGACTCATCCACAATTCATGATAAATTATCAATATTGCCGTAGGTAAATAAATTTATTTACGGATGCATGAAAAAGTTATTGATTAGATGGTAGACTTTTTTTTTGTAATACTTCAGCTGGTAGAAAAGGATTTACCTACTAGTTTTGCTCAAACCTTTGTTAACGAGTACACTGTATCACATGCCCGATGGCAACGCATCATGCTCATTAGTTAGAATTCTCATTCTTTGAAAACCCTAACACTTCACCAAGACTTCAAAACAACCTCCTTTCTCCAAAAAGTCCTTTATTATTATTATTATTATTATTATTATATTTTTAAATTTCAACACTATCTCAAATCGAGACATTTTGTGATTGTCCCATCCGGATAACTAGTGACTTATCACCAACCGACACATTATGTGACTTTCTTGTTTCGAACGTTTTGCGACTAAGCATTGAACGAAACATTCTATTATTATCTTGTTCAAATGAGAATAACTTGTCTCAAAATTTTTAACATAAAAATCATCCCCAACCCAAATGTTTTTATCACCACTTCTATATCGTATAAGCAAAATCAACTGAACATGCATTCCAAAACATCCAATGTACTATCAAAATTTAGTTATTTGAATCAAAAGCCTAGTTTCCTGCACTATTTACTATTTAATCATTCTAATGAAATTTAAGTATCATAACCTCTAATGTGCAAACATATTCAACATTTAATTGACAGAACCTAACCACAACATATGACAAGAGAGCTCCAATCACATTTTCCAATTCTAGAGTTTATTTCCTATACAATATAATGTCATAATTATGTGATCATACAAAGGGGAAGCGATGCTAATAGAAGTTTCGCTTTATCTTCTTGTTTAAGTTTTACTCCAAAGTTTAACAAATGTTTATTCAATATGTTAATTTTGTTCAATTGCTTAAGCAAATTTGTATTTTCCTCCATATAAAACTGCTTGTTTACATACAACTTGTTCGTTAAAATTTTGGTCATAGACATATTTTCTAATTTATACCAAATTGTCTTAGCTTTTTCTTCATTAGTCATATTATGAATAACATTATGTTACAAATCATTTCTACTAAAATGATTGACTAATCTTCTGGCTTTATTTGCTCATCTAAAAGTGTAATGGACCCCTTATAAGTGAAGTCAATTCAAGTCAATTGAAGGATTTTCTTACCCATGAAGATCCCAATGTCCGGGCGAAGGCTTGCAGTGCTCTAGGCAACATGTGTCGGCATAGTTCCTACTTCTATAGTTCACTAGTAAGTAATGAAGTATATAATGCTTTTCCATATGCTAAACCTCAATGAAATATTTGTCCTTGAATTTTGTGAACATTTGATGAAATTTTCTTTTCTGGATTGTCAATTTTTTTATATTTTTTATTAACACTTGAAAGTATCATTTGCCATTGGATTAATTGTGTGTTTTCTTTCAATATCTAGTCAAGGCATCAAATTATTGGTCTCCTCATTGATCGTTGTGATGATCCAGACAAACGCACACGAAAATTTGCATGCTTTGCTGTAAGTTCTGATCCAATTTACTGACACTTTACTTCAAACATAGTTGCCCTAGAATATAACAACCTCTTCATCATCATGTGAAGAAGTTTCTGGCATAATTCATTCATCTTCTTCTTATGAGTGAAATGATGAACGTGTGTCCTTAAATATATACGGCTAATCTAGTGTATCTTTCTCTTAAGATTGGAAATGCTGCCTACCATAGTGAGACACTGTATGAAGAGCTTAGGAGATCCATTCCTCAACTGGCAAACTTGCTGCTATCAGCAGAGGAAGATAAGACTAAAGCCAATGCCGCTGGTGCACTAAGTAATCTTGTTCGCAACTCCAACAAGCTTTGTGAAGATATAGTCACTAACGGAGCCATGCAGGTTTGTGGACACGCTGCATTGCCATTTCATATGTTACATTATGCATGCAAGTTTCAAATAGGCTCAATAAACTCAATTTAATTCCTAGTACTTGAAATTGGAAATATTACATGGTCTGAAACTCTACTGATGCGGAAGATCTTGATCTCTTTCTTTTTGCGTATCAAATTTGATAATATTTTCTTCAGAAGAAAATATAAAGACCATAAACTAACAATTAGACATTGGCCCTATATGGCATACCAAAGCATTTTTGTTTTTGTTCATTACTTCGTAATTATATTTGAAATTTTGAATATAATGCTAGTGGGTTTTCTTCTGCAGGCTTTACTAAAGTTAGTAGCCGATTGTGCTGTAGTGGCCCTGAACCCAACTAGAAAAGATGCTGTAAATGAGTCACCATTAAAAATAGCTCTTTTCTCGTTGGCAAAGATGTGTTCACACCCTCCTTGCAGACAGTTCCTTAGTTCATCAGAGTTGTTTCCGGTGATCGGACGGCTTCGACAGTCTCCAGAATCAACAATTGCACAGTATGCTTCGGTCATTATCAACAAAGTCTCTGATGCTCGAGGGCCCAGAGAGAGCATGATATCCAGTAATCAATAGCAGTGATTGCCGGAGAACACCATTGAAGTTTGATTAAAATACAATGTGAAGAAGCCGGCATGCTCTGTAGTGGATGCTGTAAAAAGTAATCCTTTGTATGTATTGCTTGTATATGCATTAATGGTTCAATCTGCAAACTTTAGCTGGTTGTTTATATTGTTTTCTAGTCTGTGTGATTCTTTTTTCTTAATTTTTGATGGAAAGAAGAGAGTATTTGCCTATGTAACACCTACTTTAAATTTCAGCTTAGCTGATAGGTTATAGCCTTTGGTGATGGGTTTAGAAGTGCAGACCCGATTAATTGAGATTTTTGAAAACTTCAATTGAACTACAAGTTTAAGGGATGTCACCTTATTTTGGCTTCTAAAGGTCCACAACAGTTATTAGATCTAACTTCTATGTTAGAGTTGGAGTCGGTGTAGACTTTGGAGTTGCCTTTGATGTGACTTCTGCATTGTATAAACTTGATCTTCAACATGCCTCCTCAGAGAATGTTGAGTTTGGCTCAAAGAATGATGGATCGTGGTTTCAAATATCTGAGACAGCAACTTTTATCTGGTATCCTTTTTTTGGTAGACCATCTTCCCGAGGCTTATGATCAATCAATCAGATTTAAAACTACATAATAATGGTTCCATTCGCAAAATTCCTGAAATTAGAAAAAGGCTTCTTGTTGGGTTTCCATGTGACTGATTCATTGCTCATGAGAGGTTTACTAATGATCAGGTTCCCCTTTATAGGTAGTTCTCAACTAGCCAGTGGCATCACCATATCATGCTCATGATCATCAACTACCACCGGATTGTTGAGGATAAAATCCTATCACTCAAGGTGATTAACAGGCCATGATTCAAGCTGACTGACAGCCCAACTCACAGCCAGGATTGACGCACTCAATCTTTTCATGCAGCTGCTCCTCTTTTCAAGCCTTTGAGCATCAGCTACTACTCTGCACAGCTGAACCTGTGACAACATCACATTATAACCTTTTCTGGTTTTTAGTCTCTATAAATATAAAATCTCCTCCTCTGTTTTGGGAAAGTAACAAAACAGAGCTTCTCTTAATATTTTCATCTTCATGGCTCATATTGTTTGAGCTTGCTGCGATGGCCATAAACTTTCTACTCAAATCCAAGGTAATAATGAAGTAGTACTACTCCTCTTGGGCTTCTCGGCAGTCCTCCCCTTCTTAATTTATATACCGTGACATGGAGAAATACCGTAAGATTTGAGTGGTATATGCGATATAAAAATCAACTCTTGGGGAAATGCCATTTTAAATCTCACACAAGGCAGTCAAATTCATTTTGAAATACAAGAGTTTTGGCTTTTGGGTATTCCAAAGTGCAACTACTATGTGCACATGCTCAACCTAGTTACCCTAACTAATACTATCTAGACACCGGATCTTAGAGCATCTCTAGCAGTAAGAGGTATTCTACATATTCAAAAAATATAATTCTTTATTTTAGCTAGGCATTCTCAATCTTTTTCTATTATATTATTGTCAACACTTAATTAAAGGAAAAACAATCACATATACAGAAATCATTAATAAAATACAAAAATAAACACATATGAGGAACATGCATCTCACATGCAAGTACTAATTCTTAAAATTAATAACAAAAATAAATATATGCAATATAACTAATAATTTTTAAGATTGACCATGCAATTCTACATGTGTTCTACTAGGTCAGACTGCAGCTGAGAATGAATTTAAGAGTCTCTAATGCTCAAATACCATTGAATAAATTCAACAAATCCAGGGGTATGCTTGTAAGAAACTTGTTTGGGAAGGGGAAGAAAAGAAAAAAGTGCAGGGGAAGAATAAAAGGGTTTGAGGGCAAAATGAGGAGATCGAATACCCAAAATAAAGAAAAAAAATTGGAAATAATATTAAATTAAAGAATGTTATATTCAATCTAGTGTGTTACAGTGAATAGCTACAAATAGCTATTCATTGTAGTTAAGGTATAATAGTTAAATGAAGCTATTCTGTTGGAGAAAAAAAATGGCAAAAAAAGCTAAATATAGCTAATATCTTCTTTTTAGTTACACTGCTGAGGAAACTAGCTATTTCCACTAACTATTCTTCTGCGGAATCTTCTGTTGGGTCTTCCTTATCCTTGGTCACGGCCCCATAGTTCTTCTTGATACTTTGAAGGAAAGCAATCTTTTGACGGTTGGTCCTTGCTTGCAGTGCCTCAACATTTACGATGCAAGCTAGTTTGACCATTTTGATTAAATTCGTACTTGCTGAGTTTTACTAAAAAGATTATATCTTGAGTTTCGGATATCAGATTTGAGCAAGCTTGGTGGTGTTTGAAGCTAATTCAAAGATATACAAAGTCATGTTTCAAGAGGTTTGGCTAATTTCGATGTTTACTAGGTCAAAACAGGTTGTAAAGGAAAATTTGAAAAGCTGGACGGAATTAAAGGCAATATTCCAATTAAAAAAGACTTGATTGCTTTATTTAGGACTTTAGTGAAGATTTTATTCTAGCAAATCAAATAATTCAGCAATCAAATATATTTTATTTTATTATTTAAATTAAGATTTTATTTAATTGTAATTTTCCCTTTATTATTCTAGAAATTTCTATAATAGTCTTAGATTTATTTTTGCTCCAAGTTTGTTTATTGTTATAAATACAATAGACCTAATATGTAAGAGGTAGAGTTTATATATTTTGATCAATTTATCAATACAAAACACTTTATGAGTGATTTTCTATTCCTTGATAGAATCTTGATTTAAGAAGAGTTGTGATTCTATTGTTATTAGCTATTGCGAACCCACTACCACACCCCGCATCACTTTAACAACCACACTTCTTCCCCTTCCATCTATCATTTCTAAGCTAAGGTAAGGGTTATGCTCCCCAGGGATTGGTGGAATCCCGTACTGCCTACAAGTTACGACACTTCCATTTTGCCGTTGTCTTCACACCGTTTTGATTCTTTTGCCCTTACATCTTTTGAGTTATGCAAGTAGATTGAATGTTCTTTCTGAGCAACTCGGCCGGGATTGTTTCGACCAATCGCATATAACTACCTCGTGCCTGCATCAATCGCACATCTGAGTGTAAAGTAGAATCAGGTGCATGTGCCACGGAGCAGGTGCGCTCGTTCCCATCTGACCTATTACCATGCAATCAATGGGGCTGTTACTTTAGCCCACACCTCAACCATCAAAACATGGCAGAAAACCTAGGCCTATCCTATGCTCCGATCTTTCACAATTCAAGCTTAGTGCATCATAACCTATTTTTAGATTGTCTGCCACGGTCGACAAAACTAAATGCCCTAATATCATACTATAACACCCTAAAAACTTGCCTTGACCATTCTGGCATGATTACTAGTAATTCCTTCAATTCAGTTAACTTGTAATTGATTGAAGGGATTGCCTTCCTAACATACTTAGAGTAAATACAAACCAAAGATAAAAATGACATATCTGAGATGTCTAAAATTCATAAAGTAAGCATGTATTTATCACCAATCATAAACTTGGAGCTACTAATCAAAATATAGTTCTTCTAATCAAACCTGAAAGAGTTTCCAAGCCTTTTTCCTTTAAAAGCACTCTTAAAAAAGAGAACCTAACAAGCCACAAACGCTGCTTAAGTCTAAGACTCAGTAAATAAATCTTATAGTTGAGTATGAAATGAGCTCTTATTTATGGGCGGAAGTAAACATGTATTTATTGTAAACAAAAGAGATGTTGCCTCTTTTATTACATCCTAAAAATATGGTTTTGGTTTGTGAGAAGATTAGATGTAATCCCAGTGACAATTGCTTATAAATTTTAATGCAGAAAACTAATGCTTTAATAGGTCATAATTATCATGTATGGTCAACCCAAGATGTTACCTATTCTCAACAAGATTGATGATGTCTGAAGGGACCTGTAATACAACACCGATGTCTTGGCTATTGTACACTACTGTTCATAACATTGGCATCCCGATCGAGTTCGACCTCGAGTCACCTACACTAATAATTATGTATGTCCTGTAGTGACTCATTAATCAAACATGGCTGTGTCAATTATGAAACAACCCTTAGATCCAAAATCCATATAACACATACACATTTGACCATAAAATCAAGTATATATAGTAAGTCTATGACTATTATATCGCATGTACCGGTGTATCATGTCATACAATGCATCTCTATAAATTAGTTATTAAGGCAATTACCAAGTTGCATAAAAAATTATTATCCTTATAACATACACGTACTCAATTAGTTGACATATCACATATTTTTAAGGAAAGCAGTTGTAAGCATTCACTTACCTTGTACGCTTGCTCGATCCCTTAAACATTTCGAATCCCAGTTATAGCGAAACATAGCTTATCATTATACGTAGTGCTGGAGAACCTATTATAAACATATAAGGTCATAATTGAGAAGCAATCTAGCTAAAATGTCATAGAACCTTAATTTTACTCATTTTGTACACTAGTAGAACGTTTGAAGCTTTTGGCCGAACGTTCATGCTTGGGGTTGAATGTTCGGTTAGTAAGTAGGGAAAGTCAGATGCTAGAATGTATGCAAGGCTCTTATCCTCAAGCCACTATGTAATAAATCTCATCTTTGATCACTAGCAGCAGATACCTTATATGCCATTTTCTTCTTTATGTTTAGAGAAAATTTCAAGAAAACTACAAAATCTACTCACATTATATTCCTTACATTTAACCAACCTTCAAGGTTGCTACATTATTTTCTAATATGTAAGGAATTAACCAAAAGTGGTTCCAATATATTATTTTAATATAAATTTTTCTTTTTCCTCTCTCGTCTTTCATTTTTTTTTGTCTTTAATTGGGGATTGTATTGAGATTTTGTGAAAAAAGAATGAGGGCAAGTAGGGAAATTATATTTTGTAAAGAAATAATATTTTAATGGTATAGGGAAAGGTAAGAGAAACTATTGTTGAAAAATCCTAATTGACTCCAATTAACACCTATTTTGAATGTATAGGTGTTTCACATAATATTATGTGGAAATAGATATGAACTAACAAATAATAAATAACCAAAAACAGATAAGCAATGAACAATAAAGAATACAGAGATTTTGGTTACAAGGAGGAAACTAATTAGAGAATTCTTTAATTGTAAAACCTCTCTGGGGCAGCCAAATTCAAAAAATCAACTAACTCAATAAAAGAATAAGGATTACAAGAAGTTTATACTTACAAACCTTTTGCTATTGACATTATCTTATATAAGACAAGCAACCCACTTGCCCTCTACCGCAATAGCCCTTTTTAGAGACAGCTAGTACAATCCTTCTACGTGATTTCCCTTTACTAGAACTCCGGTTGACTTCACTTCAACGATAACCAAATTTTGATCAAATGATCACTCTAAGAGAGAGAAAAAACGCTTTATATCACAGACTCTTAGCACACGATGACGAATTCTAGATGCAAAAATTCGTCTCTCTTTCTCTTATAAAGATGTATTTATAACATCTAAAAAACCTTAGACCTAGGCCCACTAAAAACACATATTTGGGCATAATACAACCGGGGAATGTCCAGACAGGTTAATAGCATGTCCGAATAGGGCCTTGCAAGGGAAGAAAAAACATGTTTCTGGAACTGCTGTCCGGACAGGCTGTCTTGCTGTCCGGACAGCCTTGGTAGGACGAGATTGCATGTTTTTGGACTTGTTGTCCAGATAGGGAGAGGGCTTGTCCAAACAGGGCTATAATGGGGGAAAATTGCATTTTGGAAATGCTGTTAGGCCATGATCAACAGCCCCAATCGATGAGCGTTTGTGGTCTGATTGAGTTGAAACTTTGTAAGGATGTTCATAACACATGAATCCTCATTGTGAACGGTGAAAATTGGATTCTAAGCATTCTATATTAGAGTTTGAGCCCGTGGACAGTAACTTCTGCATTTTGGAACCAAGTTAAGCCAATAAAAATACTAACAATTGTGAAATATATTTTTATAGGAAAGCAAAAAGTAGATTTATCCTCGAGCTTAAGAAAAATTAAAAGGAAGTTGTTGCTAGTATTCTTAGGCTCCTAAAGAGTGTATACAATCATAACAAAAAGTGCTACATGCCATTTGCATCAAAACAGTAAAGATATACAGACAAGAGCAAAGAAGGTGGAAACATGAGTCAATTACCCAAGTTTCCCACTCACTGTCGACCTCTTATTTTTAACTTACCTGGGTATATCGATCTCTGAAGGATTTATTTTGTTTTTTTAGCAAAGATGGAAGGTGTGCCTGAAAAGTAGGGGCTGCTTTTGTCATTTTCAAAGAACCTACTCTTTAAATATGATCTTTATAGGCCTCTTGAGAAGTGTATTAGAATTTGGAGCAGTTTTCCTCTTCAAATAGTTTTACTCTTCCACTGGTAATCATAAAATATATATTATTTGTTAGCTATCATAGACATATATGTATATATATATATAAGATATCTGGCGTCAAAGTCAGAAGGTATGAGATTGATCAGTTCATTCTGAAGGAGTATCTTTTTTTAGATTCATTTATTTTCCTTTCAATAATGGTGGGACTTTGATCTTCCCTGTGATTTTGTTTCTTTCACCTCGTACGGAATCCTTATCAGTAGGGAGTATATATATTATTGGCAGCAAATGCAAGTGGCCTATTTGTTGACATGACTGGTTTGAATTGACAAAGAGCACAATCAGTGATCAATTTATTTGACCAATTGTTTCTTTCTTCTTCAACTCCTGATTGATTGATTATCTATCAAAGGTTAGGTTATTTCGTGGCTGCTAATCTTCCTTTCTCTCTTCATTCTTCCTCAACTTGTTCTATGACCATGCTCAATATTTTATCTCATGCTTAAAAAGACAAAACAACTTTTTCTTTTTGTTTGGTATCCTTAATTATATTCTGAACTGGCTTTGTTACAGTTAGTTCTATGATGTACCTTAAATTAGTTCATACTTCATAATCTTACATTTCTCATTAAGAAACCTTTCAAATTAGGGCAAAAGCTGCTCCCACAAGGCACAATATATAGATTTGCAGAGTGCATGGGATATGACCATCCTCCTCCATGCAGAAGAAAAGGATTACAAAAACTGCTTATAGCTTTTTCTTTGAAGCATTTGAGGCTTTCAAATTTCAACGCTCTTGAAGATGATGGTGAACCAAGCTGATGATGCAGCTGGGATAGTGATCTCATTCGAAAACATCCTTTTTCTCCTTGTATGACACGTTACACTTGTTGAACAAAAAATTTTCTCAAGGGTTGAGATTTCTTACGTTGCCCACCTGATTGAACTGCGTATTGGACAACAAGTTTGCTGGGTGTCTCATCATGTTTGATGATCCCAACGCCCAAGCCAGATGCCATGCTGGGCTTTGCCAGAAAAGAATGGGGCTTGGCCGGCCGAATCTAGCCTAAGATGAAACATATTTGCAACATATATTCTCAAGTTGGTACATACATGTAGCATCTAATGGTGATTTTCACATTCATGTCAAAAAGTGAACATTTGAGAGTACGTATAACATTTTTCTAATAAAAAATAATAATATCAGACGATGGTTATTTCCCCCGTCATATAAATCTCCTCATCAAAATATCTAAAAATATCATGTCTCGTTTGATCAGGTAAGCAAAACACGTGTATTTTTATTATTGATAATTAAAAAATTACGTTAAACGTATATGTTATGCACAACACTTTTAGAGACCATTTTTTTAAAGATTGTCCTTCTCCTTAAGGATATTTGAGTCGTGTCAAAGAATACATTTGTGGCGACATTAATGGAGGTCTCAAAGCATGGCTTTTAGATTTGATCGGAGGTAGCTTCCCCATGTGATCAATCTTTTGTACATTAATAAATGATATACTTTTTGGTGGTGGTTGTATCGTGGGCCTTGGTAATTAGTTCACCGTAGAAAAGTTAGGTATTGCGTAGTCTTAAGTAATTAAAGTTGTCAAGACGCAAAGCTTATTACTTTTTCTTTTAAAAGCTTATTACTTTAAAACTGAAAAAAGAAGGTGGGCAAAATCCAAAGCATCTAAGCAACTTCTTTTGAGTCGGTGGCTGTCCAAATCAACTTACATTTCCTACACATCCTTACGTACATGCACTCAAAGTCTCAAATGCTAGCTGCATAAGCTACATATATCTTAAGCCATTCCCTTTTTCTCAATAGACAAATAAAAAATAATGCTGCTAATTAAGCCACCCCAGAGCCAAATGCTTTTGCTTTTCCCAAATAAAAGCTTTTGCATGATCACTTTGTTGGTTTTGCTTTGATTTGCTTTTTTGATGGCTGCTGTGACTTTAATTTGTTAGAGTCTTTTGCAGGCTGATTGCGTATTTAGTTATATTGAAAATGTATTTTTTTCTCATCAAAAAGTAAAAAGACAAAAATACCCTTAAAGTATAACTAACGGGATATTATTCAATTCATTTAAACTGGAGAGGATCCTGATTTTTTCTATGATTTATTTGGTTTATTATTACATTTATATGTTGATGCCACGTATACCGGCTGGCTTTAAAGACAACTCAAAATTATGTCATTTTGAATAAATTTTAAGCTCCATGTAAAACGTTTTGATGATTTTCCCTTAAAATATAGCCGCCTAGACCAATAAAACCCCCATCTAATGGCCAGTGGGAGACAATTAGCCATATACGGACAAGTTTTTTTAAATCATTTTAAGCTAAGAAAAAAAAAGGTTGAATATGATCAATTGCTTGGTAGCAAGCAACACTAGGAAAAAAAAAGAAAGAAAAAGAAAGTGGATGTATTGTTTAGATGAAGCTTCCTTGAATAGGCAGGGCAAAAAGTTTGCTAAACCTTTATCAAAAGAAAAAGAGAAAGGTAGTGTTCATTACTTACTTTTTTTCTTTCTTCGAGTTACTTATCATTCATCCATTATTCAGCTTTAAACTCCAAGTATCTATCTAAGACATAGGACATCAAATTCCCATTAACCATTCTCTCTCTCCCTCCCCCCACCAAAAAAAAAAAATCATTTTGAATAGTCTACCATATGTTGATACTATTTCTCTCGGATGTATGCCACAGTGCAATATAATACTCACATTTGGTCTATATTTAGTGACTTATCTAGTGGGGAGAGATGATTGAAATTCAAATTTCAATTTAAATAATCAATTTCATGCGATTATCTATTTACTACGTCACTAAAAAATTGGTTAAATGTGAGTATTATATTGCATTGAAGCATTTTTTTTCATCTCGGCATGCATACACACTCTCGGAATTAATGTGATGTTTGAAAATCTAAATTCCCGCCGACGTGTGAGAATAATTAGAAATCTAATAAGATTTTCGAAAATATGATATTTTCATAGTTGATTTTATTCTTAGATATCATGTAGGAATTATTTATATTTTCCAAAATGTCATTATTACTTCTCTATATATTCAATTGCATGAGGCTTTTTGCTAGAAAAGTATTTAAAAAGTAAACCAAAAAATGACAGAAAAGAAAAACTTTAAATTACATTCAAACATAAGTAGTAAATTACTTTTTTTACATTAAAACATTCATATTGAAGTAGTGAAAATGTCATTTTTGAAAATGTTCTGATAATTTGGGACAACATCGTCGCCCTACTCCTACTAAATTACTTGCGCGCTAAGAACTAAGAAGGGTGTGGCCCATTGGTCCAATTATTGGCGTTGAAACTAGAAAGGTTAAAATTGAGACACCGAAAAAAAGAGGGGGTCAACATCAGAAATAAATAACGACTCTTACCCAACCATCAAAGGACATTTTCGTAACACGCCAAAATCTTTTTAACTTCATGTGCCGTCCTACTCCTTCCCTCTCACAAACACCCGTACTTTCCATCGCACTCCACCTCTCTCCCTCTCTCCCTCTCCCCTATATATTGCTTCTACTCCTTCGATTCCTCCTTCCCCCTTCCTCTCTCTCCCTCTCTCTCTCTCTCGCCTGCGGTAGAACCAATTAATGGAGCGAAAGCCGGTGGACCATCTCCCGCCGTACTCCGGAGGCGGCATGAAGCATAGCGCGTCGGAGTTGGCTCTCCAGGAGTACATAAAGAGGATGATGAGCGGCCCCGAGGTGATCGGAACCGAAACCCGAGACGGCGACGTCAAGGATGTGAAACCCGCCGAGGTTCGGGACCACCGAGACAGAGATTCCTTCTCCGATGAGCTCGATGGCTTTTACAGTGATACGTGTTTCAGTGATCTCAACAACTTCCCTTTCAAAAATTGGGTTAGTCTCTCTCTCTCTCTCTCTCTCTCTCCGTCTCTCTGTCTGTTTGTTATTGGGCTCCACGTCAACATCCCGGCTGTGCCATAGTGACGTGGCAAATCCATAGGATGGTATATACATAGATTGTAGATGGCCATGATAATTAATTTTTGGAAATAAATAATTAATTAGTTAAATAAGAAGAGGAAATAAAGTATTAATTTGTGAAAGGATGTTATGTATATTTGGAGGCGTGTCGGTGGAAAATTATATATATATATATATATATATATATATATGATGGAGTTGTTGGTGATCAGGAGCTATTATATACAAATAAATAATTCGGTAGTACTGAAAAAGTGTAGGTTATATTGGTAATTTAAAAGTGATTGGTGGAGGACTTGAGAAAAAGCCATAGTTAAAAACTTAAAACTAGAGTCTGTCGCTTTTGTCAACTTGGCCAATCGCTTTCTGAAAAGCATGCTGGCCAGGTGAAATGGTCATTTTACAAGTTTAGAATATTTATTAATTGGGGAAGCATATCCTAGGAAATTAGGAATTTGATTATTGTTCATTCATACATGATTCATATCATACATGGACCACGCCTTATGAAGCCGTAGATGTTATTAGCTCGAATTTCCTTTCTTCTTTCTTTGTGTAGACCTGTCAAAAAAAAAAAATTCCATTTTCGTCTTTTGTTTTTCTTGTGATGAAAAAAAAAAAAATTAATAGTAAAATAGAGTTTGTGAAAGTATATATAGTGAACAAGATGTTTGCAAAAATTATACTGTTTTTAAGTGGGTCTAAGTTAATTTATAAATTGATAAATCACGTACAATGTACAAAGATTTATTTTATGGTTGGTATTTTGTTTTGTTGCATCTAATTATAGTGTAGATGATGCCGTATATATCTCTTGAAAATTCAAACATATTCACCATTAGATTTATGAAATCTAATCTCGAACACATACGTGTACGTGACAATATTGCTCAATTAGTATGCAACAATATATATGATTTATGTTTTTGTTCGTAAGCAGGACATATTAAGTACTTTGTTTTCAAGTACTTGTAGTGGACTACCAGAAACCCTTCTTGGTTCTCAACATCTGGCTTTGAAGCCATCCAGCATTTCAGTAACAATGGATTCCCAGTCATCAATGTGTGGTATGATCCATCAAGGAGGCATATATGCATGTGCATATGCATATGCATGCTTCATGTTATCCTAGTTTAATCTCCCTTTTGCTCGTTTTATTGTTTAACACTTGAACAAATTGGAAATCTTTCAGTCAGCAGTCCAATGTCGGCTAATAATCCAAAAGACACAGATAATCAAGCAAGAGGAGCTACCAGTGGTTCCTCGCATGAGCAATCTGATGATGAAGATATTGAGCTAGAAGCTGGTTCATGTGAGCAGAGCACAGACCCCGGTAGTTTGAAGCGCGTTAGAAGGTATTTTCATTATATATATATATATATATATATATAAGAACTATGATAGAGATATCGGGTTGCTCAAGTCATGACTCAAATACATTGGATTGTTACTGTGTACGTGTTTCCAGGATGATTTCCAATCGGGAGTCTGCCAGGCGATCTAGAAGAAGAAAACAGCAACAGCTGCAAGAACTCGAGCTCCAGGTATATATATATCTCCCATGTTGTGGGCTGTTTGCATTATTAGTTTTATCAGTCTGTACGTGTTGAATTAAAAAACGTCAGACCTTGATGATCCAAATTGGCTACTGAGGAAAAGGAGAAAAATAAAAAATAAAAAACTTAGAGGTTTTGGGAATCTATGGGCTATTTGAGTAATGGTTAAATTTATCACTCTTTCCTTTCATGTGTAAGTTCAAACAATAAGTGAGGCTTAACGCATAGAATATTTAAATAAAATTGAGGATGAATTGTAGATGATATCATGTTAAATCACGACTTATCTCAAAAAATTTAAGTTAGCAAAAACGTACACTTAGACTAAAATGGAGGGTGAATTGTAGAATCATGGTTCGAATCCATGGTTTCTTTGGCTATGATACTATATTAAATCGTTACTTATTCCAAAAACATATAATTAATATTCTAACACTTCTCCTCACATGTGGTTTAAAACTTCTCCCTAATTAATGAAATCTAACACGTGGAATATTTAATTGAAATGTGAGGTAAATGACGGAAACAAAGTTTGAATTCAGAACATTTGGCTCTAATACCATATTAAATCACAACTTTTTCCAAAGACTTAAACTAATAAAAATGGGTGAATTTAATCATTTAATAAATATTCAAACAATCCATCGTTGAACATACGTACACGTACACGGTACACTAGCTCCTTTCATAGCTTCAAGTTCGTTTGTTTTACCTCATGATTCTTTGACAGGTTGAACAGCTGAGAGGAGAAAATGGGACTCTCTGCAAGCAGCTCACAGATGCTACACAGCAGTATCGTGTTGCTGATACAGATAATCGAGTCCTGAAATCAGGTGTGGAAGCTTTGAGAGCCAAGGTAAAGAACTAGTCCAGCAGCTTTACTACTGTAATTAAACTCAGAACGTACAACACAAAAGAGAATATTGGTAATGATGATTAACATTGTTTTGTGGATATTTTAGGTGAAGTTGGCAGAAGATATGGTTACTCGAGGCTCCTTGACCAGCAATCTGTATCAACTTTTTCAGAGTCATTTAACACCGCAATTGCTTAATACACAAAATCTGCGGCGGGTTCCAAATGTTTCCCCAACCATCAATGTCCCAGGAGATGATCATGCCTCATCATATGCAGGAATTACAGTTTCTGGGCAGAATTCAGGCGTTATTGGACTTCGACACCCCAATATTAATAATAGAAATATTAAAACTGGAGTCATGAGTGATGTTGTGATCAATGACGATGCAAATGTGCAATTTTAAGCTTCTCTTTATGACTTTTATCAATCTGTTAGTGCAAAAAAAAAAAAAAAAAAAAGATGTTAAGGTGGTCATCACAGCATGATTTCTTATGGCAAAAGTTGGTATGGAGAAAGCTAAAGTATGGGGTTTAGTTTGTCTTCCCTTTCTGTGTTTTCAAAACTAGTAAATTATTTGGTCAGGGTCATGCAAAATTCAAAGAACTTTCAAAAAAAAAAAAAAAAAAAGGCTGAAATTTGTGTAGAGAGAGTTATTTGCTACGTAACACTTCAGTCTCACGTATATTGATAATATGAATAGTTTACATGAAATTGGTGAATTATAAAGGAATTCATACAAAGTTTTACATTAATTCTTTATTACGAATGTTAATTGTATCAAAAAAATAGTCTATATTCATCACCAAACAATGGCCGCATGCATGTGTATCTCACTTATTAGGCAATCTGTCAGCTCTGTAATTAAACTTTTATATTAAATTAACCATTCCTAATTTTCTATTAAACTAATAAACTGTATATAAAACTTTTATATTTAGTTTGCTGTTTTAAATTAATTATATACCCACTGTTTACACATTTTAATTTTCAAAATATATAATTGTTCTTAATTGAGATTATAGACACACATAATTTTACTAATCCTCCCCAATCAAATTCTAAGTTGGCTCTGAGATAAAATTAATCAATTTATATATTATAATATATGATCATATTATTTTTGTTTATATATCTTTAAAGCAAACTTACTCATTATGATTTTATGAACCAAAATTTTGCCTGATCTGCCACCCACACACACACACACACACACATATATATATATATATATATATATGAACGAGTGATTTGTCACCTTCTAGGTAAATCGTAGAAATTTATTTGTTAATTAAAAGACTAAAACTCCAATATTCTTGCTGCATGGAGATTAAAATTTAGAAAACAATATACAAATAATTAGGAAATAAAACGAAAAGAATACTAGTGTGATCCTTAGATCGAAGATCGATGTGATCGAGTGAGATATTTAGTTCATCATCATCAACTGGAACTCGCCGAAATCGACCTTGCCGTCCAAGTTCAAATCCACAACTCTCACCATCTTCTCAATCTCAGCCATCTCCCATCCACCGTCCAATCCCAAGCAATCCAGCACCCGCTTCAACTCCACCGCCTCTATATACCCATCACCATCCTCGTCAAATATCTTGAACGCTTCATGCAGCAGCTCCTTCCTCTTCCCCACCTCCTCCATTCCCCCAAGCACCTCCTCCACTGCCACCTCATCACCATCATCATCCCCATCACCTTCATCGTCTACCTCAAAACCAAGCTTCTCCGCCACTCTCCGCGCCTTCTCCTTCTTGATCCTCCCGTTGTTTTCCATGCCGAACACAGTGATTAGAGCCCGAACCATTGGGTCGTCTACTTTGCGAGCACTTTGTCGTTCATGGTCGTGATCGGCGGCGACGGCGCTCGGCGGTCTTGAGCTTCCAAATGCATGGATTACGTCTCCGATCAACCGCGAGCATGCTCCGGTTATGCCCATTATCATATATGTAGATGAATTAATGCAATCCAAAGAGCAAAAGAAATTAAGATTGATTGAGTTCCTTCTCTTATGCATGTTCAACGCATTTATAGTTGGAGCCATGACATGACACCCTCGTTGTTTGTGTAAACCACTGAAATGCCATGGTAGGGCTACGTGTACGTACGTGGAGGATTATATATATTATATATATTATTACGAATTGATCGAACTCTGAGATTCTGCAGCTGGCAATTGGGATTGTAATATTAAATGGTGTTGGGGTCGAGAATCCAAAGGACTGGTAACTTAAGTTTTAATGGACGGGAAAGAGGGACATATTTCTGCTTGAATTGAACTTTTTTAAGTTATAATTAGTGCTTTGCCAGGTTGGCAGGTTGGGGTATCAATTAATACAGCAGCTTCCTGGAAAAATGGAGGACACTTGCTCAAAATTTTATATATATATTCTAAATCAAATCAAGTGGTAATGGTGAAATATTAAAATCCTAAAAATCACAAGATCAGAGGGCAGAAACCGCGTTTTGCAGTTGTACCTCTAATATTTTGCTTATTCAATTATGGGTTATATAGATTTTCACAATTTTATTTTATTTTTCTTAAGTTTTGATTTTTATTACAAGAGATCCTTGTGATTTTGATAAAATATCATTCGTTAATCAATTCCAATTAGTTGACTTAATCTGACCGACACGTGAGCGAATAAAAAAGTTTGACACTTGGCACAAGTGGTCACGTCATCAATGATGACGTGGCCACCTAATCAAAATTTTTTAAAAAAAAAATCAAAAACAAAAATAGACAAACAAAAAATGGGGGTGGGTTTGGTCACCCCCTTGGCACTTTGGGGGTGACTTGGCCAATCCACCTCCATCTAGGGTACCGGGTGGCCGAAACCACCCCCAATGGTGGTTTGGGGGTGGTTTCGACCACCCCCTTGACTCCATGGGGTGGCCAAGCCACCCTCGGTACCCACTAGGGGTGCCCACCCCCTTGGGCACCAAGCCACCCCCATTCAGCCAAATGGGGGTAGTTTCGGTGGTTTTGGCCACCCCCAAAGGTGCCAAGGGTGGTAGCCGAGCCACCTGGCTAAGCCACCCCCTTTTTTTGGTCTTTTAAAAAAAAAATTTAACGGTCAACTAACAAGATCATTAATTTGATCTTTTATCAAAACCACATAGATCTCCTGTGATAAAAATCAAATCCTATGAGGAAAAAAATAAAGTTGAAAAACCCTAAAAAAAGTATTAGGTATTTAACCCAAAAATAAAACAAACAAAACTACAACAAAAACAAATTTTTCTTTGGTGTGGTTTATCGATGCGTGGGAGCGTGATCACACACATCGTCTTGTTAGAGTAGAACTTTCCACAATGGCAGGAAACAGTGGGAATACTATGACTTTGAGAGAGTTGTTCTCATTCATCACCATCAACACACCATCTTGCATAGTGTTGCCTGCAACTGCTGCAACACACTTTGAGCTGAAACCCCATGTCATTCAACTTCTGCCTAATTTTTATGGGTAAGAAAAAGAGGATCCTTACATGCATGTAAATGTTTTTCTTGACAATCTGTAATACTTTCAAGCTGCAGTATTTTTCAAATGAATCTGTGTGCTTGCGGTCGTTTCCTTTTTCTTTGCATGATAAGTCTAAGGCATGGCTTAAGTCTCTACAAGTCAGATCTATCACTTCATTCTTGTCACTAAGTTTCTCTAGCTCTAAGTTTTTCCCCATGGCCAGAACCAATGAAACGAGGATGGAAATTTCTGACTTTTATCAAGAAGCTAGAACATGAGAAGTTTTACGAGAGTTGGGAAAGATTCAGAGACCTGACCTTAAAGGGTCCCCACCATGGTTTTGAGACATGGAGACTTGTGCAATATTTCTATAATGGTTTGACTCAGACAAATTGTAACATGATTGAATCCATGAACGGTGGTGGCTTTTCAAGTCTTAGTGATGATGAAGCGTATAAATTTCTTGAAGAATTATTAGAGAGTTCACAACAATGGGATTTTTCCAACCATAGAGGGAAATCATCTCAAGCAGCCAAGAGAGGAGGTTCGTATGAAATCAGTAGAGAGTCTGACATGAAGGCAAGGTTGGACAATCTCGCCCGCAAGGTAGAAGCATTGACTTTGATGAGTAGAGGTACTACCGTACTAATTCTGTCAACCAAGTTCACAATGGTGTATCAGTAGATTCTCTTTGTGCTAGTCCTAGGCATACTTCAGAATGATGTCCTTCTATGACTGGTTATTCTGAGTGTTATTTTGAGCAAGCGAATGCATTAAATAATTATGGAAAGCCGACTGCTAGTCCATTTTTAGAGACATATAATCCAAATTGGTGGAATTAATACCATAGTAATTCATGTTACACATACTTTCATACTTTCAAATGCGTACTCTTTAGCTTTTATTAGGTTTTTAAATTTAATGGTGATTTTTAGTGTCGTATCAAGAAGTGCATTTGGGAGCTTGTGTAACATTTTTCTTTATATTGAACAACGGATTAACGATGAGAGGCCTCTACGCTTTGAAAACTTCATAGGAAGCACTGCCTATTCTTGAAAGAAACCAAAAAATTTGTCTTATATTAAAATGGTCATTATGTCTTTACATATGTTGTGCATTAGGTAAACAAATTAGTTTATTTATACTTTTTTTTTCCTTATTAAATTAATTATTTCTCCCTCATTACACAAATTGCTGCCCAAACATATATTGCTTTTGGCATCACAGTGGTTGTAGTCGTTGAAATATTGCTTGTTATATATCTAAAGCTTGAATCAGGTTCAATATGTTTGCATTTCTTTGTTATTTACTTAATCAAAAAATGAGCATGTTTGGTGATGCGATTTTTGTAAATTAAGTATGATTTTTGACAATACCATTTTATGTCAAAGTAAATAGAGCCTAAATCGAATAAAACATATTGTTTGTGAGTGCAATTTTTAAGAAATGGTGCCCAACGGTTCGCAAGCATCTTACTCCATATCAATCCATCAGTATATTGAGATCGCACCCAAAAAAAAAAAAAAACCCACAAATATCTGTAACGAAGGGGTTAAAAAAAAGGCTCTCATGTACACATTATTTTCATCTTCTTGAATCCAATGTATGTATATATATTGTGTATATATAATGTGTATAGATTACTGTGACATCTACAATTTCCTTTGGAATATCAATGGGCAGGAAAAACCTTTCAAGAGTTTGAATGTGAAGATAAATAGTATACGGAACAACATTGTAACGGGAAAAAGTTTTCCCATCCTCAGTTAATCATAGGTCTCCCAAAATTTAACTGTTCATCGGGTCCGCTCACACTGAATCTTGAGAATTCCTCCGGCACCGGGATATTCAACTCCGAACAAACTAGCTGAATGATGTTTCCAGTGACAGCGCCCAAAGACATTTTGTTCAGGGTCACAGCAATGGCAAATCTATTATTCATGTCAGCAAAGCCTGTTGATCCGCCCATTCCTGAATGCCCAAAGCCAACCAGGGACCCGTCCTTTGAATTAAACCTCCTAAACCCTAAGCCAAATTTCCCATTTGGCAAAACCAAGTTCTCATATTCACCAGCACCCAAGAATACATCATGAATTCTAGGGTTGCTAAAAATCCTACCTGCAGTACCCTTTTGAAGATTACTATTTTCAGTTCTGTCAGTCACACTGATATTACTGTTATTGCTACCGCTACTTTCATCGACAAGCCTAGTACAACTATCGCTACTGGTATTGCTACTATGGCTAACGTCATTGTAATCTGGTTTCTGCTCATCATATTCATCAACTCTCTTCATTAAAGCAGTAGCTGGTTCCTTAGTTTTCCTACCTTTCTGCCTTTTGATGGCCTTTTCAGAAGAAAATTTGGGAATATGGGGATGGCTGCCAAGCGGAGGTTTGGAAGAAGAGGAATGAGGTTGGGGTACCACACCACCATCAGCTAGGGCTGCATAGTAACGTGCTAGAGCACGGGCTGAGCAATGTCCATTAGCAGCAGGTAAGATGGCACGACGAACATTGAGCATGTTAAATAGAGCGGGCAGGGTGGTCACCATTTGGGAAATATTGAATGAGGAGGGCATGTCAGGACGACTGCTGATCCCTGAGAGCTTCTGCAGGTCATCTGTATCTAGTGTGAGTGTTGCAAGTCGAGATTCCACACCTGGAGAAGAGCAATAGTAAATGGTGATAAGGAAGATCATGAACCAATTAGCCACTAACACTATTTTGCCCAAACTATCATTACCATATATCCAAGTATCAGTAACACAGTTTTAAATTAATGACAAAATATAAAGTGAATTCCAGTTTAACATAAATGATAATGCAATACAATGATGTCTACAAATATATTTGTACATAATATATCATGAAAATTAGCATAGCATAGTTCAACACTTGCCTGGAGGAATTCCAATATATAGCTCGCCTTCAATTTGCAGGGGATGAATGAACGCTTCCTCAAGAATCTCCTGAAATTTTTTCCCAGATGCATGCTGTGATATCCAAACAGAATGTCAGAACATGAAACAAGGTGGGTTCAGAACAAGAAGGAAGTTCACAAGAATTACAAAGCTCTTTGACCTCTCCTATAGTCCTTTCAATACATACATATCACATTGACAATCAAAACACATTAGGCATGACAGAAATCACAGGATATCCGACAGATGCACCATCCACTGCTGATAGAACGAGGGAAGACATCATCACATGGGAAGAGAGAGAGAGAGCTAAAATCTATTGGAACAAATGAAGTGGGGATCATTTATGCTGTAGAAAGCAGCAAAAGGAAATACTGTAAAGTCTCAAGCCTGTTCTTTATCATCAAGGAAGCCAGACTAAATACTCTAGTTTCACGATGTCCAGGTATACTAGACCATGCTACTTAATTGAAAAGAAACAGTGTCTTGCAGAAATCACTTCAAATCTTGGTGTTGGGCCCAAGATCTGACCATTCCATAAAATTTCCAGCCCAGTGCCTATAACCTAAGAACACCATACAACTATCACATGGGATACCCCACTCGCCACCTCAACAACTGTCCCCTTTATTCCCGGCATGAGGTAAGGGAGCATAAGGAAGGTGAAGGGAACGTGGGATATCCGGTTGACACGTCACAAATGGTTAGAGGCAATCCATTATAAAAAGTGGCAAATGTCAGGTAAAAGGAGTCATTCCCTCCTTCCTTCTCGCTTGATATTTTGGTTTAGCCTTTATCTCTCTCATATTCCTCATTGACTTAAGCATCAGAGCTATCCTTCATAGGCCTGCTCCAACAAACTGTTTTGCTTACTCTATTTTTCCCTTGCAAGAGCACACGGTTGATATTTTGGAACATGGTTAATTGTATCAACAATTGGTATATTTGGGCCAGGATAAAAGTTAGCAGGAAGGAACAAACAACTTCAAGCACCACTTCAGGGGGAAAAATGCAAGCATAACAATTAGGATAAATAACCCTAGATAATTCTGAGATCCCTAGAGTTTAGATAAATTGACACAACATAAAGTTATTCTGACATGTTGGTAAGAAATTATACCTCAATAATGCCACCACATAACCAGCCAAAAGATAGATAGTGGTACAACTGCTGCTGGCCAGGTTCAGTTTCAGGCACTGACATAGCAATACGATTCAAACATTCATCCCAGTCTGACATTAGTAGAGGATTTTCTCTAGCAATGTCTGCTAAAGCATTGTGAAGACCAGATGTATGATTAAGCACATGATGGACCTAAAAATGAAAACAAACAAAAATGATAAAAGAAATCAAAATTTTCAGTTGATACTAAATTATCTGGAACTAGAGATAAAACTCGAACCTTGATGAGATCTTTCCTATTTGATCCAAATTCTTGCCAAATACTTGCTACATTTTCCTCGAGCTCCAGCTTCCTGCACAATAAAATTTCAGAAACAAATATTAAAGGCGGAAAATATGGCCAGAAAACAATTTTCAAAAAGAGTTCTTAATTTACAGTTTACATAGAAACAAAATTTTAGGTTTTAAAGTTGTGTGCATTTGTTAGTGTCCAATGTGGGATCAATATCTTTCTCTTGTTGGGGAGAGAGAGAGAGAGAGAGGAGGGGGGGGGGGAGAAGAATTCTGCCAAGTCTGACATGGTTCATGCAAATATGTAGAATTGGCACATATCTGCGCTTGGAAAAATTATGATTGGGGAAAGAAAAGAGTGTATTGAAATAAGAATTCCCACTTCTAAAAGAGTGCCACCTATATTGGCGTCTGTATATCCAGAAGAAAACACTAGGTTTCATGCCAAGCTCACTATTAGAGTATGGAACGGACTGTCAAAAGCACTTGTGTAATGAAACATTGGTAGCTTGGCCATTTGTACATGAAAATAGAAAATGATCAGATTATCTTTGATTTATATGAAAAGATAAAACTTTGAAGTTCGTAAAATTCTACAACGCACTCATTGTCGACCAGCCAATGTAACATTCCAGCTGTGATACCCTTTGTCGCAGAAAAAACAGGAAAAAGGCTATCAGGCTGGACTGGACGAGGATCATATCTACCAAGCACTCCAGCAGCAGTGTCAATGATAACCTCTCCATCTTTGTAGGCACATACCTTTAGACAAAATTATGAATTTCATTATAAATATAAAATAGAAAAATAGAAAAAATATCGTAATGTTATATTCATTGAAAATCCAAATTACCAACCTCAATAATATTCTTAAACAAAATACTTAATTAACAACAGATATATCCAGACAAACAATATAAAGGTTAGAAAATAACTAGACAAACAATATAAAGGTTAGAGAAACACTAAGATGTATTGACAATTGTTGTGAGTGCACTTGTGAGTGTTGTGTCCCACATTGAGAAAATATAAAAGAAAAGAGTGCTTAATATACCTAAGTGGACCTTAGCTCATTAGCTTAGGCTTTTTAAATAGTTGTGTTCAACTTTGTATATTAATGTACTCTTGGTAAAAACTTCATAATCGATTTATCTCCCAACAAATGGTATCAGAACCATGATTACTTTCCTGAGACGAGTGTCTGTACGCGTCAGGTTTAGAGTTGTGCCTCCAACCGCAACTCGGGTTTAGAGTTGTGTCTGCATCCGCAACTCTTGACATGAGATACTCTTCTTAATATACCTAAGTGTACCTTAGCCCATTAGCTTAGGCTTTTGGGCTAAAATTAAGCTTAGGTTTTTGGGCTAGAATTGAGCTTAGGCTTTTGGGCTAGAGTTGTGTTCAATTATGTATATTAATATATTCTTGGTAAAAACTCCATAATCGCTTTATCTCTCAATAGTAATACTACCCAATTTCCTTCATTACCCATGGTAAATCTCGTTTCATTCACCAAACAAAAACATTTAACTATGTCCATTTGTACATGGTAAATATACATTAGATCTTATACACAAAGCTTTTTTTATTTTAACTGTACTACAAAATCCTCCTAAGGAACTCAAATGAGGGTCCTTTTTTCATGTATTTTAGAGGGGAAACTTCTGCTTCCCACCAAAGAGCTGAAAATAGGATTCTCACATTTTTGAAGAGTATAACATACAATTACAAATAACCATTAAGACTGCTAGTGAATTTAACATAATCAGATCTATACTTCTATTCAGAACTTAGAAAGTTCAAGCACAAAAACTGAATATTGAAACCTGCAGCATAACCTAACTTTGTTCTTAACACCAAATCACCTGTATGCTTTTGAAGGATTCCTCACTTCTAGCCCATTCATATCAACTAACGGAATCACTAGTTTCTATTTGCTACAAACCTAAAAGACTTCCACACTCAATCAATTTCCATTCATCCTTCATAACTTACACGCTCAAACAGATATAGATAGTAGCATACACCCAGTACAGATATCAAGCAACTATATACTGGTAATGCAAGAACTCTTCATGACCAAATCTGCCTACAGGGTCCTATTCCAAATTCCAAGGCATGAGTCAATAGCTTTTGTTGTTGAGTGCACTCCCAGGGAACAAAACAATCTCACAGATGTGTGATTCTTGATAGACATTTATAGTAAGCAATAAAAGCAAGGGAAAAGGGCGCATGATATAAGTTTAGCATTTACTACAACCACTTTCAGTAATCATAGTTCCATTCAAATGATGTAAATAATTAATAAATTCTGTCATTTCTAAAATGCCTCAAAACATTCTTAGCAGTTACAACAGCACCAAAATTCTGCCAGCAGTTAAAAGTGATACTGAGCTCTCCTGCATGCCATAATGAAAGTCATGGAATGACATACAAAAAGATACAGATGGCGACACTTGTTAAACCAAATAGAGGAAGGAAAAATGACCATAGCAACAGGGAAAGCATGCCTAACATGAAAAGCTTGTAATCCATATACAAGCATACTTAAAACAAAGTAAGGAAAATTCCAAAGGAACTTAAAATCCATGCAAATAACTGATTACAACAAAACCAATCATTTTGTCGATTAAGGGAAAAAGAAAGTCATCACTCAAGGCAAATACACAACACTAGCAGCTGGACAAGTCTAATGTACAGAACAGGATAAATGGAAAACATATACAGACTGTTCAGATTGCTGTCCTATCATATTAATATTTAAATAACACTGCACACCTGGATTCCAAGTATTTTATCACTATTCCCCAGCTCGACTAGGAGCTGCCTTAACTTGGCCTCCACATCAGAGCGTACAGGTGTTTCATACATCCACCGATCATTAACTGCAGGTCCCCTATTAATATTTCTGAGAAGGCATCCTGAGTTCAATCAGAGATTACAACAGAAACAATAATAAAAACTAATGAACCACCAAACTTCAGGATAGACTCACCCTTGCAAAACTGATTCTGCAAATGGCCTCATGATATCTAGATATACGATGCTAACATTCATTGTAGCAGAAAGCCCTAAATCCATGTAACAATCATAATTAAAATTCACAATCATTTGAGCCAACGATTTACAATAGGTATCTCAATTACAGACCTCTTAGAAGATTAAGGACCCGTGAAAAGATTACAATATCCCCAGGAAATGCATCAACCTGGAAAGAAAGGTTATTACCGAATTGAACATTGATGAAAATGGTCAATTAACATATCCAAGAAAAAAGGATAGGAGAGAAGACATGAAACTTACAGGATTAAAACGTTTAATCTCTTTCTGGTTGAGTTTCATCTTTTCTTGAATCACCTTCATGTTTTTTGTTCTTTGCTCCGACAATGATTTCATGGATTGCTCAAAGAACCAACAAATAAGTGAATAAATAAGTGGTGCTTACCGAAGTTGCAGAAACAATGTAAGAAGCAAGAACTGCAAACTCATAAGAGCTTTTTGTATACTTACAAGAGATTCTTTTGCTGTCGTCGAAGTACGAAAGAATATAGTTGTTACTTCCATTGCCTGTTCTGGCATGTCCAGGCGCAACTTAAGTCCCATTTCTGCAAAAGCAGACAAAAGTGCCACGTGGTCCCCCTGTAGTAAAAGCATCACAAAATATTTCATCATTCAAAGAGAACAGTTTGAAGCAACCTGAAAGGAAAGGTCAGCAGCAACGAACCACTTCTACTAAAAAACCTTTAATTTAAACTGGAATACCAGTGCAATCAATATCATAATGATAAGTAATATTCTCAAATATACTTCACATGGAAAACTGTACAACACTACACTTCAATTGAGTCATGTGAGTGAAAACAGATCATTCTCAATTATTCTTACACAGCTTCTTATGATTAATTTGATTTAATTTTTAATACTCATCATGACAATTGAGTCATACACATTAAACTAACACAAAGAGGGAAAGAAAAAGAAAGGAAAGAACTTTGTTTCCCCCAAAGAGAAAAACACAATGGTACTTTTTCATGTCTGATAGCATAGACTCATAAAGGCTCAGGAGATCAAGGTCAATACGTTAGAAAAAGAAAATTACAAAAGGTCCGTACAAACCTCTGCAGATGCCAGAAACATCTTTGCCAGTGCTTGCTTGATAGAGCTTGATAGTTTTTTTGTAAGCCCAAAGTCGAGCAAAATTGGACGGTGAGGAGGCTCCTTGCTCACAAGAAAATTTCCTGCAATAAAGTTCCCGACAAAGCAGTTCATATAGCAGAATGCACTATTTCATGAGCATCTAGATAGTTACGAATAGATTCCAGCTACAATGAGGGTGCCCTTATTTACATTGTCATGGGTT
Organism: Carpinus viminea; assembly: GCA_013348765.1. NCBI lineage: Eukaryota > Viridiplantae > Streptophyta > Magnoliopsida > Fagales > Betulaceae > Carpinus > Carpinus viminea. Next base: position 9,773,037 of record CP054670.1, on the reverse strand, counting down.
CTTATTTTTGCCATGATTGCATAAACTTTATCAGTCACACATGCCACACGGCATTTTCCAAGCATAAAATTTTGTCTCACAAGCAATAAATATGTAAAGATTCTCAAGATCAGACAACACACTCTATAGCAATGTGATAAGGAAACATGATCAACTTAGCAAAGAAGAAAATGTGTTGAAATTATAAACCGAGCATATGATTCCATTCTAAAGACTTGATCTAAAATTTTGAAAATACAACCGACTGACCTAGGAAGCGCGTGTATAAAAGTATGCATCAAAAGTTCAGATTTTAGGGGGAGTTTCAGGATATGTTCACACTACACATGCTCCAAAGAAATTTCTCTCACTAAAAGAATTGACTTAAAAACATTAAATCACTACTTACCCCAAAAGTTTAAAATAATAAGAAATTATGAATTTAGTCATTTAATTAATACTTTTAACACTGCCCTCATGTGGAGGACCAGACAACACATGGAATATTACTACTTGTAATAAAAGCTTAAGCTAATAGGAAATGATGAATTTAATCATTTAATTTATACTTTAACAAATACAATTCAACACTGCTCCACTTGAAGAGAAGGAAAAAGGTAGAGAGAGAGAGAGTACCAGGATGAGGGTCACCGTTAAAAAATCCATCAACATAAATTTGGTGGGCATATGCGCGTGTAATTTCTTCTACAAGCTTTTGCTTGTCAACACCAAAAGCTTCTAGTGATTCCAAGTCATTCAAACGAATGCCATCCATATACTCTAAAATAAGGACTCTCTCTGTTGACTATCATTTGAAGCAATACGATGTGGAGTAAGATACATGAAAAGAAAAAGGCCACATTTACGACTATAAGAGAGACAAAATAAAATCTAAAGAAATAATTAGGTCAATCATCCACACAAGGAGGGGCAAGGTTACTGTGATGTAGTGATCTGATGGGGTTTGTGGGGGGTTTTTGGGTGATTTTTAGGGTTTTTGGGTGGGTTTGTGGGGTTCTTTTTGCGGGTTTGCTTTGGGTTTCTTCTTGTAAATCCTTTTTCTCTTTTTCATTTTTCAATAAAACTCCTTATTACTTATCAAAAAAATCATCCACACAACTCAGGTGAACTGTACTAAAGGAAGCACTTCTTTAACCCACCTCAAGATCTCTATTATTCCAAATGTATAACATTACATGAGGACACAATAGAAAGTAATTCCAGGGACCACCTAAAAAGCTTGCACAGGAGGGCAGGGGGAACCGTTGGATAGTTATTGCCAAAAAAATAAGAGCTTTGGCATAGTGGATTTGTTGGATAGATGTTTCTACTACTCGGCTACTCCGTCTAATTTCATATGTACTCATAGTAATAAAGAAAATTTATATTTACTTTTAATTTTCTTTATTTTTAATACTATAATTTGGAAAAAATATATAACGTTTCTTTTATAAGACCTTGATAAAAATTTACAAAACAGGGTCAATTTTTTAAAACTTCTCATGACTTCTAGGTTCTTCAAGTTTTTCGAAGAGTCAATAAGTGGTGCTCAGGGGATATCACTAGCTCTCATGGGGTGGATCTCTGAAAATACATTTGTATGGGTTGGCAGGTTTTTAGGAGTCATTTCAGATTTGATCCTGGCGAGGGTTCTAGGATTCGTTTTTGGGAGGACATTTGGTGCGAGGATAGAGTTCTCAAGGATGATTTTCCTGATTTATTTACCATTGCCAGCAACAAAGGGGAGTCTATAGCGGACAACATGGAGCGCTCAAATGGGATCATCCAATGGAACATCCAGTTTTCTAGGTTGTTTCATGATTGGGAGGTGGAGGTGGTGGCTTCGTTTTATAAGTGCTTGTATGATTGTAAGCTGAGAGGAGGTGGGGTTGACAAGTTGTGGTGGTTACGTTCACGCAAGGGTTTGTTTGAGGTCAAGACTTTCTATCGAGCTCTTTCGCCCTCAGGATCTTCTTCCTTCCCTTGGAAGAGTATTTGGAGATCTAAGGCTCCCCCTAGAGTGGCTTTCTTCGCTTGGTCAGCTGCTTGGGGCAAGATTCTTACTGTGAATAATCTCAGGAGGAGGGGTATGATGGTGGTTAATAGATGTTGGTTATGCGAATCAGATGGGGAGTCGGTTGGTCTTTGTTGGGTTATGCCTTGCTCGGTTAAGGAGTTATTGGCTAGCTGGTGGTCGAGTGGTCGTTCCAGGAGTGCTGTTGTTTGGAAAATGGTCCCTCTCTGTATTATGTGGTGTATTTGGAGTGAGCAAAACAATAGATGCTTCGAGAACTTCTTGAGGTCTATTGAGGAACTTCTCCACTTTTTTCTTTTTACCCTTTTCACCTGGATTGCGGGTTGGTTGGCCCCGCGGGTGATTAGTTTTTCGGAGTTTCTCTCTCTCTTTTCCTCTTCCCCTTAGCTCCCCTTTGTATACCCCCTGTGTACTAAGGGCTACGCCCCTCTGCGCTTTTTTATATATTTTTCTGACTTATCATAAAAAATAAAATGTTTGGGTTCATAATTCTCAAGAGAAACCAAAAAAGGCCTCAAATCCCTATATGCTAAAATACATAACACCGAGTCCAACACACTCCTGGATGCAGACATGCAGCGTTAAGAATTTCAGGGAAACTATACCTCAATAACTTCTGGAATTAAAACATCCACTTGATTGGCATTCGTGTTATCATCATGTCTACTACTTTTGCAGCCAAGATTTCTAGATACTGCACGAGTATTTTCTGCAGACATAAAAGACAATGTCAATAATAACCATTACTAAAAACAATAGGAAGGGGAAATTGCCAAGTTAAGCAAAGCATAACTAACATAAAGTTTCTGCCTGATAAATGCCTCAACCCGGATAAACAAGATAAGAATCCAGTATATGAGACTAAATATAGAGTAAGCCAAATAGGAAAGAAAATGGCTATAACAGACTGAGATGGTTAGGTGAGACAATAGAGCCTAGCATAGCCAACATACCACTACCCTGTTATTCAACTAACTCAGTTGGAAAAAATATCTAGTAACATACGTATCTCATAATATATAATATTTATCCCAACACCAAAATTTTGATATGATGGGATTGTCATTCCCTTTGAACCAATCACCTCAGATAAATCCATAATCCTCATCCGCCAGAACCTTAATAATGCAAGCAATCAACAGATCACAGTCATTTTCCTCTCAATTACAAAAACCTTCTAAAATCAGCTAAAAAAAATGGCTAATACAGGCAAGAGTTGGGGCATACCAGCTTCCCGATTGAAGTCAAGTTCTTTGGGAGCTTCTTTGCACCATTCATTTATCATAGGACTAAAGTCGTACTGTGGCTCTGCCCAAGCTATCCAATCAACAATTGACTTCGCATTCTTCAAGTCCTGTCACACAATAGTATGCACAAAAACTTTAAAACAACTTCAACTTACTTTTCATCCCAATATCTTAAAAGCCAAAGCATGCAAAACCTCCAATATGATTCTCTTGATGCCCTCATGCTGAACTTTAACAACCACTTCCTGCCCATTAAGCAGAGTTGCACGATGGACTTGTGCTATCTGCACAGAATAGAATGAGTAAATAATAAGATTATCCCAGAATCTACTTAAGCTTGCTACACCCTCAAAGATAAAATAAATAAATAAATAAATTATTAATGATCGCAGTCTAAGAATACATATACACGCTGACAACCAGCAAGAGTCTGAGGATCCTACGGATGCTGTTGCCAAGGGAGTTTGAACAAAATTTGAGAACAGATCATTCATTGATTTCCCTAACTCTTTCTCTATAGTCCGACAAACCTGTATAAACAAAATTGACCAGTCAACCAATGATATACCTGGAGTTATCTTGATACAGGAAATATAAATTGCATAAACATGGGCACATAATACCAAGAGACATCAAATGGTAAAATATCCATATATTTCCATTTACGTGACAGGACATGCAAATGTTATTCTTGGACAAGAGAATCAAAAGTCAAGAATTCTGACTTTTTGAAGTCAGATGATGATTTCAAACCATTCTTCCGTAAATTGTTTGACATTTACCAAAACTTTTACACTATTTCAAATGAAAATTTCAAAAAAAAAAAAATTGGTGGCAAACTTGTCAGAACTACCACATTATCATAGACATTTGTGGGTCCAATAACATTATACAATATGTTATAGATTTCACATTCATGGTTTTTGATACCACCAATGACACACATACAAATGATGAACAAAAACTAGTAAAAAAAACTTCAACAAATCTAGTCTAGGAAAAAAGCCAATCAGGTCCATTAATCAGACTTTTTCCAATTATGTAGTATATACAAAACCTCTTGCAAGGGACGTTGAGGAAGAGAGTCCTGTAGCTGCTTGAGAAGGCATGTATATGCCTCAGGAAGCACATCTGCACGAGTGGATAAATACTGTCCGAGTTTCACCCACAAGCCTTCCAACTCTATTATCAAACTGAGAACACGCTTAGCATTGCGCTCATGAGCTTTTTCCCATAAAGTAGATTTCTTAGCTCTGCTAGTCCATTTCTCTCTTTGCTGTAAAGCCTTCAAAGATCGAAAAAAGAACATAATATGGTGTTCCATCTATATAAAGCAATGAACCACGATAAGAAACTTTACCTTATAATCTAGGTATATTACTAAAGCCACAGTGAATACTCTCATGCGTCTTCTGTAGATGTTTCCCCACCCCATCGGTGATAGCTAAAATGGAGTCAAATGTATTTAAGTTTACAGATCTCTGCTAAAGAAGGAAGAAAAAGAAATGATCAAGCTCTACACAAGGTGGGTCCAAGCAAACCAGCATTGACAGCGTCAATCAATGCAGTGTACAAAGCACAAATAAACTTTCTTTCTTTTTTATGACGAGGAACCCCTCCAAGGTAGGACCACTTTGTCCCTACCACTTGTGTCACACCCCACACCCAAAAAGGACGTGATATCAGCTTTAACATCAAAATCTCCAATATACAACAGGACAACAAGGGCAACTAAATAGTTCCATTAAAACAAATTCCAAGGTCCACAAAATGTCTGTAATTGAAAAATAACCCAAATTAACAAACTCTACTTACCTCTGAACGCGAATTCCAATATCCAAGAATCTCTTCGTACTCCTTACTGAAATATAAAATCAACGTTAGCACCTAAGCAAAATACAACCTCATCACTCCTTGATACATACTCCCTAAAGTTTGATCCTCTTATTAAATCCAAATCCCGCTTACTACAGATTCGTCGATACATTAGAAGATTGACTTAACACCTAAATTCTATATATAACCCATCAAAATAAAACCAATTAGAAATCACCCAATCCCCAATTTTTCCATGTATATCAACCTTAAATTCCGAATTTACTCAAATAAATCGAACCCATTGCAATTGAAATGAACCTATATGTAATTCTAACATCTATATAAAAAAATAATAATAAAAATTAAAAAAACCATTCATCAATTTCGAAATTAAGGCCAACATATCAAAATCCCCAAATTCGGCATTATGGAACCCTGTTTTTAAAAATGCTCAATACACCAGAATCTAGCTAGAATTTCCTCAAATTGACATCATAAACTGAAAGAACTCTTCCGGAAACATACCTCTAAGTGATCAATTGAGGAAAATCGTATGAAATTCACCGGGTCGGGTCGCGTGTCGCTAAAGGATTTGGCCGGGATTTGAGTTTTCCGGTGAGTTTTGGAGCCAAACACGGTGGCTTGGGGGCCAGAGAAGGCTGACTGGGCAGCCTGTGGGTTGATTTCGGTCAACAACCAATCGGATTGGGAGATTTAGCAAAGAGATTCGAACTCATCATTTTTCTCTTCTCTTTCTTTAGTAAGAACACAACTATGGCTACAAGGACGAGATGGAGAACGTTGAGACAGAGAAAAAGATGCAATTTCTCTGCTTTCAAACGCAGCTGTTATTCCTTTTCTTTTCTTTTTTTATCTGATGCCTGGTACAACAACTTGAGCTGCCATCCAACCCCACGGTGATGGAACAAAGCACAAATCAAATGAGCATGAAAACATGTGTTTATAGCCAAAGTCTATTTTATGTTGTTGATTGTTGGAAATTTCAAGGACAGGGACACAACAGAAGCTACTTGGAACGTTGATGCTTCATATAACCCATCTAATCGCTAACAGAGACTATTTGGAACGTTGATTATTCATTACCCAATTAATCACCTATTTAAAGTCAAGCGGAAGTTTTTTTTTTTTTTTCTTTTACATATCCACGTAAGGAAGGAGGATGGGGATTCGAACTAGTGACTTTCGCTTTATGAGGTTATTCTTCATATTTTAAAATTTAAAATATGAAGTAATTACTTCTTCTTTTTTGTGTTTTTCCTTTTACGGACGTAAAAATAAATAAATTACCTTTCCAAAGATTTTTGAATTTTCATTCATTTTGAAAATATGTAAAGTTTAAAAATTCTTAATTTTATCCATCGAATTTTAATTTGATAGAACTTAACTTTAGTTACGATTTGGCGTCAAATCTTAAGGGAGACAGAAAAATACCAAAATATGCTCAATTTTTCTTTTTTCTTTTTCTTTATTTTGTTAATATAAAATTAAGGATAAATTTAAAATTTAATAAAAGATTTAGGAGTGTGAAAATTATTTCATCTGTTTTAACTTTTGTTTAATGTCAAACATTAACTAATGAAATAGATTGTATCAAATTAAAAATTTGAACATGAGTTTTTAATTTTATATTTTATGGATTAAGATAAAAAAAAAAAAAATTGAAAAAGATAAAGATAGGAGAATGATACTAAAAATTGGATATACTTTCTCGAAACGATTGGAATTTAGGGTCGTTTTACATCAGGAGTACGATTCTTCTTCTTCTTTTTCTTTTTTTTTTCTTTTTTTTTTTTTTTTGTGTGTGGTGTTGGAACGCAACCAATCGGGTGAAGACACGAGGACACAAATGCTTATGTGTCAGGCTGTGGTTTTAGTCTTCGTGGTACCAGCCTACCAGGTGCGAAAGCGAAGCCGAAAAAACTGTTGGCGGGGGCAAGTAGACAAAGCAGTGACGTGGAATAAAGTCAAGGGGTTGAATTATTTTTTGGAATTGAAATTAAAAGGTGTGGAATTTGGTTTCCTAGCTTGAATAATAACGTAGCCATATAGCTCGCCACATATTTTGTCTGTGTCTCCTTTTGTTGACAGGTCAGACGAACCTAGTTGATCGGTCGACGTTAATTTTCAATGCCTTGAATTAAGATTATGATTTCCAACCATAATGACATTAACCAAACAACTACTTCACAAATGTCTCTTTGGGAAGCCAACACCTCATAAATTGGTACAAAAGTCTCTCTCCCTATGTATATTATTAGAAAAGTTTACGTACTTTCACAAACTAACAAATTAAATTAGATTAACAACCAAATTTGTTAGTCTAGACAGACTACACTAATCGACATGTGATGTAAATTCAATTATGTTTGTTAGATTTCTTAGTTTTACGTTCATGTATAAATACTTGTTATCGTTTTTTGTCTAGTTTCTCATTTTCTGTTATTACTATTCAATTGACAATATCAGTGGTGGAGTCAGGATTTCATATAGATCGAAAATTTAACAAAATTTGATTAAAATGTAACTAACAAAATAGATAATTAATGATAAAATTTAATACTTGTTTAAAACATATAAAAAATTGTAATTTACAATTTATTTTGTCATGTCTAGAGTTAATTTATTCAATTGTCTTTGGATTTTGTATCTATCACTATGATGGTAATGAGAATCTTTTTAAGCAATGATCTATTGGCAATTTGTTAAATTTATCTTGATTTGAGCTTGATTAGAATTTGATTGAAGCTCAATGTAATTATTATTGTTCTCCATAATCTTAGATAATTATAATTATATATTTTACACAATTAAAAAATGTAACATATATATATCAACAATTAATTTTATTGACCAATATAAATATTAAAACTTAATCAATGTAAAAGTTTAGTTATGTGCCTGAGACTTTTTTAGAAAATAAAACTATAAAAAAAAAAATCAATTTAAATTGTTGAACCGCTTGAAGAACAAAAATAGAGAAGAACTTAAAAAATACTTTTAGCACCTAAAAACTTGTGCAAGCAAATGCTAACATGCTTGGTAAACAAATTTAAATGTATATATATATATATATATTTACTTTTATACTCTAAAAATTGTCAAAATACAGTTTTGACAAAAGCTTAAGAATGAAGTTTTTGTTAAAAAAAAAAAAAAGACTTAAAAGCTCAATTTCTTATACACAATTACAAGCATGCTCTTAAGAATTTCATAACATTTTAAATCACAATTTGCAATTTTGCTTTGAGGATTTTTTTTTTTTATTTTTAAGGGATTAGAGCGACTTAAATAAATAGCTAAACAAATTAAGAACAACGGTGCACATAGATAATATCTAAAATACAATGGGGATTTCCTCAATAAAACCTTGTTCCACGGTGAGAGAGACTGCTTATTTCGCAAGGCAATGGGCCTGCTTCATTCAAGTGTTGTCTAATATGATTAAACCTTCCATCTTTGTAGACAATTGAATACCCCTTGTGCTTCCTCTATAAGATGTTCATACAACTACAACTCCTTTCATCTTCCCTAAGTGTCTGCATCACTTGGAGAGCATAATCTTTCAGGACCACCTTATAAAATCATAGCTCGTGACATAGATGGGCTGCTCTCAATTTTTTCCTTTTAAAAAAGTGGTTAGGAGTTAACCATTAGTTAATCCACCTAGTCAACCAGAGGAGTTGATTATCCGATTTTACTACTAGGTAGTTGTGATTAGAAGTTTTAGTTAATAACTGTTAACCGTAATTACATTTTCATCCTTAGGTGCAATCACTTTTGATGCCATCAGGGGTAATTGTGAGTTGCGACCACCTTAAAGGGGCTCCAAAGGTGGCCGCGGCCATCCCTAGATGCCTTCGAAGACCACCACAAGATGCTCCTACCTTAAAAGGCAGGGGTGCCTTGTGTCCTAGCATTTTTTGAGTGGTTGGCCACCCACTTTTTTTTACAAGTTTTTTTTTTTTTTTTTTCTTAAGTTTGAAATAAAATGAAAAAAGAATGAGTTTTTTTTTTTTTTGGAAAATGTTGTCTATTTCTTATAGAATAGCTATTTGTTTCATTTTTAGGGGAATACGCATTCTTCTTCCTTAAGTGTTTAGTCCTAAACACAACCAAACAGAAAAAATAAATAAATTTTCTACATTAATTACAGATTTCTTCCTCCAGCTGAGCTTTATGATGAGGATTTAATGAATTTATTTGCTTCCTCCGGCATAATTAATTTGCTTTATCCAACCAAAATATCACTCTTAATGGTAGTTACTTCAACCAACTAAAAATCAATAAAAATAATAATATTTAATTAAAGTAAAAAAATATTATGAGAGCTTGATGTTTAGACCGTTTGGTGCTCGAAAAAAGTAGCTAGCTGAAATAACAAAAATAATTTTTTTAGGTAAAATTTAAAAAGTTCATTAAGAATGCTATAGCGTGACGGTCTGTAATTAGTGAAATTGTTAAAAAAGCCTGTCAATATCCTAAAATTTTTATTATTTGCTGAAGTCTCATTGATTCTAAAAAGAAAGATCATCAACTCGACGTGCATGTATTCTCAACTAGAAGCATCATTCTAATTGATTCTCCTAAATGTTTGTGGCTTTTTGTTTCCTAGTCAAGCCCTTTATAAATCCAGTCAAAGGTAAACGAGCTGGCCAAATGATTCAAGTCAATAAAGCAAGATTAACGTTTCAAATTAAATGTTCTTTTGAGACTGTACGTTGGCAATGACCTATAAAGTATAAAGCATTCACAAAGCTCCACATTTTAATTTAATTAATGTCACGAAAAATAAATATAATTTCATTTTCACACTACTTTCCTGGTATTTTATTATTATTATTATTATTATTATTATTTATTATAAAATCAAACAATGGTAGGCATGGAGTTGACCAAAATATGACTAAAACTTAGGGAATTTTCTGATGGGTTCAATAGGTGGTCACCTACAATTTTTATACGAGGTTTTAAAAAATATAAAAGAATTATTTTATCCAATCTTATGGATATGTTTGGTAGACTAGGATGATGAATATTTTAGAATATAAATGAATATTAATAGGAACACAAGAAGCTAAAATTAGAATGACTATTTTTATTCATTACCTCCTGTTTTTGTTTTTAATTATTTTTATATTATATTATAGTTTTTTTAATTATGGATGACAAGTGGCACACTATGATTGGTGTTATGGCCAGCAAAAAAAAGTCTATACTTCTATTTTCTAATGCTATGGCCAGCAAAAAAAAGTCTACAAGTATGTTTGATAATGTCCCAAAAGGTGTTTTATTTATTTATTTATTAATTTTAAAGGTGTTTGATATTTATTTTAAAATGCATTTTGATACAATCTAAAGGTATAAACTATTTTTTTTACTAAAATTTATATTTTTAAAAATAAAAATGTGCTAAACAATTTATTAGCCCTTTATTTCCAGACCTTATTAGGCGGCTACTTACCTACCTTCTTTTGTTGACCTTTCCCAACCAAACCACGTAACCAAATTGTACAAACTCCCAACCGTCAGATGACATCTAAATCGACACGTGCCACGTGTACGATAGATCAACCGCCTGAAACTTTTTTTTTTTTTGTTTGAAAAGGAAAGAAAGAAAGAAAGAATCTCCTATTTCCTTGGCTCACGGTGATGTTTGTTTATAGTTACGAGAACTGGAACGACGAAACTAAGAACTCCCTCTCTTTCTCACTGTCTCTGAGTTTTGTTGCCTCAGATTGCATGCCATGTCGGCCTCGAAGCTCGTGGTTTTTTCAATCTTTCTGGCCCTAATCTTCACGCACATTAGGGCTGATGTTTCAATCGAAGGAGAATTATCAGACAGTGGAGATGAGACCGTCAAGGTCGTCGGATCGGACGGCTCTGCCGATTCGTCCGCTTTGAAGATCGAACTGGACCAGCTCAAGTCCAAGATCCAAGCCCTTGGTTTGTTTCTTTCCTCTCTTTGTTTTCAAACCTTAGTGTTAGTGGCTTCTTTTTCAGTTTTTCGTTTTGATTTCGTCGGTTGTGTTTGGTTGCTGAGATGACTTAGGAAGAGAAAAATAAATCCAGAGGGTTTCACTCAATTTTTTTTCAAATCTTATTTGGATGTTGATTTTTAAATAATATAGTTCCTTGAATTTGAGGAAAATTGGTTTAGTTTATTGCTGACCGGTGAATTTGAGGGAAAACTGCTGTAGTTTAGGAGAAGTCTAGGATTTCTTTTAGCAAATCTGGTTCGTTTAATTTCACGTGATAAGCTAATATTGAAAAGCTTGGCATTGTAGAAGATGTGAGTTGTGGTAGATTTTTTTATTTTTTCTCTTATTCAGTATTCAAATTTTAGGCTTTCTCGTATTTTGCTACCTTTTTTCTACGCATCAAACTAGAGCACAATGGAACAGTGATATGACTTCTGAGAGAGTGGCTAAGATCATATTAATCTGAGTCTCAATGGTAAAGAGACAGTAGCTTAAGTCAAAGGTTACAATGTATGGTGAAAATTAGTCTTGTCTCTTTGGTGTATTAATTTGAGGGAGAATCATCTTAATATTATCTAAAATCTTCGCTTTTCCCTTAAATAAGTTGTGATATGGAGCTATGGATCCATGTTGATGTAGCGGACCCATTATTTGGGATTAAGGCTTAGTTGAGTTGTGTTGAGTATCATCAGCGTAAAAATGAGTATCGTGATTGTTCACAGGAGGAAACTTTAACAAACAGAACTGAATTTAACTTTAACAAGCGGAACTGGATTTTGTGAATGTTGGCTAACACCCGTTCTCTGTATCTGTTTTTGAAGAGTCCCATGTCGATGAGAAATCCAAAGAATTGAAAGCAAAGGAAGAGGTTTTAGTGAAGCAGGAAAAAATCATTCAAGACAAGTCAAATAACATTGCTTCCTTGCAAACTGAGATCTCATCACTCCAGGTGAGACGTTAGCATTAGACTCTGCAAGACTAGTAGCTTAATCCACATATTTCACTTCTCATTTAAATGAAATTAAGTAGTTATTATGGTTCTATACTAGGAGACTGCTAGACTTGCTTAATTTCTTTCTACACAGGAGTGCATTGTCAACCACATTTTTGGATATCATTGTTCTTAATTATTGTGAATTCATGCTATAAGTTGAAGGGAACATTCATAGCGTGCTTTTCCTTATAATTACAAAGTACAATTTTCTTTTGAGTGAAAAATTCAAAAAGCAAGGAACAGAAATACCTACTTCTATGAGGTCTGTGTTGACGAAAGTTACATATATTTTTATTTTATTTTATTTTTAGAATAAAGGGTCATTAGATGCTGAGGAGCAGCTTGGGAAGGCTCATGCACGTGCTGGTGAATTAGAGAAGCAGGTTAGATATCCAGAAGCAAACAATTTACTCTGTTGAAAATAATTGATTATGTATAATCTCTCATCTTCCATACAGGCAGACAAACTTAAAAGGGAACTAGAGACACAAAATAAGGAGAAGAAGGCTTTGGAAGCCCGGGTAAATGAAGCTGAGAAGAAAGTACAGGAGTTGAGTTTGAAACTAGAGAATGTAAGTTATTTATATGGCATAAAAGCCTAATATGTTATGGCTTTGTTTCCATGCCTTTCCCCCTTTTCTATTTCCTGTAAATACAGTTTTTCATTGGCTTACGACATTACAAAAAACACAATTCCTTTTTAGCTTATGCTTGTTGAAAGTGTGCATTTCATTTGCAGTATTTAAGAGGCATTGTGTTTCAATGTCTAGGAAATATGTTGATACGATTTTGTTAATGGAATTCTAGTTGAAAACTAAACATAAATGGTGTCCTTTTTTATGAGTTTTTGTTGTCATATCAAATAGCTCTGATGTTCCTACCTAGAAACTAAAGCCTTTAAATTGTTATTTCAAATATCTATATTGGTACCACCTAGAAACTAAAGTGAGTCTTAACCCTTCTTAAGCCTATATGTATTATTCAAGGATTTGAGTAACAAATGTTCAGGAGGATACTTCTGTACTAATTTTATTGAATTGGTTCTCTCTCATACGCTCTTGAGAGAGTTGCTGTAGTGCTGTAGTCCCGGATTGGTGGGACGAGATGGGGGGATTGTGCAAACAGGCAAAGAGGTGGTTTCGAAGGGGAAGGGGCAATTAATTGCCTTCATAGGAGTGGGTGGTGGTGTGGTTAAGAGAGAAAGGGGTGGGGGAGAGTAACACCCCAAATTTTCATCGTATAAAATAATATCAAAGGCCCTACTAACTACACTTTACGTTAAATACGCATTAGGAAAATGTCATAATAAATGATCCATACAGCCTGAGCAGTGGAAAATTTAAAACTTTTCTATTAGATTAATAAAATCTCACTAGAGCTCTATCAATATAGAACGTAACACATTACATGACTTGTCTAGCCAATCAACATTACATATCCTTTTCTCCTAACTATAATTTATATATCATCAAATCATCAATATATACCTTACATTCTATTGCTTTAACTTGATCTCTTATCCCCACGGCCTCTATTTGTTGCCTGCAGAGTTGCCATCATCCTCCACACTACTATGAACATTTAAATGTATAGTATTTTTGATGAAACATTCTTTTGCAAAACTAACTTTCAAAAATATTTTTCTAACAACCGACCTTAGCTCAGTTGGTAGAGCGGAGGACTGTAGTTGGATATTATAACAGACATCCTTTACCGATAAAAAAAAACTTTCAAAAATATTTTTCTCATAAACATTTTATTGAAAACACTTCTTTCATAACTTTTCCTTTTGGAAACCATTCTTTTATAAATGTTCCATTCATAAACATCTCTTTCATAAAAAACTAGTCTTTCAAAACCATCATCTTGTACAAGATATTTCATACAACTGTGAAACTATATGTAACTATGCAGTATGCTTTCTTCATGCATACATACATACATATCCTCCAAAGCAAGGTTGTGGGTGTTGCACATCCCTTGTCGGCAAGGAATGTTTCGTACATCACTTCTCTTTGGAACCCTATCAGCTTAGCTCCCTTTGCTTAGAGTGAAAGACTGGTGGACTTTGCCACTTGAGGCCACACCCTACCTAAATGTGGTGGAGGCCTTAGTCTTGGGATTTGCTTCCTTCAAGGGCCAAGGTTCAACACCTTATAGGTGCAAACAATTCTTTGAGGCCACACCCCTTGGTGAACAGCCAGTGGTTTAACTAATTCCATGTAGGAAAACTTTTGAGGGTGTGGTGCACGGGACTGGGGTTTACTCTGCGGGGTGGGTCCGAATGGCCCTGCCTTGGAGAGGTTCTCCAATATAAAAAAGAATAATAAAATACACAATATTGGTGTTATCATTCATATTTCATTTAATGTTCATAAAATTTTACACAATCGCATAGGCATTTCACTTCATTTCATGCTAAATAACCATACATATAATACTATTTCCTGTAATAACATAACAAAACCATCAGTTAAAACATAACATGCATCATTTTGCAACAAATATTTGTAAATCAGTTCATGTCACACCATTTATGCTTAAAACACTTTCATACATTTAATCATACATAATGCTAAAAAAAAATCTCTCCTTTTACATCCAAAACTCCAACAAATCTCCTACCCCTTTTCCCTCCCTTCAAAACTCTTAAAACTTAACCAACTCACACACACACACACACACACACATACACACTTCTTAACTCCGTTCTCTATCTGCCTACAACCCATTCCTACCAATCCCTACCCGAAGTCTCAAGTTGTTCCTTAAACTTTTCATGGAAAGTCTTACCCTCTCTTCTTCCAACCAAACACCCAACCATTAGCTTCACCCCCACCCCACCCCACATGCACACACATCCTTTAACATTTCTTAAATTGACCCACATGTAAAAGATCTAACAAAAACTTCAACTTTAGGTTCAAGGCCAAAGAACATACCTTTTGAAGCTTGTTCCTCCTTCCTCTTGCACCAAAGCTCCTCCCTTTTCATTCTCTTCTTCCTTCTTCCTCAAGCACTCACTCTTTCTCTCTTTTCTCTCTCTTTTTCTTTCTTGCTTGCTGGAATGAAGAGTGGAGGCACAAATGGCTGAAAAACCTTAAACCTCCTCTTTTTATAGCTCCTGTTGTGATGCTGTTTCATGCTGTCCCGTGTTCTTGTTCGAATGAGGCTTCATTTAACGTTCCACACGTTCTGCATGTGGTCGAATTTCTGTCTTATTTGCACGGACCATGTTTTGTTCGAACAAACTCTCCCAACATGCATATTGTGTTATTGGGCAACATCGCTTAGCATGTGGTAAAACAAGCATAAATTTTGCTTTGAGTTTCAGAATCGCGCATATGACTCCAATTTGGAAAGCTTTTTTTTGTTGCGCATGTCATGGTCACGTAGCAAAGCTCGTGAGAGTCGTTTCCGTCTCAAAATCCTTTGTTTTTCCTCCAAATCAGTGTTTCTAGTGTATTCTTTCCCTTTTATGGAATACTTTCCATTAATAATTTAATCCACAGGTTCTTAATTTATGTTTTTGAAGTGGCGTGTTATAGAGAGAGGGGAACAAGCTTTGGAGAATGGCTTATGCTTCTTGAGAGGCGTAAGCCATCTCCCACCCTCTCTCTCTCCTACAGTGGCAAATTTTCTGTTGACCTAGAAATCATTTTCCATTGACCTGTATTTTCTATATGCACCAAACACTGGAAAATGGGAAAAATATATTCCAAAAGATGTTTTACGCCAAAACAAGCACAGACTTGGTGTTTTTGGTGGTTGTACTAGTGGATATTTTTACAATTATATAGGGATAAATTTGATTTTCTGGGGAGGCAGCATATTCATGTCTTAAGAACTGTAAGTGGAAATTTTCATTTGAGCAGGAGTGACTATTTGGTAATTATTTTTGAGTAAGCATACTTTCTGTTAGTTGGTATCGAAGTTAAGCAAAGTTTTGTGAGGAAGTACACTTTTTGTTTGTTGGTATGAAGGTAAGCAAATTTGGTAGGTTCCTTGTGGCTGAAATTGGGTTAGTGTGTTATTTTAATTTTTAATTTTTGTTCTCTATAAGTGACCATATCTAATGTTACATATTCCTTTTTGATTCCAGTTATATACAATTCAATATTTTCTTGATAATGTCCGCAACAATGGTATAGTGATGCCAGAAAATGACTTTTTTTTTTAACAGTTCCTAAAGGTTAATGATGAACAGAAGACCAAAATTCGTAAAATTGAACGAGCTCTTAAAGCTGCTGAGGTATCCAAGTTACTTCTGATAAGGCTCATATTATGTTAGATTCCTGATGTTGGTTCTTATTTGCATTTTCTTTTTGGAATCTTGTTAGGAAGAAATGATTAAGGCAAAGTCCGAGGCCACTTCAAAAGCGAAAGAGTTAATTGAGGTAAAAAATTAAGCTGACTTAGTTTGTGAGTCTCTCTATCTCCCTGTAGGCTACACTCATAAAGTTTGAGGTCATGCTTGTCACTTTTGTACTTGACCTCTTCCTTCAAATACTAGATTTTCACTATGGTTTAGAGGGTTGGACTGATTCTGTTATATCTCCCAGCCAGAAAATGTGGGAAATGCCATAATAACACTTAATAGTTTTAGCAAGGTTGGTGTTGATGTGGGGAATTTCTTTCTGCCCTTGATGAGGAGCATTATCGGGAGGCCTGCCCTAACATCACTTGGGGCTTTTGTTTGGGATAGGTTGGGTTGGTGTTGTAATGTAGCCCAGGATGTTCTTGCAGGTTTTTGTTGTGGGGCTCTTGGTGTTTCTTCTATCTGCTGGGTTTTGCGGGTGTTTTTTTTTGTTCTTTTGCTTTTTCTGTTTTGGTGTCCTTTTTGTATACTTCATGTATGCTGAGGGGCATGCTTATTTTAATGATATTTCTATGATTACCTATCAAAAAGAAAGTTTTAGCAAGGTTTTCATGCTAGGAAGCTTAGGAGTAGTTTAAGTCATCTGGGTTCTAATTCTATGGAAGAAGCTGTTTCATTCAGATCTTCAGATTTGGAAATTGATATATAATGTAACCAAATATATGGGAAACTTGAGCACATGTGCATTAAACATCTAATATGGTCATTGGAAATCTGAATATGTCATGTGATGGCACAGACGGAACTTATTTTGGACTTCATTGTCAGAAGTTACCACTTACATTTACCAACAAGAGTTTCAGCTTATATGCTGTTATGATTATATGGACTTGTGATTTACACATGGTTTAGGCCTTCAGTCAATGTTCTGTGGGTGGCATGATGTAATTCTAGCTGACATCACCGGAGCTCATCAATGCATAATATCTTGCATGGTTACAGCTGTTGTCTTCTCTGATATTTTGTATACTACAAAAGGAGTTAAAACTGGAATTTGATTGCAAATCTAATGAAATTATGTCAGGCTCATGGTTCATGGCTTCCACCTTGGCTTGCTGTACATTTCATCCGTAGTCAGGTAAACTTAGTGCAGTTGTGTTTTGTACAATTAGGATTCTTCGTATAAGCCCTGAAAACATAGCTTCTTGCAGTCTTTCATGGTGACATATTGGAATGAGCATGGGAAACCAGCCTTTGATATGCTGATTCAGAAGGTATTTTTTTTTAATCCTGGTTGCTATGCGGTTATTTGTTAGTCTTGCCGTTAAATGTGGCACTCTTTTGACCATGTAATGGGTGTCACTATTTTGTTTTGGAGTTGGTGTGACTAGTTTGATTTTGTATCAATGGGCATATTTTGTCAACCTGCTAGCCTTATGTGTCAAATTTGTTCCAGGCCGTGGAGAAAAAGGCACAAGCTGAAAAATGGTCTGAACCTCACATAGAAACAATTAAAACTGTAAGCTGTCTTTTCATAAATTCGTTTTTGTGCGTTGTGTGTTTTGTGAATTCCAGTATTTCTTGTTGAGACCTGATTGGTTTTTTGCTTGAGAAGTTATGAAGTGAGTTGATGGTGTTGGGTGGTTAGTGTTTGCGACATATGCCTCCCTCCCCCTCCTTCCTCCCCTTTTTCTCTCTTTTCTCTCCTAAGCTTTCCCTCTCTCTTTTTGAAAGTGTTTTTGTTTGTAAGAAATGACTAATCTGTGTGCGTATTCTTCTCATTGTCTGTTTGTTTCTTGAAGAAATGGATACCAACTATAAAGGATCAGTGGGTTGTGGTAAAAACAAATGTTGAACCACATGTCCAGTCGGTAACTAAAAAAAGTATTGAGGTTTATGAGACATCAAAGAGTGCAGTAACTCCACATGTTGTCAGAGTGCAGGAGTTAGTTGATCCTTACTTTCAGGTATATATTGTATTTCATGGTATCCTACTTGTTTATCTGTTTGAACAAGAATCTGAAAATGTTTTTTATGGATGACAGGAAGCTAAAAGAGTCAGCAAGCCATACATTGATCAGATTGCCACTGTGACAAAACCTCATGTTGATAAAGTTCGGGTGGTTATAAAGCCGTATACAAAGGAAGCAATTAATGCATATGGAAAGTTTCTAAAGTCTGCAACTACTTACCATCATCAGGTATCAGTATCAGTCTGCTGTATTTCATAATTTTAGCTTTTCACTTATATTAAGGTATCCGTGCTTCTTAAGATTTCTTGTTGTCTTTCTGATGGCATTCTGTCATTATTATTATTTATTTTTTTCGTTTAGGGAACTGGTGGCAGGTTGACATGAATAACATGTTGCACCTCTTGATAGGATCCATGAATAGAGACTTCTAAGCATTTTGAAATCTTTCTTTTTTTCTTTCTTGGTTTTGATAGAGACTGCATTGATGGTAAACTCTGGAAACAATAGTTACTTTAGAAAGTGTTCAAGATTAAGAAAGTGCTCTACATAAGATAAAATTTTCTTTCTTTGTTCTTTTTTAGGGATTTTGAGCTAATGTTGGTAAAATTAGCTAACAATAGCTATTGACTATTGTTCAGAGTTTGCTGCTCATATAGTTCAAATTTGCTTAATTACTCTTAAAAATTCTTAAGTATTCCCTGGGCCTGCTGTTTATTATTTAACATCCTATTCACTAGCACCCCTCCTCCTCTCACGAATGATTTTGTGCAAAACTACTTTAGGCATAAGTTGTATTAGAAATTTAAATAATAGGAGAAGGTATTATAAATAATCTTCCATCTTCCAATAAGCTCTAATTCCAATGGAATTTCCTCTCCTTATAAGAATGGGATGGAGGGTAAGGTTTTGGGTTAATTCTGGTTTAGTGTTTGTGTAAATTACCAATTAGAAAAAGTATCTCACTTCAAACCCTAAAATTTTCCATTTCTTCAAAAAAGAAAAAAAGAAAAACTCTTTATTTTTTAGTTTTGGGTGGTCTTAGTCAAGCGAGCTTCAGTTGAGGGTTCGATCGAGGCGTATGGTCACATGCCCGATAGATTGAGCTGAAGTGGGGGTTTGATTGGGGCATTATATGCTAGGGTAAAAGCTCGTTTGATTTTGATTTCTAGTGCAAATACGATTGTGAAAACGTGACCTATCGATCCTTTAGACTTTCACAATTTGAAGCTAGAGGTGTCAAAGAAGTTACCACAGGGATAACTTTCTGTGTGTATAGCACCCCGTGTAAGAAAATACTAAAAGAAAATAGAAAAGTGAAATGAATATATAAAATAATAAAGATGAAGATATGTTATGGTGAACATAGATGGAGCATGTTAAAGCTTGTAGGCATTTGATCCAAAGAACGTTAAAGACACGCAGGAATTTTGCAAGGCTTGTGAGAGATGTCAAAAATTATGATGAATAACCTGTAGAAAGGGTGCTCGAAGCGATGAAGTGTGCCCCGGTAGTGGGGATGTCCTGGGGAGGGGATGACAAAAAGCTTTTGGACACGCTTTCCGCCATGGAAAACAAGGAACCGAAGGTTAAAGGGTTGAGGGAACTTAAGAACTTGGATTGTTCCATGTCCCCGGTGAAGTGCCAACATAGGAGGGGGGTTGGTGGGTCTAAATATGCGCGTTCATTTCCCTCTGAAATTCATTAGGGATTTTAGGGTTGGGTGTTGGTGTTGGGCTTGTCATGTATGTATTTCCCCTTTGTGGTGTAGTAGAGGCCTTGGGGCTTTAGGGTTGTTGTTGGGTTTTTGTGGGTTTTTTCTTGGTGTAGTTTTTGGGTTTTTTTGAGGTGTTTTGTGCTTGGGCTTTGGTTGGGTTCCTATGTATACTTTTTGTGTACTTAGAGGCGTACTGCGCTTTTTTGATAATACAATTTTACTTACTTATCAAAAAAGAAATATGATGCCCTTACACCCAATTTTGGTTATAGAAATATTTGATTGTTGGGGCATTGATTTTATGGGACCTTTCCCACCTTCTTTTGGAAATCTCTACATTTTGGTAGCAGTTGATTATGTTTCCAAATGGATTGAGGCAATTCCATTTAGGACCAATGATTATAAAATTGTCTTGAAATTTTTTTAAAAGAAATGTTTTATCAAGATTTTTCTTTTTTTCTTCTCCCCATATGACATTTAAAAGTGCATTTCTTCTAAATTTCTTCTGGTTTATGAATTTGACTTTCTATGGGTACCATTTTTTACTAAGAGATAGGTACAAAATAACATGGAGCTTATTTATTGGTACATGTAGCATTTTTTCTTAATTAATTATTGTGATTTTCTCCGATGAATAAGTTCCACATCATTTTGGTACCAATCTCTTGGTAAAAGATTTGGTACTCCTACCATTTGTTTTTTCCTTATGGAAATGTTAAGCCCTAGTAAAGCCTTGTAGTGATTTCCTGTTTGAATTTTCTCTTTAGACCTTACGCCGAAAAGTAAAGAAAATTGTATGTTGGATCTTCTACTTTTCTTTCTTTCTTCTTCTTCTTTTTTTTTTTTTTATTTTATTTTTTTATTTTGGTATGGTGGTGTTCGTTTTGTATTCAAGGAGTGAAAGAAGATGGTTGTCCATAAATCAAGTTTTGTTTTGAATAGTATTAAGGGGTTTATTTTTTTATTTTTTAAGATTGAATGTGTCAAAGTTGATGGATTTTCAGATGGAATACCTGACCCAAAGCCGACCTAAAAATTTCAACATCATCCGGTAATGATGGAATTTGTCTTGGGGTTGGTAATGGTATTTTTCGTTTGCCAGCCATCGGGTCGGAATTTCCTACTTGAAGGGGTTGGTAACCACCCTACTATAGCATAGAAGCATTAAACAAAGCCTAGAATTTCATTGGTTCGCTCCCCAGGCAGGGATTAATTTTTATGTTGATTTAGTTAGATATAGAATCTGGACTCTAGACACGCACACATGTTTCATATCGTATATCTTATATTGCTTGAACAGTTGTTGTCTTAGAGTTTGTGACACATTATAGTATTTTTCTTATGCTTTGTTAAGATTCAAGCCACTGTGCAAGAGAAGCTGAAAAGGCATGAGCTGACGAGACCTCTTGCCACCAAAGAGTTGGAGTGGTTTGTGGTATGTAATGATTGTGCATATCCTTTTTTTTTAAAAAAAAACACTCAAATCTAATTATTTATCTAGATTAATTGACACTGAGCATCTGATTTACTGGTGATCCTAATGGTACAGGCCTCTGCTTTGTTGGCCCTGCCCATCATCATACTCTTTAGAATTGGTTCTGCTATTTTCTGGTCAGTTTCTGAATTAGCTGTTCAATTTAATTTGCACTTTCTTTTTATCAAGGTTTAGAAACATTTTATTTTGTTATTGTTTTTTTCTCTTCACTGTTGAATTTTTGTGCCTGATCTCTTCAGCAAAAAGGCAAAGAAACCTACTCGAAATGCTCATGCCAACCATGCACGTCGTAAGGCTAAACGGGTCCATCCAGGCAACTAGAGTACAGCCAGATCATCTGCTGGTTTTTTATATTTGTTTTTAGTGGGGGGGAGGAGACTATCCAAGGTATGTTTCATCATAACCATTTTAAAAGAGAATTCCATATTTTTGTGTTATCTGAATTCCTTGTGCCTGGTAATGAAACCTTTCTGTATGCATAATACTCCTTAAAAAAGTTCATCAGCATCTCTATTACATTGTGTTATTTGAATTACTTCTGATGTTAAAGGAGACTTGTTCTTTCATGAATGTTTGGATTGGGATTAACATCTTACTTAATGTCTCTGTTATCATCTTTTTTATGTTTCTTACCCCTTCAAGATGGGGATCTACTTAATTCACTTTTGAACCTAGATTGATGCCATATCTTCTTCCTGAGTAAATATAAAAGCTCAACTCTTATATGATTCCTGTACAACCGTGCTTATGTAGACAGGTGATAAATTATTGGATTTATGTGCCTTTTTAATAAAGGTTGATCCAATGGCTTATGAGCACTCCTTGTTAGTTCAGTTGTAGAAGAGTTGTATAAGAATTGAGTTTGTAGTATTGCTCCTCCTTCCTTGCTTATGGTTGTAGAACACTTTATGCTTCCATTCTTGTTGATCGCTCACCTTGTTGCTTCCATTATGTTTTCATTTAGGCCTTGTTTGTTAAACTCCCCCCATTCCCCCACATTCCACCACACTATTCACTTCATTTTTTTAAAAAAACATATCAAATCATTCACTTTTATATCACATCATTTACTCTTTATTACTTTTCAAATAAAAAAAATCATTACAAAACAAAATTTTTCCACTTTCCAATACCACTTTTTCATTTTCCCATATCAATAATTATTTATTTATTTATTTTAATGGTGAATAGTGCCCTGTATTAATATTGCCGTGTAATGGGAGGGAGTTTACCAAACACCCTCTTAGTCTTGTTTGCTTAAAATTCACTCTCATTTTTGAAGAATGGCATTTCTTACAATTAGTTTGATGCCACTGCTCTTTGCATTTTACTCATCTTCTGTTTCTTTTTTGAACTAATATTAGTTCACTTATCAAGATTTCAATTCCTCTATGGTATTGGCAAAAATAGGAAGCTGACTTAACCTTCCACACCATCCTTCTCATTTGTTGCTTTTTCTTATGTTTAAGTTTTCTTTTCTTTGTTTTTTGGCTTTGTAGGCAAGGCCAAATCTCCTCTTAACCTGAGACATGTAGAAGCTCTGATGTAAATTAGTCATCCATCCGCCTAATGAACTAGCAGTGTTGCATGCCTTTTCTCTCAATCTGCCCAAAAAGATACTGAATTGTGAATACCATGTTGTTTTCCTTTTGCTTTTCTTTCCTTTCCTCTTTTGCTGGGTGATTCTGGCAGTTGCTTGTTTAGCTCCAATGTTTATTAGTTTTTCCGACTTTTTTGCTCTCTTTTCTCATTTTAGTTAGGCGTTCTCTTGTATGCTTCCTGTGTACTAGGGTTGTGGCCTCTGCATATTTTGGTTTATACAACATTAAAATAAATAAAAATAAAAAATTGGAAGAAAGTCACAGTTAAAAAATATCTGATTGACATGTTTTGCATGGCAACAAGGGACGCATGCTACTTTTGACAGTCCTGTAAACAATTGATCATAGCATTGGACTAACTCTGATCCTAGTTACTCGGACCAATATAAATACAAAAAAAGGAGGGGAACTCCAAAATTTGTGTCTTATAATGTATTTTTCTTGCATTAAAATGTCATACTCTTGTTCGATAAGGCACAGGGCTTGCAGTACTCTTGTTTGTAAAAATTGAAGCTTCAGTTGTTGATGCCTTAGCATTTTGAACTTTGATATAGGACGCCTTAGAGCATCTCCAACAAATGCTCTAAATTGACTATTTAGTTAAATTTACAAGTTTTCATCCTCCAGCAGATGAGCTGAAGTAGCAATTTTCCATTCTACTGCTACAGTAAACTTTCAGATTTAACAACCTACTGTAGAACCTATTAGTGTTATTTTATTGTATTCTCTCTTTCCTCTGCTCTCCCTCTTGCTCTTGGTCTTGGTCTTCGGATCAGAGAAGTTGTTGTCGAAGGCAAACAAGAAGTCGAAGTCGGACCTAGACTCCAATTCTGGCGAAGACCCATTCTGGTGAACGAGAAGTCGAAGGAGAACGAGAAGACCCATTCCGGTGAAGGAGAAGGCAAACGAGAAGTCGAAGTTGGACCCATTCCGGTGAAGACCAGCGCCTCCAATTGAAGATTATTCGGCGAAACCCATTTCGATGAAACCCATTGGAACCCATTTCGACGAAACCCAAAGGAAGAGAAGAGGAAGAGAGAGATGGGGAAGAAAATGGGTGGGTGCTGCTGAGGCAATGGCCCTCTTTCAGGGTGTTTCTCTTTGCATTTCTTTGGGTTTCCAGAATGTTTTTGTGGAAGGAGATGCAAAAACAGAGGGGGAAGAAAAAAAAGAGGCAGAGAGAGATGGGGAAGAGGAAGAGAATGGGTTTCCAGAATGTTCTTTGGGATGCCGAAAAAAAAAAGGAAGAGAGAGAGAGATGGGGAAGAAACGTGCGGGTGAGAGAGATGGGGGAAGAAAATGAAAAGATAAAAAATAATAATAATATTAAAAAATGATATTTAATTAGAAGGGAGGGTTAAAATAAATGTTCTGCTGGAGTGTGTAGTGAAAAACTAGTAGCTAAAATGAAAAAAAGGTGTATAGTAAGTGGCTAAAAATAGCCATTCTTATTGGAGATGCTCTAAAGCATACTGACAACACTTGCTAGCGGCCATTAAACGCATCTTATCCTAAGAGGTAGTCGAAATAGAAGATCAAATGCTGTCAAGAGAGCTAACTATAAAAATGCACAAAGCTACCTCCAATTGGGAATTAGGGCTCGAAGACTTGAATCTTTTGAATAGTAGGTTTATGATTGTACTTTTCTGGAATAATTATGAAGCTGGTCATGTATTTCCACTTGTTTGGTCATTGGTTGCTTTCGTGTTGTTTGGTGTGTATATATATATATATATCAATTTGCTTTCGATTTTTGTATCGGGGGCTTTGGTTTCATGACTTGATGTACAAATTCTTTTGACTGCAGATGGGAGATGCACTCTGTTAGTATTGGCTTCCTTTGTTGGTGAAGTCTCTGATCCTGCCCTTGTCATCCAACTACAATGTTTTTGAAGATTTGACTTTTTCTTTGTGAAGAAAATTTTTAGAACCTTTGTCACACTTAGTAGTTAGATGTCCAACAACTCTAGAAATTCTTGTATCATGGGCCGTGTTATTTATGTTGATAGGGTTGTAATCTTTTTTTTTTAATTCTTCCTCATATTATGTTCTGTTTATTAGAAGTTAGAACCATATTTTATTTGCCTATTAACCACGACAATTTTTCATCTATTTATTTGATCTTTTTATATATAAATGTGATGGCCAAAAAGGTTCCTTCCACCCTAATTATTATTATTATTATTTTGTGTTGTTGTGGGGGCAACTAAACTTGAATGAGAAAATTATTTTTTGTTTTATTTATATATGCTATGTTTCTACTATATACATAATATATGATAAAAACAATTCAAAATAGGAATGAAGTACTTTATAACACAACATGTGTCCCAAAAGTATATCTATCAAATTCGATGAAAGTCTTGTTTTAACTAATTATTTGTAAGAAACTCCTCATCTATTTGCAAGAAACTGAAACAGGATGAATTATTCTGTCAATATGATGGTATGCTTTTGATTTATGGCTATAGACTGAGCAGAGGCAAGTGATAGCAAGGCACAAAAGAGGGGTTGGGGGTGGGTAGGAAATAGGAAGAGATAAAAGTTCTCTTTACGTTTTCATTTAGTTTTGGAGATAGTACTACAATTATTATGTGTGGAAGGAAATTTGGTTAATGTCCAATTACGTCAATCGTTTTATACACGTAGCTTCCTAGTGATTGGATTGTCATGTTGTTTACAACAAGACAAGTAACTAATAAATAACAAATTTTAGGAGGCCATTGGTCAATCATTTCAAACTCCTTCCCTTGCTTGCATATACATTAAAATCTTTTTGAAACTTGTGAGGCTTCTATGTGGCTTTGCCGCATGCTATGGCTATAGATGCGGATGAGGTTTTTTTGTCATATCAGTAACCATATTCGCAAAATGCAAAATCAGATATTTGAATTTGGTTATTAAATACCGTTATTATCAGTTATCCACATTTTGGGTGATGGGCCTATTTTAGTCTTTTGGACCATTATGGGTCTCTATTACAACCTATTTTAGACGATTTTAAAAATAATTTAGACCTATTTTTAGTGTTTTGGACTTGTTTTAAATTTTTTAAGCCCTATTATTCTAAAAATATATTGATTACACATTTTTTTTTTTTTTTGACATGATATTGATTACACATTACTTTTGCCTTTTTTCCCAAGTGAATGAGTATATTGTGAAGAAAAAACCTAAAATAAAGTAAACATAACATATGTTATTAACTGTATCCACAAAAATCTCTATTTGCATCTACATATGCAGATAGTGACTTTTGCTAACAGTATCCACATCTGCATGTACTGATAGCGGATAGTTGCGGATAGTAGATAAGGGTAGTTACTATTCGCCCACATGTACACTCCTATCGCATGCATCTATGAACCTTGAACGCCCCAAGTAAACATGTGATCTTGAAATTAGACCAATTCTTGTGAGGACGACTAAGCCATCTCTTGATAGATGAAATGGCAAGTCACACTTTTTGTTTTTTGCCCTAGTCATGTGTTGATTGTCAATGAAGGCAGTTCTTGCTATGTCAAACCAATGTTATTTTTGCTTAGTTTTTGTCAGAATAAGATGCATGCAATATCTAGGGTGTTGCATGGGGTGCAATATGTAAAATTTCGATAGTTTATTTTAAATGAACGGCTCAAGTTTGCCACGTTATTTACCAAGTTAAAAACTACCTTACATCTCATTTTCAGCAATGTCTGCCACCGTCGCTTCTCCTTTGTTTCTCCGCCACTTCTACACCACCGTCAAGCTTTAGACGAGTCAACAATCAATGCCAAGGCCTTCCAAGGGGAGTGGTTGCTTGAAAAGCATTGAACTGAAAAGCATAAAGGTTAATGAACCTAGACTTCTGCCTAATCAGTTTCAACTAGTGCCTAATTAGTTTGATCCTTTCTTGCACTTTTTCTATTTTCTGGGTTTCTTTTTTTATTCTTGTCATACATTATGACGTACATAAGGCATTTTTTGGTCTTGACAATGGTACTTTTTATGGTTTTATTTTTTATTCTAGGCCTTGAAAATGGTACTTGATTGTTCAATTTGCAGGTTCCCATAAATGGCAAGGAAGTAAGGCTACATAGGAATGGCATGAGTGTGATTGAAACTCCTACATTTTATGGTTTTATATATATATTTTATATTTTATATTTTTTACATGTCCATGTAAGATGGGGTAGGGAGATTCGAATTAGTAACTTCTGCTTCATGAAGTCAATTGAGCTACTCCTTGGAGACTGATTTTATTTTATTTTTTATTTTTTAGTGATTTAAAACTCATGTTAAATAATAATCAGACACTTATAACAAGTATAATTTTGTCTTTATACTTTTGAAGCGAAAAACATGCCTGAATACGAGGGCTTCTATATAAATGATTTATTTTCATTTTAAGTGAAATAGAGGGAATTATTGTCATTTTTTTAGAAAAAGATCATTGTCCATTAAATAATGGGATGAGTTGGCATATATATATATATATATATATGAAAGTATACATCTAACTTCATTTTTTTCCCTCGTGCATGGTCATCAAGCTAGGCCAGGACCATATTAACATGGCGGGTCACAAATTGAGCCCAGTAAAAAAAAAAAAGTTTTGATTGTTTATTTTATTTTATTTTTTAAGTTCATATTAATTATAAGTTAATTAATAATTGTTTTTTTATTATTTGAGTTAATTAGATAAATTAACTGAATCTTTAGCAGTCTAATCTTGAATCTCTTTCTTTGTTTTCTAGTATGTATGATACGTACATTCACCTCTCTCTCTCACACTCAATTACAATAATTTAAGCTATCTATCACATTACGGTGAGAATTCTCTTTTATCTTTTTAAATACTTATGTTCTCACTACGAAGTTATAAATACTACCATAAAAATAAAGTTATGCAAGTTTATATGAGTCAAACTGAGTTTATATATATAAGTTCAGGTTGTTTTAATGAATAAGCTTAAATTTCTCTTCATTTGTAAGAGTCAAGCTTGAACTTTTTATGAACTACTTGGTTCTTCTTCTCTTTTAATTGAATAAGGAAAAATATTACAAATGAGAATCATTCTCACTCCTGATCTAAAAGGAAGAGAGAGTGAAAAATAATTAGTGTTAATATTTTTCTCATAATTTTTTCATTTCATCTTACAAATCAACCATTAGTTTTGTGGTCCACATAAGTCAATGGGGGACTACGTACACAAATCTAATGGTTGATTATTATTATTTTTTATAGGAATAAAGTAATATCTATAGCTTGCAAAACCACATTAAGCACAACGCTCTACAGAGGTAATATCTGAAATATAACAAGGGACTTCCTTAATAAGACCTTGTTCCATGGTTAGAGATAACGCTTCTTAATTTTGCAAGGCAATGGGTTGCACCATTAAGATGTTTTAACATGATTAACCTTCCATCTTTGCAAACAATTTAATACCCCTCAAACTTCCTCAATAAGATGTCCACAGTGGCTACAACTCCTTCTAAAAACCCTAGCTCATGACGTAGATAGGCTGGTCTCAATGCAGCAAGTACCTCTACAATATCTGGCTCAAACATCTCCCATCCCTTCTCCAACTATCACACCGATACCCATCTTTATTCTATGATTGTCTACAGAGGCATCTCAATTTACTTTAACAAAGTCATTATTGGGGGCTTCCTATCTAAGATCGTATGTATTCCCCCAAGTGGCAGCTCCCTCTTTCGAGAATTTGCTAGTTGATAAGCCCCTAGCGAATCCGTGCATGGCACACTTGACCACTGTAAGTGATAGAAGGGCTGATTTTATTCCCTTAAATAAAGGCATGTCAAAGTCATAATTGTCATACAACCACCACCATAATGGTTGATTATTGAACATGCAGGAAAATATGAAAAAAAAAAAATATATGGGCAAATTATTGACACCAATAATTTATCTTACTTTACTTGATATATTCATCATCTTTTTAATTAGGTAAGCAAATAAATAATGGGAAAAACCTTGGAAATTATATGTGTAACTAAATTTAGTAATTTCCTTATTGAGAAACCGTCAGTTTGATTGCAGGTTTGTTACCAATCAACTCGACAATTATGTGATCGAAAAGGATTATCAAAATGTACAGAAGAAACAAAAGTATCTCTATGACTGCGACCACCTTATCTATTCTACATTTATGATAGATTTACTACTCTCTCCCCCTTAATAGGAAGGCCAGTAGTTCTCAAGATCCATGCAATGGTCCACGCCCATGTACGGCCTATTCCCAGCTGGGTTTGCATGATTCATTTCCGTGCCATAGCCTGAGGTCTCTCCAGTCATCATGGAGGAATTGACATGATCTTGTGGATGCATTGCTGCTGGATGAGTCGGTGCCGGAGCCATGGCTCGTAAAACCGGTGGTGGCCCTGCCCCTGCCCCTCCTAGATTCAAATTTAGCCCTGATATTGTAAAGCATCCTCCGCCTAGTGGATAGCTCAGCTGGGGTTGCATCGGCAGGTGGTTGACACTCGTGGATCCCCCACCGCCGCCTCCACCTCGAAAAACCCGTGCGAGCTCCGCAAGTTCTGCATTGCTCATGTAATTCCTGCCACCATGGAACTGAGTAGGATCTCCCAGCTGCATCATTGGTGATGGTACAACATGAGTAGGAGCCATTTCCAGGTTGTAGGGATTCAGCACTGCCCTTGGTTGGTTCGAGGGAAACTTTTTTGCGCCAGCACTTTTCTGGAAGACACGGCAAACCACCCATTCATCCTGCTGCATAAACAAAGAAGAGCCAGTGTCAATTAATCCATCTACTAAAAAAAAACAAATCCATATATATACACACAATAAGTTATATTACAATTTGCATTAATCCCAAGAGTAATTCAAGTGATGAGAATAAGATGGAGAGGGGCATGAGGTTGTGTATTCAAAACTCACCAACTTACGGCCAATAGATGAAAAGAAATACATCTTTCTTTATTGCCTTTTTTTTTTCCTTGCGTTTCTTGTGCTTTTGGTTAGCCCAAATTTCTGGATTTCCAGGTTAATTTCACAAGTATACTTCATGTATTTGGGTGTGATTTCTACTACTACTTTTATATATATAGACCAAATTGCATGCACTATTTAGCTTTGACATGTTCATGCTTAGAGTATATATATATGATCATCATCATTCATCAGTCATATTCATAGCACAAGTAAAAGAAAGAAATAATTACTATATATATATGATTCAAAGTTAAAAGCAAAACTAGTAAAAGAAATAAATAATTTTTAGTAGTTCAGTTTAGGAAATGATTCAAAGTTACCATTACTATATATGTATTATAATCCTATAGCTAGGAGTCAGAATTCTTGCTGAAAATTTTAAAAAGTAGTAAATGCCTCTATATATATGCGTTCAACAAGTAGAAATTAAAGCCAACACACCTCTCCCTTCTATCTATACATGTTTTTTTGAAGAACAAATTAATCCATATACATATAATATAATACATACATATGCTTGACTATATATATATTAGGTACCTTGGTATTTCTAAAGGCCGCTTTTGAGTGGATGCGATATTCATGCATGACCCAGTTGGTTTTCTCTCCTCTTGGTGCCCTACCTCTATAGAAAACCAAAGTCTTCTTCATCCCAACCAACTCCGAAGTTTCGCTGTTGAAGATCTCCTTGTCTTTCCCTGTCGTTTTCCAGTAACCTGTGTTTGTCGCTCGGTTTGTCCTCACGCCGGTCGGGTATTTCCGATCCCGAAGGCTGAAGAAATACCATTCTTTTTCTCCCATTTTCGCCTTCCCTA
The DNA here is from genome assembly GCA_013348765.1 of Carpinus viminea. NCBI lineage: Eukaryota > Viridiplantae > Streptophyta > Magnoliopsida > Fagales > Betulaceae > Carpinus > Carpinus viminea. The sequence goes on along the minus strand of CP054670.1, from coordinate 9,742,088 downwards.
TTAGGCACAACAGGTTGAGACAAAATACAAAACAAAAATAAAAAATAAAAAATAGGTCAAATTATTAGATAAGAATTTTGTTCACGTTCGTTGGGAAAAAAAAAAAAAATAGAATTTCTGTTATCCTTATCACAAGAAACGAAGACGACATTTTCTATATATTACGAGATTTATTACTATATAGTATATATACCCATATATTAAAAATTTAATAAGAAATGAAATATGTATATATTCATCATTTGCATGCCCTCTTCGAAGGGAGCATGGGGGGAACCCTAATGAATTTTTAATATGAATTAAATTCACACATGCAACAAAGTGCGCATATTTTCTGGAAGCATGGGACAAAACACTTGATATAATATAACAATTTTTTTTTAAAAAAACGTGATCAAAGATTTTTAAGAATTCTTTTCTCCTTTTTTCCTGCGTATGATCATATAATATGTAATTAGGTTTTAATTCATCCAAAAAAAGAAAAGAAAAAGTTGGTTAATTTTAGGGTTAATTAGAATAATTAAGTACCTGGAAGTTCCCATGGCTCGCATTTGTTGAGATCAACATCACCAATAGCCTTTCCTGTAAAAGTAGGATCGGAGATCTTGTTAATAAGATAGTAAGTGATGAGTTCTTCATCAGTGGGATGGAATCGAAAGCCTGGTGGGAGGGTTTCCTCCTTTGCATGATCTCCTGCCATGTCTATGATCTCCTTGCTTTGCTCCTTCCCCTTCTGGCTACTTTGCTTCTGCACCAAGGAAAAAGTGACATGAAATGATATTTCTTGTAGTTATAAGTATGAAATTCTTCCTCTAAATGATAGGAAGGAAGAAATTGATGATTGTATGTATATATATATATATATGTTGAAAACATTTATGGAGCTAAAAGGTGATAACTTACCTGCATGGATGAGAGAAGATGGATGGATTCTTCAACTAGGTTTTGCTCCCTTTGTCATGTCATTTACTGACCAAAAAATTATAGGGTAGCTTGTGGGATATATATTAGATATTAGATCTAATATGATGGTGAAGGGTGTAGGAGCCTCGCACTAGTAGTACTCATAACATGCACAAGAAAATAAGGGACGGATGTTATAAACAAATGAGGATGTGTTTGTGAAGCTCTCACCTACTATGGGTCTTCTCATACAAGGTATGAATTGCCACGTCAAATGGTTTAATATATATATATATACATACATATATTTCATTAATTTGAAACAATTAATTGGACATGCAAATGAGACAAATTTAAGTCTCCTACGCTATTTTTTCAGATTCTCGCACACTTAATTTGAGACAATTAAGTGTGGAGCCATTGGAATGGTATGAATTGGGGAGGATCATAATGTCTGAACTCAAATATTGGTTGATCCTAGTTTCAATACTTGCAAGGACTTTGGAAAATGAGGCAAATAGCTTAATTTCCTATGAGAGTTTTAGTGATTATTACAAGCATGAGCTGTGAAAGTACAAAGTCTAGGTAGAGTATGGCACTTCCAACCTAACATATAATCTTAGCAAATTAATCCAAACAAGAAATTCAAGAAACAAACACTCATCCACCAATTAAATATCAATGAATCCAAATCAAGAGAAAAAAATTGCAAGCTATATATCCGTTAAAACAATTGGACTCTTGAACACGTTAATCTTTTTATTATGAATACAACACGCGTAAATCTTACGCTAACTTAGTCTTTCATTTTCAAATGCAACTACTCTTGATTTTTTGTGAACACTTTTGGAGCAAAATTTGTCTCACCATGGTAGTGAGATCCAACTCTAACGTTTTCTTGCATCCTTGCTACTCCAACAACTTGATTATTTAATTATCTATACAAATAAAATTAATTAGTTGCTTAATCATTGTGCTTAATTATATGGTAAAGCACACCGGGAAAAACGTAACAATATGAGATAAAACAGTAGTCCAACATTTATTATGAAGTGTTCAACAAGTAGCATGCTAAGCATAAATCTGTGACTCCTTTAGGGTTTCCTCATGGCTTCTAGAGCTATAGTCTTTCTTGACAAATACTTATCAACTACTTCGCCCATGAGGGTTGACGAAATTGTTGCAAAATTAATTTTAATTTTCAAAAGCAAATCGTCAACCAGAGAAGATAATCAAACACGTATTAGGATCGTGTCTATGACGCAACTAGATCATAATATAATTTATTCAGCAATGTTTGGACAAATGAATACGCAAGCTTAATTTATTATTTTGGTTATATAACAAGATGATTTCTACTTTGATATTATGTTACGCTCAATGACAAATTCTATATGTCGACATTTAAAAAGGCACTCACTTTCATGCACTATGTTGAATTCTAAAAGTCTAAGTTTATAAGAATGAGTAAATTTAATCATTAATTACTATTCACCCTCGTGGAATAAATTGGCATGAAATAAATTAATTTCCAAAAGTGAACCGTCCACCAAAGAAGATGGTCAAAGATGTATTACTATCGTGTCTATGACACAATTTGATTACAATAAAAGTGATTCCAATAAGTTTAGAGTCTTAGACCAATGAATACATATGTTAGCTTAATTTATTATTTTGGTTATATAACAAGATAATTTCTACTTTGATATTATGTTACGCTCAATGAAAAACTCTATATATATGTCGATAACATTTACAAAGGTACTTATGCACTATATTGTATTCTAAAATGTTAAACTTATAAGAATGAGTAAATTTAATCATTTAATTACTATTCACCCTCACATAATAAATTAGTGTGAAATAATTTAATTTTCAAATGTGAATCGTCTATTGAAGAAGATGGTGAGAGACGTATTAGGATCGTGTCTATGACACAACTCGATCATAATAAATTTATTCCAATATGTTTAGGGTCTTAGACTAATGAATTAACTTTCAAATGTGAATCGTCCACTGAATAAAATGGTGAGAGACGTATTAGGATCGTGTCTATGACACAACTCGATCATAATAAATTTGTTCCAACATTTTTAGAGTCTTAGACTAATGAATATGCAAGCTTAATTTATTATTTTGGTTATATGACAAGATGATTTCATGTTACGCTCAACAATTTTTAAAAAGGTGTCCCATTTCACCATTTTAAATTACTACTTAATCTAAAAGCTTAAGCTTAAGTTTAATTATAAAAATTGATAAATTTTATTATTATTCCAACACTTCCCCTCTCACGTGAGTTCAAAGTTCCCTTAATAAATTAGGTTCAACACGTGAAATATTTAAATGAAATAGGAGCAGCAGTAAATGACATAGACAAAGCTTTGAACTCAGGAAATTTTCTCTGATACCTTATATATTAAATCATCACTTATCCAAAAAAGTAAAGCTTATAGGAATCAATGAATTTAATCATTTAATTACTATTTTAACACACCCAATAAATTGAAATATTTATATCTGCGGAGTTAAAACCTTCAATTTTATTAATTAGCCCCATGTAGCTGTGAAAAACCCTGTACACATACAAGTAATTTGTTTCTCAATTAGGGTTTAGGGACCCTTATCCAGAAAAAAAGTTTTGGCATCATACCTTTGACAAAAATCTAACATCTAGCTGCTTCATGAGTGATCTTTTCTTGCGCAGATAAGAACTAGAAAACTAAAACAAATACTCTTTGAGAGGAGAAATTGAGATTGAACATTACTCACTGATAAGAATAGAGAAGAGATCTGGCATATATATACGTTGGTAATTAGGTAAACTACATTCGCTGAGTCAATAAACAAAAGGTATGCAGATTGAAGATTGTAAGGTGTACGTATTAATTCAGGAAGAGAAAGAAAGTTCAATAAGAAAGATAAAATTGACTTTTAATTAGCTAAAAAGAAAATCAACTTTTACCAAAAATGGCAAGAAAATTGAATCAAAACAAGTATCCTACATTCCTACCAAACAAATATAATGAAATCCAAAGATAAAAACCTTCCTAAATTATTAATGTGGAAATATTACCTAAAATGGCAAAAAAAGAAGAAGAAAAAACTGAAAACTGAAAAGACTAATTCGGAAGGGAAAAGTTTTCCGGTTCCGATTCCAGTTTTCTGGTATTTTTTGACACCCCTACCATATATCCCATAAAAATACCACTTTTGATGGTATTTTACTGTGTAATTAATTAATCCATCAAAAGGCTAATTAATTGTCTAGCACAATGAGGTTCTATTTTGGATATTGTCTTACACAGATCCTTCAAAAATATATAATGACGAAAATAATGATATCCATGGACGTAGCAAGAAAATAAATTGTTCCCTCCCCATGATGTTTCCGAGCTGCCTCCTGATCATTATAATATCTTGTCAGAGCCCGGTAGTGCTGATTGGTAACAATCGATTCTTCCATTTTTTTTATTGTTTTGTTTCGAAATCAATCACATATCATCATCTTCAACGTTTCAATCAAGTTGCAACATTTGCAGCTTGTCAATAAAGATGATCAATAGGGTGTTCCTCTGATCGAGAACCGGTAAGTGTGATCCAGACCCTCTTGGAATATGATATTTGAAGTGTTCAACAAGGCAAAATGAAATTAATTAAAGATTGTGATCCTCCGATGGCTACTGATTATGCTTTTGTTTATATTTTCGTTACACCTATTCTTCAATAATTCGTTTCCAAACCTATAGCTCAAATCTTTCCAAAATCATAACTAACCTACTTTCTGTAGTAGATTAACAAAACCCGAAAGACGACGATTAGGGCGAAATTTCCGACAATTATTTACTTGAAGAATACGTAAAGTGGCTTGTATATACGCATGACCTAGACACAAAAGTTGTTATATATTAAGCATATTAATCTTCTTAATTTGTGAAGCTTAAGTAGTTAATTATAAGATAATGATGGTGAAGGGTGTAGGAGCCTCTCACTACTAGTACTACTCGATCATCATGCACAAGAAAAATGAGGATGTGTTTGTGAAGCTCTCACCTACTATGGGTCTTCTCATACAAGGTATTTGCCAGTCAAATATATGCTTTGTTATTTATTTAATATATATTTCTTTGATTTGATGATAATAATTAAGGATTCGTTTGAAACAATTGGACATGCAAGTGAGACAAATTAAAGTCTCGTACACTAAATATATTGAGATTCAGGCCAACATGTCACGTGATGGTGGGCTCTTCTTCTCACCAATGGGTGCATGCCACGTCATGAAGGCCCACGGGCATGCAGTGCGGAGCCATTGGGGAGGGTCACATGCATATGGACATGGAATAGAATAGTACAGGGAGAGAGATGGGGAGATGGGTTCCCTGGAGAGCAAACCATTCTCCTGGATTCCCTTCCCCCATATCTTCATTATGTTTTGGCTCCTTTAATTAATCTTGTGTATTTATGTTCTTTAATTACGATGGCTTCACTCTAACATTCACATTTGCATTATTCGAAAAATATATTAAGATTACTAAGAGTATTAGTGGCGGATCCAGCAATTCATTCTACTTGAGGTGTCAATAAAATATAATGATAAAATAATTTTTTTTTTATATATTATATTTTAATTATAATATGGTAAATACAATAATAATAAAAAATTATATCACAATATATGTATCACAAAAAGCATATTTATCTGACTTTATAAATATATACTAAATTGATATATCAGTTACCATGTAAGCACTAGTATAAAAGTTAAGAAAAATACAAAATACAAGTGCCTAAAGTTGCATTTTACGCGGTCTTAGATAAACAAAATGATAAAAATGAGAGATATTAAATTATAACCGAAACAAATTAAGGGCGCTGTCATAACCAAGACAAATTAAGGCCTTAATGGCTTTAATTATAAACTCTACTCTCAACTTACTCGGTTGGGTTATGATGGGAAAATGCCAAATATTGATAAATAAATATTAAATTTCTTGATTTTTTTTTTTTTTTTGGTTGGTAATATGAAACCAAGAAACCGAGACAACCAAAGAGGGAACGATTAGAAAAGGAGTTTAACTTTGGTCAGGAGGAGGTGTAATCCCTTCATTTCACAGCCTCCAATCCCTAAATAACACCTTAACAAAAAGTCAAAAATTGCACCAAAATAATATAAGCCCAAACACACTAGATTTCTTCAATTTTTTTCTTCTTCTTCTGTCCACACCTGGCCGACAACATCATCACTTCTCTCTCCTTTTTTTTTTATCTCTCCACGCCACAGTACCTTCTTCTTCCTTCTCTTTTTTCTTTTCTTCTTCAAGCTGCAATAGCATGGCCAGCCATGAGTGGGAGAGGAAGAGAGAGAGAAAGAGAAAGAGAAGGAGACAATGCACAGAGAATGTCTTGGTGGTAAGAGAATCATAAAAAAATACCAGGGGCGCAACAAACCAAAACTTAAAAACTAAGTTAAGAATTTTTTTTACCTGGGGCGCCTACCCCCAGGTCGCATATTCTTTATATTTTTATAGGCTTTTTATGATGCATATGTTTAGTTAATGGGAAACTTCACAAATGAATCTTGAACTACCACACGTTTCGAGAAAACCCATCAAATTTTAAAAACTCTTAATTTCACCTCTCAAACTTTTAATTTGATACAATCTATTCCCTCCGTCAATTTTTTACGTTAACCCCTAACAAAAACGATTAAAAAGACCAAATTACCCTTCAATTTTTTTTTTATTTTTTTTATTTTTAAGAAAAAAAAAAGAGATAAAAGGGTTAAAAGGTGACTCAGTGTGGATCACTTTTTTAGTAACTTTATTATTATTTGTTGGGAGATTAAAGCGGTTATGAAGTTTTTACCAAGAGTACCTTAATATACATAGTTGAGCACAACTTTAGCCCAAAAGCTTAAGCTAATGAGATAAGATCTACTTATGTATATTAAACACTATTTTCTTTTATATTTTCTCAATATGGAATACAACACTCATAAGTGCACTTACAACAATCTCCCTCTCGCTTGTGAGTCTTTTTACATTTTCAAGAGTATCTCACGTCAAGAGTTACGGATGCAGACACAACTCTAAATCTGACACATCCAGACATTTGTCCCATGAAAGTAACTATGACTCTAATACCATTTCTTGGGAAAGCATACATACTGCAATTAAAATGCTATAGTTTTAACTACAACATATAAGCTGGATCCGTTGAACACAACTCTACCTCAAAAGCCTAAGCTAATAGGCTAAGATCCATTTAGATATATTAAGCACTATTTTCTTTTATATTTTTTCAATGTGGAATACAACACTTACAAGTGCACTTACAACAATCTTCCCTCATGTTTACCAACAAATCTCGGCTCAACAGTTCACAGGAGAAATGGGTTGTTGTTGCTCCAACCTAGCTAGGGCTCAATGTGTGAGGAGAAGATTGTTGGGGTTATCCCACATCGTTTGGGGAAGGGGTTGGTGGTCAATTTATAAGTGTGAGGGAAAACCTCACTTCTTGAATTACCTTTTAGGGTTGAGATAGACCCAAGACCCCCCCTAACACTGGTATTAGAGTCCAAGTTTATCAACAAGTCTTAGACCAAAAGTCCACCAAAGAAACGGGTTGTCGCTGCTCCAACCTAGGACCCGATGTGTGAGGGAGAGATTGTTGGGGTTATCCCACATCGTTGTAGAAGGGGCTGGTGGTTAGTTTATAACTTATAAGTGTAAGGGAAAGTCTCACCTCTTGAGCTAGATTTTGGGGTTGAGAAAGGCCTAAGACCCCTCAACATTATTATTTTTTTAATTTGAAATTTTATAAAAAAGTCATCGTTATAAAAGTTGTTTTATCACTTTTAACGTCCATAAACTAACAGAATTGGGTATATTGCATCAAATTAAAAATTTGAAGGGTAAATTTGAGAGATTTCGAAATTTGGAAGGTCTTTTCTAATCGCATGATAGTTTAGAAGTTCTTTAAAGTTTTTCTCTAATTAATTACTACAAATGTATTTTTGTTTTTTATATTATTGTAATGCAAGAGATATTACACCTACAAACACATCCATGTACACCCAGAAGCCCAGAGCTCATGTTGCGTAAGCAAAGGTTTTTCTTTCAGTATCCTAAGAAGCAATTGACACTTGAATCCTATGTGTTGATTTTTGTCACATATATTTAAATATACAGGGAAATATACTTTTAGTTAAGTTACTTCAAACGTACACCCATACACTTAGTTTACCAAACTTCAAAAAGTTGTACTTTTCCCTTCATATTATCTACCACCTCATTTTGCCTCCATTAGTAGTCTAATTAGGGTTAAAATGGACCAAAATTTTTGTAAATGCACCACAAGTGAATTTTTTCTACTTAATAAACTTAATATCAAAATTTTCTTAAAAATTATTTTAAAATAAAAACAATTAAAAAAACATGAAGATCAAGATGGTTGAACGACCTCTTAGTTTGGGATTGTGCCATAAATACCAATGTTTTATTTAAGAATGACATTTCTAATTTGTAATGAATAAAACTTTTATTCGCCGGTCTATTTATTTGAGCATATTGTGTGTGAATGCTCTTTAGATTACATCGAATATATGTAGTTTATGATGTGAGTAATGGGTTATCACAAAAGGCCTTAGGTCATAAACCTTGTACAGTATGATTGAGATTACATTTGAGAAATAAAGCTTTTAAGTCAAAAAAAATGTTTTTTTTACAAAATCATCGTTTTTAAGCTTTTGCCAAAAGTGCGTTTAGGTCATTTTAGACTTTTTGAACCCTTAAAACCTTTTCAATTTTTTTTACCAAATATGTACTTTTTTTTTTTCAAACATATTTTTTAAGTGTTAAACGCATTTTTAAGCCTTTCAAACACACACTCAAACAGACATGTAGTCTTCAATCATTTCTTGTTCACAGTCGGTAATGGAAATGGACATTCCATTTGCAAAGTTTTACAATGATTTGTTTTTATTTACTCCTTTTTTTTTTTGCTGCTGTTTATTTTAATAGCTTTCAGGGGCAATATTTTGGACAAAGCAATCTCAGAAAAGGGAATATTAATTTTTGGCCATTTTTATCAAAAAAAGAAAAAGAAAAAAGTGTCATGCTTGTGATCACATGCATGACATGCACATTTTTCCTTCAATTGGACAAAAAATAATAATCAAGAGTGGAAGTTGAAGCCTGAAAGAGGTCAAGTATTAATTTTTCAAAGTTTGTTGGTCTAAATGCCATATATTATAGATAGGAAAGCAAGTTTGAAAGGGTAATTAATTGAACTTTTCTCTATTTATAATTTTATATATTAGAATAAAATGTAACGTGTTCTATTTTCTCATATATTGACCCACTGTAGTGACGGCTTTATATTGTTCTCATGGTGTGCCTTCAGTGTTGACTCATAGCAAGCACTTCTTGAGTTGGTCAAATTGTCTAGAAAACGAGAAGATGTATGAAAGAATGGAAAACATTATATATTGTCGGCAAAAGAAAATAAATTATCATATTAAAATAAATAAATTGAATATCCCATTAATCCTGACACAGATCTTATATACAATCGTTATATCTTTCCATACAAAGATGTTAATTCACTAAATATATGGAATACCATAAAAGCAATATTGATCAGATATAATAATTTGATCATAAGATTCATTAACCAAAATTAAGACACGGGCTCGTTTGGTAAAAAAATTTAGTGAGCGTTTTTGTTTGTTTTGATTATAATGACAGCTAAATAAACATAAAGTAGGTGCAAGTGTTTTATATTTTAAATTGTTTGTTAATATTTTTGTTAAAAGCAAATAACTGTTATGAAAATTAAGCGTTGTCGGCCGGCCGTTCTGAAAAGCTGGGCACAAGGAAGAGGGCTTGACCCTTTCTTTGTGTCTTTATAATTTATTTTTGCTCGGCTACTTCCTAGCCTTTTCCTCATGATCTTCCAGTAAAAAGGCTTCGTGTTTGACAATTTTTCATCATGCGGTACTTTCTTGTTTGACCATAATCAAGAAGAGTGTGTGTGTATATATATTTGCCACCACAAAGGAAGTTGCAACGAATCTAATTAAACTGGCCCCTTTACTCTAATCATAAAAAGACTTGGTAATAACATGATTGATAGGCCAATTTCCAGTGGTAAATATATGGTGGTTGAGTGAGGGAATCAAAGAGAGCACATTCATGGTTCATCCACCAAAATAAAAATGATGTACTTGTAGAGTTGCTCTTTTCAAGGGCCGGCGCCATGGGATTACCAAATTAAGTTGTTAAAGATGTTTTATCTCCACTTAGTTCTGAACCCCAGAACCTAATCTCTATGTTAATTAATTGGGTTCTAACAAGATTATTAATTATATAAGAGAAAAGAAAAAAAGAAAACGAAAATGGCATGAAGCAAACTTGATAAATATATGTGCCCTTTTCCAGCAATTTTTGTCTTTGACGTTTTATATGATGCATAGCTTTTCAGATACGTAAGTAAGATTTGTGTGCTCATAAAAGCAAAAGTAAGTTTTTATGGTAGCTAGCTACCGGATGCCCTAATTATTCATATATATATATATATATATATATATATATATATATATATAAAAGTTTATTTACTCTTCATGAACTTATGCATTTTACAAACACTTTCAAATCTTCAAAGTCTCTCACTTTGGTATATATATCTAACTTTTATTTCGTTCCAAATACTCTATTACCATTAGATATTACAGTTAAATCAAACAATAGAATTAGGGGTGTCAATGCGAGCGGTTATTCGCTAACCGTTATAATTAACCGCCAACCGCCTAACCGTTATAACCGCCTATCAATTAGCGGTTAGCGGTTATAGGGTTTACTAACCACAACCACTAACCGCTTTTTATATACTATATTTTTAAAATTATAATTATAATAATATTTATACATATAACATAATCAATTAATTATTAAATTACATTTTTGTTTTAGATAATTAAATCATAATTTGAGTATTAATATATTATCACTATAATTTATATAATTATATTACATGATTATATTACATGATCAATTAATCATAAAATCATTTGATTGTATAATAACAAATTATACATACATATTCATAAGTCATAAGTTATAAGTATACAAATTCATATTAATACACCAATGAACAATTAAGTATCTATAGACTTAGTTCTAATGTATGTTATCAACTTATAAGTCTATATATGTTATAAATTATAATTATAATTATACATATATGCAATTATGTATTTTGAATAATATAAATGTAAAATATCAATACTTTATCATATGATTCAATAACAATTCAAATACTTGTTAAAGTTAATAATATTATTAATGTACAATGATAATGTGATTCGTATAATATCAAATTAATTAATTGACATTGGATTAAACAATGTTACTTATAACCATAATTGAAGTATTATAATTTATATAATTATATAATAACAAATTATTCATATAAAATATTTATTTCATATTATATATATGATATGTTAGTAACTTTGTAATAATATATGATATGTTATGTACTAATATATATATATATATATATATATATATATATATATGATATGTTAGCAACAAGTAATATAAACTACATAAATAACATAATTATTAATTATTTTGTAGTTACATATTAACTAGCTTTGTAAGTACTTATATCATACATTCTTATTCTAATATTTTGTAATTTAGTATATATTAAATAATTATACATATATGCAATTATGCATATTAAATAATATAAATGTATAAAATCAATACTTAATCATATGATTCAATATTTTATTTAAGTTAATCATATTATTAATGTACAATGATAATGTGATTCGTATAATATTAAATTAAGTCATTAATATTGGATTCATTAAACAATGTGTTACTTATAACCACAATTGAATCAAAGCATTATTAGATACTTTATACTTATAAAACATATATCAAATTGATTCTTAGATTCTTAGATCTAAGATAATTTTATTATATTAATATGAATTGTGATTTGTGAGATAATATGATCATATAATTTAAGTATGAGTGTATGACCATTAGATCATTAAGAATTTAGGACTTAAGAATTTGAGTATTACCATTAGATAATAAGTTCAAATAAAAAAAGCTTATAAGTAAATATGATAATTATTTCATAAAAAGTGAGACCATTTATAAACTTATTCATCTCAGTATCATAGTATGAGTATATAATATTGTAGTAATAAAAGCCCAAAAAGGCCTAAAAAGCTCAATTTTGAAAAAAACGGTTAGCGGGCGATTACCTATTTCACTAACCGCTAACGATAGTGTTAGTTAGCGATTCTGATTAGTGAAATCTACTAACCGCTATATTTAGCGTTAGTGGCATTAACCGCTAACATTGACGCCTAAGTAGAATGAGTAAAATATCTTTATACCCCTAAAATTTTTAAAAATTTCAAATTTACTCTTATTTATAAATATTATATTAAAAAAAAAAAGTGACCCACGCCTTTCTTCTATGAAGGTTCTTCCTATGAAATTTTGAAATCTCTTTGAGTAGAGCTTCAGATCAACAGCTAAAATTGAAGTAAGGACAGCTTGAAAGTATTTGTAGGCATGTTCTAACTTCTTGCTGATAATCATAGTCCCGTAAAATGTCAAAGATCCCAAAATATAGGACTACTTCATAGATCGTAATGCTGCATGAAGGAGTCAAACGGCTTATACCGCGAAGCATATACTGATTAAAGTTACTCCTTTTGGCCATCCACTCTACTCTTGCAGGCATATTCACTTCTAATCTGATCAGCGGCTTCCTGATAGAGAAAACAAATCAATTCAATTCACAAGTGACCCACGATGGGCCACCAAGGTGACCCACTCACTGTCATTTTTTTTAATATATAATAATAATAATAATAATATGACACATGGGTTACAATATGGGTGGGTTAGATCCACTGGTGAACCCACGAGTCAAGAGTTTTTTTAATAATTATTTTATAATACAAAATAAGGATATTAATAGAAAATCTTAATGGAATGAGGTAATTTTTTTTTTTTTTGACATGTCCACACAAGGGTAGGGGGAAGGAGGATTCGATTTTGTGACCTACACTTCATAAGGCGTGGTTCACAGCCGATTGAGCTACCTCTTGGAGACAGAATGAGGTAATTGAAATGAAACAAAAATTCGATACATCAAATTTAGAAACTTTGAAGACTGGGGGTGTTTGCAAAAGGCGCGTAAGTTCATGGGAGTAAGTAAAGTTTTCCTTTTAAAAAAAAAAAAAAGAAGTTATTTTTAATAAAAAGTAAGGGTATTTTAGAATTTCACACCCATCCATTAGGATTTAACTGAAAATTCTAACGAAATGAGGTAATTGAAACGAAATGAAAGTTTGATACACTAAAGGGAGAGACTTTGAAGATTAGGAGGTGCTTGCAAAAGGCGTGTAAATTCATGAGAGTAAGTGAAGTTTCCATATATAAATATTGAAAAACCAAAAAGACTTGCACACTCAAATAGGAATAGTCTAAGTGTTTAACCAATATATGTGGAATTAAAATATGAAGGTTATGAATGCACTTATGAGTATTGTGTCTCACATTGAGAAAATATAAAATAAAAGAGTAGTTAATATACCTAACTAGACTTTAGCCTATTAGTTTAGGCTTTTGAACTAGAGTTATGTTCAACTATATATATTAATGTAAATTTGGTAAAAACAACTCCATAACCACTTTATTTTCCAACAAATGGTATCAGAGCCATGGTTACTTTCCTAGAACGGGTGTCTAGATGTGTCAGATTTAGAGATGTGTCTCCACTGCAACTATGTATATTGGCGTGAGACACTATTGAAGGGGGGTTGGGTCAATGTGAAGAGACTCACAAGTAAGGGGGAGATTGTTGTGAGTGCACTTGTGAATGTTGTATCCTATATTGAGAAAATATAATATAAAAGAATAGTTAATATACTTAAGTGGACCATATCCCATTAGCTTAGGTTTTTAGGCTAAAGTTGTATTAAACTATGTATGTTAATGTACTCTTTGATAAAAAATAAAAAATAAATAAAATAAGAAAAGAAAACTTTTGGTGACAAAGAGGTTTTTACTTTTAGAAAATAGTCTGGAGATTACAGACACGGTAACACTTATAATACTTTGCAAGTCCTTATTCTGTAAGATTGACAAGTCTCCAACTCGTCTCTTCGCTCACAATCTTCTTCAACGTGATTCTCCTTTATCGGACCTTGCCAATAGACTTTTCAACTGTAGGTTATCAACGAACTACTTGACAATCACAATCACTCTAAGAGAAACGATTTCTAGCTCAAATACATAAGATCTCTCTTAGCTCAGCCTCTCACGAACTCTAAAGCTTCTATAATCTCATGAACTCTATGGCTTCTATGAAGATGAATATATATCATTTACAAAAACCCTAGACCTGGGCCCACACATTTAGGCGTAAAGAAACTTAAAGGGGAAATTAGCTTTACCCCTCATGAACTACCACTCTCTCTCCATTTGCCTCCATGAACTACCAAGGTTACTTAAGACCCCCCATGAACTACTATTTCGTTACCAACGACCCTCTACCGTTAGTCAAGGACGTTAAATATGACAGTCAACATGAATAGTATCGTGAACAGTATCGTTGACTAATGTAATAGGGTCGTGAACAGTATAGTTGACCGTTCGATTTAGCGTCTTTGACTGACGGTAAGGGGTCTTTGGTAACAAAATGGTAGTTCATGGGGGGTCTTAGGTAACCTTGGTAGTTCAAGGGGGCAAATGAAGAGAGAGTGGTAGTTCATGGGGGGTAAAGCTAATTTCCCCTAAAACTTAAATTGTACGGGGCATCCAGGCGAGGTATATGCCCGTCCGAACGGAACAAGGTAAAACCTAGTTCTATAGTGCGGCGTGCCTTGATAGCATGCAGACGGGTGTGTAGACATAACTCTGTGGAAAGTGCGTTCGGATAGCTTGCAGATAGACATCTACGCATCTAGACAACCTTGCATCGGGATGAACTTTTAACACTTCAATGCATGGAGACGTACATTTTGATCTCCGAATTTAGCTAACAAAAATACTAATATATATATATATATATATATATATATATATACATTAATAAAATGAGTCAAGAAGTAAAATTTCATTTTGCCACCAAATTTGATATTGATGTTAGTCGATTAAATATGATAACTACTAAACCAAACATTTGAACTTCTTAAAGCAAGAAGTCAAATACAAAAAATTGCTATACAACTCTATGATAAATTGTTACAATAAAAAATTGATGCTTTTAATACCTTACTAATTGATACCATTTGTTCCGATCTTCCTACAGCTTGGAAAATATGATCACGATCGTCCAAAAATCAAGTGCGCCATCAAGGCACTACTAATGCCCTATAACCACATGTGCGCGTATGGAGTTATGCACTTTATTAAAGCATGCACCCAATAATTGCTTGTTTTAAAGCATTAGCTTGGTGTTTAGACCCAAAAGGGGAAGGATTGCATCAAATTAGAAGTTTAAAGGGTGAAATTGAGAGTTTTTAAACATTAGGGGTCTTTTCAAAAGGCGTAAAAGTTCAAGGGGTCTTTGTAAAGTTTTCCCTAAACAATCCCATAACCAAGCGAGTTTTTGTGATGATAATGTCAAGAACTCAAATATTAGTTGATTCTAGTTTCAATACTCAATTGAAACTTGAAAGACTTGGGAAAAATTTAGGTAAATAACTTAATTTTCTGCGAGAGAAATTACAAGCTATATATCCATTATAACAATTGGACTCTAGAACACATTAATCTTTTTATTATGAATACAACACGTAAATCTTAAACTTAGTCTTTCTTTTTCAAATGCAACTACTCTCTTGGTGTTTTGTAAACACTTTTGAAACAAAATTTGTATCACCATGCTAGTGAGATTCGACTCTATCGTTTTCTTGCATTCTTGCTACTCCAACAACTTAATTATTTGATTATCTATACAAATAAAATTAATTAGTATCTCAATCATTGTGCTTAATTATATGGTAAAGCACTTGGGAAAGATGTAACAATATGAGATAAAACAGCAATCCACATTTATTATGAAGTGTTCAACAAGTAGCATGCCAAGCATGAATCTATGACTCCTTTAGGGTTTCCTCATGGCTTTTAGAGCTAGAGTCTTTCTTGACGATACTTATCAACTACTTCACCCATAAGAGTTATCGAAATTGTTGTGAAATCAATTTTAATTTTCAAAAGCGAATCGTTGACTAGAGAATGATCAAACACGTATTAGGATCATGTCTATGACCCAATTAGTTCAGAATATAATTTATTTCGCAACGTTTAGACAAATAAATACGCAAACTTAATTTATTATTTTGGTTATATAACAACATGATTTCTACTTTGATATTATGTTATGCTCAATGAAAAACTCTATATGTCAATAACATTTTTAGAAAGTTACTCCCTTTTATGCACTATGTTGAATTCTAAAAGAGTAAGCTTATAATAATGAATAAATTTAATCAACTAATTACTATTTACCCTCATGGAATAAATTAGTGCGAAATAATTTAATTTTCAAAATTGAATCATCCACCGGAGAAGATGATCAAAGACGTATTAGTATCGTGTCTATGACACAATTCAATCATAATAAAACTTATTCCATTACATTTGGAGTCTTAGATCAATGAATACACAAGCATAATTTATTATTGGGGAAAATACACTTTACCTCTTTGAAGTATCCATGCATTTATGTTTTGATGTCCAATGTTAAAAAGTGACAAAATATGATTATAGACATGTCAAAAGTAATATACCTCATCGTCAAGGAACCTGTCAACATAAGAAAACTGAAAAGGTTTTAGTCGGATCAAATCGCCATTTTGGGTATCATCGTCCTCATGAATCCAAAGGGATCCATCTACATGCTTTCCAATGTCTCCCATAATTGGCGCATCTCCTGTTGCACCGTTTGCCGAAAGTCCTTCAATTTAGCTCTCCATGGAGCCTCTAATCGCTTTATGTATCACTAGTAGTCAAGTCTCGAAATAACATTTCTCTCATGAACAATGTCGTTATAAAAGTTGTTGCTCTAGTACAAGTTGGCCATCGAATCCAGATAATGCTAACTCTGATATCCCATGAATTTGGCTTTCAAAAGAGCCTCTCTTACAAGCGGCATTGTTGGAGATGTTTGCCATGGTTGCGCTGATTGGCCATGATCAGGATAAAACCTCTTTGATACTAAGTGACGTAGTGGAAGACTAAAGTAACTAACAAAGTGTTGCATCTTTGATTCTGAACGGAGAAGCGTCTTTGTCTTCTACCCAAAAGATAAAATAAGCCCAGGTTAAGAGAAAGATAAAACTTCACATAATATTTAAGAGGAAATTTTATGATTTAATAATAATTCAATAAGTCTTTTGTTTTACGAGAATAACTTCTATAAGGAACTGGTGTAAACCAGCTCTTTTGTACCCACCAATTAGAATTAGACACTTAGGATTATCACACCAAAAGAAATAAAGTGAAAAACACCGGATTAAACACCCACTAAAAACAAAACCCTACTTTTTCTCTTTCTCTCTCTCTTCTACTGAATTGTAAATTGATTTATTCAGTAGATTTGTTGTTTAGCTCTCTCTCTCTCTCACTCTCATAGACACACATGCTGGAAGCAGAGAAATTTTTTTATATATATATTTCTATTCGGTGAGAGAGAAAATAGAGAAATATAAAATTAAAAAAAAAAATTATCTACTGCCAGCATGTGTGTGTCTATAAGAGTGAGAGTGAGAGAGGAGAGAGAGAGGGGAGCACCAGAGAGAATAACTTCCCGTCCATATCAAGGGCTACAATTCATGGTGTAGAGAGAGAGAGAGAGAAGCTGTTGGCTGGAATTCACGGGGCTGCAATTCACGACGTAGAGAGAGAGAGAAAGGAGGGGAGGAAGAGGAGAAAAAGTAAGGTTTTGTTTTTAGTAGGTGTTTAATCCTGTGTTTTTCACTTTATTTCTTTTGGTGTAATAATCCTAGGTATCTAATTCTAATTGGTGGGCACAAAGGAGTTGGTTTACACCAGCTCCTTATAGAAGTTATTCTCTTTGTTTTACATTACAAAGTATCCTATTTATAGAAGAAAAATACTTGTAGAGAAAATAAATCTAGTCATAGTAGTAATAGTAAACCTAATCCGATCCTAATAAGGAAATGAAATAATTAAAACAAATTTAATCCTATTAAATAAAGGAAATAAAGTACTAATAAAATAAAATATTCTACAAGTAAAATCCTAACATAAAGTTGACAATCAGCGGGAATCGTGACTTCTTTTTGTATTTCTATTGTCTAAGAACGAGTAAAATTCTGATCAAACGACACTGTTCTAATATTATTTTTGATCATTTTCTTATTTTCGTTTTCACGGAAAATATTGGTAAACGTTGTCCTACATTAATTTTATACCATTATACTTAAACAAACATGATGTCATATTGGTATGAAGGCTTGCATTTAACTAAAAGGAAAAAATTGAAAACCAATCCTTATAATTTACCTGAGTTGCAATTAACTTCATATCAAGTGATATGAAAATGAGCTAAAAGTCATTGAGGTGTGTCAAAAAAAATATTTTAGTCTCTACAGTCAAATTATGTTTATTGACATAATATATTCTAATAGTGTAAAATGTTAAGAGTTAATAAAATTGTAATAATTGTCATATTTAAATTAGTGTCAAACTAACGTAATCTATTAAATTAGTTAATAAAATTTGATTGTAAGAACTAAATTATTTTTTTGGTATACCTCAAAAATCTTTAAATTTTTTGACACCACAATTAACTAATTGTAAATTATGAAAACTACTGTGACTAATTTTACACTGTTCCCTAGCTAACTAAAACAGTCTCATACTCTTTACCCATGCAGTTTTTCTTTGGTAAAGCGTTGAGATATTATACAAAAAACAAAAGCTCAGCCCTTCCGTGGGGCCCGTATGAGTGACGTAGCCGAACCTAAATGGGCCAGCTTTGGGCCCAGCAAGTAAATGGGCTCAACTTTGAAGCAAGCCCATATTCAAATCTCTTTCAATCGCCCTGTTATTTCCCTTCAAGAAACTTTCTTCGTCTCTCAGAGCAACCATCTGAAGGGCTTCATTCTTCTTCCGTCCGTCCACCTCCATCAGGCATGCCTTTCTTTTTTCTCTCTTTTTCTTTATTTATTTTGATAATAATGTTGAAAATACCAGAAAAAACTCAAACATTGATGGATATGTTCACTGGTTTTTAGTAGGTTAAGCCCCTTGTGTTTGTGTATATTTTTGTTCTTCGTCTTCGTCTTCTTCTTTTCCCTTTTTTGTTTCCAGTAAGAGAGTAGGGCTAGATAGGCATGAATTTACAGTATATTTTCTGCTTCTCGTTTTGATTAATACTCTCTCATGTGGTCGCCTTAATCTCTTAGGACTTTTTTCTTTTCAAAATAATAATAATAATAATTGAAACGCAATGAATAATACTGTTTGGGCTTCTGGGTGTACAACATGGAACTTCAAAAGAGTTGGCCGGGTTCTTCTTGGAATGTTTTTGTAAATTCGGGGGCTTGAAAGCATGCTTCTGTCTTTTTGTTTCTATGTTTTCGCATCTTATAAGGAATTTTAGCTTGGAAAAGGATATTTATGTTCTGTATATCGGTGTTGGTTGGTTGGATCACTTCCATTGACAGATTCTTAGGCTCTGGCTAGAACACTTCTCCATTACATGAGCCACGTTGGCAAGAACATGACCAGTCCTACCCCAACAATTTTGAAAATGGAATTTGCATCTATTTCTACTTGTCGAGTACTCGTTCCCTGTCATTACCTTGTATCTTTTCTTGTACCACATATATATACCAATAGGTGGTTTTCAGGCATTGTTGAGTCCAGAATACCTCTCCATTATTCATAAGATGGTCATGGTGAATAATGCTAGAGAGGACTTATAAAAAAAAAAATGCTAGAGAGGAGTTGATGTGAAAAGTAAATTTGTGTGATCTTTGAATTGTGTGTTTCTAAAATTACTTTGATTAGTACACACTCAATTTATTTTGGAATCATTACTATATGTAAGGTCAATAGATAAAGGATAAGAGAGTGGTCAAATCTATCTGCTGCAAGTTGCAGAGACCAGAAAAATTTTGGATTGGTAAGGTGATTTTTGTATCAGCTTTAAAAAGTAATTTTACTAGGCAGATGACTTACTTTCTTTGTTAGCTGAAAATTTTAATGTAGTTCCTTGTGTTGGTATGCGAATAAGGTAATACTAAATTGCTTTGTTGGAATGTGGTTGGCTGGTTATAAAGGCATTTTATAGGTTTTATTTTCATATTGGAGGGTGGCAGTGTATGGCAGAGGCTTCCATGGACATTCTAAGGGTAGGAAATGATGATGTCTGGTGATTATTATGAGGTCAATGTGCAGATGTAATTGATGTGGATAAAATATCAAAATCTGATGCACCCTATGTAGGGTTGTAATCGAACTAGGTCGAGTCGAATGCTTATTGTTTAGACTTGGCTTGACAAAAGTATATACAGGCTCGAGCACTGCTGGAGCTTGAGTCAGGCTCCTGAAGAATGTTTGAACTTGGCTCAACCAGAATCAGCCAAGTCTCAACTAGAATAAACCGGACATGGCGAGCTCAACTTGAACAAACCTGACAAGGCAAGCTCAAGCTCAAGCTCGACTCAAAGTTCTGTTTAGATAGACAAAGAAACACTCATATCTGTGGCATGGAAGCAACATTCCTAAGGAAAACAAACCGGTCTCACAAAGGCAGAGGTCCTTGGGATCTGTGATGGAGTTAAATACAACAAAAGTAGAGGAAGAGGAGCTTCTAGATCACATGGTCCTTGGGGAAAGAGCGTAGCATAGCAGATGATAGTGATGAAGATTTTTATGGCTTCTTTGATCTTGTTGGTCAAGAGGGAGTCAAAGAGAGAAGATTTTGGAAAGCTTATCTGTTCTCATTGGTCAAAGAGAGAGAAGATATGGTGAAAAGCGTATCTAATGGTTGTTGAAGCCTGTGGTTATGGAGAGAGAGAATAATTACTTTGTAGTTTTTTGATAAGCACATTTGCTTATTCTCTTGTGAAAAAATCAAAAGAATTTTTTGCCACGGTGAAAGAATTTATATCTTCCATTCTGCTATCTATAAAGAAAAAGGTAAGCAACTAGATATCTTCCATACACACAGACACTCCCAAGAAAAAAGAAAGAAAGAAAGAGAGAAATTCTTCAATTATGTTATTTAAGCTTGTGAATTTTACTAGATAAAAAAATAAAATAATACAGAAAGGGCCATAATACATTATTAGCTCAAATCTCCACCCCTTTGCAATCTAGGAGTTAAAATTTGACTTCACACTATTTGTTGATAAAATATCAAACACTATCTTGAGTTTTAGGTCAGTATCAAACCACTTCATGAGTTTCTAAGTTTTGCAGTCAGTTCATGTGTTTTACTTGGCTTTTAAATAGATTATTCTATCTATTTTTCTGTCGATTTTTTGATAGAACCCATATGAATTATACAAATATACCTCAGAGAAAACATTTGTCCAAAATTGTTTTTTTTTTAAAAAAAAAAAATTGGATTGCTGGAAGTTGGGGTGGACCTTCCACTTCCAGCAGGCCACCCCACCCTACTTCCTCCATGGGGTCGCCCCACCCCCCAACATATGGCTAGGGTTGCCTCACCCTCCAGTGGAGGAGGATGGGTGGGGTGCCACCAACACTCCTCTCATGGATCTCTCCTCCACGGGATGGGCAGCTATCCTTCCTCCTCCTGTTTAGGAAGGGAGGGCAGGGTTGCCCCCACTTTTTTAAATTTTTTTTGCAATTATTTTAGAAAAAAATTTCTTCAAGGGTTGGTTCTGTAGAAAATGGAAAGAATGATCTATTTGAAAAGCAAGTAAAACCCATAGAGCTTATTACAAAAATAAAATACCCAAATGGTGATTTGATGCTGATCTAGAACTTATTGTAATGATTTGATATTTCTATTATTAATATTTGAACTCCCGCACTTATCTTCTCATTTAATCATTTTGTTTATATATGTACTTTAAGGATGACCCTTGTTTAACCATTTCAGTTGTGGGTGTGCAGCATTTTGGACTCCTGTCGGCCATTTTTTTACTGAGGGAGAGGATTTGGATTATATATAGTATTAGACATATTGGATTTTAACTAGTTTTAAATGCAAAACAAGCTGAATCAAGC
This sequence comes from Carpinus viminea, assembly GCA_013348765.1. Classification (NCBI taxonomy): domain Eukaryota; kingdom Viridiplantae; phylum Streptophyta; class Magnoliopsida; order Fagales; family Betulaceae; genus Carpinus; species Carpinus viminea. The sequence continues at coordinate 9,719,904 of CP054670.1, read as the reverse complement.
TCATATACGAGCATTCCACAAACCTAAATCGATTCAAGTCCAGCTTATATGAGTTTGGCTTGTTTAATAATTGAATCAAAATTCTTGTTCAGACTTCTGAACTAGGGTTGAGTTTATACGAACTGCTCGGGCTGTATATGAACAACTTTAATCTAGATTATTACAATTCCTTGCACTTAATTTCTGAATTTTATAATATTTAGGGCTTTTGTGCTTAGCTGTTAGCATACATCTTCTGAAGAAGACTTTGATTAATCATTAAGAAAAGCACATTATTTGGTACTGCACTTTAATCTCCCTAAGTATGGGCAGAGGTGTCTTGAAAATCTCACTTGCTATTATGATACAGCTTTGCGGAAAAGAACCATGTTGGAAAACAATGCAAACCCAACTCTCAGCAAGTCAACTGGCCTGCCTCGGAAGCGTTTCTACAGAGCGCGAGCACACAGCAACCCGTTAAGTGATTCTCACTTCCCAATACCAATCTCTCCTTGTCAAGTCGACTACTCACTTCATTATCCTCAGTTATTTCCTTCATCTGATAAGATTGATGGTGCCAAGAAGATCCAGTTTGCAGACGTTGGTTGTGGTTTCGGAGGACTGCTAATTAGTCTTTCGACCCTTTTCCTGAGACCCTAATGATTGGGATGGAGCTTAGGGATAAGGTAACAGAGTATGTCAAGGAGCGAGTTTTAGCGCTGAGGGTGGCAAATCCAGGTCAATACCAAAATATTTCAGTGGTTCGGACAAATTCCATGAAATATATACCAAATTACTTTGAGAAAGGACAGCTTTCAAAGATGTTCTTCTTGTTTCCAGATCCTCACTTCAAAGAGAAGAATCATCGTCGTCGAGTGATCAGTACACACCTTTTAGATGAGTATGCTTATTGTCTTGGGGTTGGTGGGATTATATACACGATTACAGATGTGGAAGAGCTTGGAGAGTGGATGAAGGCTTGTTTAGAGAGTCACCCCCTGTTTGAAGCCCTCACAAAGGAAGAGCTTGAAGCGGATCCGGTTGTAAAGCTCTTGACTTCTGCAACAGAGGAAGGACAGAAGGTTGCTAGGAATGGTGGACAGACTTTCCAAGCAGTTTACAGACGCATTATGCCATCCTATAATACATTGGAGAAACTCAGACTGCCCAAGCTTAGTTGTCTTAATGGATGATTAGCTTGCTGTGGTAGCATATTGTTTTTCAGTTAGTCTCTTCATTAGGATCATTTGGCCTTCGAAATCTGTGATGTGAAATTTATTGTGTTATTGAGACTACAAACAATAAAATTATAAAAGTGTGCGATAGTTATAATTTTACCTGTTCTAACTTTTGTGAGGTCTTAGGACAATGGGCTTAGGCTTGATGCAGAAATGTCACATCTTCAGTGAAGAAGGGTAATGCCCCAAGGCATGAATCTTTCTCCTGATATTCTGTTGCTTGTTTCATTGAGATGGTGAATTGTATGTCAACAGCTTACTGTGCAGATGGATGGATTAGCATCAGATGCATTTGCTTTTTACATTTGTGTGCTACATTTCTTTATATACAAAAGATTTGCTGCAGCTGATTATAACAGCCTTTTGGGTAGAGACTTAAGGCCTTTTTCCTTTCATTATGCTTGTGGTATTTTGAAAGTAGTGCTATTTTTAATCGAAAGCCATTTAAAATACTCGTGAAATAAGTGTAATAAATGTGTTTGAAAAGTAGCATTATTCTTTTAAAAAAAGATAATATACATTTTTCCTTGATTCTTCTCTCATTCTTTCACTTGTTAAAATCATTATTGGATCTATAGGGCTCATGTGTAAGACTTATATGGTCTTATGAATTTAGTGATGATTTTAAAAATCAGAAGATTGGAGAATAACAAAGGGAGGAAAGAAAGCATTTTCTTTTACGTTTTCCTTTTCAAAATAAAGCCGATTTCAACAATATTCTGTGCTCCAATCAAACAAGGTTTCTTATGTGACACAATAAATCATATTTAATAGCCCAACTATGAAAGAAAATCAATACTCCAATTTAAATTATATTATTTAATAGCATTTCTCATTTACTTATCTCCCCTATAAATTAGGATCTTTTCCATTTCATATAATTATGGTATGGATTTAAAGTTAATGCATCAACTGTGTATATGACACTAGGATCTTTTCCGGCTCAAATGAACTGGAGAGGATCCTTTTTCATATATATATATATAAAGTCAATATTAACATATCTTTTAAAAAATTTAATTAATGTGAAATCATATATCTATATACCATTAAATGCATAAACTTTTAAATTCTGCAAATAAAATAAGTACTTTCAATCTCATTTGAAGTATTTTCGGTTTCCAAAAAAAGAAAAGAGCCTTGTCCCTCCCAAACCCCCTTGAAAGGGTGGCCATCTTTATTTATTTTATTTTATTTTCACATAGATTAAAAAAATACAAAACAAAAAGAAAAAAATACATATATATTTTCTATTTTGTATATATAATATCTATGATGTGAGAATCCTTCATCCAAGCAACTCCAAAAGCACATGAAAAAATGCGCTTAATATGTACTTTCGGCACTCGTTCTCGTTAAGCTCCAAGTAACAAAGCACAAGCTCTTCCAAGTAATCCCAATCTACGGTTAGATTACGCTCTAATCTAGACCCCACCATCTCCATCATGGACCGTTGGAACTCCGTGTGCGGCTCCAGCGTGTCCATCGCAACGGCGACGGAGGCTCCGGGGAGTTTGACGCCTTCTGCGCTGACACCTGTCGGCTGGCGATGGTTCCCACGGAGTTGAACATCCCCTGCATCTCTTCCACGTTCCTTGTCGATGTTTCCGGGTTCGCACACGCTTATTCGAGCTTCTTCTGCGAGTGATCTCAACGCGCCTGTTTGAACGAAGAACCTTGAGGTCCCATGGAGGTTTTTTGGTGACTCCTTGCATCTGGGTGATTCTATGAGAAACTCCTTCGACGATTCTTCTTGTCCCCTGATATCATCGTTGCCGTTGGGTGGGTTCTGGTCGACGGTGGTGAATGATGAGGTTTTGGAGTGCAAGCAAGCAGTCAATATCAAAGAAGCTTCAAATAAGCTGGATTTTGGTTTTTTGAACTTTGAAGGCGGGTAATAATATTGAAGACGCTTTGACTCCATGGTCGATAGTACTGAAAGCTATGAAGAAGGGTTGGATTTGTATGCAAATGCAATGAATGGGAGAAAGATTTGTAAAGAGTGGATGAACAGATCGATTTTGATTTCTAATTTGAAAGAAACCACCCAATTAAGCAAGTTTCAATGAATTTAATAAGCTGCTATTTTAGGGAATCACAATAGATTTGAAGAGATTTATGTGAACAAGTCTTGATCAAAATATTCAAAATAATTTTTGTTTAAATCTATAATCGAAGTTAATGTTGTATAGAAATTCATAGCCGCCTCGGCCTCCCTCTGCCTTCGCGGCGCGTTATTTTGACGTTGATCTGTTTTGTTGGGATTTTGGATCGAGGATTAGGCGTGGGTTATCATTGCATTAACACTTTAAAATTAAATGATAAAGATTTTATCATCTTAACATTTATAATTAACTCAATATTTATTGTATTCATTATTTTACTATTTATTACTAAAATATGATAAAAATAGTAATTCTCAAGTGATAAAATCTGAACAATTTAAATTGAAAATGATAATTAAGATGCCAAAAATTAGGGAAAAATACACCTACTCCTCTCAAACTATTACCTCATTAATAGTGTTCTCTCCATACTTACAATTGGGAAAGTGTCCTTGGCCCCAATGCGTAAAAAAGATAAAAATGACAATTTTTTTCTTTAAGATAAAAACATACAAATAAATTAAAAAAATATATATTTTTTGTTTTAGATTTCCAAACCTTGGTTTTTATTATTATTATTTTTTAAAAAAAATTAGCTTTACTTTTTACTTTTTGCTGTTTTTAATTATATTTTCGTTATTGAGAGAATATTGACAATTTTTGGTAGTTTAGAGGGGACATTGCTCAACCGAAAGTTTTTTTTTTGTTGGTTAGATAGTAGTTTGAAAAGAGTATGTTGACTTTTTTTCCCTAAAAACCATATAATGTAAAATACCTTAAAAATTCAAAGGAATTAATTCCCATCCAAATTAAACCACTATGCTTATCCTTTTTCTTTTTTCCCTGAAAACCAGTATTGTATGGAGTTTGATTAATTTTAATGGCTGTCCAACGTTGCACTCAACAGCTCCACTCAACCAAACACTTAAGGATGCATTGAACTCTTGAAGTTACCATCTCAACTTCCCTTACGTACCCTTCTTCTTCATAAAAATGCAAATGCAGCGCGCCCATGATCTGTTCATCATGAATATATGGTGATCAAACAAAAGGTTTAAGAAAAGAAGAAGAAAAGCTTAATGCATGTTAGCAGAGAGCAGGAAATGGACATGACGAGGTTGATGTGGGTGTTGGAGGAATGCACGCCATACCTGTTCCTGACATTAAACCAACTCTGCCTCGCAGTTTTCATGATTTTGGTAGAATCAGTGATCTCCACTGCCAGGATCAGTGCTCTTGTTATTGTTGTCTACGAGCATCTCATTGCCACCATTCTCTTGTCCCTTCTAGCTTTCTTCCTCGAGAAGTAAGTGATGAATATATATATATAGATTAGAGAATATTTTTTATCTTTCAACCTTTTTTTTTTCTTCCTTGAAAACTATGATTTATGTTTAAGAATTGAGTTGTCGTTCCTTGGTGGCAGGAACAAGAGGCCTCCGCTGTCCTTGAGGATTCTATGCTATGCATTCCTTTTGGGACTCTTGCAGTTAAGTGCAAAGCTTTTTCTGATCTTCTTGTACAAATCATGGAAAATATATTTCTCAGATATTTAAACTAGTTCAGGTTATCACGAAGTTATCCGATTTCTCATGGCTAGTGAGACGCAAACAATAAGAAAGCAAATAATAATCATATACGACATCAAAATTTAAGTGGTTCAACTTAACAAGCAAAAAAATAAGAAAATATTTTGGCCCCCTTTTTTTTGTGTTTGACCCAATTGGCAGGGGGTCTTATTCTTAGTCGCTTTTGTAGTAGGGTTTCGTGTGACGTTATCCCTGCACAATTAAGTTTACTGGTTATTAACCACGTAAATCTCTATGTTTTGTGATTGCTTGTTTTTGCATTCTTCTTAATTTTTTGAATCTAATGTACATCGATTCTAGGAAATATGCTAGGGCAGAACCACCATTGTTCCAAAAAGATTAATTATTTTTTAAAAAAAATCATATATATTTTTTATAAAATTTATCCCCAAATATTTTTTTTAAAGTACTTTCACCCACAAACCACAAACTAAAAGTTCTAGCTCCGCCCCGGATATATTACTAATTTCGTAACATATATATAAAATATGCGTTGTTTTGTAGGATAACTCTTTGTCAGATGCTATTGACAACGTCCCTGCAATATTTAGCATCGACCTATCAAAGCGTTGGCCTGAACTTGGTACCCTCTACAGTGTTTATAATGGCCCTCATCTTCCGACAAGAAAATCTCAGATGTTGGAACATATACGGACAGGCGAAGATATGGGGGATGCTCCTCTCGGCTGCCGGAGCGTTGGCTTTAGTTTTGTGGAAGGGGCCAGTTTTGCTAACCTCTATGTTGTTTAACGTTAGAGGAACAAGTGATAGCGTCCTTGGCAGCGTCATGATCGTTGTTGCGGTGCTTGCCACAAGCTTTTGGAATATTTTAGTGGTAATTAAGAAATAGATATATGCATTGCTGTTCATATAGCCCTAGTTAATATAAATTAAATGATTAAATTTATTTTTTTATTAGATTAAATTTTTAAAATAAATGATGATTTAACGTGGTATTAGATCAAAAATCGTGAGTTCGAACCTTATTTCGGTCATTCATTTTTCATTTTAATTAAATATTTCACGTGTTCAGTTTTTTTTTTTTAATATATTTTATTTTATTTTATTAAGGAAACTTGTCTTATTTCAAAACCAATTGGTGTCAAGTGAACAAAGTCAAAGCATTTTTATGACATTTGAAAAAATCGCATCCCACAATGCATGTTTTAAGAGCCACACACATGAGTAGAATAGCACTGTTGCACCTCAGCAATCCCTTCCTCAAGGTGAGACTCTCGAAACTTGAACCCATGACCTTGGATATGATACTATTTGTTAGATCGAATCTTTGACTATTTCATCTGAAAACCAATTAATATCTGGTAAGATAAGTCAGCCTTTTATGGCATTTGAAAAATCATACCCCACAATGCATGTTTTAAGAATCGTCCACATGAGTAGAGTAACACTGTTGCACCTTAACAGAGACCAAACTTAAGGTTTGATAATTAAATTCATCTAATATTCATATTAACTTAAACTTTTGAGACAAGTATTGATTTAACAAATATTACAAATTTGGCTCAAGTTATGTATAAAAAAGTTGAGCATATGTGCCCCATTTTTATCTCGAGCCAAACATTTTTGTAGTCCTTAACATAATCATGTAAGTTTTACAAGGTCGTGTCAGTCAGTTTTACCCAGCAGAACTATCCCTAACGGCGATGATGAGCTTATTTGGCACAATCCAAACTGCCATAGTCTCTTCATTTGTGATATCATGGTCATCTTGGAAACTACAGTGGGAAGGAGGGCTTGTCTTGTTCACCATATTACTTGGAGTAAGCCAATCTATACATACATGTAATTAGGGTTGGTATCTTAAAGCTAATTATGAATTTTACATTATTTAATATGTTTTTATTTAAATAATCACAATATTTTGTTGAGCAAATTATAATTCATGAGATGAATTGAAGTTGTAAAACTGATTAGCATGTGATTCAGTTTAACAACTCCCTGTTAGCTAGCCTCGATCAAGCATAAAACTTAAGACACATATATGGGTCTTGATCCTCTTCCTCTTTATATATATATATATATTTCATGTACTTTTGGGTTTGGTGAATTGTAGGGAATTGTGGTGACAGGGTTATCATATTATGGGATGACGTGGTTCATTAAGAAGAGGGGCCCCGTGTTCGCAGCGGCATTTAACCCACTTCTTGTCGTTTTCTCGTTTCTTCTACAGACATTTTTACTAGGAAATTCTGCATATTTGGGCAGGTATGTCTTTATCAATATATGCATTCCTAATTTTATTCCTCTATATATATATATATATATATATATATATATACGGCCCAAAATGGTAATGAAAGACTAAGGGCAACAATGTGTTTTCCATATTTTGGGCCACAAATTTTAACACAAGTGCAATTTTTGCTTTTACTTTAGGGCATGGGTTCAAATTTTTGCAATAAAAAATTTTCACACATGCCTAATTAATAATAGTCACCTTGGTTCCTATTGATACCATGGTAGAGTTGGGTCAAACTATGGCTCAGTCATATTTAAAGGGGCGCTAATGGTTCCCACCATCTAAGCCCCTCCTATGCGGCTCTCAGTGGGTAGGTGCTACTATAATCTCCGCAGCCTATCCTTTTTGTTCAAAATTAAAAAATTAAAAAAAAAATGTTACATTATGAATTTGTGAGTTTCTATCCAACCAAATACAGTAAATAGTGCAGCCGAAGCAAGTCTATCCACTCTAATCTTGAAGTTCTTGGCTTTCAACAAGCTCACTGCCAAATTGAGTTCATCCAGCAATAAGTTTGATTGCTTAGAAAAAGCATATATATTCTTAACACTTTACAAAATCTCCTTTTGAAAGAGCACTTAAATACAAATAATATTTGCTCTGATACCATGTAAATTACGATTTATCTCAAAATTTTAAAATAATAGAAATAGTTAAATTTAATTATTTAATTAATACCTTAACACTCACTCTCATGTTTGAGTATAAACATGTGAAATATTTTAATATAAATGGTGGATAAATTGTTTAGTCAATGTTAAAACTTAAGACTTTTGTTGTGGTAACTTGTTAATCTATCACTTGTCTCAAAATGGTAAATTTAACAATTTAATTAATATATTAACAAATACTCGAAATGGTAACATCAATAACTTGGGTCCATATTTAGTAGGTAAAAGAACTATATTTTTTTTCTCCTTGGGTAAAATCAATGCAAATTTACATTAGTGCACATGCATGCTTCCTTACAAGGTTCTTCCATTTATTTTTTTGTTGTAAAGAATTGATCTATTTGCAAATTGGAGTTGACTAAGAAACTAAGGAGTAGAGAGTACTCATTTCAATTTAAATTCATTTTGCTTATTCCTTATAATATTGTGTAGCATCATAGGAGGAGTTTTGGTTATATTGGGCCTCTACCTAATTCTATGGGCAAAAGCCAATGACATGGAGAAGGAAAGGACTCTGGCGAACAATTCTGTTTACTCTCCCTTACTTCAAACGTGAAAGAGGAAGGTGAGAGTTCAAGAAGAAGCTGTAATTGTAGAGATGCAAGATCTATGCATACACATTTCTTTGGCTCAAATGATTTGGCTAAATGGCCAAAAGCAGAAATTATTCAATTATTTGACTCTAAATTCTAGTAGTTGATGCATGATATATATTTGACCTTCATGAACAAGAAGCTAAGTTTAGATTTTGTTATGATTTTTCTATTAAAAATTGGCTGAGAAATCAATGTAGGTAATTTTTTGATGCCAATGGATGGACAGTATGGTATTCTCAATTTAACGTATTGAACTTTTAATTTTTTGCAATATTCCCATCCGTTAGGATTTTATGGTTTAAAATTCCCAGAATACCCCTATTTTTATAATAATAACAAAAAAAATTGCAAAGATTCAGGCATATGTATTTTTTGAAATTTTTGCAGATTTCGTTAAATCCTAACCAATGCCTACGTCTTTACAATTTTTTATTTTATTTTTTATAATAAAAAATAAGGGTATTTTGAAAATTTTGACAATATTTAACTAAAAATCATAAAGGAGAAGAGACATTGCAAAAAATTGAAAGTTCAATTCCCTAAATTGGGAGTTTTTGAACTTCGGATAAATAATTTCAAAACATGTAAAATTGACGGGGTTTAATGAAGTTTCTCCAAAGATAAACATAATATTCCAAAACATTTTGCTTAATCCAGGAATCATGATTTACCCTTTCATCCTTCTCAAAAAAGGAGACAATCTTACCCTCCATACATTATAAGCAAACCTCACCTTAGTAATTCACTAAATCTTTAGTTAGTTATGTTCACAGCTGCTCAATATATAAATCTGTAGATTGGGATGCTCAGAAACGGGTTCTACATTGCACGTTGCGGAACCAGCTCATGTTCTTCTCACAATGGAAAAAAAACCCATCACACCGCACCCAATACTTTAGTGCCATTGGACTACGATTGACAATTAAGAGGGGTGAAAAGACAGTTATGGTTAGTGGTTATTAGCTAAAATTGCAAATTGTAACTATCTAAGCAGTTAGTAAAATTTACTAATTGTCTCTGCTAATTACCTAGGGTCCTAGACAGTTAATCGGTAGTTAGTGGTTAATAACCATAATAACCGCTAACCGATTTTTAAAAGGAAAAAAAAAAAATGATGTTGTTTCTATGGTAGGGAGAGAAACACCAAGGGAGTCAACTCCTATCTATATGTATATCGGTTAGGCATCCAATACTCAAAAACTTTGATGTCATTGTGTTGGGGAGACGGATTTTGATATTATAATTTTTGTTCTCAAGGGATAGTTCAATTAGTTATGGATCACGCTTTATGAACCGAAAGTCACTAGTTCGAATTGTCTTACCCCTTCCCTTACGTGGATATGTAAAAAATAAAAATAAAAATAAAAATTATCCTACGTTGTACTGTACCGAACCCAACACGTGCCGTGTGGTGGTTGTAACTTCTGATGGTCAACCTAACATTCAAGTAGGCATCCAAATCATATCCTATCATATATTAGCATCTCAACATCAGCCCATCTGTTGAGTGAATGGTGAAACAAAAGGAGTAAGAAGAAGAAGAAGAAGAAAAGCTTGTTAGAGTGCAGGAAATGGACATGACGAGGTTGTTGTTGGTGTTGGAGGAAAGCACGCCATATTTGTTCCTGACATTGAACGAACTCTGCCTCGCAGTTTTCATGATTTTAGTAGAATCAGTTACCTCCACTGGCATTAGTGCTCTTGTCATTGTTGTGTACGAGCATGTCATCGCCACCATTCTCTTGTCGTTTCTCGCTTTCTTCCTTGAGAAGTGAGTGCTTTCATCTTCACCTATACATATATATATATTAGTTCACCTCGTATGACTTGTAATGTTAATAAGATTTCTATAGGACTCTTGTAGACCAAAAAAGAAAATGTGTTAGAATCTAAGGCTTGCAGAGGTTGTCTTCAACTCTCTTTGTAGCCTTGGTCTTGATTTTGTTTCCTTCGGATTACTATCATAAGCCGCTTTTGACAGCTTTTCTTGTGTTTGGTTGGGTGGAAGTGGAGATATCTGAATTGGGAAAGGAAATGGACGGAGTCTTTTTCCCTCTATCCAGCATTTCCTTTCTTCCCTGTTTGGGAAGAAAAGGAGGAGAATTTTCAAAGAAGAGAAAATTCTCTAGTGCTGATACTTGTGAGTGGCTGCTTAGATCGAGAAAACCAGTAGTTGATTGGTGGAGAGTCATTTGTTTCCTCTTGCTTTGGAGTGTGGTTAGCTGTGCATTACAACCGGGGACAGATTATTGAAGTGGGGTTATAAGTATTGACGTTACTATTTGGTCAATTGAATTTGACGTTTGCATTTATTTTGTCATTATCATCATCTCTTTGTAACGTGTGCATTTATTTTGTCATATCTCTAGTTTTGTAACGTGTGCATTTATTTTGTCATCATCTATAGCTTTGTAACAGTTATAGGATTCAATTCTATTTAATCTAATGAAAGCAAAATCAAATGGATATGTGAGGAAATTATTTCATCCATGTGTCAACTTTAACAATAAGGGTGAAGTGCACTGTGTGTTTTCAAATGTGGCTTTTGTGTTACAATTTGGAGGGGAGGGGACGAAAAGATGTAATGTGTGTGATCCTCCCTTAGATTGGGAGGCTGTTGTGAGTCTGGGGGAGCAAGAATGGAAGGGAAAATCTCTAATGGCTGATATTTGAAAAATTGGTCCTCAGTGCTTCAATCTATAACATTTGGTGGAACACAAATGAGACCAGATATGGGAGCCATCCAAAAACAGAGGACCAGATGATGGTGAGAATTTCTTGGGAAATTTGAACTAGAATTCTGGGGAAAGGACGGTTTTAAGAGGACTCTTGAAAAATGAAGCAATTTGTAGAAACTGGAATATCAAATTGGAAGTGCTGAATTAGTAGCATTCTGTAGAAACAATCTGCAGTCCTTGTTGCAGATTGTTTGCAGCTGAAAAATGGCCTTGTTTTGTTGTTTGTTGAGTTTCTGTAGTGTTTCTGCAGAAACTTGGTCTACAGATTGTTTGGGTAGGCCTTGTTTAGTGGTTTTGAGTTTCTGTAGTGCTTCTGCAGAAACTCAAAATCACGAGTGGCATTGTTGTACCTCAACGTGACGCTCCCGTGACTCGAACCGATGACCCTCGCTTTGATACCATTTGTAGATCGGGCCATTGACCATTTAGTCTGAAAACCAATTGGTTTGTTTGTTTGATGTTAATATAAATTTTATTCATTAAATAAATAAAAAAGAAAGGAGGGATTAGAGAATGTTTAACCTTCAACTATTTTTCCTTGAGAACTATGATTTATGTTTAGGAATTGAGTTTTCCTTGGTGGCAGGAACAAGAGGCCTCCCCTCTCCTTGAAGATACTAGGCTATGCATTCCTCTTGGGACTCTTGCAGTTAAGTGCAAACCTTTTTCTTCTTGTACAAATTGGAAAATATATATATTTCTCAGATGAACTATTTTTAACTTATATATATACACACTAATTGTTTTGCAGGGTTACTCTTTGTCAGACGCTATTGACAATGTCCCTGCAATTTGTAACATCGACCACCTATCAAAGCGTTGGCCTGAACTTGGTCCCCTCTATAGTGTTTATAATGGCCCTCATCTCCCGGCAAGAAAATCTCAGATGCTGGAACATCAACGGACAGGCGAAAATATGGGGTCTACTCCTCTCGGCTGCCGGAGCACTGGCTTTAGTGTTGTGGAAGGGGCAAGTAGTGCTAACCTCCAAGCTGTTCAACATTCAAGCAACAAGTGATGCGGTCCTCGGCAGCGTCATGATCATTGTTGGGATCCTTGCCACATGCTTTTGGATTATTTTAGTGGTAAGAAAAAGATTTTTCCTAGTTGATCTACCCTAATATTATATTTAGGGTGCCAATTCGCGTGTCGAGTTCGAGATGAATAGAGATATAGATAAAAGACTATATAAGGTCAATTCTAACTTGATCAATAATTAAACGGGTCAGACTCTTCAACCTTAATCTATTATTTCCATGTCGGGTTTGCAAGTCATGTTAAAAATTGTTAGCCATAAATGTTATATGTCGGGATTAGGTTAAACATTCTTTTAGTCATTAATGTTGTCACATGTCATTATGATGAGGGCACAATCCAATCTGCCATAGTCTCTGTATTTGTGATATCATGGTCATCTTGGAAGCTAGAGTGGGAAGGAGGGCTTGTCTTGGTCACCATATTACTTGGAGTAAGCCAATATAAACATAAAAGTTAGGGTTGGTATCTTAAAAGCTAATTATGAATTTGACATGCTAATTACAATTCATTAGCTGAACAAACATCACCCTAACAAATATATATAGTTTTTCATGCACTAATCTACCGGTTTCGGGTCCGGTTGAATTGCAGGGAGTTGTGGTGACAGGGTTATCATACTATGTGATGACGTGGTCCATTAAGAAGAAGGGACCAGTGTTCACAGCCGCATTTAACCCACTTCTTGTAGTTTTCTCGTTTCTTCTACAGACATTCTTATTGGGGAATTCTGCACATTTGGGCAGGTATGTCTGCACATTCTCTATTCCACTATATATGACCCAAAATTATATTCAAATAATAAGGGCTAGAATGGTTTTTCCATATTAGAATACTCTACTGAAGAGTATTCAGTTAGTTATATTTAAAGGTATTTTTGTCTTTTCACTTTTTGAGACAACAATAATATTCATCCACTATAACTAATTGGATATTTTCCGGTTCAAATGAACCAAGAAAACATCCTAATTCATTGTCTTGAAGTTCTTGCCTTTCAAGGAATATGTTTGTTTGCTCAAAAACAGCATACTAATATAATGTGTAGCTTATTCATTGGTATTTATAACATTTTTCTTTATCAATTGTTTTTATTATCTCTAACGAATAACCTCCACATAATGTTAGTATACTTATGTTAGTAAACAAGTTAGTACCCCTAGCATTTCCCTTTTCAAAATCTCTTTTTGAAAGATTACTTAAATACAAATGATCTCTTCTCGAATACATAGACGGATACCATGTCTAGTTACGACTTATTCCAAAAATTTAAACTAATAAAAATATATGTGAATTTTTTTTTGGAGAAACTTATATGAGACTCAAGACTACTAGTTTTGAAATAAGCCAATCTTCAAAACTCTCAATTTAACTAAACTTTAATTGCTCTCAATTTAGAAGATAAATTAGGACACAAAATTTTCAAAAGACCAAAATACTAATTTTTATTTTAAAAATAAAAAAATATAGAAGATGGAAATACAAAAGTCACCATTTAAAATTTCAACTTCCAAAATGTTTTTGATTTTTTAAATGAAAATCAGGGATATTTAGATCTTTTGTATTAAAATTGGTGAAAAAAGTGGATGGATCTAATGCAATGCAGATAATATTTCAATGTCAACTATGGATAGTGTTAAAACAGTTTGATTTGGGAGCTTAAGTTATCTCTTTTCTTTTTTCCCTGCAAAATCAATGCAAATTTACTTTACTGGTCATATGCTTCCTAACAAGTGTTTTTTTTTTTTTTTTTGTAAAGACTGATTAAATTAATTTTGCTTAATCCTTGTTGTGTAGCATCATAGGAGGAGTTCTCGTTATATTGGGTCTTTACCTACTTTTATGGGGAAAGGCCAATGACACGGAGAAAGAAACGACTATGGCGGATGCTTCTGTTTACTCTCCCTTATTTCAACCATGAAAGTGGGAGGCAAGAATTCAACAAGAAGCTGTAATTCTTGAGATACAAGATGTATGCATAATCATTTCTTTGGCTCAACTTACTTGGTTAAACGACCTCAAGCATAAATTATTCTATTAATTGATTCTAAATTCTAACAGTCGATGTGCAATATTTGACCCTCGTTAAGCTAAGTTTAGAAATATATATATTGTTAACAAGCAGGTTATTTTCATTGATATAAAATAAATATGGAGCAAAATGCTATGTCATACAATGCAAAAGATACAAGTTGAAAACTCTACGGCCAAACATTATTTATGACATACCCAATAATGGGCCTGACATGATATTTTGGGCTTTCTTTCTTGTGTTATTATATCCGGGCCTATGGGCCCGGGCCCCAAAGAATATGTGTAACAGACAGTATGGTATGACCATGATGGTTGAAGGTTGAATTAGAGTTATCAACATACTAAGCGAACCTCGCCTTATTAATTCACAGAATCTGTAGTCAAGAAAGTTCATAGACGTGTTGTGCGTGATTGGAATAAATCAAGTCAGCTGTGGGGCTCCTACTCTATTCCCTTTTACTCTCCTATTTGTCTTTCTTCAAATATGAGAGGAAAAGATGACCGCCTATTGAATCCTTTCAAGTTGATTTGTACTACGTTTTAACCGACTTGGGTTATATTATAAAAAAGACAGCAAACCAACGTGAAAAAGAGAGCACAAAGTGAAAGTGAGTTTCACTTAATATAACGCCATAGTGAAATCAATCAATTGGTAATTAATTTCATATTTCGCTTCATAGTCGGATTCTTCTCGGAACAAGACTTGGAAAGCTAATGCTCTCAAACAATCATAATAACCAATGTAAGACTAAAAGCATTATAATATAAATAAGTCACCAAATATATTAGTTAGAAACCAACCATCAAATATAATACACATCACTACTAACTATTCTAAATGAACTAAGGCCTATGCTTAACCAAATAAAAAGATAATCTTGAACATTTACTGATGAATAGATCTCTCGACATCTCATATTGACTTGAGCCAAATATGGTTCAAGTCCTCAAAAATAATTTGGATCAAGTCCTTCGTAATGACTAAATGTTTCATTAGGTCCATCTTCTGCTAAGCTAGATAAATAGTGCAATTATACATAATGGAAAGAAAATAATCTAGTGATAAGTTCAACGACTTAATGAATACAAATGCGCACAATGTGTATATATCATTAAACGATGAACTTAATTATTTATGATTCAGGCCATTTCGGTAGACTTTCCCCATTCCTACAAGGAATCGAATGGGAGCGAGGCATAAAAGGGTCGTAAATATGTAGAAATTGAAAAGGCCAAACAAGGCAACCTGCAAAATATCCGACCCGAATCGAACAAGAGGGTAAAACCGTAAAAGTTTACGCGATCTACCATGTACTACAGTCCTACGTGAGCTGAGAACCAAGGTTTAAGGATATGGCGACCAACGTTAGAGAAGCTCGAAGGAGGAAGATCGTGGAGCGAGGAGCCGACCGTTTAGCCCTCATAGCGGGTCGGATCCAAACACTCCCTCCTTCTCATGACGAGAATACAGCAAACGCAGCCTCAGACCCATCATCCCAGCCTTTGCTTTCCAATGATCAGGATCTCCAACCCCAGGTCTCCAATCAAACCACTGGTGCGCCCTCTCTCTTTCTCTCTATATTTATTTGTATGTTTTGAATGAGAATTTACTGGGTAAAAACGTCTTTTCGGGAAAGCAGATTGGTTGTATTCTGCAAGTTTAGTAAAAGGGCTGTGGAATCATGAGTTCATCCAGAAAGAGGAGTTCATCAAAAAATTTTATGGGATTTGTTGTTCTTGGCATATGTTATATAAGTATAATGTTGTAATTGACTTGTATGCTGTCCTACGCACTGTTAATTACTTGATTGATCGGCTCACATTGGATACCCGCGTGAAAGATTTGGATCGACCTTTTAATGGCTATTTATGGTATTTTAAGTGCACGAATTATAGCTTGTGTATGATATGATAATTTTACCCAAAATTCTCTACATAAGTACTTCATCAAGTTCCCATTTTAAAGAATTTATTCAAAATTGAAGAAAGGTTATGTCATAAATGGGATATTTAGTATGGGTGGGCTGTTTTACTGGATGGATGCTTGATATGGTGGACTTTGGGTTTTTCTTCATGTTGGCATGTCCACATTGAAAACCTAATGATTTACATGTGATGTTTTTGTGGGGTGCATCTGAAGGATTTTTATGGTTGTTTGGAGTTCTGTTCACATATAAAGTTATCACAGTTAGGGGTGGGTAATATGCCTTATACTATTTTGAATAGGCTTCTAGTTAGGTTACAAATTCATGCTTAAGTGAATGAGCCCTGGGAAACAAGGATCAAAGGACACAAATTTAGTGCATTAGTCGATAAGCTTGCCTAGAGCTCTAATCAGACTAAATTTGTGGTGGCTCTTTTGGATATGGTATCTAGTTACAAATGAATCAGTTCTTGGAAACAGCATAACAGTATGCGAGTTTGTATGTGTCCCAAATCTTGCCAAATATAATATAATGAGCCAAGTACACAAATTAAGATGTCATGCTTTCACTTCGATGGTGTTCATAGTTTTTGTCTGTAAATTATCGCTTAGTTTCATCATGGAAACCTGAAGGGTTAACTCTATTGTCTCAGCTTCACCTAACTGGTTCGACCCAAAGAGCCACGGTGCAGTGGACTCTCTTCTGTAACTTGTTTGTTTTTATGAAGTTCTGCTATTCTGTGTAAATGGAATTTGAAAAATTATATTTATCACTCCATGCTCATGGGTCCCATGTTCTGCAGTTTCTCCTCAAGGAGAGGATGAAGCACCTGGTTCTTTG
The DNA here is from genome assembly GCA_013348765.1 of Carpinus viminea. Lineage (NCBI taxonomy): Eukaryota > Viridiplantae > Streptophyta > Magnoliopsida > Fagales > Betulaceae > Carpinus > Carpinus viminea. The sequence continues at coordinate 9,702,897 of CP054670.1, read as the reverse complement.
TTGCTGGAACATGATCCCATCTCTAATGCGAGTCAGACTAATGTTTATGACGGTGGAAGCGATCTACCACCTTCCTTAAATGAATCTGAGACGTGCATTGAAGCCCTAATAACCCCTGCTGCCCCTGCTGCAGAAGTCAATGGCAAAGTACACCCAACTCTGGTCTCAACAATCGATCAAAATTCATCTGATTCTACTTTGGCTCAGAACAACATCTACAGCAACAAATACAGCAACATAGATTTTTCACTCCAAAGCAAATAAGTTCTGCCATTGCAGCATCAGAGAATATCCGCATTTTGTCTTCTGTAACTGTAGCCCTAATAGTTGTATTATCGTATCTAGGATTTCCATTACTAGGTACCTACATCATAAAGAGCATAATAAGCTTTAGGCCGCTTTATCTGCTTTTGCTAACCAATGTGACGGTTGTGCTTGCACAACTTCTTTTTGGTAAACAAAGAGGTTTTCATAGGGCTGCCAGAGATGAAAATGAAAATACTCAACCTAATGGATATGGTTGGGCTGAACAAGTAAGCCGGACTTTGGAGACAGGTCTGGTGATGCAGAAGGCATTTGATGCAGTGTTCATGGATTGCAGTGTCTATGCAATAACTGTAATATGTGGCCTCTCCCTCGCACAACTGTTCAGCTAATCAGCTAGTATATTTTTGTTTGTTTACTTTTGTTTTGACCAGTTCATATCTTGTATGATTTCATCCTGGATGAAATTGGCCAACCGTTCCTAGAACAATTTACCCTTTGTGCACAAGCTTCATTCTGTTTACTTGCCGCTGTGATTCTTTTTTGTGCATGAATGCATCTTTAAAGAGTGAAGATATAGGTTGGGATACTTTTTTATGACAGTGGATTATACTAGGTAAATTTGATGCTCTGGGGTTATTGTGGCCTTTAAAAACTGAAAAGGTATTTTGCATGCTGATCTGCTGTTCATTTATGGGCATCATTAGGAAATCATACATTTATGAAATCACAGTTTTCTTAAGAACTGAATTGTGGTGCACTTGATATTAGAGTATCATCTTTAACTGGTAATTGGAATGTTTCCTTACAGTTTAGTTTGAAAGTTGCTATCATAGAGCCGGAGAACATAACTCGCCTATGGGTGAGACAACAGCAACCTAGCCCTTTGATTGCATAAGCTAATAGCAAAATCACCTATCAGGTTTACTGGATGAGTATTTTGATACGTCATATAGTTTGCTAATTTTGGTAATTTGGTTCAGTGTGTTCCATCTGGTTGGTATTTGAAAATTGTGCATACTTTCTCTTCATTAGATTAAAGGAACTGTGTAGGCTTTTGTATTTCCTACAAGTTCAACCGATCCCATTTTTGGTTTGGTTCATTCTTTTGAACTGCTGTCAATTGAGTTCAACTGAATTGGGTAGAATGAGTCAGTTCACTGGTTATATTTCACATTTTTTTTTTTTTAAAATACCCAATTAGTCTTTTATTTCTCGTATCAAAATATAAGATTTGCAATATTTAATTCATACATCACATTGGCTTGTATATTCATAGTATCTTCTCCTACATCTAATTATGAAAAAATGTATTTCTGATCAACCTGGTTGAAGCATCAACTCAGCCTCAACTACAAACTAAAACCAGATCATTTTGGTTAAGGCACAGCCACCAATATGCTTGCATTACACAAATGTTGACTTATATTCTCCCCTGCAACTTCTAGCAAACCCTCGGTTCTGTCATGATGCAAAGCTAGCAGCTCTAGCATCCAAAAGATATCTTTTGAAAATGGTTTTGAATCATCGCCTGATACAAATTCTTGAACGACATTGTTAACCTCAATCAAGCTGCATCCTGGCGTTTTCTTCATCTTCTTGCTTCTTATGAGTTTCCTCATCCTTGACACACCCTCCCACTTCCCAAGATCTGCATAAATATTAGAAAGCAACACATAGTTCCCTGTGTCATCTGGTTCATACTCCTGAAGGTGCTCCATAGCAATAACAGCGATCTCAAGATCACAATGATTCCTGCAAGAACTTAACAAAGAGCCCCATATCTTCGAATCTGGCTTCATTGGCATCTTCTTTATTGTGTCGAGAGCTGGAACAAGGCGCCCTGAGCGTCCAAGAATATCAACTAAACAACCATAGTGTTCAATTTCCGGCTCTATATGATAGTCTTTTCTCATGGAGTCGAAGTACTTCAGCCCCTCATCCCACAAACCAGCGTGGGTGCAGGCTGATAAAATACCAAGAAAAGTAATTCCATTGGGTTGAACCTTCGTTCTCTGCATATCTTGGAAGAGTTTAATTGCCTCGCGAGCTTTCCCATGATTTGCTAGCCCTCCAATCATAGTACTCCAAGATATCACGTCCCTGTCAACCATTTTATCAAACAACTGCCTTGCTTGATCAATACAACCACATTTGGCGTACATTTCAATCAGGGCATTACAAATGTTAGTCTTACACGAAAGGCCATTTTGTCTGCGTACATGTGAATCCATTTCCCAACCTCAAGAGCTCCAAGCTGTGCACATGCCGGCAAAACTGAGACAATACTAATCTCATCAGGCTCAATTCCTACCATTTGCATTAGGCGAAAAACATCCAAAGCATCCACATAGCACCCGATTCGAGCATACCCCGAAATCATTGTTGTCCAAGAGACAATAGTCTTGTTTGGCATATCCTCAAACATTGCTCTTGCCTTTCTCATCTGTCCCAGCCTAACATGCCCAGAAAGCATACTATTCCAAGAAATTGCATTTCTTTCAGTCATGTCCTCAAACACTTTGTGTGCGTCTGTCAAATTGTCACATTTGGTGTACATGTCTATTAGTGCATTCTCTATTATCAAAAGCGACTTCGGCCCAAACTTACACAATTGGGCATGAACCTGCTGACCCAGAAAGTGACACAAAAGCCCTGCACAGCACTTTATCACAAATGGGAAGGTGAATTTATCAGGAAAAATGGGATTTGCAGCTTGCTGATGTCTTAGCATCTTCTTGTACAAGACGACTGCTGCACTAAATTTATGGTTGTGTGTGTAAGCTCTGATCATAGCATTGTACAAAAACCCATTTGGCTCAACCACTTGATTGAAGAGCAAACTTGCATACTCCATATTCCCACAGCTGTCGCACGCATCCACCATTTTTGTCAACAAGAAGTTGCTCTGTGACAGTGACAACTTCACAATGGGGGCATGGATTTTCTTTAATCTCTCCATGCTTACGCAGTTTCGCAACACGGGCACGAAAAGATCTTCCAATTCTCTAATGACAAAGGCGCTGGTTCTCGTTCCCATTAATGACTTTTGTTAAAGATCTTTGCAATAGTTACTACTAAGCAACTGAGTTGGAAAAATGGTTTCCTATTTAATTTCGTGATATAGATGCGAACTTCGTGGCGCGGGTACGAGGAGAAGTTCCAGTTCTATAATAAATAATGAGCGAGCGACAGAGATTCGCGAATCTGCTGAGGAACTGTTCGAAGAATTTGTTACTTGAGCAGGGATTGCAAGGTCATGGGGCTGTAGTAAAAAAGGGGTTTGGGATTGACTTGATGTTAAACAATGATCTTATAGATATGTATGGAAAATGTGGCAGAATAGACCTCGCTTGTGCTGTGTTCGATAGAATGATTGAAAGAAATGTTGTTTCTTGGACATCTCTAATGTGTGGCTACTTACAAAATGGTAATGCCAACGGGTCACTATCACTCTTTTGCAAAATGGGGTCTTCGGGCATTAAGCCAAATGAGTTCACATTTTCAACCAATCTTAAAGCATCATGGATTTTGGGAATCCCAGAGAATGGAATGCAGATCCATGGTGTTTGCACTAAAACTGGGTTTGAATGGGTGCCTGCGGTGGCCAATTCTATCATTGACATGTACTCTAGATGTGGAAGAATCAGTGAGGCGGCTCAAATGTTTGACAGCATGCCAGTTAGGAATCTTATCACTTGGAATGCGATGATAGCTGGATACGCACTTGAACGAAATGGTGACAGAGCTCTACTTTTGTTTCAGAAAATGCAAGAACAGGGGGAAATCCCTGATGAATTCACGTATACAAGCACATTAAAGGCCTGTAGTGGCCTTGGAGCAATGCAGGAAGGAGCCCAAATTCATGCTTCTTTGATTACAAGAGGATTCCCATTTTCGGTTCAGACCACTATTGCAGGTGCCTTAGTTGATCTGTATGTCAAATGCAGGGACTTGATTAAAGCTCGGAGAGTATTTGATCAAATTGAAGAGAAGAATGTGATATCTTGGAGTGCACTAATTCTCGGTTATGCTCAAGAAGGCGATTTACTAGAGGCCATGGACTTGTTTAGGCATCTCAGGGAGAGTAAACATCAAGTAGATGGATTTGTTCTCTCAAGCCTGATGGGTGTCTTTGCTGATTTTGCACTTGTAGAGCAAGGCAAGCAAATCCATGCCTACACCATCAAAGTCCCATCTGGACTAGACATGTCAGTGGCTAATTCAATGGTTGATATGTATCTCAAGTGTGGGTTGACAGATGAGGCAGAACAACTTTTCAGTGAAATCCCGGTGAGAAATGTTGTTTCTTGGACAGTTATGATCACTGGCTATGGAAAGCATGGTCTGGGAAAAAAAGCAATTAATCTTTTCAACAAAATGCAATCGGATGATATTGAGCCTGACGGTGTGACTTATTTGGCCGTGCTCTCAGCCTGCAGCCATTCTGGGCTCATCGAAGAAAGTCAAGAATACTTCTCAAGATTGTGTAATGACCCACGAGTTCAACCAAGAGTAGAGCACTATGCTTGCATGGTTGATCTCCTTGGCCGAGCCGGGCGCTTAAAAGAAGCTAAGAATCTCATTGAGAGCATGCCGCTAAAACCCAATGTAGGGATTTGGCAGACTCTGATTAGTGCTTGTAGAGTACATGGAGACCTGGAAATGGGGAGGGAAGTTGGAGAGATACTTTTGAGATTAGATGGCGACAATCCAGTCAACTATGTGATGATGTCAAATATTTTTGCTGAGGCAGGTTATTGGAAAGACTGTGAGAGACTAAGAGAAACAGTGAAGATGAAGAGGTTAAAGAAAGAGGCAGGACGTAGTTGGGTGGAGATTGACAAGGAGGTCCACTTTTTCTACAATGGAGAGGACACACACCCACTTACAGAGAAAATTCATGAAGTGTTGAAGGAAATGGAGAAGAGGATCAAAGAAGAGGTGGGTTTTGTTCATAGGGTGAAGTTTGCACTGCATGATGTGGAAGAGGAGTCAAAGGAGGAGAGCTTGAGAGTTCATAGTGAAAAGTTGGCAATTGGTTTGGCATTGGTTTGTGGTGGATTGGAAAATGGAGAAAAGAGGGTGATTAGGATTTTCAAGAACTTGAGAGTTTGTGGGGATTGTCATGCGTTCATCAAAGGTTTGTCAAAAGTTTTGAAGGTGGTATTGGTAGTGAGAGATGCGAATAGGTTTCACAAGTTTGAAGATGGCTTGTGTTCTTGTGGGGATTATTGGTGATAATATTCTTTTCCATACTGCGAATTCTTTTCTTGAGCGAAATGGCTTGTGTGTCCTCACCATTTGTGTTGCTCAAGCTTTAGAAAATCACACCCTTTTGCTCAACCAGGTACTGTCCTTTTGCTGGAAACAAGACCATGTAACAGTTTTAGAAATAATATACCTTCTCTTTACGATCCCATTCATACAGATTTTCCACGTCTTGTAAAACAAACATATAGCTTAGTGTTACATACTCGATTGACTCGTATTTTACTTTTATACAACTGAACTGATGTAATAGTGTACATAAGCCTTTAGAATAGCTTTTATTAAAAAAGAAATATATATATATATATAAGGGTTGATGAGCATCACATTGCTACATCAGCTCAATTGTATAGAAGTTAAGTATTCAGCATTACTCATATCATAATATTTGAAAAACACATGAATTACGGTTCTCCTTAAAATTTAAAAAATTATAATAAAGCATTTATAATTTTTGTAAAAAAAAAAAAGTAATATGATCATGTAAATTTGACCGATAGAAATTGATGATATATCATGAAAGTTTTTTATTTTTGGTGGCAATTTTTTTTTTAGTTTGTTATATTAGAATAGATACAAAATTCTAAAATTTAAGAATTCTTTTGTTACCATCTTCACTTTATTTTGTACAAAAATGGAGACTAAATTGAGGTTTAGTATATTTATCGGACTAAAATAGGTAATTACCTTATCCTAACGCGTAATGTACAAGTCATATATTACTTGGTGGTAGCCAGAGTCTATGCAAGAATCATAAATCAAATCTTTTCTTCTCATAAAATTTGGGGTCTAAGAGAAAGGGAAATGTTTGAAAAAAAATAAAAAAGCTACATTACAATTACATATAACCTAATTATTCAGCTTGTACGCTCATCACCCAAATAAAAGCATCAAAGCCTGAAGGCCTTAGAAGATTTTTCTGTGCAAACAACCTGATATAACCTAATTATTCAGCTTGTACAGTCATCAGCCAAATAAAAGCATCAAAGCCTGATGGCCTTAGAAGATTTTTATGTGCAAACAACCTGATATAACCTAATTATTCAGCTTGTATAGTCATCACCCAAATAAAAGCATCAAAGCCGGAAGACTTCAGAAGATTTTTCTGTGCAAACAACCTGACGTGGGCAGATACTTTTGAATGAATCACTACTGAATTTTAAATACAATGGTTATTTTTACCGCCACATCAAAAAATGAGCTGAAAGTGTAACATTATTTCTCAATCATAAAACGTTTGCCGATATACAAATTGCTCAATGAGATTTGCCGATGCTCATTGCTCTGTGACCTGACCAACTGGGCACGTAAAATGTGTTCAAGTAGTGTGCCTTCCATATTTCCAACTTTGTTGATTCTAATCAGGAACAAAATCATTTATTTACAAAGCAAAATCAACATCCATTAAACACTATTTGTACAAATACATGCAAAGACTCCTTGAGCCAGCACTTCGTCGTCCCTATGCTCTTCTCTCTTTTCTTTTTCTTTTTTTTTTCTCGGGAAAAGCCAGCCTCGTATCTACTACGAGACTAGCATTTGTAAACCATACATTAGCTTCCATGATGCCTGCTTTCTCAAGTTAGACTCTTAAAGAAGGGATGATTCAGAGCTTGTCGAGCAGTGAGACGTTCAGAGGGGTCATATTTCAACAAATTAAGCAACAAATCGGTAAGAGGGGATCTTGCGGACTCTACATGTTGAGATATTAGATCCTGCATAAAAAAGCATTAGTTATCACACCATTGACTCTGCACATATATTCCACAACATATCAAAAGAAAGTAAACAATTTAATCCCCCGCCACAAAAACAAAAAACCAAAAAAAAAAAAAAAACCCAAGAAAGAAGACAAAGGAGAAGAGAGAAAACTAGTAAACCTTCAGACGGTCAAGCTTATTTACAGCTCTAATACTCTCCCTTGAAACTGCTCCTTCTGGCCAATTTAGTCGTGACCCTCGCCTGAAATATTTTTCAGCACCTCGGCTGCATATCACAACAAAGGCAAGCAAAGCACGTACATAAGTGATTTAGTAAGATATAATTATATTCCTCAATGCATCAGAAAAAACTATTTCTTAAATCAGTGTATGAAACCTTCACGGACATGCACTTATGAATCATCAAAAAGGGCTTGTAGATGCAAAACATGTCAATATGTAGATGCAAGCATTCTTTCAACGGAGGCAACTGATTCAAAAAAAAAAATTCACCACTTACTCAGCCCTTCGAATCATATGCTCTGGCAGAGGTCCCAACACCCTCTCCATCATTGCCAAATGCTCTAGGTTTTCATGGGTCTGAAATAATGCTTCACCCTGACAAAAGTTCCATGTCTTAACAATTCCTAACTAGATATTACATATCCAAATCAAGCTTGATATAACCATCAAAAAAATAAAAACCAAAACTAACCGAGCAAAATTCAATGAGTATGCAACCAACACTCCATAAATCACATGGATAACTCCATCCTAAACCTGCATGTCGTGTATACAACACCGTCAGAGAAAACAATTATGCAACTGAGAAATTGTTATCCACGGTCATTCTTTTTCATAATCAAGAGCAACTATGTTTCTATAAAAGAAGGAAAAAAGAGGACAACCATATATTTCATCCCTATAAAACAAAATCCCAAAACTTAACTCAACAGGACGAGTCTATCCATTTAAGCAACTACAATATAAGGGAACAGAAGGCAAATCATTTGAAATAGATGGTATAAAGTGGGACCACACCCATAAACCTTCCACTATGTAAAGCAAATGACAGTTTTGAACCATGCTCTGATTTCATATGACCTGGATTTCTGTTTCAATGACCAAATTCTACCCTTGTGGCCCATCATTTCCTTTCCTTTTTAATATTCTCTCTAGAAATCTTCTTTCATAAATATCTTTGTGTATGACTAAATTGCTTCTCTTAAAAGAAATTTAAGCCCTCTCCTGTGAAACTCCATTAAATATGATTGATCTGACCATTTTCTTTAGGCAGAAAATGAAAGAGATTTCAACAGCATCCAGAATTATTTTATGTACAAACAAACCGTTTTATTGTTGGAGTCAGAACACAATACACGTAAACCAAATGAAAATGAACAGATTTTCACTTGCCAACACCATAACTATTTACCTAAAATAACCTCAGGTGCTCTGTAATGCCTCGTTGAAACAACGGAGCTATGATTCTGATTATCAAAGGCAGTACTACCAAAATCAATCAGCTTAATGGCACTAGACTTGGGCAAGCACCTGAATTGCGTTTCATCTGAAGAAAACCTCTGTACCATTCCAAGCATTTTTTGAAATATAACATAACTGAGTCTATACCATATATGAAATGGTATAATTTTTTATATTATAAAAATCCAAATACCTTACAACCAGGAAGCTTTACATATTCAGAAGACACAAGTAGTATATTTTCTGGCTTCAGGTCAGTGTGAATTAAACATAAGTCATGCATATCTGCCGGATATGATAAAGCAAAGAAACAAGTTAATGATTAAAGACAAAATCAAAACAAACTGTTCACCCCTGAACAATCAAAGCAGGCCAAGAAACAGATCTGGGTGATTGGTTAGGAAATATAAGAAAAAAGAAAATGAGAGAGATAAGCCAAAGGCCATGAACTATCCACACACATGCAACAGATTCCAAAAGCTGTCGTCCAAATTCCCGAACAAGATCCACAGGGAATGGGCAGTATTTATTTCTCTTTAGAAAATCAAATAAACTTGGTCCAAGCCTCTCAAACACCTGATAACACCATTAAAATGCATCCAAAGGAAGGTTCCTGTTTAGTTCCCAGTTGTATGAATAAAGTCCATATGGACAAATTGAGATTGCAAAGTATACGAAAATCAATCATCCAAACCTCAAAGAATGGAAATACAGCAGGTCTAGGAGAAGTTATAAGCAAGCATCTAACACAGCAACAACAATGACAGTACAAAAAGACAACAAAAAAAATAGAGAAAAGCATCATTGATCCAGAAAAAATAGGAGAGGTATGTATTCCCATAGCGAGCTAGAAGTCAACCCATCACAAGACAATACAGAAGTAAAAGTAACCTCATTACAGAATGCAACCCAAGGCAATTAAGTATTACAGTTGCCTGTAAAAGAACAAGGATGTAATAGTGCAAAAGGCAATAAAAAACAAAAAATATAAATTTAATATAAATACTTACAATGCATATATGATTGCGGTAGTCAAACCAGTTCCGTATCTGAACACAGCTGCAGAAACGGATCAAGATGAATAAAAGTTAGATCATGTCCTAAAATGAACCACTAATACAACAAAACTATGTAGGTACGTACTGTGAGTTTCCTTTATCATTCTTGGCAAGATGTTGAAGTACATCAACCTCAATCATTGCTGCATCACGGTATTTACGTATGCTTCGAACTACCTTGATTGCCACATATTCTCGTGTTTGTCGGTCCCAACATTCCAAAACTCGACCAAATGTGCCTACAGCACTAGCAATATGCTGAATGACACAAGCAGAATCACAAAAACATAAAATCTTGCAGACATCAGGGCACTTGACAGCTAACCTTCACCCATCTTGCTGAGTATCTTATCTGCCAAAGAGATACTCCAAATCAATTATGATACAAAAATTAACTACTTAAACCCAAAAATACTAATTAATAAATTTACAATGGATTAACAACAAATTTGTAGCGAGAAAATTCTCACAGAAACCAAAGAAGCTATTAGTCTAATTTCATAAATTTATAAAACTATTAGTCTACAAGTCTTCATAGACAGACAAGGAATCCCAAATTCAACCTAATTTCATGCAACACAAAGGCTTACAATTGAAACTTCAGGTGCATTAAATTAAATTCATAACCCAACAGCGGTAATAGAAGCAACAGCAAAATTAAGCAACACAAACTGAAATAAGGTAAGTAAAACGGACATCTAGGTGTGAGATTCTCGCCGAGATTGAAGACGTAATGCCCTTCGCGATCGTCGTCCCTTCTCGGCGGCGACCCTTGCCTTCTTCGATCCACCCCTTCATTACTCACAGCCACTGCTCGTTTCCCCTACAATTCCAAAACCCTCATAAAAAATATAAAAAAAAAAAAAAAAGAGAAAAACCCTAACCTTCGGTTTGAGGCGGATTCTCACTCCCAAAACCCTAACTCCAAAGAAAAGCAACAAGCAAGCGAGGGACGTACCTGTGGTTCAGATGGCGCCACGTCCCACGTGGGCCGAGGCCGTTTCCTGATTCGCTGCTCCCTCTGCATCCCTTCAACTTCGACGGCCACCATTCACACCCAATCGATTCGACAACCTCCTCTCGTCCTTCGCCGGGTGTGTATATCTCCGTGTGTCTGAGTTTTATATATCTGCAACAAAAGATAAAAACTCTGGCAAGATTTTTTTACAGTTCGAGATCGAGAGTGAGCCCAAAATCAGATTCTCGGGGAGACACAGAGTGAGGGAGAGAGAGAGAGAGAGAGAGAGAGAGAGGGTTGGGATTAGGGTTTTTTATAGCTACTAGCTAGCTTGGGAAATAGGATGCTCCCTCCGGCGGTTAATTAATGGTTTAGAGGTAATTTTCATACGTGCCATTTTTTGCTACATTTCACGTGTGGTCCGAACACTCGGGTTTTCCGGCCAAACTGGGTGCCCGATTTGAGCTTTTACAAACTTCGTGATCAGTGATCACCACCCTTTTTTAAAAAATAAATAAATAAATGAGAAAAATTCCATTACCTAGGTGTAGGCAAAAACCCGCCAATAAGGGTAAAAATTGATTAATTTTAGAAAGTTTAATTGTGTTTTATTTGTGTCCTACTAATAATGATGAACTATTAAAATCACAATTTGACTTGTGATCGATCATTATTGAATTTTGATCAAATAATAATTTTAATAGTCAAATCATTCTAGTAGAATACAAGTAAGTCTTCTAAAATTACTCGTAAAAATGTATATTTATTAACCACCTCCTAACTGTTAATTGCTTTTTAAATATAATATAAATAAATATATATAATATGTAAAACATATATATTAACTAAATTACGTCGTTTTTAGGCATATAAATACCTCTCTTTTAGCCCTAACTCTAAACCTCACACATACCTCTCCTGCCCCTACCTCTCTTTTGTGTCTCTCACGCCACAATTTTCTTACTAAATCTGCCTTGGACCTGGATGACTTCTTTTTTTTTTGACATGTCTACATAAGAGAGAATGATTTGAACTAATAACCTTCATTTCATTATGTGTGAACCTATATGACTTTCGGAGGGAAGTAGGAAACAATTGAGGTATAGTCATTTTTTATGCATTTTGAAACATTAGATTTTAATTTAGAGGGGACAACTTATATCTCTCTTGCCTTGCTCAATTTTCCCTTTATTTTTCGGGCCCAAAAAGGCAAAAACAACGATTTTTTTAGGATTTTTGGGCTTTTTTTTCCGAACAATCACAATAAAAGCTAAGCTCATTGGGACAAAAAGGCTATTTAAAAATTAAAAAAATAAAAAAGAGGCCAAAATTGTAAAATTAAGCCCAAAAATTAGCCCCAAGACCTAAAATAAGCCCAAAATGCCAAAATTTAAAAAAAATCAGTTACCCAATTTGAATAACCGAGTACCAACCAAAACCGTCCGATTATTGCATAACTAGGTAATTGAATATCGATACCAGTTTCGGTTTTTCAAAATTAATAACTAGGTAACTCAGTTCCGATTGCTGAATTTGGCTAATAATTGAGAATTGGGACCGAATTTTCACCCCTACCTATGGCTAACAAAAAGGTAAAAATATCCTTATAGATCTCTCTCAATGAGACAAAAACACCCCTATAAATTTGAAAATGAATAATAATAAAAATAATAATAATAGTTTTTTTAAATGTAAATTTTTATTAAAAAAAGGAAAAAAAATTTATATTTTTTTCTTATAAAAAGGATTTAAAAAAAAAAAAGTTGGCCACCCCTTGATTATATATAGATGTATATATTAGTTTTAGGTTTTTTGTATAAGGTTTTAGTAGTTTTTGTTTTTATTTTACTAAGGTTAGTTTCGTTATTGGGGGAACATTGACAATTTTGATAGTTTAAAGGGAATTTATATCAGATAAGCATGGGCCGGAGGTCCAAAATTATTATATACTTAAGTTTTTTTTTTGTTGACAATTAAAGGCATGGGTACATCGACGCTACCATAAAATCTTTCCGTCTAATTTTGTTAACTGCCGTTACCTTTCTTAAAATGCATCGTTTTTTACCTATTAAAATATTATTTTTTTAAAATTTAATTTTAAAATTAAATATATTATAAAATAAAAAATAAAAAGAAGAAGAAGGGTTGCCGAATCAACCCATAGGGGGGTGGTTGGCCACCCCTTGGGCCATGGGGGTGGCTCGGCCACCCCATTAACTCTATGAAAAAAATAAAAAATAAATAGAGGGGTGGCCGAACCACCCCATAGGAGGTGGCTGGCCACCCCTTGGGTCATGGGGTAGTTGCCACCCCAAGACTGATCGAGGTGGCGAACCACCCCATGGCCTAAGGGGTGGCTGCCACCCCATTAACTCTATGAAAAAATAGAGGTGGCTACCACCCCTATGGGGTGGTTCGCAACCTCTCTTTTTTTTTTTTTTTATAATATATTTAATTTGTAAAATTAAATTTAAAAAAATAACATTTTAATGGGTAAAAAACGATGCATTTTAAGAAAGGTAACGGCAGTTAACAAAATTGGACGGAAGGATTTTATGGTAAGCGTCCATATACCCATGCCTTTAATTGTAAAAAAAAAAAAAAAAAAACTTAAGTATATAATAATTTTGGACCTCCAACCCATGCTTATCTGATATAAATTCCTTAGTTTAAAAGAACAATGTGAATCGAGTGGCAGATTAAAGGAATATGTGGACTTTACATTTTTATTTTTATTTTTTATCTCGATTTGATATAGTTCTTTTGCTCTTTAAAAAATGGTGATGCCAGAAAAGCACATATAATTAATTTCACTTACCGTCAATATAAGTTGAAGATAATCAAGAGGGTTGTCAGAGCATTATACCTTTTATTACAAATCTCTTATACACTAACTTAACAGTCTATTGGTATTTATCGAGTTGACCATTGAATAATTAAATTTATCTATTAAATTTTTGTTATTAAATGTTTCATCCATATGTACTCATGCTGACTGTTACATGAGTTTGTAAGAATATTATAATAAAAATTATAATTTTCCATCATTTTCCTATGTTGAAAAGTGAAAAAAATACATATAAAAAATTGTAATAATTGAGTCCAATACTCAAGATTTGTAGTGGAAAATTGGAAAAGGATTCTTTGACGATGAACAAATATTTAGAGAGAACTGTATTTAAGGAGTAACTCGATTAATTGGGATCATGTCTCAATAAGTGAATATTACTAATTCGAATCTTTCTCTCATCCTCCATTTGTGAGGGCATGTATATATGTACATATATATAGAGAGAGAGAACCAAAACTAGGAATGTTGAATATTATAATGGAACATTAAGAAGTGTCTAAAATTCATACGAATCCCCTAAGAAAACAATAGGGCATGTTTAGTCTCTAAATAGCTATGTTATATTCAATAACTATGTTGGTCCTCAGAATGGCTACCCCTTGGGGATTGGAATAACTATGTTATATTAATTTATTTAATTACATCGATGAAATGGAGTTTATAATTAGTAGATTGTATTTTATTTGAGAAATGATTAGTATCAATATTTTGCCTAAATTTGTTACATTTCATCTAACAAATCAATCATTAGATTTGTGAACTCCACATAAGTCAATGGTGAATTCTACAAATCTAATTATTGATCTGCTAAATTTGTATGAGAATATGAGTGAAATATGAGCAAACTATTGACATAAATCATTTCTCATTTTATAATGCCTATAAATAATTTAAAATTTTGTATTAATTTATATTCTATAGTTTGATAACTATGATGTGAAGATTACCATAATATAGGTGATATAGTGAGTTTTATTGTGAATCTTCAACTCTTGATAGGAGTAAAGTTAATTTTACTAATATTATTTAGTAAACTGTTATATAATTATCAGTTGCCACACAACTTGACGATATAATAGTAAAAATCAATTATTGGATTAACACTTGTAAAATAATAATAATGATAATAATAATAATAAAGAACACATTTTTATTGCCACATCACCCAAATTATATAACAATTTACTAAATAATATTACTCAATTAATTATGTTAAAGGAAGAGAAAAATGAATTTTGATTTGTAAACTCGTGAATGCTTAGTTACTTTTTTTTTTTTTTTTTTTTTGCATTTTCTACTAAAAAAAAAAGCAGCGAAAGAGATAAACTGTTGTTATTATATTTAAGTGTGACCATAGTAATTATTGGGCTCTAAAAGCCATATATGAGAGACCTAGACAGTGAGAACTATTAGACTCAATCCCATCAAGATATCAGTGATCTAAAACTGCTAATATTAATAAGAATGAAAATTCTTATGATTTTTTTTTTTTGGGGGTGAGTTATTTGAAGAAATGTGACTAGTTCTTCTCTTCCATCCTTAAACGTGCAATCAATCCACATCTTACACGGAATCCTCACCAATAAAAAGGTTTCCCCTTCGTCCACTTTATAACGACATAGTTACCTCATGCATACATATATGTCTATTTTCTTTACGAATAAAGAAGGATATTATAATAAATAAAGATAGGCACCACAAAATGCAAAACAGCCCATTGTTTCAACCAAACGATACCGCACCCACAGAGGCTGCAATCAATCCCACGCAACCCCCACAAACTCTCTCTATATATAGACCCAACATCCTCGCGAATCTAGTACCCCCATTGGCTCTAACGTACACCAATCAAAATGCAGGCGCTACAAGCCAAGGCCTCGGAGTGGAGCGGAGTCAAGCAAGACGACGCCTTTGCCATTGACGAAACCAATCTGTTCCAGAAACTTGGCCTCCAGACCTTCATCAACCTCTCCACCAATTTCTACACCAGGTACTTCAAATTTACAGCTTTTTGTCTCTGGTTTTTTTTTTTTAGTTGACTAGCTTTCGAGTGCAATGAATAAATAGTCTTTGTTTTTGTTTTTTACGTAAAGGGTTTGAAGGGAAGACCGAGTTTTGGGAGAATTCTTTGTTTTTTGTTTTTTACGTAAAGGGTTTGAAGGGAAGACCGAGTTTTGGGAGAATTTGAGATGTTTAGTTTTGATTTATCAGCTACCAGACGAAGGCTTAATTTGGTGTTCTTTTTTATTTTATTAGTTTTGGTTGAAATGGGTTGTGTTTGATGTTTTTGGCGGGTGAAAAACAGGGTATATGATGATGAGGAGGAATGGTTCCGGTCAATTTTTGCGAATTCCAAGAAAGAGGACGCGATTCAAAATCCAGTACGAGTTTTTCGTGCAGAGAATGGGAGGCCCTTCTCTCTACTCTCAGAGAAGAGGTTAGCTTTCTTTACCTCTTATAACTTTCTGCTTATTCCTTCATATTGATGCTTCTATAGGATCGTTAATTTTTCTTAATTTTTTGTTGTTTCTACCATAATCCATACACCAGTTGCTCATACCATGATTTTCTCCCTCCCACCCAAGAAAAGGTGTCATATATTTTCACCTTTGGAAACTTAGACAATTTTTTTTTTTTTGTTTTTAGGCTTTAAAAGGAAAACATGATATTTTTAAATTTGGACGTAGGCTTAGAAAAGAGTTTTTTTTTAAGCCTTAAGAGTGTGTTTCAGAGCATGTCAATATCCCTTTACATTTTCTAGTGTAATTCAAGGTGAAGTTCTTTAAATCCTAGCAACTATTTTCAAAGTGAATGGTTCATATTTTCTCACATAAACATTTATCACTAAGAGAAATATATAGATAATGGTCTCTAGTCTTTTGGTGACTGTAAATACTTTGTTTTCTGTTATGGATAGTGAAAAAACGCTACGTTCTCTCTCCTTGGTTTTTTCAAAAACTTTCCTAGATCTCGCCGTCTCCGGCAACGATGTAGGAAAGTTTACGCTGTTTGCTGGGGCAATCATAGGTTGGGTTAGATATGGAAAGGTGGTTCTCAGTCGAAGCCAAAGCTTTCTACTTCACGGCGAAGGAAGGGTCCACTGATCTTCGGTTAGAGGAAAGGAGGAAGGGTTTCGTTGGGGTCATTAGAGTGGGTCTGCAGAGTGCAGTTTGGTTGGTGGCTAAGGTGGAAGAGGCTTTTCAGTCTTAGGTGAAGGACGGTTCAGCCACGGGCTTCTGTGAGTATGAGAATAATCTTTTGGTTCGCGAGGGTTGCAACAAGGCAGGCAGATTTTTAGAGGTGGTTGTTGAAGCCGATGGTAGTCGGAAAGGTATGATCTGGCTCCTAGAGGGCAGAAAGGGGTGGGGTTGGAGCCAGTTCGTGAGTGAGACGAGAAGGATGTTGGAGTTTCAAGGTGGACAGATAGGGCCTATTGTTGACGAGTATCCTCCTTTGCCGGGGAAGCGGGTAGTTGAAGAGTCTACTTCTTCTGGGTCTCATTATGGACGATCCTTCGTGAACATGCTGCGATCAACGGTGGGTGGGTTGAAGCATTTGCCTTCGTGCCTTCTTGATGTGTTCACGGTGTCAGAACGTTTCGAGGCGGAGCTAGGCAGAGTGGAGCCACGATCTGCTGTGGACTGCTATGCTATGGAGGCCAAGCAGATTTCGTTGAAGGAGCTCTTGGTTGTTCTGTCGCCAGCGTCTTTGTCTCTGGCAGCAGCAGAGACTCGTTGAAGACGAATGAGTGGGTGAAGCTTCAATTAGGGTTTTTTCACAAAGAGGTGGATCAGGCTTTAGTTGGGCTAATTGCTGGGTTGGAATTGAAGCCCAAAGGGTCACAGAACAGGGCTGAGCTGTTGGGTCACGCAGATTCAGTTCTTGGGTCAGTACCGGATCTTGGTTCGGATCCTGTTCCGGATCTGTGTTTTTCTAGTGGTTCTGGCTCGGATCTGTCAGATCCTTTGCCAACGGCGAGTTTTCCTGGGCTGTTGGTGCTTGGCAATCCTTTAGGCAGCAAGGAGTTACTGTCGCACTTGGAGTTGGGGGCCGCGACAGCTATTCTGGGGGACAAAGCCTCGAATTTTACGTCGGAGTCTCCTGATCATACCGGTATCAAGTCTATCCATGCTGGCGACCCTCTCTTCGACCCTCTTTCCACAGGCATGTTAGTGGCTAAGGCTGAGGAGGTTTCTGACCCTTCCACGCAGATGCTCTCCTCAGACACCATAGTTGATTTTTGTTTGTCCAAATCACAAAAATGGCTGCTTGCATCTTTGTGGGAAGCGGTTCAGGACGATGTTACGCAATTGGCGCTCTTGAAGGACATGGAGGAGTCTTGGCGTCAGGCAAGGAAGTTTGTGAGGTGTTGTCCATTGAGGAGGAGGACCGGAACTTGGCATCTTTGAAAGATGAACTAGAATGGTTTATAGGTGGAAGAAAGGGCCCTCAAACTAGGTCTAAGGGCAAGAGAGAGCACCAGAGGGTTGTAAGCTGGATGGGCAAGACTAATGTGGGGTAGTTTGGGTCAGGTAGTTTGGGTCTTGTTGGGTGGCTGTTTTTGAGAGAGCACCGGAGGGTTGTAAGTTGGGTTGGGTAGTTTGGGTCTTGTTGGGTGGCTGTTTTTGAGGGTTCTCGGGTGGTTTGCTTTGGGTAAGCTTTGGCTTTCCCTCTTGTATTTTTAGGGCTTTTCTCCTTAATAAAACTCCTTATTACTTATCAAAAAACTAAGAGAAATATAATGAAGTTAAAGAAAAATTAAGATCTTCTGAAGATGATAAATGTTCAAGTGACAAACTCTGAAACAGTCAATATAAAAATAATGGTTATTGTTTTAAGAATTACATGATTCAATTTAAAAATAATGGTTATTATTTTGAGAACTGCATGCTAGAGTTATTTCAATAATGATCTGATGATTATACCCATTTAGATTGCTTCTAATATTGGCTAAAAAATATTTTGATTAGTAATAACTAGAATCAGTAGGATAGTAATGGGGTAAAGTCTGATATGGTCGAAGTTTAGTTTTTAAGAAATAATCCTTTTTTTCTTTTTCTTTCTAGTTGTTCTGAATATTTGGATTTTTGTTCTTCTTTTTCTCCTAAGTAGGGGGTTTGTCTTTTATACCTTTGTAATAGGGCTGCGGCCCTCTGTTCTTTTAATGAGATTGATTTGCTTATATATAAAAAAATAAAATAAATAATGCTTTGTTCAAACACATATGGGGTTGGCTTTGTGGATCCCTTTTTCACTAGTCATTTGTGTTGTGGAATCTAGTTCTGTTATGTCATGGATCATTGTGCTTTAGGCGTTGTAGCTCTGGCCCATGTATATCTGGATTTCCTATACTTCATTCGATTATATTTACTGTTAGAAACAATGTTGAAAATTGGATAACACTTGTCTTCCAACCTTTAGGGTGAACCCAAAATTTCATTTTTATCCCAAAAGGTGTCTGGAGAAATTATTTCGCCTTACTGTCAAGCATATTTGCACATCGCAAAATGACTTTATGATTATTGAAAAAAAATTCTGAAGCATACAGAAGTCACAACCGTCAAAGAAAAAAAATGTGTGCTCAGCTCTATTCACCATCAGTAGTTATTCTTCTCTAATTTGGTTCCAAAGAACAACCTAAATCCTAATGTTCTTCTAATCTCATCCTGTCACTCCATTATTCTTGCATGCTTTTACGTCTCTACCTTTTGGTGTATAACATAGATCTGCATAAGGCAATTTGTCCATGAAGATAGTCTCTCTATGCCTTGTAACGATTTGAAATGGGAAGAAAGCTGGGTAATGGAATGAAGCTACTGATTCTGCATGGCTCATTCCTCCTGCATTCATTAAATAAAGAGCCAAATTACAAATTTCAAGAAAGGAGAGACCTCACTAGGACACTTGGCCTTCTTCTAGAGGCCTATTACTTCCTATACTATTGGGATATTACATATTTTTCCCCTAATATTCATATATTCATTATAACACTCCCTTAAGCTTGAGCATATATATCACATAAGCCTGCAATGGAACAAACAAATTATAATCAACTACGAGAAAGAGACTTTGTGAACACATCAGCAAGTTAATCTCTAGACCTCACATTAGGTTTAAAGATATCATCCTTCAATATTTTATCCCGAATGAAATGACAATCAACTTTAATGTGCTTTGTCCTCTCATGAAACATTGGGTTAGTAGCAATGCACACAACAACCTGATTATCACAACATAGAGGAATAGGTGGAGGAACTGAAAATCCAATTTTCTAAAGGAAATGCTATAATCATGTCAATTCACTAGTTCTGTGAGGCATAGCCTCTCCACTAGACTGAGCCACCATTGTCTGTTTTTTGCTTTTCCAAGTAATAAGGTTACCTCCCAGGAATGTAAAATTCCTAGTAGTAGATCTTCTCTCGGAAGGGGATCTTGCCCAATCTGCATCAATAAATTCTTCTATTCGGAGATGTCCTATCTTCCTACATAGAATACCACAACTAGGAGTTTCTTCAAATATTGTATGATACAAATCACAACATCCCATTGTGAAGTTCTAGGTGCTTCCATGAATTGGCTTGCCATACTAACTGCATAAGGGATATCTAGTATGGTGATGGTAAGATAATTCAATTTCCTAACCAGTCTCTTGTATCTGCTAGGATCACCAAACAACTCCATCATCTTTCAAAGGGACACCAACAAGATATGAATGCAAAAGTCTTGTTTTTTCCAATAAGTCTAGCACATATATCCTTTAAGATAGATTAACCCCTTTTTGAGATCTAGTCACTTCAATGCCCAAGAAATGCTGAAGTTTTCCCAAGTATTTGGTTTGAAACTTTTCCTACAAAAATTGTTTCAGTTTAACAATTCCACTGCAGTCATCCCTAGTAATCACTATGTCATCCACATAAACCGCTAGTAAAATTATGTATCCAACATCTGAATGCAAATGGAATACTGAATGATCAGTCTTACATCGTAGAAGACTAAACTCTATTACCACATTTGAAAATTTGCCAGAATCATGCAAGCATACATTTGATCTCAGTTCTCTTCTCTATTCTTTTCTCTCTTTCTTTTGCTTTCTCCTTCCTTTCCTTTTTCTTTGCACTAGACACTCGTGCTTCATTCTTCCGCACCTTGGGGTTGGAGGCACTAGCGTCTTCATCACCATAGCCATGATGGTTGTATGACATCATTGTTGCCACCGTTTCCCTCACCAAGGTTGCTGAGAATGACAATTGACCGTACCTCATTTGTGCCTTGATAAGCTAAATGGTTCAGGGTAATCATGTGGTGTTAATACCGGTGATATTTGGTTGATATTCTGGTGGTTGTGTAGTCACTTGAGGCACTTGTAGTGGCTGGAGGCGCTCTTGGTGGTTGCTTATGTGTTTGCTGAGTTTTTCTTATGGTTACCTGTCGTTGGGCGTGGCCATCACTCTGGTAGTGACTGCCAGCAGAGGATTGAAGAAGAAGGCTGCTGCTTGGGTGCAGGGCTGCCTTGTTCCTATCCAAAATAAGGATTCCCTTATCTATCTTAACCCACTTTGTTTAAACCTTCAACCCTGACCCATCTCACTTTCACATGACGCACAAAATCAATCAAAAAAGACCCAACTCAGTGTGTGGACCCCAGCCCCAAGTCCAAAACCGAAACAAGAAAGAGTGGCCCGAGCTCAAACCAAAATTCTGATACCATGCAAGAAATTGAAATGGGAAGAAAGCTGGGAAATGGAATGGAGCTAGTGTTCTTCATAGCTCATTCCTCCTCCTATGTTCGTTAAGTAGAAGAGCCAAATTACAAATTTCAGGAATATCTAGGACATCTGGCCTTCTTCTAGAAGGTTCCCCAAATATTCATATATTCAAACTCTTCATTCTAGTATAATGGATTCATAAGTTTTACTCGAGTATAAATAAGCCTCCAGGCTACTATTCAGCACTTCAAATTGATTATAACTTCTTAGGTCCTCATTCTAATGATACTTTTGGGTGTGCAACAACGGGTTCTATTATATCCATGAGTTTAACGACAGGGAATTATGTATTGGTCTTGACCATCCAAAACCAAGTTGTTTTGGAGTTTGAAATTTTTTGTACTAGTTTATGTTTAATTATTTGGCCATTTTTATGGTGGAATTTAAGATGATCTTATTTTCTGTTTTCTCTTTAATATTTCTCAGGCCATCCTGCTCTGATTGCACGTCACCGTCCATTTCCTGTCACGCATCAAGCTGCCGAGAGGTGGTTACATCATATGCAACAAGCATTGGACAGCACCCAGGATATTGATGCAGACTCGAAAGTTAGAATGATGAACTTTTTCAGGTACTTCCAAGTTGCCTATTTTTCATATATATTCACATCTTGTAATATTAAGTTTTATTACACACTGCCTATCCTTTGTGTTTTACAGGCACACAGCATTTTTTCTTGTTGCTGGAAATGAGTTGAAGAGTCAAAACCAACAACCTTCATGTAAGCATGGGAGCAGCAACCAGCTCCCTAGTAAAAAATTTTAACAAAATTTCCTTATTCAGTTGCCAGAAACAATATTAATGTACTATTATTCATCAAACCTCTTGATGTAAAAAGGAATACTTCCTTACAGCCTTTTCTCAATAAATCTTATAATTTCTGGATACTTACATCTGTTATGTTGTGATGCAAAATTTAAGTGTTCGTATTGGCTTCAAAATAAGTTTGCCTGGCTTTTGTGTTGTGATCTGGAATGGATCTGGAATGAACTGGGAAGTTCTATGATGTTCTGTGGCACATACATATGACACATTATATTGGTTGTGTGGTTATTAACCCTTGAAAAAGTCTTGAGTCACAGTTATTTTGTTGTGATTAGAACTCTGCCAAGCTGCTCTACTTGAGTTTTCAAATATTTACGATTTGATCATGAATATTCTTTTGACTGAGCTTAGTTCTATATATGCAGAATGATATGTCATTCATCCGCATCCGCAACCCCAACCCCACTCTTTTCTAGAGTAATATTATACATTTATCTCCTCAAAATTTATGTGACGTGGTTTCTTATAATATTTGATGCATAAAAATTGATTTTTTAGTTAGGAAAATCATGTCCGATAAGCTTTGAGAAATAAATGGAAAATAGAAGTGATAAATATAATTACTCTTCTTTTTCAGGAACCCAATTTTATGTTGCTAGAATATATATATCATTTTGGAGTTTTTGAATACTCCCAGGGGATTTTTTATGGTAATACTATATTCCTCGTTTTTATCCTAATTTTGTGTTGCAAATGGCTAGATGTGGAGGATATATAGGCTTTTAGCTGGAAGCTATGATTGAAGCAGTGAGCTTAAGATTTGAAATGTCCAGTTCCCAAGTTCCAAACATGTGTATTAAATGATTATGCTAATGTATCTATATTATTAGACTCCCATCATAATTGATTCCTTGATATTGGCACTCATTATAGATGTCCCGCACAAGTAAATGAGAACATGCAGTTCACCATAAAATACAGATTTATTTGAAGGGAAATAAAATTAAAAATGCACTTTCTTCTTTCTGAATTGCTTAAAGTAACAAGAAACTGGAAACGTATGAACCAAGCATCAGTCCCATTATGCCTATTTTCAACATCCATGCATAGTGATATGATTGACTCCTGTGCAACCAGAATCTACCGAGTAATTAATATGAATAATGTAATCATATATATTTGAGCACATAATGTGATTAGTATGCCAATCTTCAACATCCATGCATGGTGAAGTGATATGATTTTGACCCCTATTTAATCATTCTTAGCCCATAAAGCGATTATTTGAACATTCTGCCATCATGAAAGAAAACCCTCAAAAAGCTTCAGTTTAGTATGACTGTATGAGTAAATCATAACTATTCATTGTCTAGAGAAAAGAAAACAAGGCAAAGCAATGTCCCTGAAATGATTTGTTGTTTCTCCTCATAGAAAATCCTACCCCCGCTGCTTGAGAGGAGGAAAACTCTGTCGCCTCTGTATTTTATTTTCTTGTAATTGCCATTTCTATTTTCCCCAACATTAAAAAAAAAAAAAAAAGAAGCAAAAAAAGAGATGAAAAAAAAGACACATGATTTAACATAGACTGTGCCAATTGCTGCTAGATGGATTTGACTTAGATGCTGTTAAAAAATTATAGAAGATTTTATGTATTTTTTTTAATGGTCTACATTTAATTTCATTCTCTCTTCATCAACGAAAACTTCAAATTAAATTTGAAATGTTGAAAGAACTACAAAAAAATTATGTAAACACTTGAGCCAAATCCAAAATTTGTTCTTTAAAATGGATTTTATGGGATATATCTTGTGGATGCTATATCAACTTTGGTGTCTTCCAATGGTGCAATTGATATTCCTAGGCGGTTATTAAAATCCACTAATTGCCTATGCTCGTTGGTTAGCGGTTAATAAATCTAAAAATCTCTAACCGAAATTTTAAAAGTTAATATATTTTTTTTTTTAAAAAAAAAAAAACAACATTGTTTTTATAGTAATATGATAATATATTAAAATCTCTAACCGAAATTTTTTTAAAAAAAAAAACTACATACAACATCATTTCTAGATTTTTATATATATTAACGCAAAAACGACGTTGTTTCATGTATTTGTATATATATATATAATATACATAAAGTTAGGCGGTTAGCGGTTAATAGTTTTTCCTAATCACCTTAAAAAATGATAAGTGCAATTAAGAGATGGTTAATAACCAAGAGGTATAATATATAACGCTTTAAGGCGTAGTCACGAGATCGAATCTCTCCTAATCACCTTGGACATGTCAAAAAAAGAGATGGTTAATAACCGCTCTCCATTTCACTCCTAGTTTGAATTTTTTCCACCATCCATCTTTGCAAACAAAATGGGGGGCTTCGCGGGCTTGAGTTTCCACGATACAGAGGAAATGGATAGAAAACAAGAGTTCATGTGCAAGATTCTCTTGCCTTTTATCATCATGTCTTCCACTTGTGAGTGGGAAAAAGCACAAATGAGAGGCCATGAGACCTCTCAAAGCATCTTTATTTTCTTGTGGGAAGAGCAAGCAAGAAAAGTTGGGAAGCGTACAAGCTTTTCTTTTTGTCTGGTGCTGTACGTGTCCTTGCATTGAGATCATAAACCCTAAAATCCAAAAACATTCCCATATATAGCACCAGTAAAGGAACAGCAAAAACAACAGCTAAGGGTCACTTTTTTGTAAGATTTTGACAAAGTATTTTTGGATTTTGAGTTTTTTTTGTTATAGATCAATTACTAGAAAATTGGCTAAATTTGTCTGTGGTTTGACCTTGTAATAAATAAAATGATCCCCCTCTTCAAAATTTGACAAATACCTTATAAAATTAATTTGGGAGTGGGTGCAGTTAGCCAGCCCCATAAGTCTAGGATTAAACAAACCATCCTCGTAATCAGTATATGAGGATGGCAAACAACCCTCAAAGGCTATATATGGGGTGGTTCAGCCACTCCAAATAATGGCTTTTGAGAGTGGCTGAATCACTCACCAAATTCTGCCTTCGCGAGTGTCTGAACTTCTCCAAAATGGGTCAGAGAGCTTAAGTCGTTTGGCCACAGAAAACCAGTGTTTTTTTTTTTGAAGGACGGTTAGATAAATAAAAAAAAAAAAAAAACTGAAATTTATAGAGAGAGATCATGCACGTAAATTTGTAAGTCATAAAAATTGATTTGTTATAATGTCAAATCACATTGACCACCCTCCTCCATTATTTGGTAAGATAATTACTGTCCAAAACCCATGGCTGCTGGCACAATGAACGAACCTTTCTTTCTTAGACTTGCATGAAATTTCTCCCAATATATATATACATATATTGGTAATAATTCTAATATATTAACAACAAATGGGTCTTAAAAATGGATCGATGAAGATCAAAATCCAACATTAAAAAAAAAATTTACAAATATCAATCTAATAAACTGTTCATCCTTAAAATGTTGGAAGGATCGGCGTAGCGAGCAGAGAAAGAACGAGAAAGGTTGTCGGGCTCCATCCAGCCTGTTCCTTGATCAAAGTTTTTGGAATACGTATTGGGATCATAACTCGTCTGCGAAGTAACTTGAGATGATGTTGTAGTGGGAAACCTCTTCCTCTCTCTCTTGATCTTCCTCCAAAACATTTGCCACTTGGGCTGTGCTTCTGCGCCCAACTGGATGCTTCCACTGCCTCTGCCGCCGCTGCCGGAGTCCAGATTCCACCACTTCTTCATCCCCATTGCTACACAAACAGAGGAGCTGAGGCTTATTTATGTGCAGGAAGCTTGAGTGTTTTTTTATGTGAGGGGTGCCCGAAAAGTAAGCACTTCCTATTTGTTTATTTGTTTTGTGAGAGAGAGAAAGGAAGGTAGGAGGAGATTAGGATTGAGATTTTCAAAGTAAGACCTGCGCCGAAAGTCTTACTTTGCAGGCCGCATGCCAATCTCTGTGCCTCACCAAACTCCTTTAAAAAATCACTGGTTTATATATATATATATATATATATATAAATAAGAATTTAGTCATTTAATTTATGTTCTAATACTTTTTTTTATGTGTAATTTCAAACTTTCTTTTAATAAATAAGGTCCAACACATTAAATATTTAATTAAATAAAAAGTAAATGACGAAGAAAATATTCAAATTTATGACTTTTACTATGATATGAAGTTAAATCATCATTTACGTACACCAAAAGTTTAAATGATAAAATTATATTTTAGCCTTTCAAACTATCACTCACTTTGCAATTATGCCTCCAAACTTGAAAAAAAAATGACATTAAGGTCCTACATATTACCATTACATGTTAAATTATACATTTTTTTTAATTTTAATTCTCAAAATACCCTTAAAGTTATTAAAAAGTAAAATTAAAAATATATAAAAATAACCATTTGAAAAAATAAAAAAAATTAAAGGGCTAATATGAAAATAGCTACCCCATTCTTCGTGTTTTTAGTTTTTTTTGCTTAGTCTTTAATAATTTTATTTTTTTCAAATAGTTATTTTTCAATAATTTAAAGAGTATTTTGGAAAGAAAAATGCAAAAAATGTATAATTTAATGTGCAGTGATAATATGTGGAGGATCCGGATCCGGCTGGTCATTTGTTTCTTTTTAAATTTGGAAGTATAAATACAAAATAAGTGATAGTTTAATAGATTAAAGTGTCTTTTTCCCAAATAAATTTAAACTAGTAGAAAAAGAAGAATTTGCACAAATTTAATTTATATTATTATTATTTTTTTGATATGTTGACATAAGAAAAGGAGAATAAGATATTCAAATTAGTGATCTTCGATCCGTTTCATAAGACGTGATTCACAACCAATTAATTAAACTACCCTTGGAAACTTAATTTATATTATCAAATAAGGATATTTGTACAAACTTCCTTATTACAAAGCAAGAATATATATATATATATATATATATATATATATATATATATATATATATATAGTCACCTCCGAATTGGATCACGTGACCAATTACACTGGGATTCCTTCCATTGCCTTCTTCTTCTTCTTCATTCCACGCGTTGACAAGGTAAAGCATAAATGCCGGCCCTCTGATGATCGTTAACGTCTCTGTCTCTGTCTGCCAACGAGAATTTGACAACACCAACGTGTGTAAGCCCAACAAGGAGCAGTTGAAACTTGAACATGCATGCATGGTTAATTAACCGTTAACCAGCTGCTAGCGTACTCATATTTATTGGCTCCAAATTATAGGTAGCTAATATCAATCATTTTCACCTTTAAATATATCCAGGCATGCAATAGTAGAAAAAGCTCTCTTCTCTCTCATGAGAAAAGTCCCTTTTCGTCTGCAACTCTACATCTTTTTTCATCGTCTCTGTGCGGCTTTTTTCGGAGGACATTACAAAAAAAATGCCCCCCTTCCCGGTGTTTTTAAAAATTTCTCTACATCTTTTTCCTTCATATTATTTATTTATTTTTTAGGATCTGGCCTATGTTAAAAAATACCATATGCAGTAAAAATAACAACGTACAGTATAGATTTAATTCAAATATACGTAACCCCAAACGACTTCGTGTAGCCTAGCAAAAAGTTGAGGCAATGGACGCTGTTACCGGCCTCCGATCGAGCTTTCCGCCTCTGCCGCCGTTGTCTTGTTCCAATCACTACGCTTCCCTGCATGGTCCTCGCACGCCTAGGCCTGAATCACACGAGTTGCCGCTTGTCCTCCAAGCTGCTACCAGAAGCTATTCCACTGGTCTTCCTTCGACTCGTCATCGATCTATTTAAGCTGCTGTTCATAGTGCTTTATTACTTTTTTTCTTTTTAATTTTCCTTGTATTTTTATTTTCCATGTGTTTTGTAGCTCTTTGTTATTTGCTGCTTGTTTGTGTTATAGGTTATTGTATCCCTGCTCTTAACCCTTTTACTCTTACGACGGCGAAGACTATTGTAGTTAGATTTGTGTTTGGTCTCTCTCTATCCTTCAGTCCCTACATATTATGACAATCAATGACGGAACTGGCTAGGGGACTGGCATAGGCCTGGCCCCCCAAAAATAAGGAAAAATAATTTTCTAAGTTAAAAAATAAAATAAATAAAAGAAGCCAAAATAGGGCAAAATTTGGCCCAATTTGGCCATATTTTTAAATTTTTTGGCCTGTACAATAAAAAAAATTTGGCCCTATTCTTAATTTTTTTTTTTAGGCCATACCCATTATTATTATTATTATTATTTAATTTTTGCCTTACTTTCAAATGCCAATTTTTTTGGCTCTTACGTCTTTAGTTTATAAAATTAATAACCAAATTTTTTTTTTTAATAAAAATTTTAAAGAACCAAAAAAAATTGGCTAGCCCAAGTGTAGGCTCACCTTAATCTATATCCCTTTTGTATCTATATCCACCTTGTGCAGCTCCTTGAGAAGATCGGATGACTTGTTTGACCTATTTCCTATAATTTGTTTGTATTTTCACATTGTTACTTTTCGTTTAAGGTTTGTTGAGCAGCTTGAGCCCACCCTATTTTCATTTTTAGGATTGTCAACTATTTCCTTTTGGATTAAGAGTGAAAATGATCATTTCTTGCAACTCTTTTGTTTAGAAAATGTTATTATGCAAAGCATCACAATTACAATAAATAAGACAAGACAATCACACATAATAACATTAAAATTTACACCATTTTTTAATATGGGGTACGTCCACTAGTGAAATGACCACAAATAAATTCATTATCAAAGATGGAGTAAAAAAATGGAAAGAGAAAATAATTCAAAGTCTCAATATATTCAAATCTCACTATTACATAATAGAGATTATCTTCCAAAATCAAGAACAAAAAGCAAACTTATTTTTTGTTGGGAATGAGTGACGACTGGTCTCTCTTTTTATACACTAGACTCTACACTCTACTTCGACTCTTAAATTATTTTTTAAATTTTATTGTTCTTTCGAACTTCATTTTTGTACTTTTGTTGTCTTGTTGGTAGCTTGTTCGCACTACGTATAAGTACAACAGATGCCCTATTCCTTCTCTAAACATTGGTTAAGCTACAATGCTACCTAGTACATTGGATGGCAGACGTCCAACAATATTTCTTAAATTTAAGAAATTAAACTATTTTTTGTTTTTCTACTCAGATTCTCTTGATTTTTCTATATATTATTAAAATAATATTTTTTTTAACTTTTCCTTCCTCTTTTTTTTTCCTTCCTTTTTTTTTTTTTCCAGAAAAATCGTTCTTCTTTTGTCTCTCTAAGGGTGAAATTTAAAACCGCCTAACCGTATCCGCTAACCGCTAACCGCACTAATCAAGTATCCGCTATTCAAGATCGACCGCTAACCGCTTCGCTTGAAAGCGTTAGTAAAACTTAACCTGGTGGTTAGCGGTTAGTGGATTTTGAAAAACCTCCTAACCGCTAACCGCCTTTTTTAAAAATATAATATATATTAATATTATATATATATTTCATATAATACATAACAATATGTTATTGTAGTCTAGTGGTTATTGTGCGCCTTTTTTACACAAGAGTCCCAATTTCAATTCCCCTGACGCTTTGATTTTTGTTTGAGTTTTATATTTTTGTTATTTATATAATATATAAGTGCAAAACGACGTAGTTTTTCACTTCTATATATTCATTTCTTCCTAACCCATTTTGTTGTAATTTTATTCATATATTATATGTTGTAAAAAGTAACCAACAAGATTTTGGTATAATGGTCCAACTTATAATGTTTACTTTAAACCAACAATTTTTAATGCTAAAATGGCCATAAAGAGGAAAAAAATGTTTAAAGTGAGCCAAACAAGGGTTTAAAGTGAGCCCAAAACCGGCAAAAGAAAAAAAAACTCAATAAAAAGCACAATAAAAAGCGGTTAACCGCTAGCGGTTAGCAGATGCGGTTAGTAGATTCTACTAACCGCCTAAGCGGTTAACGGTTAGCAATTTTAGCCACTAACCGCTAATCGCAACCGCTTCACCCCTATGTCTCTCAATCTCTCTCTCTCTCGTCTGTCATTTGTTCCCCCTCGCCTGACAAAATTGAGCTGCTTGTATCAAAAAGCCTCACCATATACAATGCAAGATCTGAGTGAGTCCCCCACGAGAGAAAAAGACAAAAGTGACCCTAAATTCAAAAAAAAATAAAACAAAAACAAAAACAATTTTTTTTTTTCTTAAAGAAAAAAAAACGACTTACACCCTAAATTTTTTATTTTTTAGAAAATATTTGTTTTGTTTATTTTATTAAAAGAATTTCATCATTAAGGAGACATCATCAATCTTTGATAGTTCTGGAAACATTGCTGCAATTAAAAATTTAAGTGAAATATTATCAATCAGATAATAGTTTGACAGAAGGTATATAAACTTTCTAAAAAAAAAAAAGAGGATATGTAAGAAACTTACGTTTTTTTTAAAAAAAATATTTTAATAATATAGAAACAAATTTTATTTTATTATAAAGTTAAGCAAAAAATAGTTTAATTCCATAAATTTATAAAAAATAAATAAATAAAAGGAAGATGCTAAGAATGCTTTGAAGAAACTACAATACATTGGATTGTCTTTCATTAATATTTGTGCACAACAGTACAAGATAGATTATCAAAACCACTTGAGACTAGTCTTAAGAGATAGCTCAATCGGCTAGAAACTATACCTTATGAAACGAAATTCACTAGTTCAAATCTCTCATCCCCTTATTATGAGAACATGTTAAAAAAAAAAAACCTGAACTATGCCTTATGAAACAGAATTCACTAGTTCAAATCTCTCATCTCTTTCTTGTGTGAACATGAAAAAAAAAAACACACTTGAGACTAGACCAAGGATGTAAGGAGTAATTTAAGATTCTTGGTAACTCGAGATTCTTGGTTCATTTTCCCTACCCAGAGAGTCTAAATAGCCTACCCATAATCATAGAGAGAGTAAATAGAAGTCTCATTTTCCTTACCCATAATCATAGAGAGAGTAAATAGCAGTCTCATTTTCCCTACCCACAATCATAGAGAAAGTCTAAATAGCAATCTCATTTTCCCTACCCATAATCTTTGGGAAAGTCTAAATAGCATTCTCATTTTCCCTACATAATCATAGAGAAAATCTTCATGGCACTCTGATTTTCCCTACCCATAATCATAGAGAAAGTCTTAGCTTCCCTGTGCACTGGAGTTGGGGAGTGAGGGAGCTATCTCTTCAATCGACTCAGACAATTGACAAGAAAAAAGAAAGATAATGACACAAAACTAATGAGAAAACTAGAGAAGAGAACCAACTTTGGCATGCTATAAAATTCAGCCTTCATGACCAGGTGAACCACAAAAATACACGTAGCTTTCCTCATAATCAAAACATGCTTACCTGTGCAAAGGTTGAGGGGAGGAAGGGCTCCCGCCGGATATAACGGCAACATTTCCCACACAACAACAAAGATCATAACATTACATCATCACTTCGCTAAATAAAACAAGTTTGTCTGGAAAACGACAGGTTTTGATTAAACCTCACTACCAAACAGGGTTTAGATAAACTCACGAGGGACCCCCATTAGATTTCTGTGACTGCGTGATGGACCATATTTGCCCATATGCTTCAGAACAGGCATGAGCATAATCCGACAGGGCACGAAAGAGCTCAGGTAAACGAGATTTGAGACTGCCCAGTGACTTCTCTCTCACCTGAATACAATGTTTCTGGTGAGCTTCCTCTTCCTCTTCCAATCTCTTCTTTAAGCTGTCAATAGCAAATTGCTTCTCTGACATGGGATCCTTGGGATTTGCATCTTCACCCTTTTCAGCTTCTATTTCCTCTGGCCCCCTCCGCTGCATATACTTTTGGTACCAGTCTTCAAATGCTTGTTTTTTGCGGTAGTACTCCTTCCTGGTCTCCTCGTACTTCTCTTTTAGCTTCATCTCTTCCTCCTGTTGAATTATTATGGTTTTAATAACAGCAGCAAAGGAGGAAATTGCAGATTTCACAAGCTCGTCTGGAAGCTTTTCGAGATGGTCGTGCCATGATTGGAGGAGGGCTTGGATTGGAGGATGCTGAGCTCTAGGTGGGGATGAGATTTTCTCCTTTAAGCTGCTTTCAATGGGGATGAGATTTAATTTCAACCAACTGTGAAGAGCTCGGATGTATTGTTTTTGATGGGTCACCAGCTTTTCAAATTGTGAATGCCATTCTTGGACAACATTCGAGAGTTGGACAGTGCGGTCATAGTGGTGTTTCGTTGTTTCCTTGGAAGTATCTACAATGTCAAGGGCTTTGAGGTCTATAACAAGTCCCAGCTGACCTTCATGATGCAGGCTCATGCTTACCCACATTTTGGCCATCCTGTGGAGCAGATATCATATTTATGCCCATCATCAAGTTGCTTTAAGGGAACAAACAATTTTGTATATTGTTATTGCCATATTTTTTGACAGGAGGAATGGAAAGCTTAAACACCAAAAAAATAAAAAATAAACAAAATAAACAAAAAAACTAGTAAAACATAGCATGCAATTGAAGAGGATGGCAAGATATGGCACCGCACTATACATGAATAAAATGACCTTTTCCAGTTAGCAACATGAGAATCAATTGGAAGAAAGACCTAATGCAGCCCAGAGCACCTTTCAGGATATATTAAACATCAAAAATCATGGGTTATCTCGCCACAGTACTGCCACGGCGAATTAGCATTAGTGGTCATTAAATGGTGACAAGACAACCTAAAATGGACATTAAAAAATTTATAAGAAATAGATTTAATAATAAGCGGGTAGTCTGAGTTGAAAACACCCACCTCAAATCAGTAATTCCCTGCCATTTGAGTTCAAACCTTGACAATAATGGAAGGGACTTGAACCACGCCTTTACCACTTAAAACATCAATAAAATTCATCACAAGACTATACTTTCTTATGCTATATCAAACAAAAAGCCAAGTGTACCCATGACAGTAAGCCCAACCAGACCATAAAAAAGCCTTTAAAATGACCCCAAGAGTTGAAATACAACCAAGCCAGTCTGGTGTGACTAATGAGGAGGGGAAATGTAAGCTCAAAAAATGGTCCTTTGGAATATAATTAAAGAAACCCAGAAGGAAAGGTTTCTAGATCAAAGCATTACAATATTGATACAAAACTAAACAGCAGCCAGAGCAGAGCATATATGTGTGAGTGTGTGTGTGCGTATATATATACAGTGTTGAATACCTTGAGTAGAAACAGAGCACATCTAATCTATTGATGGCAAAAGAGAGAAGGCTGTCAAATGGGTTTTTTTGATAAGTAAAATAAAAATCTGGTTTATGACTTCACATTTCAACAAGCTTAACTAAGAAAAAAGACAATGAGGCAACCAAACAAGAGTTTTGAGGGTGTTCTTGGTCAAAAAAGACGCGGGAAGTGCATAATGGTTAAGAGAGAACTTCTGAGTCCACTTAACAGAGATCTTGGGTACTGCAAAAAGCTAATGAACCATAATTTAGAAGTGCAAAAGCAACCACACTAGAAAATATGGTGGCCTCTTTTGGCATTCTTAGACCTTAATTTGCCAGACAAAAGCTGGAGGCATGCCCTGATGTGAAACCAAGCACATCATAAAGATAAAAGACAGGTTTGACAAGAATAATTTTGCGAGGAAAATTATATTGAGTACAGCATTATAGAGATTTCTCAGTAACTTTTTGCTAATAAAAACTTACCCATCAACAAGAGCAACAAGTTTTGGGTACAACTGCTCATCACGTAGGCGATTTACTTCCAAAACTGTTGAATCCATTGACTGCATGTCGACTATATATCTCGTATGCAAATGACTTACAGCTGCTTTTGTTTTTTCCAAGGATTCAGGACTCGAACTGCGTTTCTTCTGCCTGTTCAGCAGAGCAACCTTCCTTTGATACTCGAGCTTCATTAGCTCACCTTGCTGTCATCATGATGCAAATATCAATTAGATTCAGCATAGGTAATAACTTTACAACATAAAACTATCCATGAAACCCCAATTACCAGTTAAGCACAGTTATGTATCAGAAAACAAAAACAAAAAAAGGAAAAAAAAAACAAGCTGCACAAGACTCACCCACCCCCACCCCAGAACTTGTAGCTCAACATACCTTGACTTCTTCATAAAGTTTCTTTTCCCAGGCTAACAACTTATCCAAAATAGTGGCATGAGTTTCGTATTCTTCTGAATCAAAGTCATCCTTCCCACCCTCACCATTGGATATACCTCTGAACGACTTATTCCAGGTGATAACGCGCATGACCCTTGCAGAATGATCAATGTGTCCTGCAAAATCCTCAGAGCATATTAGTTTGTTCATTCGAGCCGCATTTAGAAAATAATAGGAAAAAAGAAACCATTGTGCTACAAATAACAGTGTGAACGAAATAAATCCATAATTTGGCCAAGCTGATCCACCATCCTTCCAGTTGCTTGGACTGGGAATTTTGTGATCATCACACAATAACAAAAGGTATGGTAAGATATTTGTGACTGAAGACTGGTAAAAGTTTTGAAACTCAGAAGGGCACCATTAGAGAGAAAGTCTTGGACTTTTCCTACTTTTGAAAAGAAAAAAGCAACAAAAGATCTGAGATTGATGTGGGATCCGATAAAAAGTTATCATCTAAATATTGTAAAGACGGCATGCGAACATGGAATGAGATCTTACTTCAACGAATTACTGAATTGGGCAGATCGAGGTATGATAAAAGAAAATTGAAGCTTTGAATGCAACTTCAACAATTAATTAATTTGGTATGACAGAAAAACCTCGAGTATGACACACAACATAAAGAATCGCAAACAAAGCATCCCAAATGAATGATTCTCAGTTTCTTCGCTGACAAAAACTTTGAAATTTATTGTTAACCATCAAAAACAACAAAGAATTACCCCGATTATCAGCGAAATTGGAGTGGTAATGCAAGCGAGTTGCCTCGAGCATCTTGGAGACCTCAAGGGCGCTCTGGTAGGCCTTGAGGAAATGATCATCAAGCTCACCCAATATCTTCATCAAACTCACACTCCCCACCGCCTTCGCCACTCTCCTCATCTCCGGCGGCGCCGTCTTGGCGTGCTCTATCTGCTTCTCCGGCGTCTTCGGCTCCACCGCATCTCCAAAATCAACTCCATTAGGCTCCACATTTTTGGGTTGTCCGCCAAATGCCACACCTTCGCTCACGTTCTCAGCCTCAACGTTTTCGCCTAGAGATGGCCCAGGGGCCATACCCTCCTCCTGCTCCACCATAAAGAAGTAGTCCCAGGCCATCTTCGACTCCGGCATCGGTGGTGGGACCGCCTTCATGTCCGGGGTCTGTGAGGGGTCCACTTCTCCGACACCATTTCTTGTTCCACCCTTTGCAATAATACCGTTCTTTTCCTCCATTCCAACATTGCCCTCATTGTCTTCTTCCTCGTCTTCTTCGCCTTCTACCACATCATCATCTTCTTCTTCTTCCGCAATGGCAATGGCCCTGGCCTTTCGGGGCTTCATGGGCATGGCGGGCAAGCTGGTGGCGCGCTTAATGGGGCTGGGGCTCGGCGAGAAGTTCGGGAGCGGCGGCGGCGGCGGAAGATTTTCCATGGGCGGAGGAGGCGGCGGCGGCGGAGGTTGAGAGGCGGTTGGGTCCGCCGGACCCTGGTGTTGATGGGGATCTTCGGCCTCGCCGTGACCGTAGTCGCTGAGCGCGGCGCCGGTGTTCTTTAAGCCCACGGCGTAGCCGGAATGGCCGGCGGAGAAGGCGTTGCGGGCTATTACGGCGTCTTTGATGAGGTTCTTGCGTTCCTTGCATCGCGACACCGACTCCTCGTTCTCTATTCTAGACTGTGCGCAACCCATATCTTCTGGGTTTTGTTGTTAGGACCGTATACTTTACTCTTCAGAGCGAGAGAGAGACTCAGATGTGGAAACTTGGGTGCTTTGGGGTTGCCGAATGGCTAAAACGGTGGCTTTGAGAGAGGATCATGCATGTTAGTTGGGTACACTGAGAGAGACAGAGGTTTACAGAGCAATGAGAGCGTGAAAAGAGAGAGAGAGGGATATACAGCCAAGTTTTGCGCAGGGATGGTGGCAGAGAGCGCAGAGGGGATGCTTGAGTACTCGCTGAGAGTATGGGATCGAGACTGTACTCGCTGGTTTTGATTACGAGGTGTCCTAATCATGATTTTTAAAATAATAACGGTCACATTTTTTAAGGTGAGAAAACGATGTCGTCCTTTCCGATCGTTTGAGATTACCATATTTAACCACAAATTAAACGGTGGTAACTACTGTACATGGCATGGAATTTACCGCTGGCTGTGGCTGAGAATTGAGAATTGAGAATTGAGAAGGTTAAAAAATAATTTACTCCTTTTTATGAGAACAAATGCTCCTTAACAAAGAAGAATGGAGTAATTGAATACTCCTTAACGGCGTTAATAAAAGAAGAACGTGATGATTATTAGAGTCAAATTGGTTACAGCAAAGTCGACGGCACTCAAATCAAAGTGCACGAATTTGAAAATTTGATGGTCATTTTCGCTTACCAACAAAATACACACACACGTACGTAAGGGATGACTTAATTGGTTTGAGAATTTGCCTTATAAAGGGAAAGTTATTAATACAATTTTTATTTTTCTATTTTATTTAATAATTAGTATTTCAAAACTCCATCAACTTCACTAAATTTTTTTCTATTTATTTTTAATAATAATATATATTTTTTATTTTATTTTATCTCATTTTTTTATATATCTCCTCCAAATCTCCTTGGATATAAAAGGGTTTATGAAAACTCAGAGTACACTACTCTAATCTAAAAGCTTAAAATAATAAGTTTAGGTTCACTTATCAATGCAGTGTAATTTAGTGGACTGCAACAAAAAACAACAAAAAAAGAATAAATAGATAATTATAGACCTTGAGTCTATCAAAGATCTAATAATTCTTCTCAAAACGATAGAGTTTATATAAGGTTTGAAGAAAAAAGAAGAATAAACTCAACTTTGAGTATTCTCATTGAACAAAACTGATTCATAAAGAACAACTACATTTCTGGAGGCTATAAGGATGTATTTATAGACCCAAAAACCATAAACCTAATTAAACCCGAAATAAAATCGATTTTGGAAACAGATAAAGCTACGCATTCGAACGGTGGTTAACTAAAGCGTAAAAAACATGAAATTAACATATGGCCATTTGAACGAGAGTTATGGCCGTTCAAATGATGCCTTCTCTCTGACTCCGGTGGCTGCAGATGTAGTTATCTGATCTGTATCACTTATGTATATTAAGTATATATATATTTTTTCTTAATGTGGAATTCAACACTTATAAATACAATCACAATACTGTGAAGCTCCACAATGACCATTGTCAAATTTCAAAGACTAACCATCTAAATCTTATTTGTCATCTAGATCTCTCAATGAAGCTTAATGTCCCTGGGTGTTGTTCTCGTCTTTCACCCGGTCCAACGTATTGTAGAAGAGAGAGAGAAAGAAGGAATAAAAAATAGTTTTTTAAAAATTATATAAAAAAATTTACAAATGCTATAATAATCAACAAAAATTGTTAAAAAGTGGGATATGTAAAGTTACATTGGAGAGCAAGATGAAGGTTATTTTGGGTGATTTTTTGCTAAATAAAATGAAAAATAATAATTTGTTAAATGGGATATGAATGCTATTACTATATACATAATCATTGAAAGTGTGCATGGTAAGTGGGGAAGCCATTGCTCGTTCTCGTACGGATTTAATCAAAGGGAATGACAACTCGCATGCTGTAGTACTGTTGGGTCCCTTAATTAATTCACTCCCCAAGGAAAGATGTTAAATTATGAATATTAACAGTAGGATAAAAAGTAAGAATATTCGGTTAGTTGTATTATAATAATATTTTTATTATTTTAAAATATGAAAAAATAAAAATATTTTTCAAATATAACGAATTGGACTATCTTATTATATATATACAATATTAAATAATCTGACTTTTTTTTATGAATTTGATTTACAAAATGTGCAATCGATAAGTATCACATATATTTAATATTATGATATATAAATCTGAAATTTGTGATGCAACCATAATAATTTTTCTAATCTCATCCATAGTTAAAAATATAGAACTTATTTGAATACACGGGAGATCAAAGTTATATTTTATACGTTATTGACCTTATTATTATTGTATATTCACCTGTTCAACTAATGGTAAGAAATAAGCTGATAGTGAGTGGTTTGGGGTTAATTAGAAAAAACAAAAACAAAAAACAAAAGAAGAGTGGTTCTGTGGTTGAGTAAGCCAAGTAACAAAACCTATATGCATCAACTTTGGGCCAATAGTCAATGGTGCATATTTCAAATGCCTAGGACTTTTGTTCTTTCTCATTTTATCTTTAAATTGCGAGATAATTTTTAAAATTATTAGTTGATCAAAATTTAATAGTGATTCATTTCAAATTTAGAGAAAATTCATCATAAATTTTAATTGTGATTTTAAAAGATACATCACTTTTGGAAGATAAAATGGGTACAAAAGTCTACCCATTATTCAAAGTCTAATGGGTCAACTTTTTGTATTATTATTATTATGATGATGATGTTTTCCCAAGTTCTGTTTGAGATTTTGATATCAAAATTTTTTATTACTGTTAATTATTTTTACTCATGCTTTTTGAATGTATAAGGGTTATCTGCATATTTGTTATCGTTTTAAAATATCTTTCCATTTGAGTATGTTAGAGCATGTTTGGGTGTGCGTTTAAAGAGCTTAAAAATACGTTTAAGACTCAAAAATTTCATTTAAAGAAAAAAGTACTCATTTAGTAAAAAAATTTGAAAGTGCTTTTAGGGATCTAAATAGCCAAAAAATAGTCAAAACACACTTTTTGCAAGCTTAAAAATGAAGCTTTTACAAAAAAAAAACACTTTTTAAATTAAAAGTTCTATTTCTTAAACATAATCCTAAAAATACTCTTTCTTAGTATATAGGTTTTGGACACTTGAAACTTGAAAAGCTATAGGAACTAGAAAGACTATACCAAGAAATTTGTTGAGAATATAGCATTCCACCTACATTTTGGACGCTTATCAAACTAAAATGACAAAATGATCATTATAATTCTTCAAGAAAAAAAAAAAAAGAGCATGTATTTATCATTTAGGGTTGTTGAGTTTAGGTAGGACATTGTTATCATGTATTTGATTCCTTTATAAAAAGTAAAAACCATACGTTTGAGCAAAGATGATTGGTGTTTCCATTGCTATTTCATCTTGCATGATAAACTTTGGTTTTCGTACATTCCAAAATTTAACCTACCAAACATAGGCCTAAAACTTCTAATAGCATTTTCATTTGACTAGCCCAAATAATCCAAATGTTATCTGAACTAGTTGAAGATGTTAAGCTGCATCCGGCTTAGCAAATTGGAGAAACGTTTAGTGATTTGCTAATATGATGAGCACTGTTCACTCATCAAATGTAAAAAAAAACTCTAATATTCTCTCACCTCCCAAAGAAATAATAAAGAAATCATTAAAAAATAATATTTAAATGAAATATGAAAAGTTGATAGCTAAAATAAAGGAATGATGTAGGTTGTTTGAAAAAATTGGTAGAAATATGAGTTTCTAGCTAAAGTGGAGAATAACTTTGCCGAGCCAAACGTTGCTATTTTCTAAGTATTTACCAAAAAGGAAATTCAAATACAAGCAAAACATGAATATGTTAACCTCTAAATGAGATCTTAAATGTACCACACCTCTATAGAAAAACAAAAATGGAGTTTGGATGGACATTATATGTAGGGCCTATTTGGGTATGCGTTTGAGAGATTTAAAAGTATGTTTAACACTCAAAGAATTTGTTTGAAGAAAAAAGTACTAGTTTAGTGTAAAAAAAAAAAAAAAGTGATTTTAAGGGTCAAAAAAAAAAAAAAAATTTGCCAAAACACATTTTTGACAAAAACTTACAAATTAAGCATTTTTTCAAAAAAATAAAAGGTTTTTTTTTACTTAAAAGTTATATTTCTCAAACGCAATCTTACATGATAGAGAAAAAGACAGGGTTATTTCAAGTACATTTATCCACTTTCATGCTCAGATGAAAGTGGTTTTTTTGCCCTTCTCCTTCATGATAGCTTTCTCTCTACTCCCTGTCTTCATTCTTCCTCACGAAAGAGATGGTGAGAGAAAATATTAAATCCGAAACCTAGGTCCGCCGTGACCTCACTGAGATTGAGACTGATTTTCAATGGGTGTTATTTTTGTGGTGATTTGGTGCTTAGAGTTCAGTTTTAATTTGTGGGTTTCAATTGGTAGTTGATTTTCTGCAGAAGTTTATACCGATTGGGTGTTACGGTTGGTTGAGAATGGCCAAATGGGGGAGTATTCTTCCCCTTGAAAGGTCAAATGGAGGAGTTTTCTTCCCCTTGAATGGTCACTTGGATAGTGACCATTCAAGGGGAAGAAAACTCCCCCATTATATATGATTAGAAAATAAAGACGTTATTATCAAAATTAAACACAAGCAATTTGACTAGAACCACGGTTGCTACATAAGACCAAAAGCCAAAATGAAATAAATAATATGATCTAAAATAAATAAACAAAAAAAGGGCACTTGTTGAGACCAATGTAATAGTGCTCATCAGCCCAAGCTTGAGTCAACCTTCATTAAAAGATGAAAAAATTCAAGGGCTAATAAGCACTGCTACATTAGTCCAGTAAGATGAGAGTAAGATGAATACGAGTATTTAGAATTACTCCTAAACAATGGACCCATATTTTCATTCCTGAAAAATGGAGGCAGCTGGTAACGGGAAGCGCAAGGGCAGTATGGTAAAGTGCAATAAGAAGTAATGCAGTAAACCTGATTGCCGAACGTATTTATACAATTGCCAAGATATGACCATTTTACACTGTCCATGATGCACATAAAGTATAGAAAGTGGTGAACCAGCTGCCTTCAAAAAGATCTCCAAATTCCCAAAAAGCCAGAACGACCCTCAACTAATATTTACATACGCTCAAAATTTGCCTAAAACCTGCTTCATTTATATGTACTCCCATCTTCTACCTGCCAAAACAAAACAGGTTGAGATTTTAACTATCCATCACCATGTTAAATTACACGAAATGGCTAAACTGTGATCTTTTTCTTTCTTTCTTTTTAATCTCGAAAAGCTGATAATGACAATAAATATGCAACAATTAATACAGAAGAAAAACATGTATTTCTCCTACTAAAAACAATAACCTTATATATGATAATTTTTTACTACTTTCATGCAAGTGGAAACCATATCCTCTAAAAGCTGATAATGACCATAAATTTGAATTGCACCTATAAGGCCAGCAACCTTACGTACAGACCCCATTCAATTTCCAGAAGTCCTCCAGTGCAGCAGAGGGGAAACAATGCATGCAGACACAAAAAAATGTATTTACCAATACAAAAGGACTAGATACTAGGAGGTAGCTAACTAAAATCGAATAAGCAACTCAAAAGGGATCAAAATTTGAAAGAAGGAAAAGGGTGGAAATAATTACTGATATATACTAGTCAGACAGTAGGAACCCTCTGGTTTGATGAGGTCTGGTAACCATCAAGGCATGAACACAAAGTCCATTGTTTGCGGTGCCTCAGGAAGAGGAGATTCAGAATGGATGAACAAAAAACGGAGGTACTGTACAGAAGAACAAGAGCCAATAAATTTGAGTACGGAACAATTACAGAAACTTATAAGATGCTTGGAAGAAAGAGCGTTTTTGTGTTGGGAGTGCTTACCAGGACGAGGACGTGCACAAAGCCACTAGCGCCATTTAGACTTGAAGCTGCAGTTGAGTTTTTTCAACTCCTCCCCTTGTCGCTAAACGAATACAACATACCCAATTAAAGAACAAAGGAAATAGTACTGCTAAATGCAAACTGCAATACATTACTAAAATTGGAGAATTATTAGATCAGTTGAGACCTTATACAACTTTTTCCATGAGAGTTCTGATCTTTCTTGCAGTAAGCACCATTCCATGGCCATCTCATATTCAATTGTGTTAGACTGAGAACAATGTGATGTAGATACAGCTTCTCTCTGAGCAATAAAACCACCCAAACACATAAATAAGGGGCAATGCAACAGAGAATGGAACCTCAGAGTCAAAGTTGTGTCTGTGTGCGTGCGTGTGTGTGTGAGAGAGTGAGAGAGAGTAAAAGTCGCACCATTTCCCGGGCCATCTGATGTCTAACTTTATCAATAACATAATGGCCAAAAAACGTTGGTTTCTTTTCTGGGAAGCAAGGAGTTCCAATACTTCCAACGAGAGGCCTGCAAATTATTGAGAAGGTAATGAGAAAGGAAATCAATGAGCAAGTATTCTCTATGCATAAAAAGCTAGTTTCAGGTACAATATTGAGAGACTTGATAGAGCAAGACTCAGGGAGGCTAGCCTTGCCTCCTAGTTGTATAATAGCAATTCACAAATTCAAGATACTTGACTAACATTGAGTGGAATAGCCTAATGTCATCTAGACTTGAACTACGTTATCTTGGAAGACCAATGTTCTTTCCTTTTTTTATTTCCTGACAAGTAGAAAAATGAAAGACGTAACATACAGGCCACACAGTCTATTAAAAAAGAACAAGGTTTCATCCATTTCGCAAATAGTACAAATGGCTAGCTAGAGCTGACATGTCCTTCAATGATGTGAAAATGATACTCAAATTCCACGCAAGCTAATAATTTTTCATTAGAAAAACCAAAGCCAGTAATAATTCTATTGAAATCCATATTCTGAAATCAAGAAATTAATTTCACAGGCCCAAGGAAAAAAAAGGACAAGGTTCACAGAAAACGGGCAAGTGAAATAAAATTCAAGTGGAAATATGAGCACAATAGAAAGGTGAATAAAAATTGAGCCATGCAAATTTTCCGGTATTCCAACCTTTGACCCAATGCCAATCTAGTTCTAAGACACCCATGTCAACTTCCAACAGGAGGCAGAGGTTGGGTTGGATTTAAGTTAGATTTCCAACAAAAGCCAGATTCAGCAACGGAAAGTCTAAGATAACCGACCTGACCCCTTTTTTAATAAATATAAAAACGATGTTGTTTTGATTGTTAAAATAAGATTTTTTTTCCTAAGACAAAAAGACACTATTTTGAATATATAAACACACAGTCAATGCACCTTTGCCTTCTCTGTCACCTCAATCTCGAATCTTCTTCTTACCCACTCAAAATCTCAGTGTCTGATCTCTCTCTCAATCTCTCAGAAATCACATTTTCCCCTTAGAGCCTATTTGGGATTGCGTTTGAGAAAGAGTTTTTAAGTCAAAAAGAGCTTTTGGACAAGAACTTTATTTTAAGCTTTTGCCAAAAATGCTTTTTGGCTATTTTTAGGCTTTTGGGACCCTTAAAAGAGCTTTTAATTTTTTTACCAAACGACTACTTTTTTTTTTAAACAGGTTTTTTGAATATTAAAAGCACTTTTAGGCCTCTCAAAACAATCCCAAACAAACCCTTACTATCACTGTTGTTCTCCTCCTTGTCGCTTTTGTTCTCAATTTTTAGTATCACCACCATAGAAGAACAGATTTTCCTCAAAGACAAAGACTATTCGTCTTTAAAGAGAAAGATCTATTCTTTCTTGTCTTCATTAAGAGTCATTCAATCAAAAACAAGTTCATATTCATTATTCTTCATCTGTGAAGAACATTTAGGACAATTCCGACTTACTCCAACTCCAAAATTTCAGAGGCGGAGTCGAACCGAAATCACCACCATTGGAGGTGGAGTCAAAAAATTTCCAACTCTCTTGACTCTGGCAGAGACAGAAGCCAAAAGAGTTGTTTCCACCTCCGATGGAGTTGGTGCACAGCCCTAAATAAAGGTTGTAGAAGACCTGATAAGGATGAGCTAACTACATGGATCCCCACAAAAAAGGAGACACCCTTGAATTTCTTCTTCATTTTTCCATTATTTCTTTTATAACTTAATTTAGCTGAACAAAATGCCAACTATAAGCTAGAAGCTTTGGAGGGCCTATCCCACTGCAAGAATTTCAACAATTACACAGGTATTGTTTGTGCAAGAACCCACAATGACCTCAAGACTGCCTTCTAGGAAAGAGTTCTACAAGAAAGGGGGTTAAAAGGGCTCATCGGTGGAATCTGGTGAGGCCACTCCAACGCAGCAACGCTCAACTTAGCAAAGGTATGAAAAGAGAGAATTCTAATAGTGTTTGGCTAAAGGTTGGCATGCATACTTGATAGGCGCTCTTGAGCTGCTTATATAGGTCAGTGTCCCTATTGGGATTTGAGGGGCTCCTGCCAAAAGTTAGTTTCCTAAAGTGGAGATTCTCCCCTCAATTCATTAGAGGGG
The DNA here is from genome assembly GCA_013348765.1 of Carpinus viminea. Lineage (NCBI taxonomy): Eukaryota > Viridiplantae > Streptophyta > Magnoliopsida > Fagales > Betulaceae > Carpinus > Carpinus viminea. The sequence continues at coordinate 9,658,415 of CP054670.1, read as the reverse complement.
TCATCATGGCATGGGTATTTAGTTAGCCAAGTTGGCAAAGGGGGGATTGTCTATCTGTTGGCATCCTTTTGGTGAGGGTGTGCCCAAATTTTGACGATTAACTGAGCTCATAAGCCGTCAATTTGGTGATCTGCTGGGCCCTCAAGGGCTAGCTGTCCTTTGCCTTGCTGAGAATCAACTGAGACTTTTGAGGGTTAGGCCCTCTCAAGGTCTGTCAGTATCTAGTCCCTCCAGTAGCTCCCCAATTCCCTTAGACAATTAGTACAAATCAATCCTTGGGAATTTGAGGTGAGTGCCCTTGAGCTTGTCAAAAAAGTTTTTCAGGGCCTACTAGTAACCGCTTGTATCTGGACCCTCCAGTAGCCCTCCAATTCCCTTAGATGATTAGTGTGGGCGACGGAGTGGCCTCACCAGATTACATTGATGAGCCATTCTAACCTCCTTTCTTGTAGAGCTCCATCCTGAAAGGCAGTCTAAAGGTCATTGCAGGTCCTGCACCAACAGTTGGTGCCGTCAGTGGGAATTCCAACTTTCCTTTACTGTGAATTTCAAATTCTGATGATAAAAGGCTTCATGTTGTTAACCAGGTTGAGGGAGTCACTAGTTGAACAACAATAACCTGAACACCAATAACTCTGCCATCACTGAAACAGAAGGCAATTTTTCGAGGAAATCCACTGGTTTCTTCCCAAACAAACTCCCATTCCTTCTCTTTCCCACCACTAGTAAACCCGATTGGAGATCAACAGATCAATCCCCAAAATGACTCCCAAACAAGCCCACGATCATTTTCCTCCTCGCCTCATATGAGTCCATTAGCTGGTTTGTACCAACAACGATTCACCTCCCTTTAAGATCAATTAGCCCATCTTGCCTGGAGCATGAATTTTCTTGTTCAACAAACCGCAGTCTGACCCATGATCCGGAGTTAAGACACCACCACGAAACCTCCCCACTCAAAAACCTAGCAACCAAAAACACAATCCCACCACTTCACCATTTACAAACCACCGTGAAAAGCCCTTCCATGGTGAATAGCCTCCTCACAACAATGACCAAGAAGATGATGGGGAGGAAGAAGGCAATGCCGAGATTGAGCCGACAATATGTAAATCCAGGGTGGCCGAAGATCAATTTGAGGGCCCTCAAATGAATGCATGCATTAGAGATCTACAAGCTAAGTATGACACTGTGGTGAAGCACTTGCAAGGCCACAACTCCTCCACTTCCAATGACAAGGAGTTTCGAGAATCTGACCTCCCGTTAACCAAGGAGGTCATGGAGCTCCCCTTTCTGAAGAAATTTAAGGTACCAGTAATTGACCCAAAAGATGGATCCAAAGACCTGGCAAACCATGTTGAAACATTAAAAACCCATATAGCCTTGCGGGAAGGGCCGAATCAAATATGTGCAGGGTCTTCCTAGTGACTCCAGAGGCAGTTTTAAACACAGTTTGTAGGAGGCCTTCAACAACAGAGATTAGCAACATATCTCCTTGCGTTGAAACAGGGAGACTTAGAATCCCCCAGTATTATCTTGCACATTTTAACTAAGAAAAACTCTCAGTCAATGACCCCAACTAAACTATTGTCATGGCAACCTTGATCACAAGTATATTCGAGAGGTTCCTTTATGAGGGAGCTTCCTTGAAGACCACCAAGGAGCCAAATAAAGAATGGAATCAACCTCCCGAGCCAAGCCGAAATAGGAAACTGAAGGCCAGCCAGCAACAGATCCTCTAAGATACAAACGTTGTCATCGACAATGAGCTCTCCCTTAATTTTTGAACGAACCCTCAATAGTATGGATGCAGAATACAAAAACAGCGACAAGTCTCATCAAAATCCACCGCCCTAGCCTTTGATTGCCAAGTGCCCCCGCAAAAATAAGCCACCACATCAACTGTAGAACTCTACTCGCCACCTTGTGAAACAACTGTCTAAGCCAGAGGATCGAACATCACTTATCAGCCATAGGCACTGAAGAAAACTAGACAAAGGTCTCTAAGTTGACCATTGCCTCAAACTAACAACAAGAAAGAAGGAAAGAAAACAAAATTACATAAATAATTTTTTTTTACTAAAAAAATTTAACTCCTAAAAAGAAAAGGTAAAAAAAAAAAGGAGGAATGTTCTAGACCCGCTTTTTATACATGCAAGGCATGCAAATTGAAAAAGCAATTTTTGAAATTCTAAAAGTTATCCGCAAAACTCATGCTAGATTAATAGATATCAAACTTAGGAGAAGATAATGTGCCCTTTGATTCCCAACAATACAAACATTATGGCACCGCCTAACATAATTAATTAGTTGTTCCCTGCATGCAACTAGAAACGGCACAACGTCCCACACAAGTAAAGCAAGCATTTATGATGAAGATCCACCCAATCCCTCAGCATATAAGAACGACACAAAATCATAATTGGGTGACACATGTTGAGCATTCAGCCTCTCCCCAATATTCAATCACCCACAACATTCAACAGACAAAAAGGGGAAGGCCCAAACCATTAGACAAGAAGGTACGTGGGCTGCGGCCCAAGCAAACAGACAAAAGTTAGTTCCTAGAAAATTCATCCAAGTGTAAAGCCTTCATATTTTGAGGAATGACAATTGCTCAATCAAGAAGTGGTCAATGACAGCCTTCAACTAAACCCTAATAGGTTAAAACAAATATCAAGAAAACTTGGTACCTACTAAGTATAAGATCGTCACATTTTAAAGGTCAACATTTTGCCAAGTCAAGAAGTGGTCAATGACAGCCTTCAACTAAACCCTAATAGGTTAAACAATAAATATCAAGAAAAACTTCTAAAGTGCAAAATTGTTACGAGAAATCTAAAGTATAGTACACCAAGTGTGCAAATACATTTCCAAAATTCATAAAGGGGGACAGGAGCTCTTCTACAAAAGTTCAGCTAAAACAATAGATATCTCCACTACCAAAGCTACCCTGCATGAATTGGAGTCGAGTCACTTGCAGTTGCTATCCCCTTGTACCCTGCAGCTTTGCCTTCAACCATTGGTTCCCCTGCGTCACCAAAGGCATCTGGACATATTGTTTTAACCGCCCTCGAATAGACTCAAGTTTTGCAAGGGCGGAGTCCAACTGGCCTTGGGTTGCTTCCAGCTGCTCAAGGGTTGAATACCCACCCACCTCAACACTTGCCAACTCCGAAAAAGGTTGGTAGCCCTTACAAAATGCTCGTCAACCAATAGCCCAACTTTGTCAAAGGCACCGTGCCTTAGTACTCAACCAAATGACCTTCGACCTTCATCCCCTCGTATCCTCAAGAGTCCTTGGTGAGTCTTAATTCAACCCATCACTATCCTCCAACAAGTCTACCTTTTCTTCCACTAGTGGTTTTGATTCAAAGGAACAATTGGCCAACCCGTTGAATGGCTCAGTGGTCAAAGGAACCACTTCACAGGGAAGCTTTGGCAAGCTTAACTCTGTGAACAATGATGGCCTATCATTCCTTAAGATAGCATAATTACGTTATGCCTCAATCCAATTCCTCGACCTCTTTTCAAATGCTCAAATCTTCAAAATCCAACCCCCGACAAGCCCCCCTAGGAGGTCTTAGAAAAGGTCTAAATGTCGTCCCATTCTCCTCATTTGAGGTTTGAAGTTGTTCTAACTTTCCTCATTTGACATAACCACAACTGGTTTGGCCTTCATACGAGTGGCAAACTTGGGGGATTTTACCTTGGGCACCTCATTAAGCGTCTCATTCGCAAAGGCCTTGTCAAGTCCTTTGTCTCTTCTTTGTTGGGGTAACTACCCCCCAACCTCCCTTGGCCTAGATGTTGACGCCCCCTTTTAAGGGCAAATTGAAGACCTGCTTGCTGCTTGCCTTCCCAACCATCAATGACCCCTAGGAAGGGCGGGATGAAGACCCGCCTACCTCCCCAACCACCGATGCTCCATCCACAGGTAGCTTACTCTTCCCAACATGCTTCCTAGCCCATCTACAACTCAAGCAAACCGACAAGGTAAAGCATTGGTTGTGCCATAAAAGAAAGGCTTACCCACCGCCTCCCAAGCCCTACATTCCCGCAAGCCGTGGACCCGTCAAAACCACAATATGATAATGACTACTCCAGGTGCCACAATTGTAAGACCCAATTGGGATTAGTCCTGTTATTTCTTTTAGCTTCTCTCTCTTTTGCCCATCCAAGCGTCTGCTTTACTTATCGCAGGCATCAGCAGAAAGGCAAGGACATTCGGCGAAATGCCCCAATGCCAACTGACAGGAACCTAAACAGCACAATCAACAATATCTTCATTGAAGCATTCTTAACCCTGACCAAACATGAAGAATTTTGTCTCCCAATGCTTCCCGCTCAACTAATCCTTGGAGATGTTGACAAGTTTTCACTTGTATCACGAGTGAAAACCACACGATCCCCCATTGCGGCCATCAACTAAGGGTGGCCAACGTTCTTGAAAGTTTCGGCCACATAATGCAATTAGCATATAGTATCATATATCCTGTCGATGTCAACTAAACAAGAGCCAGGTTAAGCCTCGCTAGCACCTCCTTAACGGTGCATGGGAAAGGAAGGTAGAGGCCTACCTTGAAGTGATCCTCACTAAGACATATTTCCAAGGAGTCATCAACCACATGGCCCCTTCAATCTTAGCAGAGCACGCAATTCAAGTGTGTCCCGCATGCAAAAAGTGGGTTGAAGATCTACCAAGCGTTTGGGAGTAGAACATGAACGCCACACACAAGCAAAACCAACATGTGAAGAAACCTCAAGGAATTGAGCAAGTGTTAGAGCGGCTACAACTAATAAACGACCATCACAATAAATGACAAGAAAATTACTCTAAGAAACAGTGTGGTGCTGAAAGTAGCAACCAATGACAAAACAAAGGGAAAGAAAGATCTACATGATAACCCCAAGGGGTTGGCTTGGTGGTTGGACAGCCTGAGACTTAGAGTATGCTCCTTGAGGTCATAGGTTCAAAACCCATTGAGTGCAAACTGCTTTTTGGGGCAATCTTACTCGGCATTCACCCCTTAAATTAACCTAAGTGCACTTGCAGAAAACTCCTTGCTAAGGGTCAATCCACCCCTGAGATTACTCGGAGCAAAGCTTCAGATATCTAGTGCCAAATCAAAAAAAGAAAGATCTACGGTGAGGACACCAAAAAGAAGGAGAAATTGCAAAAGAATAATCAACATAGAAGAGGGTAAAACACCCAAAACTCCCTTATAAAAACTCTTGAAAACCCCAAACACCCCCTTGAAAACCTCAACCCTCAAAAGGCCAAACTGACTCGCAGCAAGGCAAAGCAACCAGCCCTTGAGGTCCCAATAGATCATCATACTGATGGTCCACAAGCCCAACTAATCATCAAAATCCTAGCGCACCCTCACCAAAAGGATGCCATCAGATAAACAATCCCCCCCCTATCAGCTCAGCTAACTGAACACCCATGCCATGATGACCCGTCTAAGGAATTGAGGGAATCTCCACATCAAGAAACCAACTTTTGGCATGAGCCCCTCAAAACCCTAGAGGGACGCTGACCAATATAAAGAGCCTAGGAACACCTATCAGGTATGCAATCCAACCCTTAGCCAAACACTATTAAAACTACCTCTTTTCATACCTTTGCTAACTTGGGCATAGTAGTGGCCTCACCAAATTCCATCAATGAGCCATTCTAACCCGCTTTATTTCTTGTAGAGCTACTCCCCAAAAAGGCAGTCTAGAGGTCACTTTAGGTCCTTGCAACAAGTACCAAATACTAGGTGGATGAGACAATCTCATATCAAGGTTGATCAGCAACAAGATAATCCACATTTATAATTATCAGCATATTACACGAGTACCAACTACTAGATGATACACTAATATCGTATCCAGCTTGGTCAATAAAAAGGCAGCCTATAGATGGGGAAACATAAAAAGCAACCATGCCACAATGATAAAGGCCAACCGGCCAAGAAGTGTATTCATCACAAGATGATAAGAGGTTGCCAGAAACAAGACCAGGGGAACTACCACCGGAAGGGGAGTACCACCAAAAGAACTACCTCCTCCCCCCACGACATTATTATCTCCACTCAAAGATTCAGGCCCAATGCTATCCTTGAAGATAGACATTGGTCATAGAGGAGATGGTAAGTTTCCCCAAGCAGCGGCACGTAAAGTAAGTCGTAGGGCTTCTAAAATTCATTAGGTTCTCATCAAGGGAGGTCATAGAAGAAATAAAATAATAATAATAATAATAGGATTGATACCAATGCAAGAGATTTTTACTTCATGCTTCACAAAAACATCTTCTGACAAAGGAATATGGAAAAGGAGGAGTCCTGTTGTTGACACCAATTAGTTGATATAAGGCATTGATGATTCATTGGAGTTACATAAGTACCTCCCATTTGATAGTAATAGGCAGCCCTCATCTAACCTTCTAACAACCGTCTCTGCCGCTTCCCTTGTTTTGAATATAACAAAAGCTTGACCTACAACCCCAACAAACTACCATATCATGATTGAGTTATAGACAATCTGACAATGTCATTTCATTTGTTGGCTATGTTTATTAAACTTTTCAAAATTGTGTTTAGTTTTAAGAAAGGAAAAAAAAAATTATTTAAAAATAAACAATTCACTTTTCAAAACACAAAATACATTTCAAAAAACAGAACCCAACACACTTTTTAGAACACATGATAAAAAATAAATTAGAGAGAGAGAGAAAACGGGTGCTTAATTTTTTTGTAGGGGTAGGCTGACTTTTTTCTAGGCTCAGCCGCACGGCCACCCCAACCATATAAGAGTAGCTGCGCAGCCATCCTAACCAGATAGAAGTGGCCGCACGGCAACTCCATCACATCAAAGGTGGCTACATGACCACCCCAACAGAAAGGGTCATGAGACCACACCATCAGTTCAAATGTGGCCGCACAACCACCCCCTCTCCTCCATTAAGGCCGACCATGCAACCACCTCTTCTCTTCCTTTGGGGTGGCCGCGCATGGCCACCTCTCTCTTTTCATAATTCTTTTTTCATAAGTAAAAAGTCAACCTCCACACCTAAAAAGATAACCATGTTTTTTCTCAAAATAAATAAATCCGGTGTTTGTTGCTCTGCAAACATGGAGCACTTTCCAAAAAGTTAACCGAACAATTTTCTTCTGTGGACTCTATAGAAAACACTTTTCAAATGTGTTCCCCATCGAAAACAATTCTCAACTTTCTATCATATCAAAAACAGTTTCAAATCAAAACATATAATACAACAAACAGAGTCATTATCTTTCTTCATACCACAGTGAGGGCTAGAAATAGAAGTCCGCTGAATCATCTTTGCTGTGCAACTTTCCTTGAAGCCATGCCAAACAATATCCTGGTAAATAGTATAATCTATTATTGAGATAAGATAACACATTCACAAAATGGAGGAAAATGAAAAATAGCAGCAATGTAAGACATAGCCACCTTAACTAAAAGGATGGAACAATTAAAAAAACACAACAATTTATTTTGCTAAATATATATGACCGAGAAAAAAAAAATGTCTCTTGCAAAGAAAGAGACTTGCATTGAAGGTGTATATTTCTTTTTCCTACATTGATTACAGTACCAACCACCATCATTATGCCAAACAAGATGATATAACCTATAAAAAACCAAAGTTCCAGAATGAGTAGTACCTCCACTTCTGCTGAAGTATACACTGGATCCAAATTTTGAAGAAGAACTAGTGTTCCTTGCTCATTAGCAGTTTTCATTCTTTCTTCCCAGGGCTGATGATGTATTAGAAAATTCATAGATTAGTCTAAACCGTCTCACTCAAGATTTAATTAAGGTCATCCATGTCACCACTTCAGCTTATAATGCTTACTAAATCCTGTTTCTCTGCTCAATCTCAGAGAAGAGGGATATGGAATTATGACAATGAAACCAACATGTCTACAACAAATATGAAATTTATTGAGCTGCATGAGCAAAAATATTAAGTAAATGAACTTTGAGAATATGCAATTTGATGGAAAAAGAATAACTTACAAGTCCCCTAAACCATTTGCTTCTATCCTGCCATAATGGAGGAAATGACAATTGTAAGAACTGGATCTCATCTTGAATAGAACTTTCACATAAAGAACAACAAAGCAAGCACTTAAAGGACATCCATAAGCACATCCCTTGACAAACTATAATGGCATAAATAATATTGCCTGAAGCATTCAAACGCTATAGGCAAGACCCATGAATTTGCTGAACAGGAAAAGCGCACAAGCAAACAAAAAAAAATTATATATGATGAAGACGATTCAAGTGATAGGTTCCTAAAGAGCTTATCAATCAAAACATCCATTAGGAAAATAGAATCTATCCATCCTAGGATCCTATTAAAGAAAATATTTTACATGGGAAAGTGATACAACTTACTGCATCTGGTCTTTGGGTAACTTCCATTATTTGGTGAACCATTTTTTTGTCCACATCTAAAGACTGTCTTGGAGATGCTTTAAGCAACTTCCCATTAGAATGCTTTGTCTTCTCATCAGGCACCTTAAAAGGGCTTTTTCCAGCCCCTTGCGAATCCTCTGTAAGCTTAAGTCTGGGTTTATTTTCAGAAGCAATTTTAGTTGCTAAAGTCTTTGGATCATTACCACCCAAACCAACACTTAACTTCAGCACATTCTTCTCATTCTTTTCATCAGATGCTTTAATAGAACTATCAAATTTTGCCTTCTTGGCTGGCCTATCCTCCAGACCACCACAATCCTTAGCAGATTTTACTTTCTTCTCACTCTTCCCAGGGGCAACAAAAAGATTCATTCCCGTAAGCTCAATTGATTGCTTACCAACTGTGCCCTGTCTCACAGGAATATTACCTACTTTACCCTCGCGCTTGACAGAATCATCTTCAGACCTTGATGCACTGTTGTCACTAGGATCCTGTCGATTGTTAGTTTTAGAACTTCCTGACTCTACAACTATGCTAGAAGCAGGATGCTCTCTAAGTGAAGATTTCTGTTTATCAAGAAAAGCTTTTGAGCCTGTATTTTTTGTAACTTTAGACCTTGATTTGGTCTGCTCAGTGGAGATATTCTCCCCTAGAGGCATTTCACCTATTTCTACACCTACACTAGAAGCAGGGTTCTCTCTAAGCGAAGCCCTCTGTTTAACCAATGAAGCATTTGAATCAGCATGTTCTTTCCGTAGAGTATCAACAGAAATTCCATTTGTCAATAGAGTTGTGTGTTCTTTAGATGGGTTTCTCTTGGAAGGAACCTCTGTTTCATTTCTTGCTACAGCATTTCCACCAACTCCTTTCTTGTCTGAATCAAGATTCAGAACAATACCGGGCTTCTGAAGACCTGGTCTATTAAACAAACATTTAACTGCAGAAATACAAACCAATGAACATATAAGAGGATGGTTCAACCATAGATCAACAAACAACTAATTTGAAACTACAGGGACTGTCAAGGAATTAAAAGAAAAAATATACATAGCAAACAAAGAAGCAAGCAAGCAAAGAAAGAAAAAGTTATACCTTCAATCCCAGCTACTTTTTCTTCTATTTTATCCAGGATTTTCAAATCCTTAACATCAAAGGCACGGTAAAATATAAAGTCAGCTTTTTGAAGTTCTTCATCTGAAGGTTGTGGATTTCTACTGTCCTTTGATGTGCACACAACCTTGCATTTTCCAGCAATTGCTTCCTGATTTATCATATAAACAATTAGAAATAGCTGATTCACTTCAACTGTAACATGCTAGTCACCTCCAAGCCACCATATATATATTCATGTCATTAGCTTCTATACATTGTCATACCCAATGTCAAATTATAAATACATTTTAAAAATTTGAATAGTTTTTAATTTAATTCAAATGTCATGACACATCAGAAAAACCAAAAACTAACAGCAGAGACATACAAGACCTCGCCCAAAAACTTCTCCAATAAAGAAAGAAGATTTCAATTAATATAGAAACCAACCTTTTCTATGCTAACACTAGAACCAGCTATGTCGTAGAAGTGCTAAAGGCAATAGAGAGCAGATATACAGGAAAATGGGATATAAATGCTAAGATCTTTCCATAATTCAATTACCAAAGGATTCAGATTTGCAAGGCCTGCACCTTCGCCAGATGCCAAAAATAATTCATCTTCGGCTGCATCTACAACCACCCCAGGATACTTTAGCACCTCGCAAGGGCGAAAAAACCATAGAACCTTCACTATCTTTTTCTTGTCAGGATTCTCCATTATTTTTAAAAGTTTACCAATATGAGGTTCAGGTTCGCCATCAACCCACAAATAAACACAATCATAAAGTTCATACTCCACTCCATCATAAGTAAAAGATTGATAAAACTGGAAATCTTTCTTTTTCCCACCAACTCCTTTCTTTATACCCCATTTAAATTCAAGGTCTTCCTCGCCTCTGTCTGCTTCCACCATACTCTGGCCTATTTCCAAGAAGTGTGATAAAAATACCTGAGAGAAAACAATAAATTCTTTCATTTGAAGTACACTACATTCCAAGAAAATTCAAACTATTAAACCAAAAATATTAAACATAAACTAAATGGAAATACCAAGATGCAAATAGTCATAATTGTTCCAGCTTAACTCTAAAACCAAATCACAAATCACTGGAATAGAAATATCATTTCTATCCAGGAGTTAATAAATCTAAATTCCCACAAAAATAATAAATCTTCACAAGTCATTTGCACAGAATTCATTAAAAAAAACACGTTGAATTGTCTCCCTTTTAATCCATAGATTTTGCAATGAACTAGATGATTCCAACAAAACAAACAGAGCTCCTAAAAACCCCCTAAAAGTCCAATTTGACGGCAGAGTATTGCTACATCAAATTTTTCCAACGAAGAAAATATGCATTTCCCATGAGTTTAAACCGCCTTGCAGTAGATAAAAAGAATGTATTCCTTCAGTAAAATCCCTGAGGATCATCACTCCATTGAAACGAACACAAACCCTGATTTCCTAGGCAAACCTCCTCATAAAGAATTATACAAACCCCACAAATTATCACACAAGACCAGAATATTTATAATGCCAACCATACTTCCATATCCTTAAGTAAATGATAAATCCAGGAAACAAATTTTCCTAGAAAATCTTCAAATCCAGGTGAAAAAAGAGGACATTGTTTTCCGCAAAACTAGTTGAAAATTAAAAATAAAAAAAATTGAACATCCACAAAGCCTGGCACAAAATGGCCCAAAAAAAATGAATAGGGTAAACCCCAAGAAAAATGAACAACCTGAAGATTTGAACAATTATCCTCAAAACAAATAACGCCTTCGCGAACCCTAGAACAGCGAACGTAGAGCAAAACCAGTGCAGAAGATCGAAGAGAGAATTTTGGGGAAAAACTTACAGTTTTGGGAGAGTGAAAAGTGCTTTCCTTCTTCCACAGAACCCCAAAAACCCTAGCGAAGGTTTTTTCTCCAGAGCTTTTGCTGAAGTTCTTTCTATCAAATTTTGTTAATAGAAACTTCTATCTCCCATTGCTTTGGGGAAATGAGGACACCCTTCTACTCTCATTAAAATTCGTGCTTTTCTGCAACTTTGTAAGGGCGACTTAGAAACTTCTGGTGTTGTCTGTCTGGGTAACACTCCTAATTTTTTTTTTTTATATGAACTCCTTTTAATTATTAGCTAGCCTCCCTTATTTACAATTTATTCCTTTGGTATCAAAATAAATTTAGAGGTTATGTAGTATAAAAAAACAATTTAGTCGCTGCAGTTAAATTTTATCTATTGACCTAACAATTCCGTTAGTATACAGTATCACATCCAATAAAATAATGACACATGTCATATTTTATTTATGACTTTTAAAAAACAACTTTAATTTTTCATGTCATATTATTATGTCAATTAATACTCTATCCATAGAGGTTTATAATGTGAACCACGCTTATATACGTAAGTTACAAGATCGAATCCCCTCCCCTACCCATGTCAAAAAAAAAAAATTAATACTCTCACTTCTGTGTTTTATTTAACGATTATTGGATTTTAATTATCGATTATTCAAACCATTCATATATCTTCGGCTTATTTTGCCATTTTTTTGGGCTTATTTTGTCCTATTGGCCGAAAAACATGTTATTTTTTGGACTTATTTCACATACATAATCATAATGCCCAAATCCATTATATGAATGTTTAAATGAGGGCTACGGCTTTGGGAGAATTTCACCTTATTCTCCAACCAAAATGGCGTCATTTTGGTGTTTAACACCAAAATAACACCGTTTTGGATTTTTTTTATTCAATTAATAGAAATAATTAATATTTTTTTATATAATTATATATAAATAAAGGCGATTAGCGGTTATAACCGCTTTTTCATACCCCTAAAACCGCTAACTGCAACTGCTCTAAGTGGTTAATGGTTTTTAATAACCGCTTTATAAAGCGGTTAGCGGTTATAAATGGTTAGCGGTTGGTGATACGGTTATAACCGCTCCGCTTGAACACCCCTGGACCACCTCAACTTTTTTTCACATTAAACACAACAGGTAAAATATTTTAAAAACCAAATTCTATCAAATTATTGATCTGAGCACTGTCATCTTCTTTTTCTTCTTCACGACGTCGTGCTTCTTCAGCTTCTTCACCATATGTTGTAAATAAAACCAACATAAACTTCAAATTGTTGTTTTGATTAATTCAATTTGTTTTTCTTTTATGCTTTGACAAAATTAGTGAATTTTTTTCAATAGAGTTTGGGTTGGAAAAATTCTTATTTTGAGATTTAATTGCTGTAAATAAAAATTGTTTTTGTTGTCCATAGATAAATTAATTTATAAGAAATCTATAAACTTTTTGGTAATTAATTGTTTTAATAAGATGACGGTGAAGAAGGTAAAGAAGCACGACGTCCATGAGAAGAAAAAGAAGATGAGGAATTAGGTTTTTTTAAAATATTTTACTTGGTATGTTTAAGGTGGAAAAAAGTTGAGGTGGGAATATTAGTTGGCATAATTATATAATATGAAAAATCCAAATGTGCTTTTTAAAAGTCATAAATAAAATATGACATGTGTCATAATTTTATTGGATGAGATATGGTACATTAACGGAATCTATTAAATCAATTGATGGAATTTAATTGTAGAGATTAAATTGTTTTTTTTTTTTGCATAACACAAGGACTTATGAGTTCATTTTAATAGTACATGGAGTAAATTGTAAATCAAGTAAATCACAATGACTAATTTTGTATTTTTCCTCTTTTTTTAAAAAAAAAATCTAGCAATAAAGTTGAAAAAATAAAATAAAATGTAATTTTAACCTTTCAAATGGGGTGTTCAAACGGCTGCCAACTGCTAACCGTTTTGGTTTGCAGTTATTAAAAATCGCTAGCTGCTTAGAGTGGTCGCAGTTAGGGGTTTTATGGGTAGGGAAAAGCAGTTAATAACCATTAACCATCTATCCTTATATATAACAATAAGGATATATAATAATAATAATAATAATAATAATTAGAATATAACACCAAAACGGCATTATTTTGGGGGAAAGCTTTGGCACAAAAAAATAGGACAACTAAATGCCTAAAACACTTAAAAAGCTATAAAAAAAAAACACCGCGGTTATAAAACCGATTATTGGATTGAATAACCATTAACTGCCTAAGCGGTTGCAGTTAGCGGTTATAACCAATAACTGCTAGTTATAACCGCTTTAACACCCCTACTTTCAAATACAATGGCAAGTCCTAATTTAGGTTTGGGGAAAATTCACTTTACTCCCTAAAATTTGAAGTATTTTTCAATTTGAATTCTAATGTTTAAAAATTTGTAATGTACTTCCTTAATATTTCAAAAATTTGCAATTAACACTCTCTGTCATTAATTGCCTTCTAAGTTCACAAAAATTGCTAGTATAAGAGCAAGTAAGAGACATATGCTCATTTTCTTTTTCACTCCAACACCGACAAGATACTTAAAAGGGGTTCAAAAGGGGTTGATAAAAAAAAAATCAAAATAGGTGCTGGGCTTTAATGAGGGACAATTATGTCATTTCACTAGCTAGGTTGGTGCAAAATTGGAAGACGTGGTATAAAAATCCCACATATGACGCATATGATGTCATTTCCGTCTACTTAGGTGATAATTAGTCACGGACCAACTCATGACAACTAGGTTTGCCCATACCCCATTTTCTCACACTTACGCACCACCTGAGTCATATTCATATTGTTTCAATCCTTCTCACCATGTAAGCAAAATCCATTAATTAGCTACTACATAATTGATGAGAATGATGCTAGTAATTCTTATCATGAGCATGGCAAAGCTTATTTTTCCACCACACTTAATAGTGAGGAAATTGTGGATAATCATGAGGAGGAAGAAAAAAAGGAGCAAGTTGAGCATCCACAGCAAATTGAGCCCCCAAAAAAATCAAATATGTCCAGTGACAAGGAAGTGAGTACTGAAGCTTCTGCATTTTCATAGTCGCTCTTGAAACACATCATAAACCCAAAGCTTCAGCTCCTCAATGTCTTGAAGAGCCATTTTATGTTAAGATCTTTAAAGAATTATGCATACAAGTGCAAATCTAGGAATCATCATCCTAAGAAAATCCTTCAAAGCAAGCAAGTTAGCTACCTAAGAAGACAAAACATTCTTCCAAAGTGCTATCAAATTTTAAAGAAGAAATGGTGGAAGTGATTGGTTGACATCTAAATGATTGGGAAAAGTATGGTAATTTTTCTTTGTTTTATTTTTTGCACCTCTAGTCATGATTTCTTTTTTCCTTTTTCATTTTATTTCTTGTAATTTTATTTTTGTTTTTGACAACAATTATGCTTTTGATATTTGTTTGTGATAAAATATTGCCGTTAGTTTTGTTAATAGGTATTTAAGTTTGGAGGACGCCCTATCATTTGTCACACTTAGATTTTTCCTTACGTTTGGTAAGGTATTTCTATACCACACATTGAGGGTAATGTGTAATTCAAGTTTGGGGGTATGGAAAGACACTATCTATTTGTTTGTTTTTATTTGTCTGTTTGTTCTAAAAAAAATTGTTGCTATGTTGTTGTTAAGTATGAACTAAGCTGCAATTGTGGTGTGCTTTTTCATGGGCTTGCTTAACATGTTAAACACATCATAATGTCATTAGGAATATGAGTCCTTTTCTTCAAAAAAAAAAAAAAACAGAAGGAATATGAGTCCTTTGACTCATTTTTTGGCTAGAGATACTTCACTTGTTTTAAATTAAATTATTATGAGCACATTAACATTTTAAAATCGCAATTTTTAAAGTCACAAATCCAAATGGACCCTAAAAAAACTGAAGTAACTTTAGAAAAAAAAACCCTTCCACCTACATGAATCGTGTTGATAGTGAAGATATTTGGGATATCTGAGAGCGTGGAGCTTTATCAGAACACGTCTGGAACCGATGAGATACGTCGGCAGTTCCTGAGATGGAGGTGCTGGTTGATGGAAAAGTGCATTCGAAAGCTTGATTTGAAGCTCGTCGATGCCTCTTCCTTTATCCAACCAATGATCTGAAGAAGTCCCCTTAATTTTTTTTATTGCAGTTACCATGGTTAGAAACACCATTTTTCTTGATTTCTATTTGGTTTTCTTTTGGACTACGTTCTTTAGAAAGAATTGCGCATGTTCTCTGAATACAAAATGGAGTAACTGATAATTATGGATACAAATCTTCATAAATTGTTTGAGTAATACTCTCAATGCCCTTATATCTCCTTTCTTAACCCAGAGAACCAAGAGCGAATTGGTTGTTGCTCGCCTAGCCAGGGTCATAAAGACACAGCTCAAGCAAGTATTCTTATTCTTATCCCTTTTCCCTATTCAATTTAAAAAAATAAAAAATAAAAATTTACATTGCATCTTCAAGCATCGGGCACATTTTCCTCTCTCAATTATATGGTCTCTAAACCCCTGCAATCACAACATTGCAAACATGATTAGAGCACTTGAATCCATACACCAAGAACTAGTGGGATTCACCACTAAGCATATTTCAACTAAAAGGAAGAACCCTTACCTTAGCGTCTGAAAGCCAGATAGATTGGGCAATTTCTTAACAAGTGGCCTACTTTGCCACAATGGTAACAATTTCCTTTGAATTTATACTTTGCTACTTTGTTTCCCACTTTATTCACTCCAATAGCAACTTGCTTGCCATCTCGTTTGAAGTCCTTCTTTTTCCCTCCTTTCAACTTAGAAGAAGCTTGAGCCACGTGGATACTAGCCTCATCTTTCAGGTTGTTGTCTGCTGCAATTATCACATCACAAAGTGCAAGTATTTTTGTTATTGGAAACACAAAGTCTATGTATTTTTGTAGTGGAGGTTGACTTTTTTTTAGGATCAATCGCACAGCCACCCCAGCCAAATAGAAATAGTCGTACAGCCACCCCAACAAGATAGAGGTGACTGCACAGCCTGTTGGGGTGGCTGTACAGCCACTCCATCAGGTTAGAAGTCGCTACGCAACCACCCTAACAGAACAAAGGGTTGTGCAAACCAGCCCATCAGGTCAAAGGTCGCCACCCCCTCTCCTCTATTAAAGGCAGTCGTACAGCCATCCATTCTCCTATTTGGGGTGGGCATGCGCGCACCTCAGGTCAAACAATTTTTTTTATGTGGACTCCACAGAAAAACACTTTTCAAATGTGAACCCCATCAAAAAACAATTCTCGGCTTTATGTCATATCAAAAACAATTTCAACTCAAAACACAAAATACAGTTTTCAAAATCATTAACAAACATAGTTGTTATCTTTCTTACTGTGAGTGGTAGAAATTGAAGACCGCTGCATCATATTTGCTGTGCATCTTTCCTGGAAGGCATTCCAAGCACTATCCTGTTAAATGGTTTAACGTATTATTCAGATAGGATAATACAATTTCAAGATGGAGTAAAAAGAAAAAACGAAAAAAATAAAAAACAACAGCAATTTATGTAATGGCCACCTTAACTAAAAGATGGAAATTTTTTTAAAAAAAAACCGACAATTTATTTTGCTTAAAATATATGACCGAGAAAAAGAAAGAAGTCTCTCAGTCTCTTGCAAAGAAAGAGACTTGCATTAGAAGGTGTATATTTCTTTTTCCTACATTAATTACAGTACCAAGCACAAAATGAAGACCTAACCTATAAAACAACCTATAAAAAGCCAAAGCTCCAGAATGAGTAGTACCACCACTTCAGCTGAAGTATACACTGGATTCAAATTTTGAAGAACTAGTGTTCCCTGCCCATTAGCAGTGTTCATTCTTCCTTCCCAGGGCTTATGATGTATTAGAAAATTCATAGATTAGTCTAAACTTTCCCACTCTAGATTCAATTAATGTCATCCATGTCACGGCTTCAGATTCTAATGCTTACTAAAGCCTGTTTTTCTGCTCCTTGTCAGAGGGAGCGATATGGAATTATGACAATGAAACCATATGAAATTTATTGAGATTCATGAGCAAAACTATTAAGTAAATGAAATTTGAGAATATGCAATTGGAGGGAAAATAATAACTTAAAAGTCCCCTAAACCATTTGCTTCTATCCTGTCAACATGTAGGAAACGAGAATTGTCAGAACTGGATCTCATCTTGAATAGAACTTTCACATAAAGAATGACAAAGCAGGCACTAAAGGACATCCATAAGTACATCCCTTGACAAACTATAATGGCACAAATAATACTGCCTGAAGCATAGGCTATGGGCAAGACCCATGTATTTGCTGAACTCCTAAGCACACACAAAATTTGTATATATGAAGAAGACGATTCAAGTGATATAACCTTATCCCTAAATAGCTTATCAATCAAAACATCTAGTAGGAAAATAGAATCTATCCAACCTATGATCCTATTAAAGAAATAACTTACCACATCTGTTCTTCGGGCAACTTCCATTGTTTGGTGATCCATTTTTTTGTCCACATCTGGAGACTGTCTTTGAGATGCTTCAAGCAACTTCCCATTAGAATGTTTTGTCTTCTCATCAGGCACCTCCTTAGAAGGCCGTTTTTCAGCCCCTTGAGAATCCTCTGCAAGCTTAAGTGTAGGTTTATCTTCAGAAGCAGTTATAGTTGCTAAAGCCTTTGGATCATTACCATCCACATTAACACTTAACTTCTGCATATTCTTCTCATTCTTATCATCAGATACTTTAATAGAACCTTCAAATTTTGCCTTCTTAGCTGGCCTATCCTCCAGATCACCACAATCCTTAGCAGATTTTGCTTTTTCCTCAAGAGAAGCTTTTGAGTCTTTATTTTCTATAACTTCAGACCTTGATTTGTTGTGGTCAATGGAGACACTCTCCATTTCATTGTTATTTAGAGGCATTTCACCTATTTCTACACCTACACTAGAAGCAGGGTTTTCTCTAAGTGAAGTGTTCTGTTTAAGTTTAACCAATGAAGCATTTGTGTCAACGTGTTCTTTCCCTAGAGTATCAACAGAAATTCCATTTGTTGATAGAGTTGTGTGCTCTTTAGATGGGTTACTCTTGGAAGGAACCTCTGTTTCATTGCCTGCTACAGCATTTCCACCAACTCCTTTCTTGTCTGAATCAAGATTCAGAACAATACCGGGCTTCTGAAGACCCGGTCTATTAAACATACATTTAACTGCAAAAATACAAACCAACGAACAAATAAGAGGTTGGTTGAACCATAGAACAATAAACAACTAATTTGAAACTACAGGGACTGTCAAGGAATTAAAGGGAAAAAAATTAAATAACAAAGAAAGAAAGAAAGAAAAGTTATACCTTCAATCCCAGCTACTTTTTCTTCTATTTTATCCAGGATTTTCAAGTCCTTAACGTCAAAGGCACGGTAAAATATAAAGTCAGCTTTTTGAAGTTCTTCATCTGAGACTTTTGGATTTCTACTGTCCTTTGATGTGCAAACAACGCTGCATTTTCCAGCAATCGCTTCCTGATTTATCGTATAAACAATTAGGAATAGCTGATTCACTTCAACTGAATACAATCCAAGGCACTAAACTAAATATGCCATTACCTTCTAAGCATCGTAATACCAAATGTCAAATTATAAATGCATGTTAAAAATTCAAATAGTTTTTTATTTAGTTGAAAAGCGACGACACATCGGAAAAACAAAAAATTAATTGCAGACATATGAGATTAACAAATTACTAATGAGTTTATGCTGCTAGTAAATCCACCTTCCCCAAAAGCTTCTCCGTTAATAAAAGAAGAATATCAGCTAATATAGAAACCAACCTCATTTTTCTTCTAAAATAACACTAGAATCAGCTATGTCATAGAAGAGCTAATAGCAATAGATAGTGAATATACTGGAAAAAGAGAGATAAATGCTAAGATCTTTCCAGAATTCAATTACCAAAGGATTCATATTTGCAAGGCCAGCACCTTCACCAGAAGCTAAAAATAATTCATTTTCGGCTGCATCTACAACCACCCCAGGATACTTTAGCACCTCGCAAGGACGGAAAAACCATAGAACCTTCACTGTCTTTTTCTTGAGAGGACTCTCCAATATTTTTATAAGTTTACCAATATGAGGTTCAGATTCCCCAGCAGCCAACAAATAAACACAATCATAAAGTTCATACTCCACACCATCATAGGTAAAAGATTGATAAAACGTGAAATCTTTCTTTTTCCCACCAACTCCTCTCTTTTTACCCCACTTAAATTCAAGGTCCTCCTCCTCGACTCTGTCTGCTTCCACCATACTCTTATGCCAGGCCTCTTTCCAAGCAGAGTGATAAAATTAGCTGAGAGAAAACAATAAATTCTTTCATTTGAAGTACACTACATTCAAAAAAAATCCACATGCAGCAAAATATTAAACAGGCACTAAATGCAAATACACATATGCAAATAGTCCAAATTGTTCAAGCTTAACTCTAAAACCAAATCACAAATCACTTGAATAGAAATATCATTTCTATCCAGGTGCTAATAAATCTAAATTCCAACAAAGATAATAAATCTTCCTAAGTCATTACTTATCCAAAATCTTCCTAAGTCATGTGGGCAGAATTCATAAAAAAATTAAAAATTAAACAAAAACGACCAATCCGAAAGATTTTCGCGAAGAACAATTTTCCTCTAAACAGACAACTTCTTCGCGAACCCTAGTCTAGAACAGCCTAGGAAGAGCAATATCAGGGCAGAAGAGCACTGAAAACAGAAGATTGAAGGCATTGAAGAGAGAATTTGGAGGAAAAATTTACAGTTTTGGGAGAGTGAAGAGTGCTTTCCTTCTTCCACCGAGTCCGCAAACCCTAGCGATGGTAAGCGCGCGCGATTTGGAGTTGTTTTCTTTTGGGAGAGACCGGAAAGTCTTTCAAGGTTTGGTTTTTCTTGAATAGGTTTGAGGGTAATACTTGTATAATGTATATATAGGAATCGGTCGGTTGGTCGTTTCTCTTCCCTGCGCTTCTAGTTTTCCTAGTTCTCAACAGAACTTAATTCGGAAAATCTCAGCCCTTGAACCGACTTCTACGTGAATCCCGACCTGCACTAGGACTACGACTTTTAGGTACGCGTGGAACTTCGGTTTAACTAAAGGCAATTTTTAAAATTGTGTTGATAAGATCATAAATTTGTTTGGTAAAATATGTTAAAAAGTATTTTGATTTGTTTTAAATTTTTTTAAAAAAAATCGAAAGATAATTTAGTCTTTTTATGGATTTATCAATTGGGTGAGAATTTGAGAAATATCATCATTAGATATATTGAATTTAAATCCTAATTATATCTATTTTCATTTGAAATTGAGATATCTTATTTTAAAAGGCAAAGCCTACAAAATTAATATAAGGTTGGCTACCACTCACATTGGTATAGTAATTTCTTCATTTTATCTAAAATAGAGAAGCAAAATAGTAGTCTCTAACAAGATCACTCGATCAATAACAGCTAATTTAATAGGAGGTCACTTATTCGAATCCTCCTTTCTCTCCTCTTGTGTGAATGTATCAAAAAAAAAAAGAAGCAAAACAGTAATAAACCTTCTACATCATCAGATTATGCATCTCAAATGCAAAATTTATTATTGTTGCATTTGTGAACATTGCACGGGGCACTGTTCACACATCCATCTCATAATATATTATTTCTCTTCCAACATCTCTTTTTTTCCAAAATTTTCTCATACTATATATTTCTTCACCTCTATCCTTTTCCAGTAGTTGAAAAATATGATATTTAGAACAAATATAATATGTGATATAGATTAAAAAAATAAAAATAATTGGATATATGTTGTCTTTTAAAACTTATTAGTTAAATTAGAAAAAAGTGAGTTTTAATTACTCATTTTGTATAAAAATATGCATAAACCAATGTGAGTGCTTTAATGCATTTCAAAACGACAATTGGTGGTGCAAAAATGGCCAAATGGCCAAAGGGGTGGCTATGGGCACCCTGATTTTTTTTTTAATAAAAAATAAATGTGTAATTACCTTTTGCCCCCATGAATTATAGCGTTTTGACACTTTTTCTCCATGAACTACCAACTATGACATTTGACTCCATCAAACTACCATCTTATGACACTTTTCCTCCCTTTTGTCAGATAAAGGGGCGGTCAACGAGATATATTTTTTTCCCACCCCCCCCTCACCATTTTAAGAGGGTATAAGTGTCATTTTAGTGATTTGAAGTGAGGGCAAAAATAAAAAATAAAATTTCTCCCTCCGATGACGTTAGTTTTAACCCATTTGACTAATGGAATGGGAAAAGTGTTATAAGATAGTAGTTTGATAGAGTCAAGTGTTATAGTTGGTAGTTTATAGGAAAAAAATGTTAAGATGTTATAGTTCATGTGTCATTACCTCAAAAATAACAAAATAAAAAATCATCGGTAATATGGGAAGTTTGGGATTAAATTAGTCAAAGTGCAAAAAATTGAAAGTTTAGGGGGTTACATTACAAAAATTGAAACATTGGAAGTCGAATTAAAAATCGCCAAATTTTGGGGGGTAAATTTTCCCTATATATTTGCTTTCGAAGTCCTTATAGAAAGAGTCAGTGTCAAATCATTGCGGAAAAAAGGTGATACACCTATGGGATTTAATTATTTAAATTGTAAAACTTTTACTGGACAATTGAAGATGAATGGGTGTGTGACTTTTTGTTGAAACCCAGGGAAAAGGGTTTGACATTTGTGCTGAAGGATTGTCTTATTTTTGAATGAGATGTGTTTACCTCCTTACTTATGTAAGTTTGTGTCCTCGCTTGTGGGATCTGTCACGCACAACACTTGACATGCCTAAGCCTTTCCATTTCTACAATTGCATTTAATCTTTTGACAAACCATCATGTTCGTAAAATTCTGTGCATTTTGGTACACATTGTAATGATGGTCGATGCTCTTTTTCTTATGATTGTCATAAGTTTGTTTTTAAGTATGTGGCATGTGCATTTCTTATGAAAGACAAGAAAGTTGTTTTTAGAAACATGTTTGAGACGTGTCTCTCCTCAATTTCGGTCTCTCTCTCACAAAAAGATTTGTTGGTGTTACAAAACTGTTTTGTTGATTATGTTCTTCTTTATGCATGCATTTAGAGTTGTCATCATGTCTTGCATCTCTCTTCATGCTTTCTAGGTTTTAGGTTTGCATTTTTTGTTTTTTTTAATATTTTGTGGGTATTCTTTGAAGCATTGCATTCTAGGAGTTGCTAGTATGCATCAGGTTTTAAATTTCATTAACTTAGGCTTTTGTTTTGTATGTGGTTTATGTGTTGAACTTCATTCTAATATAACACATGTTTCACATGCTCTTATTCTTTGGTCATCTCATTTTCATGCATTCCCTCCTAGGATTGGTGAGTAGGTTTGAGGTTGAGAAGTTGTTACATTTAGGGCTGTCTTTACCTTAGTTGTGGTTGTCCACACACATGCACTACTAGAGTTCGGGCATCACCTTTGTCTAGGTGATTGTTTTTTGTGGACTTATGTAGACTCTACATAAGTTAATTATGGACCCCACAAATCTAATGATTGATTTTTTTTTTTTTTTGACATGTCCACACAAGAGGGAGGAAGGGATTGAACTGAACCTCCACTTTATTAAGTGTATTCCACCAATCGGCGACTTTGAGACTAATGGTTGATTTATTTGTAAAAGAATATGAGCAAAATATGAAGAATTTATTGACTCATAACATTTATCTTTTAAAAAAACAATATCCATCTATAACTAGGATGATATCAAAGAGCATCTAGCATTCCCCTTATATTTTATACCTTAGGGAACAATTTGTAATTTTGGCTAACCATAATGATTGATTTTACATTTATTTCAAAACTTAGGGATAAATGCAAAATTGGTCAATGTGTTTGGCCTTACAAATCACTTCATGTGGTTTAAAAAATAATTTATAGGATCTGTAATTTGCATAAATTATAAATCATTGCATATGGTATAAAAAATAATTTATAGGTTCTCAAGGTAGGCCAAAATAACCATTTATTCCCTGAAATCAATTCCCTTCAAGTAACTTTGCAACGTCATACCCAATAAAAACGCGACATGTTTTTTTTTTATTAATTTATGACATTTAAAAATGACAACTATGATTTTTTACATCATTTTAGGACACTAACTAAGATTACACATCAACCCTCACTTCACGTCATGCGTACAAAGTAAGTTTTGATGATAGAAGAGATTAGATTAATTTATTGTATCAGTATGACGTGGAGTGAATTTTGAAATGTAATCTTAACTAGTGTTCTAAAAGGTGTGAAAAATTCTAACAGTCATTTTTTAAAGTTAAAACTAGGGTTAAATTCACTTTGTCCTTGAAGTTTTAAGAATTTTTCAATTTGAATCTTAATGTTTAAAAATTGGCAATGTACATTTTTAATGTTTCAAATTTTTAATTTAGACCGTCCATTACTAATTTTTGTCAAATTGGATAAAAATCTATGAAATTACGTTATTACCTTTAATTTGTTTTTTTTTAGCAAATAATGTGATATAAAAGTGATGATGCTTTCATATTAATTTTTTTGAAAAAAATGAAAGTGAATAGTGTGCAGAGTATAGTTTTTGTTTAACAACATTACCTGAAATTGGGCATCAAGAAAATAAAGAAAGGAAAATGGTAACCATTCAAAAATTGTGAAATTTTCAATCCCCACGTGAGGACCGCCTCAAGAAAAGACGCTTTTCTCTGTGCATCCGGATCGACTTGGCGCTATCGCATGAGCATTCAAATTGGCTCGGCGACGTCGTATATGAGGCTCCGAGAGCACGGAGCAAAGATATAGCAGGGTTTTGCGGACCGCTCCGAAGTTCTTCGTCGCCGATCATGGCGTCTGGTTCGCCACGGACGCGCATTGACGAGGTCTATTTCCGTTCCGATCTTTCTATTTCAAATCCCTAGAAGCCTCAACGGTCGTCTTGATGCACATTCTGTACCATCTAATACTTTTTTTTCCTGGGTTTAATTCGTAGTCGAAGACAACGAGAGCGAATAATAGGTTGTTTTTCGAATTAAATGGTTGCATAAATAAATTTGATAAAATTGGGAAGGCTGTGACTTTTTGTCTGGTTGCTGAGAAAACTGTGTGAGAAAGAAACGATTATGCTGTGATTTAATTATGAATGCTTTTCCTTTTCGTTTCCACACTTTCTTAGTAACCAAACGGTGTTCCTTCTTGTTTTCCTAGTTTCTCTGTAACCAAACGCGGCGTGGTACCTTGTGGGAAGAATAAAATTGGAAAAAAAATTCTGGCTTTCAAATTGGGTTTGCTCTAAATTAGTAGTTTAACTACACAAATTACGTTATTGAGGTAATGCCCGGTTTAATGTAACTTGTGGGTTGCTGACCAATTTTGTGGTTGGTGTTACGGTGTACAGTTCTTTGTTTCGAAGAAAAGGAAACCCATATCACCTGGTCTCAAGTCTGGGAAAAGCAAAATTGCTGTAAAAACTACCGTGGAAGGGTCTCCTAGTGCCAAAGGTACTCTGGACAATTGCTTGGTGACTTCAGAGGATGATAACAACTCGGCTAAGCCATCATATTCAGCTGGTGATTCTGGGCAAGATGCAGTTAAA
Organism: Carpinus viminea; assembly: GCA_013348765.1. Taxonomy (NCBI): domain Eukaryota; kingdom Viridiplantae; phylum Streptophyta; class Magnoliopsida; order Fagales; family Betulaceae; genus Carpinus; species Carpinus viminea. The sequence goes on along the minus strand of CP054670.1, from coordinate 9,633,330 downwards.
AGGAAGTTGGCATTGGAGAGTAATAATTCTTCCAAAGATGAACTTAAGCGGCCCTTGTTTTCAGAACAACTGGTCTCTCAAACTTCTGAAGCAGTTGAAGCGGCTAAGAAGGAAGCATCTTTGGGATTATCTGGTATGGGTGATGTTGCTGCAGGAGATTTTGTAATGGGTTGCTCAACTTCTGCACAGGGTGTTGATAACTCAGACCTCAAAAAGTTTGCTGCTGACTTTTTGTCTTTATATTGTAGGTACTGTGCTATGAATTTTGGGAACCATTTTTGTGTGCATCTTTTAAAGATATCTGGTTTAGCATTTTTTGCCCACTTTAGAATTGTTCTTTCCACTAGTGGCATTTGGGATGAACAAGAAGTTGTGGTGCTGTTCCTTTATTTTCTATTTTTTGTTTTCTGATATTTATATTTCTGATCCTCCAACGTTTGCAGTGACTTTCAATCAAGTACAAATTCACAGTCGGAGCAAAAAGTGAATGACCAAAAGCGACATCGTAGCCCCTCGTGCCTAGATGGGAAGGATAAAGCATGCAAGATGAGGCATTGCAATACTAACCAATCACATTTAGAAGGTGAAGTAACTGGCTCTAATAAGAAGGATCCAGAGGACATGCAGTCTGGTTTTGTTGATAAATCCATGATATCTGTTTTCAGCTCTTCGAGGGAGGTAAGGTCAAGTTTAAACAACTCAGTTATGAATCTTGTAACTAGATTTTGATGGTTCACATAATCTAATATTTATGATCATTATTGTTTTCCATGGGCAGGTTTCTGATGGTAATAGTCCTATTGAGTTTCAACCATGCTTGAAAAAATGTAGTAATACTCCTAAATCATCTGTAAATATGACAGAATTTTGTACACCGGGTTCTTTGGTTGTTAAGGGATGTGCTTGTGAAACCCCCAAGTCAAGGCATGGAAGCTCCTTATTTTCACCAGGAGAAGCTTTTTGGAATGAAGCAATTCAACTTGCTGATGGTTTGTGTGTTCCAATGGTTAACTTTTCAGCTCAGGATACTGAAGAAACTAATATTGTGAAGACCCAATTTCATATCATGAATTCATGCAATTTCAGAAATGGAGTTGGTCATAACAAGTCAAAGGGAACTTTGGATGAGGGTGAGAATAGAGCCCGACAAATGGAACTAAGTACTTCTTTGGGTTCACTTGTGAAGCATACAAAAGATCTGGACAAAGAAGTATCCCTGCTTCCTGTTAAGCATTTTGACTTCTCATGTGACGACAAAAATTTAGATGAAAGTACCCCACCCCGTCGTGCTGTTGATGATTCAGAATGTGCTACTCATATAGGTGGTGAGCAATCTGAATGTGGTGCTGTAGATCACAAAGGGATAGAAACTAGTAATATATTTATTCGATGTGGGAAAGCTCAGACAGATGATGAGATATGTGTGTTACAGGAGATGACTTCTGTTCTTGCAGTAACCAAGGGGAAAGTGGATATATTGTGTCCAGAAACTGATTGCATGACATCTAATTCACCAGTTAATGAAATCAAGAATTCAATTCTTAAACAGAAATCTGATGAAGCAAGTACTCCTTCAAGTTTTGTGCTGCTTGAAGATCGTTTAGATCTAAACCATTGGCTTCCACCTGAAATTTGCAGTATCTATAGAAAGAAAGGAATTTTGAAATTGTATCCTTGGCAGGTAACTTTAATTGTTTGATGAAGTCATGGCTCTGATTGCTATTAAATGAAATGATTTTGCAATTGATATGAAATTATTTGTGATTTTAAATGGTTGCTGCAAGTGGTCAACTTGGACATAACATATGATTAGTTTTTTCTTCTGCCTTGAGCTAATATATGTCTCTTATTGTTGCATCTCTTTTTGTGATTTTCAATTGATTTTACCGTTTATATGCTTTAGTATTATGTTGTAAGTTTAAAGCCATGTAGCAAGGGTACTTCTAGATGGGAGCTCATCTTATGTGTATTAGATATAGACACTTCTTTTGTACTCCCCAATACTTATATGATATTTAAAAATTTAAAATTTAAAATTTGGACGAGTATTTGATACTTTTTGGATACTTTTGACACTTATTAGATTCACCTTTAATGTTATGATACATCAATTACCTCTCTTATATTAAATAGGTGTTGCAATTGTATGTGAAAACATAGGAAGGATTTATGACCTAGGTTTACACTAGTGTTTGACTTACAAATGCTTATGTGGTTAAACTTTTATAAGTTGCACCTATAGATCATTTAACAATAGAACAAAATGAACTACTCCTTTTGTCCCGGTTTACATATCATGCTTTCCTTTTTGGAATGTACCAAAAAACATGTACTTTTTCAATTTGTATTTTACCACTAAGCCTTGAGGTCAAATTATGACTCAAACCATCTTGAGGGAGCGCCTATGAATTCCCCATTTTACGGACTTGTATAGGCCCATCCTAATCGGTGCTTCAATGGGTAAAGTACTATTATGGTTACACTTAGGTAGAGATTTCAATCTTTGGTTGCACCCTTTACCCTTTATCCTTAAAAAAAGTCATACTATTTCAAACTAGCGCATATAAATTGAGACAAAGAGATTATGGGTATGTTTGTTAATGTGTTTTGGGGGTATTTTTTGTTTTTGGTTTGAAAAGTGTTCTGATGATAAAAGTGAAAACAGTTTTTGTGTTTTGGTGAGTATTTTGAGTTTTTGGTTGTTTGTTAATGTCTTTGACTTGAAAATGGAAAACAAAGTTGTTAGCAAACATGGTCACATATATATATTTTGATAAATAATCGACAAATATCATTAAAAGTGAGGCACCCTAAGTACACAAGAAGTATACAAAAGGAACACTTAGAAAGAAGAAGCAAAAAGAACAAGGAAAACCTAGTCAAAGAAACCCGCCAAAGCCCATAAGGAGAAAACCACAATGAAACTATAGGAACACCCCCATAAACTGCACACTATGCAAAGCACAATTCTTCCCCTCAATCAACCCTCTCACAAACTGGGAGCGCAACCTAGGCTTCAACATAACACTTACCACGGCTTGAGCAATCACCTCTTGCATCAAAGTTCATGGAGCATTCCAAATTTATTAGCTCCGTACTACCTTTCATACCACGTCTAGAAGGAGTAGCCAAAACCTCATGATGGTGTTCCTCTCCAAGAACAAGGCCTATGTATTTCATATTTGCAGTATCCCCGGTTTATCTAGCCTATTTTTTCAGTATTGACTGTACTGATGCATATGCATCACATGGGATTAAAATTAGGAACTTGTATCCCTGCTTCCTAGGTTTAAAGTATAACCTACATACTTTTCCATTTTTCAGGTTGAGTGCCTTCAGATGGATGGTGTTTTACTGAGAAGAAATCTAGTATATTGTGCATCTACGAGGTATTTTCCCTTGTATTTGGAATTCATCTTAAGTTTTCTATCATACAATCCTCTCTTAATCCTTGTGGTTAACTTTTTTTTTTTTAAATTCTTTTTCTTGTTCTTATAGTTCTTCACACCTATGTGAATAAATCAATATAGATGCAACTCCTTGTATGGTCCACACAATTAGATATTGAGAAATCACAGCTAGCTAAGAAAGTTTTTATGTAGAAATCATTGGTGATTCTCTCTTTTCTGTGTTCTTGATTGGGCCAATGAGCAATTTAAAGCTTCTAGCCATTATTTTTATTTTGTTAACATATACCTGATTATTTCTTAATGCATTTGGGTGTGTTTATGTTATAATTACAGTTTTGTTTTTGATTCAAATATACTTTTCACTTCCAATTGCTAGTGGTTTTTTTTTTTATTATTTTTTAAACCTTGTATCATTGGTGGTTTTAATCCATATCTATCTGAAATTTATGCTCTTATTACAAGCTTTTGTTTTCTTTTTGTGTCTTTGTGTTTATTTTAGATTTTTATATTTGGTATACTGAGGATGTATGTGTTGTTTAACATTGCTTCCTCTGCCACAGTGCTGGTAAAAGTTTTGTTGCTGAAATTTTAATGTTGCGGCGGGTCATATCAACTGGAAAAATAGCACTACTTGTGCTTCCTTATGTATCAATCTGTACAGAAAAGGTGCTTTACTTTTTTATTTTTCATTGAAATTGAATCAAGCAAATACTAATTACAGTTTTCTTAATTTATATGTATTTATTGTCTCTGTCCTAATGGGTGCAGGCGGAACATCTGGAGGTTCTTCTTGAACCACTTGGCAAGCATGTTCGCAGTTATTATGGAAACCAAGGTGGTGGAACACTTCCTAAAGATACTTCTGTCGCTGTCTGCACAATAGAGAAGGCAAACTCTTTAATAAACAGATTGCTTGAAGAGGGTCGCCTGTCTGAAATTGGAATTATTGTGATAGATGAACTACACATGGTATTTTAGTCAAAGCTTGTGGTGGGGTTTTTAATTAAATATATATATATTTTTAAAGATCTGTTGTATGTTTTACTTATTTTTTATTTTTACTTTATTTTATCTTCCAAAGGCCTTTTTCCGTTTAGTTTTTCTGTTTTAGGCTTTAGGGTTTTGCTCTTTGATTGAGTTACATGGTAGGTTCTCATGCTTATATTCATTAACAGGTTGGTGATCCGAGAAGGGGTTATCTTTTGGAACTTATCTTGACAAAGCTTCGCTATGCAGCTGGTGAAGGAAATTCAGAGTCAAGCAGTGGAGAAAGTTCGGGTACGAGCAGTGGTAAGGCTGACCCTGCTCATGGTCTGCAAATTGTTGGAATGAGTGCTACCATGCCAAATGTGGCAGCAGTTGCTGATTGGCTTCAAGTAAGTGGAACTACAAACTATTACTCATATTATAGTCGTTCACTTTAATGTAAAGATCTGCTAGTGGCTGATGAGCTCTTGCTCAAATTACAACCTCCTTCCCTTGTAGAACAGGATGGAAGATGAAGTTGTGGAATCAAGATCCATCTGATGTGTATAACTTAACAAAAAAGAAAAAAGAAAAAGAGGAAAGTGTAAAGATCTGCAAGTGCTACCATTCTTACATAAAAAGGGCGTTAATGCCTGAGTAAAGCCCCAAATGCCACCTAATTGTGCTTATGTGGACATATCACTAGCCTATTACCTAAGAGCTAAAAATGGGCAATGATTTAACAATAGGCTTGAAAATTGGTCCATATAAGCTTGACTAATATGTTACTCATTTCATTAATCATCTTAGTCCATTTTTGGATAACCATTGTGAGCATTTAGTCCTTTATCTTTTTCATTTACAGGCTTAAGAGTGATTGACAATTAGCTGAGTGCATAGAGGCTTACTCTAGGGTATCTGTGCTTTAAATCGGACTAAAACTTATTAGCATGAGGATGTCAATGTTGTTGATTTTGACTTTCGTGAAACCAAGAGTTTGTTTTGTGTGGAAGGAAATTTTGGACGCAAGTGACTCAATTTTTGGACATCTCTATCATCATTACATTTTAGGCGTGTCGGGAAGACCCTGCAGTTGAAAGGTTTTCTTTTAGGGTTTTCGGTTTTATGTTGCTTTTAGGTTAATAAACTATAGGTGAGAGAAACAAATCGGCACAAGCTTTGATCGTGAGGTGTCTATATAGTTTCAGCTTGCATCTATAGTTCATTTACTTTTGTCAAAATATTTTTTCCTTCTATTTATATCAATGTTCTTGCTAGTTAAAGGTGATTAAATTATTGTGGCATCTACTTTTTACATCTTACCTTAGGGAAGGATACTAAACATTGCCACATAGTTGCCATAGCATTCTTGTGTGGTTGTTTAACCTAATATCTATTTTTCTTAACTCTGCATGTAGGCGGCATTATACCAGACAGATTTTCGACCAGTTCCATTAGAAGAATATATTAAAGTTGGTAACACTATTTATAACAAAAAAATGGACATTGTGAGAACAATCTCTAAACAATATGATCTTGGTGGTAAAGATCCAGATCATATTGTCGAACTGTGTAATGAGGTAGGGACCTCTTATGATGCAAGGCTGTTTTTGGGTATTATCTTTGAATTTGAACAATTATAAGCCAAGGGAATGTATTTCAGGTTGTTCAAGAGGGTCATTCAGTGTTGATATTTTGCTCTAGTCGAAAAGGGTGTGAAGCAACTGCAAGACATGTTTCAAAGTTCCTTAAAAGATTTTCTGTTAATGCTCATAATGTTGAAAGTGAGTTCATTGATATTACTTCAGCTATTGACGCCTTGCGAAGGTGTCCTGTGGGATTGGATCCTATATTAGAAGAAACTATGCCTTCTGGTGTTGCCTATCACCATGCTGGCCTCACGGTATTTATTTGTTTCTATATTTATCTATCTTGTTGAGGTTATTTATTTCATTTTCTCGTGGTATGTTCTTGCTTGCTTTCTTAATCTTTTGATTGTCTTAAAGTATTTTCTATTGTTGACTTATTGACTGTTGATACTTGTGAGACTTCTTTACTTCTAAAAGTTTGGCTTTTCATTTATTTTTTCTATAGGTTGAGGAAAGAGAGATTGTTGAAACCTGCTATCGCAGGGGCCTTTTACGTGTCTTAACTGCTACATCTACCTTAGCTGCTGGGGTTAACTTGCCAGCTAGGAGGGTTATTTTTCGACAACCTAGGATCGGTCGTGATTTTATTGATGGAACAAGGTACAGACAGATGGCTGGTCGGGCTGGTCGGACTGGAATAGATACACAGGGAGAAAGTGTACGTTTAGTTACTTATTTCCTTTTTATTTTATTTTTTATTTTTAATAATTATTTTAGTTTGGGTACCTCTTATATCCGTGTCTTTTGGGATGATTGCAGATTGATCATGTTATGTTTAGTTTTTAATGTCAAATTAATGCCTTTTATTATCTTTATTTCCTATTATATATAAAATCTCTTTCTTGCTCTTAGTTTTTTATATTTTATGTTTGGTGTATTTCATTGAGGATATAAATCACTGTTATTATATTAATATGTTGATTTTTTTCCAAATAATTTTACTTAACCAGGTATTAATTTGCAAACCGGAAGAGATCAAAAGAATAATGGGCCTTCTTAATGAAAGTTGTCCACCTTTGCATTCTTGTCTATCTGAAGATATTAATGGAATGACTCATGCTATTTTAGAAGTTGTGGCTGGTGGAATTGTTCAAACTGCTAGTGATATTCATCGATATGTTAGGTGTACTCTTCTGAATTCCACTAAACCATTTCAAGATGTGGTGAAATCAGCCCAAGAATCTCTTCGATGGTTATGCCATAGAAAATTTCTCTGAATGGAATGAAGATACTAAGTTATACAGTACCACACCATTTGGATGTGCAGCTTTTGGCAGTTCTCTCAGCCCAGAAGAATCACTTGTAAAAGATTGCACCTTCTATTTTTATTATAATATATTCAATTTCCTAACCTATTGTTTTATTGTGCAAGATGTAATCAATCTTGGTTTGAGTAGTTGAAAAACAATTTGTTGTTGAGATTGACTATAAACTTTTGTTTGGTTTCTCAGATTGTTTTGGATGATCTTTCAAGGGCTAGAGAAGGGTTTGTGCTTGCATCATTTGCATTTAGTTTACCTAGTAACACCAATTAACGTTGATGTTGAGCCAGATTGGGAATTGTACTATGAAAGGTTTATGGAATTACCTGCTCTTGACCAGGTAATTCTACTTCTTATTATAGTGGCTTCTGTGATTCCAAATGAGCATTATTAACCACTCTTTCTCGCTTTATCTTTGGATCTTTTACTTCTTATTGAATGCTGCCTTCTGCGATTTTGAATGAGTTCTTCATCATGATCCAACCTTTTGTGGTTAATATTTTGGAATATTATTAGAGATTGTTTGGAGTTCCATTGGTTGCTTTGTGAGAGAAAGGATGCTTCATAGCATCTCTTGGGGCAATGCTCGAGTTCTACTATGATTTTGTTTTATGCTTCCATTTTTAGTATTATAGAAAGTTGACCTTAAGGGCCAATTGGTGTCTTGAATGCCATTAGGATTTTGAAACTTTGATCTTCTTAAATGGATTTCTCTTGGCACACTAAAAAATTGTTGATATTTTTAGGAGCAATTATAGATTTACCAAATGGTGGAAATAAATATGAAGTAGGTTTCTTTCTTTGTTAATACATGTTCATGTTTATTCCTCATTGATATTGAAATCGAACTAATAACTTGTACAAAATTTTAATGTGATTTATTCCCCACCTATAGTTTTCATTCAAAAGTTATAATTAATAATCATGTGTATGCAATTCTCTGTGGATCTTAATATTTTGAATTATTTCTTTCTTTTTCTAATGCATAAAATACAGTCAGTTGGCAACCGAGTTGGAGTAGTAGAACCATTTCTAATGCATGGCACATGGAGCACCTATGTGCGCTTCAAACCGATCAAGGGACATTATGAAGGGATTGCATGGAAAGTGTGAAAACCGACATGGGATCAATATCAGTAATATGCTGTCAGATGATCAAAAACTTCGAGTGTGTAAACGTTTCAATGTTGCACTCATCTTATCAAGACTAGTGCAGGTGTCTTTCTTATATATTTCTTAATTTTTCTGAATTCTGTACATAACCAACCACAATGTTATGTATTGCATGTTTTTTTGTGGATTGAATATCCTCAATGTGGTTGTGACTTGGGGTAACTTGCAATCTTATTTTCTAGTCTATCTTCCCAGCTTTTATATGGATTGCATATTTATTGGTTTCGCCACGTAGATATAATTCCAATTCCTCTTTATATGGGGCTTTGTTCATACATGATTTGTTTTGTTTTGTTTGTTTGTTTTTTTTTGGGTTCCCTGCCTTGCTTACATTTTCTCAAATTCGGGATGAAGGAAGTTTCTGTGGCTGAGGTTTGTGAAGCTTTTAAAGTGGCTAGAGGAATGGTTCAAGCCTTGCAAGAGAATGCTGGTAGGTTTGCATCTATGGTTTCTGTGTTCTGTGAAAGGCTTGGATGGCATGATCTCGAAGGTTTAGTTGCCAAATTCCAAAATCGCGTTTCATTCGGAGTGCGAGCAGAAATTGTGGAGCTTACTACTATTCCATATGTTAAGGTACTTCTATTAGTGAAATGCCTTTCCGTTGATGTCTTGAGGAGAACCTCACCAATGGCTTCTGTAATAATCTAGGATGGGTTTTTTTTTTTTTATTTGGCCTTTGGAGCTTTTTATAAGTAGTAAGGGATTGACTGTTTCTATCATTTGACTTTAGGGTTCTCGAGCAAGAGCACTCTACAAAGCTGGCTTGCGTACACCTCTCACAATTGCAGAAGCCTCTGTTCCTGAAATTGTCAAAGCTCTTTTTGAATCTTCTTCATGGGCTGGACAAGGTGATACTTCAGAGATTTTTCATATATGACTTTGGTTAATATTTATAATTACAAGTGATGCATAAGAATATCTTTGTTCTCTCCTAAATTTCAAACCAAGAATGTTCTAGACAATAAACTGTATTTGATTGTGGGTATTAATGCTTAACATAGCTATCATAGAGTCTGGTTATTGGAAAATTTCTTTGGGAAGTTTCATATATCACATAAGTTGCTAATCAAAAACTCTAAAAAACATTACTTTCATGATTATTGTCAACCTTTTTCACATGTAGAAAGCAAGTATAATCTTGGTATTCTATCATAACAACGGTCTTAGATGCTGTTGCACTTTTAAGTCTTTCTTTGAAGGAGTAGATGATTTAGACTTCCCACATTTCTTACACAAACAACACCACTAGACCACAATAACGTTCCTTTTCCATAAATTATCCAAAGTTTAGATTTTCTCTAAAGTTAAAGTCCACGCAAAGAACACCATTCTCGAGGCTCCAAGGAATGTAGTAAATAAAAAGACGATATGCAAGGATTTTGTTGATGAAACTCTTCAAAAGAAAAACACTCAGAGCAATCAGTCACCAACAAATTTCTATATAAAATTCTTTTACAACCTATTTAAGTACTCACAAAACCTTTGTAGACTCAAAGCTAGGCATGCAATCTCACGAGTGATACACTTGATCTTCCTCCAAAATGGCTCTAGAGATTTGGCTTTCTTCTATAGTGACCTTCCATGAATGAACTCATTCAATCTTCGAAACTCCAACTCTGGTGAACTCTCTTGCCAAACCCCAACTATCAAAAGAGGATTTAAAATTTTATTGTGATTTGGGAACAAGGAGAGAAGCAACAATGAAAGTTTAGGCTCAAGAAGAAAATAAACTTTCTCTTTAGAGTTTCAAGATTACCTCTCCTTACCTCAAAAGTTGTGCAATACTAGTTTATTTGGGTAGAACAACATATGGTCATTAAGTATGGAATCCAATTTAAAAAGAATTAAATTTTCGTAGACTTGCTTGAGCAGTTGACATGAGATGGTCGAGCAAAGTTTATGTTTTTGTCTATTGTAACCTTTGAACTTGCGCTCGAGCAAGTCTTCATAATGTGCAAGTTTGAACCCAATTTTGAATTGGACTAAACTCTTAATTCAACTATTGTTCAATTAAATCCCAATTGACCCATATTTTGACACTAGGATTTGCCAATTTGAATACAAAACCTAACAAGGTCAACATTTGCGAAAATGCTTTTTATGGGTCCACTTAAGAAAATTATTGGAATGGGTTGTGTTTTCGAAGAAACAAATACTAAATATGCTTATTTTGAGAAAACATGAACATGCATGGAGTTGACTTCTTACTTATAAAAAAATGAAATAAAAAATTAAAAAAATAAGAGAGTGCTTGAGTGGCCACCCTTAGTGGAGGATGCCACCCCTATTTGGTTGGGGTGGCCATGTAGCCAGCCCTCTCCTCCTCCACTGGGGGTGGCTTTGTGATTACCTTTTCTCTTATAATTTAGAAATAATAAGTTAGTCCATTCACTTGAAAAATTGAGCTCTTATTTTCTCAAAATATTCCTATGAAAAGGTGTGAAGAGATTTATAAAAAGTGTGTCGTGTTTTGTTTTTTGAAAAAGTGTTTTGTGTTTTGAAAAGTGAATTGTTTGTTAAATGCTTTTAGAGAAGTGTGTTTTTGTTTTGTTTTGTTTTTTTTTCTAAACAAAGGGGGGAAAAGGGGAAAGTGTGTTTTTGGTTTTTGAAAAAAGAGAAAAGACTTTTTGAAATTTGTGCAATATAATTGTTTTTGTTCCCAGTATAATTAAATGTTTTCAAGTAGATTCCTTTTGTAATGCATGGGTTATTAGTGCTGGTAGATTTTATGCTTTATGAGACTACATGCTGTTATCCTTCATTTCTTGTTTCCAGTTAAGTTTGTTCTCATGTAATTGTTCTTCCATTGAAAATTATAATGCATTTTATTATTGGTTTTTCATATTTTTAATACTGACAAGTGGGCAATATAACTATTAGAAGGTTCAACACAAAGACGCGTACAACTTGGAGTGGCCAAGAAGATAAAGAGTGGTGCACGCAAAATTGTTCTTGATAAAGCTGAAGAAGCAAGGATTGTTGCCTTCTCAGCTTTTAAATCACTTGGTTGATGTTCCACACTTTTCTCAACCCATACTGTCAACTGCCATTGGTGATCGCGTCAGCAAGGAGCTGCAACTATATCTTTTGGAGATGGTACTAGTAGTAGCTTTGTTGATGTAGAGCACGTGAAGCCTGTTTCTGCTAACCCATCCATTTACGAAAATGAGAGTTCTGATAAAGTTGCTTTAGAAAGTGGAGGAGAGAAGTTTATGAGAATGCCGAATATCGCTTTAGTGGCTCCAGCAAAAGTAAACTCAACAACTGCAATGTACTGTAACTCTAGTGCTGTAAATTCTGTGGTACCTAGTTGAAGGGTCTGTAACCAGTAGTGCTGAGCTGAATGCTATTGTTGCTAATGCCAAAAGTGCAGATATGACTTGCGCTATTCAGTTACAAAGACCTGGTGACGGAATTGTGTATCTTGATCGTGGAGTGCAAGAACCACACAATAGGCAAAATTTGTGTGTTGGCAATAAGGAAAGTGCTTGTGCGAAAGGCCCTATCAATGCAATTAATACGCCTGGTGGATTTGATTCCTTCTTGGACCTCTGGGAGACTACACCGGAATTCTATTTTGATGTCCATTACAACAAACGATTGGAAGTAAACGCTGTTGCCCCCTTTGAAATACATGGCATGGCCATTTGTTGGGAAAGTTCTCCTGTCTACTATGTCAATCTTCCCAAGGATCTACTGTGGTCTGACAAAAGAAGAGATGATTACTCTTCCTTGGGTACATCTGGTGATAAGAGTACTTCACCTCATGAGCATTGGCTGGAGATAGTTGGAAAAAGATGGAATAGGATTGGTAAAATGCTGGGGAAAAGAAATGTTAGAAAATTTACTTGGAACCTAAAAGTTCAGATTCAGGTTCTTAAAAGTCCTGCAGTTTCAGTTAAGAAATTTGGTTTAGATCTTGCTGGGCAAAATTTAGGTCTTGAACTCATAGACAACTCATACTCATTGTTGTCTCCAGTTCATGTAAAAGATGGAATTGACATGTGCATTGTGGCATGGATTCTTTGGCCTGATGAGGAGAGAAGCTCTAACCCAAACCTGGAGAAGGTAATTAGGAGAATCATATTGACCAGTTTGGGGTTAATATTTAGCATGTGTAGTGTGTTTTTGGAACAGATGGAGTTTTTAATTATTACAATGCTGAAAATTATGGCTAAATGACTTCTAAAGTTTTTGAAATCTTGTCATTTAGTTAATAGTATTATGGTGTTCTTCATTTCTCAAACTGCCTTATGATGCTATACTAATGCTTAAAATAGGAAGTTAAGAAACGGTTATCCAGTGAGGCTGCAGCAACTGCTAATCAGAGTGGTAGGTGGAAGAATCAGATGCGAAGAGCTGCACATAATGGGTGCTGCCGCCGGGTTGCACAAACACGAGCCTTATGTTCTGTACTCTGGAAGTTGCTTATTTCCGAAGAGCTTATTGAATCTCTTATGAATATAGAAATCCCATTGGTAAGTTATCTTCCACTCTCCGCAATAAAATTCTAGAGTTATGATTTGGGGCATTCAGACTTTCTGATGGGTCCATCTTATGTACTTGCATGGAAATGGAGGGGATAATGAGAATTTTGGAGCATGTCAATAGTGCCATTCCTCTTTCTTCCTTTTTTATAATTTCAATCTTTTTTTTCCTTGATGAATCTCTTGAGCATGACTTCTCTTCTTCCCTTTTTCCATTTTATTTTTTATTTTTTGGCCTTTTTAAAAATCTCTTAAGCATGGCATCTCTTGTGGTGGTGTTCTTCTTTCCCTTTAATATATATTTGTTTGATTATTTTTCAGCCTGACAAATATCTTAAGCGTGAAAACCTGTGCTTGGCATAGATGTTTGAAAACCTGCCTTAGCCATGTAGGGTTTGGGATACAAAAGAAAGCCCCTGTTCTTTGAAACCATTGGCCTAATATTTATAAATGATGCACTTTTCAACTGGTTGGATGCATAAAGCATTTAAAAATTCATATGCTTGTATATATGTGTTAGGTTAATGTTCTTGCAGACATGGAGCTTTGGGGAATAGGTGTTGACATGGAAGGATGCCTTCAGGCACGTAATGTGTTGGGGAAAAAGCTTAGACATCTCGAGAAGGAAGCTCATAAGCTGGCTGGCATGACATTTTCATTATATACGGCAGCAGATATTGCAAATGTGCTGTATGGACACTTGAAGCTGCCCATACCAGAGGGGTATGACAAGGGAAAGCAACATCAAGTACTGACAAGCATTGCTTGGATATATTAAGGTATTGAGTGCTTGTTATAGATCATTACCCATCTTAAAGTGAATTCATATGCTTGTTGGATCATTCAATATTTTATGCTCCCTCCATCTTGTATACTGATCAACACAAAAATGGTAAAAAGAGCCTCCATCTTATAGAGATTTTCCTCTTGGAAGAAGAAAACATTTCCAATATTTACACTTTTGTTTCTTTCGAATTGTTGAGTTAAAGTGATTCCTGAAACAGTGAAGAGTGGCCCTTTTGAGTAGCGTGGTAATTCCGATATTTGATTTTTTTTGAATTTGAGAAACATTATGGGGCTACCCAAAAATGGGAAGTGAAATCTCTATAGGGTGGAGGCTGTATACTAAGTAACTATTTGACGTCTCTGCAGCAAAGTTCATGTTTACTTGTGATAGTGTAAGTTAACTTTTCTGATGAGCAGTATTTCATGTGTCAATGTGTATTTGGAAAATGCTTACATTAGCTATACTAAACAACCGCATCATTGTATGCAATGTTGTGTATGAATTTTAATTGTACATTTTTATTATTATTTAGGATATACATGATTTGAATTCCTAGTGGTCCAGATCTTCCACCCTATGTTATAACCTTTTGGTAAAGTAGGGCATCTTCAGAAGGCCACGGTATCTCCAGAATGGCATGATATCTTCATAGAGCCACAAGCTTGAAGTTATTAATACAATAGACTTTTTGGTCAATTGTTTGCCTTAAAATTTGCTTGGGTATTACTCTGTTGAAGCGATTTCTAGGAACATCAGGTATAGCTGCATTTTTCAAGGAAGTCAAATTCATTAGATTTCTGTAAAAACCTTTTTTCTGGACAATTTCCCTGGAATATGTGCAATTATTTTGGGCATGTATATTTTTTTTCTCTTCTTTCAATTAAAAATAAGAAAGTTTTTCCTTATGTTGCAAAGTTTGCTTTTGCAAGGATAGTGCAAAAGACAACCAACAGCACTTATCAGATTGTAAATTATTAGTTGAAGGAAAAAATTTGTAAAACAGTTACAGCTATGCTCTGCTGTATAAAAAATGTTAGGGAATAAAGCAACAACTGACTCAAAAGTTAGAAGTATCAAAATTGGGGAGGTTGAGACTGTTGAGTGTTAATATCATTGAAAGTGAGTGAGAAGTGAATGTGTCCTATAAAAGATAGATGTGGCAGCAAACAATATGAGGGAATTCTTTCTAAGATGTTTTCCATGTGCAATGAATAACTTTCAGTGCTACGATATTGAGTATTTCATTGAGTGGAAGGCATCAAAAAGTTGAAGAGGAAATTTGAAAAGAGTGCTGGTTGTAGCTGAGAAACGATATGATTGCCTAGGAGACAAAAACTCATATGGTTAGCCCCAAGTCCTTGGGATGAAGACTTTGTTAACTTAGATTTAGGTCATAGAAGTGCAAGTCCTTTAGTCCTTTCTCATGGTTGGTCCAACAAGCACGGATAATTGTTGAAACTAATATCTTCCCTAAAGCTTTCAATGCTTAAATGGATAGGTTGCAGTGCAGTTGTTGAAGTTGTATTATCTTCTTTTAAGTCTTTCAAACTTTTTGCTGCTTTTTATAATGCATTGTTGTGCTTGTTGATGTGGAAAAGGTTATGGCTGATGTAAAGAAAAAATTACCAGTGAATATATCATTCAGGTTTGTGTGTTCAGGTGCATGCTCATCATGCCAGTGAATGCCTTTTGCTTTTAAGTTAGCCCACAATGTTTATGGAAGCAAGCCCTCAAATCTCCCCCCACCTCCCCCCCTCCTTTCCATTTGTATTAAAAGTGGAAAAGACCCTCCCTCTTCCTAGTTTCCCCCTATGTATTGCCTAGAAAAACAAAAGTAAGTCCATTTGATAGCTGGCTTTAAAGTAACTTTAATCCTTGTCTGATAATTTTTGCATTCTAAGATGGAGTAGATATAACTGAGAAAGCACATACCGGAGCCTTATGATCTACAATATATGGTTTTATTTGGATTCTTTGATTACCACTCTGCCCGCAAGTCATAAACCTTTTTATTTCTGTATATTGTTATGTGCATTGCATTCTGCATAGTTTTTCCTTGGTCATTCTCATATTTTGCAAGCTATTGCATGCTAACTGTATTTGGTTTCATTTCAGGCATGAGCATCCTATTATTCCAGTCATTAAAGAACACCGTACATTGGCAAAGCTCCTGAATTGCACGTTGGGATCAATTTGTTCACTGGCTAGGCTATCAATGCGGACACAGAAGTATACACTTCATGGTCATTGGCTCCAAACGTCAACTGCAACTGGTCGGCTTTCAATGGAGGAACCTAATCTTCAGGTTTGATTTCTTCTCTTATCTTTTTTTCATGCTCAAGTTGAATTCAAATATTAGTGTAATGAACTATTGTTATTATTTATTATTTTCATCATCATTATTTTTTGAGTTATGCAGTGTGTTGAGCATGAGGTGGACTTCAAAATGAACAAGGACAAAAACGGGGGTGATGCTAATGCTGATTATTACAAAATTAATGCTCGTGATTTCTTTGTTCCTACACAGGTATAAGCATTTAACATTGGATATATACCAAAATGCTCCTCAAATAATTTATTTTTGATAAGTAACTCAAATAAATTTTGGATTGAATAAACCAAAGAGTGTTTCCGTAATTGATAACCTGGAAACAAATCCTTCACTAAATAGCCTGATCATTAGCTTCTTACCCAGAGCCATGAATATGATGATGCAAGCTGGACAAAAGTGCCCCATTATCACCTTCTCTCGCTTGCTCTCTCTCTTCTTTTTTCCTTCCCACTGTGGCTTTCTAACTGGGAGAGTCAGCTAGATTTCCCTTATTGCCTGTACTATAACAACCAAGCTTTTTGGCCAAGGGATAGTGTAGAAAAGCAAGATTTATGTTTACGGCTGAATTTTGGATTGTAGTTGATCTTTCCATAAAATATATTGATGACCATTGCTTTGTAGGAATTCCCTAAACCAGGATTTCTTTAATTTATCTGAGGCATTTATGTTTTCCTTTAATGATTCCATCCAGTATATGGAAGAGATAGAGGTTTATAGCATTTTTTATTTTATAACTATGGATAAAGATTAGTGTCTTAAGGTATAAATTCACCAAAGTTCCATCCAGTTTCTCCGTGTATGAGACTGAAACATTTAGCTGAAGTTGCATTTCCAAAAGCTAGCAGCTTAAGTGAGGCTGTAAGAGGAGGAGGGAAGGTAGTGGGAGACTGGGAGCTTAGGTGAGGAAGGGAGGGAGCATGAAGGATTTGTCTTTTGGGCTTTTCTGATAAGTGCAAAGGTTGTATGCAGAATTTTTATTTATTTTTATTATTTATTTATTTTTTAATTTTTACTTTATTGGAAGTTGCTTTGTTGTATACATTGTTGGAGCTGAGTTGAAGTTGGAGCTTATAGCATGAAGGATTTTTCCTTTGGGCTTTCAGATGCTTATGTTTTTGTGGTTCATATAAGAGCAACTATTATTTGGGGATCTTTTTATATATTTTTATTGTACAGTAAATTGCTCTACTGTATGCATTACAGCTTAGATCACTAGCAATTAGATACCCTGAAGCCTCATTTTTTTACTATATATAGGGAAAATCTAAAAAAAAACACAAATAGCAAAATGATTAAAAAAAAATACGATAAAAAAAAATTGTATTCGTTAAAAAATCATTCTCTCTCCTCTCATACCTCCCTACACATGCAATCCTTATTCTCTTTCGTTCAAGCAGATTCCACCTTCCCCCCTTCCCATTTGGTGGAAAAAAAGATTGCATGAGGTGGAGTGGCCAGGGGAGGAGTTACAAGAGGAGGCAAGGCGGGAGGCAGAGAGCTGAGTGGCAATCGAGAGCAGCGGGGAAGAGAAGAGATTGGGGCTGGGAGTTGCGCGATCATGGAGGAGGTAGTTGGGGTTCTGTGGTTGCCGGCCTTAGCGCGGCTGCTCGACCATTGCATGGGATCACCATTGGGTCACGGTGAATTTCTTCAGAGAGAGAGAGGTAGAGGAGGAGTTTTGGTGATGGTGTGGGGTGGCGGCTACCGCCACTACCATGGGTGGCCTTCGTTGGCCATCTTGGATGGTCGTGCAGCACCTAGCGGTTTGGCTATAAGTGACCCAAAATTTGTGTTGGGTTATTGAATGATTTTTATTTGGGGTTGATTTGGATTTGTTGGAGTCTTTGAATTTGGTTTTTGGATATGTTGATTTGGTTGTAGCTTCGGTTGGTGGTTGTGGGCGTTTGTATTTGGAATGGTGTTCAAATGAGGAGGATAAGAAATAAAATATATATATATATATAAATATATATATATATATAATAAGGAATAATGAAAAAGCATATTAATAATATTTTAATAATATAGGAAAAAATTAAGGAAAACTATTGTAGTGTATTTGAATAAGAAGCAAAAAGTAGTTTAATTTCCTAAATTTAAGAAAAATTAAAGAAAAGCTGCTGCTAGAACATCTAGTCATTGCCTTTAGCAGGAGATGTCCTTGGTAGTCTTTCTGATGGCACGCATGGCTCAAGTGGCATTAAATGTCACTTGCTACTGTGCTAGAAGGAATATGGCACCCCCACATTTACTGGTTCCGACATGGTTCTTCTAGAAATATGGCTGACAACATTGGGATTGGGATTTGACTCATACGGTGCCGGGGCCTTACTGATTCTCCTATAGTTGTGGAGATGACATTATAGGGCCTATTTGGGTCTTAGGTGGTTAGGGAGAGGACCACTATTGCATGAAGGGTTTGTCCATTAGAATTTTCAGACACATTTGATTTTGCAGGATTTAGAAATGAGACAGTTATTTATGGGGAATTTTTTGTTTTTATTTATTTGCTTTTACTATATTGGAAGTTGCTCTATAGTATACATTATTTCTCAATTTGTTTTTGGGTTTGAGAGATGTTTTTTATTTTTATTTATTTTTAATTTTATTTTATTTTTGGGTGGAGGCATTTCTATCTGCTAAAGTCAATGTTATATTCTGGTTGATTCAATTCCTAATTGTATTGCAGGACAACTGGTTATTGTTAGCAGCAGATTATTCTCAAATAGAGCTGAGGCTGATGGCACATTTTTCTAAAGACTCCTCATTAATTAAACTTCTCAGTACGCGTCATGGTGATGTTTTTACCATGATAGCTGCAAGATGGACTGGGAAACCAGATGATTGTGTTGACTCGAATGAACGAGACCAGACCAAGAGGCTAGTGTATGGCATTCTTTATGGAATGGGTGCAAACACCCTTGCAGAACAACTACGTTGCAGCTCAGATGAAGCTGCAGAAAAAATCCAAAGCTTCAAAAGCTCCTTCCCTGGTGTTGCTTTGTGGCTGCGTGAAGCCATTGCATCTTGCCTTCAGAAAGGGTGAGGATATTTTATAGTTATCTTCTTGCACGTTGTCATTTACCACTCTCTCAACAATGGATAGATGTCATGTCATTCAAGCAATGGAGTGTGGGAATTTAGAAGTTTTTTTTTTGGTTTCACTTAGGGACTATCCAATCTCTTATTCTCTCTTGAGATCTCTTTGTTCACTACTCTTTTCCTTCTTTTAAATCAATGCTTGTGAGAGGATCAAAAGGATCGATACCTTATTTAATCTCTTATTTATCAAACAATAACAAATGTTCTTTTGTTTATCATTTGCCTTGTAGCTGACATAACTGTTTTGTCTAATGGTGCAATTTTTTCAAAATTATCTTTCTTTTTGCTATAGAAGCTGTTACTCATCTAAGTCCACTTGTGATCTATAGATATGTAGAAACCCTCAAGGGAAGAAAGCGTTTTTTGTCAAAAATTAAATTTGGGAACAGTAAGGAAAGATCGAAAGCCCAGAGACAAGCTGTGAATTCTATTTGTCAGGTAAAACTTTTTTCCTTTGTGATGAGGGTGGGTATGGTTGTTCAAATGTAGCATAGAGTTCAAATATTAATGTATTGATATTTGCTTTTTATAGGGATCTGCTGCTGACATTATTAAGATTGCAATGATAAATATTTACTCTGTGATTGTCGAAGGAGTTGATAGGCCAGATTGTAGTTCACTTGCAACAAAATTTCAAATGCTCAAAGGTCGCTGCCGAATCATATTGCAGGTCAATTGGGAAAACTGCTTATTATTTTTTTTTCTTTCATCCTTCAAGCTCAAATGCCATAATTTA
Organism: Carpinus viminea; assembly: GCA_013348765.1. Classification (NCBI taxonomy): domain Eukaryota; kingdom Viridiplantae; phylum Streptophyta; class Magnoliopsida; order Fagales; family Betulaceae; genus Carpinus; species Carpinus viminea. The sequence goes on along the minus strand of CP054670.1, from coordinate 9,613,426 downwards.
TTAATACAAATAAAAAATTAATATGGAATTTCATCCTTTCAGCTTTGTTAATGTAGAGGGCTTTTCTCTTATGGTGCAATATGTGCTGCATGAAAATTGATAGATGCTCTGTTATTGTTATCCAGGTCCATGATGAATTAGTACTGGAAGTTGATCCTTCCTTGATAAAGGAAGCTGCATTCTTGTTGCAAATGAGCATGGAAAATGCAGCCTTGCTTCTTGGTATATGTTTAGTATTTATAGTTCACATTCTTTATATTCTGAGAATCTGCACTTTCTGTATGTTATCTCATTATTTGTTTTTCAGTTCCTTTGCATGTCAAACTGAAAGTGGGAAAAACGTGGGGTTCTTTGGAACCTTTCCAAGTTATTGGGCCTGAATCGTGAATTAGAGGGGAGTCGTTTTATTCTAGGCAAAGGAAAAAAAGAAGTTTTCCATGATACTGAACAGTGATGATAGATGGAAGTTTAAAGCAGTCTATGTAAGTTTTGATTACTGAGTCAAATGCCAAACTGCACTTCTTAAAATTATGTAGCAACGCGTTATGCCCTCAGATGTTTTGATGTCAAATTGAAACTTTTTCAGGGAAGCAGTCTTATCTGTTCAGGTTATGCAATGCATTCCATGGGGAAGGGGAGTTAGGATTGCATCAATTGAGTTAACAATTTTGCAATTATCATTGCCTTTGGTCGAAGATCTGCTTTGAAAGAAGAAATTTGAGAGGCTTGAGCATCACTTGTCCCTAGTAGACAGGCTGATGAGTCCATCCTCTCATTAGATACTGCATCAGTTTGTGCATTTCTACAATGGCATCCATAAATTACCTTTATTTGCTATGGAAATCTGCATCTAGAGATACTGCAGAGGCAAAATGGGTGTCAGGGAGTAAAGGGACCCCATTCCAACTCAAATGAGGGCTAGGCAAAACATTAAAGATAATTTGAATCCCTTTTTCCTTTGGAAAGGCAGAGGTTGATTCCTTGGATGGCAACAAAAGATCATTTGCTACTGATATGTCTTTTGTTCTTTGTCACAATCACGTGGAGCTCTTAAGGCATCTTCTCTTTCTCTTGGATTGCTCATATTCTGTAAATATTTGGAGCCAAATCCTCTGCATAAAATGGCTGGTGAGAACTGAGAAGGATTGTTGGCAGTTGGATTCAGCTGTGAGACACATATTAGAGGTAATCTGCACTCGTTATTATTCACAGGAGTTTTTGATTTTCCTGGCAATAGAGAGGCTTGTAAGCATCGGCAAAAACTTTTGTATTGTTTCTGTTGAATGAGTTATTTTCAGAACAGCTGTATCTTCTTTTGTTCTATATTTGGAGGACTTTTTTAACTGTATTCTCTGTTTTGCTAACAAAACTTTAATGTCTGTGTGCAAAAATTTGCTCTTCCTGTAAGCTGGCTTTAAAGATGTATTCTAAATTTCTAATACTTAGTTTAAAAAATGTTTTAGAAGAAAAATTCTTACCGAGTGATGTGGCATGACGTAATTGAGGAGATGAATCCAAATTTTGAGAAATTCAATAATGTTGTGCCATGTTACTTTATAAGATTTTATTTTTTTAACAAAATATTTTGTAAACCTAGCATTTCTCTTAATAACATTAGTGTGGTAGCTTGGTGAATAATTTATACTATTTCTCGATTCCTTAACTCATTCACTCACTTGTATGATGTATCATTTTCTCCTTTTGTTGCCACACCTAACCCCAACCACCGTGGTCGCCACTTTTGAACTGATATTTCATTTCGAAATATTTGTCCCTAATAAAATCGAAGGTAAGTAGTATTTAGCGTTAGAATTGTCTTTTCACACCCTCTTTACGTCCCATAAACATTTTTACTGCCAAAAATTTATTCTTGCTTCTTTTTTCTCGAAGGTCCATAGGCCTTCCATTTAGAAGATGATTCACAATGTGTTCTATATGTTCTTTTTTTGAGATTTGAGGGGCACGATGTGATAACCGAGTTGTTGGAGGTATTAAGGTGTAAATTAAAGGGTTTTTTTTTTTTTATTTGCCAACAAGGAGCCAAAAAAACATAGTACAACCCAAGAAAAAACTTAAGAACTATTAGGAATGGGTTAAATGAATGACTTCGCCTATAAAGAATTTTTGGCTCACCAATCAAGGATAAGGTTACATGAAAGGTTGAAATGGCTATTTGTAGGGGTAATCTAGAGGCAAAGCTGCTTGTAAAAACACCTACACTCAAAAAAAGAAGAAGCAAACTTTAGAACTACAGTAGAGAAAAGAGCACTAGTAGTAGTTGAATTGAAGCCGTTGAAGTGGAGCATCTTTTTCTACAAATTCAATAGATCAATATTAGGTTTGTGGACCACAAACAAATTCAATGGTGAATTCATTCATCCATTTACTATGGAGATAATTAAAAAAAGAATAAATTCTATAATTTTCCATTTTTAATTACAATGGTTCTATAAATTGACGTGGCATCTTATGTGATAATTGTCAAGATACCAACTTATAACTTATGAATTTCATTTACTGTCACTTTTTATTTTATTTTATTAACAAGTCTATGTATTTAGAAAATCGAAAAAAAAAACAAAAAAGGCAAAAGCCCTCTTGATCAAATGCTCCATTCTCTCATGTTCATATTTCCCCTCATCTTCTTCTTCTTCTCTCTCTCTCATTTGGTTTCTCTAAAACCTACCAAAAAAAAAAAAAGAAAAGAGATTGCTAACCCAAAATGGCTCTGCTCAATATGTTAAAGGAAATATTTAACATTGTTAGGTGATTTACATCCAATGGCAGAAAAGTCATTTCACCTATTAATCTATTCTGATCCAAATCAACCCTACTAACGAGATAGGCCAAAAATATCTCCGAGGTCTTGGCCAAATTATAATAATAATAATAATCGTCTTTTTTTTTCTTCTTTAATAATCAAAAAGAGGTGCCAAATTACAGGTGGCAGAACTCAATTGGAGGTGAGTGGCTCCCCCACGTGCAGTGTGGCATAATGTTGTGGTGTGAAAGGCCTTCTCCGATTCTAAGCAGCCACGGTTTTGTTCCAAGACACATATTACATTCCTATTTCCTTCTGTCGGCTATTTTTATAATGACCGTTGGCTTCATTTTCCTCATATTTGGTAGCGACATTAATAATCAGAAAGGCTACACATTCTCTTTTGACGGGTGGTTTTTTTTTTTTATATGTCCACGTAAGGGTAGGAGAAGGGGGGATTCGAACTAATGATCTCTGTTTCATAAGGCATGGTTTACAACCGATTGAGTTACTTCTTAGGAATTCTTTTGACGGGTGTTAGAATATGTTATATTATTCTAGTTTATTATGTTGTCTTATATGTTCTAGGAATTAGTTTAGGATTTCTTGCTCATCACTCTTAGTCTCTCTATTTATAGAGGCCTATGTAATATCATAAATATATCAATATAGAAGAGATGTAGTCTATTATATACTTCCGCTCTCTCTCTTCTCTCTCTCTACTTCCGCTCTCTTTCTTATTTTATATTTTAATATATATAGTTTAACATGGTATCAGAGCCACGCTTCTGTTTTTGTGGTCTTCATTAGTTTTATGACATTATTATTATTATTATTATTTTGGTGTTTTATGGCATTCTCTTCTGACGATCTCCCAATTTTATTGTGATCTATGGCTCTTTTCATTTGCGAATCTTGGCATAGTGCGGTTTGGCCTTTCATAGGGTTTTTTTTTTTTTTTTTAACGGCTAGTTTCTATTGTCCGGCCTCATTGTCAGTTGCGGTTTGGCTCTTCACCAGATTCTTTTAGCGGCATGTCTCCGTTCTCCAGTATTTCTCCAGCTGTTACTTTCAGCCTTTCGAACCTTGGCATAATGTGGTTTGGCCCTTTACAGGATTAACGGCTAGTTTTCGTTCTCCGACCATTGTTGGAGTTTTGGCCCATTGTCGGCCATTTTGAATCTGCATTCATTAGCCACTTGCTGTCGTCATTGGCCGCCCTATCAGCCTCTATCTCTTCCGGCAATCACTACCATCTATGGCTTATTTCCAACTTCAGCCACAGCCGTGATCATTGTTTCGGATTTCAAACTCAAGGTTCTAGAATATTCCACCTTGAGTTTGAGGAGGGATGTTAGAATATGTTATATTATTCTAGTTTATTATGTTGCCTTATATGTTATAGGGTTTAGTTTAGGATTTCTTACATCGCTCTTAGCCTCTCTATTTATAGAGGCCTATGTAATCATCATAAATATATCAATATAGAAGAGATGTAGTCTATTATATGTTTCTGCTCTCTCTCTTATCTCTCTCCACTTCCGCTTTTTTTCTTATTTTATATTTTAATATATATAGTTTAACAACGGGGACATGAACCCGCTCTAGTTTATTTGAATCGACTGTATACCACGTTTAATAAAGCGGATGTTATAAGTTTGAATTCTTCCTCCTTCTTCCTTTATGTGGACATTCAAAATATATATATATATATTTGAACCAGATAGTATCCCGTTCAAATATATGAATGTTGTAGTTGCAGTACTTTGTCTGCTGTACAGAAGTTGATTGAGTTTAATTTAAGGAACCATATTTGTTACCATTAATGACATGGAGTTGGTTGTATCAACCAACCATATTGATGTGGCAATCTTGTGGTCGTTATCACTTCACACGATAGTCTTTTTTTTTTTTTTTTTTTTGACATGTCCATACAAGGAAAGGGGGAGGGGAATTCGAACTTGTGACTTCCGTTTCATTAGGCGTGGTCCACAGCCGATTGAGCTACCCATTGAGGACCACATGATCAGTTCTATATGCTTAATAATTAGCTCCCAATTAATTAACTAATCTTTCAACATTTTCGGTGGGGATTAGGATTCCCTACAATTAGGATTTTTGGTTACCTCCATAACATGCCGCATTTTCAATAGGTAGCATTTTTTTAAGTGTTCTGATACCTAAAAACGGTCTACATTATGTAATTTGAGAATTTACAATTTTAAAGAAATTGTAGGGAATCTTGATCCTAAACTTTCACTCCATTGTCAATGTTCCCCAAACTATTAATTATGTCAATATCCTCCTAAATTACCAATAAATGTTAATGTTCCTCTTAAGGCTAGCCAAAACAAAAAAATGACCCTATATAAATTTCAAATTGAAAAAATAAACTTTTATTTTAATTATTTTTTAAAAAATTATCCTTGTAAATTGTTTTTTTTCTATATATTTTTTTAAAAATCCTTAAAAATAATTTTTTTTAAGAAAAAAATTTAAAGATTTTTTTTTAAAAAAAATTTGAAGACGGTCTGAGTTGGTTGATCCTGTTACAGTGTTAGCGATTAGGGTTACTATATATGCCTACTAAATCACTACTTATTCCGAGGGTTACTATATATATCTATTAAATCATTACCTATTTCAAAAGATTAAGCTGATAAAAAAAAAAAAAATTAATTATTAAATCAATACTTTTCTCTCGTGTATAGGTTCAAACTCAATTTTTATAGGTAGAATATTTAATTTAAATGAAAGTAAATTGACGGAGTCTGAGTTCGAACTCAAAATATTTGACTATAATAAAATATTAAATCATTGCTTGTCTCACAAACTTAAACTAATAGGAAAAAATAAATTATAATCTTACTCCTCCTCGTATGTATGCTCAACCTCAATTTTTAATAGATTTGACTATGATATACCACGTTAAATGAGGAACTAAAGGTTCATTAAAAAATAGAAGCACAATTGTCTTTTCACTTTTTTTGGACAAATTTACCACTTCTTTTTAAGGAATTGGCTAGTACTCTTTAGATTTATTTAAACCGAAAATGATCTGATTTTGTTAAATTATTACTTATTCAAAAAATTTAACCTAATAAAAAAAATAAATTTAATCATTTAATCAATAGTTTAAAAATATCAACGTTGTAACACTCGGAGCATCTCTAACCGATGCTCTAAAATCTAAATGATCCTTTATACTTTTTTTTTTTGGAAAGAAAATGATCCTTTATTTTTCTCATACTGCCGGAATTCAATATAAAATTTTGCTAAAATTAATTTTTATATTTGAAAATTCACTGTAGCATATTGTAAGTTTTTTTTTTCCCTCGTTTCTCTCTCCCTCAAAGTAAGGACAAAAAACAATATTTAAAATAAGTAGTGGAGTTGAATAGATATTTTTGTTGAAGATTGTAGTAAAAACTTAGAAACTAAAATTCAAAAAGTTATATTTTAAATAGCTAAAATAACTATCATTACTGGACACGTTGACACATAAGTCTTATTAGAGCATTCACAATGGAGAAATTAAATGACACTTTTATCTAAAATAACTCCTTAAATTGATAAAATACATTATACATTGGAGAAGCTAAAAAAAAATGTAGAATAGATATTTTATTAAATGAGCTAAAAAAAAAGCTACATGTAGCAACACTATTCAAAGAGCTATTTTTCTAAATTTTCTTCCTACGTCTTTTTTTTCTCCCACTATCTCTCCCAAAATTTTATTCCCACATTTTTTTTTATTGTTTCTCTCACATGTTTTATCTTTTTTCAAAATTTTCTCCTACTATTTCTCTTTCACATCTCATTTTTTCTTAAATTTTCTCATATTATTTCTTTCTCCACATCACTTTTTTCTTAAAAGTTATAAAATAAGATATTTAAAAAAAATACAATCATTATAAAAAAAAAAAGAAATGATATAGATAAAAATATAACTAATCGGATGTAGGAGGTCCTTAAAAAGTCATTAGGTAAACTAGATAAGTTGGGTTTTGATGAATTATTTTACATAAAAAATTAACTCTTTCATTGTGATTGCCTTTAAAGAGAAGAAATAGAATATTCAAATTAGGATTCTCTTTAATATTCAGATAATTATAATAAAAAAATATTTTTATCTTTTTAAAAAGTAAAAAAATAAAAATACCCATAAAATATAACTAATAAGATATTTTCTGTTCATTCGAAATGAGCAGGATCTAACATTTACCGTTGGACCCCTAAAAAAAAAAAAAAAAAAAAATTCACTGTTGGAGAAGGAAAATGAGGTAATAAAACCTCAGGATGCATTTATTAACCATTAAAATATACGTCGTCGTACACAAGTATATATATATATATAGATTATTATTTAATTAAACATGTAGCTAAATGCAAGTACATATAATATAAGATCGTCAATTTCAAACACAAGAGATCTAGTTCTGCGTCCACACAACATGATCCTCAGGAAGGAAATGGCACACCGGCACACTCCCCGGCTTCACCTTCAGCACTTTGAACGCCAAGTGTTGCGGGTTCCACGCTGACGTGTCCGTATGGCAGATCGCCACCGCTTTAGCTTTGCTCCCGTCGGCGCCCTTCAGCGGCACAACATAAGCCCTCGTCGTCTCCGTCGAGTGGCAGTAAAACACCGCATATGCGTAGCTTTGCTTGTGGCACACGACAGCTTTCTTTCCTACCATCTTCTTCAACCCTGGAGCTATGGTGTATTTCTGCAACTGGGTCTCTTTTTCCACCTCTGTGGAGATTGCACTCACGTCTTTTCCAAGCTTTGAAGTGCTGAAATCCGCCATTGATTCTAACGACGTAGCGCAGTACTTTTCCTCCCCTCTAATGCCCGGTTCTTCGCATTCTTTGATTGTTTTCTCCATTAGCTCAGCTTCCGTTGAACCGGGCTTCACAGAAAACCGGCTCAGAATTTCTGGCATCTTGTTGGATGAAAAGGGTATTGATTCTGAAACATGTCGGGGCAAAAACGTAGCTGTCTCTGAGCTTTTGGTGAAGTGCAGGTTCATTTCTGCGCCGGGATGCATGTTCTTTTCCAGGAAGAAAAGAGCTACGTTGGGGTTATCATGGAGTTGATCCTCCGTGGCAGCGTAGCGATAAACAAAGGGCGACCGGCCGGGATTTACCTGTTACAGTTTAAATTTTTAAATTTTTAAATGATTTCATTTTTATTTTATAAGTTAAAATTATTTCTTAAGTTTTTTTTTTGAAATAAGTAGTAATTTAATAGGGTTTGCTAGGGGTTGTCCCCGTAGTGTTCTCCTCGCGTTCTCCTAGTCTTATATAAAACATGATTTAAAAAAAAATAAAATTGTACCATTTTTTTGCTAACAAATTAATTTTTATGAGTTAATAGTTAAATTCTAATACTTTAAAACTTGTTTTTGGATTCAAAACTATAACTTAAGGGTGGAAAGTTAACCCTTTAGGGATGATATCACCTAAAATGGATTTGATCATCCTAAATTTAATACTAATGCCTCAATTTTAATGCTAAAGCCTCACAAATTTGGTGCTAATACCTCAAATTTGATGTTATTGCCTAAAAAAATGGGTGATGAAGGCCACTACAATTTTATTTTTTCTTAAATCATGTTTTAAAATATTAAATAAATAGAAGAACGTCATGAGAACCTACGGGGAGAATTCTTAGCATTTTTCTAATTTAATATGTTGAATAAATATTTTGTTTCTTCTATTTATTTAATATTTTAATTATATTTCTTAGGAGAAACTTTACAAAAAACTTTTCAATTATATATTAAACATTTTGAGAAGATCTCAATTTTAAAATCTTTGAATTTCACTCATTAACTTAAAAAAAAAAAACAATAAGGTCACAAAAGATAAATTTAAAATTTTATAAAAAAATTAAGGATATAAATGTCATTTTTTTTATATAAGGATATAAATGTCATTTAATTATATATGTTTAACCATGAATAAAATTAAGAGTTTTTTTAACTTAAAAAAAAAATTCTCAAAAGGTGTAATAATTCAAAGATCGTGAGTAAATTTTTTCTTATTTTTTATGTATTAGACATCAATTAAATTAAATGACTAAACTTATTTATTATTATAAATTAATTTTATTTTTAACATAAACGGTGATTTAATCGTACCTTGACAATCACAGGCTTTTTCTTGTGGCCTGTGTGCACAGATACGCCTCCTTTGCCAACACCGACACTGGTGCCCCCGGGCTTTCCTTTTCCAGTATCAACTCCGACGCCACCCTTCCCTACATGAACGGAAGTGCCTCCGGGCTTTCCTTTTCCGGCATGAACATCGACGCCGCCACCCTTCCCTCCAACATTAACGGAAGTGCCTCCAGGCTTCCCTTTTCCGGCGTCAACATGAACGCCGCCCTTCCCCACATTAACGGAAGTGCTCTTCTCCTCTATCACCTCTGCAACGTTTAACAACATGAAAATCAGAACCCAAAAATGCTCATTCAAGTTCCATAATATCATTTCATCGAACAAGATTAAAAGGGACTTCTCAGATTCCATATACGAACCTTGGTGTAGAAGATCACTAACGGATTTAGGCATTGGAGTTTTTGGCAGCACAGATTTCCAGTATTCTTCGGGAGACACAGCAGCATGGCTTGTCACCAGTGCAAGCTGCAAAACATACCAAATTCTCGTTAGAAAACAAGCATGGAAATCAATCAAAAAGAACAAAAGAAAGATTGCAAAGCTTACAGCAAGAAAAGCGAAAATACGCAGGAGATGGATCTCCATAGTTAAGCTGTGGATTAAAACAGAGGATCAATCAAAACAGAAATGCAGAGATAATTTGTGTTCGAAAGAGAGGAGGCTTGGTGGGAATTTATAAAGGCTTCATTAATTGCTTCAACTGCCACAGGCTCACTTACTTTGACGACATTAATGGCAGCTGGGACAGGTGGAGACGAGATACAGAGGTGGGCAGTGCAGATGTGGCAGAGACAAGACAACGGAAAAATCAGATTTGCATTGTTCATTGTGTGACGGAAAACATGAACATAAGTGTTCGCTCACACTGAGGAGAAGAAGATACGGACATAATAACTAAACAACTACCAAAATTTATGAGAGTTTAGTGGGAGTTGAGAGTCGTCATCTTTCATAACCAGTTTATACCAAATGTTGACTTCAAGGTGGCAAGGGGTTGGGACAATAATGGTACGTGCATTCTATACTTATAGCTACTACCATTACAAGTTGATTAATTAACCCTACATACTCTTTTTTTTATCGTGTTATTATCTGCCGACAAAGCAATTTTGATCGATCTTTAGATCAATCAAGAGTTAATTAAAATTGTTATGTCAGTACTATGTAACAAGAAATGTTATATATACTTTTTATTTTTATTTTTATTTTTTTTCAAAATATAGTTCTTAAATGATGTATCGCAATCCCATGGTAACACATTTTATAAAATAATGAATTACATAGGATTATGACACATTATTATAATTTGGAGACCATATTTTGGAGGAAAAATTTAGGAAGTGCAAAACTTCTCTTTAATTATCTCATGATACTGATGTGACACTTTTAATTAATCATTAAATAAATTTATATTTTTAAAAAAAGGCTTGAACATGTTTTTGTCATATGTAGGGGTGTCAACCTGGTTTTAGTTCTCGGTTATTGGCCAAAACTGAACTGGAATTGGGGTACCCCGGTTCCTAATTTTGGGAAATTGAAACCGGATCCCGATTAATCAGCCGATTCGATTGTACCCGATTATCTAAAACGGTTTTTCTAACAAAATTGTATTTTGGGCCTGTTGAAACCAATCCCCAACCAGACTTATAAAATTGCAATACAAAATAAACAACATTTGGATATCCATATCATAAATATGTTTCCTTTTACTTGTAATTTATCTTTTCCTTTCCTTTTTCCTAAAGATTATATATATGAATTAATCAATCTAAATTCTTTGATGACGAGGGCGTGCATGCATTCTCAACAAAAAGCACGCCTACCATCATTTGTTTTTCATTTTAACAAAAATTCAGAATTGCTAGAAGATACCCAGAGATTTCCCAGAATAGAATATTAGAATTAAAATGAAATTAATTCTCTTTGGTATCCAACTAAAACCAAAAATTTCCTTTGATTTACAAGTTTGTCCATCTCTTCAAGTAGAAAAAGAGAAATGAAAATGGAAACTGAGAAAGTCTGAAATTGAAGGAAGCGGAATGTAATGTAAAATGAGAAAGAAAGAGACGGCTAAAACTAAACCACAAAATATTAATATATATTATTATTTTAATAAGTAATAATATATATTATATTATTATATATTATTAAATATAACTGGTGCCCTGGTTACCCGGGTGCCAAAACCTAAACTGGAATCAGGTACCCAATTTTTGGTTTTTTCCAACTAGAACCAGAACCGATTCCCTAGTTTCTAGGTGTCCTGGTTTTCCGGTTCCGATTCCGATATTTTGACACCCCTAGCCATATGTGGTTTAACTACTTTATTTTTATCTACCTAGGTTTTATTTTGTATCACAGATGATACCTCTCGTCTAACTTTTTTTTTTTTAAAAAAAATGACAGAACACCATATCAACCCAAAATAAAGCTGACATGTGGCAGTGAGTAATATTAAAATTTTTAAAAAACATAAAAAAATATAAAAACTAGAACAAATGTGTGGCTGATCAGCCACCATCAGAAAGCAAAATGGGGTGGCCGAAACCACCCCATTGGCCAATGTACCACATTTAAATATTGTTCAATAAAAATGCATTTTCTAACAATTCTCTTAAATCCAATGTATATGGCTGGCAGGCGGGCGGGGCCTTCAATTGATTTTGAGCATACGTTTTGTTATCACCATCAACAATCTTATAACGAGTGACATGACATGAAATTTTCAAACTCTAAAATAGCACAACAAAACAAAATCAAGTGGGATATATCCTACAACAAATATTGTTCCCCCATTTTTACTGCCTCATGGCCTGATAAAGGTGGGGACCTTGAATCATGTGTTGAAGAATAATTGCATATTGCTTGAATAAGACCTTAGGTATGTTTATAAGGAATTGACAACTCTTTTCCTATTAAACCGATTTTATGAGATGAGTTAGGCTCACAATTTTTTTATAGTATCAGAGTCTAACACACGACAAATGAGGCTTAAAATACTTACATTGTGACAAGAACCAGAAAAAATACTAGCCTGTACGGCTGTACCTGAGTGAGAGACCTTGGGCATGCATATTTTAAAAAAGGAATGGACAATTCTTTTCTATTTATGAGATGAGTTAGGCCTATAAATTCCTTCATCATCTTCCTTCTTAATGCAAATTTAAGTCATTTAGTTGAAGATAACATTAAATTGAGTGGTTTTTCTTGTTTGTTTGTTTGGTTTTTTTTGGTTTTTTTTTTCATTTACACCTAAATCTAGATAAGGAGAAAGAAAGTTCCGAAATAAATGAATCAATAATTCATGGGAACATAATATTACTATACTGTACTTTTGCTTCTCGGAGAAGGATCCTCTCCATTTCATTTGAAATGGAGAGTATAAGTTAGTTGCTTTTTGAGGGTATTTTTGTCCAAATAAAAAATAAAAAAACCCTAAAATGACAAAATTACCCTCTAAAAACAACTAACTTGATACTCTCCATTTCAAATGAAATGGAGAGGATCCAAGTCCTTGCTTCTCATGCTCTGAATGTCGGTTGAAGTTGGACTTTACGCTTCCCTTTCTTCTCAAGTTTGCAAGGGAAGTAAATGGGCCATAAAGAGGGACTATCCTCATCCCCACCATGAACCTTTTAAAATAAAAAAGTTAAATAAATATTTTTGAAAAATTTGACCAAGCATATAGCTAGGATGGTCTAGCTCCTTTTCACTATTTACGGTCCATAATAGATTTGATGTACTTTCGTGAACTTGAATTCCTGATCACATAAATATGAAAGAACAAATTTCATTATTTTATGGTGTATATAAAATATCAGGAGGCTTAACAATGGGGCCACTTAGTATTATAGTGTTGATTGTAAGTGGTATCTGCCTGCCTTATCTCATTCATCAACAAATTAATAACACCCATCAACCTCCTAATTAACTACAAATAAATAAATAAATAAATAAAACATCCATCAACCTCCTCATCAACAAAGAACACCCACTAAAGAAGCTATCAAAAGGGACCATTTGCTATACTTTTGACTTTGTGGGTTTTTTTTTTTAGTTAAACGCTCATTATTCTCCAATTTAAATGTTTAATTTTTTTTTTCTCACATAAGTTTGAATGTAATTTGTTTTGGGCTAAAATCAGATATAGTACTTCCGTTCAAGATGTCTATAAAATTAACGGAAGTTTACGTCAACCTAATAAAAAACTGACACATGGCCATATGTCATATTAAAAACTAAAAATTCATTAACAATTAAAAAATATAAAAACTAAAAACTAAAAATATTAAAATAATTAAAAAAACTCAAAAGAAAAAGGAAGGTGAGCCACCCTTTAAGCAAAATGGGGTGACCCACCATCTCTTTGAGAAAAATGGGATGGCCGGCTAAGGAGGGTAGTAGAGCAGCCTCCTATGGCAAGCCAATCTTAAAGGTGGTTCGGTCACCCTCCCAATGCCCTTAGCCCTTAAGGTTGGTTTGGCACGAAAGAATGTTGGCCCCTTATAGTGGGCCATGGAGATAGTTTTGCAACCCCAAGTGGCCAATTCGATATATATATATTTTTGGCATTTTGTGTGTGGTGGATATTCTACTGATTAGGGAACATGATCCTCTACGGTTCATTTGAATTGGACAATATACAATTAGTTACATTTAATAAGTATTTTGTATTTTCACTTTTTGAAAAAATAAAAATATCATTCCGATATAAGTAATTGAATATTCTTTAGTTCAAATAAATCGAAAAGGATCCTAATTCACTGATTAGGGAAGCAAAAAAACTTGATTATCAGTGGTCATCAAATGTGATGTGTAAGTGTAATAATTACTCTAAAATAATGCTTATTAAAAATTTCATTTTATGGAGCACTTTCGGTCTATCTCACAATTGATATTGATAAATTGACATTCAACTCAAGGTCTCCAAAGGTGGAAAAGTGAAACCACTAAGAAGTATTTGCAAGTTGACCATGGAATTTACTCAAAACCCATTTTGGTGTACCGTCGTTTTTATCCATTTCAGTTCCAATTTAATTTGACTTAGCAAACTACGTAAATATATATAAAAAAAAGGGTTTCCTTTAAAGTTATAAACTTTTACGAGAACTTATGTTTACAACTAATAGACATTCTATTCATCTTCTTATCTTTCTCTCTTTTATATAAGAGTGCATGTAACAAAAGTTTTCTTGAGTGTTTTCTTTATCTAGTTTAGTGTTGGGAATTGTGCCCTGAATCCCAGTAATTTTATATTTATGATGAAATTCAATGTTTGTAATGAATATAAGTTTTATTCACGGATTAAATCATTTTGAGCATATGGCAAATAAAATATATTTTACATGCTTATATTATCAAAAGTTTATCATATTTGTTATGCATGTGAAAGGTTTTAAGATTATATTGAATATGGCTATGGGTGTGAGTAATGTAGTTATTACACAAGCTCTTAGTCTATAATCCTAGTATCCTTAAATATAGAAAGTTTGCAGTCGGTAAATGGAAGTGGACATTTCATTTTGAGAAATAATATTGTTGCACATCGAATTGTGGTGATATACCTTGATTTGTTGGGATCTATTGTGTAAAATTCAAAAATAATTCTTTTACGCATTGGAAAAACAAATAAATCCTCAAGATCTTTATCTTCAAGAGAACCATGGCCATATTTAAACACAACATATAATTTAGTGTTACTTACATATAACTTCGTATGTTAATATTGATTCTAATGCTCGAAGTAAGCTAGATGCTAAATCTAAAAAGTGTGGGCAATCAACTGTGGTATGGGTAGCATGACAACCACCCTAAAGGATTATCACAAGAAGGTGTGGGCAATCGACTGGGTGGTCTTCACCAAGGGAAGTCCCTATCATGGTAGTCTGGATAATATAAAGCTCTTATCGTTTGATATAAACCTTGAGTAGAACTCACTAATCCTCTAGTAGCAGTTTATTTTTTGGTTGCTCCATTCATTTATCAATATTCACTGACTTAATACTAGCATTTTGGTCCAGCCTATTTGTTGCTTCCTCCGTAACTCGACTACAAAGTCAGGTAACTTATTCGATTCCATACTCGACGAACTTCATCCAATGCCAAACTCAACATGGTGACCAGATCTGATATCAAACGATACAAATCGTAGGTAGAACTTACCTTTGAAAACCAGCTTGTAAGGGAAGGGTGCTTAAGAGGTTATATATACATGGTTAAAATTAGACTTAACCCATATATATAGGACACTAGGATCGTAACATTTTTTTTTTTTTTTTTTCTGGGCAAAAGACATAGTATTGATGATTTTTCTTTCTATTATTCTTATCAGCCCTATGCTGATTCTAGATAAAAAAAAAAAGTGATATGGCTTACTTGACTTTATGTGTATTTCAATTAAACTTGGAGATCTTGAAATGGGCTAATGAAACACTTGAGGTTTTATCGTGTGTTAAAAAGTTCCATCTAAAATTAAATTCTACAATATAGACGGGATCAATCTTGAGACACCCCATAGTGTCTTGTATTATATTAATTGACCCTGAGATG
This sequence comes from Carpinus viminea, assembly GCA_013348765.1. Lineage (NCBI taxonomy): Eukaryota > Viridiplantae > Streptophyta > Magnoliopsida > Fagales > Betulaceae > Carpinus > Carpinus viminea. The sequence goes on along the minus strand of CP054670.1, from coordinate 9,597,931 downwards.
AAGTCTTACTATATTCGCCAATTTAAAACTACAGTTGTTGTTTGATTTATTGTGGAATTGAAGGTTATAACATCCTTTAATTTGCTAGTGAGGTTGGGTCCTTTTTATTACAAAATCTATATTTCAATGCAGACAAAGATTTGCAGCAACTAACATTTTTCCAGGTCATAATGAATCTATTGCAGAATGTTCTCATTGTGATGCCATTGTACCTCCTTGTACATCTTGTCAAATCTTTGTTGTTTTACTTCAGCAGTTTGATCCCTTGTTGAATATGTGTAAACAAGGTTTTTCCTCCAGTGCTCCTTCAGGAAATGTTTCTCCATGGTCACATTGCAATGGCTGCAAATCAGCTTGGCAGTTCAGAGATATGTTCCCTGCAGCCATTGCCAATAGTGATCCATGCTAATGCAAATCCAAAGGGGCACCAGAAATTGTCCAGCCCTCACTGTGAGACACATGTAAGATACAAGTGTCAAATAATTTATTAAGTGATTTTATTTATCTCTTCTTATTAGTTTAACCTTGATTCCGTCAATTCATCTCCATTTAAATTACATATTTTATGTGTTAGGCATCACCTATTAAAAATGAGTTTGAACCTACATGTGAGGTGAAGTATTAAAGTATTGATTAAGTGATTAAATTTACTTCTTCCTCTTAGCTTAAGATTTTGGAATAACTGATAATTTAATAATAAGTTTATGCACAATGACCCCTAGCTAAGAGTAGGGACAAAAATACAAACTTTCCTTACATCAGCTGCAGTATCTTCAAACTGAGGTGGAGGAGGTGGGGCAGTATAAGCAGTAAAGTTAGCTAAGAACACCCTTTTTCCAGCATTCTTGTGGGGTTTGTTTGTACTTAATTGGCAAAGCAGTATTGGTGGGGCGGTTGCGTAAGAAACAGTTCCCTTGGGGATCTTTGGGAAATATAATTCCAGCTCAGGGACTAAAAAAAAGTGGCCTCGATAACAATATTTTCCAAAGTGGAATCTACCCTAATGAACTTTTCCTTGGTGACATGACTCGACTTTCATGTAAAAATGAAGGAACCTAACTAGCTAGCTGTGACTCTAAATGCTTAAAAATAGTCATCAGGAGGAGCCATCAGCCGTCGCCCACTATATATATCTAAGAGGGGAAACTCACAAGTACAATTAGTTTGTTTATGATATCATTAAACCACCATCATTAATCATCGGCTATATATATTCTTATTATATTCATCAATCATTGTGGTTTTGTTCATTACTCATGAATTAGCTACAGTGCTCCAATTCAATTTGCTTGGTTTTTGTTCTAGTGTGCCCCTTTAGGCCTGGTGGCCTTAAGCATGTGTAGAGACTATTATTGGGCTAATTAGTATGAATCAAAGTCAAAAAGCATTTATTATGGATTCATGTACTTAGTTTATTGTTTAATCTTGTATACGAAACTCCCACAAAACGACATTCAACAATCTTGTCAATAGTTGATGAACTTGAGCTCATTCAATCAGTACCTCTTCACAAAGATTTCGATTCTATGATCTTCACTCGATCTTGATAGTGATAGCTCTTAAACAAAACGTCCATTTTGGTCGTGATATATATATATATATATATATATATATATATCTATATGTGTGTGTGTCAATTTGATTCTTAAAATTCAGAAAGTTACAAACAAGTTGTTGAATAATTTTAAAACTTATGATTATGTCCTTCAATAAATCAAGAATGCATTGACAAAACAATCATATTTGACATGGCAAGGGACTATCGGACATGCTTTGCAAATAGTATGCGAACATACGTAGAAAGAACACCAAATGTACTCCGTTGGGTGAATAATACGCGGACGTACACCCCTATATGGTAGCTTTTCTTTTTTTCTTTTTCTTCGGCCTTTTCTTTTTATTTGGGATTGTTTTATTTTAATAAAACATGGGCCAAGAGATTTATTATCTAAGTAGCTTATTATTTGGAGATGTGATTGGGTTTAGGAATTAAAAGAGCTTTGGGCTCTTGGATTTGATTCCTAAAGGCTTAAGCAATTAAAAGAGCTTTGGGCCCCTAGATTTAATTCCTAAAGGCTTAAGAGAATTAAAAGAGCATTGAGCCAATGGGATAAAACCCAAGCTCAAGACTTAGGCTTCTAGAAAGTAGGGTTAGGAGAAGACTAGAGGCACATGGGCCAGCCACAAGGGGAATTAATTCCCCTTGTGTCTAATTCTCCCATTTCTACTAGGACACTAAAAAACAAATGGTGATAACTATGAAGAATAAATATATTGAAGAGCATTTATGAAATTGATAGTGAGTTAATTTATTTCTCCAATGTTTCGTTTATTGAATGTATTGTGATTAAGGAGAATCAGATGCCGTAGTTTATAGCTGCTAAAGTACCGTACTTCGGCATAAAAAAAAAAAAAAAAACTTTCAAATGATCCAATTGTTGGGTTGGAATATTCATCAGCTAGCAAAATGTCATGAAGAAAATAGCTTATTAACAATTTGATTTATAAAAGATATCCTCTTCGAATCACAGAAAAGGGTTTGGACAAAATGTGCTTTAAATCATGGAAAAGTTACATCCCCACAACTGTCTAATCAAGCTTTGAAGTGAAGTGATTAAATCATAATCATATATATAAACTTCTATAGGGCTCGTGAAATTTTAAAAAAGGAAAAAAAAAAGTTGAAAGGAAATGGAGGAGATGACCCACACTGATTCTGTCTCTTATACAGCTGCTAGCTCATCAATGGTGGGGGTGGAAGAAATATTTCTCTCATAAAAAGCTACATTCTTTCGTCAAGCTTTCAAGAGATTGATTTCTATTATTTATTTATTTCTTTTATTTGTTATTGATTCAACGTGTCTCTATCAAAGAGATACATCATATTTGCACAATGATTCTTGATGGAATATAAAGTGTTATTGTGTTGTTTAAAAAAAGGCTTTTTAAAAGCTTTCATTGGAACTTATTTAATAGGAAATATGCAATCATTAGGGAGAGAAGAACCCACAAAAGTTTCCATGTGGACAAAGTCCTACATCGACAACAGCATGATCTAAGTAAACCTATTTATAAGTAGATTCTTCAACTTCACATTAACGAGGTGAAATTTAGGAGAAATTTTATTAACTCTTTCTAAGCTTTCGTGATTTTTTCAGACACTTTTAATGTTCAAAAATTTTTACTTTGATGTATTGAACTTTTGTTTTATTTCAAATATCCTCATTGTCATTAAATATTGCAGTTAAATTAAATAGAAAATGAGAAAAATAACTAAGGGTATTTTAATAATTTCACACATTTTCGTTAAATTTAACAGAAAATCCTAACAGAATGGGGAAAGTGAAAGAAAATCAAAATTTGATACACAAAAGTGAGAAATTTTGAACGTTGAGGGGTATTTACAAAAATCGCGAAAGTTCAGGGAGGGTTAGTGAAGTTTTCCTTGAAATTTATTACTCCAACAAGCATGCGTCTTTGAAAAATGATTAAAAAATGTTTGTTAATAATAAATAAAGACTACACTTACAATAAATAACTAAATAAAAGTCCACAATTAAAATAATTAAGGCTGAAATATTATATCTTCTTCATTCCATATGGTTTATTAATGTACTTCGATCTATTGATCATGCGTAAGTTTTGCATCCAATTGATATAATTAATTACTTCCATCCACTTGTTGAAACAATTCATACAATAATTGTATGAGAATAAGTGGACACACAGAGATGTGATTAGAGAAAGAGACAGATAAGTATGTGAGGTCATCTTCTCATGTACATCTCATGTGACTAATTTCTGTTAATAATTTTAATATAAAGTAAACGAGAACAGCTTGTTACAATAATTGAATAGCACAAATGATGTATTAGAAAAATTAGAGACCAAAGAATATTATAACCAGAGAAAGTGTGTATATATTTTAATCTTAAAATAATGAGCCAATTTCACTATAAGAAAACGTTTTCAAATTTATTGGAATAATGTCTTCAAAGGAAGTTATTTTTCAGAAAAATGTATTCTGCTAAAAACATTATTTCTATGTTTGGCACTTACGAAAAATCACAAATATTTCTTATATTGTCATTCAATCGTATGAACCAATAAATATCAATTTTTATTCACCATATAAAAATATTAATACAATGAATTAAAAATTAACCTAAAAATTTGAGTTCTGGTGATGGTTATGGTGGTGAGCTGGCGGTGCCTTGATGGTAGTCTAGGGTCACTTGATGGTAGTAAATCAAAGCTACTAACGTCGAAAACATGTAGAGTAATGTCTTGGTAAAGTGGGGGAACACATGTGTCATTATTTTCCACTACCTATGGAGTTCAAGTATTAATGCATCGTGGTATAGTGAGAAATTGAATTTGTACACACTAGAATTTACAATTATTTTATTAATTTTAGAAGACTCTAAGAATTATAGGGGTGCCAATGCGGGCGGTTATTACCGTTATAACCGCCAACCGCCTAATATAACCGCTTATAATCGCTAACCGCTAACGCTAGAACTTTAAGCTTAGCGGTTATAGCGTACTAACAATTACCGCTAATCGCTAACCGCTTTTATATACTATATTTTTATAATTATAAATATAATAATATACATATAACATAAATCAATTGATCATTAATGATTAAATCACATTTTATTTTAGATAATTAAATCACAATTTAAGTGTTAATATATTATCACTATAATTTATATGATTATAAGTATGCAAGTTTATGCTAATATAAGTTAAAAGGGTAGCAAAATCTATCTCAATTCTCAATCAAAGAGAGAGGTAAAACAAAACTAAATTGATTCATAAAGTTCATATTCTACAATAATTGAACTATTAAGACTAAAGGATCTTAAATTTGATTAAGTAAATATGATTCATAATTTAAATCATTAATCTTATTATCTAATTTAATTATTATTTATTAAGATCATATGACTATATAGTATATAATATCAAATTAAATAATTGATATTAAATTCAACAATATGATACTTATAACAATAATTAAAGTATTAAGATTAAATGGATATCAAACTTGATTAAGTAAATATGATCAATCATTTAAATCATTAATCCTATTATCGATTTAATTATTAAGATCATATGATATGACTATAATATCAAGTTAAGTAATTGATATTATATTCAACAATGTGATACTTAATTACTTATAACAATAATTGAAGCATTAAGATTAAAGGACATCAAACTTGATTAGGTAAATATGATCATAATTGAAATCATTAATCCTATTATGTAATTTAATTATTAAGATCATAATATCATATAACTATATAATATCAAATTAAGTAATTGATATTAAATTCAACAATATGATACTTATAACAATAATTGAAGTATTAAGATTAAAAGATATCAAACTTGATTAAGTAAATATGATCATAATTTAAATCATTAATTCTATTATGTAATTTAATTATTAAAATCATATGATATGACTATATAATATCAAATTAAGTAATTGATATTAGATTCAACAATGTGATACTTAATTACTTATAACAATAATTGAAGCATTAAGATTAAAAGATATCAAACTTGATTAGGTAATTATGATCATAATTGAAATCATTAATCCTATTATGTAATTTAATTGTTAAGATCATAATATCATATGTCTATATAATATTAAATCAAGTAGTTGATATTAGATTCAACAATGTAATACTTATAACAATAATTGAAGTATTAAGATTAAACCATCTCAAACTTGATTAAGTAAATATGAATTGGGACAAAAAAAAAAAACACAAAAAAAGCCCAAAAAAAAGCCCAATTTTGAAAAAGCGGTTAGCGGGCGGTTACCTATTACACTAACCGCTAACCGGCCGGTTAACCGCTAACCGCTAACCGTTAGGTGGTTAACGGTTACGGTTAGTGAAATCTACTAACCGTTAGGGCGGTTACGGTTAGCGGTTATTGTTACTAACCGCTAACCGTAACCGCATTGGCACCCCTAAAGAATTATAGATAATATTGGAAAAAACAGTCACAAGTGTTTCTTGTTAATAAAATTGAATAATAACATCAACTGAGCGGCCGAGCCATCCTTATTGTCAAGGACAAATCTAGAAATTTTTATTGGAATAAGCCAAAGCATGAATAAGAAATATATTAAGATTGATGATTAAATTAAGGGCAAAATTCAGTTTACCCCCTGAAGTTTCAAGGGTTTTTCAATTTGAACCCCAAAGTTTTAAAATTGACAATTTACCCTCTTAGAGTTTCAAAAACTTACAAAATAAACATTCTGTTAAGTTTTTCCGGCAACTTGGATGGAATCCCACACACGTGGGTCTCACGTGACTGATTAACCCTTTTTTTTTTTTCAATTTTGCCGTTAATCCTTAATCACACGTCGTTGTTTTGAAGAGAAGCAACCAAGGCTTTTTTTTTTTTTTAATTTTTTTGAATAACCACCAAGGTGCTCCTAGACATTGGTTGGCCATGTGATGAACGATGGACATCACATCGTCTCCCCTATCGACCGACAAGCCACCATGGATTTCCTCAGCGCCACGATGAGAACCGCAACCAGCGAGAGCTGGTTTTGCTCTTCCTCCAAGCTCTTCCCTCCCTTCCCCTCCTTCCCACCACACCCACCTCTCTTCGTCACCATCACATGCCCTGTCATCCCCTCTCTCTCTCTCTCTCTCTCTCTCTCTCCAAGTGTGTGTGAGTTTCTTTATCTGCAAGTGTTTGTGTTTATTACTCCAAGAGTGAAGGCTTTCAATTCTGAGGCTGTGTTTGTTTTTGGTTTAATGGGTTTTGTTGGGTTGCATTCAAGTTGGATTTTTGAAGTTAACAACTTCTTTTGAACCTGTCGAAGTTGGCCAACTGGTTTGTTGGGTTGCATTCAAGTTGGGTTGCATTCAAGAAAGGTGAACACTTCCTCTGTTACACTCTGTTTATGGAAACTAAAACAGAGGAGGTGGCATTTTTCTGTCTGGACGTGCAATGACATCATCATTTACAACTCACATCTGTACCTGTACCACCATGTCTGCACTTATTCTAAGTAAGTGCCATTTTTCTGTTGGCATAGTTTCATTACAGTTAATTATTTTTTGCCGTTTGAAGCCTGCATCATTACCATATCCAAGTTTTCTCTTCAAGTGAATCAAGCCACTGAAACAATAGGACACTTGTAACTCTGGCCTTGCTAATTTGAGCAAGATGGTCCAGCCACGTCATATTCAACAAGAATACCTTTTTGTTTATCCAACAAATTGATGAAGATCAGGACAACATCTTATCTTTAGTATTTTATTTGAATTAGGTTTATTTGTTAGTCTTTTATTCTATTTTATCTTTAAAGTCTTTTATTTGAATTAGGTTTTTTTGTTAGTCTTTTATTTGGTTTAGTTTTCTTTCGTAGACTTCTAAACTGACTTTATGTCATTGTTATCTTAGGACTAGGAGTCTTGGGGCTATAAATAAATGCTTAGAGCCCTAAGAATGGGGTAGTTGTTTTATTTATTGATATTGATTAATGAGAATACTTAGAGTTGAGTTTATTCCTCTTTTTCCTTCAAAATGCTAAAAAGTATCTAAATTTTCAAGAAGAGTTCTTAGATCATTGATAGTCTCAAGATCTAAAATTATCTATCCGCTGCGTATTTGTTGTTCTTCGCTGCAGCCCACTAAGTCGCACTGCATCAGTTGGTATCAGAGCTCAGTTTTCTTTCCATGAATGGGGAGGGGCAACCGTCTAGCAGACATGAACAAGGTGTACGTGCACATGAAGACAACATGTAAGGAGCAACCGGCGATTTGTTTGCGGCACATGGAGGAGAAATTTGGTGGTCTAATTGTGCCTAAGAAGGGGCATGCGCGCACCCAACACGGGGTCCCTACCAATCAATTAGCCGACATGGATGGTCCGAACGTTCGTCGTCGTCAACCAAGACCGCGTTACGCGGGGACGGAAGACAAACTTATCGCTGAAACTCGACGATACATGGAGGAGCAATTCATGGTTTTGGGGGATCAAATCAGAGCCCACACTACCCAATTTTCTAACATGGGTGGTCACAATGGGGATGGATCTGGAGACCCTTCTGAGCGGATGGACGCCGTACGGACTTATGCCAATCAATGGGGAAACGGATTCAAACTTAATATTCCAAAATTCCAAGGGGATCTACAACCTAAAGAATTTCTGAATTGGGTGTTGGCTGTTGAAGAGGTTTTTGAACTCAACGGGGTACCCGATGAACGACAAGTCTCTTTGGTAGTACACACATTCTGGGGAAGAGTTGCTGCGTGGTGGCAACAACTGAAGCAAAGTAGAGTGCGGCAAGACCAATTGAAGATCAATAGTTGGGAAAAACTATTGAAAAAGATGCGAGTCGCTTTCTTGCCCTATAAGTATACCATGGGTCGACAGTCATAAAATTGGAGACATGGATCTATGGCTGTGACAAAGAAAAAAGAAAATTCCTACAAAAAAGAGGTATTTAGGGAAACATGGAGTGAAGTGAAGAGTCCAAGACAGGCCAATTGGGCTCCTACTTGCCAACTACAAATCCATAAACCAAATCCATATTCTGTGGAGGAGGAAATAGAATCTGTGGATAGAGAGTTTCAAGAATCCGAATTCATTGATGAAGAATTTGAGCATGAATGTATTAAAGAAGAAGATCGTTCACAAGGGTTTGTAGATTGGGATTCTCCACCAACCTACGATGATGATGTCAATGAGAAAGATCCAATTAAAGAACCTTTGGCATCCAACTTAGAGGAAGAGTACGAAGAAGATGGGTTTTTTCCCATGTTTGGCGGGCTCTACACAGATGAAGATGACTAATTGGAAGATAAAGAGCCCACGGATGACTTCACCGATTATGAAGAAGATGACCAAGGGGAAGGGGGAGCAAAAAATAGACAATATTATGAGTCAATGGGGTTGTGTGTTATAGATCCAAATATGATTGAAGGGTCTCCAAATAGTCATGCCCATTCCCGCCCCCTATTGGACTGTAGTTTATTCTGTTTACGAAACTTTTTCTACTTTAACCCCCCTTCTTTGGAGGCCTTAGCTTGTTTGATGAGTTGAGTAATTTTTTGACTTATTCTCAACTATTCTAAGGATTGCTTTGTTCCTCTTATTTTATTTTATTTATTTATTTGTAATTTTCCCTTTTCTTTCTCCACATTGAGAAGTAAAAGAAAAGAAAAGAAAAGAAAAGAAGTTAGAGGAGTAACATTGAAAGAAAAAATCATGCCGCAATCTCATTCAAGTGAGAGATTTCCACTGCAAATTTTTGTACTTTTGTTGATAGCATGTTTTGACCTAGTAAACAATGAAATTGAAAATTTTATGTAGATTTCAAGATTATAACCCTTGCAATAAGCTTTCCACTACATCACGTAGCATCAAGGTTTTTATTTTATTAGTTTTTTTTTTTTTTTGGTGGGGGGAAGGGGTGGAGTGTAGTGACCCAAATAATTAACTAGGCATAAGTAACTTAGTTAAGGGGATGAATTTGGGCTTTGGGTCACTAAAACCACTTAAGGGGCAATTTGGACGGTAGCATGGACGTACGCTAGGTCAAGCAAACGTATGCTGCTATTTTTAGTGTGGACATACGATGGAGGACCATCGGACGTACACTCTACAACTAGTACAGTGGATGTACGCGGGACCACCAGACGTATGCTATTTTTTGGAATACCCTCTGCTTAATACCTAAAATGTACGAGACACCCTTTGGACCGCTGTACAATAGTACCAGACATACGTTAGGATTGGATGGACATCCACTACTTTAAAGAGAGTTGGTAGTAGCCCTTTCCTTTAAATAGCCCCTACCCCCTGTGTTTTCTCATGCCTCTCTTCTCCCCCAGGTTGCTTGTTGACCGTTTTGTAAGTGTTTTGTGAGTGCTTTGTGTGTTTCGGTGCTACCGGAGAAGGAATTCTTAAGGTTTCGCTTCAAGGAGGTAACGTTCGATTACCTAACTTTTTATTATGTCGTTATGCTGCTTGATTGTTGTTTTGTGTAGCTAGTCATAGTTTTAGCTTTGTTAATGCTTTGAATCTTGTTTAGGTTAACGTTTTGTTAACTTAGATTGATTTTGTTGCATGGAGGTTATATTATGAGTTAGGAGGCCTTAAGGAGTTTTTAATAGCCTTATGAGTCAGAGAATAGGCGAACAGTGGAGAGAAAATGAGGTTCTCTTTTAAAACCTCCGAGCGGAAGTACAGTCTTGAGACCAGATGTATGTATGGCCTAAAGTGTCACAACAAACGTACAACCCCGAGCCCGGACGTACGGTTAGAGTGTGACAGGGGAACTCCATTTTTACTAGTTGTTTCATAGCTCCCGTTTTCCTTATTCTAAGCTGTTGTGAGGTAGAAGTAGGACTAATAAAAGGTTTTTCACAGATTTGGAGAGCCCGGATCAATTGGATTACTCAGCGACGCTATTCAACCTAGGTGAGTTTTAACTCACATAATGCTTAATGTTATTTTACATACACTGCACGTTTATTTTGTGTACTAAGAAAATATGCATATTTACAACTCTCACTATTTATACTTGTTGTATATGAACTCTAGCATTTTGAAAAAAATGTTGTGTTGAATATATTAATAAAGTGAGACTTGTAAAAAGAACATCATGTAAAATATAGACAAGATAATTTGTATCGTATGACATGATACACTGGTACGTGCGGTATATTGGCAATGGGCTTACTATATATGTTAACTTTATGGTAAAATGTGTGAATTATATAAGCCTTAGATCCAATGGTTATTCATAGCCGGTGTGGCCTTAACGGGCGGTCACTATAAGATGAACATCATTAGCAGTGTGGGCCACCAGAGGTTGGACTCAATTGTACCACTAGTGTTATGTACGGTAGCTGTGCAATGGCTAGGGCACCAACATTGTACTACAGGTCTCTCGAGATAATGCCAACTCTGTTGAGAAGGGATAATATCTCAGTTAGATCATGCTGTTGAACTATAATTGTTATTTTGTATCATATGCACATATTATATATATCTATATCACTCGTAATATAAACTGCCATGATGGAACTGTCATATGTTTTACAAAAATATCCGAGTTCGTTACTAAACTGGCATATGCATTATTTATGTTAAAATCGCTAAGTTTTAGACTTACCCCATTTATTTATGTTTCTCTCATCATTACAAATATTTGCGCGGTTTAGCTGCCCTAGGAGACAATGTCGTCAGAGCCGACTTGGGTGATTGCATAGGATCTGATTTTGGTCATTTTTTAGGATGTAGATCCTATTTGACTTAGGGCTATGTGGGAAGATGGAAGAACTGCTTGTGAGGATATGATCGAGATTTTGATCTCATTAATCCAACTTAAGCTTAGATCTAGGCTCCGATCCGTTGATCTGTTGATCCTTTTTGAGAACAATGTTATTATGTTATTTTGGTTTGTACCCCCTACTTGATGATGGACTGATGACTAGTACATTTGATGGTTATCTATGTGATGATGATGTTATATTTTCTTTGGTGCATGTTGTGTGAATGTCAATTTATTATATCTTATTCCCATAATTTTAGTAAAGTCTTTCGCTATAACTTTCTCATTACGATGACAAAGGTTGAAATCCCTAAGTTTTGTCCTGTAAGGGATAGGGCTGGGAGGCGAGCCATGGGATCAATTACTAGTTAATTGATTTGTCCATCGAGGTCGTCACAATTGGTATCAGAGCTTTTATGCTCTGAAAGACTATAGGATAAAGGGAAAGAGAACGTAGGCCATGATCACACTAGAGATTAGGCTAGATAAACGGTTAGGACTTAGCCTTTAGATTTGGTTGCTTGGTTATAGAAGAGTCAGTCCTAACTCTGCTATTCGTTGCAGAGTATGCCCTGAGGGTAATGTTCATCCTGAGCTGATGGATATCCCTATGTATGGAATAGCACCCTCGGGAAGTCAAGTGATGGACGTAATTGACCAGTTGGTGTCGGCCTTAAATCGTGATAGGGTCGCAAGACAGCTAGTTAAAGGGACTGGATGTTCTTTAAAGGACTTTTGTAGTCATCACTTGGAGAGTTTTGACGGGAGAGGTGATCACATCCACGCAGAGAACTGGCTGAGCGACGTGGAAGAGTTGTTAGCCACTATTGGGTGTACGAATAAGCAAAAGGTGGCTTATACTGCTTACAAGCTGGCATGAGAGGCCAAGTGCTAGTGGCAGAACAAGAAAGCTATGCTTGTCGCTGACTTGGGTTCGGATACTGCCATTTCTTGGGACGTCTTCAAACATAAGTTGAATCGGCACTTCTTTCCCCGAGTTGTGCAGGAGGCGAAGGCACGAGAGTTTTTGGAATTGATCCAAGGAGAGGGATGATAGTGATCGAGTATGCTGTAAAGTTTCTACAGCTATTGCGATTTGGCATGTACCTCATCCTGAATGAGGAAAAGAATGCAAAGAATTTTGAGAGGGGCCTGAACTTTCGCATTTGGATCATGATGAGCTGTTTCGACATTCAGGATTTCTCCCAATTGGTTGATCGGGCATCGATCTATAAGGAGAGTCTGAAGGAAAATGCGACTGAGTACGTGGATTAGAAGAGGAGGGCTTAAGGACTTGGTACTTTGGCCGGAGGGGCTAAGCCAACTAAGAGGATGGTGGTGGGAAGTTTTTCACCTTAAAAGTCATAAAGACGTACCTTTGGTAACCCTCCAGTTAAGCCATAGAGGAATCAAATGTTGGAGCTGTACAAGAAGTGTAACCGAGTACATTAGGACCCTATAAGATGGCAACCAAAACTTGCTATTGGTGCGGCCAATTTGATCACTTCAACAAGGACTACATGGGCAAGGAAGCTACTTAGAAACCTTTAGCGCCAGCTTGGGTTTACGCGCTTGTTCTAGAAGAGTCGAAAGGAGGATCGAAAGTAGTGAAAAGTACTGTCTCTATACTTGGATTTGAAGTTTCCGTTTTTTTTTTTTTTTATTCAAGGGCTACCCATTCTTTCATATCTATTATGTTCGTGAGGTTGTCTAGACTTATTGTACAAACTTTGGATTCTAGTCTAGCTGTAACTACTCCTGTAGGGAAAATTGTGGTATTTAAATGTATAGTTTGCGAATGCCCTGTTAGCATTTGTGAAATAGTACCTCTTGCAAACTTAGTTGTTCTCCCTATATTTAGTTACGACATTATTCTTGGGATGGATTGGTTGGCAAGGCACTCAGTGATTATCGACTACACTTGGAAGCAAGTGACGTTTAAGTCGTGGGGAGAAGGAGAAGTGACATATGTTGGATCGCGAGTGAAGTCTCTACCTCTGACGATTTCAGTCATTCAGGCCATAAAGCTTATCATTGGAGAATGGCAAGTGTTCTTGTCATTCACCGTTGCTTTAGCAAGGCAGGAGAAGAAGGACCTACATGACATTCTTGTGGTGTGCGAGTATCTATATGTCTTTTCAACAAACTACTCTAGATTATCACCACAGAGGGAGGTGGAGTTTGGGATTGAGTGTGTGCTAGACACTAATCCTATTTCTAAGGCACTGTATAGGATGACACCATCATAATTGAAGGAGCTAAAGGAATAGCTCCAAGAGCTTTTGGATAAAGGGTTTGTTTGCCCTAGTTCATCACCGTGGGGAGCGCCGGTGTTGTTCGTAAAGAAGAAGGACGGGTTAATGAGAATATGCATTGACTATCGTGAGTTGAATAAGGTGACGATTAAGAACCGATATCCTTTGCCAATGATTGATGATTAGTTAGATCAGTTGCAAGGGGCACGCATGTTTTCCAAGATCAATCTGCGCTCAGGCTATCACCAAGTGAGGGTGAAGGAAGAGGACATTCCTAAGACAGCCTTCAAGACTCGTTATGGACACTACGAGTTCTTAGTTATGTCTTTTGGACTAACTAATGTGCCAGCCGTCTTTATGGACATGATGAACAGAGTCTTTTATGACTACTTGGATCAGTTCACCATGGTCTTTATTGACGATATCATGATCTACTCGAAGATGCTAGAAGAGCACGGGGAGCATTTACGAAAGGCATTTGAGAGGCTTCGGAGGGAGCAGCTCTATGCCAAACTCAAGAAGTGTGAGTTTTGGTTGTATAGCATGTATTTCCTTGGGCACATGATTTTTGGTGAAAGAGTAGCAGTTGACCCGAAGAAGGTGAAGGTAGTAGTGGAATGGACTAGGCCAACTAGCTTGTTCGAGATTTGGAGTTTCTTAGGACTTGCTGGTTATTATCGACGCTTCATCGACAGTTTTTCCAAGCTATTGGGACCACTCATTGCTCTGACGTTATTATATTTATGGTCAAACATGTGAATTATATAGGTCTTGGATCTAATGGTTGCTCATGGCTGGTGCAACCTTAATGGGCAGTCACTACATGATAGACATCATTAGCGGTGTGGGCCACCCTAGGTCGGATTTGGTTGTGCTGCTAGTGTTATGTACAATAGTTATGCAGTGGCTGGGGTACCAACATTGTACTACAGGTCTCTGGGATAGTGCCAACCCTACTGAAAATGGGTAATATCTCGGGCAAACCATATTGTTGAACTATGACTGTTACTTTATATTATATACATATATATATATATATTTCTATATCACTCATAATATAAACTGTCATGATGAAACTGTCATCCGTTTTACAAAAACATCTGAGTTCATTACTAAACTGGCATTGACATTATTTGTATTAAAATCATTAAGTCTTAGACTTACCCCTTTTATTTATGTTTCCCCCATCATTATGAATGTTTGCACGGTTTAGCTACCTTAGGAGAGGATGCCATTAGAGGCGACTTAGGTGATTGCATAGGATTTGATTCGGGTCATTTTTAAGGATATGGATCCTGTTTAGTTTAGGACCATGTGGGAAGATGGAGGAACTGCTTGCATGGATATGATCGAGATTTTGATCTCATTAGCCGTACTTAAGCTTAAATCTAGGCTCTAATCCTTTAATCCATTGATTCTTTTTTAGAACAATGTTATTATGTTATTTTGGTTTGTACCCCTCTACTTAATGATGATCTGATGACCAGTACATTTGATAGTTATCTATGTGATGATGATGTTGTTATATTTTCTCTTGTGCATATTGTGTGAATGCCAATTTATTATCTTTTATTCTTACAGTTTTAATAAAGTCTTCCGCTATACCTTTCTTGTTACTAGAAGAAAGGTTGAAATGCCTGAGTATTGTCCCGTGAGGGATAGGGTTGGGAGGCGAGCCATGTGATCAATTACTAGTTAATTGATTTGCTCATTGGGGTCGTCACATGGGGAGAAAGAGGGAAGGGGGTTGGGGAATTTCACTTACCCTCGAACTATCAAGTATTTTCCAATATTCCCCTAAACTTAAAATTTATAATTTGGCATTCTAGTCTTTCAGCCCCTTTCATTACTCCTTAGTGTTTAAATTTTGGTTAACTTAAATGCTAGCATATAAAATGTCCATTATACCCCCCAAAAAATTATATAAATACAACTATGCCCTTAAATAGAAAAACAAACAAAGTTGAAATGCACAAAAGAATAAGAAAAGAAATCGACCCACGCCCACGCCATAGGTTTTTTGTTTCTCTATTTTTGTTAATTTTTTATTAATAAATTTTCATCTTTTGGTCATTTTTGCTTTCTCCATTCGAATTTAATAGAAATCCTAATGAATGAGAGTGATTGAAAAGATAAGCACTTCAAAAGTTTAGGGGACATTAAAAAATGTTTGATGATTCATGGGTAAATGAAGTTTCGGTTTTTTTTTTTTGCAAGTCTCATTGATAATGTATTTGGAATTAACAACACCTGATTTACTATAAAATAATATATGGACATCCCAACGAATATTTTGCACCAAAAAAAAAAAAAGGAAGAAGAAGAAGAAAGAAAAAAAGAAAAACGTTCTACAATGATCATCAAACCGAGTTCATTGCCAAGATAGGCTTAAACTTGCTCAAGAAAAAGATAGATTTCGAGCAAGAGACCCAAGGAACAATACATCAAAGGCCCATGCATTCCTTTTAGAGAATATTATTAGCCCTCAAACGGGAAACCATGCGCATTTTGCACTGATATTTTTGTCTTTTTATTTTTTTAAAGGACAAAAATATCCCTATAATATAATTAACTAGATATTATCTGGTTCATTTGAACGGAAGAAGATCCTAATTCATTATCAGAGTATATGTCTTGTGTTCGAATCATGTGTTCGTCATTTATATATTATTTCAATTCAATATTTTACGTGTTAGATCTAACATATTAATCATGTGTTAAGGTATCGACTATTAATTAACCCATTTCTATTAAAATAAAGTTTGAGCGCACACATGATAGAGATTGTTAAAGTGTTAATTAAATTTACTCTTTCATATTAATTTAATTTTTTGGGACAAGTTATTATTCCTTTAGATTGATCGTTTTGTTCATCAACTACTCAATATTATTAATTTTCTTTTAAAAATAAATCAACCACTAAAGATATTAAAATAGATATAGAAGTACCAACTAAAAATAAAAAGAAAAATAAAAAGGCATTGGAAAAGAAGACGTCTAACTTCTTCTGAGTTAAGCAGTACTTTATAACCTACAAGTCAAATGATATATATTATATTTTGCCCTATTGCTTTCAAGATTACCCATTTATGAATGTTCATTAATTCTGCTTTTAATAAAAAAGAAAAAAAAAAGAAAAAAAAAAAGCAGCACTTTGAAAAAAAAAACCACTGTTTGAGTAAAGAATTCCTAGTTTAATTAAAACTATGTCAAGCCAATTACACCTTTTCCGTCCATTTGTGAATGTTCATTAATTCTGCTTTTAATAAAAAAGAATAAGAAAAAAAAAGCAGCACTTTGAAAAAAAAAAATAATAAATAAAGCCTGTTTGAGTAAAGAATTCCTAGTTTAATTAAAACTATGTCAAGCCAATTACACCTTTTCCATCCCTAAAGTGCGGTTCAATTAGGGTCATGAAGCGGAAGTCATTGATTTGAATTTCCTTACCCCTTTTCGTCCCCTCTCTTTTTGTGTTCTCTCAAACGTAACGTGACTTTTAAAATAATCATTGAATTTGAGATGATAATTATTGAAACTTAATATGTTGATAATTTTAAAAGTCACGTTACATTTGAAACGAGAATATTAGACTTCACAGTGAAGAATTTTCATATTGATTAAAAGGAGCATTTTAAACGGGTCTAGACTTCACAATGAAGTCACTTTCATCTTTAGACTTTTTTCATTGTGTTTGTCACACTAGACACCATCTTTCATCAGTGATATTTCAGATTATTCATGTCTAAGTGCTTAAAAACTTTATTTATTTAACTACTTCCAAAGTGAATGGCTTTACTTTCTGCTTTCCTTATATACCCCACTTTATTTCATGATGATTAGATTGATTCTATTATAATTATTACAATCCCATTGTATATTTGGCTTAATTATATTTAAATAATTAATTGGAGAGTTTGATATCTAGGATCATTTCCTAATGCTTTCGGTTTGATTATGTCTAATCAAAGGGAAAATCCAAAAGATTGTCAGCTCAACCTTCATATTAGAATACTTTATTAGGCTAAAGTATCACGCGAGTCTTGGTTTTCTATGGACAATTATGGGTGTAATTACTGGTTTTCCCATTTAATTACCCATGCTTAATTTCCCACTAAATAGTTTTCCCATTTAGTCACTTTTTTATTTATTTATTTTCTTCCTCTTCAAATGCCTATTCTAAATTATATAAACATGATCTAAGAGAATGAAATGAATAGCAAACAAGAGACAAAAACAAAGCTAGGTTGCCCTCAAAGTCAAATCATTTTCTGCCATTTGGATTTATAGTGTTTTTTGGTTGGAAATCATTAGCGACTGAAAAATTAATATTTAGAAAAAAAACGTTATACATCGTTGTTATCATTTTAAAATGACAAGTTAATTTAGAATTTTCTTATAATCATTTATGTGTTTCATCTAATAAGTAAGTAATATAATAGTTAGCACCGATAAGTATCTTTATAAACCAATTATTTTATGTGGGCTACTCATATCTTTCCAATATAGTATTGGAGCACTACAAATTTCTTCCTTAAATCCCTGACGTAATCATTTGGACCGCTTTTCTCTGAAGCGTTACACCTTTTCAACATTCTCATCATTAGTTTTTATAGAGGCAACACTACTCCAAGCCTCAAAATTTCAAAGCTTGCTTCGTTGTATTCTTTTGACCTAACAACTAATTAAAGGGGGGCAATAGGAAGCAATGGAATTGTCGTCATTTAACCTCTCGGCTTTTAATTTATATATCAAGATAGAACCACATTAGTACTCCACTACCAATTAAATTTTTATAGTTATCGTAATCATACCAAATAAATTGTTTAATTGATTGGGAGTGTGACGTTCAAAGAGATAGATATGAACTTACTCTTCATGTAGATATATATATATATATATATATATATATATGATTGGGTCTAGTTCCATCATCTTTCCTTAAACTTGTATCACCCGTGATGTGGGATCTAGCAAAAAAGACTGTTATCTGCACACAAAAAACGGAGAACCAATTGAATCACAAATTTTTCAGAAAAGTGTTGATAAAATTGAACAAATTAACATGGTAGGCTTGTTCGTCTTACTTATAACAATATGGTGTGGCCATGGCCGACTAGCTATTTAAAATCTCTTTTAGGAAAGACTGATGAGAATGGTGGAATATTATAAGAAAAAGAGGAGTTTTAGTGGAACCATAGAATGGGTGCTTTCCGCGTGAGATTCTAAATGGGGTTAGAGATAATTGTTCCTTTGATGCTTCAAAGTCCATATTGATTAGAGAAAACTAATTAATATAGGTGTAAAAACGTAGGTTTAGGGCCCCTAAAAGTCGGATTATATCATCATTTAACTGAGAAAATGTCTTCCAAAGCAATAATATGTCGGCTGTAATTGACTGATAAAAAGTGACCAATTAGTGCAAAAAGTAAATAGAGAGGGTTAGTGGTGAGGAATTGTTTGAGAACCAAGAACAAATTAGGTTACACGATAGGGATGTTATCATGTAAGTGAAGCTTCTAAGAGCATTATGGTGATTGTTCATCATTGAGTTTCATGTGGGATATGCATACAAGATATGCAATTTATGATGATGAAAGATCGAGGATAGGTAATGGGAAACTTCAAATACATAATAGAAGGGAGCATTAAAGTATTAAACTCTTCCAAGTGGTACTAAACCTTCCCATGTTCTTATATAAAGTTACCCGACAAAATTGATGTTCTCAGCTAAAGTAGACAGAAATAATCAAATATATCAAGTTCATTATTTTATTCATGCCACAACACACACACATATGAGAGAGATACAGAGTAATGAACGTATCCACACAACACAATAGAATATTTGGATAGGAAAATATTTGCTATTTGGGATACTACAGTTTGTTTACAAACTTACTTGGACGTTTACATTTTAATAGTTGGTCTAACAAGTGTCGTGGTCCACTACATTAATTTGTAAATGCAGTCGGTACTATATGGACTACTATGTGACATGTTACATTTTTGTAGTTGACATAATAAGTGTAAGGCTCCCGACCTTTTTAGGGCTAGGTTCGTTAACTTAATAGCCTCAAAGGTGCATAAAATTACAAGAAAGCCTTGAGAGCCAGACAAAACTAAGGTAAAACCTTGTATTAATAATGCAAAAACCTAAAAGTCCTTACAAATCTTTACAAAAACTAAGTCAATGCAACGTGCTAGATTCATTAACTTAATAGCCTTAGAGGTACATAAAATTACAAGAAAGCTTCGGGCTAGACAAAACTAAAGTAAAACCTCGTATTAATAATGTAGAAACCTAAAAGTCTTTATGAATCTTTACATAAACTAAGTCAATGCTTACAAAAATAAATAGTTCTCATAAAACTTTTTCTCATGTGCACAATCACACATTTTCAAAAGCATGATAAAACATAGACTTAACAACTCGATCCGCTTTGACATTTGAAAGGGGAAAAACAAAAATTGAGTGAAAACTCAATAAGCTTGGAAAAAATATACCCCTACCTTTTCAAAAACTACGCTCCTATATATAGGGTTGTGCATAATCTCGAAGGACTAACATTCGTGGTCGCGGATGTATTAATTATGGGCCACATGATTAATTGTTGGTGCACCTAACGGGGCAAAACTTTACTCATGGACCACACCTTCACAATTGTCCTTCACTATCTTATCTATTAGGTTGAAAGAAAATTTTCAAACTTGACCAACCTCAACACATACTCATTCCTTTCCATTCTTTCCTTGAAACTTTTATTTATCTTAACCTACAACATGTGATGAGGTGGACTCCCTTCCCTTAAATATGACACAATGACTCAAAGCCATTCAAATTAATTACAGTCTCATTTTCATACTTAAATCTTACTTTCTCATAGGTATCACTCAAATCATGCACTAATACATGAGCATTTAATTTCGTAACTAAGCATTTAAAACATGGAACATATATCAATATATATAAAACATATATGGAATTTCATAAATATTACTTGAGTTATTATATCAATTTATAAAGAGCTTGTGGTAGCTAGCGCTTGTACGACCTGCAAATTTGACATGAACCTATCACAAAATTAAATTGTTAAAGTTAAGAAGTCTGACCCGTTTAATTAAATTTATTGAATTATGGTTGATATATATAGTCATATTATTATAACTATGCCTTGACACGACCTAAACCCAACACGAAAAAAAAAATTGCCGCTAGCTCGTACCAATTACCAATATAATCAATCCATTGGAGAGTGCAAGCACAACCAAGCAAGGAGTGTGGCGAGGAATTCCCCTATTGGATAGTGGAGAGTGGCGTCACGCGCTACAGAATTGCGTAGGAAGATTGGTTGATTACCATAGAAAAATAAAGAGTGAAAGGCCCGCATAAGAAGGTCTTGGTATGAGCGGATAGGCGTGGTTGGAGGGAGCCCAAATGATTGGTTGGTTTGGGCTTTCAAAGCTCCTTTTCATGGGCCCCATCTCAAACTTAATACAATATGGCCCCCCCTCTCTCTCTCTCTCTCTCTAGAGAGGGGCAAATAAGTTACCAAATATAGTAACTTTTTTGATCCCATTGTTGCTTTGCTCTAAATAAGCAACCCTATACACCTCTTCCCTATAGATTGGAGATAGACCTCTATGCACCCAATCAATCTATGTTTTTTATTTAATTATTTAATTATTTTTTATTTTAAAACAAAATGTGCCATCACTTTAGCTTTCGGCACACCTTTTACTTCTCTATTATTACTACTTTTTCTTGATTATGCTCCAATTATTATATGGATTTCCATTCTTCTTCTCCATTTTAGTTTCTTATCCCTCCTAAGCATTAGTCTATTATTATTTGGGCGAGTTAGGTTATTAAAATGGGAGCCAAAAGAGTTAGATTAGACTCAACAATTTAGAGAATAGTTTGATAAGCTACCACACAAATATTCTTTGAAAAATTGAATAGTTAAAATACAAAAACGGTAATTTGTTAGTTAAAATTAGGAGTAAATTTACAGAGTCAGATGAAAATGCGTAACTTACCTTTTTAAATGATGCATAAGATAACTTAGCATGTTCTTATCTTGGCCAGCCCTAAGGGTTACATAACTGCTGGAGCCCCTCGAGGATCCACCACAAGGGGCTCTACCATGTTTGGGCTCTCGAGGACTGAACACCTTCAATGTTCTGTTATGGTGGCCGACCACTTATAAAATATTTAGAGTTTTTTTTTTCTTTTTCTAAGTTTGGGTTTTTTTTTAATATGAACATTTTAAAAATCACATTATGTTTCTTGAAATATAGCTATATTCCTCCGTTTAAGATTTTGTGTGCAACCAAACAAGAGAATGACAATTCCACTTCTAATAATATTCCTCTGTTTAAGATTGTGTGCAACCAAACAAGAGAATGACTATTCCACTTCTAATAATCACTTTCACATATCAAACTTGTCCTAAAAATTTAAAATATAATTTACTAAGGCTGTGTTTATATCAGCTTAAAACATTTTGTTATGATATCTAGTGTTCACTAAAAAAATTTCTTGGTTTTGTGACTCACATATAATGACCTTTTTTTGACTAAAAAATGTCATTAAATGGTTAGTGACATTCAAATAGTGACTTTTTCAAAATGGCAAAAAGTGTAAAGACTAGAAAAGTGTCTAGTGTCGTTTGAACAATGCAAAACGACAACTTTTATAAGGTGTTGTTAGAATAGTGCACCGTACATAACACCATCTAAAAGGTGCTGCTTTGTACTATTCAAACGTCTCTACCCTTTAAAAAATGATAACAAAAAATTTACCAAAATAATATTTGTAATACTAAATAAATATATATGCACACGCATACACTACAACCCAAATAATTAACTAGGCATAAGTAACTTAGTTAAGGGGATGAATTTGGGCTTTGGGTCGCTAAAACCACTTAAAGGGTAATTTGGACTATAGCATGGATGTACACTAGGTCAAGCGTATATTCGCTGCTATTTTTAGTGCGAATGTATGCTAGGGGACCACCGGACGTATGCTCTGCAAATAGTACAGTGGATGTACGCGGGACCACCGGACGTACACTATTTTTTGGAATATCCCCTAGGTAATATAATGGTGTACGAGACAACTTTTGGACCGTTGTGAAATAGTAGCTTTTTTCACACCTTTCAGACGCCCCCAGGCTACTAGTTGGTCTTCTGAGTGAGTTTTGTGAGTGCTTTGTGTGTTTCGGTGCTGCCGGAGAATGAATTCTTGAGGTTTTGCTTCAAAGAGGTAACACTCGGTTACCTAGCTTTTTTAATACATCATTATGTTGCCCAATTTCTGTCTTGTGCTATAATTGTAGTTGTTAGCTTAGTTATGCTTTAAATCTTGTTTAGGTTAGCGTTTTGTTAACTTAGCATTATTACGTTGCATAAAGATTTTATTTCAACTTAGAAAGCCCTAAGAAGCCCTTTGCTAGTTTTAAGAGTTGGTTTGGAGGACGAGTGGAGAAAATGAAGTTCTCCTTGAAAACCTCAGAGCAAGACCGGATGTATGGCCCGAAGTATCACAATGAACGTACGGCCCTAAGCCTGGATATATGGTTAGAGTATGACAGGGGAACTCTATTTTTACCAGCCGTCTCATAATTCATATTTTTCTTATTCTAGAGTTGTTTTAGTAGAAATATGATTAATAGAAGATTTTTCATAGATTTGGAGAACCTGGACCGTTCGGAATTCTCGGAGACATTATTCGACTCAGGTGAATTTTAACTCACATAATACTCGATGTTATTTTTCATGCACTGCACGTCTATTTTATGTAAAAAAAAAGGCATATTTGCAACTCTGACTATTTATACTTGTTGCATATGAACTCTAGCATTTTGAGAAAAACGTTGTTCTAAATATGTTAATAAAGTGAGACTTGTAAAAAGAACATGCATGTAAAATACAAACAAAATAATTTATATCGTATGATATGATACATCGGTATGTGCGGTATAATGGCCATGAGTTTACTATACATGTTAGCTTTATGATCAAAAGTATATATTATATGGGCCTTGGATCCAACGGTTGTTCGTGGTCGGCACAGCCTTAACGTACGGTCACTATAGGACATACATCATTAGCAGTGTGGGCCACCCGATGGTCGACTTGATCGTGCCACTAGTGTTATGTACGGTAGCATGCAATGGCTGAGGCACCGGCATTGTATTGTAGGTCCTTCAGGACAACACCAACCCTATTGAGAAGAGATAATATTTCGGGTAGATCATATTGTTGAATTATGATTGTTACTTTGTATCATATGCATATATTATATATATATATATATATATATATATATATATCACTCATAATATAAATTGTCACCTGTTTTACAATAGCATCTTTGTTCATTACTAAACTGGTATGGACATTATTTGTGTTAAAAATCACTAAGTCTTAGAATTACCCTTTATTTATGTTTTTCTCTTTCATTATGAATACTTGCACGATTTAGCTATCTTAGGAGAGGATGCCGCAGGAGCTAACTTTTGTGATTGCTTAGGACTTGATCCGCGTGATTTTTGAGGATATGAATCCCATCTGGCTGAGAACCATGTGGGAAGATGGAGGGACTGCTCACGCGGATATAATTGAGATTTTGATCTAATTAGCCCTATTTAAGCTTAAATTTAGGCTTTGATCTGTTGATCCTTTTTGAGAACATTGTTATTATGTTATTTTGATTTGTACTCCCTACTTGATAATGATCTGATGATCAGTACATTTGATGGTTATCTATGTAATGATAATGTTGTTATATTTTCTCTGGTGCATGTCGTGTGAATGTCAATTTATTATCTATTATTCTCATAGTCTTAGTAAAGTTTTCTGTTGCAGCTTTCTCATTACAACGAGAAATGGTAAAATCCCAGAGTCATGTCTCATGAGGGATAGGTCTGAGAAGCGAGCTATGAGATCAATTACTAGTTAATTGATTTGCTCATCGAGGTCATCACACACACACACACACACACACACATATTAAATATTGAAATTAAAAAAAAAAATAGAGGGGCAACCACCCCTCGTTGAGGGTGAGGGGTGGGCCACCCCTGAGGCAGGGACATCTGGTTTGGGCCACCCCTTCCCAATGTGTGGCTGTTGGTGTGGAACCGGCAACCACATGTGTTTTTTTAACAAAAAAATATTTTATTTGTGTTGGTGAAAGTGATTTTTTGTTGTTGAAGTTTTTGGGTATGGGTGGTTGTTTTAAACGTAAATTTTGGATGTCAATATTTTCAAAATTTTGATACTTTTCTGTTTACATGTACTAATTGTGCATAAATAGTGACATGTGAATAGTGATGTGTGAACAGTAATACTATTCAAATGTCACTATATTATAAATAGTGATGTTTGAACCGTTAAAAAGTCGAGAATAATAATGTTTGAACTGTTAAAAAGTCGCAATTTAATGACATTTTCTAAAAACGTCACAGTTCAAATCATATTAAATGTGGAAATTTTTGTAGTGGTCGGAAGGTGTCATACATGCATGAGTCTTCTATTAAGAGTCTTTTTAGCAAGCTAGCTTGTTGTTATCCAGGTAGGGTAGAATACTAAAAGTTGGAAGCTTGGAAGGTATCAGGTAGTCTAGGAATTATAAAGTCTTTAGATTTTACCTCCGTACTTTTTTGTTTTGCTTTATTTTTACTGCAAGGTATTTCCATGTAATCTAGTTAAAGGGGTAAAATTTCTAAATAAAAGGATTCAAATAATGAATCATAAATATTGTGTTTGAAAAAGAATTTTAGGTTTAAGTTTTCTCAGAAAATAAAATTTATCAAAATAGGTAGAAAGAAAATGCTTGGTCCAGCTTCTTTTTTATCAAAAGACGTATTACAAGATCTGTTACATGAATACGTAACACATTTTTTTAAAAATAAATTTTTTTTCTTCATATTTTAGTGTTTGGCCCGGGTAAAAATTATTCATGAACAAAACATAATTTTTGAAACAACAACAAATTTATTGCAGGAGAGAAAATGACTTTTACCTGTCATGAAGATAACAATTACGAAGTGCCCTTCGCCCCGCCATTTCCCTACCTTATTCCCCAAAGCTATTTTCTACTCGCATCGTTTTACTTTTACCGCAGAGCCGAGCCAACTGGGAGAACAAGAACCAAGCCGACTGCGACTTAGCTGAATTTTATTTATTTATTTTAAAGAAGTGCTAAATTTGATTTTCTCTCGCTCAAAGTTAAACCAAATAGTCGCGAGAAATTAGTTTTAAATTCGACCTTTTCACATACATATTCCCATTAAAAATTACTTTTATAATTTATACAGTTCTTTAAATTTTTTTTTTTCCGTCCTAAATATTTTAGATTTTCAATGCTATAAAATGCTCACACCCTGTATCTCAAAACTTCCCACCACCAATACCACCAATAATAATAATAATAATAATAATAATAATAATAATAATAATCCCCAAAACTATACTCATATTTTCTTTTTTTCTTTTTATTTTTTTTTATGTGGGTTTGGAATAACATTCTCAGGTTTTAATAAGGGTTGTGTAAAGAAATCCAAGGGAAGGGCATCAAGAATTAATTAAATCACTCAAAATAAAGAAGAAAAGGAAATGGAAAGAGACAATTGTTTCTGTAAATTGAACTAGGTTAGGATCCATGTCCCCATAATATCTATTTTTAAATTTTAAGGCTGTGAAGAAGAACATAGGGAGGGCTGTCCCTCACCACTCGATTGGGCAGCTTTGAGGACTTAATTTCTATTAATTTCGTGTAGTATCAAGTGCCAACAACCCCCAGTGGCTTAGAAAATTTTACAAGCATCTATCAGGATTGTGACATGTATAAGAGTCAAAATTGATCACTAAGACAGAGTCAAGCTAATTTTTATTTATTTTTATAACTAAAAGGTGGGTAGGAGAGATTAACTGTAACTATTCTATCTGGTTATAACTATAGTAGTATTTGCCTGCTCGGAGCCGCTCATGAGGAGTCTAGATAGTAAATACCGCAAGCACTCCCTCAAGTCCGACTAAGCCATAGAGTGAATAGTTTATAATGATAGTCATAAGTGCTAAGTCCCACATTACATAGTTACTATGTGATGAAACTAAGCTTTATAATAAATTTTAAGGAAGCTTCAAATTGATTAGTCTTTTTGAGGTTATAACGTAGATGTGGTTAGCACTTTTTCTTAGGTTGTTACACTGGGAGACTAACCTACGATTTTTCTAGGGCTTCTAGGATTTTTCTACTTTCTAGGGTTTTTCTAATCCTTATAAATAGGCCTCTAAATATGGAAAAAAGACACTGCTACGTAGAGCAACAAATTCAGCAAATAGTTATTGGAGCTTAGCAAAGTCATAAGAGGCTAAAACCCCAAGTGAGGTATTGATGTAACCCTATCCAAGCACAATGATTTGATTGTAATTTAATTTATAGATTTTTAGTTTATGCATGTTGGTTGTATAATTATGAGAATTGCTACAATTTGATTTTGTTCTTAATATTTAAATGCAATTGTTCTTAAATTCCAAAATCAATATTTATGAAATTCTTATATTGTATTAGAAAGTCTTTTGCTTTTATTGAACTCAAATCATTCTTATTTTTTGTGATTATGGTGATGATGGTTATACAACAGGTTTTAAATTGACATATGATCAATATGATTAGATATGTCATACTTAGGAAGATGAATCGTACTAGACTCTAGTTTAATGTAATTTAGGTAGACGGTCTATGCCAACCAAATATGGTTATACTATTCCATTGATTGTATGTATCATATTAAAGAATTAGATAATCCATACTTAGGGAAGATGGGTTGTACCGCATCTTAGTGGTTAGGTAGATGGTCCGTACCAATCGCATATGAATTATACTCATTCTTTAATAATGTATTTTCTTGTTTATTTATAACATGCTTAGAATGAATTTCTTGAATTAAATATGATTAACCATTTATATGCGGATAGATATAAAGTTAATACCCTACTCTCTCTCATATTTCAAATTCTCCTTTACGTTTATTTTATGCACTATACTTACAAAAACAATCTAATAATCTTTTAAATTTACTTTTAATCTTGGAAACTTGATAGCACCTACACAGTCCTTGAGGTTTCGACAACCTTAATATAGCCCTATCCTATAGGGATTCATATTATTGCTAGTGGTAATTTTATTATTGATATATTTTTGTATTAAAAAACACCACAATGACCAAACGAATGTGATGAGCGCCGAATGTTGCACATTCAATCCCTTTAACGCCCATATGTTAATTCTTTAACATTGTTATTTGTTTGATTTTGTGTTGTTTTTGTGTTTTCAGGTATTTAATAAAAATACAAGAAAAACCATTGATTTTGGGCTTAAAGTACAATTTGAGAAGACCTAGAAGATATGATTAAGCATAACCAATCATAATAGAGGACATATATGATGTAGTTAAGTTTAATCAAATCAAGGAAAGGATAAAATCGAAATTTCTCCAATTGGAGTCAAAATCGGATCGGATAGAATTTCATATTCTGAACACGTCTCAGTATTTTGACCATAACTTTCAGCTCAAATATCAGATTAAGGTGATTCCAGCAGCATTGGAAAGATAATTCAAAATTTTACAAATCATGATGAAATATAATTTTACTAAATCAGAATCCCGCTATGCCAAAATCGTCCCGCAAGAGAAGGAGGCAAATCTAGACAAATTCTATTTTGATTTGTACATGGATTGCTTCCTAATTTGACTAGGAGATTGAATTCCGAATTTTCTAGGTTTCCTAGGGCTTCTAGGGCTTGTTTGCTTCCTATAAATAGGCCTCTAAGGTTCAAGAGAAGTGTACTTAATTTTAGACAAATTATTTCCTGAAGGCTTAGCGGAGTTATGAGTGGCTAAACCCTTTCGTGGGATGTTGATGTAACCATTTCTAAGCACAATAGTTCGATTATATTTAATTTCTAGATTTTCATTTTATGTATGTTGATTGTATAACTGTGAGAATTGCTACAATTGAATTCCGTTCTTAATTATTAAATGCAATTGTTCTTAAATTCCAAAATCAATATTTGTGAAATTCTTATCTTGTCTTAGAAAGTATTTTACTTTTATTGAACTCAAATCATTCTTATTTTTTGTGATTATGAGGATGATGGTTAAACAATGGGTTTAATTGACATATGATCAATAGGATTTGATAGGCTATGCCTAGGAAAGACAGATTGTACTACATCCTAGTTTAGTGTAATTTAGGTAAATAGTCTGTGTCAACCGAAGATGGATTACACTTATTCATTGATTGTATGTGTGCCGTTAAAGAGTTTTATAATTTATACCTAGGGAAGACAGGTCGTGCTGCATTTTAGTGGTTAGGTGGACGATCCGTGTCAACAGAAGATAGATTATCCTTATTCTTTAATACGATAGTTTCTTGTTTAATTATAACATGCGTAGAATGAATTTCTGGGATTAAATTTGATTAGCCATTGTTGTGCAGATAGAGGTGAAGTCAATATCTTACTCTCTCTCTTTCTCTCTCTCTCATTTATTCACTTTCAGCTTTACGCTAATTTTATGCACTTCAGTTACAAACAAAATCAAATCTCCTTTTTAATTAAGTTGATTTTAATCTTTTGAATTTGATAACGAAACCCCTGCAATCCTTGAGGTTCGACACCCTTTATATAGTCTTATCCTATGAGATTTGTTCTATTGCAAGTAGTTTATTTTTAAAATTGTTATTTTTGCTTTAAAAATACCACATCAGAATGTTTGCTTCGGGACCACCGAGCATTTGCTGGTCTGCATGACCGTTACAATAGTTCCCTAAACTTTTCTAACCCTATAAATACTCTCTCCCACACCCTTCTACCCCTCATTCCGCCATCTGAGCATTAGAGAAATCCTGCTTATGAGTGATTGTGAGTTTTAAGGAGAAGAAGGAAGGTTTCCATGGAGGCCTTGTTCTAGAGAGGTACCATTCTTAAATTTTTTTGTTCCTTACCTAGCTGTTATTCTGATCAAGTATTTTTCATAGTTTGGTTGTTAAATTCAAGTTTATGTTGTTGTTTTATGTTTTATTCTTGGTTTAAGCATGAGTTAGTAGTTTAACAATGTTAAACGTAGCTTCTTTTGTATGGAGATGGCCAAGAGTATATAGTACATACTATCTATATTGCATCCATTATAAATTGTCACTTTATTATGTTGCATTTTTACTTACTAAGTCGTCGGATTTACCACTGTATTATTTCCCTCCATTATGTATATTTGTGCTATTTAGCTATTTTAGTTGAAGATGGATCCAGAGAGGCATTAAGTCATTAAGAAGGATTTGATCCTGGTCATTTTTTAGGAATTAGACCATCTCTTGCTCAATTCTATGTGGGACACTGGCAAAGCTATTCATCAAGAGATGATTGTGATTATCTTTATGGTTTATATGGTTAATCATAGGCTTTAATTTCATTCAGAATAATTAGGAGTGATCTGTATTATATTTTGATGATTGGTCTTTGATCACTACATTTGGATACTTATTTATGTTATGATGCTCTAAGTTTCACTCTGGTTGTTATGATTATGGTCTTAAATTATTACTATCTATGCCCTTAGTCAAAGTCTTCTACTACAGTCTCTCTTTAGAGAGGAGGAGATCCCTGAGTCTTGTTCTGAGAGGAATAAGATTGGAAGGCAAATCATGAAGTCAATTACTAGTTCATTGATTTCACTGGGGCGTTACAGTTGGTATTAGAGCCTTCACTTTGAAGACTATGAGATTTAGGAGAGATAGCCTAGGTAATGATCATTCTAGAGGATAGGCTAGTTAGTTAGTTAGATATAGTCTTTAGGTTTGGTTGCTTGGTTCTGTTTGAGTTGGTTGTTTGAGTTGGTTCTAACTTTACTACCTGTTGTAGAGAATGTTGCCTTGAAGGAATTTGGGAACTAGACCTAACTTGCTCGAGTTAAGGAATGTCAAAGAGAACATCCACCCCAACCCTATGGATATCCCAGTCCATGAGGCGATGAACCCAGAGACGACTCATTTAATGGATGCGATCATTTAGTTGATCTCGACCTTAGCTCACGACCGGGAGGCGAGGCATCCAATAGTAGAACGAGGTTGTTATATGAAGAATTTCTACAGTCATAGCTTTGATATCTATGACGAGATGGGTGATCGTGTTAATGTGGAGAATTGGCTTAACGACAGGGAGTAACTACTGGATACTACCGAATGTACTAAGGAGTAGAAGGTGGCTTACACTACCTTCAAGTTATCCGGGAAGCCAAGCGATGGTGGTAGGTGAAGAAAGCATTGTTCATCACAGAACTTGGATCGAAGCAACCTATCACTTAATTGTGTTCAAGGACGAGTTCAATCGAAATTTCTTCCTAAAAGTGGTGCAAGAGGTGAAGGCGACAGAATTCATGGACTTGGCCCATGGAGGGATGTCTATAATTGAGTATGTTGCAAGGTTCATTCAGTTGTTGAGGTTTGCCTTATACCACATTCTAGATGAGGAGAAGAAGGCAAAGAAATTCAAGAGGGGTCTAAACTCGCGTATCCAAACCATGATGACATGTTTTGACATTTGCAACTTTTCTTAGTTGTTGGATCGCACCTTGATCTATGATGAATGTTTGAAGGAGAATGCAATGGCATTTGTATATCAGAAGAGATGGACTTATGTGACAGGATCATTGTGAGGAGGAGTTAAACCAATTAAAAGAATGGTTGTGGGAAGTTGCCAGCCCAACATCCACAATGGCTGTAACACCCCGATAAAAACAACCTTTTTTATTATTCAAAAACTTTTACAAAAGCAAATAACAAGGTTTTCAAGAGAATTCTTTTAACAAAGACCTCATCCCTTAGTGTTAACCCAAGAATACGTTAATCCCTTAGAAAATAGAAGCCAAATACTAATCATCTGGAGGCAGATGTATGTGGGACCACACGAACGTACGCTACTTTTTGAAATATCCCTAGTTAATACTTGAACGTACGAGGCACCCTTTGGACCACTAGACAAATAGTACTGGACGTACGCTAGGGTTGGTGGACCTGCCAAAATTGAGAGAGACTCATATCTTGAGAGAATTGTGAGTTTGGGGGAAAATTTGAGGAGAGAAGCCCATGTCTTTGCTAAGTTTTGGGGTAAGCTCTATTTCCTTTTCATTTCAGCATTTTTTTACCTCCTAGTTATGCCTTGTTAAGATTTCCAAAGTATTCATTAAGCATTTATCAAAAGTGTTAATGTTTTCTAAAGATCTTTAGAGTTTCATTGTGTTTTGATTCCTTACGTTGCATGTGCTTAATTGTTAGCTTAGAAGAGGCTTAGAGGTCTAGAAATGATGTAGGGATCAAGTGCTGTTCAAAAACTTAAAGGTATGCTTAACTCACTGAGCGGACATACACTATCGGGGTCGGATGTATGGTCAGTGGGTAGAGCATTGGTTTTTGAGTTTCGCAAGTGTACACTCTAGCTTAGCCATGTTTCTAGGATATTTAAGGCTTAGAATAACGATCTCTTGTATCCGTTATAACAGGACTTAACTTGGTCGGAGAATTTGCTCGAGTGCGTGAGGTAAATGAACATTTACAACCTTTTTACTTAAAAACGTGGGATATGTCAGTTGACTGACCACGGATATGATATGAGTATGCCTATTTTATAATTACTCTGTAAATTGCATTATGAATTGGTTGATAAGATGCATCGTGTGACATATAGTACGCCGGTACATGCGGTATAAATGGCCATGGGCTTACTATATAAACTTCATACTATGGTCAAATGTGTGTGTTGTATGGGGACTTTGGATCTAATAGTTTCATGACCAAGGTGTGGCCATTCCCAATGGTTGGTCACTACAGGACGGACGTCATTAGCGGTGTGGACCACCCGAGGTTGGACTCAGTCATGCCGCTAGTGTTATGTACGGTAGCATGCAATGGCTGGGGCACTAGCATTGTAGTACAAGTCAATCAAAACAGTGCCAACCTTGCTGAGAATGAGTAATATCTCGAGTAGACCATATATGAGAGTTATAACTTATAAAGCATTAGTCTTTTTCTTGCATTAAAATATTAGATAGTTATCGCTGATAGTACACCACGATCTTTTAAGAAAACCCGAACCTTACCAAAATGGTGTATTAATGGAGGAAATGTCTCTTTTTATTCTTACTCAGAATTGCACATTTACTTTTATTAATTGGGTTCATATTATTCTCTAAGTAACTTAACTCAATACTCTAGGAGTGGCCTGGCTGCTGCTACCTATATGGTTTAGAACTTGCAATTGTTTCAGGTTAGTCATTATTTATTAACTGCTCCATGTTTTTACTTGATGGATATATAATAGTTTCTCAGATTTATTCAGCTTCCAATGCTTTTATTTTGATAGTTATAGAGGAGTGATTTCTCGTTTAGTCACAAGTTGACTTAAATAGGTTAATTACCAATGACTCCACCAAATTAGCTGAGGCTAATTTTGGGGTTGTTACAATGGTGTATCCCAATTGCCCCTCAGGCTCAGTCTCAACCTCAATAGTACTTGAAAGGTCAGGCATCAGAGTTGTGCTAAAAGTGCAACAAGGTTCACTAGGGACTCTATAGGATGGGTGCTTGGACATATTATCGGTGCAATCAATTTAGCCATTTCAGTAAGTATTGCACATGGAAGGTAACCCCTCAGCTAGGGAACACCCAGAGGCCTTTGGCGCCAGCACTGGTCTATTCAATCATTCTTGGAGAAGCGGAAGGGGAATCGGAAGTGGTAATAGGTACCATCCCTATTCTTGCATTCGAAGCTTCAGTTCTTTTTATTTATTTAACGAGTGTTTATTTTATAAAACTTAACTGAGTCGGATTAAATACTTTTTATTTTATTTTATTATTTTAGGATATTACATTTGGAAACTAGGCTATCCATCTTGTTGTTTTCCACTAATTTTTTCCTCAGTTGTTCTATCACACTCCCTAGTTTTGTGACCTATTGTTCAAGATGATCGACGAGTGATCAGCCTTCAAATAACCTATCTCTGATACCAAAATGTTACAAGAATTTGTAACTAATTGTGTCACTCACCTCTCAACCGGAAGTTGGGTCCAGCCTCTTCTTCCTATCTATGGTTGCCAATAGAAGAATTAGCGCTAAGATTTTTAAAAGGATCCATAGCGTCTGTCAAACACATTGTTTGAAATATAAACTTTTATTCATCAAACGTATGGATATAAATTTTCTACAAATTTTATACGAATCAATCTAATAAAGTGAAATGTGTCTCCTAATATGAGAAACATATTGACCTCTAGCATTTTTCATTAAAAAAACATGTGAAAGCACACATTATTAAAAAGAAAAATGCTAGGATTACAAACAAATTTTACAAAAAAAACTTTTTACAACATAATGTGGCACAATATGATTGGATTTCTCAAAAGTTGAATTTATCTTCTATCCAATCATATTGTGCCACATCATGTTGTAAAATTTTATTTGTAAACCTAGCTAGCATTCCTCTATTAAAAAACATATCACTTTATTAGATTAATTTATATAAATTCGATTAGCTAATTTTTGTCCGAGTACAAGCTGCGAAGGAGTTGAATATACCAACTAGACTCTGATTCCTGCTACTAACCGGACTTGAATAGCAATATCAGCAAGCAATATAGGAGTAATAATACTCCTCATTGAAATAGAAATAAATTGAAGTACTGAGATTGGAGTCATAAGACTATCTCACCTTTAAAATATAAATATTTTTTTGTCCCAATTAAGGACAAATATTAACTTTCCATGAATAAAGAAAAATTGTGAAGAAAATATCACAAAATATTAGAGACAGAGACACATGAAGATGCATGCATGTCAAAAACAGCAACGAGACAAATTATGTTTCAGATTGGTCCAGGTGTCACTTTGCTCTATATAAGTTCAAAGATCTTGAAAATTACTTGGCAAACGGGTGAATTTGGCACCCAAAAAAAGAAGAAGGAAGAGAAGTATTTTTGGCGACAGACATTCCTGGGAATAGTCTTGATTCAAATAAATAAACCCCAATCATGGATTTGGACTGTGTGATGGGTGACGTTTTATTGACTAATAACTCCCTACCATCCGATCTGATGTTGACTTGTGGCTGTCAAATTAACGGCCTGGAAATGGTCCGTTTGCAAATTCATGTATCTATCAAACTGTTAGAATAATCAATGTTTTGGACCACATACAATTTAAGGCTTATGAACCCCATCTAAATATGATGTTGCTGACTTGTGACCATGTGAGCCATGTGTACGTAAATCGTGGACTGCCCTATCATCAGCTTGTGGATGTTAAACATCTTATTAGCTCCACCACTTGATCAGGTGGTCATGCTTACTTGCAAATTTTCAAGCATGCTTTCATGTTCATATACCTAATCAAACGCTTTACAACTTGATTACTTTCCCCCAAAGGAATGTATAACGTTTTAAACTCTTAGTCTATCAATAGAGTCTTGTTTACGATCAAAAAATCAAGGAAAGATATAGTCAAAAAAAGGTTATGATTTGTGGACGCAAACCATAGGCCGAACCACTTTAATTGTGTGTTTTTCTTTCATGCTTTCATCTCTTTAGATTATTATGTGATTCTATGTGGTATCATAGCCCCAAAAACTCATGTAAGTATCAATCAAGTGATATATATATATATTTTTTGGTCTCATCCCTTCCGCATCTACAACCATAACCAAAATCGACGGACTCAAAGAATCACGGCCACAAATAGACTTCAACCTACCTCATCTTCCACTGCCCATTTTTGGTGCTTCTATTTCCAGTCGCACTGGTCTCCTCAATACCGCGCCACCGCCACGCTTTTGCTGAGAACCTTTGAGCCCTTCGTGTTTTATTTTTGCTACAATTTTTTTTTTTACCGACTGCCTTGGGTTCTCAATGCATGTTGGTTTTAGTTTACCAACCAAAAAAAAAGGGGGAAACAGAGACGAAGAAGAAACAAATGTTTAGCCCATGTGGCCTATTAAGGCCTATAGTTGGCCAAATTCCGGCCATTATAGCTGATGCTGGCCAAACAATCAACAATGCCCATAGTAGCTTCTTTTTTTTTCTTTTTTTT
Source organism: Carpinus viminea (assembly GCA_013348765.1). Taxonomy (NCBI): domain Eukaryota; kingdom Viridiplantae; phylum Streptophyta; class Magnoliopsida; order Fagales; family Betulaceae; genus Carpinus; species Carpinus viminea. Next base: position 9,562,196 of record CP054670.1, on the reverse strand, counting down.
TTTTCACCCTTTAATATTCAAGATTAAACTTCAACATACATGATCTACCATCGAGTTTGCAAGGTCGTATTGAAATAGAGGTACAACAATTCAAGATAGACAAGAGTTACAAGATGCTTTATGTAAATTAAATATATTAATGTTGTTATTATAGAAATAGAAGAGAAGTGTAACGTCCATACTCTTTCTCTATGAATAGAGTCTTGTATATAATCAAATAATCAAGAAAATATAGAGTAAAAAAAGGCTTTGACATGTGAATGTAAGCCATAGGCTAAATCACCTTAATTTTGTGTCTTTCGCTCATGCTTTCATCTATTTAAATTATTATGTGATTAACCAAACTCACCAATTTTTGCAAGGAGTACATACAGAATGCTCCATTCACAAGTGGATAAAAGAGGGTCATTTTTCTTTTCCAGTTGGGTTTTTCTTTCTTTCTTTCTTTCTTTCTCTCTTCTTCTTTTTTCTTTTTCTTTTTATTTTTATGGATGATTTGGCGCTTAGTGATATGGCATTGATATGAGGTGCTAATATGAACACTAGCATGTAAATCGAGACACACATGACATATGAAAAACCATTCATTTTGATGGAAAAGTGATAGAAGAACCTATTTAAAATCTCGACAAAACCTAAAAACCATATTCAAATGAGATAAAAACCTAGGGTGAAGCATGATGTTTTTTTTCCTAAATTTTGTAAGTCTAATGGTGTATATGTTGCCACATGGAGGACCAGTTTAATGTCTATGGATAATTAGGAGCAAAGACCGCGCCGGGGGGGGATAAAAAAAAAAATGTAAAGTTTAGTTTTAATTTTAGTCATTTGGCCCCCCTAAAAAAAAAAGAAAGGCCATATTTGGCTATTTTTAGATTTTTGGCCATATTCTTAATTTTTTTGGGCTATAGCCATTAAGTTTTTATTTTTATTTTTGGCCCTTACTTTAAAATGTCCACTTTTTTGGCCCTTACTTTCAAATGCTCACTTTTTTTTGGCCCTTAGGTAGTCTTAAAAAAACAACAAAAAAAATTTTTGGTTGACCCTCTCCCATAAATTTTTTTGGCTCCATCCTTGATTAGGAGGTCGCCTAAGGACCCCCAATGAAATAAAGCTCCAAATAGCTAACAATAGCACAATTAAGTTTGCTTTAACTAAAAAAATAAAAAATTTAAGCCCCCAATAATAGTAAAGAAGTTAATTAATGCTCTTTAATTAAAGCCCAATTATGACAAAAAGTAATTACAAAGAATTGAATCCTAAGATATTTGTATTAGGATTTTCTCCATTTCAAAATCCCTCAATTTCCTCCATTTAGTGCATTTTGATGGGTAATATTGTTCAAAAGTTTTAAGGAGGGTAGTGCATAATCCATTACCCTTCAAAATGCACTAAATGGAGGAAATAAAGGGATTTTGAAATGGAGAGGATCCTTTTCCAAGATATTTGGGGAATATGATCCTCTCCAATTCCATCCTATTATGATATTGAGACTTTAAAGGAAATAAAATAAAAAGTCAAATTAATGTATTCTGCTAAAATAGTAACTAAACTTTTATTCTAAATATTGGGGGGACAAGATCCTCTCCAATTCCATCCCAACTGACTTTTCCACTTTGCATTGCTTCAACGTCGATCAACCAATGGAGTCTCGCATGTTGGAGCCTTTTTCTCACGTGCTGACGCGTAGATCTCCCTCGCCAACTTCTCGAGGATGTCTATGATGTTGTGCTTCTCCCTTGCTGCTTATGGTGGGGTTTTGTTATTTTTAATTTTTTCTTTGGTTTTTTTTTTTTTGTTCTTTTTCTCTTGGCTTTTTTTTTTTTCCTTAACAAAAAAGTTGGAGGGGGATGTCAATTATAGCTATCTTACTTGAGCGTGACAATAATAGCATCAACCCACAGGGCGTCGTTTAGGAGGGGCCTAGATGGTGGGAACCGCAGGCGCTCCCTCATGACCAACCGAGCCATAGTTTAACACCTGCACCACCAGGGCATCAATGGAACTTAAGATGACTAACACTAATAGGTTAAGGAATTTTCATTGCGGGAATCAAATCCAAGCCCTAATGCATGCCAACTTCATGGGGATTCTCTTGAGACCATTGAACTACCACCCTTGGTGATTTTTTCTTGGCTTTTGAGTCGTGGATGTGAGTTGACTTCCAACCTTTGGGCCGATGAGGATTAGATTGATGTGGGGGATTATCTCTTACGGCCGAAAAAAATAAGTTTTGAAAATTTGGGCTACTCATGTTTTAGATTTAGTCTTTGCCCAAAGTAGATATATTTCATAACTGAAGTTGTACATGGGTTAACGGAAGCTGATGTCATATATATGATTTGATTGTAAAAATTTTCTTGTTATATCTATAACTTTGTAATTTCTTAGCAATTGGCTATATGTGTTTTATTATTAGAGCTTTTATGGTTTGTGATGAAGTTGTTATGCTCTTAATTTTTTATCAATGAATTCTAAAAGATTCCCATTCAAAAAATATTGACTAGGTCTAACTTGGTGAATATACTACTACATTATTTTAACTTTTTAAATAACGTAACACCATGTACAACCAAATAAAATTTAGCTTAAAAAAGGCTCCTCCCCACGTCATTCAAATGGAAAAGGATCCTAAAATCGACTTTGGTTGGCCCGACAAGGTTGGTTGATGAAAAGGCCAACGAACTAACTGTTACCAAAACATAGGACTAATTATTTAGGAAGACAGTATTGCAGCCACAGAAGTGATGATGAGTTAGGGACAGCTTGAAATTTCATGTTCAATAATCGAAAGGCAAAATCTTCTTGTATTTTCATGCATATATATATGATTGTATTTTGTATATCCAAACAAGACTTAATTAATTAGCATCATTTCATGCTAATAAAAAATGGAGAATAATAATTTTATGATATGATTGAAAGAATCCAATATATGATCATGTTTTGTAGATACCTGTCTACCACGTACACTTAGCCTACTATGTAAAAGCATTAAGGTTAAATCCGATTGATTTGGTCTTCGATTCTCAAAGCATATTCTGTTTGACCTTCAACAAATTAATAACGTTCCGCACTCTCAGCTAAGAATTGGTTGGGCTATATATATTTAATACTCTCCTTCACGTGTAGGCTTAAACTCATTTTTAATAGGTGATACTCTTTAGAATTCGAACTCAGGATATCCGGATATGATACTATGTTAAATTACTTATACAAAGAGAATCATTTAATCAATTACTTTAATATGTATGTAATTTTTTTTGGGGTCCAAATTTAATTTTATTATTTCTTTCTCACGAAAAATTAAAAGTTAAATTTGAACTATTGAAAAAACTGTACGTTTTTTTAGAGCTTCTAAGCTAAATGAGCGGGCTGGAGTTGAATAAATGGAGGGTGAAAGGGGCCATGTTAGATATGAGGTTGTAAAGGGTTTAGGGTACCCCACAGTGTCCAGTTCCGAATCTTAAAAGATTCTAAAAGTATATATGAAGAGCTGCTTTTGTAGGATGAAAATAGAAGAAATGAATTGAACTTGGGGAAGGAATATGGGCCACAAAACTCCTTTCTTTCTTTCTCTAGCTCTTTCTAACCTCCAATATTCCCGTTTTGCCTTAAATAGGGGATCAATTACAGAAGAAGCAAGCTAAGCTCTCTCTATCTCTCTCCCTCAGAGACAGAAATTATATATATAGGACTGTAGTGTCCTTGTTTCAAGCCAATTAGATTGTATATGCCTGCTGAAGTCGGACAAACCCCACCAGGCCACCGCCTACAATTTTGAAAAACCCTTAGTAACCCTAAAATATTATTCATCAATAGTGCAGGTATCATTCACATGCACAGGCATGCATGCAAACATTTATGCCCTTTTCCTTTTCCTTTTTTCCTTTTTTCTTTTTTCCTGTCCCTCAACTGGTCCTCATCACACAACAAATATATGTTTACCGCCTGATTAGACTGCTGAAACAACGTCTGTGAATGCCTTTTGTGACACACTACAATAGAAAAGATTTGAGGAGCTGATGGGTGGGTGGGGGACTACTGTTAGGGCTTTTGTACTTTTTTTTAGATGATTCGCAAAATTGATACGAACTCTGACATAAAGTTATTTCATTAGGGTTGAAGCTTGGGTCTAATTTATTTGAACAAATGGGTCAAGTTAGGGTTGGTTGAAACATATATATAGTCTTACATTTATGCACAACTCGACATGACCCATGAATCTAACAAAAACCCAACACAAAATTAATAAATTAGGGTTGATAAGTCTTACCCGTTTAATTAAATGGGTCGGGTATGATTCGTTTAATTAAATTGATCGAGTTAGGGTATGTATATATATATATATATATATAATCTTAGACAAATGTTATAGATATCAAATCTTATATATACCAAGATGATATAGAGCTTATTCATTAGTATGTATAGGATTTTTCTTTATTAATTGTTTTGATCATTTCTAATAAATAAGCTCTACATCATTTTTTTTTTTTTTTGAAAGAGCCCTACATCATTTTTGATACCCATCTTTTGGTAATTAAAAGATTTGATACCTCTAGTATTTTTCTTTAAACCCAACTAGGGTAAATGGGTTTGATATGTTTAATTAAATGAGCTAGGCTGTCTGTCCATTTCAAATGAATTGCGAAACTGTAGAAGATCTAGTTAGTTATACTTTAGGGGTATTTTTGTCTTTTTACTTTTTTATGGGACAAAAATGCGCTTTCACTAACTAATTTGATATTTTCTAGTTCAAATAAACTGAAAATGATCTTAATTCGGTTGTCTCGCCACACCGGATAGGCCAACACGAATTGACATGCTATTGGATAAGTGGATAATATATTAATTGAATCACGTTTGATTTTACTGTTCCTCCAATTGGTTGGGGATATTATAATTAAGAGATTCGGGACCGAGTAGATCATCGTGAGAAAACCACGGGATAAAGATTGGCCAAGTTATCAATCAACAAATAAAACAAGATAAAGTTGGTTACAGTTAATCTAACGACTCTCAGATATACCTGGAATTCGTGCCACTTAGTCTCCTTTATAGGATTAGCAGCTGAGATTTTCAAAATTTTCAATCTTATATATACAAGATATAATTAATCAGCTAGCTAGCACGCTGTCAAGTGACAGTAGTTGAACTTAACAGCCTTAATTATCCAATTGTTTATCTAACGTTATTTGAACACTACAATTTGTTGCATGTTTGTAGCTAATTAACAGTGTCAGGTTTGAGAGTGAATGAATTGATGATCCGTAGAAAAATATTGATTGTTTCTCTTTTATGATTGTTATGAAGATTCCAGGAATATTACAGCTGCTTGCTACTTCAGCTTTGCTAAAATTGAAAGATATATGAGAGCATTTTTGGCTCAAAACAGCTCACAGCTGTGCGCAAGTGGGTACTATGTATGGCAGTGCTCCTTTGAAAAAGTGGGACAAGGATTGAAATCATCACATTGAGTGCTTGCTCTTGCTTTCCTAACTCTTAACTCTTATACAATTTCTGTACAACTGGGTTGATGTGAAGTGCCTGAAAAAGCGTAACACGCACCATTAGATTTATGGGTCTTTTTTAATAAATATTGATATGATGGTTTATGAGCACTTCACATCGGTCAGTTGCACAGTATTTGACGATGCTGATTAAGAAGAAATTGAATTTTGTAGGGTTTGAAATCAAGATTAATGGCTTTACTCAATGCAAATTAGGCACCTGTTTTTGGGAAGAAGAATATAGAAGGAAGAAAGTAGGCAACCCACTTTGTAAAGTAGTGCTGCAAATCCATTAATATGGTAATTGGATGCAATAAATAGGATTCTCTTCTGCTGCAAAGCTAGTGGTCCTAGCTCCTACTTGGAATGAAATCATTTCGATAGCGAAAATGCATGCCAGAAGTAATTAATTTACATTTTTTAGGGAAATTAATTAATTAAAGATATATTAATTTTAAATAAAACAAGAAAGGAATTCAATTAGAAGTCATCATTATACACCCCAAAAACTCAAGGGAGGAATGAATTATAACCATATGGAAACTAATTAACATCAAAGTGTTCTTCAAAAATTAATCTCAACCAATTCTCATGGGAAAAAGTTAAAGGTTAAAACATAATTATATATATAACTCACCAAACAATTACCAAATATCGCTCTCATCTATAACTTTAATTTCCCCCGAGCCGCCTCCTCCGATCTCTCTTGTGTTTTCTAGTAAAGTCATACCTAATTAATCTGGAATAATGTACAAGATCATGTACAGATTATGTAGCTGAGGTCCCCCACAAATTAGGCCAGCATCCTTTTTCTCCACTCTAAGAATCCTCCTTCCCGAGGCATGGGCTTGTGTGATCATCACTTGGAAAAGATAACATAACATAATTCTCTCTTCATCTTCTTTGTACCCCAAATTAAGCATCAAAACCGGCCATGCACATATATATATCCAATGATGATGATGGCCTTGGAGCTCGATCGATCTCCAAATTTGCCTCAGCCATGATCATGATTTTGCCGAGTTAGAGATATAGAAATTGATTGAAGAAATGCAAAAATGATTTTTTTTTTTTTTTTACTTTCTCCAATCAATTTCTACATCTCTAACTCGGCAAAATCATGATGATGAGTGAGTGAGACTAGCTAGGCAAAAAGGTGGCATTATATTACCCCTCCAATCATCATGTATATCTTTCACTTTCTGATCACTCGATTCGATTTTTTTTTCTATATCTCTAACTCGACAAAAAATCATCAAGACAAGGAGTAAGGCAAAAGTGAGGTGTTTCGATTTGCCTCCATTTTCCAACACCGTTCGATGTCCTCAGCTATCCTTTTGGCATCCATTGATGCACCAAGTATCCCTCGTTTTGTAAACCCCACTGAGTATAGCCCACACTCCCCTTTCCACCCATTTGGAAATGCCCTTCGAGGCAACCCATCTTTCCTTGAAAACATTTCTTCCTCCTGCCAAACAAGTTTACCCCCACAATTTAGACACACACACGTACATATATATAACACCAAAGAAACTAAACTAACAAGATGAAGCTAGCTAGCTAGGTAGGTTCATTACCTTAAGCCAAGAGGGTACATTACTTCTGTAACCTGTTGCTAAAATAATGGCGTCAAACTTCTCTATTTGTCCATCAACAAATTCTACTGTATGGCGTTTTAGGCGTTTAATACCCGGAAATACCTACACCAACAACAGTGACAAAAAAGGAAATTTTGAAAACAAATTAATTATCAAAGTGGGATTAATAAACAAATGGAAAAAGGTGTTGGTCACTCATTGAAAAATAGAAAAGCAGCACGCCGTGAAGAAAAAGCAAATAGAAGTGCAATGATTTGAGAAATCAGAGTAAAATCTATGAAGGAAAAAATATATACATATACATACATATGCATATATTGATTTGATAAAAAGTAAGTACCTTAATGTCTCCACTTTTGATCTTGGCGAGGGTACCAACATCTAAGACTGGGGTCTTTCCGGACAGGTTTTTGAGTTGAAGGGGTCCCAAGCGCGGCCTGTCCAATCCGAATCGAGCAGTGTCACCGAGCATGAGCCACGACACAATCAGCAGGAACCGGTCGACAAGGCGTATGGGCAGCCACTTGAGCAACCACATGGACAGCCCGAAAGTTGATTTTCCCAGCATCTCCCGTGGAAGGACGTGCACCTTCATCACCATCATCATCATCACCCAATTCAACTCAATATTTTATTTATCAATTAATTCATTTTCTCATTGAGAATCCCAAGAAATAAGTTTTTGTGGGTGAAAGAAAAAAAGAAAAAGAAAAAGAAACCTATATATTCAAACTGGCTTTATCCTTATTAAGTAAAATTCCCATGATTTTGTTGAGTGGGGATCTTTGTTTAGTGCGTGCACACTCATATGAGAGAGGAGACTGGAGGAGAGGGGTAGCTAAGAAAAACTCACCGTATCTCTGACGACAATAGAAGGTTTAGCCTTGTGGTTGCAGAGATCCAAACAAACCTCCATGCCAGAATTCCCACAGCCCACAACCAAAACATTTTTGAGCCTAAACTCCTCGCCGCTCTTGTACAAACTTGTATGCTTAATACACCCACCAAAATCGTCGATTCCTTCCATGGTGGGCATCACCGGCTCGGCATTCTCTCCGGTGGCAGCCACCAACCAGCGGCAGACATACTCGGTCTCCTCGCCCTTTGCTCCGACGCTCTTCAACCGCCATAAACGAAGCGTACAATCGTACTCCGCATGTGCCACACTCTCATTGAAGCGTGGCCTAATATCAAAATTCTTTGCATAATCCTCTAAGTACTTAATAAATTGTTGCTTAGTAGGGTAAGTAGGGAAATCAGTTGGGAAATCCATGAAGGGAAGCTCGCAAAATTGCTTTGGTAAATGAAGGCGAAGGCGATCATACGTCTTCAGCTGCCACAAGGAAGCTATGCAGCCGGATCTCTCAAGAACAACGCTTGGAACACCCTTTTGTTTCAGACAAGCCGCCGCAGCCAGCCCCGAAGGGCCGGCGCCGACGATCACCGGGCCGTCGACGTACTCGCATCGTGTCTTACTAATACCCTTCTCCATGAAAGCGGGATCATGGGCTTGCTTGCCTTGTATCTCTCTCATCAAGCACTGCGGGAGCGCCATTAACAGTGCAAGAAAATGGCTCGGCTGGCTTGAGGCCCTGAGCTTCAAGAGCCGGTTCAGTTGAAAGAAAAGGAGTGAAAGTGAAGGGAAACCATATGTGATATATGGATGAGGGGTAATTTAGTCGCTTATCGATCTAAAGGGAAGATTGGGGTCCTTGAATTTTGGAGTGGATTACAAGGGAGTTATCCACTTGTGAGAATGAGTATTTGGTTTTATTTATGATTCTGTGTTGTGTTTGTTCAATGGAGGGTTAAGCGGCGGCATGAGCAACAACTGCGGGGCTAAATTAGCATTCAACACACACACACACCCCAAGAGAAAGACAGAGAGAGAGAGAGAGAGAGAAAGATAGATGGTAATATGTCTATATATATTTCCTTTCCTCCTCATATATATGAGTAGAATGGAAGTTGTACACTAGTGGGGACGTAAATTATTTATTAAATAAACTATATATATATAGATATTCTTTCTCGTGTTATGGTTAGAGCTGATAGTCAAAAACCTTATTAGAAAGAAAAATTTATTGATGGATTACCTTCATTGTTTACTCACAAAGTTAAAGATGAATTGATACACTGATTTAATTAATTATGAAAATCTCACTTATAGTTATTTGTTTTCCATTGTTAAAAAATTGGGAATTAAAATATGTATCGATCAAAACATGATTCAATAACAATTAAAAAATGCTAAAAAAACTAAATATGAAATGGGTAATTTCTGCAAATATAGTTCTAGTGCAACTCTTTTACTAATGGAATTCAGAATTTGATTGGGTGTGGACTCTAGGAAATTAAAATTCAATTCTATGAGTACAAAATCCAAAATAATCTTGGGATAAGTTAATCAGTCATTCATATTCCAATCAGGGCAAGGTGGAATATGAATTGTAACCAAGATGTCACCCACATTAGGATATTTTTAGATACTATATGGGTAATTCTCGATAATCAAAAGGTCGATTGTAATCATTGAAAAGTAGCCAAGACAGGTAAGAATTTAGTAAAATATCCCCCAAAAAAAATCAATTGTAACTATTCTAAACTTGATTAGATACTATATATGTCCTATTAATTAGAATTAATTCTACTCCTGGTAATTATATTTTTCAATTTTTTTGAACCATATATAGTTGAACTTAATTTGAAATTGAGATGGTCGAAGTGATGGAATGATGTAGAGATCTCACTTGCCAAAAAAATATACAAAAGAAAGACAACGGCATAGAGAGCAATTATATTGCACTGTTGGAATTGCAAGGTGATGGTTGTCAATGGGAATGCCGTAGGCAAAGGTGATTGGGGCACCGAACTTGTTGCAAATATTGACAATTTATATGGAAGTGTGTGTATATATATACATGCTAGTGGAAACGATATGGTGGTTGTGCTAATTAATGAGTTGGTTTGGTTTGCTTGCTTGTGGTAGTAGTACTAGTGACAGCTGATGATGGAATAATCAAGTCATCTACATGAGTAGCTCGAGCACCAAGATTCATGAACCATGAGGTAGTCTTAGATAGAACCAATCAACTTACCTAATAGGTTAGTACATCATTCTTACCCAGGGATCTAGCATTCGAAGTTAAATGTTGTTATGAATACACTTGTGAGTATTGTGTCCTACATTGAGAAAATATAAAAGAAAATAATGCTTAATATATCTAAGTGGACCTTAGCCCATTAGCTTAAACTTTTGGACTAGAGTTGTGTTCAATTATGTATATTAATGTATTATTGATAAAAACTCTATAATCGCTTTAATCTCCCAACAAATAGTATCAAAGTCATAGTTACTTTCCTGGGATGGGTGTCTGGATGCGTCGGGTTCTCGCTCCGCAACTCTTAACGTGAGACACTCTTGGAATGTAGAAAGACTTATAAGCGAGGGGGAGTTTGGTTAATGTGAAGAAACTCACAAGTGAGTGGGAGATTGTTGCGAGTTCACTTGTGAGTGTTGTGTCCCACATTGAGAAAATATAAAAGAAAATAGTGCTTAATATACCTAAGTGGACCTTAGCTCATTAGCTTAGGCTTTTGGGCTAGAATTGTGTTCAATTATATATATTAATGTACTCTTGGTAAAAACTCTATAATCGCTTTAATCTCCCCAACAAATGTTGAGAAGATTAATACTTTGACTAGTCTTTTAGAAGTTTTTAATATAATATATTGGGACACTAATCAACCTAAAAGTTTAATTAACTTAGAGGTTGGGCTAATTATGTTATATTACTAGTCACTCACACCATGGGTATACTCGACAAATTTCTCTCTTACATTGTTACACTCTCCCGTAAATGGAAGCTAGCTTTGTCAAAATCTCTATAAGTAATCCTTAGGATCATTCTTGCTCCAACTAGAAAAGGGACCCACCTGTTAGGATGGATCGTGTAAAATTCAAAAAAATTTACTTTACGCAGCCAAAATAAAATAAATCTCCAAGACCTAGAGCCTTCAAGGAAAACATCGCAAGATTTAAATAGATATATAAGTCAAAGCTTACTTACATGTAGCTTCGGCCTCTCCAAAGCATTGGGGCGTCGAACTGTCCATCTGTTCTTCAAAAGGTGTAAGGTTGAGTAGTCCACATCCATGCATGTCTGCAAACTCATAGTAGGAATCAATGCTCATTGTGATGCCCCAAGATTTTAAAACCCGAAAAGAAACACAACCATTTGATAAAGAAAAAAAACAAGCATTTGATAGAGGGCCACTGAACATTTGACCTTAATCCCTAGCATGAACGTTTGAGGCTAGGCAACACAAAACTTTTGATCTGTAACCCTAGAACAGCTAGGTAATAGTACACTGAATATTCAAGCATAATACTGAACGTTTGATAATAGTTTGGAAAACAATTTTAACCTATTATCCACCTTTCAGCAAGCTGCACACCACTCCCCCTATAAAAAGCCCCATCGTCTGCCCTTCAACCTTCATTTGTCACTCCCACACCCCATTAACCTTAAACCTAGAAAGAGAAAGAGAGAATCTAGAGAAGGAAAAATATTTTAAGGTAGCATTGCCCCTTTGTGCTAAGTTGTCATTCATGTTATTCATATGATTTTCATACTTCTTACAAATTTTTAGAGTACCATGATAAGTTTGTGATATTATTCTCCTTAAAAACCAATAAAGGTTTTCAAATATTTTAGAACACCTTTTGTTTTCCTAAGATTTCATGTTGTTATGATTTATTATGTTTTGTTGTAGCTATTAGGCGCATAGGGCGAGATCTGTTACGTGATGATTTGTACATGAGAACCTTGCATGCATTCAGGCATTCTGAATGAACACACCTAACCGAACATTTGACCTTGTGTCCAAACATTTGATAATGAGCCTAAACAATCAAATAGTGTCTAGAATGGGTAAATTAGGGTTTTAGTGACCTTCTAACTAGTTTGCTCCTCGATTTAAGGCCCTATGTGCAATAGGTTATCTAGTATTGTGTGTAATGCTAGGCTATATTTCGTTATAGCAGGAACTTGAGATGTATGAGGATCTGAGCAAACGTAGTAAGTAAATACTTACGACTACTTCCCATCAAAACGTATGATATGTAAGGTGACTAAGCACATCTATGTTATTAGCATATTTACTTTTCATGAAATTGGGTAAATGCTTTAGTAATTTATTAATGACATGCATCGTATGACATAGGACATCGATACTTGTAGTGTAATGGCCATGGACTTACTATACGAGCTTGATTCTATGGTCAAAATGTGCATGTGTTTATATGGGTCTTGAATCCAATGGTTGTTCGTGACTAGTGTTGCCATGTTTGATTGGTGGTTCACTATAGAATGTACATCATTAGTAATGTGAGCCATTCGTGGTCGAACTCAGTCGGACTACTAGTGTCATGGACAGTGTTGGGGATTGTTCCCTAAATCCTAATGATTTTATATCTATGTTGACATTCATATGTTTGTAATGAATATATGTTCTATTCACTAATCAAATGATTTAAGCATATGTCATATTGTAGTGCCTCGGGTAATTACTAGGCTGTGTTTAGCTTGGTTGAAGGGTTAGCAAAGTTTCTCGGTTCATTAGGGTTCGTTGAAGGGAAGATTTTACGGCTTTTGGGTACTAACCGATGTTTGCAAGGGGGATTATCGAACATTCGATCTATAATCCTAGACCTATTGGGTATTAGTACACCGATTGTTCGTGGGGGGACCACCAAATGTTCATTTACTAAAGTTTAACACATTAGATAATTACTTAAAGTACGCACTATAACCTCTGAATCAATATGTTGATTGTACATCGACCATTCAACCCTGGACCATCGAACTTTTATGTGCTATATGCTCAATTCATTTTAATCAGTGAATATAACATCTATATTCATTACAAACATTTAAAAGTCAACATAGATATGTAAAATCATTGGGATTCAGAGTATAATCCCAACAAACACAATGAACTAATAATTTTCAAAAGTTTCGAAAAACTTTGTATCAAGAGAACTTAATGGGATGATTTGAAAGTCTCACGCTCTTCCCTATTTATAAGCTTAGCAAGGAAGAGAATTTTCAAATCTTAGAAATATAGGACATGGAGCTGAAGACCTATTCCTAGAAAAACTAGGACTAGCATGGACGGCTAGGGTTTTCCCTAGCCTCTATGCTTTGCCACATGGGCTAGGTAGAAATTCTCCCTGGGCCTGTGACTCCCTGCCTTAGGAGCTAGGCCGGATATTTAATCTTAGGCCATTCTCTTACTATCCTATGCATAGAGCCAGGGAAAAATTCTCTGGCCTTTGCACCTCATGCTTGATTAAGGCCTTTGTGTTTTATCCCAAGCTCAATCTCATTTATGCTCTCTAGCCCATGTTTTGAATAAATAAAACACTTACCCAACAAATAAGAAAGCCTTAATATGGTTAACTTGTATCAACTTGGTGAGGGACCTAAAATATTTTCGTAATCATGTCTCCTTTCGTTATGCGATAACATTTTAATCAAAATTAATTCCACTAAATAATTGTGAGTGCACTCCAATAAATATTTTGATTAAACAATTAATCCATTTGACTTACTTAACGTTGACTTATGATTCCTCCATGGAATATTTCGTAGGATACTACCACTTAATTCTTTACCTCCTTTTCCTTGAGTCACTAACTTTGCATTATTCTCATAATATGTAAATCATATTTGTATTTTGGTTTGCCAACCAAAATGCTCTGGCCAAAATTTTGAGAATAATATCCATAAAATCTATTTCAATAGGAAATTTTTTTTTATCTCTTTGCTACTAACAAAGGATTTGGATTCTTTATTGGAAAATGCTTTCCCACAATGTTTCATGCGATTAAACAATGTACTAAGGTTAGTTGAACTAATGGTAGGTCTCACTATAATACATCTAAGTAATCTACATAGCACATTTAAGTCCACAATTCCCTCATAATTTACAATCAAACTCCAAAGTTTATTAAAAAGTTATTATTATTTTTTTCTTAATGGGCAGTATCTTTATGAAAGACAACTCCTTGGTTCATTCAATGCCATAGGGTCTCAACACCTACACATTAATCCGAAGGCGCCGCTTTGCTTTATCAAGGTAGATCATCAAGATTTGATGTGTAACAGTTTTACTCAAAATGGAATTGTCTTAGTTCCATTTATCGGCTGTGAACCTTATATCTTTAAGGATACAAGGATTCTAGACTAAGACCTTGTGTGATAACCGCGTTACTCACACCCATAGCCATATTTAATGTCAATTTTAGAACCTTTCGCATGCATGATGAACTATTCGTAATAGGCATGTAAAAGACATTTTATATGTCATATACTCAAAATAATTTAATCAGTTAATAAACATATATATTCATTACAAACATTAAATGTCATCATGGAATTAAAATAACTAGGATTTGGGGCATAATCCCAAACAATCCAAGAATATCTGCAGTCCAATATTCTACCTTCCCATCCATCATCCAACTATTGTGCTCCTCAACTGCAATATCAGCATGAGCCACCCCCTCCTAGGAGTACTATTTTTGTTAGGATAAGGTGATGGCTACTGTTGAAGCAATAAATAAACTACTAAGTTCCCAAACTCAGTTGGTGAATTCTCACTCCCAATCTATAGCTAATTGGTGCCAAATATTGTATATTTGACCCCCTTCAACTTATGTTTGTTAATTTCTAATGTTTTTGTGTTGTTTTTGTGTTTTAGAGTGCTATAGGTCATTGGTGTAAAATGTGGTTTAAAGGGGTAGAATTGAGTAAAGAATGAATCTTAGTTCCTAACAGTGCTCGATCGCACAAGAGCTGTGATCAAGCGCACCTATGATTGAGCGTACAATGATGCGTTCGAGTGCTCCTGCGCTCGAGCCCAAGATCCACGATATAGCGCATGCCACATACACCGTGTTTTCCGCATTGCCCTAGCCACCATTGCTAATTTGCTTGCACAGCGGGATTTTCAAAACAGTTTCGTGTGCTCGAGCGCACTGTCTGCGATCGAGCATACGTAGGGATGCGCTCAAGCGCACTGCATGCAATCGAGTGCACCTCTGACCTAGCAGCATATTAAATTTTGTCTATAAATAGAACCTTGTGTATTTTTGTTAAACTTACCTGTTAGGAGGCGCCTTTAGGGCTAGAAACCTTATGTTCTTCACTGTGTAGCCCTTCTAAGCATCATTTTATTTTATAATGCTTAGTTTTATTTTACTTTGTCTCTTATTTTTTTTGAAATGCTAAATCTTCAACTAAGGTTGAAGATGAAGCCTCACCATTTAATTATCTTCATGTATTGTGTTTAGTTTAATATTTCACCCATCATTTAATGTTTTGCTTATTCGTTTCAATTCAGTTTCGTGACAAAATTGTGTTGATTGTTATTTATAAATCGTTAAACATCCAATATCCATTTTGATTGGTCCAGGGATACATCGGATGATTCTATCGATTTTATCGATTTAATATCCATTATGATCCTTTAAACAGCTAATACATCGAATGATTCGACTAGATTTTAATAATAGCAATAAAATATGCATATATGCTTAATCGATAGACAAAGTGTGAACTAATTAATAGCTAATAGAATATGTCTAGTAGTATAATCGTTTTGGAAGTATGAACTAAGCATGATTATAGGTTTATTAGTGTGGTGAGGTAGATTCTAGACCTTAGTGCTTTTATTTATTTGTTTTTAAGCATTTAGATTAATTTACATTTTATGCATGCCACATATTCGAAATTTGGAACTAGGTTAAGATAGAGTTAGTTAGGCAATTTAAAATTAGTTTTTCACTAATGCGATTTCCTGTGGATTCAATCTCGTACTTTTACAACGCTACACGAACAACAACTTGTACTATTACGAGTACAAGTAAATTTGTACATCAAATTTTGGCAGCATTGTCGGGGAATCGTTTGTTGTTGTGAAAATTAATTTTTTTTGTTTAGATTAATTTTATTTTTCTATTAGTTATTTTATTTTGGCAATTATTTTATTGTTTTTGTATAGAGATTTTTTTTTTAAAAAAATAGAATAGGTTAGTGTTTGGCTAATTTTCTTAGTTTGTTAAGTTTCTGGAAAATCAGTCTATGATAGTGTGATCAAGCGCACTTGAGCCTATTTCAACACTGTCGCGTGCTTATGCTCACTTAGTATGCAGTTGCGTGCAAGCGCGCCTTTACTGATGTACAGGAGTGCAGTGATACGCTTGATCGGCACCTCTGTTGCGATCGAGCGCACTTGCAAGGACTACTATATTTTTGTTGCTTGCAATCGATCGCACCAACCTGCACTCAAGTGCACCTCTGTTGGCTACACCAGCAAACTCGAGGCAGTATGTGTTCAATTTTCATTCTTGTTTTGTTTAATTATTAGTTTATTTTTAATTGTTTAATCTGCATGTTTTTAGTTTGTTATATGCAATTGTTTGTTTTTGTTTATTTGTTTATTTTAATTGTCTGTCATTCATATTTTGTAGTTATTAATTTAATTTTTGTTTAGTTAGATTATTTTCGGTATTGTTGTTTGTTTTATTTTCTGAAAAGAATAGTTATTGTTTCATGTGGAAAAATTTGCATACTAAATTATTTGGGTCAAGCATGAGTCTTTCGTTCAATAATTTTAATGTTTCCCCTAGTTGTAGGACACTTAATCCTACCAATTATCCTTGGAATTTTCACCCATATGAATTATGTTCACACTGCTCCAGCTCTTACCATAGTTTAGGTGATTGTCCACATTAGGGACAATTTTCCAATTTTTCGCATGAGCAGATGAACACCAATTTTTCCAGCCTTGAGTTTGAATTAAATTTAAATTTTTATAACTCGGACTAAAGCAACCATTCTAATTTCTCGTGGTAAGCTCATGCTATAGGAAATTTTGCTCCCCAATCTTATGGACTATACCATTCTGAATAGCTGCAGTCCGATCATCCATCTTCCGATCCTTCATCATATGACTATCCTCCTAAGTAATCTTCTTTGGAAGAAACTTTTAAGAAATTCATAGAACTTATCGGCCAACCCACCATTCCTGCGTCACAAGAACCATCACTGAAAAGACGCACTTGAGACATTCAGTCAAATAGTCAACCAAAACTTTTCAAGAAATCACAGATGTCACTATGGCAAACACTGAAGCAGTTGCAAGGTTGGAAGGATAGCTCGGTCATCTAGTTGTTGAATTCAACATAATCAAGGAAGAGGAGTTTCAAAGTCATGAGATGTGGAGAGAGTAAGACATGATTGATAAGCATGCCCAAGCCACCACATTTAGGAGTGAGGAAGTTGCCAATGAGACTGTTAATAAGCCTAGTCTAGAGTATCCTACTCTTGAGGTGCAAACGAAGAAGGGGGAAACCACTGAAATATTATTCCCTAACTCATCTTCATTAGTAGCTGAGCCTCAGCCTTCATTTTAGATAACCACTCTTCCATGCCTTCATCGTACATTCATCATCCTCAAGAGTCATTAGTGCAACATTTTCCAACCGTTCATTTCGATGACTTAGAGGAAATGGGAAACCAACTCATGGTAGCTAGGCATGCCCATACCCAACTTTCTCACATTCACGTACCTCATCAGTCATGTTCATATTGTTATCATCCTTCTCATCGGATAAATGATTGCCCATTCTTGAATCATTGCGTAACTGAAGCTAACGAGCCTGTGCATGAGAATGCTCAAACCACCACCATACTTGTTAGTGAGAAAAAAGCTGCTAACAATTTGGAAGAAAAGGAGGAGCATAGTGAGCCCCGGCCAATTCCAAATTTGTTCAATGACAAGGAAGTGAGTACTGAAGCTCATTCCTTTGTCACAATCCCTCCCGAGACCCATCATGAAACCCAGGTCTCATTTCTTCAATGTCTCGAAGTGCTATCTTATGCCATAATCTTCGAAGATTTATGCACTGAAGGTCACAAATCTAGGAACAATCTTCCCAAGAAAATCCAATTAAGCAAGAAAATTGGGTACCTAAGATGACGAAACATCCTTCTAGAGGATATCAAATTCTTACGAAGAAAGGATGGAAGGGATTAGTTGGACACCCATATGAACGGGGAAGGTACGGTATTTTTTCTTTTTTATTTTCCTCACTTTATTTTTGAGTAATTTTCTTTTTGTCATTTTATTTCTTGTCATTTCATTTTATTTTATTTTGTTTCTAACAGTAATTAACCTTTTGATGTTTGTGCTTGTGAGAAAAGATTGCTGTTAGTTTTTAACAGGTGTTTTGGTGTTCAAGTTCAGGAGACGCCTTGACCTTTGCACACTCCAATTCCTCATCCCACTGTATTATATTTCTTGCCACATTTGAGACAATGTGTCATTTAAGTTTGGGGGTATGGACAAACACATTGTCTGTCTTTTTGTTTATTTACTTGTTTTGTCTATATATATTTGTTTTTGTCTGTATATAATTTTTTTATTTTGTTGCTATATTATTGATTGGGCATGACTTACATCATAACTGTGGATTGCATGTCATTGGTATGTTTAACTTGTTTGAACATTGCATATCATTAGAAATTCTAGTTTTGATTTATGTGTTGGATTAGAGAGACTACACTCGTTTGATTGATATTTCACATGCACACTAGCATTAGGGTCTATGAGGTATGATATTTGACTTTGAAGTGTGTTTCTTGAGATTTTTAGGTTTTTGCGATGTGATGATGAAAACCTTGGGCTGTTTATAAAATAAAATAAGAAAAAGAAAATCATAATAAGTTGAGCTTTTCATTGAGTAACCGGACATCTTGCCTCACCAAGCATTGAGTGTTCGCGTAAAAAGATGAGAAATTTCAGTTAAGTAATTATATGGCTAGTTAGGCTTCGTAACTTTTTTTGACTTGAGTAATTAAGCCCCTAGGGATTTCTATACATTTGGTGCCCTAAAACCATCTGGTTTAGGAGTCACTAGCCTAGCACTTGTTATATAGGTCATTTCAAAGCTTAAGAGAGTCAAGCATTGTACAGCCTATACAAAAAATTGCATCTTTTGATTCAAATCTTGGTTGTATTTATCGCATTGTTTTCCTATGAATTTTGGGATTCACTTCTTTGGAGAATAATTGAAACCTCATGATCTTGTGAGTTCACTTTGCACTTCATGGAGCATGTGTTGTCTCAATTTTCCAACCGTGAGTGAAATGATGTTTGGATGCCTGAATAATGTGGTTTGTATGTTCAAAATGTTAAAATTGCTAATGATGTATGAACCAAGTGTTTATGTGAAGGGCGTTGTCCATTAATAACATAAGTACAAAATAATTGTTTATGGGTGTCATCCCTGGAAGACCCTCACGAGACTTCACTCGTCCACTAGGGATGCCTAGGGGTTTAAAAGGCTTGTTGCATATGCTAAATGCAATCGTTTCTCCCGTGAAAGTGGATTTATGTTTCTTGTTTTTATTGTGTTTTCATTTTTGTTTTGCTAAGGGACTAGCAAAATGTAAGTTTGTGGGTATTTGATTGATGCCAAATATTGTATATTTGACCCCCCTCAACTTATGTTTGTTAAGCTCTTAATTTTGTTAATTTCTAACGTTTTTGTATGTTTTAGTGTTTTAGTTTATTGTAGGTCCTTGGTGTAAAATGTGGTTTAAAAGAGTGGAATTGAGCAAAGAAGGAATCTTAGTCCCTAGCAGTGCGCTTGATCGCGCGCTCAATCGCAAAAGAACTACGATTAAGCGCACCTACGATCAAGCGTACAACGATGCGTTCGAGTGCACCTGTGCTCGAGCCTAAGATCCACGATCAAGCGCATGCTACATACACTCGTGTTTTCCATATTGCCCTAGCTACCATTGCTAACTTGCTTGCACAATGAGATTTTCGGAAGCGATTCATGCACTCGAGCGCTGTTTACGATCGAAGTTTTGTCTATAAATAGGATCTTGTGTATTTTTGTTAAACTTACGTTTTGGGATGTACCTTCAGGGCCAGAAACCCTCTGTTCTTCACTATATAGCCCTTCTAAACGTCATTTTATTTTATAATGCTTAATTTTGTTTTACTTTTGTCTTTTATTTTTATGAGATGCTAAATCTTCAACTAAAGTTGAAGATGAGCATCACCATTTAATTATCTTCATGTATTATGTTTAGTTTAATACTCCACCCATCGTTTAATGTTTTGTTTGTTCGTTTCAATTCAGTTTTGTGACAAAATTGTGTTGATTGTTATTTTTAAATCGTTAAACGTCCAATATCCGTTGTGATTGGTCCGAGGATACATCGGATGATTCTATCAATTTTATTGATTTAATATCCATTGTGTTCCTTTGAACGGTTAATACATCGGATGATTCGACTTGATTTTAATAATAGCAATAAAACATGCATATATGCTTAATCGATAGACGGATGTGTGAACTAAATAATAACCGATAGAATATGCCTAGTAGCATAATCATTTTGGACGTATGAACTAAGCACCATTATAGGTTTATTAATGTGGTGAGGTAGATTCTAGACCTTAGTGATTTTTATTTATTTGTTTTAAGCATTTAGATTAGTTTACATTTTATGCATGCCACATTTTCGATATTTGGAACTAAGTTAAGATAGAGTTAGTTTAGGCAATTTAAAATTAGTTTTCCACAAATGCGATTCCCTTTGGATTCGATCTCGTACTTTTGCAACGCTACACGAACAACGACTCATGCTATTGCAAGTACAAGTAAATTTGTACACCAATAGCCAAGATAGAAGCCCAAGTTGGGTAGATAGCTAATACACTCAATAGGAGAGAGGAAGGGAAGCTTCCAAGTCTGTTGGCAACCAATCCTAAAAGGCATTACATGGTGGATGCAAATGAGGCAAGTACTTCCAATCTTGTGTAGATCCATGCAATCACCACACTTAGGAGAGGGAGGTATTTGACAATTAGGTGGATGAGAAGAAAGATAAGCAAATTAAGCCTTTGAGGAATCCTAATATGTCCAAGGGCAAGGAAGTGAGCATTAACGTTCCTTCCTCAATCCCTATTCTTGCCCCCAATCACTTCCCTTGTTGAGCCACCATATGAGCCTTGAGCTCTTTTTCCTCAAAGCCTCATACCTCCTTCTCATTTAGGTAAACAATGAAAAAGACCTATGACATGATGGAGCTCTTCAAGCAAGTCAAAATGAACCTCCATCTCCTTGATGATATCAAGCAAATTCCTTCCTATGCCAAGTTTATCAAGGACTTATGCAATCAAAAGCATAGAATTAGGAGTCGTATTCCTAAGAAAGTTTGTCTCACCACGCAAGTGAGCTCCCTTATTCAGCACAACACCCTTCCAAAGTTCATGGACCCAAGTGCTCCTACAATTTCTTGCATCATTGGTAATCGACAGATTGATAACACCCTCCTTGACTTAGGAAAATGTGTTAACTTGTTACCTTACTCGGTGTGTGAGCAGCTAGGCTTAGGAGAGCTAAGCCAACAAAGATTGTCTTATAGCTTGCATATTGATCTATCAAGCATCCGTGTAGGATCATTGAAGATGTCATCATAAAGGTGGACAAGTTCTACTTTCCAATCGATTTTGTAGTTCTTGAAACAAAACATGTCCCCGATTCCCACAAGCTCATTCATGTGATCTTCAAACGACCTTTCTTAGCCACGACTAATGCATGCATAAATTGTAGAATTGGAGTGATGTCTTTATCTTTTGGGAACATGAAAGCCAAGTTAAACATCTTCAATGTCGAGGACCAACCATGAATGTGATGGAATGTTTCCTTTAGGACGCTATAGAGGAATTTGATAAAGACATACCTCCCAATCATCTTACTGAAGCCTAATCTCGGAGAACCCGCCTGAGCCTATGCCTCTTACTTCAAGTACTCCTCCACCCAATGAACGCCTCAAAAGAGAAATTTCATTCAAAGGTTACTGAAGTTGATTTCATTAGGGTGAAAAATATTTTGTCAACTTCCCTAGTTGCAAAAGTTTTCGAGGATCCCCATAGAGAAGATAAGCTGATCACTAACCCCATTTGGGAGAAACACGTAGAGAATAGTTATAGGAAATCCAAAAGTCTTCAAATTAATAAAAGCAATTTCGGGGTAATGAGAGAAGTCTTATTTATTGTGGAGTGCTATATTGTTTTGAAGACGAAGGGCAGGGACGAAGCCAGCCTTGAGAATGGGCAGGGGCCCATGGCTGAAAAAATTTAATGGCTAGGGGCCCATTAGCAAAAAAAAAAAATTTAACCATAAAAAATTGTTTTTACCTTAGAAAAAAAAAAATTGTCATTTGGGGGGGACCCTAGCCCCTGCCAGTCCCCCCTTCTTCCATCCCTAACGAAGGGTTAGAACTTAGAAGGGATTGATTGAACTTCTAAAGGATCGAGGAAAGATCCTTCGAAATGCAAATTTGGATTAATCAGTCTTAAAGGGATTGAGTGCAAGCCCTATGTGCTCGAGCCCTCTTCCAACAGGCACTACAATTGAGCACAGGCTCAACTCGCACAAGCATAGATGCTTTGATTATGGTACATGATCTCCTTCTGGATTATATTTTTGACATTGTTGTTCTTGGATTATTTCTTATGTTTTGACAATAGTATGTTGCATTTAACTATTCTTTGGTTGAAGTATCATGCTTATTTTTCAGGACATGCATTTTTGCATTGAAGTATGGGGGTATAACATGCTCCACATTTGCCCACTAAGGTATTCCTATCCTCTAACTATTGTTTTTTCAATTTTATCTACACATTGAAGACAATGTGTGATTCAAGTTTGGGGTATGAAAGAACAATACAGTCCCATTTTTTGTTTTATCATGTTATTCTTAAGCATGCGGTTGAACTTTAATTTTAATTTGCACTTCATTTGTAAGCTTAAAGTTATGAACACATGATCATCTGACTAGGAAATTTAAGTCTTGTTATTTATTTTAGAAAAATGAGATGTTATTTGTTTCAATTTGAAGTTAACACGAGCACATTAGCATATAATCTGTGAGGTATGAAATCTAAAATCAATTATGTTTGTTTTCAATGTCTTGAATGAAGTTGGATGACTTGTTGGTTGATTAATCTTGGCTGTTGGGAATTGTATCCTGAATTCTAATGATTTTATGTCTGTGTTGACATTTAAATGTTTGAAACGAATATATGTTATATTCACTAATTAAATATTTATTGCAGTCACAATTATTTAGTAGGATTAATTGTAATTAAAATATTGTTGCGTAATAAATGTCAGGAAAACATGGTTACAAACATATTTAAGCCAATGATATTTTTTCTTTTAGATCCCTCACAAAGCTTAAGTAATTTAACCATAATAAGGATTTCTTATTTGTTGGGCTAAATGTTTTATTTTAAAAAAAATATGGGCTAGAGAGATATAGTGCAATTGGATTTGGCATAAAGCCTAGAGGCCCAATGAACATAGTGGAATGTATAAGGCCAGGGAAAATTCCCTAGCCCTAGACATTGGAGACTGGAGAAGGGCATGGGAGATCCCATGCCCAATCCCCTAGGTTAGGGGGCGAATGGAAGAGGGAGATATTCTCCTTGACCCATGCAGCATGTAGCATGAAGCCTAGGACAAAGCCCTAGCCATCCATGCTACTCCTTGTGCTCCTTGGAGAATGGGTTTGAGGAAAAATTTGGGGGGAAATGAAATGTGTGGTTGAGGGAAATGGTTTTAGGGAAAGCACACATAAGTTTTTCAAATTTTTTTATTTTTTGCCAACGTGGCAATGAAATGTGTGGTCGAGGGAAATGGTTTTAGGGAAAGAACACACAAGTTTTTCAAATTTTTTTATTTTTTGCCAACGTGCCTTGTGCCACATCATCGGCGTGAACACTATGCATTTAAGAAAAAGATCATTTTCGGTTCATTTGAACTAGAGAATATGTGAGGGATAATTTTATTTTTTTACTCTTTTAGAGAACAAAAATATAACTAAATGAATACTCTCCGATCTATTTAAGTTGAAGAGGATCCTAATTCATGCATTCACACGTGTGCCCAATAACATTACTCATATATGTCATTCATCACAACTCACAAGAAGACCACAGGACATACCCTTGATCCAACTTCGGAGTGTCAATTCTCTTCTGTGAATTTTATGGTAATTCAAAAGGCCCAAAAATGTATTTTCTGGATTCAAAGATAAGCCCATTGTTCTCTTTATTTTATTTTAATTTTTGTATATGTAAAACCCATTATCTACTTCTGGTCTATCCGGCTTGCCGGCCCACTTTAGTTTGGGACGAATTAGGCGGAGGATCGAACAGCCCAAAGACAAGAACCTGAACCCTAATTTCACATTACTATATAGAGAGCTCATAGTCAAAACCTCCGAAGCTAGGGTTTCCTTCTGCAACTAAAGAAATGGTATTTTCTCTGTCCATATCGCTGTATTAAGGGTTTGTTTGTGTATTTGTGTGCATGTATATAATGGTTGGCGTTGATTTGAACAGGGAAAAGGAACAGGGAGCTTTGGGAAGAGGAGGAACAAGACCCACACGCTGTGTGTGCGATGCGGACGCAGAAGCTTCCACCTCCAGAAGAGTCGCTGCTCCGCCTGTGCCTTTCCTGCTAGCCGCGTCAGAAAATGTAAGCTCTTTTTTCTTTTTTTTTTCCTTCCATTTAATTCTGCTCCTAAATTATTCGATCTTATTCTTCACGGATAGGCGCGTCTGTGTGTGTATATGTTGTGTACATGGTCTTTGATTTGATCTGATTCTGTGGTTTACTATGTCTTCTCTTTTTAGTTTAGGGATTAGTTTTAGTTATTAATATATATTGTTGTTTCAAACTGTTCTTCGTTTGAACTATCTGGCCATTTTAACTTTGCTTGTTTGTCATTTAGAGTAGGGGTGACAATTAGGTCAATTTTAATCCTATTCATTTAATTAAATTGGTCATACAATTCAACCATAACACTCTAATTTTGTATTGGGTTCATAAGTCATGTCAAAAAATTGTATGCATTTATGTTGCGTGTCAGATTCATGTTGTGTTGAAGTATTGGTATAAGACTATATAGGTCAATTTTAACTTGACCTTTTTAATTCAACAAGTTAATACTCATAAACCCTAACCATTTAATTTCGTGTTTGGCTTGTGTCAGGTTCGCGAGTTGTGTCAAATATTGCTAGCCCTAGTTTAAAGCATTGAGTTCTTGTAATTTTTAGTGGAATTATCTATACCTTGATGTGACCTGTTTTCTGGGTTTTGTTTCAGATAACTGGAGTGAGAAGGCCATTCGCAGAAAGACAACTGGAACTGGCCGAATGAGGTACCTCCGTCACCTGCCTCGCAGGTTCAAGACTAACTTTAGAGAAGGTAAATTACTTTCTCTATTTATCATTTTGGCTGTTTGCTTATGTATCATATGCTCTTGATTTTCTTGATTTGTTTTGGCTAAATGATTGGTTATCTTCTGTGTTTGTTTAGGTACTCAAGCAACTCCAAGGAACAAGGGAACATCTGCAGCCCCTTGAAGTTTGGAAGGGCATGCTGTTCTGTTTTTTAAAAATATATATATATATTATAATCCGGAATTCTCAAATCAAATTTTGAATCATTGTATGAGTGTTACTTTAATTTATTATCTTCGAGTTATCTCTGCCAAAATTTTGATAATCAGTAGTAATTTCTTTGAACTAGTCTCTCTTGTGTGTTTATGAATAGGTTTCCGATGTTGAGAAATTGTGCCTGATGTGATTATTTCATTTCTGCTGCTTAATAATTTTAGTTTCAGCTTTATGATTATTTGTTATTGCTTGGCTTTTGATGGCTGTTGCAATTCATTGCATATTGCCAAAGTCATTCCATTTTGTTGGAGTGAAATGGGAGCATTAGGACTTCAATTCTTCTGGTTTCAATGGTACTCTCTTGAGAATATGTTTCAGATAGGGTTCTTTGGTATGGGTTTCAGATATGGGTTTTGCCTTCAGAGAATGTGTACTTATGATGGGTTTTTTTTTGTCTCAATCTGTCTTGGTGTTTCATGGGGTTTAAAAGACCTGATTTACACCATGTCTGTCTTCGCAGAGAAATGCTACATTTCTCAAAGTTTTTCTCCAAAATTTGCTCCCCAAATGATGTGGCGTAGTTCTATGTAATATATTATTTTGGGGAATGTCATCATTTCATGAGATTATGACACGTCATCTGGGGAGCAAATTTTAGTGAAATTTTTTGAAGTATAACATTTCTCACATTTGAATAAGTTATGTTATGTGATATGAATTAGTTGGAGCTAAACAATTTGAGGTGCATTAACTGCACCATTGATGGATGCTAGAATGTGTAAATTTATTATTATTGGATACAGCCATCAGGATATATGATGAATTGGGTCTACTGGTTGTATTCCTTTTATTATTATTATTATTTATTTATCAAGAACCTCTCAATATTTCAACCAATTGCACATCACATTATTGCGGCCATCATTTGCCAATATTGTGAGTCTCGTCTAGAAGTTGGTTGCTGACCATCCATGTTAGCTTGAACTTTGCATATTTGTCCTATCAGGCAGCTTGTGCTTGGATATTATTTGTTTTAGTTTTTATTTTTTTATCAAGATTTTTTCACGTTTAGGTTTGTCATCTGCCACTTATGTCTTATTAGACTCATCGGCATCCATGTCAACCCCTAAAGCAATCCTATGAGCACATTAAATTAAAGCTCTATTTGTTTTGATTGAAAATGTTTTCATTTAAACAAGATTTCGTGAAAAATGATATCCTTGAAAACATTGAAATCATTTTTCAATGTTTGGTGGTATGAAAAATCACAAATATTTGTTTGTATATATAGTTATGAAAATGTCTTGATTGAGTTCTGATTGAGTTCCGGCGGTGGTTCTGGTGATGTCTAAATGTGGTCCCATGTCCAAGTCTCGTGGAGTTTTGGCCATATTTTGGTGGGGTCTTAACCATATTCTTGCGGGGTCTTGGTAACGTCTTGATTGGGTCCATCAATTTAAGAATGAAAAATTTAAACTTAAAAAACTATTTTATAGAATTTAAAAAGAATTTTTGATCAAACAGAAATATTTTTCGTTGGCTACAAGGGAATGAACATTCAAAGTTTTAAGAAGTGCCAAGCCAAGCGATCCCGGTCAGTCTGTGATTTAGTCAACCCTAGGTTGACAAATTGATTGGGTTTAGTCCTGCTCAATGATGTTGTGGCTTCCTTTTTCCAATATGTTCATTTAGCTTGATTGAACAACACAAGCTTGAGAGTAAAGAGTTCGAACTCATCAATCAAACTACTACAACAAGAAAACTAAAGCACTAATGAACGAGCAACATGTTAAGCTTTTATTTTTTGTCGCACCAAATACCAAAATATAAGAAATATATATTTCACAAATCATTTTACACCGAGACAAATAGAGCCTTAAAAACATAAATCTAAATAATAAGTTGGATGATGATCATACGTTGCTAGTATGCAAAAAATTTAGAAAAGCAAAGTCTTGTGTTTGTATTCTTTAAATGTTTGACTCTTTTTTTTTTTTTTTTGGTATTCTTTTCAAAATTGTGAATACTTAGGTGAGATTATGTTTTGATGGTTTTAAAGAATATAAAATATAATTATAAAAAATATAATAAAAAATTACAAAAACAAAAATAAAAATAAAAATTGGAGTGAATCAATCACTCTAAGTGTATAGGCGTGGCTTGCCTGGGGTGATTGGCCACCCTTGAATCAGACGAGGGTGGCTAAACCATCGTCAAAAACTGCTTAGGAGTTGTTGAACCACCTCCAAAACTAATGGGGCTGGCCGGCCACCCTTGAAACCAATGCCATTGTTTCAAGCCATCCCCAAATTAGACAGGGGAGTCTACCAACTAGGCACCTATAACTAATAGAATATAATAAAAGATCACCTTCATTCTCTTGACAATTTTAGATTCTGCTCCATGGAAAATTGAGATGGTTTAGAAGCAACAAACCATAATCTTCCAATATCTCCGAGGCATATTTCCTTTGACAAATCAAAATATCGTCACCAGATCTTGAAATCTCTAAACTAAGGAAGTATTTTAGAGATCCTAAATCCTTGAGACGGAACTTGTCATTCAGCAATGTAATGATTGAAGACACCGCAGTGGGGTCATTGGTAACTATGACAACATCATCGACATAAACTAGCAAAGCAATGTAAGACCCTTGAGACTGATTGAAGAGTGAATAATTAGCTTTAGCCGGAGTAAAACCAAGGGCAATCAAAGTAGAGAAAATTTGAAAAATCACTGTCTTGAGGCCCTCTTTAAACCATACAATGATTTGGTTAACCTACATACTTCGACTCCCTCTTAGTGTCAAAACCAAAGGGCATAGTCAAATAGGGGATCAGCCACCCCCATACACCTAGGGGTGATCTGGCCACTAACTCTAAATATATATATTTTTATTTTTTATTTTTATTGAATATTTTAAAATTTTTTTAATGATATTTTTTCAGTTGGGTTGAAACAAATTGAGTTGGTTAATAAAAAAGTAGGTGTTTTCCCAAACATCAATTCAACACGAATAATAATAATAATAATAATAAACTGGAAAAAGTTGAGCTTCGTAGCTTTCCCAAACAAGCCCTCAAGGAGAAGTGGAAATTGTTGGAGATAGGTTTAGAGGAGCCCAAGGGAGAGTTGAAAGTAGAGAATGGTGGTGGAAGCGTATTTGACATAGGCAAAATAACATAATGTTCCTTGAAACTTCATCCTACTTGCTTGGGTTCCTTATTGTTCCTTGAAGCTTCTGGCCTAAGCAGGAAGCAATTCAATAGCAAGAATCCAGGCATTCAAACTTTCTCTCTGACTAAAATAAGTAATGGTTTCAGTAGATTTACTTACTATATGATGTTATAAACACTACAATCAAGAGCCATATTTTCACTCAACATGAACAAAAAGTTTCTGCGTTTCTTAATGTTGGAACCTATTGAGTTACCAAAAAAGAAAACGAAAAAAAAAAAACAAGATTCCATAGAATTGAATTGTAACATCGTACAACATCGTACAATATCGAGTTCCACCCTTCTGAATATCCTCTTTGTCCATCTGTAGATTAGCTTAGGGCCTTACTGCTGCCTCACGGCTTCATAATGGTAGAAATCAGCAATAAACAATCTTTTACGGCAGGATGAAGCACTATACTATTTTCTTTGTCAAGAACACACGCCGCTGTGAAATTTAAAGTGCAATAATTCAAAACCATCTCAATATGTTGTATAAACTTAAAAGTTTGAGAATTTCTACTCCCACCAGGAATAGGAGGGGAAAAAAGTTTACGCGTGGATTTACAGCCTTAGCTACAGCAATGTTGATAATATTACCCAATATAGCAAGGTTTAAGGATCACACCTAATTGGGACAGGAAGGCTCGACATGTACTTGTTAGTGCTTGAGCCAGTAGTTCCGTAACTGAGCCATATGCAGTAGTATCTCATCACGACCCTGATTGGTAACGCTGCTAGTCATAATCCATGGTGGTGCTGTCTGGAAGAAGCCTTGTATCAACTCCTGAAAATCATTCACATTTTCTTCTGGTCTTTTCCCTCCATTCTTTCTCTTCTTCCGCTTGTCGCATTTGGTGAAGATCAATGTCATGGGAATCTGAAAGACAGTATATAAACTCTCATACATCTTTCCCTTCACAATGAATAAATATGTTGATACGTTCTTGTTCATCTTCTTGTTTCATCCCTTGAACAAATAAATAGTTATGTCCAACTAGAGAATATCAAACCCATTCATAATACATTCATATAAGAAACTGAAATTTTGGGTGCTAACAACCACATTCATCACCAAGAGAAGGAAAAAAGAAAAAAAAAGAAAAAGAAAAAAAGAAGCAGCATTCCCTGAGAACTGTAATTGAACACTTCTTCAGGAACTCAGACCTTATATATATAGGTGTTGCCAATATATTCAGTGCCCATAACTTGCCTAAACAGCTAAAGAGGGGAGTTGACAGATGGAAAACGTAAACCATTGCAGTTGATGGCTATCAACATAAGCAATTAAGCATGTGAATTAAGTCAATATACCTTTTTTTTTTTTATATACGTAAATTAAGTCACTATACATGGGGTTAACAGTTTGAAATGATTGCATAATTTTCAGATCCAGTTTCAGTCATTTTTATTATTTCACATCATCGACCTTTGTGGTTCCAGTAGAAAATTAAAGGAAATATTACCTGATTCACACCTAGCCAACTAGCATACTCAAGATCAATTTTTCTGGCAGGAATGCTAGCATCTATGAGAAGGAAAACAGAAACTAGCGTTGGTCGATTCAGAAAATAGTCTTTAGTGAACTTCTCCCAGTCTATGCGAAGTTCCTGTGGCGCAGCTGCATACCTAGACAGCATACACAATGAACAATGCCACGACAATAAAGTTGAATGATAGGGTGAAAACAGGAGAAGTGGGAATCAAACTCTTGTTGATAGATGTTCATCTTTGCAAATGAAATTCTTTTTTAAAGGAAATCTAAGTCCTAGTACAAAATGTTCAAATACTTGCAAAACCTTAAGTTATGAGAGAACTGGTGGAATTTTAATACCTAGTTTGAAAATTAAAAGCAAATCAAAACTTTAACAAAAACTTCAGTCAAATGAATGCAAGGCTATATATACCAGGCGATACAGTACAACTAAAACAGATTAACCCACAAGAATTCAAGAACTAGAAGATTTACTGCTTCTTGATGGCCTGAAAGTTTTTTAATTCCCTAAAAAGCACCAGCTAATATCATAACAATCATTTGATCTAATGTGTCTTAACTTTACCAATTTTCACATTTCCTAAAATTTCTGCTTCAATCTCCAAAACCAAAGATCAGAAAATAAACAAAGGAACCATGGAAAAAGCAAGTACTTATAGCTTTCAACAATACATACCCGTATCCGGGCAAATCCACCAGGTACCAGCTATCATTGATCCTAAAATGGTTGATGCATTGAGTCTTCCCTACAATGCAAAAAAAGAAAATGGATAGTTAACTCAGAGATCATTTTCATGTACGAAAAAGATCATAGCAGAAGATAATTGGATGTTCTAGTTGAAAGTTTGTTAGTGTTTTATCACATCATCTTTATATAATATACGAAGCCAGACTAACCACCAAGTATGCAGAAATCTTCATTTATTAAATCTCTAGATGAATTGCATTACAAATTAGTGAGAATAACAGCAACAGAATATAAAGGTATCTAAAAATTGAACATCTCTGAGCAGCTTTACAAAGGGTGCACCAAGGGCAAGGATAAATTAGTGAATGCAGTTACAAGAGAGTGCCATGGCGCACGCCACTTGAATCATCTCATATAGAAGAACACAAGATAGTCATAACAAGGTACTTTTTCTTTTACAGTTTTGTAGGAGTAGGCAAATGTGAGTGTGAATGGTTCACTTCCATATCAGATAATAACCACAAGAATGAGTGGTAATTTGGTCCAAACCCATAGTCTTACACTTTTGGGTTAAGAGGGTGTCTCAACACATTACATCAAGATCTCAGACTCTCCAGATGTTTTAATTTCCCAACAAGTGATACCAGCATTAATGATAGTGACCGACAAAGTAGATGCTAGTCATCCCTTTCACAATTAGACCATGAATGATCTTTTTCACAATGAGAGCAGGAGCGGTCCCTTAAGTAATTAGAGTAGAAAATGGTCCCTTTTGCACTTAGAGCAGAGACATAGATGATAAATCAATAAATGACAGGCCCCTATTGTAGTTGAGCGGGTACATGACGCAACGCATGGACAAGCCTACACAAATGATCCTAAAAAACGGTTTGCTTAAATCCCACATTGGATAAGAGTCACAAGAGTGATCAGTTATGTAGCATAGTTAGGTCAAAACCACATGCTTAAGCTTTAGGTCAAACTGGAACTCTAAAGTCTCACTTAACAACTCAAGTGTTTATCTTCCCGACATTTTTTGTCATTCACTGACGAGGAAACTTCATCGACAATGGTCCCTCTTTACAGGAACAAAAGATATCCACACTCTAAATGTAATCCAGTTCACCTTTGATGTATGTATTAGACAGCTCAAGTTGTGAGCAGAAACACATGTATAACTCACATAGGCATTTGTTACCAGCATCATTGCCCAGACAATCACCCCAATTAATTCCAAAATGTAGTAAATCCACATTACAACACTACCAAGAAAAAAAGGTTGCAAATTTGCCATAGTACTTCTCAATTTATAGCATATCCATAATTTAAGCCAATCAACCATGCAAAGCCAAAGATTCCCACAAAGCCAATTCAACAACCCAAAAAAAAAAAAGAAGTGAATCCAATCTAAATAACAGTCTCACCAGGTTTCTTGGACGTAAGGGCTAGGCGCTTGCGGCGAACAAGCGAGTTGAGTAGCGAGGACTTGCCAACATTAGAGCGGCCTACAAGCGCAAACTCAGGGAGGCCATCGGAGGGGCAATCCTCGGTCCTGACACTGCTTTTGACAAACTCGGCTTGCGCAATCTGAGCGTCCCTCGCGTACTTAGCCAGCACAATATTCGAGCCCTTCAATATTCTCGCAGTCAGACTGGAAGTAGCACCACCGGAAGGAACGTCGGTCTCCGGAGGGACAAAGAGCTTCTCAAGCGAAAGTTCGACGTGGGTCTCTTCCACCGGGACATCAAGATTTTGCGTTGGGCCGGAGGCGGTTGAAAGAGTGGATTTGATTGTAATGGGTATTTTGGGTTTTAGGAGAAGATTGAAATGGGTTTTGCAGAGAGATGCCTGTTTGGTGAGAAATACCGATGCGTGAAATCTTGGAAGCTGAAGAAGCACAACCATCTCTCTCTCTCACACTGTAATCTTTGCCTCTGTTTCGTCTCTAGAGCCGACCCAAAAGAAACATTTCAGTGATTTCACCAACGCCTGGAGGAGGAGGATTATAGTCATTTTGGAAGGCGACAGGAAAGTCGCCTTTACAGTTTCAACCTTGGACCTATAGGGCGTCCTCGAGTAAAACTGTACACATTGTTGAGATATTTATTGGATAAAATTTTTCGGTACCCAAATAATACATTGAAACGGAGTTGGTACTCCCGTCCAACTTCCGTTCCAAAAATTGACGAAAATCTATGTCAGCCTAATAAAAAGCTGACGCTCGGTAAGGAGTAGTATTAAAAATTTTAAAAATATAAAATAAATAAAAAGTACAATTACTTAAAAAAAAAAAAGACACAAGAAGATCGGACAGAAGGGTTTATATTCAAAGCAATTGAAATTTTATGAGACTAAATTAAAAGTTTTTTAAGTTTAAAGAGTTATTTCAAAACAAGTAGAACTTCGGGGGATCTTCAGTGAAATTTCTCCATTACTAAAATATAAAGATGAAAAAGTATAAAAATTTGGAAACATGAGGTATCAATCCTCAAACCAGCAAATTATGTTACTGAGTGTTATACCATATAGCTACATCTCATTCAATATTTGAAATGAAAATTTTATTTTCTTACATGTTAAAAACAAACTCAATCGTCAAAGGTCAAGTAGGATTTCGACATACAAAAGAAATGGCACTCCTAAAAAATAAAGGGGAAAATTCACTAAAGACCCCCGAACTTTCATCCATTTTGAAATACCCCCTAAACTTTAAAACTCTCAATTTAGTCTCTTGAACTTCCGGTTGCTCTCAATTTGGACCCCTCCATCAATTTTAGCCATTAAAAATACAAAAAAAAAAAAAGGGGGGGCAAAATATCCCTGATTTTCATTTTCTTAAAATAAAAAAGTGTTTTCAAAGATGGAATTTTATATAAAAGTCAGGGGTATCAACGTTATGTAATGTTTAAAATCTAATGGAGAGGTTTACCTTAAGAGCAATTGACACTTCATGCAACTAAATTAAGAGTTTTTTAAGTTTATGGGAATTATTTCAAAATGGGTAGAAGTTTGGGGATCTTCAGTGAAATTTCTCCATTATTCAAATATGAAGATGAGAAAGTATAAAAATTTGGAGACACTTCATGCAACTAAATTGAGAGTTTTTTAAGTTTATGGGAGTTATTTCAAAACGGGTAGAAGTTTGGAGATTTTCAGTGAAGTTTCTCCATTATTCAAAGGGTTTGCTAGTGTCTCCTCATAATGTTTGTTCTCTGCCTTATGTATAATATGATTTAATAAAAAATAAAATTGTAATACTGTTTTTTTGCTAACAGATTAATTTTTATGAGTTAATAATTAGGTTCTAATGCTTTAAAACTTGTTTTTGGATTCAAAATTAAAACCTAAGGGTGGAAGGTTAACCCTTTAGGGATGATATCATCCAAAATGGATTTGATCATCCTAAATTTGATGCTAATGCCTCAATTTTGTTGCTAATGCCTCACAAAGTTGTTGCTAATGCCTCAAATTTGATGCTAATGCCTAAAAATACCGGTGGTAGAGGCAATTACAATTTTTTTTTTCTTAAATCATGTTTTATATAAAACTGGGAGAACACCAGGAGAACCTACGGGGAGAACCCCTAGCATTTTCCTTATTCAAATATGAAGATGAGAAATTATAAAAATTTGGAGACGTGAGGTATCGATCCTCAAACCAGCAACACATGTTACGAGTGCTATACCGTATAGCTACATCCCCTTCAACATTCAAAATGGAAATTTTATTTTCATAAACTTTGAAAAATAAACTCAATCATCAGAGGTCAAGCAGGGTTTTGGCATACAAAAGAAATGGCATTACTCCAAAATAAACAAAAAACTTCTTTGAAAACCCCTGAACTTTAATCCGTTTTGAAACACCCCCTTAAACTTCAAAAACTCTCAATTTAGTCTCCTAAACTCTTAGTTGCTCTCAATTTTGACCCATTCGTCAATTTTAGCCATAAAAAAAATATAAAAAACAAGGCAAAATATCCCTTATTTTCATTTTTTTTTTTAAATAAAAAAATGTTTTCAAAGATGGAATTTTATACAAAAGTTAGAGTATAAACGTTAGGGGACTAAATTGAAATTTTTTTAAGTTTAAGGGAGTTATTTCAACGAAAGTATAAAACTTTGGAGACGTGAGGTACTGATCCTCAAATCAACAACTCATGTTACGAGTGATATACCATATGGCTACATCCCCTTCAACATTTGAAATAGAAATTTATTTTCTTAAACTTTAAAAATAAATTCAATCATCAAGGTCAAGTAGGGTTTCAGCATATAGAAAAAATGGCGTTCCTGCAAAATAAAGGAGAAACTTACAAAAGACCCCCAAACTTTCACCCATTTTGAAAAACTCCCCTAAACTTCAAAACTCTTAATTTAGTCCCTTAAACTTTCAGTTGCTCTCAACTTGGACCATTCCGTCAATTTTAGCCATTAAAAATACAAAAAGAAAAGGGCAAAATATCCCTGATTTTCATTTTCTTAAAATAAAAAAGTGTTTTCGAAGATGGAATTTTATACAAAAGTCAGGGATATAAATGCTATGTAATGTTTAAAATCTGACAGAGCAATAGACACTTCATGCTACTAAATTGAGAGTTTTTTAAGTTTATGGGAGTTATTTCAAAACGGATAGAAGTTTGGGGATCTTCAATGAAGTTTCTCCATTATTCAAATATGAAGATGAGAAAGTATAAAAATTTGGAGACGTGAGGTATCGATCCTCAAACCAGCAACACATGTTACAAGTGCTATACCATATAGCTACATCCCCTTCAACAATCAAAATGGAAATTTTATTTTCATAAACTTTGAAAAATAAACTCAATCATCAAAGCTCAAGCAGGGTTTTGGCATACAAAAGAAATGGCATTGCTCCAAAATAAACAAAAACTTCTCTGAAAACCCCTGAACTTTAACCTGTTTTGAAACACCCTCTTAAACTTTAAAAACTCTCAATTTAGTTCCCAGAACTTTCAATTGCTCTCAATTTGGACCCATCCATCAATTTTAGCTATAAAAAAAATACAAAACAAGGCAAAATATCCCTTATTTTCATTTTTTTCAAAATAAAAAAATGTTTTCGAATATGGAATTTTATACAAAAGTCAGAGTATAAACATCAGGGGACTAAATTGAAAATTTTTAAGTTTAAGGGAGTTATTTCAATGAGAAAGTATGAAACTTTGGAGACGTGAGGTATTGATCCTCAAACCAATAACACATGTTACGAGTGCTATACCATATAGCTACATCCCCTTCAACATTCAAAATGGAAATTTTATTTTCATAAACTTTGAAAAATAATCATCAGAGGTCAAATAGGGTTTTGGCATACAAAAGAAAATGGCATTACTGTCCCCAAGAGGTAGCTCAATCAGCTGGGACCACGCCTTATGAAGCTGAAGTTACTAGTTCAAATCCTTCTCCCTCTTGTGTGTATGTCAAAAAAAAAAAAACACATTACTCTATAACAAACAAAAACTTCTAAAACCCTCAAACTTTAACCCATTTTTAAAACACCCCTAAACTTCAAAACTCTCAATTTAGTTCCTGGACATTCAATTGCTCTCAATTTGGACCCCTCATCAATTTTAGCCATTAAAAAATAAAAAAGGCAAAATATCCCTAATTTTCATTTTCTTAAAATAAAAAGTGTTTTTGAAGATAGAATTTTATACAAAAGTCAAAGTATAAACGTTATGTAATATTTAAAATCGACGAAGGTTTACCTTTAGAGCAATTGACACTTCATGCAACTAAATTGAGAGTTTTTAAGTTTATGGAGTTATTTCAAAACGGTAGAAGTTTGGGGATCTTTCGAAGTTTCTCATTATTCAAATATGAAGATGAGAAAGTATAAAATTTGGAGACGGAGGTATCAATCCTCAAACCAAAGAACACATGTTACGAGTGCTATACCATATAGCTACATCCCCTTCAACATTCAAAAAGGAAATTTTATTTTCATAAACTTTGAAAAATAAACTCAATCATTAGAGGTCAAGCAGGGTATTGGCGTACAAAAGAAATGGCATTACTGTCCCCAAGAGGTAGCTCAATCGGCTGAGACCACGCCTTATGAAGCTAAAGTCACTAGTTCAAATCCCTTCTCCCCCTCTTGTGTGGACATGTCAAAAAAAAATGGCATTACTCTATAACAAACAAAAAACTTCTCTAAAAACCCTCAAACTTTAACCCGTTTTAAAACACCCCCTAAACTTCAAAAACTCTCAATTTAGTTCCCTGGACATTCAATTGCTCTCAATTTGGATCCCTTCGTCAATTTTAGCCATTAAAAATACAAAAAAAGGCAAAATATCCCTAATTTTCATTTTCTTAAAATAAAAAAGTGTTTTTGAAGATGGAATTTTATACAAAAGTCAAGGGTATAAACGTTATGTAATATTTAAAATCTGACGGAGAGGTTTACCTTTAGAGCAATTGACACTTCATGCAACTAAATTGAGAGTTTTTTAAGTTTATGGGAGTTATTTCAAAACGGGTAGAAGTTTGGGGATCTTCAGTGAAGTTTCTCCATTATTCAAATATGAAGATGAGAAAGTATAAAAATTTGGAGACGTGAGGTATCAATCCTCAAACCAGCAACACATGTTACGAGTGCTATACCATATAGCTACATCCCCTTCAACATTCAAAATGGAAATTTTATTTTCATAAACTTTGAAAAATAAACTCAATCATCAGAGGTCAAGCAGGGTTTTGGCGTACAAAAGAAATGGCATTACTGTCCCCAAGAGGTAGCTTAATCGGCTGGAACCACGCCTTATGAAGCTGAAGTCACTAGTTCAAATCCCTTCTCCCCCTCTTGTGTGGACATGTCAAAAAAAAAAATGGCATTACTCTATAACAAACAAAAAACTTCTCTAAAAACCCTCAAACTTTAACCCGTTTTAAAACACTCCCTAAACTTAAAAAACTCTCAATTTAGTCCCCTGAACATTCAATTGCTCTCAATTTGGACCCCTTCTTCAATTTTAGCCATTAAAAATACAAAAAAAGGCAAAATATCCCTAATTTTCATTTTCTTAAAATAAAAAAGTGTTTTCAAAGATGGAATTTTATACAAAAGTCAAGAGTATAAACGTTATGTAATATTTAAAATCTGACAGAGAGGTTTACCTTTAGAGCAATTGACACTTTATGCAACTAAATTGAGAGTTTTTTAAGTTTATGGGAGTTATGTCAAAACGGGTAGAAGTTTGGGGATCTTCAGTGAAGTTTCTCCATTATTCAAATATGAAGATGAGAAAGTATAAAAATTTGGAGACGTGAGGTATCGATCCTCAAACCAAAGAATACATGTTACGAAAAGTATACCATATAGCTACATCCCCTTCAACATTCAAAATGGAAATTTTATTTTCATAAACTTTGAAAAATAAACTCAATCATCAGAGGTCAAGCAGGGTTTTGGCGTACAAAAGAAATGGCATTACTGTCCCCAAGAGGTAGCTCAATAGGCTGGGACCACGCCTTATGAAGCTGAAGTCACTAGTTCAAATCCCTTCTCCTCCTCTTGTGTGGATATGTAAAAAAAAAAAAAAATGGCATTACTCTATAACAAACAAAAAACTTCTCTGAAAACCCTCAAACTTTAACCCATTTTAAAACACCCCCTAAACTTAAAAAAACTCTCAATTTAGTCCCCTGAACATTCAGTAGCTCTCAATTTGGACCCATCCGTCAATTTTAGCCGTAAAAAAATACAAAACCAACAACTCATGTTACGAGTGATTGACCATATGGCTACATCCCCTTCAACATTTGAAATAGAAATTTCATTTTCTTAAACTTTAAAAATAAACTCAATCATCAAGGTTAAGCAGGGTTTCAGCATATAGAAAAAATGGCATTCCTACAAAATAAAGGAGAAACTTACTAAAGACCCCCAAACTTTCACCCGTTTTGAAATCTCACCCCAAACTTCATAAATTCTCAATTTAGTCCCTGGAACTTTCAGTTGCTCTCAATTTCAAGTGATATACCATATAGCTACATCCCCTTCAACATTCAAAATGGAAATTTTATTTTCATGAACTTTAAAAATAAACTCAATCATCAAAGGTCAAGCAAGATTTCGGCATACAAAAGAAACAGCATTATTGCAAAATAAACGAAAAACTTCTCTAAAGACACCCAAAGTCTCACCTGTCTTGAAATACCCAACCTAAACTTCAAAAACTCTCAATTTACTCCCCTGAGCTTTCAACTGCACTCAATTTGGACCCCTCCTTCAATTTTTGTCGTTAAAAATACCAAAAAAAAAAAGGGCAAAATATCCCTGTTTTTCTTTTTTTTTTAATTAAAAAAAAATGTTTTGGAAGTTGGAATTTTATACAAAACTCAGAGGTATAAACGTCATGTAATGTTTAAAATCTGATGGAGATGTTTAAATTGAGAGCAATTGAAACTTCAAAGGACTAAACTAAGAGTTTTTTAAGTTTAAGCAAGGTATTTTAAAACATATAGAAGTTTGGAGGTCTTCAATGAAGTTTCTCCATTATTAAAACATGAAAATGAGAAAGTATAAAAATTTGGAGAGCAAAATAAATGTAAAACTTTTCTGAAGACGCCCAAAGTTTCACCAGTTTTGAAATACCTATCCTAAACTTCAAAAACTCTCAATTTACTCCCCTGAGCTTTTAGCTGCTCTCAATTTGGATCCTTCCTTCAATTTTAGCTATTAAAAATACAAAAAAAAAAGAGAGTAAAATATCCCTGATTTTCGTTTTTTTAAAAATAAAAAAAAATGTTTGGGAAGTTGGAATTTTATACAAAAGTTAGAGGAATAAACATCATGTAATGTTTAAAATTTGATGGAGTGATTTAAATTGAGAACAATTGAAACTTCAAAGAACTAAACTAAGAGTTTTTTAAGTTTAAGCGGGGTATTTCAAAATAGGTAGAAGTTCAGAGGTCTTCAATAAAGTTTCTCCATTATTAAAATATGAAGATGAGAAAGTATAAAAATTTGGAGACATGAGGCATCAATCCTCAAACCAAAAAATCATTTTTCGAGTACTATACCATATAGCTACATCCCCTTCAACATTTGAAATGGAAATTTTATTTTCTTAAACTAAATTTTTGTTGCTTTCAATTTAAACCTCTCCGTTAATTTTAGCAGTTAAAAATACAAAAAATGGTAAAATGTCCTGGATTTTCATTTTTTTTAAATAAAAAAAGGTTTTCGAAAATGGAATTTTATACAAAAGTCAGGAGTATAAACGTCATGTAATGTTGAAAATGTGACAGAGAGGTTTATATTGAGAGCAATTGAAACTTTAGTGGGACTAAATTGAGAGTTTTTTAAGTTTAGGGGAGTAATTTCAAAACGGGTAGAAGTTTGGGAAACTTTAGTAAAGTTTCTCCACTATTAAAATTTGAAAATGAGAAAGTATAAAAATTTGAAGACATGAGGTATTGATCCTTAAACCAGCAAATCATGTTACAATTGCTATACCATATAGCCATCCCCTTCAACATTTGAAATGGAAATTTCATTTTCTAAATATATAATCGCACATTGGGTTTACCTGTCAGAATGATAAAATGCATAGGTTTTTTTTGGCCGAAAATTTACTCCCTGGATTATTAAAAACTACAATAAAATCCCTACCGTCAGTGTTTCGTTAACTACCGTTAACGGATCCAAAACGCACCGTTTTGTTTGATTAAAATATTAATTTTTTAAAATTTAATTTTAAATTTTTAAATCTAAAAATTAAAAAAATTTAAAAACAAAAAAAGAAGAAGAAGTGGGTGACCAATCCACCCCATAGGGGGTGGCTGGCCACCCCTTAAGTCATGGGAGTGGCTCGGCCCCATCAGACCGGCCGGTCTGGAGGTAGCTAAGCCACCACCATAGCCTAAGGGGATGGTTCAACCACCCACTATATATATATATTTTTTAACAGGGGTTGGTTCGACCTCCAAAAAAAAAAAAAACGACGGCCAACATGAAAGGATCTGGTCTGCTGTGTGTTGAGATAGAAAATAACTATCAAACCCAAGCTCACAAACAGAAACTAATCTATTAATTCTCTAAGAGCTGCTGCCCTCTCACTTTTTTTCTCTCCTGAAGCCACTACGTTCACGAAAACGTCCATGCATCTCGGGGAGGTGAGTTTGTATATATAAACAGAGCATGCTCCTCTGTTTCAGCAAGAGTGTGCAAACCCAGGTGAAGAAGATTCAGGTTGAGAATGAAAACAAAATGACAAACTTTAAACTGAACTAACTTCCATCCACTTGTATCAACCGGCTGCCCAACAGTGTGTCTTGGTATTCGAAGGCAAAAATAATAATATGTTAATAAATCATTCAAGATAAAGAAATAAAAATATATATTAACAATAATATATATTGCCAAACGGTGTGTATTGGTATTTGAAAGCAAAAATTAAAGCAGTTTTAGTTTGAACTTTTGACAGCAGAGCCTGATACGACAATATATATATATATATATATATATATATGTAGGTATGTATGTATGTGGGTTTTGTAGGTCACTTGGAGTGATATCAGGGATGACAGGGAGTGGAGGATTCACGTTGTACTTCTCCATCATCTTCTTCGCCCCTGATATTATCTCAAACCATGAGTCCAGTGTTTGGATGCTCAAGTCCCTCAACTGTGATAATGCAAGAAGCCGAAGCTTAATCCGCTCATTACAATTCCTGTCGAGAAGCAATCTCAATTATTTGTGTTTTGTTTTGGTTCATTGAAAGTTGTCGGTAGAGACCCTGATTTGTATATTGGGAGTAAATGGATTGTATATATATATATATGTGTGTAAATACATGTTTAAATAATTGGTGAGCAGAAAAATAATCCCTCTGTTCACCTCTGTTTCAATGTTCTAAAACAGAGCATTGAAACAGATCCAACTGTTAAGCAAAGAAAACCCATCAACAATCGCCAAGGAATTTTTTCATTTCTTGTTTGTTTTTTACTTTGTTTTGTTTTGCTTCAAGCATATAAGTTAAGAGTGAAAGCAATTGATATAAATGTGTTTGGCTAACTTAACCAAACCATGAGTATTGTATTGATATATATAGATGTACATTTGAGAGTTTGGATAGTAATCCAAGACTCAGTTTACAATTCAAAATATGGACTAAGTTTACAATTCAAAATATTAAATAACAAACTATATCTTATCTTGATGAAGAGATATATGTGAACTTGAATTTGAATTTGAATCAGAAACAGATGTAGAGAAGTGTAACTTATCATGTTGGTTAACATCCCCCCTCAAGCGAATAGGAGGGGGACAAACCATGAGCTTGTCACGTAAAAAGAGAAATCTGGAGGATGTCAATCCTTTGGTAAAAATATCAGCAGGTTGATCACATGTAGAAATAAAACTGAGGGAAATATCTTTATTTAAAACTTTCTCCCTAATAAAATGGTAATCGACCTCGATGTGTTTAGTCCGAGCATGGTAGACAGGATTCGAAGCAAGGGCAATAGCACCAAGGTTATCACATCAAGTAGAGGAGGGCGTGATGGAAATTTGCATATCCTTTAATACCATTCGTAACCAATAAAGCTCAGATAACCATAGCCATAGACGGTATTGACGATGCTTGATTTGGAAACCCTGTTTGCTTTTAGCACACCACAAAACAAGACATGGACCAAAAACACACCAAAGCGAGGTGGGCGCGGTCATCGGATCACCAGCCAATCAGAATCACTGAGGCTTGCAAAGATAAAGAACCCGAGAATAAAATAAACCATGATCGATGCCTTCAAATACCGAACACACGCTTTGAGTGCTGTCCAATGGGCGTGGGCGAGTGTAAGTGTTAGCACTGATTGATTAAGCGAGTAAGCAATCGGACGGGTCAAGGTACAATATTGAAGTGCCCCAACCAACTGTCGTATTCGAAATATTTGGAAGAATTGGACCATCCGATGCATAATTTCGACCAGATACACATGGAGATTTATAAGGTTTGGCACCCACCATTTTTGCCTTGTGCAATAGATCTGATATATTTAGATTGTCTCATATGTAGACCGAGAAGACTCACGATGCAGAATCCCCAAGAAATAATTTAACTCGCCTAGTTCCTTCAATGCAAAGTCATTCCGAAGCTTGGTAAGAAGAGATGCAATAAATGAACCATGAGTTCCTGTAACTAAAATATCATCAACATACACCAAAATGAAAAGATGCACAGCCCCTTGATGAAATAAAAATAGTGAAGCATCAACCATCGATTGAACAAAGCCAAAATCAAGAAGAGACTCAGAGAGACGATTAAACCAAGCACGAGGTGCTTGTTTTAAGCCATAGATGGCCTTATTCAGCTTACAGACATAGTTAGGGAACTCTGAAATCACAAATCCCTGTGGTTGTGCCATGTAAACATTTTCTTGTAGATTGCCATGAAGGAATGCATTGGAAATGTCCAACTGGCGAATGGGCCAATTAAAATGGACAGCAATAGCAAGAACAAGCCTAACTGTAGTTGAGCAATCGGACTAAAAGTCTCGGTATAATCTATTCCACACCGTTGATCAAAACCTTTGGCCACTAAACGCTTTATAACGCTCAATAGATCCATCAGCCCTACATTTTACCTTATAAACCCATTTATTCGAATGAGATGACGATTGGTAAAGGACATAACGTCCATGTGTTATTAGCCAAGAGAGCATCATATTCTTGATTCATTGCTTCACGCCGGTCAGGTGATTTAAAGGCCTCAGAGAAGCATGAAGGTTCCTGTCTGAAAAGTAGTATGAAGAGCTTGCAACGGATGTTTAGAGGAGTAAAACATCTGATAATCACCAAACTGCTTTGGTTTAAGAGACCCTGTCTGTGAGCGAGTAACCATTTGATGTGGTTGATGAGCAGATTCATTCACCCAAGGTATAGAGCCAGACACCGAAACCTGCAAAGGACAAGCTGAAGCTGTAGGTAATGAGTTAGGTATATCATTTTCAACACGTGAAGGAGCCACCAAATGGGGAAAAGGAATGACTAAAGGTGAGTTATGGGAATCACATGGGTCTTGGGCGTCATGTGAAGAGTGAGGTGGTGAGGCTATAATGTGATCACTAGGGGGACAAGAGTGAGGTAGTGTGGGGACCATAGGAATGGCTAAAGGAGAGGTATGGATATCACTTGGGTTATGAGCATTACGTGAAGTGGGGTAGGTGAAGTGGGGGTAGGTGAGGCAATTAAGTGATCACTAATAGGACAAGGATGAGGTAGTGGGGGACCATAGGTAGATGAGGTGGTTCTTGTATTGTTGTAGCAGGTGTATTGGGTGATGGTGGCATATTATGAGATAAATGAGCTGGACGTGTTTCAGGTACAGCCACTGTCAATGAACTCTCTGCAGGCAAAACATCACGTGAAGGAGCAGGTGAAAGAGA
Organism: Carpinus viminea; assembly: GCA_013348765.1. Classification (NCBI taxonomy): domain Eukaryota; kingdom Viridiplantae; phylum Streptophyta; class Magnoliopsida; order Fagales; family Betulaceae; genus Carpinus; species Carpinus viminea. The sequence continues at coordinate 9,517,708 of CP054670.1, read as the reverse complement.
CCTATGAATGGCAGGAAAAGAGACTCATCAAATACCACATTACGAGACAAATAAACCTTACGAGAGACCGGATCAAAACACCTATACCCTATGGTTGGAGCTAAATCCAAGAAAATGCATTGCTTGCTTTTAAAGGCAAGCTTATGAGGAGTATAAGGACGGAGGAGGTAACATGCACACCCAAAAACTCTAAGTAAGGAGTAATCTGGTTGTTGATGATAAAGTTTAAAAATGGAGACTCATTGGATAATATTGGGTGGGCAAACGATTAATAATATAGGCAGACAAAGAAAAGCATCAACCCAAAATTCAGTTGGTAAATGTGACTGAGCAAGGAGAGATAATCCCATCTCCATTAAATGGCGATGTTTCCTCTCTGCTAGTCCATTCTGTTGTGTGTATGAGGACATGAGCGATGAATTATACCATGTAAATCAAAAAATCTGAAAAGGCTTTGGAAACAAATTCACCTCCATTATCTGATTGAAACTGTTTTATTCGATGAGAAAGTTGATTCTCTACAAGAGACTTAAACTTGACAAAAGAAATAAAACATCGATTTCTGAAATAATGGATACACCCAACAAAAACGACTAAAGTCATCTATGAAAATTACATAATAACGACAACCACTAAGTGACATAGATGGCGAGGACCAGACATCTGAGTGCACCAGTTCAAAGGTGAAGATGTAACCCTTGAAGAATGGGCATAAGGTAGTTGTTTGGCCTTGCCGTCTGACAAAATTCACAAACAGTTGATTTATTGGCGAAGATGAAACTGGAAGATTATGAGAACGGAGAACACGTGAGACAACTGTAGGCGGCGTGACCCAATCGAGCATGCCACGTGTCAAAGGAAGTAGACACACCAAGGAAAGCAACAACAGAACGCATTACATGAGATAGAGAGCACTTCGCAAATTTATTGGATACAGCCCATTGACACTAGGACCTTCATGAATTGTTTTGCCCGTCAGTTGTCCTTAACAACAAAATTGGAACCCGGTTAGAATAAAAACAATCGTTATCAATGCAAAACGATTAATCAGTAAATTTTCAGCAACATTAGGACAATGGAGAACACGGGTTAAAAGAAACTTGGATTGAGGAGTTCAAGGTAGGTGGAACACATGTGTTGAATCGGAGACCGGACCCATTACCCTGACAAGATCATGACCGGTGAGCGGTTGTTGGATGGACAAGTTCTCTAACTCGGATGTAACATGAGCATTGGCCCCACTATCTGCATACCATTGTTGGTTCTCCACAAGAGCATTATTTTGAGCAGCCATGGCAGCTAAGCGAGGAGGAGGATGACGCCTTGGTACGCGTAGTCCATTCGTGAAGCGATCAAGGGCTTTCCACATATTTGACAAGGAGGCTTATTACCGAATTTTGGAGTAGTAGTCGGCGGATTGGTGAGAAGTTGCAGATCCGGATGAATGAGAAGCGATTCACGTGGCAATGAGTGGCCTTGATAAGGATTAGGTGAGCCCTTCTTAGATGCAAAGGACATGGGTCCACGTGACTTCCTGTTGGAAAAGTGGTTAGGTGGCTTTCTATTAGAAAACATGGCAAATGAGTTGTTACCAGGAGGAATGGAGCTGTGGTGATTGTCAAGAAAATCTCATGAGACAACAACTCCTTGAAAATCTTCAAACGTGATGGGGCTATTCCGGTATTAACCGACAATGCAGTAACAAACGGGCCATAAGAAGCATTACTGAGAACATACGAAACCAGATCATCGTCATCAACGCTTGCCTACCACGGCCATTTGTCGGCCCATAGCTTGGCGATTGGAGATAATCCGTGCGGGGAGAACCTTGATGAAGATGTTGGAGTTGTCGCTTCACATATGCAATATGAGAGCGAGATTCAAGCAAACCGGGTGGAAAGGTGAGTCCACACCGGGGAAGTTTCCATACCATACAAGGAGGCTAGAACCTTCTCAAGAAGAGTTGAATTAAGCAAACTCAAAATAAATTGATCCTTCTTTGTCCAAAGAACAAAAGCGATTGAGAGTCGTGATTCCTTTATCATCGAAATCTTCTCGGGGGCACGGCTCGAACCATCCACGATGCCCATGAAGTCATTAGTCCGCAAGGCGGACGAATTTGAGAAAGCCACGAGTGTAGTTGGGTCCATCCAAGCGGACATACACTAGGTGAGCAACATTGGGAGGAATAAACCCATGTAAGTAGGTGAAGCAGCCATGAGAAAGCGGAAGGTGAGAAAAAAAATCAGAAAATAAGCGTGAGCTAATAAAGCTCGATACCATGAAAGCAATTGATATAAATGTGTTTGGCTAACTTAACCAAACCATGAGTATTGTATTGATATATATAGATGTACATTTGAGAGTTTGGATAGTAATCCAAGACTCAGTTTACAATTCAAAATATGGACTAAGTTTACAATTCAAAATATTAAATAACAAACTATATCTTATCTTGATGAAGAGATATATGTGAACTTGAATTTGAATTTGAATCAGAAACAGATGTAGAGAAGTGTAACTTATCATGTTGGTTAACAAAGAGTTGGTAGTATTTGAATACCACAAGTAGAACGTGTAAGAGGATTATTTTTTTGTAGTCAGACAATTTACAGGCAATTCTGTCTGCGAATTTCTTGTTATATTTGAGCTTTTTGAATTTTGAAGCTATACAACCAAATTCGAAGTTTTTTATATTCCCTTTTCAGACTAAATTTTCCCAAGCACTTGAAACTTTTAGATTTTGTTCACTTGTTTAGCCAAGCTCAATCAATTGATTCAGTTATAGAGAATTACGGGTTTGTTCCAAATTAGATCCTTGTTTGTTTGTTTCCTACTGTTTGAGACATGCGTTGCTGGTACTCAACGTCTTGGCCGCATGTATCCTGGTTTCCAAGCGTCTCAGACAGTATATATTGACAACAAACTTGTTTCTTACTGTGAAAAACTTGTTTTTTTGTCTTCGAATATAATAAGAGGATGAGAAAAGGAAGCAAAGGATACCAAAAATAGAGATCTCTATATCTGATCTCTGTAAGAAAAAGAACAACAAAAAAAAGGAACAGGGTAATAACAGGAGTGACCGTTTGGCTATAAGGGGTGGCCGAACCACCCCCAAGGCCATGGGGGTGGTTCAGCCACCCCCAGACCGTGCTGTTCTTTTTCTTTTTCTTTTTTAAGTTTTTTAATTTAAAATTATATTTTAAAAATTAATAGTTTAATCAAACAAAACGGTGTGTTTTGGGTCATTTAACGGTAGTTAACGAAACACTAACAACATGGATTTTATTGTAATTTTCAATGACCCAGGAAGTAAATTTTCGAAAAAATAAAAACCCATGCATTTTATCATTCTGACAGGTAAACCAAGATGTTATAATATATTTACCCTAAAATTTAAAGATAAACTTAATCATCAAAGGTCAAGTAGAGTTTTAGCATACAGAAAAAATGGCATTCCTCCAAAATAAAGGGGAAACTTCGCTAAAGATCCACGAACTTTCACCCGTTTTGAAATTCTTACCCTAAACTTCATAAATTCTAAATTTAGCCCCTAGAACTTTCAGTTGCTCTCAATGTGGACCCGTCAATCAATTTTAGTCGTTAAAAATATTTTTTAAAAAAATCTATAATTTTCATTTTTTTTAAATAAAAAAATGTTTTAGATGTTGAAATTTTAAACAAAAGTCAAGGGTATAAACGTCATATAATATTTAAAATATGACGGAGGGATTTAAATTGAGAGCGATTGAAATTTTGTGAGACAAAATTGATAGTTTTTTAAGTTTATGTGGGGTATTTCAAAACGGGTTGAAATTCGTGGGTCTTCAGTAAATTTTCTCCATTATCAAAATATGAAGAAGAGAAAGTATACAAATTTGGAGATGTGAGGCATCGATCCTCAAACAAGCAAATCATGTTATGACCGCTATACAATATAGCTACATCACCTTCAACATTTGAAATGAAAATTTTATTTTCTAAAAGTTTAAAAATAAAGTCGATCATCAAAGCCCAAAGGTCAAGGAGAGTTTTGGCATGCAAATGAAATAGCATTAGTGCAAAATAAACAAAAAACTTCTCTAAAAACCCCATAAACTTTCACCCGTTTTGAAATAACCACCTTAAACTTCAAAAACTCTCTATGTACTCCCCTGAGCTTCCAACTGCTCTCAATTTGGACTCCTTATTCAAATTTAGACGTTAAAAATACCCAAAAAAAAAAAGCCAAAATAACCCTCATTTTCATTTTTTTTAAAATTTAAAAAAATGTTTTGGATGTTGGAATTTTACAAAAAAGTCAAAGGTTTAAACGTCATGTAATGTTTAAAATCTGACGGAAGGGTTTAAGTTAAAAGCAGTTGAATCTTCAAAGGACTAAACTGAAAGTTGTTTTAAGTTTAGGTGGGGTATTTCAAAACACGGAAATGTTCGGTGGCCTTTAATGAAGTTTTCCCATTATTAAAATATGAAGATTAGAATGCATAAAAATTTGGAGACGTGAGGTATCGATCCTCAAACTAGAAATTAATTTTTCAAGTACTATACCATATAGCTACATCCACTTCAACATTTGGAATGGAAATTTTATTTTCTTAAACTTCAAAAATAAACTCAATCATCAGAGGTCAAGTAGGGTTTCGGCATACAAAACAAATGGCATTACTACAACATAAAGGAGAAACTTCATTGAAGATCCCCAAACTTTCAGCCGTTTTGAGATACCCATCCAAAACTTCAAAAACCCTCAATTTGGTTTCCTAAACTTCTAGTTGCTCTCAATTTTCACCCCTCTATCAATTTTAGCCGTTTAAAAAAAAAGGAAATAAAAAAAGAGCGAAATATCCCTAATTTACATTTTAAAAAAAAATGTTTCCGAATATGGAATTTTATACAAAAGTCAGGGGTATAAACATAATGTAATGTTTAAAATCTAACGGAGGTGTTTAAATTGAGACTAATTGAAACTTCCTTGGACAAAGTTGAGAGTTTTTTTTAAGTTTATAGGGGGTATTTCAAAAAAGGCAGAAGTTCAGGAGCCTTCAGTGAAGTTTCTCCATTATTAAAATATGAAGATGAGAAAGTACAAAAATTTGGAGACGTGAGGTATTGATCCTTAAACCCAAATATCATTTTCAAGTACTATACCATATAGCTACATCCCCTTCAACATTTGAAATAGAAATTTTATTTTCTTCAATTTTAAAAATATACTCAATCATCAAAGGTCAAGCAGGACTTTGGCATACAAAAGAAATGACATTCCTGCAAAATAAGGGGGAAACTTCACTGAATACCCCCAAACCTTTACCCGTTTTGAAATACCCCCTCAAACATCAAATACGCTCAATTTAGTCTCCTGATCTTTTAGTTGCTCTCAATATGGTCCCATCTGTCAATTTTAGCAGTTAAAAATACAAAAAGGAGTAAAATATTTCTGATTCTCATTTTTTTAAAATAAAAAATGTTTTCGAAGATGGAATTTTAGACAAAAGTCAAGGGTATAAACATCATGTAATGCTTAAAATTTGACAGGGGGATTTATATTAAGAGCAATTGAAACTTCAGAGGACTAAATTGAGAGTTTTTTAAGTTTAAGGAAGTTATTTCAAAATGGATAGAAATTCGGGGATCTTCAGTGAAGTTTCTTCAATATTAAAACATGAAGATGAGAAAGTATAAAAATTTGGAGACGTGAGCTATTGATCCTTAAACCAACAAATCATGTTACAATTGCTATACCATATAGCCATCCCCTTCAACATTTCAAATGGAAATTTCATTTTCTTAAAATTTAAAGATAAACTTAATCATCAGAGGTCAACAAGGGTTTCAACATACAGAAAAAATGGCATTCCTACAAAATAAAGGGGAAACTTTGCTAAAGACCCACGAACTTTCACCCGTCTTGAAATTCTCACCTTGAACTTCATAAATTATAAATTTAGCCCTTAGAACTTTCAGTTGTTCTCAATGTGGGCCGGTCAATCAATTTTAACCGTTAAAAATATTAAAAAATAAATAAGTAATTTTCATTTTTTTTAAATAAAAAAATGTTTTAGAAGTTGAAATTTTAAACAAAAGTCAAGGGTATAAACGTCATGTAATGTTTAAAATCTGACGGAGGGATTTAAATTGAGAGCAATTGAAATTTCGTGGGACAAAATTGATAGTTTTTTTAGCTTATGTGAGGTATTTCAAAATGGGTTGAAATTCGTGGGTCTTCAGTAAAGTTTCTCCATTATCAAAATATGAAGAAGAGAAAGTATAAAATTTCGAAATGTGAGGTATCGATCCTCAAACAAGCAAATCGTGTTACGACCGCTATACAATATAGCTACATCACCTTCAACATTCGAAATGGAAATTTTATTTTCTTAAAGTTTAAAACTAAAGTCAATCGTCAAAGCCCAAAGGTCAAAGAGGGTTTTGGCATGCAAATGAAATTGCATTACTGCAAAATAAACAAAAAACTTCTCTGAAAAACCCCTAAACTTTCACACGTTTTGAAATACCCACCCTAAACTTCAAAAACTCTCTATGTACTCCCCTGAGCTTACAGCTACTCTCAATTTGGACTCCTTATTCAAATTTAGACGTTAAAAATACCAACAACAAAAAAAAAAAACCAAAATATCCCTCCTTTTCATTTTTTTTTAAATTAAAAAAAAAATTGTTATGGATGTTGGAATTTTACAAAAAAGTCAAAGGTATAAACGTCATGTAATGTTTAAAATCTGACGGAGGGGTTTAAGTTAAAGCAGTTGAAACTTCAAAGGACTAAACTGAAAGTTTTTTAAGTTTAGGCGGGGTATTTCAAAATAGGTAAAAGTTCGGTGGCCTTTAATGAAGTCTCCCCATTATTAAAATATGAAGATTAGATGCATAAAAATTTGGAGACGTGAGGTATCGATCCTCAAACTAGAAATTCATTTTTCAAGTACTATACCATATAGCTACATCCCCTTCAACATTTGGAATGGAAATTTTATTTTCTTAAACTTCAACAATAAACTCAATCATCAGAGGTCAAGAAGGGTTCTGGAATACAAAACAAATGACATTACTGCAACATAAAGGGAAAACTTTATTGAAGATCTCCGAACTTTCACCCGTTTTGAGATACCCACCCTAAACTTCAAAAACTCTCAATTTAGTTTCCTAAACTTTAAGTTGCTCTTAATTTTAACCCTTTTGTCAATTTTAGCCGTTAAAAAAAATAAATAAATAAAAATAGGGAAAATTACACTTTACCCCCTGAAGTATCCACCCATTTTCACTTTTGCCTCCAAAGTTTAAAATGTGACACTTTATCTCCCTAAACTTTCAAATTGTGGCAATTTAACCCATTTGGCCTATTTATTCCCAAAATACCCCCAACACTTTTTTTTCTAAAAAAAAAAATTCCAAAAACAAAAAAAATATATAAATATATGTTGGGGTGGCCGAACCACCTCATAGGTGGTGGCTAGCCACCCCTTTTTTTTGGATTTTTTTTTTAAAAAAATGTGCTAGGGGCATTTTGGGAATAAATAGGTCAAATTGGTTAAATTGCCACAATTTGAAATTTTGGGGAGGTAAAATGTCACATTTTAAACATTGGAGGCAAAAGTGAAAATGGGAGGATACTTCAAGGGGTAAAGTGTAATTTCTCCAATAAAAAAAGAACGAAATATCCCTGATTTACATTTTTTTAAAATAAAAAAATATTTCCAAATATGGAAATTTATACAAAAGTTAGGGGTATAAACGTAATGTAATGTTTAAAATCTAATAGAATGGTTTAAATTGAGAGCAATTGAAACTTCCTTGGACAAAATTGAGAGTTTTTTTTTAAGTTTATATAGGGTATTTCAAAACATGCAGAAGTTCAGGAGCCTTCAGTGAAGTTTCTCCATTATTAAAATTGGAAGATGAGACAGTACAAAAATTTGGAGACGTGAGGTATAGAACCTCAAACCCGAATATCATCTTCAAGTACTGTACCATATAGTTGCATCCCCTTCAACATTTGAAATAGAAATTTTATTTTCTTCAATTTTAAAAATATACTCAATCATCAGAGGTCAGGCAGGACTTCGGCATACAAAAGAAATGGCATTCCTGCAAAATAAGGGGGAAACTTCACTGAATACCCCCAAACTTTTACCCATTTTGAAATACCCCCTCAAACATCAAATACGCACAATTTAGTCTCCTGATCTTTTAGTTGCTCTCAATATGGTCTCATCTGTCAATTTTAGCAGTTAAAAATACAAAAAGGAGTAAAATATTTCTGATTCTCATTTTTTTAAAATAAAAAATGTTTTCAAAGATGGAATTTTATACAAAAGTCAGGGAGTATAAACATCATGTAATGTTTAAAATTTGACGGGGGAATTTATATTGAGAGCAATTAAAACTTCAGGGGACTAAATTGAAAGTTTTTTAAGTTTAAGGGAGTTATTTCAAAACGGATAGAAGTTCGGGGATCTTCAGTGAAGTTTCTTCAATATTAAAATATGAAGATGAGAAAGTATAAAAATTTGGAGACGTGAGCTATTGATCCTTAAACCAACAAATCATGTTACAATTGTTATACCATATAGCCATCCCCTTCAACATTTCAAATGGAAATTTCATTTTCTCAAAATTTAAAGATAAACTTAATCAGAGGTCAAGAAAGGTTTCAGCTTATAGAAAAAATGGCATTCCTACAAAATAAAGGGGAAACTTCGCTAAAGACCCACGAACTTTCACCCATTTTGAAATTCTCACCCTGAACTTCATAAATTCTAAATTTAACCCCTAGAACTTTCAATTGCTCTCAATGTGGACCCGTCCATCAATTTTAGCCGTTAAAAACACACACACAAAAAGAGCAAAATATCCTTAATTTTCATTTTTTTAAAATAAAAATGTTTTGGAAGTTGAAATTTTAAACAAAAGTCAAGGGTATAAACATCATGTAATGTTTAAAATTTGACGGAGGGATTTAAATTGAGAGCAATTGAAATTTCATGGGACAAAATTGATATTTTTTAAGTTTATGTGGAGTATTTCAAAATGGGTTAAAATTCGTGGGTCTTCAATAAAATTTTCCCAATTCAAAATATGAAGAAGAGAAAGTATAAAAATTTGGAGACGTGAGGTATCGATCCTCAAACAAGCAAATCATGTTATGACCACTATACAATCTAGCTACATCACCTTCAACATTTGAAATGGAAATTTTATTTTCTTAAAGTTTAAAAATAAAAGTCGATCATCAAAGCCCAAAGGTCAAGGAGGGTTTTGGCATACAAATGAAATAACATTACCGCAAAATAAACAAAAAAATTCTTTCAAAACCCCTAAACTTTCACACGTTTTGAAATACTCACCATAAACTTCAAAAACTCTCGATGTACTCCCCTGAGCTTTCAGTTGCTCTCAATTTGGACTTCTTATTCAAATTTAGACGTTAAAAATACCCCCAAAAAAAGGTCAAAATATCCATCCTTTCATTTTTTTAAATTAAAAAAAAATGTTTTGGATGTTGGAATTTTACATAAAAGTCAGAGATATAAATGTAATGTATTGTTTATAATCTGACGGAGGGGTTTAAGTTGAAAGCAGTTGAAACTTCAAAGGACTAAACTGAAAGTTTTTTAAGTTTAGGCGGGGTATTTCAAAACAGGTAAAAGTTTGGTGGCCTTTAGTGAAGTTTCTCCATTATTAAAATATGAAGATTAGAAAGCATAAAAATTTGGAGACGTGAGGTATCAATCCTTGAACTAGAAATTCATTTTTAAAGTACTATACCATATAGCTACATCCCATTCAACATTTGGAATGGAAATTTTATTTTCTTAAAAAATAAACTCAATCATCGGAGGTCAAGCAAGGTTTCGGCATACAAAACAAATGACATTACTGCAACAAAAAGGGGAAACTTTATTGAAGATTCCCGAACTTTCACCCGTTTTAAGATACCCACCTTAAACTTAAAAAACCCTTAGTTAAGTTTCCTGAACTTTCAGTTGCTCTCCATTTTGACTCTTCTATCAATTTTAGCCGTTAAAAAGAAAAAGGAAAAAAAAAAGAGTGAAATATCCCTGATTTACATTTTTTTAAAATAAAAAAATGTTTCCAAATATGAAATTTTATACAAAAGTCAGGGGTATAAATGTAATGTAACGTTTAAAATCTAACGGAGGGGTTTAAATTAAGAGCAACTAAAACTTCCTTGGACAAAATTGAGAGCTTTTTTAAGTTTATAGGGGGTATTTCAAAACGGGCAGAAGTTCAGGGGTCTTCAGTAAAGTTTCTCCATTATTAAAATATGAAGATGAGAAAGTATAAAAATTTGGAGACGTGAGGTATCAATCCTCAAACCCGAATATCATTTTCAAGCACTATACCATATAGCTACATCCCGTTCAACATTTGAAATAGAAATTTTATTTTCTTAAATTTTAAAAATAAACTCAATCGTCAAAGGTCAAGCAAAATTTTGGCATGCAAATGAAATGGCATTCCTGCAATATAAGGGTGAAACTTCACTGAATACCCCCGAACTTTTACCAGTTTTGAAATACCCCCTTAAACTTCAAATATGCTCAATTTAGTCTCCTGATATTTTAGTTGCTCTCAATATGGTCCCATTTGTCAATTTTAGCAGTTAAAAATACAAAAATGAGCAAAATATTCCTGATTCTCATTTTTTAAAAAATAAAAAATGTTTTTGTACACGGAATTTTCTACTAAAGTCAGGGGTATAAACATCATGTAATGTTTAAAATCTGACGGGGGGATTTATATTGACAGCAATTGAAACTTCAAGAAACTAAATTGAGAGTTTTTTAGGTTTAGGAGAGTTATTTCAGAACGGATAGAAGTTCGGGGATTTTCAGTAAAGTTTCTTCAATAAAAATTTGGAGACATGAGCTATTGATCCTTAAACCAGCAAATCATGTTACAATTGCTATACCATATAGCCATCCCCTTCAACATTTCAAACGGAAATTTCGTTTTCTTAAAATTTAAAGATAAACTTAATCATCAGAGGTCAAGAAGGGTTTCAGCATATAGAAAAATGGCAATCCTACAAAATAAAGGGGAAACTTCGCTAAAGAACCACGAACTTTCACCCGTTTTGAAATTCTCACCCTGAACTTTATAAATTCTAAATTTAGCCCCTAGAACTTTTAGTTGCTCTAAATGTGGACCTGTCTGTCAATTTTAGCCATTAAAAATACAAAAAAAAAAGGAGCAAAAAATCCATAATTTTCATTTTTTTTAAATAAAAAAATGTTTTGGAAGTTGAAATTTTAAACAAAAGTCAAGGGTATAAACGTCATATAATGTTTAAAATCTGACGGAGGAGTTTAAATTGAGAACAATTGAAATTTCATGGGACAAAATTGATACTTTTTTAAGTTTATGTGGGGTATTTGAAAACGGGTTGAAATTTGTGAGTCTTCAGTAAAGTTTCTCCATTATCAAAATATGAAGAAAAGAAAGTATAAAAATTTAGAGATGTGAGGTATCGACCCTCAAACAAGCAAATCATGTTACAACCTTTATACAATATAGCTACATCACCTTCAACATTTGAAATGGAAATTTTATTTTCTTAAAGTTTAAAACTAAAGTCGATCATCAAAGCCCAAAGGTCAAGGAGGGTTTTGGCATGCAAATGAAATAGCATTACTGCAAAATAAACAAAAAAAACTTCTCTGAAAACCCCTAAACTTTTACCAGTTTTGAAATACCTACCCTAAACTTCAAAAACTTTCAATGTACTCCCCTAAGCTTTTAGCTGCTCTCAATTTGGACTTCTTATTCAAATTTAGATGTTAAAAATACCACACACACACACACACACACAAAAGAAAAAAGAAAAAAAAAAAAAAGCCAAAATATCCCCTTTTCATTTTTTTTTAAATAAAAATTTAAAAAAAAATTGTTTTGGATGTTGGAATTTTACACAAAAGTCAGAGGTATAAACGTCATGTAATGTTTAAAATCTGACGGAGGAGTTTAAGTTGAAAGCAGTTGAAACTTCAAAGGACTAAACTAAAAGTTTTTTAAGTTTTGGCGGGGTATTTCAAAACAGGTAAAAGTTTGGTGGCCTTTGGTGAAGTTTCCCCATTATTAAAATATGAAGATTAGAAAGCATAAAAATTTGGAGACGTGAGGTATCGATCCTCAAACTAGAAATTCAATTTTCAAGTACTATACCATATAGCTACATCCCCTTCAACATTTGGAATTGAAATTTTAGTTTCTTAAACTTCAAAAATAAACTCAATCATCGGAGGTCAAGCAGAGTTTCGGCATACAAAACAAATGACATTACTACTTAAAGGGAAAAGTTCATTGAAGATCCCCGAACTTTCACCCGTTTTGAGATACCCACCTTAAACTTCAAAAAACCCTCAATTTAGTTTTTGAACTTTTAGTTGCTCTCAATGTTGACCACTCTGTCAATTTTGGCCATTAAAAAGAAAAAAAAAAGGAAAAAAAAAATATATATATATATATATATCCTTGATTACATTTTTTTAAAATAAAAAATGTTTCTAAATATGGAATTTTATACAAAAGTCAGATGTATAAACATAATGTAATATTTAAAGTCTAATGGAGGGATTTAAATTGAGAGCAATTGAAACTTCCTTGGACAAAATTGAGAGTTTTTTTAAGTTTATAGGAGGTATTTCAAAACGGGCAGAAGTTTAGGAGCATTCAGTAAAGTTTCTTCATTATTAAAATATGAAGATTAGAAAGTACAAAAATTTGGAGATGTGAGGTATCAATCGTCAAACCCGAATATCATCTTCAAGTACTTTAACCCCTTCAACATTTGAAATAGAAATTTCATTTTCTTAAATTTTAAAAATATACTCAATCGTCAGAGGTCAAGCAGGACTTCAGCATACAAAAGAAATGGCATTCCTGCAAAATAAGGGGGAAACTTCACTGAATACCTCCGAACTTTTACCCATTTTGAAATACCCCTCAAACTTCAAATACGCTCAATTTAGTCTCCTGATCTTTTAGTTGCTCTCAATATGGTCCCATTGTCAATTTTAGTAGTTAAAAATACAAAAAGGAGCAAAATATTCCTGATTCTCATTTTTTTAAAATAAAAAATGTTTTCAAAGATAGAATTTTATACAAAAGTCAGCGGCATAAACATAATGTAATGTTTAAAATATGACGGGGGGATTTATATTGAGAGCAATTGAAACTTTAGGGGATTAAATTGAGAGTTTTTTAAGTTTAGAGGAGTTATTTTAAAACAGATAAAAGTTCGGGGATCTTCAGTGAAATTTCTTCAATATTAAAATATGAAGATGAGAAAGTATAAAAATTTGGAGACGTGAGCTATTGATACTTAAACCAACAAATCATGTTACAATTGCTATACCATATAGCCATCCCCTTCAACATTTCAAATGGAAATTTCATTTTCTTAAAATTTAAATGTAAACTTAATCATCAAAGGTCAAGAAGTGTTTCAGCATACAGAAAAAATGGCGTTCCTACAAAATAATGGGGAAACTTTGCTAAAGACCCACAAACTTTCACCCATTTTGAAATTCTCATCCTAAACTTCATAAATTCTAAATTTAGCCGCTAGAACTTTCAATTGCTCTCAATGTGGACCCGTCCATCAATTTTAGCCGTTAAAAATATAAAAAAGCAAAAAAAAAAAAAAAAGGAGCAAAATATCCTTAATTTTCATTTTTTAAAATAAAGATTGTAACTGATTGTTTTGGAAGTTGAAGTTTTAAACCAAAATCTGGGGTATAAACGTCATGTAATGTTTAAAATCTGGCGGAGGAGTTTAAATTGAGAGCAATTGAAATTTCGAGGGACAAAATTCATAGTTTTTTAAGTTTATGTGGGGTATTTGAAAACGGGTAAAATTTGTGGGTCCTCGGTAAAGTTTTCCCAATTCAAAATATGAAGAAGAGAAAGTATAAAAATTTGGAGACGTGAGGTATCGATCCTCAAACAAGCAAATCATTTTATGACCGCTATACAATATAGCTAAATCACCTTAAACATTTGAAATAGAAATTTTATTTTCTTTAAGTTTAAAAATAAAGTCGATCATCAAAGCCCAAAGGTCAATGAGGGTTTTGGCATACAAATGAAATAGCATCACTGCAAAATAAAAAAATATATATATAAAAAAAAAAACTTTTCTGAAAATTCCTAAACTTTCACCCGTTTTGAAATACCATCCTACACTTAAAAAACTCTCAATGTAGTCCCTTGAGCTTTCAGCTGCTCTCAATTTGGACTCCTTATTCAAATTTAGACGTTAAAAAAATACCACCAAAAAAATAAAAGGCAAAATATCCCTCCTTTTCATATTTTTTTTTTAAATTAAAAAAAAAAATATTCGAGCCCTCAATATTCTTGCAGTCAGACTGGAAGTAGCACCACCGGAAGGAACGTCGGCCTCCGGAGGGACAAAGAGCTTCTCAAGCGAAAGTTCGACGTGGGTCTCTTCCACCGGGACATCAAGATTTTGCGTTGGGCCGGAGGCGGTTGAAAGAGTGGATTTGATTGTAATGGGTATTTTGGGTTTTAGGAGAAGATTGAAATGGGTTTTGCAGAGAGATGCCTGTTTGGTGAGAAATACCGATGCGTGAAATCTTGGAAGCTGAAGAAGCACAACCATCTCTCTCTCTCTCACTGTAATCTTTGCCTCTGTTTCGTCTCTAGAGCCGACCCAAAAGAAACATTTCAGTGATTTCACCAACGCATGTAGGAGGAGGATTATAGTCATTTTGCAAGGCGACAGCAAGTCGCCTTTAAAGTTTCAACCTTGGACCTGTTGGGCGTCCTCGAGTAAAACTGTACACATTGTTGAGATATTTATTGGATAAAATTTTTTGGTACCCAAAAAATACATTAAAACGGAGTTAGCACCCATCCAACTTCCGTTCCAAAAATTGACGAAAATCTATGTCGGCCCAATAAAATGCTGATGCTCGGTAAGGAGCAGTATTAAAAATTTTAAAAATATAAAATAACTTACAACTAAAAAAAAAAAAAAAAAGACACAAGAAGCTAGATCGGACGGAGGGGTTTATATTCAGAGCAATTGAAACTTCAAAGGACTAAATTGAGAATTTTTTAAGTTTAGAGGGTTATTTCAAAACAGGTAGAATTTCGGAAGTCTTTAGTGAAGCTTCTCCATTACTAAAATATGAAGATGAGAAGGTATGAAAGTTTGGAGACGTGAGGTATCAATCCTCAAACCAGCAAATTATGTTACAAGTGCTATACTATATTGTAACACCCCCAGCCCGTTAAGGCTAGGTTTGTCACCTTTCTTCTTTTATAATAAAATCTTTGCAAAGATCCATAAGGTCTATCAGTACTTGATTTTTCAAAGAAATGCGATAAATGTATAAAACATTTATCAAGAGCTTTTTATTACAAGCGAAATTAGAAAACATAAATTTTAATTGCGGAAGATCATTTTATTACAATAACTTACTTAAAAGACTATGAAAATTTAATAGTTATCCACACCATTGCCTCCTATTCCAGCAAGCTTTCTACCAAAAACAAGAAATAAAACCGAATGAGCCCAAAGGGGGCCCAAAGTAAAATCCACAACCATAAATAGTTTTACTCCTTGTTCTCGATTTTAAACTTTTCATAAATAAATAATATATCATCTAGTAATAATAATCATCATAAATCATTCTTGTAAAACATCGTCATAAATCATCATTGTAAAACATCATCATAAATCATCATTGTAAACATCGTCATAAATCATCATTATAAAACATCGTCATAAATCATCATTATAAATCATCTTTGTAAATCATCATAGTAAATCATTGATGCAAATATTTTGTCATTTTCTCATTTTAAGGCCCATGTACACTATTACCCCCTGCACGAGGGTTGCGGGTCCTTGTGACCATGGCAGTGGCCTCAGCCATGCCCGACGTCAATTAACTCTTTTACTTGGTGCACTCAACAGTGCATTGATGGAATACCACTTTCTTATATAGCTTCTTAGTGGTTTCGCCTCCATCCGAGTGCTCCATTCTTTCTTTCTTGGGGCCAAAATACTCCTCTATACATGTGCCCTCATTTCATAAACATTCATAACATTTCTACTTTCATTGTACTTCTTTTGATGCATCTTAGGGCAACATGTATGAGGGTTTTATTATTATTTTATAATCATCATGTTCACAAAGAAATTCATCTTTCTCAATCTTTCATGCATGCCACATAACTTTATAATATGTAAATAAAAATACATAAACATTTACAGTTGTACATAAATTGCATGACATGATAACTTTAGAAGGGTAGTGAATGTACTTACCTTTAGACCAAGGCTTAAGTTTCCAAAGAATCTAGCTGCTCAATCGACTATCACCCACTACTTTATTTGAACTAATTTCTTAAGACCGCTTTCTCTCGTGTTCTTCCTTTCTTGCGGCTTGATTTCGCCCTTTCTCTCTTTTTCGTAAACACTTCCGAAAGAAGAAAGACCGAGTAGAAAGCGGAAGAAGGAAGAATATATAAGAAGAGAAGGGAGAGGAGTGGTGAATTTGTGAAGGAGAAGCTCTATTTATAGGAAAATTTAAGATACTATTCTACCTTTCATTTACAATTCTACCCTCATTTTACTATTTCACCTACCCATACCATTACACCTACCCATACTATTACACCTACCCATACACCTACCCATACTATTACACCTA
This sequence comes from Carpinus viminea, assembly GCA_013348765.1. Lineage (NCBI taxonomy): Eukaryota > Viridiplantae > Streptophyta > Magnoliopsida > Fagales > Betulaceae > Carpinus > Carpinus viminea. Next base: position 9,500,984 of record CP054670.1, on the reverse strand, counting down.
CCATACACCTACCAACATTACTATTTCATCTACCATTTACTATCATTATTCAATAACTACCATTATCTAATTACCACCTCCATAATACCATAAACTCCTTAAAGAAAATAATTGAATAATGTTATCAAATAAATATATCAAAATAAGACTATTAAAATCTAGCTACAATCTTCCCTCCTTATTGAAATTTCGTCCTCGAAATTTAAAGTTTCAATTATAACTCATCCTTGAATTGATTCTATAATAGACATCAATTATTCATCATAGCCTATATACCTTAAGAAAATAATGTTGTTTAAACATAATCTCTTAGGTATTATCTCAGTATATTCCTACATGCAATATATACTTGCATGCATCATCACATAATAAGAAATATAATTCTTCATACTATGTTATCATATATACTACAACCATAAATAAACTTCTATCATAAACTTACACAAATAGATGAGGGTATTTGTTACGCATGCTTTCTTCCAGTTCCCATGAACCATCTTCTACTGAGTAATCACTCCATAAAACTTTCACCAATGAGATACTCTTGTTTCTAAGGACTTGATCATTTCTATCTAAGATCCTCATCGGTGTCTCCTTATATGTCATATTGGGTTGAATCTGAAGAGACTCGCATAATAATTATTGCTGTAGGCAAATTTTATCAACAGAAGATATTGGATCTAGCTTCCTTTAAAATTCAAAACACATAATCGCAGCATGTCTTCCAAAGTTTGAATCGTTCGTTCCATTTGCCCGTCGGTTTGAGGATGAAGTGGTGTGTTGAAAGTTAACCTTATATCCATTCCCTCTTATAAACTCCGTCAAAACTTGAGGTAAATTTTGTATCTCGATTTGACACAATGGATAAGGAACTCCATGTAGTAGTACGATTCCTAATATTTCAAGTTTTATGATAATCCCTACTTATCCTCAATTACTATCGAAAGCTTATCTCCAAATATTTTCCAGAAATTGTTCCCTTATGCGCCTCATGTCTTAACTTTCTTAATAAGTCCTAAACATCTGGATAACAACTATCAGCTCACTATTTCATATATCAAAATATCATCTTCTTATTTGTAAGATCACAGCTTTCCTTGATCGAATTAATTGTTCTTATCAAAGAGTGCAGCAAGATCATCTCTTCCTATATTTTCTTTAGTATCCTCATATCATATAGAAAAATATTAATAAAATGCATTAATTAAGCATCTACATTATCATCGTAAATCTGCAAAAGTGAATAGCCTCAATGTTCTACAATTTATATCTCCCAAAAATTTCATTACATCAATATACCTCAAAAGTAACATCATAAATCACTTCTCTCTAAATATACAATCATGTCCATTTCCTTGTCTCAAATCTTGTGTCGGTACCAAGATGAAAACTTTTCACATTACATCTTTAATCATAACTTGCCAAAAGAAATTTATAACGATCATTCCGACGCAATCGAAAATACACTATTTTATAAGAGTAAGATTCTCATTCACTATTAATGGACTCATGTGCGTCTTGATGAGTTGCAAAATGGATAATTGATAAAAGATCTAAGCGCTATGGGTAAGTTTCTAAGCTAGAAGGCCAAAACACTTAGATTATAAAATCTTTCTCGGAGGTTTCGAACGCCAATAGAAGGAAGAAAGAGAAAGTATTACTAAGTACTATCATAAGGGCATGGTGAACAACTCAAGACATGATATGTATGCCTTCTCCCTACCACTTCGGTGCATACATACCAAGTGTTCTCTCTCCTCATCGTGTGGGGTTGCTGCCAAAGAGAAAGCTATTAGTCCCGGAAAGCATGATCAATGATAATCTTGCTTCCTCGTGACATGATCAACGATAATCTTGCTTCAATGGTTTAGTATAGAAAGTATAGAAGGTTGGGTTTCATGAATCAATTTGTGATGCTGCATTTCTATAAGTGAGAAGAAACTCAAACTCAAGAAAATCGAGTTATGAGAAAATATTGCAGGAAAACATGAAAAAATTTGATCAAGGCTTTGCTCCAATAACGAAGAGGCATGAATTTATAGGGAGCTCGAGATAGACAAGCGTGCGTTGCGCGTTGGCATGATGATTCATTCGACCACGTGTGGATTTCAAAGTCATTGATTGAACAGTAAGTTTGACAACCGAGCGTTGCAAAAGTCAAGAGTGTTGTCAGCCGTCATTATGAGGGAAACAAGATCCGAAAATTTCAAAACTTTTGACTCTAACCAATCGTCGCCCGAGGTCTTTTTGTTTGTTGTCTCGTAGCTTTAATTGAAGTGAAAATTTTCCTTTAAAAGCTAGAAATCTACGCTTGAGAAGCTTAGTGATCCGTCCTCCTTGGACGCCCTCTCGACACTTGTTCCTAAAACTTCATCTCTCCCAACTCCTTTGTATTCTCAAATATTTTCCTTACCCTATGAATATGGTAACCTCATCTCCATCTGTTAATCTCGACTTAAACTTAGCTCTACAGCCCAATCTAATGTTATGCCCGATTATGCGGCAGCGTGCACGATGCCCACCCTGCGATTACGCTATATGCCCTAACCTATCACTCACTTTTGACAACTCCTATCACACTTCATGATTCTGTCTATTACATGATTCTACCGCCGTAGTAGCTAAAGGTTTCAGACTACCACGTGACGAGCAGTTGATTGATAAATCACCACGCGTTAATGATTCGTTGGCGTTCGATTGTCTGTTTCAACCTCGATTTGGCACGACGCCTTCTTGTTCGAAATGAAGAGATGAAGTCCTTGAGAAATCAAACCGTGTATTACAACGATTGCTCAAATACTACAAGCAAAAGCACATGGAATTGAAGCAGGAAAATACTCACTAAAAAGTTGGTATTATCATATCGATGACTTGGGACCAAAGATACAAGAAATGGAGAATGATACCAAGCGCCTCCATCGAAAAGTACAAAAACTCCAAGTCGATGTCCATAAATATCACATCTCTCCCAAGCTCTAGCTGTACTTTATTTGAACTAGTGCTTCCTTTTGATTACTCCACTATATGTACTATCTATGATTCTACTCATACTAAGCTTTCTTTGTGCGAAGTAATCTCTTGGAATAGCACATCCTCACCCTTATGACCAGTCTCTTATGCAAACATTTTTTTTAGATTAATGAACATTTTGGTTTGTAATATATAAGGAGTTTCATCTCCAAACATTCTGTTTATGATTTTGATTCGTTCCAATATCGTAGTAGCTTTATACATACTCTCTATTCATCATATTAATCATATTGATAGGTAATATTTTAACAAGGCATCAAAGTACACAATCATATATCTAAAAATGCCATGAACATATGCCCTTAATATCATGAGGAGTTTGCACTCCGAGCATTTCATTTTGTAGTCATTATGTACATGTTCAGCACTCATAATATCTTGTAATCATTCTGTCATCGCAATGACTTCTTTTAAACAACAATCTGTTTAACAAGTCAACCATATCAATAGGTTTCCTAATATTTAATGGGACATTTAAGCATGTACCAATACATGATGTCATCCTTTAAAATACCTCAATATCATCACACATACTTTGTAAGGAGATTTAGATCATATCACTATATATACTGTTGTCCAATTGTTTCCTCTATACTTCAAATTACCTCAAGGATAAGAATCAATCATTATCACTTAGTGAAAGAAAATTATATTAAGAGCCTTGGCATATAACAAAATGCTCATAATATCATATCTACTAACGCCTCAAAATTTAAATATATTCACAACTTAGGAACACCAATTCATCTTCAAAACTTGAAACGCTACCTCAATATAGTTTAGCTCAAGTATAGAAACTTATCACCTCAATTCTAGGAATCACCTCCAAGATATCATGAATTATACCTTAAAGTCTTCACAATCATCTGAAATTATCGAAATCCTTAAATCATAATTGAAATTATCAAAATATCTTATAGATCCTAGGGTATCCCTCATTTTGTTTATCCACACAATACTTAGGTATTCACTTCATGTCACTACGAAATCCTTATTCACCAATCCATATATTACAATCTAGATCACAGTATCATTATTGTTATCAATCAAACCTTAACCATGATAAAAACTTATTTAAACTCTTATATCACCCATTTACTTACAAGAATCATTTCACAACTTACATCTATAGATCATTGTGTCACCAAGTCTTTTCATAACTCACTTCACAACCTAAAATTCACAAAATCACTTTGTCACCAAGTTGATTACGCCAATCATCTCACCACCTAAATTCATAATACGATTTTTTTTTTTTTAACACTCATAATCAGTAATCTCTAAATCCTCTAGACATCTCACAATATACTTTTACCGACCAATACTCCAAAAATTGTTGCCATTCCAAATAGGCAGGTACTATAGATAAAAATTGTCTATCATTCTTGAAATTTCATATCCATCATCAACCTAACCATAATATTAAAATTCTCTATACTACTCACACTAACTTGATTGTAACCCTTTATCATAACAAAAATTAACCATTAGAAAAATGTTCATGTATCATCTACTAAATACATACTCTACTTGGCGAATGTGGCCCATTATCCCCAAATTTAATGATAAGTATATATATATTTTGAAAAGTCTCGAACCTTATAACCTTTGCTCGATACCAAAATTGTAACACCCCAGCCCATTAAGGCTAGGTTTGTCACCTTTCTTCTTTTATAATAAAATCTTTGCAAAGATCCATAAGGTCTATCAGAGTACTTGATTTTTCAAAGAGTACGATAAATGTATAAAACATTTATCAAGAGCTTTTATTACAAGCAAATTAGAAAACATAAATTTTAATTATGAAGATCATTTTATTACAATAACTGACTTAAAAAGACTATGAAAATTTAATAGTTATCCATGCCCCCATTCCGGCCTCCTATTCCAGCAAGCTCTCTACCTGAAAACAAGAAATAAAACTGAATGAGCCCAAAGGGGGCCCAACAAGTAAAATCCACAACCATAAATAGTTTTACTCCTTGTTCTCGGTTTTGCTGTTTTCATAAATAAATAATATATCATCTAGTAATAATAATCGTCATAAATCATTCTTGTAAAACATCGTCATAAATCATCATTGTAAACATCATAAATCATCATCATCATAAATCATCATTATAAAATTATAAATCATCTTTGTAAATCATCATAGTAAATCATTGATGCAATTATCTTGTCATTTCTCATTTTAAGGCCCATGTACACTATTACCCCTGTACACGAGGGTTGCGGGTCCTTGTGACCATGGCCGAATGTGGCCTCAACCATGCCGACCGTCAATTAACTCTTTTACTTGGTGCACTCAACGGTCTGCATTGATGGAATACCACTTTCTTATATAGCTTTCTTTAGTGGTTTCGCCTCCATCCGAGTATCGGAACTCCTCTCATTCTTTCTTTCTTGGGGCCAAAATACTCCTCTATACATGTGCCCTCATTTCATAAACATTCATAACATTTCTTATACTTTCATTGTACTTCTTTTGATGCATCTTAGGGCAACATGTATGAGGGTTTTATTATTATTTTATAATCATCATGTTCACAAAGAAATTCATCTTTCTCAATCTTTCATGCATGCCACATAACTTTATAATATGTAAATAAAATACATAAACATTTATGTTGTACATAAATTGCATGACATGATAACTTTAGAAGGGTAGTGAATGTACTTACCTTAGACCAAGGCTTAAGTTTCCAAAGAATCTATTTCTCCAATCGACTATCACCCACTACTTTATTTGAACTAATTTCTTAAGACCGCTTTCTCTCTTATGTTCTTCCTTTCTTGCTTGACTCGCCCTTTCTCTCTCTTTTTAGTAAACACTTCGAAGAAGAAAGACCGAGTAGAAAGCGGAAGAAGGAAGAATATATAAGAAGAGAAGGGAGAGGAGTGGTGAATTGTGAAGGAGAAGCTCTATTTATAGGAAAATTTTAAGATACTATTCTACCTTTCATTTACAATTCTACCCTCATTTTACTATTTCACCTACCCATACCATTACACCTACCCATACTATTACACCTACCCATACTATTACACCTACCCATACACCTACCAACATTACTATTTCATCTACCATTTACTATCACATTATTCAATAACTACCATTATCTAATTACCCCTCCATAATACCATAAACTCCTTAAAGAAAATAATTGAATAATGTTTATCAAATAAATATATAAAAATAAGAATATTAAAATCTGGGGCGCTACATATAGCTACATCCCATTCAACATTTGAAATGGAAATTTTATTTGCTTAAACAATAAAAATAAACTTAATCATCAAAGGTCAAGTAGGATTTCAGCATACAAAATAAACGGCACTCCTACAAAATAAATGGGAAACTTCACTGAAGACCCACGAACTTTCACCCACTTTGAAATTCCCCCTAACCTTCAAAAACTCTCAATTTAGTCCCATGAACTTTCAGTTGCTCTCAATTTGGACCCCTCCATCAATTTTAGCCATTTTACATACCAAAAGAAAATGCAAAATATCCTTGATTTTCATTTTCTTAAAATAAAAGTGTTTCGAAGATGGAATTTTATACAAAAATCAGTGGTATAAACATCATGTAATGTTCAAAATCTGATAGAGAGGTTTATCTTGAGAGAAATTGACACTTCATGCGACTAAATTGAGAACTTTTTAAGTTCATGAGAGTTATTTCAAAAAAGGTAGAAGTTTGGGGATCTTCAATGAAGTTTCTCCATTATTCAAAAGGGTTTGCTATAAGTTATCCCCGTAATGTTCTCATGGTGTTCTCCAAGTTTTATGTAGAACATGATATAAGAAAAAATAAAATTGTAATACTATTTTTTTGCTAACATATTAATTTTTATGAGTTAATAGTTAGGTTCTAATGCTTTAAAACTTGTTTTTGGATTCAAAACTAAAACCTAAGGGTGAAAGGTTAACCCTTTAGAGATAGTATCACTCAAAATGGATTTAATCATCCTAATTTTGATGCTAATGTCTTAAATTTGACACTAATGCATCAAATTTGGTGCTAATGCCTAAAAAAATTGGTGGTGGAGGCCACTACAATTTTATTTTTTCTTAAATCATGTTTTACGTAAGATGAGAGAAAATACTACGAGGAGAACCCTCAACATTTTCCTTATTCAAATATGAAGATGAGTAAGTATAAAAATTTGGAGACGTGAGGTATCGATCCTCAAACCAGCAACACATGTTACGAGTGCTATACCATATAGCTACATCCCCTTCAACAATCAAAATGGAAATTTTATTTTCATAAACTTTGAAAAATAAACTCAATCATCAGAGGTCAAGCAGGGTTTCGACATACAAAAGAAATGGCATTACTCCGAAGTAAACGAAAAACTTCTCTAAAAACTCTCAAACTTTAACCCATTTTGAAACATCCTCTAAACTTCAAAAACTCTCAATTTAATCCCCTGAACTTTCAGTTGTTCTCAATTTGGACCCATCTGTCAATTATAGCCGTAAAAAATACAAAACAAGACAAAATATCCCTGATTTGAGAATAACTTCTATAAGGAGCTGGTGTAAACCAGCCCCTTTGTACCCACCAATTAAAATTAGACACCTAGGATTATCACACCAAAAGAAAAAAAGTGAAAAACACTGGATTAAACACCCACTTCCCACTAAAATCAAAACCCTACTTTTTCTCCTCTTCCCCCCTCTTTCTCTCTCTCTACGCCATGAATTGCATTATGAATTTCAAACACTTGCTTTCGATATTATAGCCAATAATCCTACCCTACCAATACAACTTAAATGAGAATTTAAGGACATGAAAGAAAAAAACAAAATCACATTATATTCGATGAGAGAGAAAAAAGAGAAATATAAAAAATCTGATTATGATTTTTATATCAACTTCTATCGTCTTCTCAATAAAAAAATCATAGTTATCTTGATTCAATAAAATCATCACAAAAAAAAAGAAAAAAAAAATCACATTGTATTCGGTGAGAGAGAAAATAGAGAAATATATTAAAAAAAAATTCTCTGCTGCCAGCATGTGTGTCTATGAGAGTGAGAGTGAGAGAGGAGAGAGAGAGGGGAGCACTAGAGAGAATAACTTCATCCACAGCAAATTGTTGGCTGGAATTCACGGGACTGCAATTCACGGGGTAGAGAGAGAGGGGGGGGAGAGGAGAAAAAGTAGGGTTTTGTTTTTAATGGGTGTTTAATCCGGTGTTTTTCGCTTTATTTCTTTTGGTGTGATAATCCTAGGTGTTTAATTCTAATTAGTGGGCACAAAGGAGCTGGTTTACACCAGCTCCTTATAGAAGTTATTCTCCCCTGATTTTCATTGTTTTTTTAAATAAAAAAAAAGTTTTCAAAGATAGAATTTTATACAAAAGTCAGGGGTATAAATGTCATGTAATGTTTAAAATAATTTTTTAAGTTTAGGGGAGTTATTTCACCAAGAAAGTATAAAAATTTGGAGACGTGAGGTATCGATCCTCAAACCTGCAACTCATGTTACGAGTGCTATACCATATAGCTACATCCCCTTCAACATTTGAAATGGAAATTTTATTTTCATTAACTTTAAAAATAAACTCAATCATCAAAGGTAAGTAGGGTTTTGGCATACAAAAGAAATGGCATTACTGCAAAATAAACAAAAAAACTTCTCTAAAGACACCCCAAGTCTCACCCGTTTTGAAATGCCCAACCTAAACTTCAAAAACTCTCAATTTACTCTCTTGAGCTTTAAACTGCACTCAATTTGGACCCCTCCTTTAATTTTAGCCGTTAAAAATACCAAAAAAAAAAGGGGCAAAATATCCATGATTTTCTTTTTTCTTTTTAAATAAAAAAAATGTTTTAGAAGTTGGAATTTATACAAAAGTCATAGATATAAATGTCATGTAATATTTAAAATCTGATGAAGAGGTTTAAATTGAGAGAAATTAAAACTTCAAAGGACTAAACTGAGAGTTTTTTAAGTTTAGGTGGGGTATTTCAAAACAAATAGAAGTTCGGGGGTTTTTGAAATTTCTCCTTTATTAAAATATGAAGATGAGAAAGTATAAAAATTTGGAGAGCAAAATAAACGTAAAACTTCTCTAAAGATGCCCAAAGTCTCACTAGTTTTGAAAGACATACCCTAAACTTAAAAAACTCTCAATTTACTCTCCTGAGCTTTTAGCTGCTTTCAATTTGGACCACTCCTTCAATTTTAGCTGTTCAAAATACAAAAAAAAAAAAGAAGTAAAATATCCTCGATTTTCATTTTTTTTTAAATAAAAAAAAATGTTTTGGAAGTTGGAATTTTATACAAAAGTCAGAGGAATAAACGTCATGTAATGTTTAAAATCTGATAAAGGGTTTTAATTTGAGAAAAATTGAAACATCAAATGACTAAACTGAGAGTTCTTTAAATTAAAGGGAGGTATTTCAAAACAAGTAGAAGTTCAGAAGTCTTCAGTAAAGTTTCTCCACTATTAAAACATGAAGATGAGAAAGTATAAAAATTTGGAGACGTGAGGTATCAATCCTCAAACTAGAAAATCATTTTTTGAGTACTGTACCATATAGCTACATCCCCTTCAACATTTGAAATGGAAATTTTATTTTCTTAAACTTTAAAAATAAACTCAATCATCAGAGGTCAAGCAGGGTTTTAGCATAAAGAAAAAATGGCATTCCTACAAAATAAAGGAGAAACTTCACTAAATATCCCTGAACTTTCACCTGTTATGAAACATCTCCCCTAAACTTCAAAAACTCTTAATTTAATCCCCAGAACTTTCAGTTGCTCTCAATTTAGACCCCTCCATTAATTTTAGCCGTTAAAAAAACAAAAACAAAAAAAAAGGAGCAAAATATCCCTAATTATCATTATTTTTAAATAAAAAGGTGTTTCTAAATTTGGAATTTTACATAAAAGTCAGGGGTATAAATGTCATGTAATGTTTAAAATCTAACTAAAAGGTGTACATTGAGAGCAATTGAAACTTCAGGGAGCTAAATTGAGAGCTTTTTAAATTTATGGGAGTTATTTCAAATCGGATAGAAATTTGGGGATCTTCAGTGAAGTTTCTCCATTGTTAAAATATGAAGATGAGAAAGTATAAAAATTTGGAGATTTGAGGTATCGATCCTCAAACCAGCAACACAACCAAAGAAATAGCATTACAGCAAAATAAATGAAAAACTTCTCTAAAAATCTCCAAACTTTCACCCGTTTTGAAATACCCACCTAAAACTTAAAAAACACTCAATGTACTCCTCTGAGCTTTCAGCTGCTCTCAATTTGGATCCCTTATACAAATTTAGCTGTTAAAAATACATTAAAAAAAAAAAAGAAGCAAAATATCCCTCATTTTCATTTTTTTTAAATTAAAAAAAAAATCATTTTAGAAGTTGGAATTTTATACAAAAGTCAAAGGTATAAACTTCATGTAATGTTTAAAATCCGATGGAGGGGCTTAAATTGAAAGCAATTGAAACTTCAAAGGACACGTTTAGGCAAGGTATTTCAAAACGGGTAAAAGTTCGGGGGTCAACAGTGAAGTTTCTCTATTATTAAAAAATGAAGATGAGAAAAGTATAAAAATTTGGAGACGTGAGGTATCGATCCTCAAACTAGAAATTCATTTTTCAAGTACTATACCATATAGCTACATCCCCTTCAACATTTGGAACGAAAATTTTATTTTCTTAAACTTCAAAAAGAAACTCAATCATCAGTGGTCAAGCAGGGTTTCGGCAAACAAAAGAAATGACATTACTGCAACATAAAGGGGAAAATTCATTCAAGATCCCCGAACTTTCACCCGTTTTGAGATACCCACCCTAAACTTCAAAAACTCTTAATTTCGTTTCCAAAACTTTCAGTTGTTCTCAATTTGGACACCTCCATCAATTTTAGCAGTTAAAAATACCAAAAAAAAAAAGCAAAAATATCCCTGATTTACATTTTTTTAAAATAAAAAAATGTTTTCAAATATGAAATTTTAGAAGAAAAAAAAAGTAAAAGGTATAAACGCCATGCAATAATTAAAATCTGATGGAGGGTTTTAAATTGAGAGCAATTGAAACTTTCTTGGAAAAAATTGAGAATTTTTTATATTTATAGGGGGTATTTCAAAACGGATAGAAGTTCGGGAGTCTTTATTGAAGTTTCTCCATTATTAAAATATGAAGATGAGAAAGTATAAAAATTTCAATACGTGAGGTATCAATCCTCAAACCAAAAAATCATTTTCAAGTACTATACCATAGAGCTACATCCCCTTCAACATTTGAAATGGAAATTTTATTTTCTTAAATATTAAAAATAAACTCATTCATCTAAGGTAAAGCAGGATTTCGGCATACAAAAGAAATGGCATTCAAAAAAAAAAAAAGGAAACTTCACTGAATACCCTCGAACTTTTACCTGTTTTAAAATACCCCCCCAAACTTTAAATACTCTCAATTTAGTCCCCTGATCTTTTAGTTGCGCTCGATTCGTTCCCCTCCGTCAATTTTAGCTGTTAAAAGTACAAAAAGGTGTAAAATATTCCTGATTTTCATTTTTTTTAAATGAAAAAAGAAATTACCTTTATGTATCACCCATTTCACTTTTGCCTCAAAGTTTAAAATGTGACACTTTACCCCTAAACTTTCAAATTGTGGCAATTTAACCCATTTGACCCATTTATTAAAATACCTCAAATTTTTCAAAAAAAATCAAAAAAAAAACCAAAAAACAAGAAAAGTGGCGGCCACCACCTATGGGTGGTTACACCCCAACATATATTTATATATTTTTTGGGTTTTTTTTGGAATAGAAAAAAAAAAAAAAAAATGTTGGGGTATTTTGAATAAATATCAAATGAATAAATTGCCACAATTTGAAAGTTTGAAATGTCACAAAACTTTGAGGCAAAAGGAAATGATTAATTTCCCATGAAAAAATGTTTTCAAAGATGGAATTTTATACAAAAGTTAGGGGTATAAATGCCATATAATGTCTAAAATCTAACAAAGTGATTTATATTGAATGCAATTGAAATTTCAGAGGACTAAATTAAAATATGAAGATGAGAAAGTATAAAAATTTGGAGACGTGAGGTATCAATCCTTAAACAAGCAAGTCATGTTACGAGTGCTATACCATATAACTACATTGCCTTCAACATTTGAAATGGAAATTTTATTTTCTTAAACCTTAAAAATAAACTCAATCATCAGAGGTCAAGCAAGGTTTCGGCATATAAAAGAAATGGAATTCCTGCAAAATAAAGGGAAAACTTCACTAAAGAACCCCAAACTTTTACCCGTTTTAAAATATCCTTCCGAAACTTCAAAAACTCTTATTTTAGTCCCCTGAGTTTTTAGTTGATCTCAATTTGGACCCGTCCATCAAAGTTGGCTGCTAAAAATACAAAAAGAAAGAGCAAAATGTCCCCGATTTTCATTTTTTTAAATAAAAAAATCTTTTGAAAATTCAAATTTTGTACAAAAGTCTAGGGTATAAACGTCTTGTAATGTTTAAAATTTGACGGAGGAATTTATATTGAGAGCAATTGAAACTTCAGGGGTCTTCAGGAAAATTTCTCCATTATTAAAATATGAAGATGAAAGTATAAAAATTTTGAGACGTGAGGTATCGATCCTCAAACAAGGAATTCATGTTATGAGTGCTATACCATATAGCTACATCCCTTTCAACACTTGAAATGGAAATTTTACTTCCTTAAACTTAAAATATATATATATTAAAAAAAAAAACCCTCAATCATCAAAGGTTAAGAAGGGTTTCGACATACAGAAAAAATGGCGTTTCTGTAAAATCAACGAGAAACTTCTCTGAAGATCCTCAAACTTTCACCCGTTTTGAAATACCCCCCTAAATTTCAAAAACTCTCAATTTAGTCTCCAAAACTTTTAGGTGCTCTCAATTTGGACCTCTCCGTCAATTTTAGCCACTAAAAATAGAAAAAAGAGCAAAATATCCATGATTTTCATTTTTTAAAAATAAAAAATGTTTTGGAAGTTGGAATTTTATACAAAATTTTGGGTTATAAACATCAGGTAGTGTTTAAAATCTCAAAGAAGATTTTAAATTGAGAGTAATTGAAACTGCAGGTGACAAAACTAAGAGTTTTTTAAGTTCATGGGGGTATTTCAAAACGGGTAGGAGTTTGAAGGTATTTAGTAAAATTTCTCCATTATTAAAATAAGAAGACGAGAAAGTATAAAAATTTGGAGACGTGAGGTATCTATCCTCAAACCAGCAAATCATGTTACGAGTGCCATATAATATAGCTACATCCCTTCAACTTTTGAAATGTAAATTTTATTTTCTTAAACTCTAAAAATAATGTCGATCATCAAAGGTCAAGGAGGCTTTTCGCAAATAGCATTACTGCAAAATAAGCGAAAAAACTTCTTTGAAAACTCCCAAACTTTCACCCGTTTTGAATTACTCACCATAAATTTAAAAAACTCTCAATGTACTCACTTGAGCTTTCAACTGCTCTCAATTTGGACCCTTTCTTCAAATTTAGCCGTTAAAAATACTTTTTTAAAAAAAAAAAGCAAAATATACCTCATTTTCATTTTTTTCAATATAAAAAAAATAATTTTGGAAGTTGGAAATTTATACAAAAGTCAGAGGTATAAACGTAATGTAATATTTAAAATCTGACGGTGGGGTTTAAATTGAATGCAATTAAAACTTCCTTGGACTAAACTAAAGAGTTTTTTTGTTTAAGTATTTCAAAACATTACTAAAATATAAGGATGAGAAAGTATAAAAATTTGAAGACGTGAGGTATCGATCCTCAAACCAAAAATTCCTTTTTTAAGTACTATACCATATAGCTACATCCCCTTCAACATTTGCAATAGAAATTTTATTTTTTTAAACTTCGAAAAGAAACTCCATCATCAGAGGTCAAGCAGGGTTTTGGCATACAAAAGAAATGATATTACTGCAACATAAAGGCGAAACTTCATTGTATATCCCTGAACTTTCACCTGTTTTAAGATACCCACTATAAACTTCAAAAGCTCTCAATTTAGTTTTTAAAACTTTCAGTTGCTCTCAATTTGGCTCCTCCGTCAATTTCAGCTGTTAAAAATTAAAAGAAAAAAAAAAGAATAGCAAAATATCCCGGATTTACATTTTTTTTTAAATAAAAAAATGTTTTCGAAGATGGAATTTTATACAAAAATCAGGAGTATAAACATCATGCAATGTTTAAAATCTGATTGAGAGTTTTAAATTGAGAGCAACTAAAACTTCCTTGGACAAAATAAAGAGTATTTTTTTGTTTATAAAGGGTACTTCAAAACAGGTAGAAGTTTGAGGGTCTTTAGTGAAGTTTCTCCATTATTGAAATATGAAGATGAGAAAGTATAAATATTTGAAGAAGTGAGGTATTGATCCTCAAACTAAAAAATCATTTTTGAGTACTATATCATATAGCTACGTCCCCTTCAACATTTGAAATGGAAAATTTATTTTCTTAAATATTAAAAATAAACTCAATATCAGAGGTCAAGTCGGATTTATGCGTACAAAGAAATAGCATTCCTACAAAATAAAGGGAAAACTACACTGAATACCCCCAAACTTTCACCTGTTTTGAAATACCTACTCTAAACTTCAAAAACTCTCAATGTACTCCCATGATCTTTCAGTTGCTCTCAATTTGGACCCTTTCTTCAAATTTAGCCGGCAAAAATACATATATATATAAAAAAAAAAAAAAGTAGCAAAATATCCCTCATTTCCTTTTTTTTTTTTAAATAAAAAATTGTTTTTGGAAGTTTGAATTTTATACAAAAGTTAGAGATATAAACGTCATGTAATATTTAAAATTTGACGAAGGGGTTTAAATTGAAAGCAATTGAAACTTCAAAGGACTAAACTGAGAGTTTTTTAAGTTTAGGCGGGGTATTTCAAAACGGGTAAAAGTTTAAGTTTTCCCATTATTAAAATATGAAGATAAGAAAGAATAAAAATTTGGAGACGTGAGGTATCGATCCTCAAACTAGAAATTCATTTTTCAAGTACTATACCATATAGCTACATCCCCTTCAACTTTTGGAATGAAAATTTTATTTTCTTAAACTTCAAAAAGAAACTCCATCATCAAAGGTCAAGCAGGGTTTTAACATACAAAAGAAATGATGTTAATGCAACATAAAGGGAAAACTTCATTGCAGATCCCCGAACTTTCACCCGTTTTAAGATATCTACTCTAAACTTCAAAAACTCTCAATTTAGTTTTTAAAACTTTCAGTTGCTTTCAATTTGGACTCCTCCATCAATATTAGCCATTAAAAATTAAAAGAAAAAAAAAAGAATAGCAAAATATCCCTGATTTACATTTTTTTAAAATAAAAAAATGTTTTCGAAGATGGAATTTTATACAAAAATCAAGAGTATAAACATCATGCAGTGTTTAAAATCTAATGGAGAGTTTTAAATTGAGAGCAATTGAAACTTCCTTGGACAAAATTGAGATTTTTTTTTTTTTTTTTTTTTTAGGGGATACTTCAAAATGGATAGAAATTCGGGGGTTTTCAGTGAAATTTCTCCATATGAGGATGAGAAAGTATAAATATTTGAAAAAGTGAGGTATCGATCCTCAAACTAAAAAATCATTTTCGAGTACTATATCATATAGCTACATTCCCTTCAACATTTCAAATGGAAAATTTATTTTCTTAAATATTAAAAATAAACTCAATCATCAGAGGTCAAGCAGGATTTCTGCAACCTTAGTTGAAGATTTAGCATCTCATAAAAATAAGAGACAAAAGTAAAACAAAACTAAACATTATAAAATAAAATGAAATAACATTTAAAAGGGTTACACAGTGAAGAATAGAGGGTTTCTGGCCCCTCCCAAAACATAAAATTAACAAAAATACACAAGGTCTTATTTATAGACAAAATTTAATATATTGCCAGGTCAGGAGTGCACTCGATCGCATGCAATGTGCTTGAGTGCATCCCTATGTACGCTTGATCGTAGGCAGTGCGCTTGAGCACACGTAACTACTCTAAAAATCCCACGATGCAAGCAAGTTAGCAATGGCGGCTAGGATGATGTGGAAAACACGGGTGTATGTAACATGCGCTCGATCATGGATCTTGGGCTCAAGCGCAGGCGCGCTCGAACGCATCATTGTACGCTCGATCGTAGGTGCGCTCGATCGCAGCTCTTGTGCGATTGAGTGCACTGCCAGGGACTAAGATTCCTTCTTTACTCAATTCTACCCCTTTAAACCACATTTTACACTAAAGACCTACAGCATACTAAAACACTAAAAAACACAAAAATATTATAAATTAACAAAACTAAGAGCTTAACAAACATAAGTTAAGGGGGTCAAATATACAATATTTGACACCGATCAAACTTTGCCAAAAACCCCCGAACTTTCACCTATTTTGAAATTCTCACCCTAAACTTCATAAATTCTCAATTTAGCCCCCAGAACTTTCAGTTGCTCTCAACGACCCCTCCATCAATTTTAGCTGTTCAAAATACATTAAAAAAAAAAAGAGCAAAATATCCGTAATTTCATTTTTTTTAAATAAAAAATTGTTTAGGAAGTTGGAATTTTAAACAAAAGTTAGGGGTATAATCGTCATGTAATGTTTAAAATCTGACAGAGGGGCTTAAATTGAGAGCAATTAAAATTTCGTGGGACAAAATTGAGAGTTTTTAAAGTTTATGTGGGGTATTTCAAAACGGGTTGAAATTTGTGGGTCTTCAGTAATGTTTTTCCATTATTAAAATGAGAAGATGAGAAAGCATAAAAATTTGGAGACGTGAGGTACTGATCCTCAAACCAGCAAATCATGTTACGAGTGCTATAAAATACAACATCCCCTTCAACATTTGAAATGGAAATTTTACTTTCTTAAAGTTTAAAAATAAAGTCGATCATGAAAGGTCAAAGAGGGTTTTGGCATAGAAAAGAAATAGCATTACTGCAAAATAAACAAAAAACTTCTCTGAAAACCCCTAAACTTTCACCCGTTTTGAAATACCCACCCTAAACTTCAAAAACTCTCAATGTACTCCACTGAGCTTTCAACTGCTCTCAATTTGGACTCCTTCTTCAAATTTAGCCGTAAAATAATAATAATAATAATAATAAAGCAAAATATCCCTCATTTTCATTTTTTTAACATTGAAAAAAAAAAAAGACATATGTTTTGGATGTTGGAATTTTATACAAAAGTCAGAAGTATAAACGTCATGTAATGTTTAAAATCTGACGAAGGGGTTTAAGTTGAAAGCAGTTGAAACTTCAAAGGACCAAACTGAGAGTTTTTTAAGTTTAAGCGGGGTATTTCAAAATAGGTAGATGTTAGGGGGTCTTCAATGAAGTTTCTCCATTATTAAAATATGACGATGAGAAAGTATAAAAATTTGGAGACGTGAGGTATCAATCCTCAAACCAGAAATTCATTTTTCAAGTACTATACATATAGCTATATCCCCTTCAACATTTGGAATGGAAATTTTATTTTCTTAAACTTCAAAAATAAACTCAATCATCAGAGGTCAAGCAGGGTTTCGGCATACAAAAGAAATGACAATACTGCAACATAAAGGTTAAACTTCATTTAAGATCCCCGAACTTTCACCCGTTTTAAGATATCCACCCTAAACTTCAAAAACTCTTAGGGCATGTTTGGGATTGCGTTTGAGAAGTCTAGAAGTGCTTTTAATATTCAAAAAGCTCGTTTGAAGAAAAAAGTAGTCGTTTGGTAAAAAAATTAAAAGCGCTTTTAAGGGTCCAAAAAGCCTAAAAATGGCCCAAAACCACTTTTGGCAAAAGCTTAAAAATGAAGCTTTTGCCCAAAAGCTCTATTTCTCAAACTCAATCCCAAACATGCTCTTAATTTAGTTTCCAAAACTTTTAGTTGCTCTCAATTTGGACCCCTCCGTCAATTTTAGTAGTTAAAAATGCAAAAAAAAAAAAAAGGAGCAAAAAATCCCAGATTTACATTTTTTAAAAATAAAAAAATGTTTTCGAAGAAGGAATTTTATACAAAAGTCAGGTGTATAAATGTCAAACAATATTTAAAATCTGTCGGAAGGGTTTAAATTGAGAGCAATTGAAACTTCTTTTGACAAAATTGAGAGTTTTTTAAGTTTATAGGGGATATTTCAAAATGGGTAGAAGTTCGAGAGTCTTCAGTGAAGTTTCTCCATTATTAAAATATGAAGATGAGAAAGTAAAAAAATTTGGAGACGTGAGGTATTGATCCTCAAACCCAAAAGTCATTTTCGAGTACTATACCATATAACTACATCCCCTTCAACATTTGAAATACAAATTTTATTTTCTAAAATTTTAAAAATAAACTCAATAATCAGAGGTCAAGTAGGATTTCGGCATATAAAAGAAATGGCATTCCTGCAAAATAAAGGAGAAACTTCACTGAATATCCCATAACTTTTACCCGTTTCGAAATACCCCTCTAAACTTCAAATACTCTCAATTTAGTCCCCTGATCTTTTAGTTGCTCTCAATATGGTCCTCTCCGTCAATTTTAGCCATTAAAAGTACAAAAAGGTGCAAAATATTCCTAATTTTCATTTTTTTTAAATAAAAAAATGTTTTCGAATATGGAATTTTATACAAAAGTTAAAGGTATAAACATCATGTAATGTTTAAAATCTGATGGAAGGGTTTATATTGAGAACAATTGAAAATTTAGGGGACTAAATTGAGAGTTTTTTAAGGTTAGGGGAGTTATTTGAAAACAGGTAGAAGTTCGGAGATCTTCAATGAAATTTCTTCAATATTAGAAGGGGTTTGCTAGGGGTTCTCCATATAGTGTTCTCTTGGGTTCTCCCAGACTTACGTAAAACATGATTTAAGAAAAGATAAAATTGTAGTACTTTTTTTTGTCAGTAGATTAATTTTTATGAGTTAATATTTAGGTTCTAATGCTTTAAAACTTGTTTTTGAATTCAAAACTAAAACTTAAGGGTGGAAGGTTAACTTTTTAAGGATGGTATCAGCCAAAATGGATTTGATCATCCTAAATTTAGTGCTAATACCTCAATTTTGGTGCTAATACCTCAAATTTGGTGTTAATACCTTAAAAAACCAGTGGTAGAGACCACTACAATTTTATTTTATTTTAAATCATGTTTTACATAAGTATAGAAGAACCAGAACTTTCAATTTATCTCAATTTGGACCCTTCCGTCAATTTTAGCTGTTAAAAATACAAAAAAAAAAAAAACAAAAACAAAAGAGACCAAAATATCTCTAATTTTCATTTTTTTTAAATAAAAAAATGTTTTGGAAGTTGAAATTGTATACAAAAGTTAGTGATATAAACGTCATGTAATGTTTAAAATTTGACGGATAAGTTTAAATTGAAAGCAATTGAAACTCTAGGAGACTAAATTGTGAGATTTTGATGTTTAAGGTTGCATTTCAAAATAGGTAGAAATTTGAGGTTCTTCAAAGAAGTTTTCCCTAAAATAAACTTACACTGGACGTCATTTAAAAAAAAAAAAATGAACAATATTGCGGGGTGTTCTAGGAAACTACAGAAATGCTCCAGTGACGAAGGTGACTTCGCTTCTCTGTTTGGAAAACTTGTTGGGAGGTTGGGGGAGAACGAGGTGCAATTTTTTGCTCTAGTGGCGAGACAGATCGATTTGGTTTAGGCGGAATAAGGTGGTCTTTGGGGGTGATTTCCTTTCCCCGGCAGAGATTATTTACAATGCCAATTAGGAATAGTTAGCTGAGTTTGGAAAGGAGGGGCGCACTTCACAGGGGAACCCAGGCCTGGTTCGAGTCATCTCGCAGAGGAAGAAGAATCCTCAAGAGGGATTCATAAAGATTAACTGGGATGGGAATTGGTGTACGTAGTAGCCAGAGGCCCAGAGACCAGACAGGGGACGTTGTCGCGACTGTATGTGACACTAGGAAATATGTCCAGGACCCTGCCTCTGCAGAAGCAGTACTGGCAGCGCGGAAGGCGGTGGATCTTAGTATCAAACGGGGATGGAGGAGAATAATTCTTGAAGGGGACTCCTTAGAAGTTGTCCAGGCACTCTCACGTGATGGCATATGGTGGGGACGGTATGAGGCCGGCGGTGATACCGGACGCAAAGCTGAATTGTTTTTAAGTGCTATCCTCAAACCACTACTTGAAGTTTCATTCATCAGAGTTCGTCGCCATGGGGAGCACTTAATTTGCTGTTTTTATTTGTGTTTCAAGTGCTGTAAACCTCTGGTCCTGCCATGGTAGGGTTTAAATGGTGGTTTGGTGGCGTTGAAGACCAACGAGGAACATCTCCGATGCTCAAGTGAGTGAGGTAAGGTTCTCAAACTATAACTCAATCAATTATGTATCACGTTTTATGTAACAAAAGTCACTAAATCCTCATTTCCTTCTGTAAAAAAAAAAAAAAAGAGTAAAGTAAGAGCATCCATTACAGTCTCTTCAAAGTCATTTTTTGTTATTTTGAATAGACAATTTAATTAAAATGGTTTAAAATGTCACTTTTCAACCTCTTTATTTTAATAAAAAAAATAACAAGATAAACAATAAATCTTCAAATATAAAATTTACTATTAACTCATATATTTTTCTCTCTCTTCTTTTCACTTTTCATTTCTCTTTTTTTTTTTTTTTTTCCTCTCTTTCTTTCCGCAGCTCCTCCCCCACCCCCTTTTTTTTTTCTCTCTCATTTGGTTTATTTCTCTATTTTTTTCTCTCTTAGCATTTGGTTTTTTTTTTTTTCCTCTCCGCATTTCAGCAGCATTTGATTTCAAAAATTTTGAAAATATGACTACTAAGATAAGATACAAATTAAAAAATATAACCGTTAGAAAAATTACAAATATTACTATTAAAAGAATACAAATATTCTTAAATTGACCATTAGAAAAATATAAACATTCAAAAATATAAAAGTTAGAGAAAAAATAAATATTTTTTTGAAAAACAATATTTAAATGAAATAATGAAAATAAATTGTTAAAGTAGTAAAATCGAAATGAGTACTTTAAAAAGGTAAATTATTAAAATAATAAAAACATATACTTTTATTAATTTGAAGAATAAAATTTAAAAAAACTGCCGTAAAAATGGCATATTATTAGCTTAAGGAAAAAATAGTGTACCTGAAAATATCAGGGAAATTATTCGACGTGGCCTAGAAGTGGCCCCACGTTTTCTACTATATGACCCCAGCATAAGCATATTTCTCGAAGGTGGGCCCCGTTGGGCCCTAATAGATGGTTACCGACTTACCGCGGATGTCGGCTTTCCTCCCGCCCAAGCCCAAAGGGGCCTCCACCGAGTGGGCTAAAAGGCCCTTCCGTAATTGTACTCCAATTTCTCAAAAAAAAAAAATTGTACTCCAATTCCAAGCTTCGAAGAGATATCTCCAATTGGACCAATCCCAATATTTCGTCGTAACAAGCTGTAGTGTCGACTACACAGTGTTCGGTAAAAGCAAGTTGCACTTTGGAAAGGTGAACGACGATAGTGCCAGAAGACACCTCACCATCATACATCCAAACCAATCAGATCTGGCCACCTCAACGTCGACGAAAAAATTTCCCTCACCCGTGGTACGATTATCATTTTTCGGAGATTTCGCAGGCTTCAAACTTTGGTCTGTATCATCGCTCTTGGTCATCGGTCAGATCGATCTCTCTCTGCACCAAACCAGCTAAAGGGATTCGTAGATCTCACTGTACGGTTCCGTAACCAACAGAACCGTAACTTGGGCTCAATTCCGGTCGGCCATGGCTCCTCCGGTGCAGTCTCAGCGGTCTCCCTCACCGTCTCAACCGTCCGGGTAACTCAAATTCTCTCACTCTAATAAACCCTAACTTTGGTTGTAGTTTGGTTTCTGATAAAATCCAGCAAAATGAAAAACAGAATAGAAAAGAGGAGACTTGGGCTTTGGAGCTGATGAAGAATGGATCAATGTGTTGCATTGGGTTTAGTATAGTGGCGGTTCTCGTTATTGTCTCAGGATTTAAATTATGAAAATGATGAGATTCAAATGTCTAATTCGCATTGCTTTTGCTACCAAACACGGCGTAAATGAAATAGTTCCAAATTGTGAAAGTTGAAGTAAGGAAGAAGAAAACCTAAATCCTTTTTGTTAATTAATATACAAAACGTGAAAGACTCATAATTTGAGCAATTTTAGTGTATTTACCAACTTAGGGTAGCATAGCCAAGAATCTTTGATTTCTTTTCATGTTTGATGCTCTTTTGGTTCCACATTGTTGATACTTGATTTGAACCACTGAGAAATGCAATTGTATTAGGCTATTAGGTTAGTTGGCTTATCCACGCTCTTACCATTGACATTTGAGAGACCCAAAATTGTAGTAGCTCTCCCTCTGTCTCTCTCTCACTATTTTTATTTTCTTCCTTTAAACACTTACCCCAAATTTGATTGGGCCAGAAAAGGAGAAGTCTCTGACTTGAAATCGCAGCTCCGGCAGCTTGCTGGAAGCCGAGCTCCAGGGGCTGATGATTCAAAACGGGATCTCTTCAAGAAAGTGATCTCCTACATGACGATTGGAATTGATGTCTCATCTGTTTTTGGGGAGATGGTGATGTGCTCGGCAACAGCCGACATTGTTTTGAAGAAGATGTGTTATCTCTATGTTGGGAATTACGCAAAAGTTAATCCTGATCTTGCACTTTTGACTATCAATTTCCTTCAAAGAGATTGCAAGGATGAGGACCCGATGATACGAGGGCTTGCGCTGAGGAGCTTGTGTTCACTACGAGTGGCAAATCTTGTGGAGTATTTGGTGGGGCCCTTGGGATCAGGATTGAAGGACAAAAGTTCTTACGTGAGAACAGTGGCAGTAATGGGTGTATTGAAATTGTATCATATATCGGCTTCAACATGTGTAGATGCAGATTTTCCTTCAATACTAAAGAATATGATGTTTAATGACTCAGAGACTCAGGTTACTCTTCTGTACTTTTAAACTTTTAAAAAAATTTTCCTTTGTTGCTTTCCTCTTTCTAAGTGTTCTGGCAATGTCACGTTTTTTTATGCTCTAATTTTGATGTGGAAAATGTTTGTATTTTCTCTGAATTGGTGGATTTTCATATTATTCTTGCATCAGGTGGTTGCAAATTGTTTATCCGCCTTACAAGAGATTTGGAGCTCAGAAGCAAGCACATCTGAGGAAGCATCCAGGGAGAGAGAAGGTTTGCTTAGCAAGACAAATGTTTACTACTTATTGAATCGGTATGTTCTATAACTAGGCATTTATGAGAAATCTTTTAAGTTTTTCTATGGAAACCTCGCCTTTATGGCACACCTTAAGATGTAATTGGGTCAAGATGTAATTGGGTCTGTTATATCTTTCTTTGTTAATTACCATGGCTATTATATGAGCTCAATATTATTATTACTTCAATGAATAATTTGAGTGGATTCATCTTGTGAAAGAATTCTTGAATAAGATCACTTCTTTGTTAGAAACAGTTTCTGGTAATTATTTTCTGACTCACGGATAATAAAAACTTTGATTACATTAGATTTTATCAATTTACTGCTATGTAGCCATTCATAGTACTGCTGCATTGTAAGTTGGCGGATACAGAAAAAGGGCCTCACATTTATTTTGTACTGCATGGGATAGCAACACTTGAAGTTACAATGTGGATTTTATTTTCTTTCTGATGTCTTGGTAATTGTAAGTTGTTTTAGTAAATGGTCAATAAAAATATTTGAATATTGAAATTCCTTGTAGCACCTGCTGAAAAACCACAAATTTTATCATCCTGGTGCTGAGTCGTTGCTGTTCTGGATTGTATAATTTTGAGTTGAATCCTGATAAATTATTAAGAAAGTTATTCTGGAAATCATACTGGACCTCAGTTCTTTTTTTTTTCTTCTAAAAAAAGAAAAAAGAAAATCTCACTTTTGTACATGTTTTGACATGCAGGATTAAGGAATTCAGTGAATGGGCCCAATGCCTTGTACTTGAGTTGGTTGCTAAATATGTACCCTCAGAGGGAAGTGAGATATTTGACATCATGAATCTACTTGAAGATAGACTTCAGCATGCAAATGGTGCTGTAGTATTGGCAACCATCAAAGTGTTTCTACAGTTGACTTTGTCCATGACTGATGTTCATCAGCAGGTGCTTATAGAAGCTTTTTTATTGTTCTTTTAGCTCAAACTGTCAAGAAACTGTAGTTAATTTCTAAATGACAAAGTAAATTCCTTGGATTAGCATGAGAATGGAGGTGCTATCTTAAATCTAAAATAACTATTGCCCATTAATTTGGACACCCTCTGTTTCCAACGAGGTGAGACCACCCATTATATGTTAACCACTTACAAAGAAAAACTTATATTCTAGAACATGATTTCATGGGCAGGTAATTTTGATTACTTTGTTACGCCTACTTTTCCAAAAAAAATTTGATTACTTTGTTACACCATCTTTGATGCATGTCATCTTAGAATACTTTGAATCCATCTGTTATTACTTGGATTATTTTTATGTGGTCAGCAGATCTCTAATAAGAACTTCTACTGGTGTTAGGTATATGAACGTATTAAAGCCCCTCTCTTAACCCTAGTAAGTTCAGGAAGTCCAGAGCAATCATATGCAGTTTTAAGCCACCTGCATCTTTTGGTGATGCGTGCACCATTTATATTTTCCTCAGACTACAAACACTTCTATTGCCAGTACAATGAGCCATCATATGTCAAAAAATTGAAGCTTGAAATGTTGACCGCAGTGGCAAACGAGAGCAACACTTATGAAATCGGTAAGTGCACAGCATTTCAATTTCATTTCTTAAGGCCTTAAAGCAAAAAAGTTGTCTTGGGAAGATCTGCATCCTGTCATGTTTGGAGACCCAGTCTCCAGTCACAGGTGCCATCATTCTTTTGTTATCACTGATGCATGACCACCTTGGTTCTCTTTCAGTGACGGAATTATGTGAATATGCTGCAAATGTTGATATTCCTATTGCAAGAGAGTCAATCCGGGCTGTTGGGAAAATAGCACTGCAGCAATATGATGTGAATGCAATTGTTGATAGGCTCCTTCAGTTTCTGGAGATGGAAAAGGACTATGTGACTGCTGAAGCTCTGGTAAATAATTAGATCGTGATATGCTAGTGCAGTGCCCTCAATTCCTGCCAAACAATGTCCGCTCGACCTAACTATGGTCCAAAGGGTTGATACACATTCTGCATTTTTTTTATCCAGGTGCTTGTAAAAGATCTGCTAAGGAAATATCCACAATGGAGTCATGATTGCATTGCAGTTGTTGGAAATATCAGCAGCAAAAATGTTCAAGAACCCAAGGCCAAGGCAGCTCTTATCTGGATGTTGGGGGAATATTCTAAGGACATGCATGATGCTCCTTATATATTGGAGAGTTTAATTGAAAATTGGGACGAAGAACTTTCTGCTGAGGTAATTAAGCTGCTGCTTTGTAATAGTCTTTTTGCAATGCCTTGGCCATTTGCTTCTCCTCACCTTGTCTAGGCTGTGGTTTTTAATTTTTAGGGGATGTGATCTCTGTGTCAAAGGCTGTTACTTTTGTTATGAAAATTAGGTTATATGAAACAAAATCAGTCAGTTTAGTATCCCCTGGATCTTTGGGCCAGTTTAATATTGCTTGGATCTTCAAACGTGCTGTAGCTAGGTAATTATAGGCTCACATGCTTAGAGTTCAGTCATCCACTCTACATGTTAAGCTGTATTCTGGATTGCATGCCAAGTCCTTACTGTTCTCATCCTGCAGAGTTCTTTTCATGACATAACCTTTTCTTTTTTTTCTTTTCTTCTTCTTCTTCTTCTTTCTTTTTTTTTTTTTTTTTCTGTTCTATTATAACCATACTCCAGATGTCTATCTCAAACCTTGTCTGGTCATTATAAGAAACGCCGCAATACTTTTTCAACTCGTGTTGTGGTTTGAATCTCAATACTAAATGACAACAAATGTGTAATATGTATATATGCATGCATGTATGTATGTATAACGTGTGTGTGGGTGTGCGCACACACATCTGTAATTTTTTTATTTAATTATTCTGAATCTTAAAGATTTGAGTTCTTACTTTATGCTTTTGGTTTCTTCATTTAATCATTTGGTAATGGACTATCTCATTGCTCAGGTTCGCTTACATCTTCTCACAGCAGTAATGAAGTGTTTTTTCAAGAGGCCACCTGAGACTCAGAAGGCTTTGGGAGCAGCATTGGCTGCAGGTCTTGCTGATTTCCACCAGGTCTTGCTTGATCTGTGGTTGTTATCGCTATCATGATTATCATTATTAATGCCATTCATCATCATCGTCATTGTTATAACTATTGTTATTATTTTGATTATCATCATTACCTGTTGCTAGAGCGTGGATTTCCTCGGTGGCTGCAAACTCTAAACAGGGAAAAGAAATTTAAATAAATTGGATAATATTGTTTTCACTTTTCATTATGAAAAGTTACAGTTAAGATTTTTTTTCAATAAATAATAACCTAGATATGCTCATATAAATTCATCCCAATTATTTAAGAGATAATATAAAATTTTAATCTGCAGCCCATTATCCGTGCAAATGTTATACAAGTTAACTTTTGACATTTTTTTGCTCTAAACAATTTTGTTGATTGCTGTGACTAATAGTTTCTTCTTCAAGTGGTACTTGCTCCAACATTGAGTTTCTGTTGATAAACTTATCCATAACTGATTCAAAATAATAATTTAATCAGACTCAACGCTTTCATAGAACATAAATTGAGAATATATTTTTCTGAAAGGACAGCGTATCATAAATCTTGTTAGCTATTAAGAATTTTGATTGAAGTTGTCTCTTGTATACTTTCTATGTATCCGGGGCGCCTTATGACTTTAATGATATTTTGATTACTTATCAAAAGAAAATTGGATAGAAGTTGTCAACACTTAACCAATATGACATATAAAAAATTCATTGTTCAAACATTAAAAACGCGAAGACAATCAATTTCAATTTTCAACTATAAGTTATTAATTGTATTTAAACAAAATGATTTATGAGAGAAAAACCCTAAACTACTGTAATGTTCAAAGGAAATAAGCAAGTCAAAAGATGCCATAAATAAGTAATGTTTTTGTCAAACAATTAAACAATCAAATAAATACAAACTAATTTAGAAATTTAGGTTTAACTAATTTTTTTCCACTTACATCCACAATTGTAGAAACAAAAACCAATTTATTCCTAAATAAATTTGTCCCTCTTCCTCATTTTCCCTCCTTTTCTTCTTTTTCTTTTTTCTCTTCTCTTTCTCTCTCTCCCTTTCCCTTTCTCTCTCATTCCAGTGGTGGCAACATAAAGGAG
Source organism: Carpinus viminea (assembly GCA_013348765.1). Lineage (NCBI taxonomy): Eukaryota > Viridiplantae > Streptophyta > Magnoliopsida > Fagales > Betulaceae > Carpinus > Carpinus viminea. The sequence continues at coordinate 9,473,604 of CP054670.1, read as the reverse complement.
ATATGGGACCAAGGGGGTTTGTTGTTCTGTTCTATAACCGGACAAACGAGGACCAATATTTTAAAAGCTTTTATTTTTTTATTTTGTTGTTTTCTTCTTCATTATGAGTTTCTCAAAATGTAAGCAGCCCTAAATTTTCAAAAGAAGCTCTGGTAATTGTCCTCACGGCTTTCTCTTTTTTAGTGAGTGCAATTGTAGAAAGGTTTCAAATTATCCTAAATAATTGATATGGAGCCTAATTTTTTTCACTAATTTCAGCAAGGGCAGATGCCTCCACTTAGCAGAATGTGGATCCACCACTGAGCATTATTGTTATTATTGTCATCAACGTCATTGTCATTATCATTATCACTATTATCATGATTATCATGATTATCGTGATTATCATAATCATTACCATTGATATGATCATCAGTATTGTGATTCTTTTTTAAGTTGCTAATCTTCTAACAATACTTATCATTTTCTCTTTGAAATTATAACATTCTGATTAATACTTATTTAAGTTTATAATTAATACTTATCTAAGTTTTGGAATATTTTGTATAAAAATGTTAAATTAAAACTTTCAGTTGATTGCAGGATGTTCATGACAGAGCCTTGTTCTACTACAGGCTTTTGCAATACAATGTCTCTGTTGCAGAACATGTGGTGAACCCTCCAAAACAAGCTGTTTCAGTATTTGCTGATACTCAGAGCAGTGAAATCAAAGACCGCATATTTGACGAATTTAACAGTTTGTCTGTTGTATACCAGAAGGTAACTGCAGCTTTCTTCCCTCATAATTTGTTTCAGATTGATATAAATTAACTCTTATGTTCAAGGAACAATTCTATTTAGTTCACAATATGTCTAAATTTTTTATTACAAAGCAAAGCATTGAAGAAATTCAGAGATTCGGAGGAAGGATAAAAGGGATTTTTTTGGGGTGGGGGGGGGATTCAACTGTTTTGAACTTGTACACAGGTTAATTGTATTGGTATGATTCATTCATTCTGTCTTCATGCTATTTTGGCAAGCATTAAGCCAAATCCCTTTGAAACAAGAGGTAAAGGGTGATGTTACAGGTGCTCTCTCGTTTTATTGAAATGAATTATAATGCCTAGCAAAAGATATTTGCAGGCATTGACATTCATTTAGTTCGTTATTAATTGAGAAAAACTTATAGACCTTAATTCCCATAATGCCACCCATAGCCAGTACAGATATGGTAGTTATATACAAGTGTTCTGTGTGATAGTGGTCATGTTTTGCTCATCTTCAATGGATTTATAACTTGTTGGAACCTAAGCTTCAAATTAACTGTTCTATATTAATTTTTGCAGCCATCCTACATGTTTACTGATAAGGAACACCGTGGGCCATTGGAGTTTTCTGACGAAGTTGGAAATATATCCATTGGCATAGAATCTGCCGGTACTGTTGTTCCAGTTCAGAGAGTTGACGCAAATGACAAGGATCTGCTTTTAAGTACTTCAGAGAAGGAGGAAAGTAGAGGTCCTAGTAACAATGGATCTGTATATAGTGCTCCCTCATATGATGCTTCCGCTGTGACTGCTGCTGCTTCACAAACGTTATTAGAATTGGCAATTTCAAACCCCCCTGTGTCAGGGCTTGCTTCACAATCTAGCCTGGCAATTGATGACCTTCTTGGTTTAGGTCTACCAGTAGAACCTGCACCTGCTCCCTCACCCCCTACTTTGAAGCTTAATTCAAAAGCTGCTCTAGATCCAAGCACTTTTCAGCAAAATGGCGCCAACTGCCGATATCATTATCACAGGTTTACTTGGCAATTATGACATCAGTTTGATAATTCTCTGTTTCAATTGATGCTCTTTTCTCTTGGTAACAAAACTTGCATACAGTGATTTTTATATATACCACATCTTCTATATGCCATGCTTCTATGAGTTGTGGTTTAATTAAATTTCCTTTGGGCAACAGTAAGAATTGTAAACAAGATACCTTTCCCGCTTCATCTCCGGCTTACTACTATGCTGTTTTTGGCATGTAGAGATATTTCTACCGGCATTTGTATTTCCCAAACGTTCTAAGAGAACACGCTTATTTTCTGGTGCAGGAACATTCTATTAGTCCTGAAGGAGTTGCAGCATTGACAGCACCTCAAGCTCTCCTCCGGCACATGCAAGGCCATTCCATCCACTGCATTGCATCAGGTGGTCAATCACCTAACTTCAAGTTCTTCTTCTTCGCACAAAAAGCAGAGGAATCATCTACATTTCTTGTAGAGTGTATGATCAACACATCATCCGCTAAAGCACAAATGAAGATCAAAGCTGATGATCAAAGTCTATCTGAGGCCTTCTCTGCTTTGTTTCAATCAGCTCTGTCCAAATTTGGTATGCTGTAACGATCTAAATATATCTCTTCAGGGCCCACAGAAAATAGGTTATGTCCGATGTTTATGGCGGAAACTCCCCCTCTTGAGAAGAAGCTGGAGATGAAATAAAAGAGAGTGGTGGTAAAAGAGCCTTCCCCTTTAGCAATAGATCAGTTCATGATGCAGTTGAAGATTAGCTTTCTCCTTTCTTTTTCCAACCCAAACCATAATTCCTGCATTGTCCAAACCCTATCTCTCTAGACCTCCATTGCAGGGCATTTTATTCCAGGAACGCGAGTCAATTGTTTGAGTTGTGCAGTTAGGCTTACTTCTTTTTCTTTTTTTTTTTGTTCTTTACCATTTGTGGTAAGAAATTTTCCTGTACCATGATGTGGAGGTGGGCCAAAGAGTTCTGTACTTTCTTGTATCAGAAATTTTCTGATTTTTCTTTTCTTTTTCGGGTGAGTGGATTTCTTTTCTAAATATATGATATTTCTTTTTCCTTTTTTTACCAAAAAATCTGTTATACTTCTGTATTCTTGTATCACAATTTCCAGATGTTATACTTTACTATTCTTTTGTCCCATAGATGATAGGGGGTGTTTGCCAAATGGCAGTTGATTTAACTTGGATTTAAACTAAATTGAAACGAAACTGTCTTTGAGGGGTAGTTCAATTGGTAATGGATATGCTTGAAATGAATGTCATTAATTTAAATTTATCTCCTTTCTCGTGTGGACATGTAAAAAAAAAAAAACGAAACGAAACTATATCAAGTTTGTCTAAATCCAGATTAGTTTGATTTTAATGGTTAATTATTCTACAAAGTGTATAAATCCAGATTGCAAATGGTACCAGACTTAGAAAAAAAAAAATTTAATATTTTCATCACACGTGTTGTCACATACATCTTAAAAAATAAAAATAAAAATAATTAAAAAATTAAATCCTAAAAGAAAGAAAAAAAATTATGGGGTTATTCTCGTTCACTATTCCTATTTTGGCTTTCTCCGTCAAACAGGAGACAAAAAAAACTCACTTCCTTCCATGTTTCCCGGCGTGGAAACGCAAAAACAGTAAAACCCACTCACCGGAAAGAGAAGAGAAAACATGGCATCAGTTCGTAGGGTTCTACTATCGATCTCTACGACAAAGAGTTTAATTTCGATGCCTCAATTTCTGCTAATCCGTGATAATATGACAATCCAACGTTCATTCTGTGAGAAAGCGTTCAATCCCAATCCTCTGCTCGCGAGACTGCTTCAGGAACCAAGCTCACGAATTAAAAGTGCACTAGATTCAGAGGACATGTCTGCCCTCAAAAGCTCCGGATTTTCCTGGGAAGCCCTCCTCAATTCTCTCAGATCTTCGTCTCCGCAGAAAACCCAGCTGGTAACTTTTCCTTTCTTTCGTTTCAGCTTTTGTTTTTCACTTTGCATTGCTTTGTCGCCTAGAAAGTGTGGGAAAAGAACGGAAAACAACGCTTTATATATAGTGTGTTTCATAGTAAACTGGAGACTTAGAGCCGTAATTTTCTTTCTTTCTTCTTTTTTTTTTTCACTATTTTGAGAACCCAACAGAAAAAGATGTAGGAGTTGAGATCACTTTTTCTTTTTCTTTTTTTCTCAATTTTCTCTGCATTTAATCGGTTTGGTTGATAAATATCTGATTTACATGAAAGTTTTATCAATGGGCAACTGAAATGGTGAGTAAAAGAGAACCTGACAGGCACTCTATGAATCAATAAAGTAAGAATGTCACGCTGGGAGTCTGAAAACATTGCATACATTGAATCCTGGTGGATTTGTGAATATCCAGGGTGAATTTTTTCATCACTGTATTCCCATCTTGTCCTGGTTTTCCAATCCACACTTTTGCTCATAACATCCCACTATTTGATTTGCCAGGTTTTGGAATGGAGATTAGAGAAAATGCTGGAGGAGAATGTGAGAGACCATGATTCCTTCTCTGAGTTGATGCATCTCTGTGGAATGGTTCAGAATCTTCCTCTCGCTATGCGTGTCTTTACTTCTATGGAGGGTCATGGAGTTAGACCCACTTCTTCTGTTTTCAATTCCCTTATGCATGCTTGCTTGTCTTCAGGTAATGTGATGACAGCCCAGAGCTTGTTTGAGATAATGGAGGGCTCGGAGGGCTATAAGCCTAATTCTGAAACTTATGATGCTTTCATATCCACATTCTCCAATTTGGGAAATGCTGATGCCATGCAAGCTTGGTACTTGGCCAAAATTGCTGCTGGATTCTCTGCTGATCTTCAAACCTATGAGTCTCTTATTTCGGGTTTTGTTAAAGCAGGAAAATATGATTGTGCTGATAAATTATATGAAGAAATGAAGATGTCTGGAGTCATGCCCAACATACCCATATTGGAGAATATGCTTGACGGGCTTTGCAAGCGGAGAAGTGTTGGCCAAGTGAAAGAGTTCTTGAACTCTATGCTTGATGTTGGTTATGAAATTTCTGCCCTGATGGCTGAGAGGCTTGTGGGGTTGTATGTTGAAGTGGGGACTGTGGAAGATATGGAGGAGCTACTCGTGACTTTAATGAATGCGGATCAAGTATCCAAGATTCTGTCACGGGTGCACTGTGGAATTATAAGGAAGTATGCCATGGTAGATAGATTGGACGATGTAGAATATTCTGTTGGCAGGATGTTAAAACAAGGCTTGTCTTTCAATTCCCCGGATGATGTTGAGAAGGTAATTTGTTCTTACTTCAGGCGGGCAGCTTTTGATCGGCTAGACATATTTTTGGAACATATAAAGGGTTTATGAGCTCAGAAGATCAACTTATGATTTGTTGATAGCTGGCTTTCGAAGAGCAGGTTTATCCGAAAAAGTAGACACGGTGATAAAGCAAATGAAATCAGCTGGATTGTCATAGCATCCGGTATCGTGTTCAAAGCAAATTACAATGATCATTCAAATTACTATGATCTTTCACGTGCCTTCAAGCGTAGCATTGGCACAAATGCATGCAAATGGCCGTGTACCTTCAAACCCTCACATCAACAGAGATGAAGGCTTGTGAGAGGCATTCAAACCCAAACCCTCCTCATATCAACAGAGATGAAGGCATTTGAGAAGTCGCAGAGAAAGAGTGCTGCAGTCCATCTAAGCTTCAAAAATAATTGGGGATTCCTCTTTGTAGAATTGGGCTGACCATGTTCTTTGAATAAGAATCAAGTACTTGATGGAAGGTTTAATCAAATTTTGCATCTCCGGAGACATTTTCTCTACATGTTTAGTGTAATGAGCAACGTCTGCTATGTAAGTCTTGAGTTTTTCAACAACATGCTATAGAACCAAGACATGAATGGCAAACCAATAGAAAGCCCTTGACTAGTCTCTCTTTAGTCTTGATACTTGACAGACAGGTGAAGTTATGGGAGGAATTAAATTATTCTATGCAACAACCTGTGCCATTTATGTGGTTTGTCTCAGATATTAGCTCTAATAGCTTTGAGATATGGGCAACTACACATTGTTCGATTCCCTTGATTCTTTCACGACGTACTTACAATTATACCCTTGAAGCTCTTTACGTTGGAATTTGACTTATTGTTAAACTCTGGGAAACCTTTTTTTTTTTTTCTAATCTAGCGTTTCCATAAAGAAAAATGATACTCTTACAAATTTTCTCTTCAAAATTTGGTTGTTAAAGTGGTTATTTGTCACCATCCCATAAGATTTATTATTTTGAAAAATGTATCATCATCGACATCGAATCAACTTTTAAAGAGAAAATTAGTATGTATAACCTATCTCATAAAGATTGAAGATCATATACCGAAGAACAACCATGGCAAATTGGCAATCATAAAATAGTTTTTGGTTCTCTCTCACTATGAAAATCCAAAGGAAACCCCATCAACTCCTACTACAAGTGTTAAGCTGGTGATTCGCCAAGAGACGAGTCAATCACCTTTATATCTGAGCATTATCCATCCGCGTGGACCTTCCCCATTTTGACCCTCGGTGCTCTGAGGTAGAAGAGAAAGTCGTCTTGTGCATGCTTTCTTTACATGATTGCAAATTGACCCCCATGTTCGGCTACCGTTCTTATCCCAAATATAAAAGCCCAGTTTGCTAAAAACTGAAACAAATTCACGGGCATTAATATAATATGAAGCGGGAACCAAACAAAAGCTAGATTTAACAATGAAAAACCATAATCCATCTATCATATTAATTGCTTCTTGTCTTTAGCCACCATAAGACTAATATATATAAAGAAGTCACAAGAGCACGTCTCATAGCGACAGTGGAAGAGCGATCATGACCTGGATATCCACTATGAATTCCTGAGAGTCTTTATTAATTAACTTTTCGGTTGTAGAGCACTTAACTTCCACTTGCAGCCCGTGATGATATATCCTTCATGGCCTAAACGTAGAAATTTAATGGCATAATAATTTCCTGGATATGCTCTAACAGTCACACGAACAATGTCTTCTTCTTCTTCAGCAGAGGCACCAGCTCCATATGTTTCTCCCTCAGCTGCAACCAGGCTGTCATCGCCACCACCAGTTGCCGACGATACCAGTAGTCCACAAATAGCGCCAACTTCGCCCCCGCGGCCGCCATCTCTACCGCCAGCTTCTTTGCCTCATCCTCCTCCTCCTCCTCCTCCTCCTCAAGCGGTAGCGTCGCCGCCTACGAATTCAGAACCTCCTCTAACCTCTCCTCCGCTGCCTCTTCCAGTAACTCCAACACCGCCCGTTATATCTCCTCCGTCACCATCACTACCACCACCACCACCACCTTCAGTCACAGCCACTCCTCCTATATCTCCACCGCAACTGCCTCCTCAACCTCCACCACAACTGCCTTCTCAACCTCCACCACCACCATTAATACTCACTTCTCCTCCCGTATCTCCTCCACCCCCAGCAACTCCATTAAGGCCGACTCTTTCTCCGCCACCCACATCAGCCCCTCCCTTACTGCCAACACCTCCTCCTCGAAAACCAACTTTAGCACCGCCCTTTACAAAAAGGCCTAGTGGGTCACCGCCACCGTCGGCATTGGCATCTCCGCCACCTCCTCCTGCTTCTTCCCAGGCTCCAAAGTTTCTGACATCTCCCCCAGAGCCACCACCACTAGTAAACCGGAGTCTCCCGGTAAAGCCGGCCATTAATGGACATTTTCATTTATCAGCAGGGCTTGCGGTTGGATTTCTCACTGGTGTGATTTTTCTTGTTATAATTGCGTTCGCCCTTTTATTTGTTTGTTGCCAATATAGGAGAAAAAAGAATCAGGGGCATGTGGAGGATCATAACAAATTGCACGGCTTGGCGCCTAAAGGTAAGAGATCAGTCGTTTTTGTTTTATGGTTTGGTAAAATTTTCTTCTATAACTTGCCAGTTGGGTTTGATTGTAGTGACCCATTATAATTTCATTTTGCTTTGATGTGAATTCATTATGAGTTTTTTTTTTTCTTGTTTTCACTTAACACGGATTATCTGCCAACCATTGTTGAATTATTGTATCTTTACTGGTTTCTTTGGGTTAGTGATACTGAAACTGTTATTAATTTACATGATCTTAATATGCAGCTCAAATTTGGAATTTGTCTGGCTATTTGCACATGCTTATGATTTTCTAACCAATGTTTGTGGCTATTCTTTTTCATGGTTAATTGTAAGATATATATATGCACTCATGGTGATTGCCGAATCTAATCCACAAAAGAATGTTGTTCTGCCAGGAGCACTGATGCTCCAAGTGTTACCAAATCCTGGCATGAGCAGCAGTGACGGCTCAGGATCTGAAAATCCAATCCCACCTTCATTGAGTCTCTCACGTGGAACCATGACATATGATCAGCTATTGGCAGCCACCAATGGCTTCTCGGAGACCAACCTTCTCGGGCAAGGCGGTTTTGGGTATGTCCACAAGGGAATCCTTCCCAGTGGGCAACAAATTGCAGTTAAGCAGTTAAAGAAAGACAGCGGGCAGGGGGAACGGGAGTTTCAGGCTGAGATTGAGACCATTAGCCGGGTGCACCACAAACATCTTGTTTCACTGCTTGGCTATTGCGTTACTGGGGCAGAGAGATTGCTTGTTTATGAATTTGTACCAAACAATACCTTGGAATTCCACTTACATGGTAAGTCTATTATCCGTATGCTGTTTCCCACAAATAACCACTATATTCTTCTTCTATTTCCAGATATGGTCTCAATAGTTTAATGCAATGCATTGCAGGAGAAGGGCGCCCTGTTTTCGAATGGGCAGCTAGAATGAGAATTGCTATTGGGTCTGCAAAAGGAATAGCATATCTTCATGAAGATTGTGAGTTCTTGACAGACTCTCTCTCTCTCTCTCTCAATCAATCAATGTACTTGGGTAATTTATGCACTTGATGTTTTTCCTTAACCATGGATTATGAATGTGGTGTTGGGGTTAAACAAACACAATGTTTGGAAAAAGTTTTGGCTTTACAACTTGTTGATAGCATTTGTGTTGTATTAATAGATACACTATTTTGTTACACTATTCTAATTGTTGTTGAATACAAAGATAAGATAGAAAGCTACTGCACATCTGCTGTTACAAAGTACACTTGTAAATGAAAACAACTGCTATCTTATATCTTCTCCTTGGTTATCTGATAAATCTTGTTCAGCTTTATCTCCTTTTTTTCCCCCTTGGTGTTCTCGTTTCTGCTGCTGGCTATTATTTCATAATGTTTGATCAGATTGTCTTAATAGGGATTGCAGTCCAAGTCTGAGGAATTCTTGTGCAGGAAACTGTTAATAACATTGGCAGATATGCTATTTGTTCTGTTAGTAACATTGGCAGATATGCTATTTGTCTCAAATTGAATGCCAACTTCCTCTTGAAATCAGCTGTAATGCCTCTCACTATAAAGTGAATTCCTTGGCCAATTGGATGAGCATTTAGCTCATGCAACATCTCTTGCTTGAGAATATTTTGGCATTGGAGTGCAGTTCTAACTGAAATAACTCTTTCCCGCACGCAGGTAATCCAGCAATCATTCATCGTGATATCAAGGCATCTAATATTCTTCTGGACTTCAGGTTTGAGGCAAAGGTAGGACTCATGCTATTATTTAGTATTTGTTATAGTTAAGCAACAGCATTCAGATCTTTAAATGAAGTTCATTTCTGCATACTTCTTTCATTGAACTATACATGTGATAAATAAGTAAAGATAATGAGAACAGTGCATCTTCAGTAGTGTTGAGCTCCTTAAACTCAAGCCCTCGTTCTTAAGGTATCTGTATAACTGGATGCTTGGATTAGGCAATATCCAGTGTTTGTCATTTCTTGATTAATTTATTGATCTCTTATATATATATATATATATATATATATATTAGTATCTTGTATTTGGTTGTTATATTTGTTTTGTATTGGTAGGTCCACAATTATTTCATGATTCATACATGTGATGAAATGTAGTGAAAAGAATCGCTCTATATGTTTGCCAATTTATTGGTCTTTTTGTCAAATGATGACCTTGAGTATGATTTTCAGGTTTCCGACTTTGGACTGGCAAAAATATTTTCAGATACTAATCCTAGCGTAGCTCATATCTCCACTCGAGTCATGGGAACCTTTGGGTAAGTAAGCTCATGTTCTTATCTTATAGCTTTAGATATTGAGCCTTGTGCACCACTTCATATAATCATTGTAATGTCTGGGATGAACCTACCCTTGCTGGAATTATCTTAATAATTTCTTCTTGAGTAATGCTAAAAATCCCACAAATATCTTACAATGCTAAAAATGACGATTTTCACCCACCCTTAAATCAATCATTGTCAAAATAATAATAATAATAATAATAATAATAATAAGGGAATTTATATCAGATAGGCATGGGTTAGAGGTCCAAAATTATTAAATCCTTAAGTGTTTTTTTTTTGACAAATAACCAAGTACATCGGCCTATCATAAAATCCTTCGTCAATTTTGTTAACTGCCGTTACCTTTTTTCAAAACGTTTTTTACCAATAAAATATTATTTTTTAAAAATTTAATTTTAAAAATAAAATATATTAAAATTAAAAAAAAAAAAAGAAAAAAAAAAGGGGTGGCCACCACCCCTATGGGTGGTTCGCCACCCCTCTTTTTTTTTTTTTCTTTTCATAGACTTAAAGGGTGGCTCAGCCACCCCTTTTTATTTTAATATATTTTATTTTAAAATTAAATTTTAAAAATAATATTTTATTGGTAAAAAACAGTGCATTTTGAAAAAGGTAACGGCATGTAACTAAATTGACTAAGGATTTTATGATGGCGTCTTAAAATTTTAAGAATTTGTTAGAACTAATACATCAACACTGTAGAATAAAAATGTAGTATATAGTATTACTCGTTCGTCTTTTATGTGATCATCTGGCTTTCATCTGTTAGCTTGTTTTTTATCTAGTGCTGTTTGAATATCCTCTAGCATTCTTGTGCAGACCAAAACACATAGGTCTGTTTTCTGAATTCGATAGAGTTGAATTTCCTCTTTCTATATTTTGAGTTTCCTAAACATTTCACCTCATGCTGTCTAGGATTAACTTATCATTGACCAAGTCATGTAGAACAAGCATGAGCATGACAAGCATTGAGTTCATAAGTGTTTTTCCCTGTACATAAATGCTCACTGCATACAGGTACCTGGCTCCAGAGTATGCATCCAGTGGTAAAGTAACAGATAAATCAGATGTTTATTCATATGGGGTCATGCTCTTAGAACTCATAACTGGACGTCCACCTATCAGTAAAATAGACTCCTCAACGAATGAGGGCTTGGTTGGCTGGGTGAGTTCTCTTGCATCATTGCTATAATACCCTCTCTATGTAGGGATAGAACCAAGATGTTTATATCTATTCATAGATCTTTCCCTAGGAATATGTGAGCAGTAAGGTACTTGGTGAATGATAATATCTTCATATTTTTCTGTAAGAAAACATTTACCGTTAAATATTTGTTGATCCCAAACTTGTTGATTCAAAAGGGTGAACAAAACTATGTTGCTTCTAAACTACACCAAAAATTAGAAAACAGAGAATCACAGTATCATTCCTTTTGAACACATTTTTTTGTCTTGGCAATGTAGGCTAGGCCCTTGCTCTCTCAGGCACTAGAAGATGGAAATTTTGATGCTCTTGTTGATCCAAGATTGCTGAGTAATTACAACACCAGTGAGATGGCTATAATGGTTGCTTGTGCTGCTGCTTGCGTGCGCCATTCTGCATGGCTTCGACCACGAATGAGCCAAGTAATCCTTTTTCTCTCTTCCTTTTTCTTTGTTTGGGAAACTGGTAGAGAGGCCTCAAACCCCACTAATGTGGACAAAAGAAATAGCATAAGCTTTACCAGTTAAAACGCCCTACCTTGAGCAAGGGGAAGAAAATTGACAGAAAGGCCAACATTGACTGTTTATTACTTGGACAGCTTTATCTTAATTCATTCCTGAAGTGTGTATATATATACAGGGAACTTATTCCCAAAGAATTTATCATTATTATCAGTTTATTTTCAACAGCCTTCTTGATATATGCTCTTGTGCGGCAATGAATTTTCACTTGGCCCTTTTCGCAAAGTGTGAAATTTTAGGCTCTGTATAACATTTGTTCAGTGATGCTAAACAAAAATTTAAAAACTTGTTTGAAACCAAGCAGATAGTTCATGCTCTAGAAGGACATGTTTCTCTGATGGATCTTGATGAAGGAATGCCACCGAGACTCGGAAGTTTGTACGGATATTCAGGAAGTTCAAATTTTGACGCCCAGAAATGCATGGAAGAGATGAAGAAGTTCAGTATGGCATTGGAGAGTCAGGAGTGTGGCTTCAGCAAGTATAGTGAAAGCACCAGCGAGTATGGTCTTGACCCTTCTGGCTCAAGCAGTGAGTTCCAGCAGGACCAGCACAACCTCAGATCCAGATAGCAGAGATAATGGTTAAGAGCCTCGACATGGATGGGAATTTTGGTGTCTGATACTAAATATTTTCCCCCTTGAGAGAGAAAGAGAGAGAGAGAGAGAGAGAGAGAGAGAGATTACTTACTTTTTGTTAATAATAGTATTCAAATAGCTCTAATTTTCTTGCTCAGGCTTGTTGACATTTGCAACATGTTCTAGCACTTCATGTTGATCATCCAAGTGCGACAGGCAATGATGCTCATCATAGAAGCTTAGCCACTGAATTCCCAGTGCATGGTGACTGTAGAAAATTACTATAAAATGAAGAAAATAAGAGAGCAGCGGAAGCAAAAAAAGAAAAAGAAAATATAGATTTTGGGGCGGTTTGGCCCTAGAGACCTGCGTTAACCACTATGAAGAACCCGAATCCAATAAGACTACGTCTTTATTGAATGACTTAATATGTATCTCCATTTATAAGAAAAATATCGTAGGTGAGGTGGGTTGAGTTAATCTGGTGACCACGCAACAGCATAAATGATGAAAAATATTTTCAGTGCAACACTGCAAAAATATTACAGTGCTTCTATCTTTTTATGCACATTTGTTCCTTCGGTGGATTGGTCCAAATCACCATTCATGGCCCCAAACATGATTTGCTTGAAATTAGGATCCTCTCTCAATTAGTTATATTGAAGAAATATTTTTGTCCCATTAAAAAGTGAAAAAATAAAAATATCATTCAAATATAACTAACTGAATATTCTCCAATTCATTTGAGCTGGAGAGTATTATAACTAACTGGATATTCTCCAATTTATTTGAACTGGAAGTGTACCCTGTTCTATTTGCTTGGTACCAAAACCATCATAATAACTCATTTCATATTTGTTTCCTTCCTAGTCCTCCCCATTGATTAGCCATTTCATAAAAGCTGCATGAGCACCGCTGATTTCAATCCAAGTTATTAATATGGAATTTTTAGTTTTTTTTTTTTTTTTGGTTCCCCCCTTCCATACTTGTTATAGGCCAAGATTCCCCAATTAAGCCAGTTTGATGGTATTTGCTCCATCTTTCATTTCTCATTATATTCCTTCGTAAATATCTAGAGAAAAACTTTATTCATTCAATACCTATCACAAAAAATCAAAGCTCAAATCTCTGCTATTTCAACAGGGAGTACGAGACAGCAAAATCTATCACATGCCCCATTTGATACAACACCAAGCAAAACCTCAAAACCAATAGCAAAGAGAAGTAACAATTTATTGATTAAAATGTCAAGAGTAAGAAGCAACGATAATTTCCTTGTATTTGATCCAAGTGAAAACCATGTCAGAGTGAGAACAATTTCATCATTCCCACATTCCCAACTTTTAAGAACTTGGCATTTGGGGGGTTTTCAGTGAACTCTTTTACTTTTCTGACATGTATCTCCGCTATGATCAAAGCAAGGCCTGGGATGAAAGATGAAACAAGTTGAAGAACCATCACCCACCTTGCCCTTTTTGTTCCTTCAAAGGTAGAATAGATGTCAACCACTTCTTCCAAGGAGCATCCTGTTGTTGCTCGACCCATGAAAGGAAACAGCTATCCAGCAAGCAGAAGAAGTTGACGTAAAGAAGCTGATATCTCACAGGTATATATCGGAAATTTGCAACTTGAACTATTGGCCATATGCCTCCTTCCAAAATCAAGGCCGGGAGAAAATCCCTCTTCACATCTTCCTTGATTTGAGGGACACTCTTTCCAGTTGAAAAACCCATGTAAGTGAAAAAAACAAGTAAATCCAACGGGCCAAAGATGAACCCATCAATAGCAACTTTAGTAGCAACAAACCGAAAGGAATTGGGTCGCAATAGAAGTCGCAACCTTATAAAGCGGTCCAAGCCTTCATACCTACAAAAGAGTAACAAGAAATAGATTGATAAACTATTACACTTTATTTTTCCTTTTAACATGTGAAAGAAATCTCATACACAACTCTCTCTCCTCTTCTCACTTTCCCTCTCTTAATGGTACTAAAAGTTCTGTTTCCCTTTTCCATTTTCTCTTTTCTTGCTGTTGGGGCGGGAGGTTTATAGCTTTAACAGAGTCTAATCTTCAGGACCTCCAAATTCCATTGAGAAATAAGCAGTAATTTAAATCAGGCAATTAGAACATGGCCTCATATGCCTGTGGTGAGTTTGCCTCTAATTGAAAATTCCAGGCAATGCTCTGATGCAGTCAACCACATGTTGAACTCACCAACAAACTTCTTGTAACGACCTAGAGAAAAGCATTGGCTAAATTTACGCTATCACCCAAAATGATTAGTCAATTTGAAGCTTTCCTAAAATCATTTATAATGCACAATTTCACTTAACAAGTAAGCAATGTGAAACTTAGCAACCATGAATGAATTTATAAATCACCTACTCTATATGAGTTACTCATATTCCCAATATGAGACCAAAGTAGTACAAATTCACTCCCTGGCTTAAACCTCAAAGGTGCTGACAATTTCACATCGCATTACTAGGTGGTTCTAATACCACTTGTAACAACCCAGAAAAGCGTTAGCCACATCTGTACTATCATCCTAAAAAGACTAGTCATTTGGTGTTTCCCTATAATTACTTTTAAAGCCCAATTTTATATAATAAGTAAACAATGTAGGACTTGTCACCCATAAATATCTTTATAAACTACTCACTCATGTGGATTACTCATCTTCTCAATATGAGACCGGTGTCACACTTCCAACTTCAAATGTTTTTGGGTTCGCTTACATACAAAAGGAAAAGTGAAAAGAGGTAGGAATCAAGAACTTCACCCAAAGAGAGAACACAAAATCGACATATATATTTGATTAAGAACTTGTTTGGGATTGTGTTAAAATAAAGCTTTTATATCTAGAAAAAGATTCATTTTAAGCTTTTTCCAAAAGTGTGTTTTAGCTCTTTATGGAGCCAAAAAAAAATCAAAGAAGTACTTTTTAAGTTTTTTACCAAATGGACCCATTTTTGTTTTGCACAACGTTTTATGTACTAAAAATAATTTTAAGCTCCTCAACACAATCAAAAACAAGCTCTAAACAAATTAAAGTGAGGTCTTAAAGAGTAACTAAAATTTCCCTCTAGAAACAAGCAAGGCACATATCAAGAGAAGTATAAAAGATCATGTGGTTGAAGGAGACCTTCATACAGGTGCACTCTTCATAGCCTATAATCCCCTGAAGCACAACAAATGGCAAAATTTGTTAAACTTACTCTCTATTTTCAGCAAGTTTCTTTTAGATTCCCCCAAGGGTCAGATATTTGTCACGAGTATTTCAACAAGCACTAACATAAGTGCCCATTTTATTTCGATCAACAGCAAACCCAATCTGTCAGTAGAGGTCTATTTCTGAGAGAGTAAAAAAATGCTTACCAGAAATGACCAACTGGCCCAACAAATCCAAACCCAAACAAACTGGTCGTAGCCACTCTTCTCCAATTGATTTTCAGTTGCTTATCTTCATCCTGATGAATGAAAGATAGATTGGTCATCCTAACAAAACAGATAAGTAGTGCTTAAAACTTTCGTGACATGCAATTAGGCCAATGATACCAGTCACATCACACGACATGAAGTAAAATTGCTAAGAAATGCAAAAATGTCAGTGTTTACATAATTATACCAATATATATTTTTTACAAAAATAAAAATAAACTGGAAAGCATAAATAAACTAAAATTGAGAAGTGCAGAAAGGGTGTGCCAATTGGCTCCACAATATTCTGCATAATCGCTGGTGTTTAACAGTAACCATGCCTGTCATTCCACAGAGAAAATAAGGGATAATACATCAGTCATATTCTTGTCTTGCATTGCAGTGAATGAAATCGGTGCCCTTTGTAATTTGGTGACTGATAGGCCCATGATGACAGTGATTAATTAGAAGCTGTGCCCATGCAAGAAGAGTATCAGACTTATTTGTAAAACCAGAAAATATTTTTCTTTTATAAATAAAAATATTGGCCAAACAACAAGTGACTGATTTATTGATAATTTTCTTCTCTTTCTATTCTATGGGTAGAATCAAATTCCTGGTTTGTATGCAGTCCACAAGAAGCTGAAACATGTTCAACCTGTGAACATATATCATGAGGATGATGTACCCATTCTAATTTTCATCAATTCCCATTACTTTTCATGGCTGCAGCAATTACCTTATTCTCTCCAAACATCAATTTACAGATATAAACATTATAACGATTATAAACATGAAAAAATGGCAGAAACAGCAACCATCATAAGCAAAAAGAAGCCTAGACATGACCCACATCAGCCAACTTCATGATGAATATTATCCACATAGAAGAAAAAGTCGTTCAGATAATTTGAGCCAGTCTTCAACCAAAAGAGAAAAATTAATCTAGAAGTTTGTGTTCGAAGAGAGAGCCAAACCCACAGGCACCAGCATAAAACTACATAATGATGACTACAAACTCTCAGCAATCAAGTAAGCAGCTACACAGACACTGAATATCCAGGTGATCTCAAGAGTCTTGAGTTTATGAGCCACGAGCAAAAGTACTTTCTTCAAATTCTTGGAAGATTCCTATCTGTAAGTTTCACATAATCATCTCACAAAGTGGGTAATCAAAGAATACTCAAATAACATCCATCCAGGATTATTCCAAAAACAGTCTACTCTTAAATCTCTTCAAGTGCAGTTGAATACAAAAGAACCTCAATGGTCACTGCAAGTTGGTGCTTGAGCTGGGTAGCAAGTGATGCTACTGCGGCCCTTGTTGGATGATCATGACTCCTCCACTCACGGATTGCTTGAGTGGAGCCTTAGCAGGCTGCGGCCTTGTGCATGAGATGGACAGCACTTTGAAGCTTGATTTTGGCTAGCGAGACCATGAACATGAAAGCTCGGTTGCTGCTTGGCTGTGTGGGTATGATGCTGCTCTGGGCTTAAAGCTTAAAGATGAAATAGGTGTGGGCCAAGCTGCCCCTCACAAGTTCGAGCCAGGAGCAACAACAAAAATAAGTATGGGCTGATCATGCATTAGCTAGACATCATGGATCATAAGGAAGGCTCAACTTGCTAGGAAGCAAGAGTTAGTGGGCTAGCAGGCAGAGCACAAGTGGCAACACCGCCCTGTCTAGCATGCTGCAGGATCATCATGGAAGCAGCAAGTTACTTGCTGCCATGGACCAGCTGTGACTGTGAGCATACATTCCTTCTGCACAGGCTGGAGGCACAATAGGGGTACTTGAATATAGCAGTGGCTAATGCTGCCTAAATACCAGATGTCTCTTTGCAACAAAACATCCTATTTGCCTAGGGTTACCATCTAAAGAAAAAAGCTCACCTTGTGAAGTGAATTATAAAGGAAGACATAATCCAGATACGTCATGGGCCACAACTCTCTGCACTCTTAGGTCAATTTGAAGTAGACATAATCCAGGTCTGACTCCACCTCTTAGCCTATAAATAGGCTCTTACTCCATATATAAACCCAAAATTGAAATCTTTGCATTGAGCATACAGTTTTCTCTAAGGAACTGACTTAGGCATCAGTGTTCTCCGGTATAGATACCCGCGGATCTTTTGACGCTGTTACTATTTTGCAGCAATCAGGGAGCATTTAGTAGGCTTTTAGGGAACATGCAAAACGGTCCATGCATTGCCTCCTGCAATCTAGCAATTTAGGCATAATTTCCCATCATTTATTCATTGGAATCTTTTCTCAATATGTATTTCCTTCCTTTCCGCAATAGAACCTTACAATACACTACATCTTAAAGGGAATAAAATGAACAACGATAGAAACAATAACAAGCCCTTTCTAAAACATTGTTGCACAAATAAGAACAAGAAATCCCAGAACGAAAAAATTAAACAGATTGCAAGAAAATGAAAGATACATAATTGCCCAAATAGGGATTACACACAAAGATTCATATAATTGAGGAAAAAAAAAGGAAGAGGATAAACGAGAATGGGAGAGACCCATTTGAAGAAACAGAGAAAATGAGCAAAGAAACGTTTCAATCAATTTTACAGAAATGAGAGAATAATAGGGTTCTGTTGATGGGTCCTAACCTGAACTTGATGATGCTTCTTGGCAGTATAGTTGGTGACGGTCTGGGCAGCTATATCTCCAACACCCCATATCAGACTTGAGCTGATGACCTGTGTCTTAACTGGGTGGACAGCCAAGCAATTCTGGTACCATTTCCACAACTTCAACATTTCCCAGTTGACAGAGACAGAAATTCTAGAGAGAGAAGAGGGAGAGAGACAAAGAGAAAGAAGAGGGGATTATGGGGCGTGAAAAGTCATGCCCTTTTGCAATTCGGTTTTGGCATTAGGCCTGAATATTCAGATGCATCTCCCATCTAACGTATAATTACAGTGCTCTTTTGGAGTAATGAAAGAAGAAAAGAAACCATTAGCTTTATTTAAATTCCCGGAATCCCTTTTCATGGAAAGCTCATTTTCCAGGAAATCCATCACCAATTCACCATTGACAATGTTTGGTAGAATGTCAATTCTTTTCTTTTTTTAATACTAGAATTAAATTTAGTCCTAAGTTTTTGGATAATTTCAATTTAGTGCTTTGGATTTCTAATTTCAACATTAAGTTCTCCCAAGTTTCATGTATAATCAAATTTAACAATTTTCAGTATGTCACATGTCACGTTGGGCACATTATGTACACATTATTTGCACCAATTGATACTATTAAAAAAAAGGTTCAATTTCTAATTTTGACATGAGGTGTAACACTCTGATCTTATATTAGGAAGATGACAAATAACTCATATTTAATGAGTAGTTTATAAAGATAATCATGAATCTTAGCAGCTTATTAGGTGTGAAACTTAACCTTATAAGGAATTCTATAAAAGTTTTAAATTGAATATTCATTTTAAAGTAATAAAGTAGATTAATCTTTTGACTTGATAGAATTTCCTAATGGAGAAAGGTAAATGCAACCTTAAATGGTAAATTGGGGGAATATTGCAAAAAATGAAAGATTTGGATATCATTGTAAATTGAGTGGTAAATTGAGGGAGAAAATGATAGTTTAAAAATATTGGCATGCATTGAAGGCCCAAACATAGTGGCTGTGTTTGGGAAGGGATTGGATTAGAAGAAGTGGATTGGTACTGTAGTAGATTTGATTGATATGAGGAAAAAAGTAAGAATGTTTTATATAGAAAAGTGAAATTTTTTGTTTTGTAGTGATTTTTTTATTCGAAAAGTGATAAAAAGTGATTGATGTGATATAAAAAGTAAGAATATTGAGGTTGATTTTGAGAAAAAAAATTTTGAGGATTTTAGAGCATCCACTGCAGCCTCTTCAAATTTGGCTCTTCAAATAACCAAAAAACACTTTTAGTTATTTTAATGACTTTTTAAAACACACTTTTCAAATCTCTACTTTAACAATTCACTTCTACTATTTGATTAAAATATTATTTTTCAAATATTTGTTTATTCTTTCTTTAACTTTTGAGTGTTAAAGTTCAAATGCCCATGTTACAATAAAATATAAAATATAATAAACCTAAACAAAACGTTTTGCTTTCGCCTTCACCGACCGGTCCTTCACAATGGGTCCTTCACGCGACCGGGTCCTTCACCAATGGGTCCTTCTTCACGCAATGGGTCCTTCACGCGACCGGGTGCCTTCACGCCGAATGGGTGCCTTCACGCCGGTCGGTGAATGGGTCCTTCACGCCGACGGGTGCCTTCACGCAGAATGGTGCCTTCACGCCAATCCTCCGATTCCGGGACAATTGGCGTGAAGGTTCTCAGACATGGATTTGTGCGATGAAGATGGAGGTTCCAACTGCTCGATGAAGGTTACACCTTACATGGTGCTGCCGTCATGCGTTTTCGCGTTTTCCGTGTAAGGAAGAAAGCTGAGAAGGATTAAAAAAAAAAAAAACACACGGAGGAAGATGGAGGTGAAAAACGGCTTCTCCGGGAGCGAGAGGAAGAAAAAAACACTGGGGAAGAAAGCTGAGAGAGGAAGAAAGCTGAGAGGAAAAAAAAAAAGAAGAAGCTGCGGAAAGAGAAAGGATAGAGAAAGGAAAAAGAAAAAAGAGAGAGAGAGAAAATATGGTTGTTTAATAAATGAAGAGGGAATAGTAAATGTTAAATATGAAAGAATACTGTTCATCTTGTTAAGTTTTTGGTTAAAATGGAGAGTCTGAAAAGTGGGGATTTTGGGCCTTTTTGTTAAATTGGCTCTTCAAACTAACCAAAAATTGGGTTTGAAGAGCCTGCAGTGGGTGCTCTTACAAATCCAATCCCATCCATTGGCAAACAAGGCCAATAAGAGGGCCGCTATATGTAAAGAGTATAACAGCATCTCTCAACACCAAAAAGGTGAGATCTTTGGCTATCCCTCAATCTATAATAAATACCAAAACACTTAGTAGACAATAAATTTGGTATGTCTAACTCTTGCTTAAGGTGTTTCATATGTAGGATGAGATCTCTAGGTATTGTTTTATAATGTTATAATGAGTTTCGCAGTAACAAGAGTTCGAGGCGTCGAGTTTGTGGATGAACGAACGATGTAAGTAAATACTTACAACTGCTTTACTAAGAACATGTGATATGTCACATGACTGAACATGCAACTCTTTTCATTAATATGTCATGTTTTGAGCATATTACTTTTATAAAGATAAATAAATTTTTAACTAAATAGATTATAGGACATGGTACATCGATACATGCAGTATAATAGTCACAAGCTTACCGTATAGGTTTGATCCTATGGCCAAAATACGTTTATTATTTATATTTGGCTTTAGATTCAATGATTATTTAAGACCGACGCATCCATGTTAGAGTGGTGGTTACTATTGACAAATGTCACAAGTAGCATGGACTAACCAAAGTCAAACTTGGTTGGAGTACTGGTGAATAGACGGTATGGTGTGGTCACAGTACCTCTTGTATTTCATCAATCCATAATATGGATATTATGCTGAAACGGTTGTACCACTCTTCATTGTTCAGCATTTTGCCTTGGCTTCTTTTGCTCATTTTTTAAAAAATATTAAATTCATTTGTTTTATATATTTAGATTTTATAAGATAAACTAATGTTAAAACTAAGGTGTGTCACATAATAATGAAAATTATGTATATCTTAAGACATAATTTTCTTTCAAAATGTGTTGATTGCAATCTATTATTTGTTTCACTTGAAAAAAGTCAAAATAGATACCTCACGATACAATACTTAATCAAGTATTAAAACCTTCTTAATAAAAATAAAAATAAAGATAAAGATAAAGTTCACATACCCCTCAAAGTATGAGACTGTATTTAACCCCCCTCCCCTCCCCAAAAGTCCCTATAATTACATACTGGAGAAAAAAAAAATGTTCATACAACTTTTGAAATTTAAATACGTATCAAAGAATTAGAATACTTGAGAAATAATTGACCAATAAATAAAAAGTTACAAATTAAAGTCCAGAAGGGCAAGACTGTCCTTTTAGAGGTGTAAAACAAAAATCACGACATCAAGGAAGTTGACACGTGTTTTTGCATCAGATCTGCTACTGCTGCTGCTTCCTCTTCTGGTTATTTCTCTCTACATCAGATGGGCTTCTGCTTTCTTCCACTCCGTCAGGAAATGGGTACGAATGCTAAGTCTACAAACTCTCTTGCTTTGTTCTTCAATCATTATTGTCATGTAAGGGTTTCTCTCCATGCTCCAAATTTTTATTATCATTATTATTATTATCGCTGTTTTAGTTCTACTTCTGCTAAAACTACAAACAGTGGTAGAGATATTGTGGAAAGCCCCAATCAGTTCTTGAAATCTGTGAGGGATCGATGCAAATCTCGTAGCTTTAGGAATCTTGATGATGCCTTAGCCGTGTTTGATAGAATGCTTCACATGCACCCTTTGCCTTCCATCGTTGATTTTAATCAATTGCTGGGTGCAATTGCAAGAATGAAGCATCACTCAACTGTTATTTCTCTCATTAAAGAAATGGAACTGTCAAGATTTACTCCCGATGCTTGTACTCTAAGGGTTCTGACTAATTGCTTCTGCCATTTGAACCGGGTGGATTTTGGCTTTTCTATCTTAGCAAGAATTTTGAAACTTGGTTTTCAACCGGACAGTATAATTCTAAACACTCTTGTCAAGGGGCTCTGTCTTCAAGATAGAATTGCTGAAGCTGTGAAGTTGGTTAACGAAATTGAGAAGATAGGCTACAAACCTAACACAGTTACCTATGGAACATTAATGAATTGTTTGTGTAAATTAGGCAAGACCAGTGAAGCTATTGAGTTGTTTAAAAAGATGGAAGAAAGAAATCTTGATGTCGATGTAGTGTTGTATACTACAATCATTGATAGTTTGTGTAAAGATAGATTGATATATGAGGCTTTGACTTTTTTCTCTAAAATGACAAATAGAGGAATTCTGCCAGACGTTGTCACTTACAATTCTTTAATTCAAGGCTTATGTAATTTCGGCCGGGGGAAGGAAGCAACTAAACTATTAAATGAAATGGTGGAAATGAAAATCATGCCAAATGTGTTTACATTTAGCATATTGGTGGACACACATGGCAAAAAGGGATGTTGACAGAGGCAAAAAAAGTTTTTAATGTGATGATTCAAATGGGCATAGAGCCTGATACAACCGCGTACAATTCTTTGATTAACTCTTATTGTTTGCAAAATAGAATGGATGAAGCAATCAAAACATTTGATAACATGATTCGAAAGGGTTGTTCGCCTTCTGTTGTTAGCTATAATATATTGATCCACAAATATTGTAAAGATAAAAGAATTGATGAGGCAATGAGTCTCTTCCATGAAATGACTATTAATGGCATGATTCCCAATGTTGTCACATACACCACTCTTATAGGCGGGTTTTGCCGAGTTGGGAGACCTAAGATTGCACTAGAGCTACTCCATGAGATGCAAGGTTGTGGCCAACATCCCGATGTCCAAACTTATGCTATTTTGTTAGGTGGCATGTGTAAGAATCTATACTTTCCAGAGGCAATGATATTGTTTCAAGAGATGGAAGACAGAAAGTTAAACCTTGATATTGTTGTTTACAGCATCTTGATTGATGGTATGTGTAATGCTGGGAAACTTACGACTGCAAGAGAACTCTTTAATACTCTTCCTACCAAAGGTTTGCAAGCTGGTGTTCCCACTTACAATATAATGATCAAAGGGCTTTGCAAAGAGGGTATACTAGATGAAGCGATGGAGCTATGAGAAAATGGAGGAAAATGATTGTCCACCCAACCATATCACATATAACACAATCATCCAAGGCTTCTTGCAATATAATGAGACATCATGGGTAGTGAAATATGTCCAAATGATGGTTGACAAGGGTTTCTCGGCTAATGCAACCACGGCAACCATTTTGATCGACTTGTTGACTACTAATCAGGCAGATAAAACATTACAAGATTTTTTTCTAAAATCTGTGTGAAAGATTTCTAGTGCTTCAACTTGCAAGACAAATTTGATATTCTAATCTTTATATAGTCGGTCTTTAAGGCAATAAAGCTACAAGTCATTAAGGTAATATTTCTCTCCATAACATTTGGACTACTGTTGTGTATTAATTACTATTCCTCTTTTGTTATAAGTTTTTTTAATGATTTTTTAGTTAATTGTTTGTGTTATTAACTGTTTAGTTTCTGTCCGTAACAATGTATTGTCACCAATACATTTTGTTGCCCAACTCTTATTAAATGCTTTTTGCTGGTAGGTTAATTCTGCTCTTTTAGGAGTGGTTTCCAGTTCATCATTGTTTGTTGTTCGCTTATCTAATTAGTTGTCCTTTAACACTTTTTCTTCCCTGCAAAATGGTAGTCCAGTGGACCTGAATTTTTCTTTTCTTTGAATGCCATGAAAGATGAGTTCATTTGAGTCTTAGAAGTCTAGAATTTTAGTGTGAACTTTGACTTGACATGATTGTATTGACTTTATCCACATTCGAGAATTTAGAAATATAAAGAAATTATTACGGGTGTGCCACTTTCACCCAAAGAGAATAATGGATTAAAACTGCATACCAACAAAGCTCGAACCATCCACATCCAAACCAAGTCTAGACCAGTTGCTGCTTACTGCTTGCCTTAAATTTAATACCTATATGGTACTCGTAGAACGTGAGATGAAAAATTATCAAAATAATAGAATTTTGGTAGGATAATTTGAAGAAATCTAAGCCTCCTTACTTTAGGGTAGTTCAAGGAACCCTAAGCCTCCCAATAAAAAACATAACTGATTGGTTATTTTATTAACTTTTGATGTCTTTAAATAGACATGTATAACTCATAGTGAAAATAAAAGACTAACAGGAATAAACCACTTTTAATATGATAACATATTATCTCTAACATTCAAATCCTAATTCTAATGGAAATAAAAGACTAACGGGACTAAACCCTTTCGAATGTTATATCTCTATGTCATTCAATTCTATACAAAATTGTACTATTCTGAACATCTTTGGAAAGCCAACTCAAAGTTGTCTTTATTTTTGAGTCAATTGTAATCATAGAACTGTAAATGTCAATGCATGTTAGACTTATGTATGCTTCAAGAAAATGTTACAAGTTGTCCATCAACTCAATACTCTCATTTACTTATTTATTGTCTTTTAATTTTTTTTTTATAAGATATCATATAAAACTTATTAAATACATTTTGATTGGCAGGTAACAATCCAAATGAGGGTGAGGACACTTGAGAGCTCCTTCAGTGATTGTTGTGGAAGTGTTACTTGGAAATATTTTGGTTGCTTTAGTGGGGACCATTCTCCTGGATATTTAGAGTACATGATGTATTGGGCAAATTTTTGGATAGATTTATGTTATGTTCTATTTCAGTGTTTAATGGTGTTTTCAGACAATGATTATGTTTTAACATTGTTTGGAGTACATCATATTGTACTCTCAAGAAGGATTTCAGAAAAATACAGTTCAAGATAGTTCATCAGTGTAATTCTTCACTGTCTCATCAAACTCCAAGCTATCATTCTCTAGAAAGAACTGCAAAACATCATCCACCTGGAAAAACAGGCATAAAAACTTAATAAAACATGAAACCATTTCATCATTAAGAACTGAGAATTCATAAAGAAATGGAGGATAGCTCCAGATTTTTCATTGAAGCTCCATTTGGTAGCCAAGATTTTCGTGGATAAGAAACTAAAATAAAAATAACAATAATAAAAAAAGATTAACGTGTTGGTTAATCTTTTCCCTTCTACCATCTCATCAGCAACTCATGAAAAAAACACTAAATAAAAACCATAGTTGCTTGGCGAAGGCAATGGCAAAAAGAGCAGAAACAAAGAAGATAAACTAATCTTGCTTGTGACACTGACCTTTTCCTCGCATAATTTGCAATTTCTTTTAAAGGAGCTTTGAAGTTCTCTATTTTCTGAAAATAAAATCCTATAATTAAAGCTTTTGAAATTCAAGTACGCATCAACTAAGATAATTAGAAAACTTGAGAAATAATTGACCAGTTAAAAAAAAAAAACCATCATAGTAATCAAAACATATTATTTTATGGGTCCAAATCAAATACGTATTAAATAAGAAAACTAGAAAACTAGAGAAATAATTGACAAAAAAAAGAAATCGCAGAAAGTAGTAATGAAAACAAACCAAAGAAACAAAGGAAATGAGGGACAAACATAACATCTCTCCAAAAATAGATTAAAAGAAAATGAACTGTATGGGTAAAAATGTGGTTACGGTTAGTGGTTAGTGGCTAAAACCGCTAATCATAATCGTTTAAACAATTAGCAAAATTTACTAACCACTTCCACTAACCGCTAGACGGTTAACCACATTATTTACTCGGTAACCACTTTTACAAAAAATAAAAATAAAATTCACTAAAACCACTACATCAAGCCAGCTTGTGCACCTATGGCGCACCAGGCTTGGGCTTAGCCAAACTTTTTGGTCTTAGTGAGGTTGGTCTTAATGAAATAGTGAAGGACTACTTTATAGAGACGAGTGAAAGTGCAATAAGTTTTTTTTTTTTCGATGTGAAACAATCAAGAAGAGTCCTAAAAGGAGGATAGTTACAAAATCAATTGAACACCTAAGGCCTATAGTTGTCGGTGTAGGACAAGTGTGGACAAACAAATATATATAAAGCACATGCCCTTGTGGGCAACATATATATATATATCACATTATCTAACATACATACAATATATTTATATTAGAATCAAAAGACTAAGGGGGAGTTGTTATTATTATTATTATTATATGTAAAATTATAATTTAGAACATATATTGGAACTAAGTCTCTTAAGTACTTAATTAATAATTATTGTATTAGTATAACTTTGTATACTTATGTCATGTTATATATGTATAATTTGTGATTAAATAACCATATGATTAAGTATTTTAATTGTTATTGAATCACATAATTAAATATTGATCTTATACATTTATATTATTAAATATGCATAATATATAATTATAATTTATAACATACATTGGAACTAAGTCTTTAGATACTTAATGATTGTATTAATATGAATATGTATACTTATGTCATATTATATATGTAGAATTTATTATTGTATAATCATATGATCAATTGATTATGTGATGTAATCATATAAATTATAATAGTAATACATTAATACTTCAATTATAATTTAATTGTGTAAAAAATAATTTGTGATTTAATAACCAATTGTTCATGTTATAAGTATAATTATTATTATGCCCTAATAGCTCAATTGATTGTGAATTATGCCTCTTGAAGCAGATGTCATAAATTCGAATCCCCTATCCAATTCCCTTATGTGGGCATGTCAAATAAATTTTTTTATTATTAGATATATATATACACACATATAAATATATATTATATAATAAAAGTGGTTAGCAGTTTGTAAAAGCCCAATAACTACTAACCATTTTTAAGGCAATTAACGATTATAGGGGTTAGCGGATAGTTAATAACCGCCTGTTATTCGGCCCTAATGAAAGGCAACTCAAAAGTTGTAAAAGATGAAAATACAAGCAAATCAAAACTGAGTCAATTTGTCTACAGAAACAATTAAAACAATTAGGATTACACAATCTCCACCAAATCTGAGTCGTCCGTCTATAGAAACAATTTCAGTCCTAAATGCAATCATGATTCATGGCCCATGAAATAAATTGGCTGGCCACCTCATAATTTTTCAATTTTTTTAGGGTATAATTTTTTAATTGTTTTTTTAAATATAATTTTTGAATGACATGCGGCATTTTGTTAGTTGTTAGTTTAAGCTAACGGAATGTAAGTATGTAATAGAGGTATTAAGTTGTTTTTTTTTTTTTCTATAAATCATGTACCATCTCCATCTGTAATAATATTTAAATTAAATTTAAATAAAAAAATAAAAAAGTAAAAACCTAAATACTAAAAAAATAAGTAACTCTTCAAAAAATGGGAGTAATTATAAATTGTGGAACCCAGCAGAGCCTTCCACCTCTTATCTTTTTTCTTTCTTTTTGTCCTTTTGTCTTTTCCCTATTGTGATAAATTGATAATAGTTACGGATAATATTTTATTTTCCTGGATGTCATGGTACTTCTCGTTATAAACTCTGCAAAACAATTTCGAATCCATCCAATTCTTGAGCTGAACCCAGAAGGTACAAGTAACCCAACAGTCACTTAGCAGCTTTTTATTCCCCACGAAGATATATATATATAACTCTTCGATGCTTTTTTTTTTTCACTGGGTTAAATATGTTTGAACTTGAGGAAATGAGGTAGTTTGAAAACTTGGATTTCCTTCTTGATGGATTATGATGTTCTAGAGTCATTTTTTTGCTTATTGGTCGAAATATCATGGTGGGTATGATTGATAATCTTTAAAGGTGTGGAATTTTCTTACCATGTGAATTGCTTTGTTTGTTATATCACCGAGATGAGGACTTTGGATTAGGTTGTCTTGCTTGGATTCCCTTTGGTTGAATTCTTCTATAGATTTTCCGTTTCACAGATATGAAAAACACATTGGAAATGAAGTGAAAACTGTTCGTGGATGCTTGTTTCTGGAAATTGATGTTCAAGATTTTTTTATTATTATTTTTTTTTATATTTGGAGAGAACCCCTTAGTTTAGAAACTTGTATCGAATAAGTATCACGTGCGTTTTCATTTAGTCCTGTTTAACAAAAGCAAAGTATAAAAAGTAGAATATATGTTCCAAATAATATTCATTGTTGTCAATTTCAAAATTTTTCTTTTGTGTGTTGTGGAAATTCTAAATATTCTAGAAATGTGATCTGGTGAATAAGTCCAAAGACAACCTTTTTCTTGGAACTATTTTTCATGAAAATTTATTACAGTGAATTTTGAATTGAGAACAAGTATGGGAAAGCAATCTCATTTCTGCTGTGGAAGTATGAAATTTCATGCTTTGGTTTTTCCTTTTCTTTCCTTGGTTTTAAGCTGGATTAAAATTGATAGGAAGACCTTCGTTAAGACTCATTAGATTTGGCAGGAGCAAATACAATTTTGAGCTGCAGATACATGTCTAATGCATGTTGATCATTGTTTTGTTTTATCATCCGGACATATATTGTTTAGCAGGATTACTGTAAACTATCAGCTTTCCAACCGTTTAATCCACAAGCAATATATTGTCCTTCCTTAGCTTTTTTCTTGAAAAAAAAAAAAAAAACTCTTGGGTTTGAGTTGGAAGACATAATAACTTTAATCCATGAACTTGCTGGTATGTAGGTATTTCCACTCTAGGAACTTTCTAGCATTGTATGTGAGAAGGAAATAGAAATTTGAGTTCTGACCTTGGTGGGTGCTCTACTAAAGTTATCTCCAGTTTGAGAATTTAGAGGTGGAAAAAGACAAGTTTAGAGGACCAGATGGGAGAATCTGGTAGTGAGAAGGCTGTTTCCAGAACCAACAGAAAAGATCAAGCAGGAACTACCACTATCAAGAAAGGATGGGTTCAAGCACTACCAATCAAGGTAAATTTAGCAATCACTTCTTTTATTATTGGTCTGAGTCAGTTTACTGCTTTCTGGTTTATACTTTGACTGGCGTTGATTTTGATTCTGAGAATCAAATCACTGTGAAGCAGCTTGAGATTACAGTCTACTTGCCGGGGTTAGGCTCAGATAATACCTTTCCTTGATGTCTGAAAAACATTGTTACTTCACTACAGTCTGTTGTTGGCAAGGCTAAAAGTTCAAGTCAAAATCATGAATGAAAAATGGTTGGATCTTGGTTACATGCACGTATACCTACCATACAGAGACAGAACTCTTGCTCATTACCCATATATTTGTTGCACTATATTTTCATTATAGTTAACAGTAATGTGGAGATATTTTTCTGGTTTTATATGATCTAAGTGCAATTATGAGGAGTGCTATCCCTAGCTCAATGCACCTCCTCCCCTATAAGAATGGGGTGGATGAGGTCATAGATCCAAGACCTATTGGGTGCATAATAACTTATCAATAATTGCAAAGTAAAAAAGAAAAAGAAAAAAGTACATCCAATGAAGCTTCATGGAGCAAGATGTTGGGAAACTATGAAATTATATAGTTACGATGAGGATGTTAAGGTGGACTGTTTGAGGAGTTATGAAAGACGGTATAAAATATAAAAGAATGATGAAGAGATTAAGAGTAGCTTTAATTACATTGTAGAATGATAGAGCACTTATGTAAGTTGGTATGAGTTAAGGGTTTTTGGAAGGGAAAGATAATTTTGAAGGACATTGCTTAGACTAAGTTAGAATAATTTAGTCCTGTGATAAAGAAATGGCTTTTGACTAGCAGAAAGGAAATTAGGGTTCACGTTGTTGACAACCATAAAAAGGAACTGTCTTCAAATTGATTTATGGGACAATGAATGAGACATTTCTTCCTTACTATTGATACTAGTATTTACTATTGTCAATAGTAGTATTATTTACCCAATCTTGATTGTCCTTTGTGGTGTCACTAGCTTTGACGGGTTTAGGCTGATTGCTCCAGGTATAGCTTGTGCATGTCATGTGCTGCGGTGTTTAGTATATTGGAAAGGTGATTAATGTCTTTCTAGTTTTTTTTTCCTGAAAGTAATTTGGCTGGTTTTAGCATGATTTCAATATTGACTTATAAAAATAGCTATAAAACTTTCATGACACTCCAAATTTAAACCATGTTCTTGTTTTATATCCTAGAAAAATTGTCTCAGGAGCCAACCATATGTAGGTAAAGTATCAATCCAAGAGTAGTGGTTCAGGTCTGTTGAAAACAGGGTGTGAAAATAGTATTCTAGAAAAAAGCAAATGCAGAACAAATTCATTTCTTCTAAACACATCAAACCAAAAATCAAAAAGATAGTAAACTTCTGCCTTTTTGGATTTCAATACTAAAGACATTTTGGTGTAAAGTCTTAATAATGTATTGTCATGCGGGCCCAAAACTTGTGTTTTAATCATATGCCAGAACAATAGTTTAAATCTGCGCTGTTTTGAAGGATTAGATTAATGTTTTTATTGTCAAAAGTTAATACTTATTGGGCCTTTAACTTTAGCAGGAGCATTCTCTAGGTGACAAGAATCAATTATATCGGACATCAAAGTCTACAGATTCCAAAAATCAGTCCCACTGCAGTTTCTGCACAGCCAAAAATAGTTGCAGAATGGTACGCTCAAGAACAAAGTTGATGAATGTTCTGATAGAAAGAGGGAAACCCCAGGAAGTCCAGTCCATATTTGACGGTTTGATTGAAGGAGGGCACATGCCATCTCTTATAACATACACAACCTTGTTGGCTGCCTTGACCATACAGAAGCACTTCAAGTCCATTCATTCAATTATCTCACAGGTAGAAGAAAATGGAATGAAGCCTGACTCAGTATTTTTTAATGCTGTTATAAATGCTTTCTCTGAATCTGGGAACATAGAGGAAGCCATGGAAACCTTTTGGGAAATGAAGAAGAGTGGATTAAAACCAACAACTATTACTTATAACGCATTAATTAAAGGTTACGGGATTGCAGGTAAGCCTGCAGAATCTCTGAAACTGCTAGACTTGATGTCCCAAGAGGGAAATGTAAAACCCAATCTCAGGACTTATAATGTGCTTGTCAGAGCATGGTGTAAGAAGAACAACATTGTGGAGGCGTGGAATCTGGTACATAAGATTGTAGCTCGTGGGATGCAACCTGATGCAGTTACTTACAACACAATATCAACAGCTTACGCCCAAAATGGAGAGACAGATCGGGCTGAAGGGATGATTTTAGAGATGCAGAAAAACAGAGTGCAGCCCAACGAGCGAACTTGTGGGATCATCATAAGTGGGTATTGTAAGGAAGGAAATTGAAGGAGGCCTTGAGGTTTGTGTACAGGATGAAGGATCTGGGGCTGCATCCTAATCTCGTAATTTTTAACTCGTTGATTAAAGGATTTGTAAACACCATGGACAGAGATGGGGTGGATGAGGTGAGTTTGAGCTAAGATAGTATGGTTCAACAAATTCTTCTCATTATTGCATGACATATTATTTTGATTCCTAAGGCAATTCCTTGTTAAAAGTTTTATAGTAGTGACCATTTCAATTGTTAAAATTAAATTTAATGTGTTATAAGTTGATTCTAAAGTATATTTCAGCAACCTTAGAAGTATGCACTGATAATAGGCGTTCTAACTCTAGTACCAAAGCCAATATATGCACAAAGTCAAATTCTGGCTGATGTTGTGATATAAAGTCTGAGAAGGTGTCAAACTTTTCTTCGACAAAATTATCCTGTGGTTTTGTAGGAAGTATTATTGTATGGCTCTACATTTTCTTTTTAGCATTCTAACCAAATCATTCTTTTTATGTATTTTTTTCTTTGGTCATGGCTAGCTAACTAACTAAATTCACAGGAAACCAATGGCAATGGGCCTCTTTGCTGGAGGCTCATTATAATCTTTTTCTTTTATAATGTCCAATCTAACTGATTTTATTATTATTATTTGGTCATCGCTGACCAGGTCCCCCCTACCCCCTCCCTCTTCTTTCATGCAGTAATGACACAGAATAATGACTATTAAGTGTTGTTTGTTATCAAACCCATTTCAATAATTATCAGTTATAATCTTGCCTGGCTGTAAGTATAATACATGGGAAGCATTAATCTGCAGGTTATGACATTGATGAATGAATTTGGGGTCAAACCAGACGTGATAACATACAGTACCATAATGAATGCATGGAGCACAGCAGGATTCATGGAAAAGTGCAGGGAAATCTTTGAAGACATGATGAAGGCTGGAATAAAACCTGATGCACATGCCTACAGCATTCTTGCTAAAGGATATGCACGTGCTCGAGAACCCGAGAAAGCCGAAGAACTATTGACAGGAATGACCCAATCAGGAGTCCATCCAAACGTTGTGATTTTCACAACTGTCATCAGTGGATGGTGCAGCACTGGCAGGATGGAGCGCGCTGTCAAGGTTTTTGACAAGATGTGTGAATACAAGGTTTCTCCAAATTTGAAGACATTTGAGACCCTGAATATGGGGATATGGAGAAGCAAAGCAGCCATGGAAAGCAGAAGAAATGCTCCCAATTATGGAAGGATTTAACGTTCAGCCAGAGAAATCCACCATCTTGCTTGTTGCAGAAGCTTGGCGTGCCACTGGATTAACAAAAGAGGCAAATAGGATGCTGAATAGTTTGAAAGGAAATAGAATGACACATCAGATAGGGACAGAAGAAGAGATACCAGAGAAAATTGAGCAGAAGCAACCTACTGGTGCCTCTTTTTCCAATTTGTTACAGATACCAGCAGTTGTTACAGGCATTCAAAAAGGATCGGCCACAACAACTAAGAAAAACCGAATGGTTTTAAGAGACACCGATTCTTCATTGGACAGCTCGTATCTTTCTACAAAATCGATGTATCTTTCTCATACTTGTAAATTCGGGGACAGATCGCCAATCATATGCCAGAAGCTGTCGCAAAGGCAGCTTGGAGTGTATGCTCAGCATGCAGTCTCATGTACGGTTGTATTCTTGAGCTGAAGGATTATGGAAATTACAATATTTTATGTAATCCCATTCATACAGTCCTCCCTGAAGAAATTCACCTGATATATTTTGTAGATAGTTAGCTGCTTCATTTGGATGACCTCCATTTTGTTTTAGGCCTGCTGAATACGCTAAGGTCAATGGTACCATATATTCTTTGCCATCCATTAAGGCAATCTTGCTATTTTACAGAGACATTGGCATTAAGGGCTTGCTATTTTACTATCCATCAAGGCAGTCTTGCTATTCTTTCATTTAGAGCATGTTTGGGCTATTCTTTCATTTAGAGCATGATTAGAATTGTGTTTGAGAAATATAACTTTTTAGATAAAAAATATGTTTTTTGGCAAAAGTTTAAAAATAATTTTTTGTCAAAAGTGGGTTTAGGCCATTTTAAACTTTTTAAACCCTTAAAAGCGCTTTCAATTTTTATTATCAAACGGGTATTTTTTTCTTCAAACAAACTTTTTTTTTTTTACAGTTTGAAAAAGAGGGAGGAGGTATTGGACTTTTTGAATGTTAAACACTTTTATGCCCCTTAAATGCAAACAAGCCCTTAGCAACTTTTGACCCATATTCTTTTCTTCTTTTTTTTTATAATATTTTATTTTAGAGGAAAATTCACCTGCCCTCCTCAAATTATCACCAATTGATAATGTCCCTCCCAAAATTTTAATTGTGACAATATCCTCCTAAACTATCAAAAGTTGACAATGTCCCCCAATGATGAAAATACCCTTAATAAAATTAAAAAATATAAATAAAACAATTTTAAAAGAAAAAAAATTGAAGGTGTGAATTTAAAAAAAATTATTAGAATATTTTTGTCTTATTAAAAAAAATAGGGTCACTTTTGTCTTTTTGCTAGCCTTGGAAGATATTGTTAATTGTTTGGTAATTTAAGAACATTGTCGCAATTGAAAGTTTGAAGGAGACATTGTCAAT
Source organism: Carpinus viminea (assembly GCA_013348765.1). NCBI lineage: Eukaryota > Viridiplantae > Streptophyta > Magnoliopsida > Fagales > Betulaceae > Carpinus > Carpinus viminea. Next base: position 9,439,336 of record CP054670.1, on the reverse strand, counting down.
TAGATTATAGTTCGAGGAGAGTAAGTAAACTTTTTCCTTTATTTTATTCTATTAAGATTACTTTCATTATTGAAGATGATATTGATATTTTTGGTAGTTTGGGAAAGATATTGTCTCAATTAAAAGTTTGGGAGGACATAATCAATTGAGCGGTTGAATGATAGTTTGAGAGTAATATGGTAGACTCTCCCCTTATTTTTTTAACACACACGAAGAAAAAAAAAAGGTTATTAGCTGAATCTGTTCTGGTTACTTTTGTTTTCTTTGGTCAAGGCTGGCCATCTTAGCATTTACTGGAAACCTAAAGCAATAGGCCCACTTAGCCAGCAGCCAATAACTTGTGGAAGATAAACAATTGTCCTAATCTAAAGCATCATTTTCGAAAGAATCATGCAAAATGTTCACTTTAAATGCAATATGGTTGAGCTCCACCATTGACCTTAAAATATGTCAAAATCAAGCAATATCCCGGTTGTGGTCTCTTTTGCAATTGCCAGCGCCAGCCTTCTTTACCTGCACCCTGGAATCAGAAGCTACCAAACTCTTTGCATGGTTTGATGTCGTCTTATCCTTCTATTTCTATACACATTTTTTAATCAAGTGAGGCAGCATATAAACTTTTGGAAGAAAAAAAAAAGGGTTAAATCTGGAAAATATTTTATACAAGACAAGAAAAATATAATAGTGAAAATATAATCATATAACTAACTCCTTGAATTAAACAACATGAACCATACAAAATAGAATTGCTTAAATTATTTATTGAGTTCTGTCCTTATTCCTATGCAAAGTCGATATTTCACCTGGAGGTTGAGAAGGAACTCTGCTAAGAAGCCATACAAGGCAATACACCAACAAGGGCACCAGAGAGATGTGCAATGTGATTCACACCTTCCAGCGCAGAGCCACCACGGACCGTTGAAGCTTGGGCTGCTTCCATAACCTATTTTGCCCAAGAAAAGGATATGAAGGTATCTCCAAAAAGTAATAAAAAGTAAAGAGTACAAAGAAAATAGATAGTATGTGTACGTGAGAGAGGCAACATTTTAGAACATAGCTTGTCGATTCAAATTTAATACATGTTACATATTTACAACTATTGAGGTGGATTTTTTTCACCACAAAAACACAATAACAAGTATCCATGTCAGACCAACACATACAAAGCAAACCACAGCCATGAACATCTCAGATTGAAAAGCAAAAAAAAAAAGGCACATACATGTCTTCCATACTTTCCTGCCATGATAATCCCTCCCCTGTCATCCTTTTTTTTCTCTTACCACGCATAAACATGCAGCATACAAACACACTTACAATTTTTCAGTACGCATTATGCATAGATTCTAGTTCTGGATGGAAATTTTCATGAACAAAATATTATATGCATGGTCATGGAAGATGAGTTCTCTACATGCTTGAAAGATTAAGGCCTTCTTAGTTCTCTAGAACAGTCAATGAATAGTTGGAACATAGTTCTGGATGGAAGTTTTCGTGAACAAAATATTATATGCATGATCATGGAAGAGGAGTTCTCTACATGCTTGAAAGATTAAGGCCTTCTTCTTAGTTCTCTAGAACAGTTGGTTGGAGCATGACTGTAAAATGATCATACTGGCGTTATTTCTGTCTCTCCAACTTTCAGTAAGAGTGAGTCAGAGCATCTTTTTCCAATAAATTTAACCCATATAAGAAAACATGAGCTCACCTTGTCTATAACAAATTGACCCAATATAAGCACTTCAAGGATCTTCCTCCAGTCCCAGGACATCTACATGAAAGAAAATGAGGTTGAAGACTTTTTGTGGATTAACTTCAGAACGTGGTTTACAAGTCATACATTTTGAGATACCTTTACTAGGACACTGATTGTAAATAACCCAAAAACAGCACCAGAGGCCCCAACAGATACTGCATTCCTTGGTAGAACCAGCCATGAAACAAGGTTTGCTCCAACACCAGTAAGAATATAAGAAAGCCACAATGCAAAATTTCCTTCCTCTTCTTCAACAAGCTTTCCTGTTGAAGGAAAGCATCATTGTCAACTTTTGATTTATTCATTCAACACAGCATCCTAGTGTTAGCAAGAAAAGTGAGAGACCCTCACCAAAAATATACAAGAAGAAAAGGTTGCTCGAAAGGTGGTTCCTGCAAATGATACGTGAAAAATACAGTAAAATGCTAAAGTTTAAGGGAAGGATGATACACAAACTGTCTTTAATGAAACCTTCAAAAACATAAAGGTCTCACCAATTGGCATGACAAAATGTTGCCGTCACGAACTGATACCAAGCAGGCCAACTGTGGTACAAGTATAGACTTTTAATGCTACGAACCTAGCAGAAAAGATTAAAAAAGTAGTGTGACCATCTGTATTATCTTATACAGGAAAACCAGCGATGCATCATATAGAACATATATAAATGTTTTCCTTGAGGAGATTAATATACCCACATAGTATCAAAACATCCTTGAGAGTCCAAGAATCAGCCTCCAAACCCATGAGAATCCCCAAAGTTAGGGTTTTGGTACCCTCTGCTTTGGTTCAAGACTAGGAGTAATTTCTTGGGCCTTCTCTTTAGAAGGGAAAGGATGTTCCATGGAGGTCGGACAACCCCTCCTACCTTTTCTACCTTCTTTTGTCCATTAAAAAAATTTCATCTACATACAAATAAATCCATAACAAGAAGGCACAAGAAATCACTACCTGAAAAAAGTGATCCGCCACAAATATTCCAATATTAAGGAGTATAATCCAGAATATCCCGCTTACACGTCGCCCGGGCTTTCGTCTCTCTTCTGGCATCTCGAGTTCCAGCTGTGATATCATATCTAACAAACATAATTATATAGTTGCTTAAAGAAAACCTTTTTCCTACATATGAGACTCAATGAACTTAACCCCAGCACGAAGGCAACGAGAAAAAACAACACTCCCCAATACCATTAAAGTGAAGCAAATACTCCCCACTATCAAATTCAAATATATAACATGAGCTTTGGTGGTTAGAATTTAGAAATCGCTTGTCTAGCTTAACAGTTTCCATCTTTTGGAAGCCATAAAATCAACACACATCTAATATGTCAAAGCAATTACTTTTGAAAGCAAAACTATGTGGGACTTACTTTTCATACTTTTGAAGTACATGAAATTTCACACACCAACCGTTTGTAAAAACTCCTAATGCAATTACACCACAATTTAACCAAAAAATAAACAAACTTTTTAAACAAAACAATACCCGAATTCAGAAACAAATGAATTATATTTGATTGCAGCAGAATTTACCTGATCCGTTCGTCTTGCATAATACTATGCGAGATCGAGCGGCAGAGGAGAGAGGGTGAAAGTGAAGGATTTTACTGGGTTTGGCGAGTGTTTGGGAAGAATAAGAAGAAGGCTGATGAGGAGGAAAGCTGGGAAATTTCATTGGACGGGTAATAGAAGCCAAGGGCATGAATTTGCATGAATAAGATGGTCGGAGTTGCTGAAGCTGAAGCTGAAACTGAAACTGCCCCATTCTTCCCACTGCTCAGAAGCTTGGCATGTAAACAGTGTTCTTACACGTATGCCCGGCTGTAACTGAAACTTTTCTCCACCGCAGACTGCCCATCTCACGATTTTCAACGCGCGAGAGGTCCACGAAAAGAAAATACACGTTATGGGATTGAGCGATAAAATTTTATTAATTTATCGTCCATTAAATCCTTAGAGATGTCAACATTTTTAAAATATTTCTCATTTCTTTCTTTCTTTAATAAAAAATGAACTACAAAAATTTAAGTGTGTTGGATTTTAAAAAAAAATTCAAAAATATCTATGTCTAAATCTTTGAAAAAAAAATATAGGTATTTTAAAATTTTGACTAAAATTTATCCAAAAATCTTAACGAATAAGTGAAAAAAAAAAGATGAATATTAAATTGACACTTTTAAAAATATAAGTGTATGATTACAAAAGTTATGAAAGATTAGTAGTGGTAAGTAAAGTTTTTGTTACTAACTATTAGTTAATCAATTATTGTTAATTTTTTATTATTATTTAATGTAATGAAATAAATTAACTTAAATTTTAAATAATATAACCTCAAGTTTATATGTACGTTTTATAGTATGCATATAAATTCATTATGTTCACGTACACATTTTTATACATACACTCAAACAAATTCATGTACTACACACAAATACACATATTTCTATAACATGACTCACAATAATAATAATTCAAGTGATCTCTATTATATTAAATAATTCTTACATATGATTTCATAATTACGAAATTAAAATAATGCTAAAAAATAATAATGAATTTATTATTCGAGTTAAACTGGATAGCTTATTTATTAAACGAATCGAATTTAAGTCAAATTTATACAAGCAAGTTGTCAAATAAACTTGTTTGATTTACAGCCTTGCACACACAAAAGAAATACATGGATGATCATGAGAATATATTGTTATGATTTGGTGGGTGTGTATTCGAAAACCTTATTTTGTTTAGTTTATGCTTTTATTTTATGTTCAAAATATTCACCTTTCGGAACTAGGTTAAGATTTAATTGGTTTATACATATTTGTTTTTTATAAATACAATTTCATTATAGGTTCGATCTCGTACTTGCAATACTATATTGCAAAACAACTCGTGTACTTGCAAGTACATTAAAATCTCACAACATAGGTCACCACACCAAAAACTATTTTAACACTCTACTTCCAATTAGATTTACTAAAACAATCCGAAAATCCAATTTTTATTTTTTAAAAATCTAACTTGTGCTTATTATTCTTTATCATTTAGCAAAGGTCACGAACTATTCGTGAGTTCTCAAGCTTTTGGAGTTCCAACTGATAAGACTCATGGTGATTGGCGGGGCTAGACACCCTCCATTGTTTCAACAATCATTTTAATTTTTTAAACAATTTTACCCCTTTTAAAAACACTAACCGATAGGGTTGTTCAAACAGGGTGGTTATAATTGTCACACTAATCACTAACTGTTAATTGCTAACCGCTTTGGTAGGTAGTTATTAAAAACCGCTAATCGCCTAGCGCATAAGTTAGCAATTTTATGAGATAGACAAGACGGAGAATCGCTAACCGCATTCATTTATATATATATTAAATATTTTATATTAATAAAATATATTAATTTTTTCATTTGTATTTGGCTTAATGGATTTGAGCTATTTATGATTATGTATGTAAATATATAATGGTATATGATGTTTTGGGCTAAGTTTTATTAAAAAATATAGGCTGGCCCAAAAAACAATATTTTTCTTATTTCATTTTTTTGGGAACATTTTGTTCTTAAACCCTTAAAATAAGCCTAAAAAATAAGTAAATTAAATGCTAAAAACACTTTAAAAGCACATAAAAAATAATAATAAAAGGTTATAAAACCGTCGGTTATTGGATTAAATAACTGTTAACCGCCAATTATAAAATAACGCCTTGCAATTATTAAAAATCGATAACCACCAAAAGTGGTTATAGTTATGGTTATGGTTATAATCAATAATCATCGATTACAATCATTTTAGCATCCCTTCTAACCGACTCCTCTCAATTTCAAATATCCTTTCAAATTAAAGTTCTAATTTGAAATTGATAATAAATTACATATTGCTTTATATTTTGAAGAGAATCATGGACGAAGATAAGTATCTCAAATTTAATCATAACCAATCAGCGACGCAAAACCTTTCCAATTACGTTCAAATTGCTGTTTTGTAGGACGTCACCCCTCGAAACAGGCTGACATGGCTAAATGTGATTGGATATCAGACCTCACGCTGCGTGGCTCGCTTACGAAGAGTCAAATCGTTCGTCAAAGGACTGAAGGACCCCAATGCATTAGTTAAAACCCTAACTCTGCACGGCATCCAAATCTCTCTCTCCGACGCCCTCTCCGAAAGTAAACCGGTGGAAGATATCTGTGCCGATAATGAATTGTACGGGTTTTCTTTATGCTACGAGAATTTGTTTTCTTTGTTTTTCATTCCAATTTCCATTTTTTATACATTGTTGGTTCAAACATTGAAATTCTGTTTCTACGTTGCGAAATTCAATTATTTTGGGCGCAATTGAGATAAATCTGACTAATCCTTTGGCATTTTCGATTCATTTTGTAGGTTTGTGATCGCGGGGGAAGCCATTTTGTGAAAATTTTGATTTGATTCAGCGAGAGTTTTAGCGAAGCTTGTGATTTTAGAATAAGATAGAAATGAAGAACGTTGAGCGAATTGCGAATGTAGCTTTAGCAGGTTAGCTTTTACATGTGATGTTTTGTGGTGTTAGTGAGATTCGATTTGTTGGAATGGTGCGTTGCTTTATTTGAAATGTTAATATTTTTCGGTGTTGGTTCAAACTTTCGTGAAAGCAGCTCCCAAGGCTGATCGCGCATTGGGTAAAATTAGAAATGTTAATGGTACTTGGACTGAATACATGTCTTAAGAACTTGACATGGCATTTTTCTTGAAAAATTGTGTTTTGTGTGTAAACTCGTCTATATGCTAGCTTAAGTTTATGCATTTATGTGGTTTAGATGCCCCTGTTTTGAGTTTTCTTGAAATTTTTTGCTAATGTGGTAAAATTAAGATTTTTAGGTGTAGCCCTCCCTACCCCCCTTTTCCTTTGTTCAGCTATACCAATTACTTCGCAGTGGCAACTTTTGTTAATTGGGTGCTTGAAGTGTTGCCTCGAGTGTGCATAAAGTTATATAACCAAATTGAAAATATCGCTGGTTTTCTTCATCTATCTGAATTGGTTGCTGTTTTCTTATAATAGGACAAATTGGGACCTATTTGGATTCACCCTTATTGCTTACTTCTCATTTGAGTTTCTTTTTCCTGGGCTTCTCTCCCAGATGGGTTGACATCTCTGCTATTTATTCCTTAATATATTCTTACCTTCTGTTGCAACCATTTAATTTGATAAAACTTGTTTTATCACTTAGCAAATTTTCCAAAAGATTTTTTCTTGTTGGAATTATCAGTTTAATTGCAGAATAATGTTTGCTTAGAATAACCATTCTCTGGACATTTTGGAGATTAGTTGGCTTGTGATGTTGTTCTATTAAGGTTAGAAGTTTTCATTTTTCCCTTGGTCTTTTAATTTTGTTTCATGTACGTATCCCTTTGGTTTCTTTGTCCACTTTGACTACACCTATTAATGGATACCGCTGTTTGGTTGAGATTAAGGAGCTATCTTACAAATTGGAATATTACATAGAAAAATTTGGCAGTGGATCCTATCTCCATGCTTGTGTCACTTTAAATGTGAACCTATCTCTATCTGCATTTGATTCCTGGTTGCTGTATTGGTAGCAGTTGGTAGTCATTAGTCATTCAAGACACTTACTTTCTAAACCTCCTATGTTTGTTGAGTCAAGTGCAGCAAGTGCTATAGCAATTTTTTACTTATCAAAATATATATATATATATTAAATGAGTGTTATGTTGTACCCATTGTCCCAGCAGTGTTGCTGCAAATTCTATATCCTATTATAAGTTCTATGTGCTAGCGTATTTCTAATGTTCTTGAGTTACTGATCCAGTGGTCTTTGGACCACATGGTATCTCTTGTCACCATTAACATGGGTTGGAGACTGGGCAGGGGCCACCTGCGTGAGTTGTATTTTCCCATAAAAACTGCCCTGGAGATTTGGAGCTTGACCATATGCGAGTTAATTTACATTGCTTTTTGAATGCAGGGTTAACTTTAGCACCACTTGTTGTGAAGGTAGATCCAAACCTAAATGTTATTTTGACTGCCTGGCTCACAGTTTATGTGGGTTGCTATAGATCTGTCAAGCCAACTCCGCCTTCTGTAAGTAAAGCAGCTCCAATGTTCATCATCTTCTACATCTATGTTTTTTTTTTTTCTTAAGGATTCTGACCAATCTTTCCTGAAATATGTAATGTATATTTATGCAGGAGACAATGTCTAATGAGCATGCCATGCGGTTCCCTTTTGTTGGGAGTGCAATGCTGTTATCCCTATTTCTTCTTTTTAAGTTTCTATCTAAGGACTTGGTTAATGCTGTATTGACGTGCTACTTCATTGTGCTTGGGATTGTTGCTCTTTCGTATGTTATTTCCGTATGGGGTTATTGTTATTTATAATAACTTAAATACTCAATTGGAACTGATTTCTACTTTGTCTGCTTCATTATCTCATATATTCTTTCTTTCTCTTTGGCAGGGCAACATTGTTACCTGCTATCAAACGTTTTTTGCCTGAGCATTGGAATCAGGACGTTATCACCTGGCATTTCCCATATTTCCGTTGTATGTGATGTCCATTGTTTTTTTTATATTCTAATTATTATTCTGATTCTTGGTGTGAATCTTTTTTCTGTGAACTCTTACATCCATTCTATTTTTGTTATATCTGTTCTAGTCTGTTATTTCCACTAGTAAATTGGTGCCTATATTTTTCAATTAAATATTTTACTACCGCACTCTGATAGATATTTGGCAGTGCTGTCATATTGTTGTTCTGCAGTAGGTTTAGATATTTAGCAAGCAGTAACTGTTTTTTGGTTTTATGATGGATTGCAGCGTTTTTTTTAGTGCAGTTTTTGCTCTATTTTTCTTGCTTGGCTTTTATTTTATTTCAGAGATGTAAAGTTTTGCTAGTTTAAATTAAAGGGCTTAAATTGTACTAATATCTCGGGAGTTTCATCTTGCATATGCAACCCTATGGGCTAGGCTAATCTTTTTATACCTTTTATTTGCATTCTTCCAATATATTGGAGCCATTCTTGATCTTGAAATAAGAAAGATGGGCAGAGAAAGCATGAGCTGAGATGGAGAATAGAGTTCTGTTTACTTAGCATCATTAATGTCCCTTGTCTTATATGCCTTCTTTTTTCTTTTTCTTTTTTCTTTTTTAATTTTTTTTCTATAAGTAATTGATCTTAAGGAAGGAAAGGGGAGATTTTGAATTAGTGACTTTTGTTTCATGAGGTGTGGTGGTTAGTAATGCCCCTTGTAATATGTTGCTTAAAAAAGGCCTCTTATGCTTTTCCAAACTTCAACTGTGTTTCTATTTGATACTACCTTTAACATATTCAGCAAAGAGAAATGAAAATAATTGCTTGAAGTGTAATGATATGCTTTCTGAAATACTACATATGCTGGGCACCTTGCTGTTCTATGAATTTAATGCATTTACTTGATTGAGTTTGAACAGCTGCTTCTTCTAACACTCCTTTTAACTTCTATGTGCCACTTCTTGGTCAAGTGCATAATGATTTTTCTTGTTCTTTGACACGTCTGCCATTTGTGAAATCAGTTTCACTAGTTTTCTCTTCGCTGAGTTTTCATTTGGTCTAGTTGACATTATCTTGCTTGTATTATGCAGAATGATATTTTTCCTTACACCTTTCTTACACAGCTTTGGACATTGAGTTCACAAGGTCTCAGATCGTTGCTGCTATCCCTGGAACCTTTTTCTGTGCATGGTATGCTATGCAGAAGCATTGGCTAGCTAACAACATATTGGGACTTGCTTTCTGCATTCAGGTTTGCTAGCTTCCTTCTAAATGATACCTGTATGTCTCTATTTAGCACAAATGATCTTGCTGTTATGTATTTGAATGTTTAGTTTTTTTGAAAATTATATATTTCTTTCGTACTGTAATTTATGATCGACAATTTCATGCATCATAATGTTTTTATGTTTAATCCTATAACTATGAGCTCTAATGGTGACGAATTTTGTTAATCCCCCATCATTTCTTGATTGTTTGGGGCATTTATACTTCTAGTATTCTTTGGGAACTAATCTAGATATTATAGTTTAGTGAGATGTATATGTTAGTTCCTGTCATGGATTTGTTTTAACTTGAGAAGGAAATAAGAAACCACCTAAAAAGAGAGGGAGTATCTGGCATATGCTTTAGTTATTGTGAAACTAATGCTCTTTAACAATTTTGTTTGATTATTTTTCTTGTTTCTCTCCCACTAGTGTTAGGCATTTAAGTGAATGGTGTCGTATGGGTTCCTACACTGATTCATTTTCCTGATATGATTCACATTTTTGCTGAGATCTTTAAGTCCGTAACTGATGTTCGAAATATGTCATTGGGATACTTTTATGCACTGTGTTTATGTAGAATATTTAGTCAATCCATTTTTGTTTCATTTATAATGTAGTTACTGAGTACCATGATTTGAAAGATTTCATTTTTTTTTTTATTTGCAGGGAATTGAAATGCTTTCTCTTGGCTCTTTCAAGACTGGTGCCATCCTCTTGGTAAGAAGTGGGACTTACTGATATTATTATAATTATTCCCTTTAGAAGTACTTTTTTTTTCTAATAAGAGTTATTTTGACGTTATAGATTGTTTGATTTCTATTTATGTGTATATATGCACATGCATATGTACACACACACCCACCCACACGTATATATGTAAATATGCATATCAGTCATTTATCTCTATGGGTAGTCTTTGTACTCCTCCAAGTTGAATGACCATTTTTGCAAATATCTTGTTTTTAAGATCTGTTGCTGTTAGGCATGCAAATGAGCTTTGCAGCTTCGGTGCTAGGCTCAGCTTGTTTATAAAGTAATTAACTAAGCTTGATACCTATCTTTTCAGGCTCTGTTGAAAAACAAGCCAAGCCTGAATGTACATGGTGACTCAGTTTTCAACTCATGAGCCTGAACAAATATGAGTGAAGCTTGATTTTAGGCCCTTGCAGAATGGCAAACCTAAAGCTTGCTGTTACTTATCTTTTATTGGTTCTTTAGATAATCAAGTATTGCTCCAATGGGGTTCTTGAATAGGTTGCTGTATATGCTTGACTTGCTGTCGATTTTTTTTTTGATTGGCAAGTTATGCACTCAGTGGGACATGAACCCACAACCTCACCCTCCACCTTGCTACAAAGGGAGGAAGTACCATTAGAGCAAAAGCTCATCTGTCGATGTCGATTCTGTTGATTCATTGTTCTTGAGATTTAGGCCCTTGCAGAACAAACCTAAAGCTTGCTGTTACTTCCATACTTTTATTGGTTCTCCCTCTGCCAACACTAGCACTGCAACTGCTGGGACCACCTTTTTCCCTATTTGTTGCTGTATATGCTTGACTTGCTAGTTTCAGTGCAATGATCCCTAATCCTTCCTTTCTAAAGTAGAATGTGAAACTCTTTCCTTTTCATGTCAGTGCAGACATTTTTCTGTTAATGTATACTTAGCTGCAAAATGCTTAGATTCAAACTAAAGGAATTTTTTTTTGCTATAAGAACCTAAAAGATGATACATTGAATAGTGCTTCGTTTGATCATTTTTTGCTAGAAATGTCCCTCTCATTTTACTTCCATACTTTATATGCGGTGATTCCGCTGCTGCTGTCTCCCTCTGCCAACACTAGCACTGCAACTGCTGGGCCACCTTTTTCCCCCTATTTTTGTTACCATGGAGCATGCTTTTCTAGTTTCAGTACAATGGTATCCCTAATCCTTCCTTTCTAAAGTAGAATGTGAAACTCTTTCCTTTTTATGTCAGTGCATGACATTTTTCTGTTAACATATACTTAGCCGCAAACTGCTTAGAGTCAAACTAAATGAAATTTTTTTTGCTATAAGAACCTAAAAGATGATACATTGAATAGTGCTTCGTTTGATCTTTTTTGCTAGAAATGTCCCTCTCATTCTCTTTCTTCATTGGTGGATGTCTCTCTGATACCTAATATATCAGATCCGAAATTTGTTTCATGTTTACATGATTACTGCATTGTTGCCTATTTATCTTCCTTATCTCTTTGTAAATAATGTATTTAACTTAAGCTTCTGAAAATATTTGAAGTTCCCTAATATAATATATGAAGAACATGTTTTATATTGCTGTTGTCTGACATTGTCAAGATGTTTGGTACCTAGCATGCAGCTAATGTGCTCAGTTAAATTTCCTGTATATATGTAATTTTTTCCCATCCTCAACCCTTGCAGGCTGGACTTTTTGTATATGATATTTTCTGGGTTTTCTTCACTCCAGTGATGGTCAGTGTTGCAAAATCTTTTGATGCTCCTATAAAGGTGAGCAATCTAAGTAAATTGAAATGTACATGTGCTGTTAAGGTTCTTTTATATCTTTTGAATTCTGCATGTTGCATTCCACAATTGTGTTACTAAGAGTTGATGCTGTCTATCATTCTAATTGTTCAAGCTATTCAATTCTTCTGCAGCTTTTGTTCCCTACAGCAGATTCTGCTCGACCATTTTCCATGCTTGGACTTGGTGATATTGTAATACCTGGTAAGTTTGAGACCTTTATCGCCTGCTTTGTCTTTCTGTGAAGTTTACATATCGTCTGTTCATTTGTTTGTGATTTTGCTAGTAAAGACACTAAAGGGTCTTGAGTGTTGGCCTATTGGAAATCAGAGGGACATATTCATTGCTGCTATGGACCTTGCACATTACATTTGCAGCTAACATCAAGGCACACATGGAACTTATTGTTAAACTTCACATAAATGTCTCCCTTACACTTTTATTGCACATTTATCAAATTTCTGAGCACCTTCCTCTTCTAAGAGCACATTTTGAAGACCCCTTGTTACCAGTATGACATAGTTTTACTTTACTCTCTCTTTTTCTCTCTGCTTTTTTAGTAATTTATTGTTTGGTTTGTGGATGGATGTTGTCAAGCTGAAGCTTTTCAACTACTGATTTCATCAAGGTGAGGAGAAGTTGAGTTTGTCTACTCAATGCACCTATCTGGGTGAACAAAAACGTTTTGACACATTTTCACCCTTTTTCATTCAAATTTTCTTGTGGCATTATGGACAAGTTGGATAGGTCATGGAAAATATTGCAGATGAATTGGTATTAGATAGGATCCCTTTGGAAACAATTATGAAGACTGAAATGACTCCTGTTCCACAGCTACATATTCTTTGGATCAGATTTTAGAGTTGGTCTTTGGCAGCCCTCTTTTTTTTTTAAATAAGCGATATTTTGGCGGCTGTTTAATTGTGAATTTGTACATATTTCACCAATACGTATTGTGCAATGTATATTTGCTTTTCTCCTTCAGGTATTTTTGTAGCATTGGCTTTGCGATTTGATGTGTCTAGAGGGAAAGACAGCCAGTATTTTAAGAGTGCTTTTCTGGGATACGGTGTCGGTTTGGTTCTTACAATTATTGTCATGAACTGGTTTCAGGCTGCACAGGTGACTATTGCCCGATCCTCATTATTGTATTCATATTCATAAAATACATGTGGGATAATATTCCCTCACTTCATTTTACTGCCTGATCCTCACTGTTTCTCCTACTATGCTTTTCAGCCTGCACTTTTGTATATTGTACCCGCTGTTATTGGATTTTTGGCTGCTCATTGCATATGGAATGGTGAAGTCAAACCGGTTTGTTCATCACCCTTATATTTTCTGCTATCTGCACTGATTCTCATTCTATTCTATTAGCGTAATTAATATTGCATATATGTTAAATAGAATGATAATTTTTCCTTTGTTAACCATGAAAAATGTAGCCTGTGACCAACGGAACCATCCAGGAGGCCAACAGAATGCTATATAACTATTTTTTGTGAACCTAAGACATGCCAGGCTCTGTTGTTGCATATTATAGGTTAAAGACTTAAAGGCCTCTAGGTTAATAAAGAAAAAGCAAAGAATGGAGAGAGAGAGAGAGAGTTGATAATTGTCTTGTCTGCAAATTTCTTTCAGGGGATTAATAACAATTGTTGTCAGGAATTGAAGATTGGCATCTCTCATCCTCTGCATCTAGTTGCAAAACATGGCCAACAGAGTGCTATATAACTTTGTATCCTAAATAATAGATGAAATCGTACTGCTTAAAACAATTTGGTGTGTGCTAAAGAAACAAGTTAAAATCATAATATTGAGAAACATAAATCTAAGGTTTGTGTGAATTTGTTGGGATGTAATTGCTCATATTAACTATCTAAAGCTTATCAATTTCATTTAGATCATGTTTGTTTAATAACTTTGGCTGCAGTTGTGGCCTGCAATCTTTGTAAGCAATATTTGGCTGATTAGATACTGGTGTTTTGTCATACTGTGCAGTTGTTGGAGTTTGACGAGTCTAAGACTGCAAATTCATCCCAAGAAAGCAGTGATGCCATTGATAGCAAGAAGGTGGAGTAAGTTGAAAAAACCTTGGACTGATGAAAGAAATACTGCTATTCTCTGAGGATCCATATGCACTTAGAGCTAAATCGCGGCTAACTCATGCAAATGAACAATGCATTAACGTGTTTTGGGATTAAGGAAGAAATAATATTTTAGCCTCTTATAACAATACAACAAACAGTTTTTAATTTCTTTCTTTATTGCCCCCAATACAACGGAATTTTAACTTCCTTACTGCTCCGTTTGGGGCCTTTGAGCAACATCTCCATTTCTATTGCATGTTTCTTTTTTTTCTTTTTGCCTAAGTCCTGTTTTTGGTAGGCTTCATGTGGTTAGAGTTTGTTTGCGATATGCCTTGAGAAAGGGAGAAAGGAAAAAAAAAAGGTTTTTCTTTTTCATGAGTTGGATATGGAAATTTTGTTTTCTGGTTCATACTTTCCATGCTTCCCTGTTGCATATGAATGACAATGTGATGGCCTGATTGCATTGATTTTCATAGAAAATTAGAAACCAACGGAAAATCCTAATGGCGTGTGCGTCATGACATGCTTGGTATCCTTACTAATGTTTGTTAATTAGCTAAATCAGATTTACGTGACACGTCATAAGGGTAGGCTTGGAGATTCGGATTGCAATCTAATTCTTTCGATTTAAAATTGGGGAACAGAGAAAAAAAGAAAGAAAAAGAAATTGCCAAGTATATGATCTAAATGCTAATGATTCAAGGATCGTTAAAAGTTAATTATATGAATTTATATTATATAATCTAAAAAAAATTGATCTTTTTCTTCATAATAATGACTTTTTTATTTTGTATAATAAGGAGATCTAGTCTCCTTATTTCTTTATCATGTATGCTAAAGGATTTAGCTATGTACTCAAGAAGGCTAAAGGATAGCTCCCTACTCAAGAAGGCGGAAGGGATGGAAGGATCACGGGCTGCCCATTTTCCAAGAAGGAATGAGGCTAAACAACCACCTGTTCTTTACCGAAGATAGCCTCCTTTTTGGCAAAGCTAATGTTTTTGAATGGATTAACATCCCGGAGATTCTACAAGTATACATGCAAGCTTCGGGGCAAAAACTTAATCATGAAAAAACATCTCTATTTTTCAATAAGAACACTCAGCAACAAAACAGCATATTCTCTCGATTGCAGGGGTGTCATCCACATTCAGAATGGATCCTTTCCAGTTCATGGTCAGGATCTTAAAGAGATCTAATGACCACAAAGATGCCATATGTCCAATTTATTAAAAAATAATAAATATTTTAAAAAACAAAATAATATATATAAATATATGTGTGGTTTTTGGTATGGCCCTTAGGGGTGGCCCAACCATCCCAAGGGCCATAGTTTGGCCTGAGGGGGGCCGATCCACCCCCATGGGCCATGCGATGCCACCCCCAACCGGCCCATAGTTGGCCACCCTCATGGCCCTTTGGGGAGGCCGGACCATCCCAAGGGCCATATCAAAAACAAAAAAAAAAAAAAAAATATTATTTTATTTTATTTTTAAAAAATATTTTATTATTTTTATTAAATGAAACATGTGGCATCTTTGTGATCGTTGAATCCCTTTAAAGAGATTATGACCATAAACTAGATCCTCTTCAATCCAAAATGGACCAGTGAAGATCCCATTTCTTCACATCTTGTTTTGAGAAATATCTAAGATTGTTGGCTTTGATTGGTATGTCAAAACTCAAAAGTTGAGGCTTTTTCTGAGTTGAAATAGACTATTTGGAGTTGTATGAATGGGTGAAAGAGAAGTTTCCATCTTATGCATGGAATGAAGTGTTGCTAAAGGTGATTATCTAAGCTAGCCTTACCTATACCAAGAGTGTTCCAACTGGCCAAAGTAGTGTGTAAGAAAATTAACTCTATAATGTCTCGGTTTTAGTGGAGTCACAAGAAAAACGAAGCTAACATTGCATGAATGAGTTGAAAATGCTCCAAAACTAGCATTAGCCAGCCTAGCAAGGTTACTGATAATAAAAATAAAATTAAAAAAATCACTTTCTACTATAATAAAAAAATAAAAATAAAAACCCAAAATCTACCAAACAAACAAGGCCTTTTCTTAGTTTATTTTTCTCAATAGCTCCAAGTTTTCTGCACTTTTTTTGAGGGTGGGTCCCTGGTGGTTCTGTCAAGAGGTACCTACACGGGCTGCATGCGTTCAAAGTCGACAGTCTAACCCACAGTGAGTGACTCTGCGCACACTACCTTTAAATAGTAAAAGCTACTTTTAAAAAATTATTTTTAATTAATTGTTTTATTTCACTATTTCAGTATTTTGGACTATTACACTTTTAATTGAATGCATGCCTTTCTTATCTTTTTAATAATTAAATGCATATAAAACTATTACTATGCCTCTACTCTAAATTAATTAATAATAATAAACCAAAGATATTGGACCTTGATGGCTACAATTTTACTTGTAAAATTATAAACAGCTTCTACTTTTTTGGTGGCTATATTGCCTACTTCCGCGGAAAATTTTGTACCTTCAAATAGCTAATTAATATTTTAATAAAATCAAATACCCAAATAACTAATATTTATTATTTTTTTTGTTTACATGTCTACACAAAAGAGAGAAGAAAAATTCAAACTAATAACCTTTATTTTATTATGCACGATTATAATCAATTAAGCTATTTTTTAAGGACGATTAACATTTATCATGTTGTAGCATATAGAATTTAAGCCTTATAAATACATAAAGAGTATACTTATGATTAAACCAAAGAGGCATGAGAATATATGACGTTTGCATATAATATGGTGTTTGAAAGGAACCACGTGATTATTACATAATTTATATTGGAAAATTTTCATGATTAACGCTAATTAATCATTCTAGTTTTTTATTTTATTTTATTTCCTTTCAACACTAATCACATGTTTGGAATGTTTTGTCGTTTTGGTCATTATATATATATATGTTTTGGGGTATCAATGGTTTCAGTCTTAACTTGGGTAATTATGAAAAGCCAAAAAAGAAAAAGGCACATCAATCATGAATGGGGCTGCTGGCAATGGCATAGTGGGCATTGACCGCATGGTCGAGCTGTGAAGCCACTTTCTTTTTTGGTTGAAAAAGAAGGATGAGAAGATTAATGAGAAGCTGGCTAACCATTTGACTATTCATGAATGCAATCTTCACCTGCACTGCGCTGCCCTGCCAGCCACCAGGCCCCTCCTCCTTCTCAATTCTCATCCATGAAAGAAATTAAGGATTGTGTAATTCATCTCAGGATTTAGTCAATCAAATGAAGCTCATAATTTAACTCGGCGACTCACGAATCCAACACATACACAACCATAGTTTTAGAGTTAAAATTTAGATTAAATGGTACCTATTTATGACATGTTTAAACATGTCACACGGGATCAACATAAAATTCTCAAGTTCAACTCATTTGGGCGTGTCATATTGTGTTAATCCGACACGACTTGTTAATTAAACAAGTCGCATTGGTCGGGTTAGGTCATGTCACTTATTAAATTAGTGTGTCGTGTTCGGGATGATATGTCTGATCTGTTTATTAAGCAAGTTGTGTTCGTGTCATTCTAAACGAATTGGCAGGTCAACCCGACATGCCAATTGGTTTGTCACCCCTAGTTTGAAATTGGGATCTGTTTGGCAAAAAAACAAAATGCATTAATGGTCTAGTATTATTCCCCACAAAATTCAACTTTTCAATATTCTTACTTTTTATTACTATTCAAATAAAAAAATAACTAAAAAAAAAAAGAAAAAAATTTACCTTTTTATACCAAATATTTTTACTTTTTTTCATGTCAATTAATTTTTATTACATTAAAAAGGCATAGAGCTTTTACCAAACAGGCCAAGAATCTAAATTTAGATATACATACATCTATTTATATGAAGGATATAAATTTTCTCTAAATTAGTCTAAAAAAATATATCATCTGACCCTATTTTAAATAGTGAAACGTGTTGATAAACATTTGAATGATTGAATATGATTTATGTGAATAATGAGAGTTATGAAGAAAGAGTAGTTTAGGTCCCGCACAATTGGTTTTCCACTATTCATTTTTATTTTCATTATTGTCTGTAAACGGTTTGACAAAAGTAATGGCACAAAAATCTTTTTTTTTTTTTAAATTTTTTGAACACTTTCTTATTTTTTAAATTAAATTAATAATTTTTTATTAAATAGTGTGTTTTATCTTAGTTAATAATTGTTAAAAAAATTTGACTGCAAAAATTTTACTGTCATTTCTATTAATCTAAAGAATAAATTTTCGGAAAAATCTCTGCACCTTCTAGTTCTACTACAAAGTTGGCTGGAGACTGAGTTGCTGACAACGACAGGCTGAGTTTTGTGTTGGTCCCCTTGGGGAGTGCAAGCATTTGTCTGACAGTGACATGTTTGGTTTCTCTGTTCTTTTTTCATTTTTGAAGGTTGAAGGGCTCCCCCCACTCTCTTCTTCTCTTGCTTTGCGGATGGAATCTTCTCATGCTGTTGCAGTGTTGCGCGTACACACACTTTTTTGCTTTTTCTCATTCCCACTCTTTGTCCCACAGAAGTTCTCACAAAACAAAAAAAGAGTCAACTTCTACGGCTTATTTTCTTGGCAAGCAAACAAAGCCTAAGTGCACTCGGGTGGGTGCTCTGTGCTCAGCAGAATTCACAGTTTTTGTAGAGAAACCGAGAGAGAGAGAGTCTGAGAGAGTGTGTGTATAAATATAATAGCCGGGTGGTAGAATCAGAATCGGATGGCTGAGTTTGCAGGGAAATGGTGGTAGGGTTTGAGATCGGTGTGGATGTTGATGTTGAATTTTCTGTTGGCTTTCGTGTTTGTTTCGGCGGAAAGGGATCTGAGAATCGGACCTTCAACATTCAATTGGACTGAATCCAGTTATTTTCTCAGAGCTGTAAATTTCTTATGGCAACCCCATGAATCGGGTTATCAACACGTCTGGCCGGTAATGTTCCAATTTTCACTTTATCCCCTTCCCTCAACCACGCCTTTTTCATTTATTATTTTATTCTCAAAAAATGTTAAAAAGCATATTTTCATCTTAAATTATTATTGTTTTTTTTTTTTAAAAAAAAACAAATATTTTATTTTGATTCATTAAAAAAATGTTAAGAGTACAAAGTCAGAGTTATGAAGTTACATTGTCAAAGACAAATATAAAATTTTTTACAATTAACTCTTATTTATAACTTCAATATCTGTTAACCCCGTATTTTCGCTATAGTACAGATAAATTCAATTTAATACATGGATAACACATATTCTTAACTTTTACTTTTACGGCTATAAGAGCAAAACTTTCACACCGAAACTAATCATCCTCGACCCAAAGGCTAGAACAAAAACCTTCATCATAAAGATCGCTCATAAAAACATATCTAAAGAGAAGTCTTATTAAAAAAAAATAACAACACAATAAACAAATCAACAAACAACTACAACAACCGAGGTGAGGGAGGTGAGGGAGGCGAAGCGCATTGACCGGCGCGTGTTTGAGCAAAATCAGTTGAGGAAACTAGATCTAAAGTCCAATCGATTATAGGGAGGTGAATAGCGGAGCAACACAGGGGAGGGCGGGCAAAGGCAACTCAACATAAGCAAAGGGATCATCAGAGCAACTTGATTGGTTGGAAAAATCCAAAAAACTAAAAAAAAAAAAAAAAAAAAGAACAGAAAAAACATAAAGGGGAAGGAGATGAAAGAAGAGAAGAGTAGGGAGGAAAGAAAGCCAACGGCCGTTTATCTTAAATTATTAGCTTAAGGAGATAAGATATATATTGTTTTTTTTCAATAAAAACGTTAATTAAAACTGAGACAGTTGAAAAATAAAAATGCAATTTGGAAGATGTTAGTTTAGATTAGATGTGTAATGAATGTTATGGTATAAATCTAATTTAAAGATGAGTGACTGAATTTTGGTCTACGTACAGGAGATGAAATTTGGGTGGCAAATTGTGTTGGGAACTATAATTGGTTTCTGTGGAGCAGCATTTGGGAGTATTGGTGGCGTTGGTGGCGGTGGCATTTTTGTTCCTATGCTTACCCTAATTATTGGCTTTGATCCCAAGTCCGCTACGGCTATGTCTAAATGTAAGACAACTTTATATATATATATATATATATATATATATATATATATATATTTGTATTATTGTCTTTTCTTTTTCTTCTCAAAACTATATTCTTAAATCTGTTCGGGAACAGAATTAATAAAGAAAGAGAAAAGAAAAGAAAGTATATAAAAGGAAGAATTAGAACTTCTCTATTTCAAATGAACCGAATAATATCCAGTTAATTATAGTATAAGGGTATTTTTGTCTCATAAAAAATAAAAAAAAATAAAAATATCATTTTATTATAATTAACTAGATATAATTCGGTTTATTTGAAATAGAGAAGATCCTATATGCGAGACGCCGAGACACCAAAATAAATTTATGAATAAAATTGTTATTCCCCATCAATGAAATAAAGGGAAAAAGTTTATTACCTTTTTTTTAAAAAAAAAAAACTACTAATTAATTTAATAATGTCTTTTCAAAATTTTAATTAGAATGATATTTTTTAATTGTCAGAAATAAAAATAAAACATTTTTTAAAATTTGAAAAAAAGAAAAAGAAAAAGAAAAGCAAAAGATAGTGGTCCATGATTTCGAAACAAAGCTCCCCAGCGAGAATGTCACTCCCATTGCTGGAAAGCCACGGCTGCTATTAATTGCCTTGGCCAAGTACTCATCAATTTTTAGTTTTTTTTTTTTTTTTTTAATTTCCTTGAAATTTTAGGAATATTTGTCTTAGGTGGTCCAACCACCCTTGTGCAATGGTTGGAGGTTGCACTGATGAGGAAGAGGAAGAATTTTTTAGGAAATCTAATTCCATTCTAGTTAGAAAATTTGGTCATTCTTGTGTTTTCACCAAACAAAAAGAATATAAATGGCCATTCTATTCAAACTATTTGTATCCCTTGTAATATTAATTCATATTCCCAGATATTCATCATTCCAGTGTACCAACTACCAAATGTGGTGGCATTTCTTAGTATATTTGGAGTTGGCTGCCTTTCTAGTGTGGAAGACATTATTTAGCCTTGTAAAATGCCTTGTCGAACGAAATTGAACCACAGAAGGAATCCATTAATTATTACATTAAAATATGGTGTAATTAACAAAGTCATGATAAATTCCATCTGTTTTCTTGTCAGGTATGATCATGGGAGCAGCAGTCTCAACTGTTTACTACAACCTTAAGCTAAGGCATCCAACACTTGATATGCCCATCATTGACTACGATTTGGTACTTCTCATCCAACCAATGCTCATGTTGGGCATTAGTATTGGAGTGTCTTTCAATGTTGTATTTGCTGATTGGATGGTCACAGTTTTGCTTATCATTCTCTTCATAGGTATTTTTTATTTTGGTATTGATTAGTTGAACTATAGTTTCCCTTGCAAGGCACTTTGCTCTGACAATACCCTGATTGATTTTGGTGGCTTGCAGGCACATCAACAAAGGCATTCTTTAAGGGTGTTGAAACATGGAAAAGGGAAACAATTATGAAAAAGGTAATCTTTCTTACGTAGACAGAGAATTCAGGGACGGAACCAACTTCAGATTTGAGGGGACCCAGGGCCAAAAAAAAATTGGGAAGGGACCATTTAGCAAAAAATACATCAAATAATTTTTTTTTTACCTAAATTTTATTTTTCTTGTCATTTGTGGGGGATCATGACCCCTGCAGTATCCTTAGTTCCATCTCTGCAGAGATGCTTGAATTTGGCTCATATGTTTTAGTATTGATTAAATTATTAAATTTACCTCTTCTTATCAACTTAAGCTTTTCTGTTTTCTTTGCATTGAAAACGGAATCTCTTTGTATGTTTTAAATACATTTTCTTTACTCACATTTGAAGGAAAGAAATTTTGTTACCTGTATAAGATAATTTAAGGATCGTAACAAATCATGTCTTCTCTAGAATATCATGTTTAATGACAACTTCAAATTCTTAAAGATGTCATGTTTTCTGTTATTAGTTCTAAAATTAATGTCTTAGATCCTGTGGTGGGAACTGTAATTGGATTCTGTGGAGCAGCATGTTGGAGTATTGGTGGCGTCGGTGGCGGTGGCATTTTTGTTCCTATGCTTACCCTAATTATTGGCTTTGATCCCAAGTCCGCTGCGGCTATGTCTAAATGTAAGACAACTTCATATATATCTGTATTATTGTCTTTTTTTCTCAAAACTATATTCTTAAATCAGTTCGGGAAGTGAGAGGAATCATAATTTATTAATAAAGAAAGAAAAGAATATATATAAAAGGGAGAATTAGGATTCTCTTAATTTTAAATGAACTAGATAATATCTTTTTTTTTTTTTTTTTGACATGTCCACACAAGGGTAAGGGGAGGGGGGATTCGATCTTGTGACCTACGCTTCATAAGGCGTTGTTCACAGCCGATTGAGCTACCTCTTGGAGACTAGATAATATCTAATTAGTTATAGTGAAAATGTATTTTTATCTACTCAAAAAGTAAATATTATTTCGTTCATTTGAAATGAAGAAAATCTTCTCTATGTCACACCAAAATAAATTTAGGAATGAAATTGCTATTCCCCATAAATGAAATAAAGGGAGAAAGTTTATTGCCTTTTTTAAAACTACTAATTAATCTAATAATGTCTTTTTGAACTTTTAATTAGAATAATATATATATTTTTTTTTGAAAATCAACATAGTCTCATTCATTAAAGATCAAGAGCAAAGCTCTTACAATACAGGGCAAGCCCCGAAGTATCCGTAGGTAAACTACAAAGATACCAACGTCATACAAGACGTATTACAATCCAGACTCTCAAAACATATCCGCTAACCTATGACTAATTAACAAATGAAAGACAAATCTGCACTGCATGAATCAACTAATGCATAGGTAGCAATTATTCCTTGACACTGAGGGCTGAGAACCTCAGGCCAACACTTATTCCTTGACACTGAGGGCTGAGAACCCCAGGCCAACACTTATTTCTTGACACTGAGGGCTAGGAACCCCAGGCCAACACTTGTCCTCCTCGACCCGAAAGCCAGGATAACGTTCACATCCACAACCCAAAGATCTGGACCAAGCATCACACCCCAAAGCGGTGATCGAGACAAGACTTATTACAAGCAAAAACAATAAAATCTGAAATAAAACCGATCACGTGCAAGTAGACCCAGACAATCAAGGGCGTTAGAAGCTCGGCAGCGGTGGAGGCGGAAAAAGGCCCAGAGTGGATGGAGTCTGACAAAACAAACGAGAGAAGATCGGTAGAATTGTAAAATAACAAAACACACAAAACAAAGCAGAAAAAAGCAATACAGGAAAATACTAAAGCAAATACAAGGAAACCAAGCAAAACAAAAATAAACAAAGGAAACAAAATATAGAAACCAAATAAAACATAAAATAAAAGCGAGAATGATCAACGGAGAAGGCTCGGCGCAATCTAAATGGAACACCGCGAGGAGGTGGCGATGAGAGAATAAGCGGAGGCGTGAAGACTTGCCTCGAGGCGGAGGCTGTGAAACACGAAAGCCGGAAGACCCAAACAGGGGCACAAAAAGCCCCAAAAACAAATGGAAAAGACCGCCATACAAAGAGGAGGCCGGGGAAAGAAAAAGGAAAGGAAGGGGCACCAGGACTAGGGCATCAAGTAAATAACTAGAGCCTGATGCTAAAGAGACGTGGGGAGGAGGGATGGCGACGGCCATTCCTCCTCCCCAAGAGTGACGGCTATCTAGAAAGGGGCTGCTAAAGCGAAAAACCTAGAGAGAAAAAAACCTATAATTCTATTCATCTTCTAGAATAATATTTTTTTTAAAAATGTTTTACTTTTATTTTTGACAATTCTTTTGTAGTTTTTGGAATAATATTTTTTTAAAACTACAAAAGAATTGTCAAAAATAAAAGTAAAACATTTTTTAAAATTTGTACAAAAAAAAAAAAAAAAAAGGGAAAAAAAGGAAAAATAAAGTTATTTAGTAGATGGCTATTCCATTGCAATATAACTTGATGTGTCAATGAAATTTACCCTTGTCACATCATTTTAGTTATATAACAGTCGTATGAATACCATTATTCTTCTCCTAAAATAAAGAATAATTATTCCTCTAAAAAAGGGTGAAATAAGTATTCCACCAAGAATTGATTAATATGTAATGCCCCAAAAATTATAATTTCTTATAAAATAATGTTGGGTGTTTTACTACTTTGTTCTTCTGACTTTTAAAAAAAATTATTATACCATTTTGGCATAATAATATTTACTTTTTGGCATAATTCTTCTTTTCTTCGTAAATAATATTTACATGCGGAATAATGAGTTCACGACTCAGTAAACAAATAAGCTAGTGCATGTGTGCAACTGCATGAACATTTTATATATCTTATGATCGTACATACATACATAAAACAAATTTGATGAATCCATTACATCATTGCTCTAAAAATACTTTTATTGTGTTAGTGTATATGTGGGGCTTGTCCCACATTGGTAAGATTGGAAGTTAAGGCTCCTCTCTCCCTTTTATATAAGGAGGCTCGTGTATCCATTCCAAGTAAGCTACTCAATACAATGTAGTCTATTATATGTTTCCGCTCTCTCTCTTCTCTCTCTCCTTCCGCTCTCTATAATATATTCTACAATATATTCAACATGGTATCAGAGCCATAAGGCCTTTCTAGCGTTTTTCTTTTTTTTGTCAAATTTTAGTTTTGTTGCCCTATATCAAGCGCTGCCAAAATTCCTGCTGCTAATAGCCTCAGTAATTGCGCCAATCAACAGATCCGCCGAAGTCAGATCCATCTAGCACCCTTTATCGGAACCTCCACGCGGCTCCCGTTGTTGCCATTTAGCCCACGCGCCATCAAGACACACGCACCGCCATCGCCGGCCCGATCAGGAAGGTTGCCGGTCCACCTTATAGATCCAGTGACAACGGTCATATCCCCGCCAAGAACGCCCCATCGGATACTTCACGCGCCCACGCCGCGGTGGAAGCTTCTCGCGTGGGATCCACGCTCCGACACCGCTAGCTCTTTCGCGTGTATTACACGCTACCGGTCTCCGCTTCCTTGACATCAGCGAGCCACGTCAGCCCTACGCAAGTTGTTCAGAATGCCATGTCAGCCCTAAGTCAGTACGTCTACCACATCATCACATTGACTATTGATTTTGACTTTTCAAGAGTTGACCGTTGACTTTGATCGGGACTCCAAAAGTTGACCAGGTGTTTCCAACTTAATTTTTCGTCTTGATTTCAAATTTTTGGTCTATTTTTTGCTTTTGGCATCTCTATATGCCAGAAAACAAGATTCTTCTCCAAATTTAGGCATTTTTTGCGGTTCATGTCGATTCATGCATTGGTCATTTCGGTTCCACGACCTTTTTTTTTCTTTGGTGCAGTTCAATCCGGTTCATTTTTCTTGCGGTAGGCACTTTCAGGTCAGATGATTTTTTTTGGGCCAAAGAAGCCCCTTTCATCCGGCCCACTTATGCCTTGTCAAATGCCGCCATCACTGGTCACTGCAGCCTCTCCTAGGCCATTGATCCATTACTAGTGAGAATTTTTGGTCGTTTAGCTCAAATGAGACAAGGCGAAGGGTTTTAGGCATGTTTAGCCTTTTTTTTTTTAACCGGCCCTTTTTCTCCCTACTTAGCCTCTTCAACCGGCCGAGATGATCTACTAGTTAGTATTTTTGGGTCGATTTTAGCTCAAATTTCACCAAAGAGACGGTCCATGGTTTTAGGCATGATTAGCCTCTTTAACCGCCGAGTCAATCTACTAGTTAGAATTTTTGGTCGACTTTAGCTCACCAAAGTAGACGGTCCATGGGTTTCAGGCATGCAAGTTTCTTCATTACTAGTATATGGTTTTCAAGTCAAAATTACAACCAAGTGAACCAAGTTTTCGCAACTCTTTTCGGCACAAGCGCTTTTTTGGCTAATTCATTTATCATTTTTTTTACCCAAACTCAAGTTTACACATTGAGTTTGAGGGGGGATGTTAAGAATATTATTTTATGTTAGGTTATTTTTCATTTTCCTTTCCCTTTCTTTTATGTTTTTTTTTTATTCATGCTTTTGTTTTCCAACCTCAATGTTTAGACACATTGAGTTTGAGGGGGGATGTTAGTGTGTATGTGGGGCTTGTCCCACATTGGTAAGATTGGAAGCTAAGGCTCCTCTCTCCCTCCTATATAAGGAGGCTCTTGTATCCATTCCAAGTAAGCTACTCAATACAATGTAGTCTATTATATGTTTCCGCCTCTCTCTTCTCTCCTTCCGCTCTCTATAATATACTCTACAATATATTCAACATATCGTAAACGAATAGAGTTTTAATGAAAAATAAAATAAAATCGCTTTTGCTGTAAACATTCATTTCATTAATACTTTAACATTTCTACTAAAAACATTTTACTATGGTTGTTAAAGGTAGGCTGGGTCGGATGGTGCAGCCGGCAATGGCCTAGGTCGGGCAGTGGCCAACAGTGAACTCTGATTTGGTGGTTGTAATCACCAAATTAGGTGGTCCGACCACCCTTATTCAATGGTTGGAGGTTGCATCTGATAAGGAAGAGGAAGAATATTTTAGGAAATCTGATTCCATTCTGATTAAAAATTTGGTCATTCTTGTGTTTTCATCAAACAAAAAGAATATCAATGGCCATTCTATTCAAACTATTTGTATCCCTCGCAATACTAATTCATATTCCCAGATAATCATCATTCCAGTGTACCAAATGTGGTGGCATTTCTTAGTATACATGGAGTTGGCTGCCTTTCGAGTGTGGAAGACATTATTTAGCCTTGTAAAATGCCTTGTCGATAAATTGAACCACAGAAGGAATCCATTAATTATTACATTAAACAATGGTGTTTGTGTCAGGTATGATCATGGGAGCAGCAGTCTCAACTGTTTACTACAACCTCAAGCTAAGGCATCCAACACTTGATATGCCCATCATTGACTACGATTTGGTACTTCTCATCCAACCAATGCTCATGTTGGGCATTAGTATTGGAGTGTCTTTCAATGTTGTATTTGCTGATTGGATGGTCACAGTTTTGCTTATCATTCTCTTCATAGGTATTTTTTATTTTGGTATTGATTAGTTGAACTATAGTTTCCCTTGCAAGGCACTTTGCTCTGACAATACCCCGATTGATTTTGGTGGCTTGCAGGCACATCAACAAAGGCATTTTTTAAGGGTGTTGAAACATGGAAAAGGGAAACAATTATGAAAAAGGTAATCTTTCTTACATACACAGTAACACATATATGCTTGAATTTGGCCATGTGTTTTAGTATTGATTAAATTATTAAATTTACCTCTTCTTATCAATTTAAGCTTTTAAAACAAGTGGTCATCTAATGTTCTCTGCATTGAAAACAGAATCTCTTTGTATGTTTTAAATACATTTTCTTTATTCACATTTGAAAAAAGAAATTTTGTTACTTGTATAAGATAATTTAAGGATTGTAACAAATCATGTCTTCTCTAGAATATCATGTATTCATGTTTAATGACAACTTCAAATTCTTAAAGAAGTCATGTTTTCTGTTATTAGTACTAAAATAAATGGCTTACCATTGGATCGAATTTTCAAATTTTAG
Organism: Carpinus viminea; assembly: GCA_013348765.1. Classification (NCBI taxonomy): domain Eukaryota; kingdom Viridiplantae; phylum Streptophyta; class Magnoliopsida; order Fagales; family Betulaceae; genus Carpinus; species Carpinus viminea. Next base: position 9,411,512 of record CP054670.1, on the reverse strand, counting down.
GAGGCTGCTAAGCGACTGGAGTCAAATGGTGAGTTGATCCACTGTTCCTCTCTCTCTCTCTCTCTCTCTCTCTCTATATATATATATATATAACCATAGTGCTAGCTAGGATTGCTTGGAGTTGATTTGTGAAATCAGCTCTTAGGTTTGTGGTGTGTATCAGGTTCTGGTGGTGCAGAAGTGGAATACAAGCCTCTTCCTGGTGGCCAATGCAATGGCATTCAAAAGGACACCAAAGAAAAAGAGGTAATTAAGAATACCCTAATCTGTTATGAATAGCACAGAATTCTGGAGGCTAAAATCAATATAAACATTGCAGGTTACTATTCTTGAGAATGTTTACTGGAAGGAACTTGGACTTCTCGTTTTTGTTTGGGTTGCATTCCTTGCCATTCAGATAGCCAAGGTTTTGTCTCTTCTACTGTTCTATCCTATCAAAAATTTCATATCCTTGATTATGCACCATCAATGGGTGGTTTATGGTTGTTAAATAGTCATCTCCCATTGACAACAGAGTCATACAGCTACTTGTTCAACAGCATACTGGATATGGAACTTGCTGCAGGTATTTATTTCTAATATTGTCATTAAAGGCCTCCTATGTTCTTTACTCTCTGTATGTGTTTGAGTTTTTGCTGAGCACAAGTAGCTCACACCATCTACAGGTCCCTATTTCTTTTGGGGTATCTTTGTATGAAGCAGTTGGCCTTTACAAGGGACACAGAGTAATTGCCTCGGCCGGAGATGAAGGGAAAAATTTTCGAGTCCATCAGCTGGTTATCTATTGCATCTTGGGTATGCTGGCAGGGGTAGTTGGTGGGCTGCTTGGAATTGGTGGAGGCTTTGTTATGGGTCCTCTATTTTTGGAGCTGGGAGTCCCCCCTCAGGTGAGTTTGTGGGTTTCATTGAAATACACATAATCATTCTGGAAACTAATAGTTAAGCTAATAGAAATTTAACCATCTCCTTCTTACTTTGCAAAACAGAAAAAGATGCACAAGAATCTGGTAGTTTACAATTATACCATCTATAACTTTTGTGCAGGTTTCAAGTGCCTCTGCCACCTTTGGAATGACCTTCTCTTCATCTATGTCTGTTGTGGAATACTACCTTCTGAAACGTTTTCCTATCCCTTATGGTAATTAAGATTCTCTACAGTTGTGCTTTTCTCATTCTTTTGATCAACTAACATCTTCACAAGGCAAAGGGGCTTTGATTCATCTAAATTTCTGTGTCTTGATCATCTGCAACTTTTGTGGCAGCTCTCTACTTCATTGTCGTGGCTATCATTGCAGCCTTAGTTGGGCAGCATATTGTGAGAAAGTTGATCATTTTGTTTGGAAGGGCGTCTATAATCATCTTTATTCTTGCCTTCACTATATTTATTAGTGCAATTTCACTTGGTGAGGCATCATTGTTCCCTTTTACTTAGTCCATAAACTTCAAAATATGTGAACTGGAATCCTGAAAATATTTTTTTGTGTGTTTGTTAGGTGGGGTTGGCATATCAAACATGATTATGGAGATTCAAAGGCACGAATACATGGGATTTGAGAACCTCTGCAAGTATGATGCATAAGCCTGTTTCTTTTCTTGTTCCTATTCCCTTTTCATTACTCAGAAAGGAGAAAGATGACCCTTGCTTGTTCGAGTTCTATGTTATTATGTCCGTAAAACAAATTGAGAAACCATAAAACAAAAAAAAAGGGTGGTAAATATACCTAAATGAACTCAAGCTCATTAACTTAGGTTTTTGGACTAGAAGTGGTGCTCTAATATAGTAATATGTGGACATAATAACAATATAAACATCTCAAAACTATTCCACGTCTTATGAAGCGGAGGTCATAAGTTCGAAGCCCCTACCCCTACCCTTGCTTGGACATCTCAAAAATCTGAATATTCTTGATTCTTTATCGGATGAAAATGTCTTCATTCTGATCTTCAAAATACTCTGGAATCTTGGACAAAATCTTGGAAAAATCTTGAAAATCTTCAACAGGAAAAGTCTTGGAATCAGACAAATCTTCAGTAGTGAAACTGAATAAAATTTTCAAATCTTGGACAAAATCTTGAAATCTTTAGCAGTGAATCTGAATAAAATCTTGAAATCTTGGACAAAATCTTGGAAAATCTGCAACTCATGGATCTTCTGAACAAATCTTTTCTTCATCAGAATAATTATCCAGAGAATCAATAAAGGTCTTCAACCATTCTTCTTATTATATATATAGTAATATGTATATTATTAATTTACTCCACGCTCTACCAAAGATCCTTGCATGTACTTTACCTCAATGTTTATTGACTTGTACGTAGTTGTGGTCACTATACCGACCGGAAAACTATTCCAACAAGTCTAAACTTTGGTGATTATCTGTTGTGGGTTATTTAGTGGCTATTTTGCGTGTGTTTAAGTGGAATCTTCCGCTGCATACGTTCTCTTTGTATATAGATAGTTAAATGTTCACCTGTATTTCCATTTGCTCTGAATGGGAATGGGGTGACGTGTCTGGAAATTAATTACTGGCCAATTAATTTTTCCACTGGGTGTTACACGGAACTATTGTCAACCACTTGCTAGCGATGCTCACAAATTACGACACCACTACAAACAATAATGCACGCCCACTTTCAAACACGATCAACTTCGGTTAAGGATTTTTTTTTTCCTTGTTTGATGTGTTTAACGAAAGAAAAATGATAGTAGAAAAAAAATTGAAAATCGAATGGTTATGATACCAAATGATAGGAACTAAGGGTTTTTATGGGTTAAAATTCATAAAATAAAGCAAATAAATGGATAGTCCAACTGCTTTGAGGGGATTAAACTTCCAATTGATCACTTTAAGGGGATCAACATCTAAATGCCTTGGGCTAAGTTGTATATCTTTTTCATGAATTGGCCATAGGACTTGTACAATCTTAAATAAAAAATAAAATAAAATAAAATAAGTTGCACTTATTTTGGAAATAGAAATAAATGTAAAATTTGACAAAATAAAAGGAATTCAAGGAAATGACAAACATATCAGAAATAAAATAATAAAAAAAATCAATGAAAATTTAATGAAAAAACAATAATTAATTTTTAATTTTTTTATTTTGTTAAAAAAATTTAAAATATTTTTGATAAATTTTGGTTCCTTTGAACCAAAATCCTGGTTCTGCCACTACTCATGAGCGAGGAGAAATAATTAGGTGTGAAAGGTTATTTCTCATGGCTTAGATAATTAGGTGTGAGGGATTATTTCTCACGGACGGTTTAAATAAATTTTGTTAAGAAATTTGACTACTCATATCTTAGATCTAGTATGCTCGAAGTAGATATGCCCTTTAACTATATTTGTATATAGGTTAGTAGAAGATTGAAGTCATAAATAGCACTTAATTGTAAAAAATTTTGTTTGTATCTACGACTTTATAACCAGGGGCGGATCTGGGGTGGGCATATGCCCACCCTCAACTCTTAAAAATCCCCTTTACCATGGTAAAAAAATTGTTTGTCCTTAGTATGCCCTCTCTCAATCATGATTATGCCCTCTACCGTCATGCTTAAGCCATATTATACCCTTTAATAAGTTAAAATTTGAAAAAAAAAAATCGAAAGTATCATTTTAGATTTTCAGTTTTAGTTGCAGAAGAAACAAGAAAAAGATGATGATGAATAGTGCTTTGAAGCAAACGGTGCGTTTTTCTAAATCTACTGGTGTGTACTAGTGTGGGGCCCATGGAGACTTAAAGAAAAAAAGTAAGGCCTTGAGCCTTTACGCCATCTTTCTTAAAAGGCTTTGAGCCTCTTTGAGCCTTTTCAAAGTCACTTTTTTAGTTAAAAAAGCTGGCTGCCGCCAGCTTTTTAACAATTAAAAAAAAAAAAAAAACTATAAAGGCGCTGTAGTAAACCCTAAGAACAAAAATGAAGGATTTCTGTCACTTTTCAACTCTTTGTGCCTCAATTTTCACAAGAACTTGCAACTAAAAAAATTTATTTTTTATTTTTTAGGCTTTTAATTTTTTTTATTTTTCAACTTCAATAAAATTAAACCTTAATTTTCTTTTGTTTTTCAACTTTAAAGAAAAATTAAGGTATGTAAATATGTAATTAAATTTTTAGATTTAGATTTAAATGATTCTTTTAATTTAATTGTTTTAATATTTATAAATTTAATTGTTTTAATATTTATATTGCTAATTTTCTATTAGAATCGATTCAGCCTATTCAGTTATTCTTAATAACAACTTCAACCGAAAATTGAGGTATGTAAAATTGTAAATATGTAATTAAATTTATAATGCTATTAATTCAGCCTGTTCTTGATAATCGTTTTTATATTTAATTATTTACGAATTTATATATCTTTGTTTCATATTTTAATTGTATAAATATATAATTTGTAGTTATCTGAGATTATGAAGAAAAAGAACGATTTTATTGAGATAGAATCAAATTTTAAACGACCTCGTGTTGAAATAGATTTAGCAACTGCTGAGATCCCAAATTTTAAGAAAAAAATATGAGAAAAAAAATCATTAAAAAAATCATGCCCCCTATGGATGAAATTCCTGGATCCGCCACTGTTTATAACCTCATAGCATGTAACTATGATTTTTGCTGAATATTATGCTTTGTGTTGTAAGAGCAAAAACCTCTGCTTTGTAAGAATTTTATGCTCGTGATCCTAAATCAATGAAATTGTTAGATTTTCGTTAAAAAAATAAAAATTAAAACAATAAAAAAGATTTAAAGAATGAAGTGAAACAAAAAAGAGTTTATATTTAAAAAAAAAAATGAAGGTAGAAAATGATATATATTTTTAGGGGTTTTCCCTGTAGTGTTCTCCTGGCATTCTCCTAATCTTACATAGAACATAATTTAAGAAAAAATAAAATTATAGTACCATTTTTTTGCCAACAGATTAATTTTTATGAGTTAATAGTTAGGTTCTAATACTTTAAAACTTATTTTTGGATTTAAAACTAAAACCTAAGGGTGGAAGGTTAACCATTTAGAGATGGTATCACCCAAAATGGATTTGATCATCTTAAATTTGGTGTTAATGCCTCAATTTTGATGCTAATGCCTAAAAAAATCGGTGATGGAAATCACTACAATTTTTTTTTTAAATCATTTTTTATATAAGATTGAGAGAACACAAAGAGAACATTACGAGAAGAATTTCTAGCATTTTCCATATTTTTATTAGTTAAAATGCATAGTATTATTGGAGACCGGCGAGGATGCTATATGGAACTCAATAATACTCTAATTCATCATCGATCGTCTAGATTACTACACCTATGAGAGTCAAGGAACCACGCGCCTGATTCTTATATTGCAGATCGTTCAAGACTCTCGGAGGGCCATCGCTGGCCATTTATTTGAACCACCACGGCCGGCTAAACAAAAATCTGTTGTTTAGCTCATGTCTTTTGTCTTTGTTTTGATAAGAGGAAACGGAAACATATATTGTCTTTTGTCTTTGTATTTGATAAGAGGAACGGGGAACGAGGATCACTTCTCCATTTCAAGAAACGCTATCTCTATCAGCTTGGTTTAGTTGTTGCAGAGGATGTTTCCGTGTGGTTTCCTTTCTTGTTTTATTTTCTGGTAGCGCGGTTTTTGTTTCCTTTCTTGTTCTATTTGTGGTTTTTCTTATATAGACATTTGTTATTATTTTAAATGGGTTGGAGGAACCACCAAGGTGGTAGTTGAGTTGGTAGAGCACAGGGAGAAAGTTCCCCCCTTTTATCCTAGTGGTCGCGTGTTCGATTCCGCTTTCAGTAGTAGTTGCGTGAATTAGATGTTACTATAAAGGGACTTTATTGATTTACACCATGATGGTTATGGTGACGGACTTGTGTTCTCAGGCAGCAGCTATAGCTCAAACCAAACATTTTACAGCATCCGCTTTCGGTAGTAGTTTTTTTTTTTGACATATCCACACAAGGATAGGGGAGGGATTCAACTTGACCTCCACTTCGTTCAACGATTGAACTACCACTTGGAGACCTTTCGGTAGTAGTTGCATGAATTAGATATTACTATAAAGGACTTTATTCATTTACACCATGGTGGTTATGGTGACGGACTTGTGTTCTCAGGTAACAACTATAGCTCAAACTAAATATTTCACAGCAGGTGAGAACCACAATGGTAATTAATACCAAATAGGAGAAATTATTTAGTGGTTGCTGAAAGTCCGACGCAACTGCCAAATAGCGGCGACTTTTTTTGTTGCCGCTAATAGCTACACATTAGCTTTAATTGCCACTACTACATATTTTTTTGGCCGGAAAAAATGTTGAAAATAACGTTGGGGTCGCCGCTAATGACATAGCATTAGCGGCGACTTCTTCTTGTTGCTAATAGCCACTCATTAGCGGCGACTTTGGTTGCCGCTACTATATTTATTTTTTCACCGGAAAAAATGTTGAAAATAACGTAGGGGTAGCCGCTAATAGTTTTAAATTTTTTTAAAAAAAGTCAATAGCGGCAACATGCATGTCGCCGCTAATGATATCAGGGAAAAAAATTAAAATGATCAATAACGGCGACCCTAGAGTCGCCGCTATTGATATTATAAATTAAAACAAAAAACAAAAACAAAAATGTCAATAGCGACGACCCCAGGGTCGCCGCTAATGTTAAAAAAAAAATCGTATATAAATATATATATTTATTTATATATTTTTATTTTTATTTTTATATATATTTGAAGTTTAGTGACGGTTTTTTAGTGTTAATTTAAAGCTAAAAACCGACACCTTAGGAAAGGTGTCGATTAATTAACAGTTCACAACATAGAAGATAATAGATCTTACATTAGAAATTCAATAACAAGATCGATGCTACCAGAACAAAATCATATAGGCTGATATGCAAGTTCCCAAATAATTGATTCTAAAGAAAATGCATTAAAAATATTACATACTAGCTCTTTTGCTAAATGTCCGAAGAACAATTAAATTCTCATGCTTCTTCACCCATTTTATCCTGGACTCTATTCTTTGAAAACTCAATGTATGCTTCATCCAACACCACCAAGATAGGAAGCTCAAGGATTTTCAAGAGAGCTTCATTCAAGCTAAAGTCTGCCTTCCTTGGAACTGTAGAATAACATAAAATTGCAGGAGGTTATTCACATCTGATGTGACATAGAAATGAAAAGCATAGTTTATTTTCAACTGATGTTACAGGTATTGTAGTTTTTTGTGAGTTCGTGAATGTAGATTCTCATACTACAGTTCTTTTTGTTCCTGTGAGAACCATGGATACAGGCCAATAGGTATAGTTCAACGCACTCAAAATTATTTTTTACAAGAATAGAAGCACTCCAAAGTCCAAACTGGTAAGTATCTCACTTGTCATAAGATTCATTATTGCCCGTTGTCTCAATGAGAACATAGAAGTTGTGCATTGAGGGAGGTAATGGATTCCTAACACCTTCTAGATGATTTAGAACCTATTACATAAAATCTAATGAGTATGCTTCAAAAATATGACAATGATCACACAGAAAATGACATTCACTTTCTCTTCAATAGATAAGTAATATCTTCAAGAAAATTTCTTGAGATGTTAGGAAAAAGAATAAATTGATCACTTTCCAACTAAAAAAAGATCATGTCATCTGTAAATTGCACATATTACAATAAACCTCATATAAATAAAGCTCTAACCTTGCCTACCCAAAAAGAAGAATAATTTTGTTGACTACGAAACAAGAACACAAACAACCCTACAAAATAAAAATAAAAATTGCAAACTTCATTTTATAGACACATAATATATTACCCCAAACATTCATAAAAAACTCATCTAATTTACTCATTTAATTTAATTTTAAATTAAGTGCTTTTTAAATCATAATACCAAATACCTTACGCTTTGCGATATCTTTTAAAAACACAAATTATTCTTACAAAATCGCAATCTCAAACATACCCTTAAACCTTAAAGACATTATATCATAACCATTATTCAATAGGTCAAATTCCAGGAATGCATCCAACTTTTAGGAGTACAAAGAAAGTTGTATCCTAGTTTGCAGAGCAATCACAAAAATAATTCTCCAAGAATATCATTTAAAGAAATATAATGAAAGAATGCAAAGAAAAGACAATCACACAAACAACAAAAACTAGGAAGTAGGCACTTTGATAAGCTAGTGTCATTAAATTAAAAATGAGTGAATATCATTGATTTTTTAATAAGTAAAAAAATAAGTAAACATTATGAGACCGTGAGCAGAGTGTCTTCATTTTGCAATTCACGGTGCTACCACAATCATTGTTCAATCTATACTTCACAATCCGAAAGTTGAAAAGAATGCCACAAAAAGAGTTAAAGAGGTTTATTTGTTACTTCAACAAAGTGAATCCACCTCTGCATTAGATCTACTTAGTTGGAAATTGTTAATTAAACACCAAAATTTATCACTAAAATAGAATAGCTAGGGAATATTCTTCCAAGAAGTATATCAAGTGACTGTGCCACATTTACTTTAGTGGTCCCTAAAATAATTCTCTTATAATTTAAAATAAAGTAATGTCTACCAACATACCTTATGTGCAATCCAATAATGCCTGTCTCTCATCTCAATCAAGAAATCAAATGTTGGTGATGCTTGCCTTTCTAGAATGGTTTTTTGACTATTTCTGGCTCGGGCTTCACCATCTCCCAAAGTAACAGTTTCTACTCCTCCAACCTAAGAAAGCAAAAGCATTAAATGTGGCAAATTAACCCAACATTCATGTACTGAAGTTGCAACTTAATAGACAAATCAATCTGGTTTTTAATTTTCAAACTTCAATAAAATTACCATAAATTTCAACTTAGAATTATCAAGTGGCATGTGTTTGAACATGAGTTTTGCCAGATTAGTTATTTATTAGGTAATCATGTAACTCTCTCGTAGTTGGAGAACCCAATGAGAAAACATGAAGAACAAATGAAATGAGGTAATCAAGTCACTTTTTCATAAAGTTATAATAATTTCACAACCATTACTACAAAATGTGGGAGAAAAAGCAAGCTTAAGCATGTCTTAGGAAATTTACTTTCTGCCTCACACGAATGTACCAAATAGTAATAAAGTATGTCTAGCAATTATTAAGAATAAAAATTGTTGCACATATTTGGAATTTATGCGGGCATACAGGGAACTCAAGAAAGATTAGATTCACATTGAGACTGTCTAATAGAGATCAGAACAAACCAGGTCAGAGAGTGTAGGGTTCTTTATTATATTCTCAAGCCGCTGTCCGTGAGCAGTACCAATAAGCATGACGCCTCTCTCGGCAATTGAGCGGCAAGCATGGGTTTCAGCTTCTGTGCCAATCTCATCAACCATGATCACCTCAGGCATGTGATTCTCTACTGCCTCAATCATGATTCTATGTTGCATGGATGGTTCTGGTACCTGCATTCTTCGTGCGCCTCCTATCGCTGAATGTGGAACATTCCCATCCCCAGCTATTTCATTGCTTGTGTCGACAATCACCTACTCCAGTTCGGAATACTTTAAAAATGTAATGAAATTCAGCTTAAGATTCTCAGAAATGTGTCTATGTGGTGTGTGTGTGTGAGAGAGAGAGAGAGAGAGAGTGTGATGCCAGTGTAACACAAAAAAGACTCAACGTACCACTCTTTTGTGAAATTCATCTGACAAGATGCGGGCAATCTCTCGCATAACAGTCGTCTTGCCAACCCCAGGCCTTCCGGAATAAAAAAAATGATAATAAAAGTGAATTTTGGATATACTGTTTGTGGTAGTAATGATGGCTAATTACTTTTAATATAGTTAACACTTGGGGGCGCCTATGCTTTTAATAAAACTGGTTATTACTTATAAAAAAAATATAATTAAAGCTTCTCTTTTCAATACTTTCATCAAATCACAATTCATACATTGAATGACATTTAACAGTGACAAACATGGCAGCCAGAATGTTGCTATTAAAAGATATACCTGATATCTTTTTCCAAACCCATATAATGATAAACACAATGCAGAATAATTCATTTCTTTTATTCAATTTTTATCCAAGAAAAACAAATAGATCTCATTCTAGCATGTCATTAGGACAATGGGGTGATTTCAGATCTATGGGAATCCCTTAACCCCCAATGTCCCAATCCTAAGCCTGTACCACAGGTAACTACAAAAGAGTAACCTTGTTTAGTATCACTTGGTATGCATACCTTCCAACAAACAAGATGCTCTTCCCATACTGAAGCAGATCATAAACCATGTCAACATGTCCACTGACTGCCCTGCCAACTCGGCAAGTCAAACCAACTATAATCCCGTTTCTACTCCTGATTGCAGATATCCTGTGCAAGGTACCTTCAATGCCAGCTCTATTGTCCCCTCCAAATTCTCCAACAGCATTTTGAGCGTACTCCAACTCTTTCACTGACACCTAGTTAATAACATAGTGATTAGCTTGGTAAATCTCATAAAATATTATTTTCATTCTATATAATAATTTTTTCAGAAGAAAAAAAATGGATACAATCACCAATACCCTCCAAATTTGAATTAGATGACTTGAATTTTTTTAAAAATTTAATCTCACCTCTTCTGCTTCTGCAAATCTCTTAACAGGCACTGATGTCCAATTCTTGTTAACATGTTCAAAAGTCAAGTGATACTTTTGTTCATTGAAAATGAAGGAAACCCTTAAAATAAGTCAGTTCAAGGCATCAGCAAAAAACCCACCATTTTTGGCAGCATACCCATGGCCCACCTCTTTGAGCTCCACCTTCACTGATGGGTTTTCCAATTCTCAGCACAAAATTTATTTAAGGAATTCAAGTATCAAAGTATCTCCTTAACCAGAATGATCAGTAATTATAATCCCAGAATGAACAAATAAAAAGTGGAAAAGAGGAAAAAAGAAAAAGAAAAGAGACAAACTCATCAGAGAAGAACAGCAAATCAGTACCAAACAACCACCCACGCCACCTTAGCAAACAACCAAACTCAGTCATGATCTGATTCCCTCCCTCTCGCCAAACAATTATCAAACTAGTTACCATGCTACCATAAAATAATCATTTAGTTCTGCCACATATTCTTTGGGTCAAAACCATTCCAAATCCACAAAGCCATTACCCAAATCACAATATTCAAATCTATGACCTGTACTCTTCAAGTCCCATCTATTTGGGCTGCCATCAAGAGCAAAACCTACCACACAAGCCACCAGACTGTACCTCAGTACCCAAAGGCAGCCACCCTCATCTACCACATCCACAACCACTTATACTCATACTACCATCAGTGCATCCAAGCAACCTCTCAAGCACCATGATCACCATGAACAACCCATTTCACAGCCACTGATGATGCTTGAATGGCTTTTACATTTGGGAATCTCATCAATTAGAAAAGAATTGATGCCTAGTAGCTGGACAGAGTAAATACTTACAGGGTCAAGTGGATACTTTCATGCCACTAACCCACAGAATTTTGAATGATTTAGTAACGAGTGCAGTTCTACAAGAGCTTTCACCCAAATTCAAAGGATACATGCATCGTTATTCCTAAACGATACATGCATGCCTTAGCAGCAATTCTATAACTTATGCCATGGAAGGAACCTTTATTAGTTTGAATATAAAAAAAAATATTATTAGTTTGAAAATAAAATAAACCCTTATGCTTCGAATATAAGGTTCTATACATAGAGAATGTTTATAAAAGAGAAAGAAATTCTACAACTAATTCGAGGCACATTTCAAACTTTTTCATGTGCATTTACAGCGTCAATCATTAAATAATTAAATTTAAATATAAAATTTTATTGCTCAACTTCTTTACCCATGTTGTAACACTCGTTTGAAGTTTGAATTGTCACGTAAATTTATAATAAAAAAAAATATAGTCCCCCATACCAAAGTCAGGTTTGTAGCAATAACACTTGCAATAAATTTAAATTGAGAAGAAAGTCAAAAGGAATCAAGGTGATATATATATATATATATATATATATATATATAATGATGATGATGATGGATTGTAGCAGCATTTATAAAATAATTTATATACTATCAACCAAGCAAGCCGCTGAATGATATAATTTAGGGGAAACTTCACAAGACCCCCTGAACTACCACCCGTTTTGAAATACCCCCCCTGATCTTCAAAAACTCTCAATTTAAGCCCCCCAACTTTCAATTTCTCTCAATTTCACCCCCTCCGTCCATTTCCATCGTTAACCTCAGACGGGGCCGTACACACGTGACCTGCATGTGATTTTTTACGCAGGAAATATCCGTTTTACCCTCCACATTCACAAAGACCAACAGGCAACAGTGATCACCCCACGCCCATGCACACACCTCCCTCATGTTCCCATCCACTGTTCCACCGCCACCGTCACTCCTCAACCACCAACCCTTACTGGTGACAACTAGACCCCATCGAAAACTCCACTGCCACCGGCGACAACTACCCTTACCGGTTCATGCCCGGCCTGGCCAAGCTCGGCAAGAAATGGCTGGAAACAAGACATGCATATTTGGGTTTTCCCGCCTAAGAGCATGACTGTCCTCGACACCCTCGCCAACATCGGCCTCCTCGATCTTCTTCTTGTTTCTCTCTTTCGGAAAGGTTGGGGTGATGGAGGGTGATGATGAGGTGGACGCCAAGGCCGACGATTTCATCAACAGGTTCAAGCAGTGAAGAAATTCGTGAAGAAATAATAAATTGCGGAAATAATAAAATAGCAGAAATAATAAAATAGGAACAAAGAGATTTTAACGTGGTTCGGTCTATGACCTACGTCCACAGATAAAACCCTAAGGCTACATTAAGCTTTTATTGAATGAATTGATATTACAAGACAAATACTCCGATTTATAGGAGAATGAAATAGATAAGTATGATAATCAAATCTGATTGATTTGATTACCATCAAACCTGATTACAATCAATAATAAATATATAATATCAATTTGATATATTTCCTTCTATGTAGGAAATATATTCTCTAACATTCCCCCTCAAACTCAAGGTGAGAACTTGTAAAATCTTGAGTTTGTTTACTGATCACAGCACTAAAGGAGGTAATTGATGGCACCATAATTTGAAGCATTGGCGGCTCTTGAACATCAGCAACGTTTGGCTGGAATTGACCAACTATGGGCCTTACATGAAAAGCCAATTATGGGCTAAGAAAAAAATGAGATGGGCAACTATGGCCTCTTTTAGAGAAGGAAAAGCCAACTGTGGGCTAAGAGAGAAAGAAAATGGGCAACTATGGGCACTTTTAGAGAAGAAAGAGCCAACTGTGGGCTAAGAGAAAAGGAGAACGGGCAACTATGGCCTCTTTTAGAGAAGAGCCAACAATGGGCTAGGAAAAGAAAAATGGGCAACTGTGGCCTCTTTTGAAAGGGAAAGCCAACTATGGGCCAGAAAGAAAGGAAAGCCAACTTTGACTAAGAGAAGAAGAAAAATGGGCAACTGGCCTCTTTTGAGAAGGAAAGCCAACTACGGGCTAGAAAGAAAGGAAAGCCAACTTTGGGCTAAGGGGAGAGAAAAAGTGGCATCTTGGGCCTTATTATTATTATTTTTTTTGGGCAATTGGGCCTCTTTTTCTTTTTTTAATTTTTTTTTTTGATTTTTTTGATTTTTTTTACAGATTACATAAACTGGTATAAAGAATACCTCAATCTCGTAACCAAACAAAACTCCTGCAGCAACAACTAAAACAGGGTATTCCTAAACTAGAATATCCTATTCCTAAACCAGAATGGAAATATATGCTGAATAAAAAGTAAACCAATTGCCAAACACGTGTTTTCTTCTTCAAGAGAACTCACTGTACGGCAGAAACTGCTGGTGCGGAGATGGGCGTGCAAACGCTGGAGCGGCGTGTGTCGGCGATACTGGGTTTGCTTGAGGGAGATGGCGTCGGAGCTGGGTTAGATCTGGGCATCGTAGAGGCAGTGGTGGAGCTCCGTGGAACATCAGAGAAGGCTCTGCTGCAATGACGGCGGCTGTTGACAGGTAATGGCTGGTGGAGGCTAGCGTTTGCCATAGATCGACACCGCTGAGAACGACAGAAGTCGGCGCTTGGAAGTTTGGAAGTAGATGGAACGAGGACGGCAACAAAGAAAATCCAACCCAGCTGCGAATGGTGTGACTCGACGCTGGTGAATCGCCGGTGAAGGAATCCGTCGAAACAGGAGGCTAAGAGAAAATGCTGCTGGCGCTTTCGCTGGGATGAGATTGGATGTTCTAGTTCACGGTGCTGAATCTGTCCATGAGATGGGAGGTGGATAGTGGCTGGATGGTGTTCTCCCGGTAGTGGCGAAGTCTGGAAGCGGCGGAGTGGGATGCAACCGTGCAAATCTTTCTTTTTTTTTTTTTTTTTTTTTTTGGGGAAACAAAAAAATAAATTGAAGGAAAAAGAAATTCACAGGACCATTAGATCGTACAACGGCGTTAGCCTATTGCTCTGATACCATGAAGAAATTCGTGAAGAAATAATAAATTGCGGAAATAATAAAATAGCAGAAATAATAAAATAGGAACAAAGATTTTAACGTGGTTCACATGACCTACATCCATAGAGATAAAACCCTAAGGGTACATTAAGCTCTTATTGAATGAATTGATATTACAATACAAATACTCTGATTTATAGGAGAATGAAATAGATAAGTATGATAATCAAATCTGATTGATTTGATTACCATCAAACCTGATTACAATCAATAATAAATATATAATATCAATTTGATATATTTCCTTCTATGTAGGAAATATATTCTCTAACAAGCAGCAGTTGAAGTTGCAGAGGCTGGATTGGCATGTGGCCCTGTGGGTATGTTTTTGTAATTTTTGCTATTTCGGGGGTGGTAAAAAAGTATTGTCTTTTTTAGCTCAGAAAAGGAAAACGATTGATGGGTAAAAAAACAGGTGCAACTTCTCTCTGCGTGCTTGCTCGGAAGCCATTGTTCTCTTCAGCTATGCTGTTGTTTTCTGGTTTGAGTGTGGGAATGAGAGAGATTAATGGTGTTAAAAAGAAAAAAAGGTATGGTGGCTTTGAGGAGGTGGTGATAATGGACGTGGTTGCATGGGGTGGACATGTGGTGAGTGCATGGTCTGCTGCAATGTGTTTGGGTTTGTGCAAACCAAGGAGGTGACTCAGCGATTGCATGTGCTTTGAGGATTACGATGGCCGACAATATTGTTCATGATATGGTTGAATGTTATCTTGCATAGATGTGGAATATTCATGCTTCTCTAACTTCTTTTTTATTGTCTTTCTTTTCTCCATATGTTTACATATTTGGGTAAAGGTGTTAGTCATATAGTTTCAATGTGAATGACTCCCATAATTGGTTTTTATTGGCTTTTTTACAGTAAGAGCAACAACTGGAGCTAACTGGTTTCATATTTTTCATGTAAACGATTTATAGGTGAACTGGTCGGGGTTTGACAAGTTAGAGGATGAGGGAGATGTAATTCGGCAAGTTCTCCTGCTAGCTTACCGGTCTGGTTTCCAAGTTTGGGATGTTGAGGATGCCGATAATGTTCGCGACCTAGTTTCCAGACATGATGGTCCTGTTTCATTTATGCAAATGCTGCCAAAACCAATAGCATCAAAGAGATCGCAAGGCAAGTTTGCAGACAACCATCCATTGCTGGTAGTTTGTGCTGATGGGTCCCTTCCCATAGGTTGCAATATTCAAGATGGTTCAGCCACTTCTTGCAATGGGAGCATCTCAAACGGCCATGATCCAGTGAATGAGATCAGAGTCTTATGTTCACGTGTAAAAGTTCAGATCAGTTGTTTACTGTAAGGTGCAGTGGAGTTAGTTCCATTGCTCACCTCTAGGCAACCAAACGGTGCTCTAACGACAGTCACCCGTCACCAACACCCTTTTCTTCTGCTGAATTGAAGGGAGGAATAATTAAATGTAATAAATTGCAGATACACTGCTTTGATACCACAACATTAGAGATGGAATATACCATTCTTACAAATCCAATAGTTACCGGGCCCTATCCTGGTTCTGGAGGCATGTGATATGGACCGTCCAGTCAGCCACGATGGATTGCTTATAGTAGTAGTCCAGTTGCAGTCTCAAGGACGCCACCTGTTTCCAAGCCGTGAACATTTAATGCCTTCTGACTGACTTTCCTGGTTTTCACTTCAAAAGTACATCTTTTTTTTTTGAGAAGACAAAAGAAAGAAAAGAAAGAACTTGAAAGATCCACGAAAATAATGCCTAGGGCTTGGCTTTAGAGTATAACGACGCCATATTTCCGTAGGTACTACTCTAACTTCTACCTGATGGTAACACTTCACTGCGAATCAAACAATATCTGAAAGGCAATTTGCGTTTTTAATTGTTGGTTTAATTTAATTTGGGATAGAGAGATGTTGAATGCACATGTTGTTCTCAGTTTTTACTTAATGTTAAAAGAAAAAACCACACGGTCATGGTGGCTTTTTCTCTGATGCCTTTCTTTTGCAGTTTTGGACAGAGTTTATATGCTGCTTTTGCTTCTTTGCAGGTCAAACCAAAGTGACTATATTGCACAATAGTCATTATGTTTGACTATCATATGAAGCATTAAAATCTATTTTGAGTCATGCCTTACTTCAATAATTTACTTTTCTTATTGCTTTGTTGTTGGCTGTGGCTCAAAAACTGTATGGGTCTTATGATAAGATACTGAATTAAAGCTATGAGGTTGGCTTTAATACTGGGGTTGGAAAGTAGAGACACGATGCATATGCAGCTCTGGAGCTTGGCCGGTGACTTGATTTCTCTTTATTCAGGAAGGTTTGAGAGCATATTCACACGCTTCGGTCTTCAGAACTAGCTTCAGTGTTAATAGCTTGGGCGATAGTCACAACATTGCCCATTACATTCTTTTTCACATGGATCCGGAGAGGGACGGTCATGCCTCCACTTCCTGGAATAATCTGGAGATTTGGAGATCTGCCCAGATATGGTGGGCTGCGACTCCCTGAGATAACACTGTTAGCTCACTTACTTGAGGTGTGAACTTAGTTCGAAAATCGCTCCGACGGTCGCGGGAGACAGGAGCCACAGCAAAACGCCCTTGGGGCGAATGGGTGCGTAAGCATGTTTGCTAGGATTATGCGCACAGCTTGCGCATGCGAGGTCTGGTGAAGACGAACCTGAGCTAAAGTGAAGCTTTCTCATTGAACAGTTGTGGGTTGAAGATGGTGCTTGGGATGGTGAATTTGTTGAAGCTGTAGAGTGGTCAGCGCTATCCCACTAGATCTCCCCTTCTCCTGTTTTAGGCTTTTGCTTCCGCTTGATCGCCGACGATGCTGACAGAAACACAGCTGTCACTACCATGGTGATTTCTCTTGGGCCCGCCTGTGATACTCACGCTCACTTGTCTCCTGCTTCAACCGCTGTCTGGCGGTGGTGGGTGCGACCATTCAGGCGAGGCGGGTCGACCTTTGCGAGAGCGGGGTTCTGTGACTCAGGTGGCAGTACGCGAACTGGAGATTGCGGATGAAGGTGTTCCAGCGAGATGGGTCGCGGAGCGAAACTGAGGCTCGTTGGAACTGGTTCGCTACGTAAGGAGAAGTAAGGTCAGCAACAGTGAGTTCATGCGGCCTCGGAGGACAGAACCAATCCGGCGAGGCTGCCGTTGATGGCGAGGGCAAGTCGCTAGTGAAACGAGTCTGGGTTCTGTGGGCAGCTCAGTGGACCCTTGGGCGAGATGGTATCGCATTCGGAAAAGACTTACATCAAATATGTGGTCTGACAGTCGAGGGTATAATAGATATTTCCTGCATAAAAAACCACGTGCAGGTCACGTGTGTACGGCCCCGTCTAAGGTTAACGATGGAAATGAACGGAGGGGGTGAAATTGAGAGAAATTGAAAGTTGAGGGGTTAAATTGAGAATTTTTGAAGATTAGGGGAGGTATTTCAAAAAGGGTGGTAGTTCATGGGGTCTTGTGAAGTTTCCCCTATAATTTATTTATACTCCATCCATGAAACGAGAATTCAGAGCCCTTTAAATGCACGCATGCAAAGCATTCAGTTGGATACATATAGATTCGCATCTGCACGCAGAGAAGCATTGAAAACATGATGGACGGATCCATTTCATTTTCATGTGCCAACCAAACCCCTCTCAGCCAATTCAATTCATATTCAAGTTTCCTCTGCTGCCTGCTCGATCCATTTTTCATTTTTATTTTGGTAAAATTAACCCACACAGCCACGCCACTTTCAAAAGGGGGTTTTAAAGCCGACCCATCTTTTCTTGCCATCAACACTACAATGCACCAATATTTATTTATGCTTCAGATTCCGTCCACGTACAGGACATCACTTTTCCCTCTTCAACTTCAATAGTTACAGACTCAATTTAATATCTAATTAGAATCCTTCAGAAAACCCAACTTTCTTTCTTAAACCTTGAAACCCACAGCAAACCAAATCAATCAACAAACCAAAATTACAGAACCCCACATTGCCAAAATCATATATAAACTGATAAATTTTAGATACATACACAGTACATAACATAGGCAAGCACGCATAAAAACACATAAATGCACAACCCAACACTATCCAACAAAAGCAGAAAAACCCATGTTAGGAATCACAAAATCAATGCACCAAAACGAATAACCAACCTCATATAAAGGTCAGTGACATCTAGCGAGAGCTGGGCGTGCCACTCCGGCTTCTCCACAAGCCAAACGGCCCGGTCATCTTTGCTCCGGTAAAACCCCAAGCTCCTCAACCAGGCCTCAAGACAGGGCAGGCTGTGAGAGTAAAGGGGCTTCTTCTTGTTTGGAAGCTTCTTCAGCCACTCGTCCTCTGGGCCTATACAGAAGAGCTCCTCTGCTTCCTATTCGAAGAGACCCAAAGCTCTTGTAAGGAAATCGTAAGGAAACGGCGCACTTGTAAGGAAATTGTAAGCGTGAAACAGGAAAGGAGAAGATGAAGAGAAACGAAATTGCTTGTAAAAAAAAGCTCTTTTCTTATCTCTATATTTTTATCGCGCCCTTATTTCACTGGGCGCCAATTTTTTACACTGAGCGCGCCCAAATATTTCACTAAATAGCAGGCGACTACCGTCGCCGCTGTTTAGGGCTTTTATTTTTTTTTTTTTATAGGAAAACCCAATATTAATAGTAGTCAAAAGTATAAAAAGCTCTTATAATTACAGAACATACAGTTTTGCAAGATTATAGCAAAAGCAAAAAGATTACACATCATAAAAGTCGAAAACATACCGATCTTACAATGAAAAACTAATATATGACACTAAACATCCGTTATCTCAGCTCGATATTCAGTTTATAGAACAAATCTATTAACGCAAACTCCTTTCGAGGGTACAAAAAGTCATTTTCTAGGCATAAGCAAAACACCTACACCCAAATTATTCCCCTCTCGATTGAAAGCCATAAGCATTATTGACGTCCTCAGCCCAACAGCCAGGACCATAAAATAAAAACAAAATTTTTTAAGATAATATATATTTAACATTTTAACATCAAACCCTAATGGATGGGAATATTACATCAAATTAGATGTTCGATGAGTAAATTCTTGACATATTAACTAATAATTTATGTTTAATAAATTTTTATTAAACGCAATCGAATGCTCAATTGAACATTCAATTGTGTCAAATTTGATAAATTATTTGATTATATCACAACCGATCATATTAATACACTTGGATCGATCGATTGAGATTATCACGATCAATTAGACTAATGATCAATCGAACTAATTCACTATGATCCATAGGATATTCTATTTGATGTTTGATTAATCATTTGATCATATCATGATCAATCGAACTAATTCATTAAGATTGATTGTATGTTTGATCAAACATTTGATCATATCACGATCAATTGATCTAATTCATTAGGATCGATCAACGATCAATTAGATATTCGATCAATTGAATGATCTTATCAAAATTAACTGGACTAATGCACTATGATTGATCATATGTTTTTATTATGATTGATTGAACTAATTATATATTATATTACGATCAATCATACTAATGCACTAGAATCAATCCTATAATCCTATCAAGATCAATCATATTATTGCACTAGGATTGAAATAATATTCTTATCATGATTAATTGGCTAATGCAATTATGAGTAATCAAATGTTCTTATCTTGATTGATCAAACATTTAAATAAGAATAAGAAATATAAAACTTCAATAATACTATAAAAAAAGAATTAATTCATCAAAAGGCCATTAGCGGCAACAAAAGTTGCTGCTAATGAGGGGTTAATAGCGGCAACTCTTGAGGTCGCTGCTATTAACCACTCATTCACGGCAACTTTTGGGTCGCCGCTAATGGCCTTTTGATTTTGATTTTTTTTTTTTTCAACTCAATAGCGGCAACTTATGAGTCGCCGCTAATGGCCTTCTGATTTTTTTTTTTAAAAGTTTTTTTCAACTCAATAGCGGCAACACAAAAGTTGCTGCTATTGAGTGGTCATTAGCGGCAACTATTGAGGTCGCCGCTATTAACCCCACATTAGCGGCAACTTTTGAGTCGCCGCTAATCGCCTTTTGATTTTTTTTAAAAAAAATTGTTTTCAACTCAATAGCGGCAACACAAAAGTTGCCGCTATTGAGTGGTCATCAACGGCAACTCTTGGGGTCGCCGCTATTAACCCCACATTAGTGGCGACGTTTGGATCGCCGCTAATGGCCTTTTGATTTTTTTTTTTTTTAATTTCAACTCAATAGCGGCAACACAAATGTTGCCGCTATTGAGTCATCACGCAACTCTTGGGGTCGCTGCTATTAACCCCACATTAGCGGCGACGTTTGGATCGCCGCTAATGGCCTTTTGATTTTTTTTTTTTTTTTAATTTTCAACTCAATAGTGGCAACACAAAAGTTGCCGCTATTGATGGGTCATCAGCGGCAACTCTAGAGGTCGCCACTATTAACCCCACATTAGCGGCAACGTTTGGATCGCCGCTAATGGCCTTTTGATTTTTTTTTTTTTTTAAAATTTCAACTCAATAGCGGCAACACAAAAGTTGCCGCTATTGAGGGGTCATCAGCGACAACTCTTGGGGTCGCCGCTATTAACCCCACATTAGCGGCAACTTTTTGGTCGCCGCTAATGGCCTTTTGATTTTTGTGTTAATTTTTTTCCGCTAATGACTTCTCATCAGCGGCAACAAACAAAAGGTGCCGCTGATGATATGTTATTAGCAGCGACTTACGTGTGGCCGCTATTGATGTTGTTGCTATAAACCAACATTTTTGTATTTAGCGTCAACAATTAGCGACAACATTTTTGTCGCCGCTATTTGTTTGGTCGCTAATGACCAATTTTCTTGTAGTGTTGGAATGTTTTGTCATTTTGGTCATTAGATATTATGTTATATATATAAATGTTTTGGGTAGAGGTGTTCAAGCGGTTATAACCGACGGTTATTTGCAATAATCGCAACCGCCTCCGCTTTAGGCGGTTAGCGGTTATTCAAACCGCTAACAAGCGGTTATAACCGGTTTTTTAAAAATAGGCTTTTGAGTTTTTTTATATTTTAGGCTTTCATTTTCCATATATTTTGGGCTTATTTGCTATATTTTTTGAGCTTATTTTGCCCTATTGGCCGAAAAATATGCTATTTTTTGGACTTATTTCACATATATAGTAATAATGCCCAAATCCATTAAAATGACCCAACATAGCATGTTTTACCATTTGATCACAGAAATCACATTCTTTCATTCACATATTATTATTTAGAGAAATTTTGAAAGCATTTCTACCCTTAATTGAATCTATGAACAAAATCTATTGGTTAACATATCATCATTTCTAATAATTTTTGTTGGCTTTGATTCTGATTCTTTAAATACTCATACAAAGGCATTAAAGTTGCAACAATTGGCTTTTTTTCCCCCAATATGGCTTGAAAACTCACGTCATTACTTTATGTTTCTTTTCTAAAACTTCAATTCTAGCTAAAAGCTTGGGGTATTCCAGAGATAAGGCTCCCTATACAGTAGCATCCGAAGAAGGGTTAAAGAAATCACAGTATTCATTTGCATAAACTGCTTTCAATAAGTGTCCATCTGAAAAAATCATTTTGTTTTTGATGAATTACATACCCAAGCCAGGGGATTCAATTGAGTTGTTTAAAGCAAATATGTCAAACCTAGATTCAATAAGCAGAAAATTAGTTACCCAAAAAAAATTAGCAGAGAAATAACATGGGGAACATATAAATCTTTTCGGGATTTTTGGATTTTTTTTTTTATATTTAATTAATATATATTTTTATATAATTATTATAACCATTATTGCTTTAATACCCTAAAACCGCAACCGCCTTAGGCAGTTAGTGTTAACAGTTAGCGGGTATTAAAAAGTAGTTATAAACGGTTAGCGGTTAACGGAGCGGTTATAACCGCCCCGCTTGAACACCCCTAGTCAAATCCACTCCCAAGGTGCTAACTCTAATTATTATTATTATTATTATTTTCTTTTCCACCTTGTAAAGTGCCCAAACAGCCCCACATCCCATACCAGCCATATAAGAGTGGCTCCAACCATCCCCAAATGGCAAAATTGTAACCATTTCATTAAATGGTTCAGTATTGACCTCAACCATGACACAACCCACTTACATAGGTGGGTGGCCCGACTTGATCCACGTAACATATTTAATAAACATATCATTTTGGATTTACTCAACCCAAATTGTATTACCTGTTTAACTAACAAATTTCAATTACTAAGCATAAAAGTATCATTTTATATAAAGGTATTAGCACAATAATTCACAATTATTGAACATAGAAAATAAATTATACTATCAAGTATTATCTTTATAACCAAGAGAAACCGTTAATCTCAAAATAGGCAAAATTGTCCCAATTTTAATGTTGGGACAATCTTTAAGGTTTTAATTTTTTTAATAGTAATTATAAAATATTTTAATTTATATGGATTATGCGAGTAAATAGCGATTTTAAAATGTACAATTTGAGAACATGATTTTAAAAAAAGTAGGCAAGCATTTGAAAAAAAATTACGATTTGGCCTTTAAAATCGTAGTTTAACCTTTAAAATTATATGTTTTAAAAAAACACATTCTTATCTGCAACTTGAAAAAATACAGAATCGCAATTTTTTAACACGCAATCATAAATAATTAATTTTCGATTTAGTTTAAAGTCACACTTTTGTCTATAAAATCAACGCGCTAAACGCACCCTAAGTGCGCTTATCTGAAATTAACTCATTTA
The DNA here is from genome assembly GCA_013348765.1 of Carpinus viminea. Lineage (NCBI taxonomy): Eukaryota > Viridiplantae > Streptophyta > Magnoliopsida > Fagales > Betulaceae > Carpinus > Carpinus viminea. The sequence continues at coordinate 9,388,228 of CP054670.1, read as the reverse complement.
TTAATCATGTTTAATTGGATTAACGGATTTAATTTCACTTCTATTTTAATAAATTTTTACCATTAATTTTTTGTCAAATTTGCACGTTATATATAGGTATGAGTATTGGTTCAGTTTAGTTGGGTAGAACCATTTTCAGTTGGTTAATCAAAATTGTCAATTAAACCGGTTAATTCCTTTATTTCATTTTGATAACAAATTATTTCAAAATTTTCGGTTAATTTTGGTAATCGTTAATTGATTAATCATGAACTTTTTTAATTAGGTTAATGCTATTTTTAAATGAGCCAAAAATTAGTTATTTTGGGGCCCAAATTTTTATTTTTATTTTAATTTTTTTTGGCTAAAATAACTTATTGAACATAAAATGCAAACAATAAGAATATAAGATGCAAAAAACTTAACCAAATTCTTTCAACAAAACATCACTCCGCAGAGTCCATCTGTCAAAGCCCTAATCTTTGTCAAATTTGGCAGCTTGGTTTGATGTCCCTCCTACGGCGAGTAAAAGACAAAAATGATCATAATTTTTTTAGGATAAAATTCACTTTACTTCCTTGAAATTTGAGATGTTTTTTAATTTGAACCTTAATGTTTAAAAATTTGTAATAAAATTATAATTAACACCATCCATTACTAATTGTCATCTAATTAGACAAAATGACATCACGTGGGTCTCACGTGGGATTTTTATGATGCGTCTTCCAATTTTGCCCTCAACCTAACTAGTGAAATGACGTAATTGCCCCTAATTAAAACCCAACGCTTTTTTGTTTTTTTTTTTCTTGTCAACCCCATTTGAACCCCTTTTGAGTGTCGTGTGGGTGTTGGAGTGAAAAAGAAAAGGAGCAGATACCTCTCACTTGCTCCTATGCTAGCAATTTCATTGTACTTAGATGACAATTAGTAACGGAGAGCGTTAATTGCAAATTTTTGAAACATTAAGGGGTACATTGCAAATTTTTAAACATTGAGGTTCAAATTGAAAAACACTTCAAACTTCAAGGGGTAAAGTGAATTTTTCCATTTTTTTAATAAGACAAAAATAAATCTTAATGGCTTAATAAGACATCTTAATGGCTTTTTTCGAATTTTAGGGTATTGTGATCACCTAGGTGGATAAATTGAAAGAAGCATATGCGGAGGAAAAAGGTTTGCAACTTGCGATAGGCAATACTTTTCCTTAATGTCTTTTTCGAATTTTAGGGTATTGTGATCACTGAGGTGGATAAATTGAAAGAAGCGTATGCGGAGGAAAAAGGTCAGCAACTTGCGATAGGCAATACTTTTCCTTAATGTCTTTTTCAAATTTTGTGGCATTGTGATCACCAAGGTGGATAAATTGAAAGAAGCGTATGTGGAGGAAAAAGGTCAGCAACTTACGATAGGCAATACTTTTCCTTAATGTCCTTTTCAAATTTTAGGATATTGTGATCACCAAGGTGGATAAATTGAAAGAAGCGTATGTGGAGGAAAAGGTCAACAACTTGCAATAGGCAATACTTTTCCTTAATGTCTTTTTCGAATTTTATGATACTGTGATCACCGAGATGGATAAATTGAAAGAAGCGTATATGAAGGAAAAAAGTCAACAACTTGCAATAGGCAATTCTTTTCCTTGATGTCTTTTTCGAATTTTAGGGTACTGTGATCACCGAGGTGGATAAATTTAAAGAAGCGTATACGGAGAAAAAAGGTCAGCAACTTGCGATAGGCAATACTTTTCCTTAAAGGCTTTTTCGAATTTTAGGGTACTGTGATCAAAATGGAAGAGAGTCAAAAGAGTAGTTACTATACAGTCTACGTTAGGGATATTCAAGCGGTTATAACCGGCGGTTATTGCAAATAACCGCAACTGCCTCCGCTTTAGGCGGTTATTGGATTTTTAATAAACGCAACCGCTTCCGCTTAGGCGGTTAGCAGTTATTCAAACCGCTAACAAGCGGTTATAACCGGTTTTTTAAAAATAGGTTTTTGGGTTTTCTTATATTTTGGGCCTTCATTTTCCATATATTTTGGGCTTATTTTGCCCTATTGGTTGATAAATATGCTATTTTTTGGGCTTATTTCACATATATAGTCATAATGTCCAAATTCATTAAATGACCAAAAATAGCATGTTTTACCCTTTGTTCATAGAAATCACATTCTTTCATTCGCATATTATTATTTAGAGAAATTTTGAAAGCATTTCTACCCTTAATTGAATCTATGAACAAAATATATTGTTTAACATATCATCATTTCTAATAATTTTTGTTGGCTTTGATTTTGATTCTTTAAATACTCATACAAAGGCATTAAAGTTGCAACAATTGGCTTTTTTTTTTCCCCAATATGGCTTGAAAACTCAGGTCATTACCTTATGTTTCTTTTCTAAAACTTCAATTTAGCTAAAAGCTTAGGGTATTCCAGAGATCAGGCTCCCTATACAGCAGCATCCGAAGAAGGGTTAAAGAAATTACAATATTCATTTGCATAAACTGCTTTCGATAAGTAGTGTACATACGAAAATCATTTTGTTCTTTGATGAATTACATAGCCAAGCTAGGAGATTCAATTGAGTTGTCTAAAGCAAATATGTCAAACCCAGATTCAATAAGCATAAAATTAGTTACCAAAAAAGAATTAGCAGAGAAATAACATGGGAAGCATATAAATCTTTTCGGGATTTTTAAATTTTTTTTAATATTTAATTAATATATATTTATATAATTATATATAAATAAAGGCGGTTAGCGGTTATAACCTCTTTTTCATACCTCTAAAATCGCTAACCGCAACCGCCCTAGACGGTTATCAGTTTTTAATAACCGCTTTACAAAGTGGTTAACGGTTAGCGATTATTAAAAATAATTAGCGATTAGCGGAGCGGTTATAGAACACCCCTAGTTTTGGGGATACCAATGGCTTTAATCTTAACTTGGGTAATTATGAAAAGCCGAAAAAGAAAAAGGGATATCAATCATGGATGGGGCTGCTGGCAATGGCATAATGGGCATGGACCATTGGACCTCGAGCTGTGAAGCCACTTTCTTTTTTTGTTGAAAAAGAAGAAAGGATGAGAAGATTAATAATGAGAAGCTGGCAAACCATTTGAGTATTCATGAAAGCAATCTTCACCTGTACTGCCGCCACCAGGCCCCCCCTCCTTCTCAATTCTCATCCATGGAAGAAATTAAGGAGTGTAATTAATTTCAGGATTTAGTCAATAAAATGAAGCTCATAATTTTATGATGAAAAACGGTTCCACACAAGTTGAAATTAGGGTCGGCAATTTAATTCGCGACTTACAAACTAAACATAAACACAATACATAGTTTTAAAGTTGGAGTTTAGGTTAACCACTACTTGTTTATGACATGTTTAAACATGTAATATGGGGTCAACCAGGTTCGCAAATTGACCTATATATGTACTTTTTATATTTAAGTAAATAGCCAATGAGAATGTTTTAAAAAACAAAAACAATAAATTCTGAAGTTCAAGTCATTGGGGTGTATCGTGTTGTGTCAATCCAACACAACTTATTAATTAAATGGGTCACGCTGGTCGGGTTGGGTTGGGTCATGTCATATGTTAAATTAGCATATCGTGTTTGAGTTGACATGCTTGATTTGTTTATTAAGCAAGTCGGGTTCGTGCTGTCCTAAACGAGTTGGCGGGTCAACCCGAACCCGACACGCCAACTAGTTTGTCACCCCTAGTTGAACTGGGGATTTGTTTGGCAAAAGACAACAGGCATTAATGGTCCAATACTATTCATTAAAAAATTAAACTTCTCAATATTCTTACTTTTTATTACTATTCAAATAAAAAAATAACTAAAAAAAAAAAATTCACATTTTCATACTAAACATTTTTACTTTCTTTTTTCACGTTAATTAATTTTTATTACATTAAAAAGGCACATAGCTTTTACCAAACAAGCCCAAAATCTAGATAAAGATATGCATGTATCTATTTATATGAAAGACATAAATTTTCTGCACATCAGTTTTAAAAATATTATCTGACCGTATCTTAAATAATGAAACATGTTGATAAACATTTGAATGATTGAATATGATTATATGAATAATGAGAGTTATGAAGGAATAGTAGTTTGGGTCCCGCACGATTGATTTTCCACTATTCATTTATATTCATTATTGTCTTCGATGACAATAAATTGATTTCCCTACCTTACCATGAGTGGTTCATGTGCCCAACATACGCCTACCTGGTTGAAGGATCAAATGAAAGTAATACTTATGGTGGTTCTCAAGAGATAGTTCAATCAATTGAAATTATGATTAATAAAGTGGAGGTCAATAGTTCGAATCTCCCTTTCTCTCTTGTGCAGACATGTCTAAAAAAAATAGCCTTTATGATGGTTCTCAAAATATAATTCAATCAACTAGAAACACGATTAATAAAGTAGAGGTCATTAATTTGAATTTTCATCTCCCTCTTGTGTTGACATATCCAAAAATAATAATAATAACTCCTATGGTTCACCCAATCACCTTCACTTCCTTCTTTCCTTTCTTTCTCTCTTCGTTAATTGTGCTCTTTTTTGTCCCCAAGAGGTAGTTCAATCGGCTATTATCATGCCTAATGAAGCGGAGATCATTAGTTTGAATCCCCCTCCTACTCTTATGTGGACATGTAAAAAAAAAAAAATTGTGCTCTTCCTTCAAATATTTATTGAGACAAACGCCAAAATAAAAAATAAAAATGATGTTATATTTTTGTCAATAAAATAAAAATACTCTTATAAATTTAGGAATTTTTTTTTTCTTTAGCAAAAACGTTTTTTTTTTAAGCAAATGGAGAATATAATAAAAATAGATTTAAATGTGTATAAAAAAAAGGCTAATAACTTTTTTAGTAAATTGACTTTTCACTTTTTTATTTTTTCTCACCTAAGTTTTAGTTTGTATCACTTACGATAACTGACTTGTAGGTAAATATCAGTTTAGTACCTCCATCATTATGCCATCAATCAAACTAACGGACTAACATATATTCTAACAAAAACATGCCACGTGTCTTAACAAACAAAAAAAATCATAAAACTAATTTAAAAAAAAAAAACTTTTTAAAAAAAGAGACAAGTAACCCCATAGGCCTTGGGGTGTTCCTGCCACCCCTAAGGACCAAATAAAAAAAGAAAATGCCCAAGGATGGCCACCCCTTATGGCCAAGCTAGGTGGCCTGGCGCCTCATTATTTTTTTTAATCCTAAATACTATTTTATTGTTTTTTTTTTAATTAATGGGACAAGTGTCTCATTTGTGGCCCTAGGATTTCTAAGAAAAAATCATAGCTATGAACTGGATACTCTCCAATTCATTATCGACTAGAGAGGATCCGAATCCTTAAACAACATGCCATCCCCAAATATTGTTTATGTTTGGTGAGAAAAAAAAATAGTGTTATTAGAACAATTTTTGGTACAATGTGAACGTGAAACAAAGAAAGTAAACACAAAAAGAAAATACCATGTGTTGAGCATGATCTCCCTCTGATGCTCAAGTAAGGTCTCTGAAAAAATGTGTCTAAGTGCTAGAATAATTTAGCGTGTCGTCAATACTTGCAGTGGCGGAGCCACATTGGTGTTTGGGGGTGCCACGGCTCCCCCAAACATTTAAAAAATATATATATTTTTCTACCAAGTTCCACACAGCACCCAAAAAAAAAATTCTTCTTCTTCTCCTCTCAGGATCTTCTCTATTTCATCTTTATTTTCCACGTAATTTCTGTAAGAGATATACAACATAGCCAATGGCTATGTCTAAATTTGAGATAGAAATTGTTGGAAGATTGAATTTGGGAAAGTGGAATGACAACGGAAGCCTTGAGAAGCTTATATTTCCATGACCACGTATCAAGTGATAGCTATCCAAACAAGCTAATGAAAATAGTTGACAGCCACTAAAGGGAGACCATGTACTTTTAGGCTTTGCATTCAAAGTTGTGTGTTTTTAGTTGGAAAATTTTGTAGTTTTTTAAATGGGTTGAATTGAAAAAGGGCTTTTAAGTCCAAAATAAAAAATAAAAAAATGTCACCATCTGTTTTTAGCCTTTGCACGACTTTAACCCTTTTTTTTTTTTTGTACCTATGTGTTATCCTACTAGTATATCAATATTGATACATATTTATTAAGTTTTTTCGATATAATTTTTCTTACACACATTGTGTAATAAAACATTTCATTACTATTTAAAATTGTCTTTATCATATATAATATATAAAGAAGAAGAAGAAGAAAAAAAACAACGGCACCTTCAAGGATTAATTCCTGGCTCTGCCACTGGATACTTGGGGTATGGCCTATAAATAGGCTTACAGGTTATACCTGATTAGAACTCCTCCTTTGATATTATCAATGCTCTGCAACGATCTTATCCTAGTCTTATAGTTTAGTCTTGTCTCTCTTTGGTATTATCCGTATAGTTTGATTTAAATTGAAAACAATAGTTGTATATGAGCTCTAACACTATCCTTGCAATATTGGATAATTGTGACGAGAGTTCCTAACTCAATAGAAGTCATTTACCAAATGTTGAGAGTTTGAATAACCGACAATGTTTGTTAGTAATGATAAGTGGTTCCCAAGAGCGAAGAGTTTGATACCCAGGAAAGTCTGTTCTTGAGTTTTAATCCTCGGTCACTACCGGGATTCTACAATATTAATTGCTGATTCTTCTGGGCATATTTGTGTCAACTATGAAGCCTGTTGATCGGAGCTTGCATCATTGCCTAACAAAAATTATTCTTGCAGTAGTATTACGGCTGGAGTTGCGCTTATAAATTGCATCCCGACAAGCACATTTATAAACGTGTCGTAAATCTCTGCACCTTCTAGTTCTACTACAAGTTGGCTGGAGACTGAGTTGCTGACAACGACAGGCTGAGTATTGTTGGTTTCTCTGACAGTGACATGTTTGGTTTCTTTTTTCTTTTTTCATTTTTGAAGGGGCCCCCCGGCCACTCTCTTCTTCTTCTCTTGCTTTGCTGATGGAATCTTCGCATGCTGTTGCGTGTACGCATACCTTTTTGCTTTTTCTCACTGCCACTCCTTCTCCCACAAGTCCTCAAATATCTCCCAGGGCTCCTCAATCGATCACTCGTAGGAGACCAAAAATAAAAAAAATAAAAGTCAACTTCTACGGCTTATTTTCTTGGCAACCAAACAAAGCCTAAGTACACTTGGGTGGGTGCTCAGCAGAATTCACAGTTTTTGTATAGAAACCGAGAGAGAGAGAGAGAGAGAGAGAGAGAGTCTGGGAGTGTGTTTGTATAAATATAATAGGCCGGGTGGTAGAATCAGAATCGGATGGCTGAGTTTGCAGGGAAATGGTGGTGGGGTTTGAGATCGGTGTGGATGGTGTTGTTGAATTTTCTGTTGGCTTTCGTGTTTGTTTCGGCGGAAAGAGATCTGAGAATCGGACCTTCAACATTCAATGGGACTGAATCCAGTTATTTTCTCAGAGCTGTAAATTTCTTATGGCAACCCCACGAATCGAGTTATCAACACGTCTGGCCGGTAATGTTCCAATTTTCACTTTTTCCACTTCCTTCAACCATGCCTTTTTCAATTAATAATTTATTATTTTATTCTCAAAAAATGTTTAAAAAGTACATTTTTATCTTAAATTATTATTGTTATTTTTTTTTTAAGAAAATCTTTTATTTTCATTCGTCGAAAAAATATTAAAAATATAAAGTTACGAGGTTACAACGTTGTAGAGACTAAACATAAAAATTTTATAATCAAATTTTATCTGTAACTTCAATTTTCGCTAACTCATATCTCAATAATTATAAAACAGATATGCTCAAGGCAAACTCAATTTAATATATAAGTAATTTTTATTTGCAATTTTTATTTTTCCAGCCATAAGAGCAAAACCCTCATATCGAAACTAATTATCATCGACCCAAAGGGTAAGACAAAAACCTTTACCACAAAAATCGCTCGTGAAAGCATATCTAAAAAAATAAGCCTTGTTAAAAAAAACACACACACACAATAATAATAAAGCAAACAACTACAACAACCAAGGTAGGGAGGTGAAGTGCACTAGCCAGTGTGTTGCTGAGCGAAATCAGTTGAGGAAACTATATCTAAATTTCAACCAATTTTGGGGAGCGAAGAGCGGCGCAGCATGGTTGAGGGCGGATGGAGACAACGCAGCATAAGCAAATGGATGGTCAAAGCAACCTGTTGGAAAAACCAAAAAACTAAAAAAGAAAAGAAAAAACAAAAAGGGGACGCAGGAGGAAAGAAGAGAGTAGGGGGGGCGGGAAGAAAGCCAATGGCTGTTTATCTTAAATTATTAGCATAAGAAGATAAGACACTTTTAAAAGAAAAAAAATAAAAACGTTAATTAAAACTGTCATATATATTATTGTGAGACAGTTGAAAAATAAAAATGCAATTTGTAACTTGTTAGTTTAGATTAGATGTGTAATGAATTTTTTTAAAGATGAGTGACTGAATTTTGGTCTACGTACAGGAGATGAAATTTGGGTGGCAAATTGTGGTGGGAACTGTAATTGGATTCTGTGGAGCAGCATGTTGGAGTATTGGTGGCGTCGGTGGCGGTGGCATTTTTGTTCCTATGCTTACCCTAATTATTGGCTTTGATCCCAAGTCCGCTGCGGCTATGTCTAAATGTAAGACAACTTCATATATATCTGTATTATTGTCTTTTTTTCTCAAAACTATATTCTTAAATCAGTTCGGGAAGTGAGAGGAATCATAATTTATTAATAAAGAAAGAAAAGAATATATATAAAAGGGAGAATTAGGATTCTCTTAATTTTAAATGAATTAGATAATATCTAATTAGTTATAATGAAAATGTATTTTTATCTACTCAAAAGTAAATATTATTTCGTTCATTTGAAATGAAGAAAATCTTCGATATGGCACACCAAAATAAATTTAGGAATGAAATTGCTATTCCCCATAAATGAAATAAAGGGAGAAAGTTTATTGCCTTTTTTAAAACTACTAATTAATCCAATAATGTCTTTTTGAACTTTTAATTAGAATAATATTTTTTTAAAACTACAAAAGAATTGTCAAAAATAAAAGTAAAACATTTTTTAAAATTTGTACAAAAAAAAAAAAAAGGGAAAAAAAGGAAAAATAATGTTATTTAGTAGATGGCTATTCGATTGCAATATAACTTGATGTGTCAATGAAATTTACCATTGTCACATCATTTTAGTTATATAACAGTCGTATAAATAACATTATTCTTCTCCTAAAATGGTGAAATAAGTATTCCACCAAGAATTGATTAATATGTAATGCCCCAAAAATTATAATTTCTTATAAAATAATATTGGGTGTTTTACTACTTTGTTCTTCTGACTTTTAAAAACATTATTATACCATTTTGGCATAATTCTTCTTTTCTTTGTAAATAATATTTACATGCGGAATAATGAGTTCACGACTCAGTAAACAAATAAGCTAGTGCATGTGTGCGACTGCATGAACATTTTATATATCTTATGATCGTACATACATACATAAAACAAATTTGATGAATCCATTACATCATTGCTCTAAAAATACTTTTATCGTGTTAGTGTATATGTGGGGCTTGTCCCACATTGGTAAGATTGGAAGCTAAGGCTCCTCTCTCCCTCCTATATAAGGAGGCTCGTGTATCCATTCCAAGTAAGCTACTCAATACAATGTAGTCTATTATATGTTTTCGCTCTCTCTCTTCTCTCTCTCCTTCCGCTCTCTATAATATATTCTACAATATATTCATCATGGTATCAGAGCCACTTTTATGTGACCTTGAATAAACGCCTTTCTAGCGTTTTTCTTTTTTTTTGTCAAATTTTAGTTTTGTTGCCCTATATCAAGCGCTGCCAAAATTCCTGCTGCTAATAGCCTCAGTAATTGCGCCAATCAACAGATCCGGGCCAGACGAGTCTAGATCCATCTAGCACAGCCTTATCGGAACCTCCACGCTCCTCCACGCGCGGCTCCAAGTTGTTGCCATTTAGCCTATGCGCCACTGCAGCACCGTCACGCGCCGCCACGTCGGCCCGATCAGGAAGGTTGCCGGTCCACCTTATAGATCCAGTGGCAACGGTCATATCCCCGCCAAGAACGCCCTCATCGGATACTTCACGTGCCTCCACGCGGAAGCTTCGTGGGATCCACGCGCCTCCGACGCCGCTAGCTCTTTCGCGCGTGTATTACACGCGCCTGGGTTTGCTTCCTCGACATCAGCGAGCCACGTCAGCCCTACGCAAGTTGTTCAGAATGCCACGTCAGCCTTAAGTCAGTACGTCTACCACATCATCACATTGACTATTGATTTTGACTTTTCAAGAGTTGACCGTTGACTTTGATTGGGACTCCAAAAGTTGACCAGGTGTTTCCAACTTAATTTTTCATCTTGATTTCAAATTTTTGGTCTATTTTTTGCTTTTGGCATCTCTATATGGCAGAAAACAAGATTCTTCTCCAAATTTAGGCATTTTTTGCAGTTCATGTCGATTCATGCATTGGTCATTTCGGTTCCATGCCTTTTTTTTCTTTGGTGCGCTTCAATTGGTTCATTTTTCTTATGGTAGGCACTTTGTGTCGATGATGATTTTTTTGGGCCAAAGAAGCCCTTTCATCCGCCCACTTATGCCTTTGTCAAATGCCGCCATCATCGGTCACCGCACCTCTCCTAGGCCATTGATCCATTATTAGTGAGAATTTTTTGGGTCGACTTTAGCTCACCGACAAGGCGAGACGGTCCAAGGGTTTTAGGCATGTTTAGCCTTTTTTTTAACCCCTTTTTTCTCCATGCTTAGCCTCTTCAACCGCCGAATGTCAATCTACTAGTTAGAATTTTTGGGTCGATTTAGCTTATCCCACCAAAGTAGACGGGTCCATGGGTTTCAGTGCATGATTAGCCTCTTCAACCGCCGAAATCAATCTACTAGTTAGAATTTTTGGGTCGACTTTTAGCTCAGCCCACTAGGCTAGACGGTCCATGGGTTTCAGTGCAAGTTTCTTCATTACTAGTATATGGTTTTCAAGTCAAAATTACAACCAAGTGAACCAAGCTCTTCTTTTATGGCGTTATTTTACAACTCTTTTGGCACAAGCAATTTTTTGGCGAATTCATTTATCATTTTTTTTACCCAAACTCAAGTTTACACATTGAGTTTGAGGGATGTTAAGAATATTATTTTATGTTAGGTTATTTTTTCCCTTTCTTTTATGTTTTTTTTTTATTCATGCTTTTGTTTTATTCATGTTTTGTTTTTCCAACCTCAATGTTTAGACACATTGAGTTTGAGGGGATGTTAGTGTATATGTGGGCTTGTCCCACATTGGTAAGATTGGAAGCTAAGGCTCTCTCTCCTCCTATATAAGGAGGTTTGTATCCATTCCAAGTAAGCTACTCAATACAATGTAGTCTATTATATGTTTCCGCTCTCTCTCTTCTCTCTCTCCTTCCGCTCTCTATAATATACTCTACAATATATTCAACATATCGTAAACGAATAGAGTTTTAATGAAAAATAAAATAAAATCGCTTTTGCTGTAAACATTCATTTCATTAATACTTTAACATTTCTACTAAAAACATTTTACTATGGTTGTTAAAGGTAGGCTGGGTCGGATGGTGCAGCCGGCAATGGCCTAGGTCGGGCAGTGGCCAACAGTGAACTCTGATTTGGTGGTTGTAATCACCAAATTAGGTGGTCCGACCACCCTTATTCAATGGTTGGAGGTTGCACTGATAAGGAAGAGGAAGAATATTTTAGGAAATCTGATTCCATTCTGATTAAAAAATTTGGTCATTCTTGTGTTTTCATCAAACAAAAAGAATATCAATGGCCATTCTATTCAAACTATTTGTATCCCTCGCAATACTAATTCATATTCCCAGATAATCATCATTCCAGTGTACCAAATGTGGTGGCATTTCTTAGTATACATGGAGTTGGCTGCCTTTCGAGTGTGGAAGACATTATTTAGCCTTGTAAAATGCCTTGTCGATAAATTGAACCACAGAAGGAATCCATTAATTATTACATTAAACAATGGTGTTTGTGTCAGGTATGATCATGGGAGCAGCAGTCTCAACTGTTTACTACAACCTCAAGCTAAGGCATCCAACACTTGATATGCCCATCATTGACTACGATTTGGTACTTCTCATCCAACCAATGCTCATGTTGGGCATTAGTATTGGAGTGTCTTTCAATGTTGTATTTGCTGATTGGATGGTCACAGTTTTGCTTATCATTCTCTTCATAGGTATTTTTTATTTTGGTATTGATTAGTTGAACTATAGTTTCCCTTGCAAGGCACTTTGCTCTGACAATACCCCGATTGATTTTGGTGGCTTGCAGGCACATCAACAAAGGCATTTTTTAAGGGTGTTGAAACATGGAAAAGGGAAACAATTATGAAAAAGGTAATCTTTCTTACATACACAGTAACACATATATGCTTGAATTTGGCCATGTGTTTTAGTATTGATTAAATTATTAAATTTACCTCTTCTTATCAATTTAAGCTTTTAAAACAAGTGGTCATCTAACACCATGTTCTCTGCATTGAAAACAGAATCTCTTTTGTATGTTTTAAATACATTTTCTTTATTCACATTTGAAAAAGAAATTTTGTTACTTGTATAAGATAATTTAAGGATTGTAACAAATCATGTCTTCTCTAGAATATCATGTATTCATGTTTAATGACAACTTCAAATTCTTAAAGAAGTCATGTTTTCTGTTATTAGTACTAAAATAAATGGCTTACCATTGGATCGAATTTTCAAATTTTAGGAGGCTGCTAAGCGACTGGAGTCAAATGGTGAGTTGATCCACTGTTCCTCTCTCTCTCTCTCTCTCTCTCTCTCTATATATATATATATATATAATCATAGTGCTAGCTAGGATTGCTTGGAGTTGATTTGTGAAATCAGCTCTTAGGTTTGTGGTGTGTATCAGGTTCTGGTGGTGCAGAAGTGGAATACAAGCCTCTTCCTGGTGGCCAATGCAATGGCATTCAAAAGGACACCAAAGAAAAAGAGGTAATTGAGAATACCCTAATCTGTTATGAATAGCACAGAATTCTGGAGGCTAAAATCAATATAAACATTGCAGGTTACTATTCTTGAGAATGTTTACTGGAAGGAACTTGGACTTCTCGTTTTTGTTTGGGTTGCATTCCTTGCCATTCAGATAGCCAAGGTTTTGTCTCTTCTACTGTTCTATCCTATCAAAAATTTCATATCCTTGATTATGCACCATCAATGGGTGGTTTATGGTTGTTAAATAGTCATCTCCCATTGACAACAGAGTCATACAGCTACTTGTTCAACGGCATACTGGATATGGAACTTGCTGCAGGTATTTATTTCTAATATTGTCATTAAAGGCCTCCTATGTTCTTTACTCTCTGTATGTGTTTGAGTTTTTGCTGAGCACAAGTAGCTCACACCATCTACAGGTCCCTATTTCTTTTGGGGTATCTTTGTATGAAGCAGTTGGCCTTTACAAGGGACCACAGTAATTGCCTCGGCCGGAGATGAAGGGAAAATTTTTCGAGTCCATCAGCTGGTTATCTATTGCATCTTGGATATGCTGGCAGGGGTAGTTGGTGGGCTGCTTGGAATTGGTGGAGGCTTTGTTATGGGTCCTCTATTTTTGGAGCTGGGAGTCCCCCCTCAGGTGAGTTCGTGGGTTTCATTGAAATACACATAATCATTCTGGAAACTAATAGTTAAGCTAATAGAAATTTACCCATCTCATTCTTACTTTGCAAAACAGAAAAAGATGCACAAGAATCTGGTTGTTTACAATTATACCATCTATAACTTTTGTGCAGGTTTCAAGTGCCTCTGCCACCTTTGGAATGACCTTCTCTTCATCTATGTCTGTTGTGGAATACTACCTTCTGAAACGTTTTCCTATCCCTTATGGTAATTAAGATTCTCTACAGTTGTGCTTTTCTCATTCTTTTGATCAACTAACATCTTCACAAGGCAAAGGGGCTTTGATTCATCTAAATTTCTGTGTCTTGATCATCTGCAACTTTTGTGGCAGCTCTCTACTTCATTGTCGTGGCTATCATTGCAGCCTTAGTTGGGCAGCATATTGTGAGAAAGTTGATCATTTTGTTTGGAAGGGCGTCTATAATCATCTTTATTCTTGCCTTCACTATATTTATTAGTGCAATTTCACTAGGTGAGGCATCATTGTTCCCTTTCACTTGGTCCATAAACTTCAAAATATGTGAACTGGAATCCTGAAAATATTTTTTTGTGTGATTGTTAGGTGGGATTGGCATATCAAACATGATTATGGAGATTCAAAGGCACGAGTACATGGGATTTGAGAACCTCTGCAAGTATGATGCATAAGCCTGTTTCTTTTCTTGTTCCTATTCCCTTTTCATTAATCAGAAAGGGGAAAGACGACCCTTTGAGTTCTATGTTATTATGTCTGTAACTTGTGTTGTGTATGCACTTATAAAGTTAGCGTCCCGAATTGAGAAACTATAAAGAAAAAGAGTGGTAAATATACCTAAATAAACTCAAGCTCATTAACTTAGGTTTTTGGGCTAGCAGTGGTGTTCTAATATAGTAATATGTATATTATTAATTTACTCCACGCTCTACCAAAGATCCTTGCATGTACTTTACCTCAATGTTTATTGACTTGTACGTAGTTGTGGACACTATACCGACCGGAAAACTATTCCAACTAGTCTAAACTTTGGTGATTATCTATTGTGGGTTATTTAGTGGCTATTTTGCATGTGTTTAAGTGGAATCTTCCGCTGCATACGTTCTCTTTGTATATAGAGAGTAAAATGTTCACCTGTATTTCCATTTGCTCTGAATGGGAATGGGGTGACGTGTCTTGAAATTAATTACTGGCCAATTAATTTTGCCACTGGGTGTTACACGGAACTACTGTCAACCACTTGCTAGTGATGCTCACAACTACGACAGCACTACATACAACAATGCACACCCACTTTCAAACACGATCAACTTCGGTTAAGGATTTTTTTTTCCTTGTTTGATGTGTTTAACGAAAAAAAAATGATAGCAGAAAAAAATTGAAAATCGAATGGTTATGATACCAAATGATAGGAACTAAGGGTTTTTATCAGTTAAAATTCATAAAATAAAGCAAATAAATGGTTAGTCCAATTGCTTTGAGGAGATCAAACCTCCAATTGATGGGGATCAACATCTAAATGCCTAGGGCTAAGTTGTATTTCTTTTGCATGAATTGGCCATAGGACTTGTACAATCTTAAATAAAAATTAAAAAAAAAATGCACTTTTTTTGGAAATAGAAATAAATGCAAAATTTGACAAAATAAAAGGAATTCAAGGAAATAACAAACATATCAGAAATAAAATAATTAAAAAAAAAATCAATGAAAATTTAATGAAAAACAATAATTAATTTTTAATTTATTTATTCTGTTAAATATTTGTTTTTAATATTTTTGATAAATTTTTATTCATTTGAACCAAAATCCTAGTTCTGCCACTATTTATGAGCGATGAGGAATAATTAGGTGTGATAGATTATTTCTCACGGCTTAGATAATTAGGTGTGATGGGTTATCTCACACAACCGGTTTAAATAAATTTTGTTAAGAAATTTAGATACTCATATCTTAGATCTAGTTTGTTCGGAGTAGATATGCCCTTTAACTATATTTGTATATGGGTTAGTAAAAGATTGAAATTATAGATAACACTCAATTATAAAATTTTTTGTTTTTATCTATGACTTTATAACTTCATAGCATGTAGCTATAATTTTTGCCGAATATTATGTTTTGTGTTGTAACTTGTAAGAGCAAAAACCTATGCTTTGTAAGAGTTTTGTGCTCGTGATCCAAATTTTTGTTCAAAAAAATAAAAATAAAACAATAAAAAAAATTAAAGAATGAAATGAAATAAAAAAGAGTTTATATTTAAAAAAAAAAAAAAAACCGAAGAAGAAGAAGGAGGAGGTAGAAAATGATATATATTTTTGTTAGTTAAAATGCATAATATTATTGGAGACTGGAGAGGATGGTATATGAAACTCAATAATACTCTATTTCATCATCGATCGTCTAGATTACTACACCTATTCGAGGCAAGGAACCACGCTCCTGATTCTTATATTGCAGATCGTTCAAGACTCTCGGAGGGCCACCGCCGGCCATTTGTTTGAACCACCACAGCCGACGTAAACAAAAATCTGTTGTTTTGCTCATGTCTTTTGTCTTTGTTTTGATAAGAGGAAACGGAAACATATATTGTCTTTTGCCTTTGTATTTGATAAGAGGAACGGGGAACGAGGATCACTTCTCCATTTCAAGAAACGCTACCTCTATCTGCTTGGTTTAGTTGTTGCAGAGGATGTTTCCGTGTGGTTTCCTTTCTTGTTTTATTTTCTGGTAGCGCGGTTTTTGTTTCCTTTCTTGTTATATTTGCGGGTTTTCTTATATAGACACTTGCCATTATTTTAAATGGGTTGGAAGAACCACCAAGGTTGTAGATGAGTTGGTAAAGCAACAGAGAGAAAGTCCCCCCTCCTTTTATCCTAGTAGTCGTGTGTTTAAATCTGCTTGCGGTAGTAGTTACGTGAATCAGATGCTCTTATGAAGGGGCTTTATTGATTTGCACTTTGGTGGGGTTGTGGTGATGGACTCGGTTATGGCTCAACCAAACATTTCACAACGGATGGGCACCGCTAAAAGAGAAAAATGACATTGTTTGCCCATTTTCACCTTATTGCTTATAAATAAAAAAGGGGTTAGAGGATAATTCCTCCAGATAAGTTTAGAGAAAATTTCTGTCCATTTTTATTTGCGCTCCTTTACGGCCTTTATAATCACAACAATTCAAGGTTAAACTCCTCTTAATTTTTTAGAATAATTTTATTGTAATTTTTTTAAAAAAAATTCAACAATTATTTTATATTTAACATTTAACGGTCCATGTTTTACTATCTTAGCATTCACTCATTTATAAAATAAAAAAATTCCCTAAAAGATTTTTTTTTTAAAACAAATTTTGTGATTGATTAATTAACGTAGAAAATTGTACTTTTAATTAGAGCATCTCTAACTGAAAAACGCTAAACAGATAAATATCACAGTTTATGCGAAATTAACGGATATTTAAATCTAAGCAAGCAATCACCAAAATATGAACAATTAAACACAAAGGATTTTGGTGACGAAGAGGAAACCTTTAGAAATGCAGATCTAAAAGTAAACCTCTAAAACCTGTGAAATCACTATCAAAAGATTATCCAGAGATTACGTACACTAGAACACTTACAACCCTTTGCAAGACCTTGGTTCGTAAGATCGACAAGCCTCCAACTCATCTCCTTACTCACAATCTTATTCAACGTGATTCTCCTTTACCGGACCCTTCCGATAGACTTCTTAATTTACGCCACAAACAAACTAACAAAGATCCTCTAAGAGGAACAACAAGGCTCACATGAAAATCCGTACATCTAACATTCTATAGAGGTGTATTTATAATAGCACAATCCAAATACAATCGGTAGCGTCCGGACGGGAAGATGTCACTTAAATATACGTGGATATTGGGCTTCATGACCGTCGACGTCATGATGGGCGTCGTGGAAATTGCTAGGTTCCATCGCTTATTCTTCAATCTTAGCTCTCGGAAGTCCTTGATCGCATCCGTCAACGGCAATGAATCCGTCAACGCTTTTTTTCTTTTCATTTTGCTCACGAAACTTAATACTTTTAAACTAACAAATTTCTTTGGCAATTTCGAGAACAAAATCATCTCCCAATAAACTCCCCTTTTGTCACAAAGGCGTTTATTGAAGACGCGAAAAGTGGCTCGAATATGTTGAATATATTATAGAATATATTATAGAGAGAGATGGAGAGAGAGAGAGAGAAGCGTATAATATAATGCTACATTGTATTGAGGCGTGTAAGATATATTAGAATAAATACAATAGCCTTCTTATATAGGAGGGAGAAAGGAGCCTTGGCTCCCAATCTTACCAATGTCGGACAAGCCCCACATATACACTAACAATATTAATAATTCCCGAATAATGAATTTTATTCCTCTGTCAGATTCTACCCAGTTGTTGGTTTTGTCCCGGGTTCCCATAGATCGATTGAACATTCTCAGGTGTTTAACGATCTTGATTCCCGGGCGAGCTGACTCTCAAGTCATCGTACACGCTTGTCTTTATCCGATGAATCTACCCTCCGGGCATCCGATGCTTGGAACCACGGCTGTCGGCCTAGCTACATGATTTATCCTAGTTACTTGTACTGTTTCGCGGCCCAAGTTTGTACATTCTTCCGCTGGCTCAAGGACGGAAAATATTCCTAACAGATCGAGCCAAAACTCGACTCCACTCGATTACATCCTCGAACTCAATAATACTCTAGTTAATCATCGTCTAGATTCGTCCAGACAATACGACACAAATGCTTATGAAGTTATGCATGCTTACAATTTATACCTACGAGGGAAGGCAGAGTATCAGGGAAGGACCCACGCGCGTGCCTGATTCTTTGATTTGCACGATGATTTGTATGCATCAATTTCCTTTGTTTAATCCCTTTCAACATTTTTTTTTTTTTTGAAAAGAATCCCTTTCAACATTAATCTAATGTTTTCTTTACTATTACATGTTTGAAATGTTTTGTCGTTTTGGTCATTATAATTAATGTTTTATGTGTGTATATATATATATATATTGACCATGTCATTAACTTAGGTCATCAATCATCATTATCATTATCATTATGAAAACCCATAAAAGAAGAAAGGGCATCAAATGGGCTGGCATGGTCTAGCTGGTATACGTTGAAAATGAAAAGGATAAGACTCAAGCTATTTATCCACCTCATCAATGGAAGATTTAATCCACATTACTCTAATTTTAGTATAAATTTTAAGTTAAGAAGAGTTTTTTTAACAAAAACTTTATTTTTAAGTTTTTCTTTTTTTAAGTACATTTTGATTATTTTTAGAGTAAAAAAAAAAATTCAAAAAAGTACTTCTAAATTTTCTAATTAAACATGTCAACTTTTTATTTGACACAAGCTTGAAGTCTAATTTTAAAATTGTGTATATAAGTTTTTGGATATTTTTCGATTTGTATTATTTGATATTAAAGCTAAACATCAAGTTGTGTCATATCAATGTTGATATAGTAGACTACTTATTGTGAACATCAATCACATAAGTGTGACAATATATTATGATTTTTGTGTCCTAGGTAAGTTAAGTCTATTCTTTAAGATTATATATATATATAAACACTTAAAAAACCTCCATTACTTTTTTTTTTTCTCTCACTTTTTCAATTACCAAAAGAGACACGAAGGTTTAAAATTACAACTTGGATTCAAATTCAAGACTGTCATCTCAGGACCAGTCAGTAACAAAGATAAAGCTGAGTTGGAAAAGTCGAAGTATAGAAGACGCGTGATGATGAGATGCATCACGTTCATCATTCATGCACGAACCTGCTATATCATCATTCATCTCACCGTCAAAGAAAGAATTCCTATCGTTAAATCCACGTGTGTATATATATATTATGAGAAACTATATCCTGCATTCTATTTCTTTCCTTTCACCTTTCATCAGACATCAATGAGTAGTCCACGGCCACCACACTCCCAATTGCTATCCACGTCATAGGATGGCCTATTTTGTCGCTCAAAAGTGCGGTTTGATTGGGTCGATCTCGATCTTCCTTCTTTTCTATACCTTTTGCGTGTGACAGTAACATAACTCCTCATTGCGCTGACCGCTCATCCTTATCGTGCTTTCCCCTTTATTATTTATTAACGTTTTTTTAAAAAAATATATATATATTAGCAAATAATTTAGAACATAAAATACTTGAACAAAATGGGAGTAACTGAACCACCTCTAACCTCTTCATACCAGTTTTTTTTATAAGCGAAAAGGGTAGGTTAAAATATTAACTGTGGTTATTTTACTTGAGCATGATCATAGTAGTATTTATTTACCAAACACTATTTAGGAGAGACTTAGAACACAAGAAGCACAGTTGCACCATTAAGACCAGTTGAGCTATAATTTAATCAAACCCCATCAAACCAAAATATCAATAAAAACTAATATAATTAATACTAGGGAAAAATATAAAATGGCCCCCCAAACTACCAATCATTTATAAAATGGCCCCCCAAAGTTTCAATTGGTATAAAGTAGCCCCTCAAACTACCAAACCCTTATAAAATAGCCTCATCCGTTAGATGAAACTGTTAAAATGGACGAAAAACCCAAAATGACGTCATTTTATAATACAAAGTTACTAAAATGCCCTTGTTAAAATTAAAAAAAAATAAAAAAAACCCCACAAAATGGCATCTTTTGCTCCTCAACAAAAACCAAAAACCCTTCTTCCCCTCCCTCGTGTTCTTTCCTACTGAAAGTCTGCATCCCACTTCATCTTAGAGTTTGTCGGTGTTCTTTAACCCATGAATCTCCGTCATAGAACCCCATCTCCGTCGCAAAACTTCCTTACATGGGCTCATTTTGGATTGGGGAGCTTCTTTAATGTTTTGTCATTGATTTCCTGTAGTATCCTAAACCCAATTCAGATAAGATCTGATTTTTTTTTATTTATTATTATTATTGATCTGGGTTTGGGTATTGAACTTAAAGTATTGTACTTTTTTTGCATATGGGTGTTCGTAATTTGTATGCTTTGCTTGATGTTCTGTGAAATCTTTGACTTACATGCTTTGATAAGTCTTTGCAACATTAGAACTTGTTTAGCGGAGATTCATGCTCACTTCTGCTGGAGATCTATGGAGATTTAGGTTAAATTTTCTTTTAGTAATGCTAGACGTGCATTTACTGATGGACTGTGTCCTGTAAGACCAATGACAAACGCACAATGTGGCTCTTCGTGGATAATTTTTTGCCACTGTTGAGGAGAAAAAAGATGCCGTTTTGGGGTTTTTTTTTAATTTTTTTATTTTAATAAGGGCATTTTAGTAACCTTACATTCTAAAACGATGTCGTTTTAGATTTTTCATCAATTTTAACAGTTTCATCTAAAGGATAAGGCTATTCTATAAGTGGTTGATAATTTGAAGGACTATTTTATATCGATTAAAACTTTAAAAAGCTATTTTACAAATGACTAGTAATTTAAAGAGCCATTTTATATTTTTCCTTTCATACTAATTAAACTTTAAAAATAATTTTTTATTACGAAAATTCGAACCTTCATCCTGCATGTCTAACCCTTTGAAGATATCGTACAGGTCCAGCCGTCCGGATCTGTAGGCATAGAAAAAGATTAGGCACTTTGGCAATTAATGGTACCCCAACAACTCCATAAATATGAAATAACGTGTCGTGTAACTCGTAATAGGAATCATGTTTGGTTGACAACAGCAGACATTTCTGCGCTTAAATTAGTACGAGCATTCAATATATATATATATATATATAAGCATTCTCACATATTTACAACGTGTCCTGTGACTCGAGAAACATTTCTCATTTCTCACACATTTGTCGGCTTCCAATTAATCACACCTGCTTTTTGCGCCTTTCCCTTCGTCTCTTGCCTTCTGAGTGGAATCTTCAACTGCAGCGGGTATCCACCCGGCCTTTTTAACTCACCCCTCCTCCTCAAATGCGAAGAACGTACAAAAAAATTCTTCAAACGTCTCCGGCTTCTTTTCTGGGCAACCAAACGGAGCCTAAGTGCACTTGGGTGCTGACCAGAATTCACAGCTTTTGTATAGAAAGCGAGAGAGAGAGAGAGAGAGAGAGAGAGTGTGTGTGTGTGTGTGTGTGTGTTGCATGTGTGTATAATAAGGTGGTAGAATCATAATCGGATGGCAGAGTTTGCAGGGAAATGGTGGTGGGGTTTGAGATCGGTGTGGATGGTGTTGTTGAATTTTCTCTTGGCATTTGTGTTTGTTTCGGCGGAAAGGGATCTGAGAGTCGGACCTTCAACATCTAATGGGACTCAATCCACTTACTTTCTAAGAGCTGTAAATTTCTTATGGCAACCCGACAAATCGAGTTATCAACACGTTTGGCCGGTAATGTTTTTAATTCACATGTTTACTTAATCTGTATGAAGAAAACCAAGATTGTCTTCTTCACTAAGTTGTCTTAAAATGACGTGGGTGGTTTAAACATGAGTAACTCTGAATTTTGGTTTACAGGAGATGAAATTTGGGTGGAAAATTGTTGTGGGTACAATCATTGGCTTCTGTGGAGCAGCATTTGGGAGTGTTGGTGGCGTTGGCGGCGGTGGCATTTTTGTTCCTATGCTTAACCTAATTATTGGCTTTGATCCAAAGTCGGCAACAGCTATTTCAAAATGTAAGACAAGATTTTTTTTTTTTTAGTTATTTTCTCTGAAGGATATTCTCAAATTTTTGGAAGCCAGTGCAGATTAAAATACCTGATCAATAAATTATTTCAAAGAAAAAAAAAAAAGGTAAAGGGAATAAGGAGTTTTTCTACAGATACTTTTGGCTTCTCAAAATGAAAAAAATGATTGACCAGAGATAGAAGCTGGTTACTCACCATCATGAAGCCTTCAAATGTTTTAGCAGGGCTAATTTGTCCTGACATTTTTAGTGAATTTGAGTTTTGAATTTTGGAGTTGGCTGACTTTTGAGTGTGGAAGACATTATTTAGCTGTTTGCATGGTTGCTTCCTTGCAAAATGCCTTGTCGAGCTAAATTGAGCCACAGAAGGAATCGATTATTACATTAAACTATGGTGTAATTAATAACAAAGTCATAAATTCCATCTGTTTGTGTCAGGTATGATTATGGGAGCAGCTGTCTCAACTGTTTACTACAACCTTAAGCTAAGGCATCCAACGCTTGAAATGCCCATCATTGACTATGATTTGGTACTGCTCATCCAGCCAATGCTCATGCTGGGGATTAGTATAGGAGTGTCTTTCAATGTTATATTTGCTGATTGGATGGTCACAGTTTTGCTTATAATTCTCTTTATAGGTAATTTTTTTTTGGTGAGTTCTTTATAGGTATTGATTAGTTGAACTATAGTTTCCCTGCTAGGCATTTTGCTCTGACAATACCCTTATTGATTCTGGTGGCTTGCAGGCACATCAACAAAGGCATTCTTTAAGGGTGTTGAAACATGGAAAAAGGAAACCATTATGAAAAAGGTAATCGCGTTAAGTTCTTACACGGATATGCTCGAATTTATGCCTTCATAGCCTCATGGTGTGCTAAAAGACCATGAGGAAGGCATTCATTTTCATATTTGGTCAAAATGCCCGCTTTTTTTTTTTTTTTTTTTCTGTTATTAGTACTAAAATTAATGGCTTACCATTGAATTGATTTTTCAAATTTTAGGAGGCTGCTAAGCAGATGGAGTCAAATGGTGAGTTGATCCACTGTTCCTCTAATTTTATACCGAAAAAAATCATAGTGTCAGCATTGCTTGGAGTTGATTAGGTTTGTCGTGTGTATCAGGTTCAGTTGGTGCAGAAGTGGAATACAAGCCTCTTCCTGGTGGCCCAGGCAATGGCATTCAAAAGGACACCAAAGAACAAGAGGTAAGAATACCCTGGTAAGCTGTTATCAGTACCACAGAATCTGGAAGCTAAAATCAATATAAACATTGCAGGTTACTATTCTTGAGAATGTTTACTGGAAGGAACTTGGACTTCTCGTTTTTGTTTGGGTTGCATTCCTTGCCATTCAGATCACCAAGGTTTTGTCTCTTCTACTGTTCTATCCTGTCAAAATGTTTATATCATTCAATCTCCCTTTGATTATATAACATAAATGGCTTGTTGTTAAATAATCATCTCCCATTGACAACAGAGTCATACAGCTGCTTGTTCAACAGCATACTGGGCATGGAACTTGTTGCAGGTATTTCTATTGATGTCAAAGGCCTCCTATATTCTTTCCTCTCTGTATGTGTATGAGTTTTTGTTGAGCACAAGTACCTCACACCATCTGCAGATCCCTGTTTCTTGTGGGGTATCTTTGTATGCAGCAGCTGGCCTTTACAAAGGACAGAGAGTAATTGCATCTACAGGAAATGAAGGGAAAAATTTTCGAGTCCATCAGCTGGTTATCTATTGCATCTTGGGTGTACTGGCAGGAGTAGTTGGTGGGCTGCTTGGACTAGGTGGAGGCTTTATTATGGGTCCACTATTTTTGGAGCTGGGAGTCCCCCCTCAGGTGAGTTTGTGGTTTTCATTGAAATAAACAAAATCATTCATGTACAGGTCGTTTTTGAAATTATCCGGAAGTTGTTAATTTCTGGAAAGTTGTGAATATTTTGCAAACTAATAGTTAAGCAAATAGAACTTTACTCATCTCCTTCTTACTTAGAAAAAAGAAAAAGCCTAAGCCGGTCAGGGGCATGGGGGGGAAGGTTGAGTATGCTTTTTGGATAACTGGGCCTCAAGAACCTCAAAACCAAAAACCTATATAGATGTAGAATTGCTATTATTCTAAGATGCATGCATAGCTACGTGGGCAAATAACAGAAAGTAAAGATGCATATGAATCCTGCTGATTACAAATGATATCACCTTTAACTTCTTGATTTCTTCTGTGCAGGTCTCAAGTGCCACTGCCACCTTTGGAATGACCTTCTCTTCATCTATGTCTGTTGTGGAATACTACCTTCTGAAACGTTTTCCTATCCCTTATGGTAATTAAGATTCTCTACAGTTGTGCTTTTCTCATTCTTTTGATAAACTAACTTCTTCACAAGGCAAAGGGGCTTTGATCCATCTAAATTTCTGTGTCTTGATCATCTGCAACTTTTGTGGCAGCTCTCTACTTCGCTGTCGTGGCTACTATTGCAGCCTTAGTAGGGCAGCATATTGTGAGAAAGTTGATCATTTTATTAGGAAGGGCATCTCTAATCATCTTTATTCTAGCCTTCACTATATTTATTAGTGCAATTTCACTAGGTGAGCATCATTGTGAAATATGCTTTTGAGAACTTCAAAGTATGTGAACTGGAATTCTGAAAAGATTTTTGTCTGTTTGATAGGTGGGGTTGGCATATCAAACATGATTATGAAGATTCAAGGGCACGAATACATGGGATTTGAGAACCTCTGCAAGTATGAAGCATAAGCCTGTTTCTTTTCTTTTTCATATTTCCTTTTCCTTAGACACCCCCCCCCCCCCCCTCCCCTCCAAGGCTACCTATTTGCCTTCCTCTTTGTAAACTGGTTCAGAAGATGAAAGATGATCATGCTTTTTTTAGTTCTTCAAATTCTTTGTTGTTTATGCGTGTTAAGAAGGACATTGACAATCCATAAAATCTGGACTGTCGATGACTATAGAGCAAGGTGAATCTCACCATGCATGCACAGCAAGACGAAATCCCAACTACCATTTGGCTGCATTGGCAATGCATATTTTCCCACTTGATTTATGGGATATGTTTCTTTTTTCATGCCTATATACATTGACCATTGTAAACGGACATGTACTCTTTATGTTATTCGTTCTATCTTTGAATTTTACATGGTATCAGAGCAATAGACACGATCTTTGAAGGCACACTCTGTGTCAAGAGTATCATGTTGAATCTCTTGTAAATAGAGCTTTTAAGATCACATGTTCTCATTAGCAGAGAACATCGTCAACATTAAGATCACGACGTTCTCTAGTGTTGAGTTTCGGCTTCCCCGGAGCAATTTTTTTTAACCACGTCACTTTTCATTTGCCTTGTATCCCATCATTTGCATGGCCATTAAATTAGTTGTCTGAAAGTGGGTCAAAATTCAAGTGTGTTTCTTCTATGACAAAAGTGACGCAGAGATTGTTTAGGTCAAAAATAAATAAATAAATAACTTTTTTCTATACTACCAGTCATGTTGGGCATGATTTTCTCAAGATTTAAAGTAAATGCAAGTCATTGAGCACGTACATAATTTTTTATGATAGCGTTAAAAGAATGATAAACGAGCTAAGCTTGGGCAAGCTTGTCTTGCATGAGCTTTGCTCATTTAATTTGGAGTTTGGCTCAAGCTCAACAAGAGCCTAGAAATTTTGTTCAAGCTAAACTCATTAGGTCTAACCTTGCTCGAGTTTGAGTACTAGACTAATTTGATTAATGCTAAAAGAAAGGATGGTGTGTACAATTTTACTCACAAAACCTTGAACTAAACTTGATTAGAATGTATTGGATTTGGATGTTTAATTGTACGCTACTCTCTCCAAATTAAATCCAAGTATCTAACGATTCCTATTGTTAATGAGGCAATAACAACAACTAACAAGATATAGTAGCATAATATACCAAAGTGAGTCAGTGAAGTAGTTCTAGCGGCAAGATAGCACAAAAGGCGGACCATGATAAAAATATACAGCAACGGCTATTACTTGTAAACAACGCATTGGAACTGAAACCAATCCATCAAATAGTAAACAGAGACCTAAAGAAGTAAAGAGCATCACTTACTAAAGGGTAGAGCGAGGGGTATTTATAAGGTTGGTAAAGCTGAGGATACTGTTTTCTCAGTTCTACAGATAGTCGAATATTCAGATACTATTACCCAATAACTGTAGGATTGCAAGTCAAATGTTCGATGGTCCCCTGTCAAATGTTTAGTGTACTATTACCCTATGATCCTAGGATTGCAGGTCAAACGTTTGTTGGTCTCTTATCAAACGTTCAATGTACTATTATCCAACGGTCCTAAGGTTGTAGATAGGTGAAATGTTGGGTGTACTATTACCCAACAATTTTAGGGTTGCAAGTTGAACATTCGGTGGTCTCTTGTCAAACTTTCAGTTAGAACCAAAAGTCCAAAAATTCTTATTCCTAATGAATTTTTAGTTTTTAATTTTTTTTTAAATTCTTATTCTTCGAGAAGAGTCTTTTTACTACTTTTTAAAAAAATTTGTTAGGTTTATTGTTATTGTTATTTTAATTTTTAAGACATGTGACATATTTTTGGAGTGACACTTGTCGATGATGTGAATTTTCGTTAATTTAGACTGACGAAAACTAACAAGATATTGATTTTGCATTTTCCCATAGGTCAAGTATCACATTTTGCTGTTTTGAAAATATAAGGAGGAAAAAATAAAAGGGAAATGCTAGGAGTTCTCCCCCATAGTGTTCTCGTAACATTCTCCCAGTCCTAGGTAGAAAATGATTTAAGAAAAAATAAATTGATGGCTTCCACCATCGATTTTTTTAGGCATCAGGACCAAATTTGAGACATTAGTACCAAAATTGAGGCATTAGCACTAAATTTATGATAATCAAATCCATTTTTTATGATACCATCCCTAAAAAGTTAACCTTCTACCCTTAGGTTTTAGTTTTGAATTAAAAAACAAGTTTTAAAATATTAGAACCTAAATATTAACTCATAAAAATTAATTTGTTGAAAAAAAAACCCGATGGTGGGGCCACTATAATTTTATTTTTTCTTAAATTATGTTCTACGTAAGACTGTGAGAACGCTAAGGGGAGAACCTCTAGCAAACCCCAAATAAAAATATGTAAACCTTAAATTTTTTTATTTTTATGAATTGCTTAGGAATAAATATAAAAACCAAAAACAAAAAATAAGAACACCTAAATCACGATTGTACCCCTATGGGGAGAGCCTCTAACAAACCCCAAATAAAAATATGTAAACCTTAAATTTTTATTTTTTTTATTTTTTATTTTTATGAATTGCTTAGGAATAAATATAAAAACCAAAAACAAAAAATAAAAACACCTAAATCACGATTGTACCCATATGGGAGAACCCTAACAAACCCCAAATAAAAATATGTTAACCTTAAATTTTTAATTTTTTTTTAATTTTTATGAATTGCTTAGGAATAAATATAAAAACCAAAAACAAAAAATAAAAACACCTAAATCACGATTACCCCTATGAATTACTTTTCTTTGTTCTCGTCTCGCTCATTTGCTTCTGGCCCTGAACTCACGCCCATTTTCTTCCTCTCAAACACCGTTGACCCCACGCACGGCGCCGTTTTGAGCTGACACAGACGACTTGCCCATCTACCAGACGACTCCTCGGCTCCTCTTTCCCTCTCTCTATAGGTACTCCTCGTTCTTGTACTCTTATAGATAATTGCGAGATTTGAGATCACGCTTTCCTCTTTAATTATTTTGTAAAAAAAAAATTCTGTCTGGATATTTTATGAATCATCCAGCCTTGTTCACGTGTTTCTGATCTTGATTTTCGATTATATGATTAATGGGTTCGTCGGTTTCGAAGCTATGAACTGGATTCAGCGCAAGATCTATCTTTATAATGTCACTTTTGGGCTCTACATGTTGGATTGGTGGGAGCGTTATCTTTTCAGTATCCTTTATTGCTCCTTTACTCCAATGATCTGGTTTCCTTTGATATATATGGCTGTTTGATTTTGATGGCATGTTATTGGATTGCTGATAAAGTGCAACTGTGGAATTTACGATGTTCAAATTTGGATAACTTTTTCAAATTCGTCCATTTGCCAAAAAAACAAATATTTTGCGGGTGCCATGTTAACGATTTGGTAATCTACCCCAGCCCCCATGGTTTCATCGAATGAGCTGCTTGAGTAAGAACCAGAATTTTAATTGGAAGTTTGGTTCAAAAGATTAAGCTGATGGGAAATATTGATTTAATTATTTAGATAATATTCTCACACTCTTTTCACGAATGAGCTCGAATTCTCCTTGTGTTAGGATTCAAATTCAAGACTATTGCTCTTATACCATGTTAATTATCAGTTATTTCAAAAGCTTTAGCATTTAAGAAATAATGATCTTAATCATTTAATTACATATTCTAATTTTTTTTTTTTTTTTACAATTTATTTTGTGAACCTTTTGTCAACTAATTTGCTTGCAATACTCCTGGTGTAATATTAAAAAATAGTTATCTAATGAGGCAAAAAAACAAAAGTGAATTTGAGAGGCCTTGGTTTAGGAGGAGTTTTCTGGTCTTGTTGGTTTCACCTGCCACCTTGCAACAGAAAGTATTTTTCCCCGTTATATGCTTGTATAATATTGCACTTTAGTTCCTAAATTTTTAATCATTTAATTACCAATTATCCCAAAAAGTCTAGGCTGGTAAGAAATGAATTAAATGTTCTAACGGTTTCATTTACAATTTAGTTTGTTGTGGACCTTTAGTCAATTTGTTTGCAATACTCCTAGTGTAATATTTAAAACATAGTTATCTAATGAGGCGAAAAAACGACAGTGAATGTGAGGGGCCTTCGTATATGAGGTGTTTTCTGGTCTTGTTGGTTTTATCTGCCACGTCTCAACAAAAAGTGATTTTCCGCCATTATATGTTTGTATGATATTGCACTTGAGTTCCTAAATCTTTTACCAGATGCTTTGGTGATTGTCTTGATGTGGTTCATTCTTTTCAATGGATCGCGATCTGTAACTGAGTTCTGCAAGAGGTAACCAATGAACCCTTTATCTCTGGTTCCTTTCTGTTAGCATAACTACCACTTTACTACTTCACAAAAATTAGTTGCATTGCACTTGGTTACTGTGGCTTATTCACCTAATGCAATGTTTGTTGCAGCTTTATATGTGCTGACTTTCTTTCATTCTTTATGGTATTTTTTGCAAAGCATATGTCATGATTGGGATTTGATGATTGTGCAGTCTGGAGTTTAGTTAATGTTGGTTCAGCATGATGAATACTGATACTGTCTTTTGATAATAATCATTTTGCTGCCTTAGAAGTAAATGAAGAAAAGAAAGCAAAGATAAAAATTACAAAGCGTGTCACTTATTTCATGTTTGTACGACAAAAGTTGTCCATGGCTTATTGCTCCAGGCATTGCTCTGTACAAGCAAATCACTTGATAGATTCAATTTTTGCCTGAATGGGTTGGAATGTCTTCTGTAAGAGAGTCTTGAGACTCTAGGTTCAGATTAACTCTTGTTTTGTTTGCCTCTGTTCTATTCACAGATGACTCTTCTATACTTCTTTCTCATATGCCAGGGGAAAATCTCTTTGAATGGCATCACCTTGCACAATTATTAGCATAGCAGATACTTTAATAAATACAGGATCAGCATATGTAGCATGATGCTGTTCATACTACTGTAACAGCTCTGTAATGTGGGGTCTTTTATTTTAGTGCAACTATATTAGACGATAATTATTGTTCCCTGTAATTAAAGTTGGTGAATTGAATTTAAAATTGTTTTTGTGCCTATATTTTAGGTGGGGTGTGCATATCAAACATGATTGGAAGGATTCAGCAGCACAAATACATGGGGTTTGAGAACCTCTTCTAGTACAATGGGTAGAGTTCTCCTTTAGATTTTTCTTTCTTCAAAGTCCCTTTTCTTTTCTGATTCCTAGATGTAAGATTTCCTGGTGTTGTAGAATGTCCTAAGGCTGCAAAATCTTTATGCTTTATACCATTTCTTAGGTCCACTGGATGAAAGATGTCTATTACCTCTTTGTATTGCTTAAAATCTTGTTATTTTTGCTTTCAATGTCATAACATAGTTTGATGAAAACATTTTGGTGCATTTGGCTGCGACAAGAATGATATGGTTATACAATAATGTTGTCAAATCGTGTTTCTTCTTGTAAGAATTTTCTGCTATGCTTTATTTTCTTGATTGATTTCTTATGTATTTATGTTCAACTCAACTTTCACTTACATAATTGAGAAAACAAGTTTGTAAAAGCACAAAAGATCACCTCAAGCAAATGTAAGTAAAAACATAAATACTTGGGAAAGTCATTTTTGTGACTTTTGACACGTGTCAGCATATGATTAAAAAATGTTAAAAAAATAAATAAATTTAGTGGCTGGTGCGTCTCCAATCTCATGTTAACATGTGTCGTCGCTAAATTGTTATACATGTAACATTACTCTAATAATTTCTATGGAACATACTAGACTTCCAACTATTTTACAATGTTTGACATGTGATTGGATGATATTAAAATTATGGGGAAACTTCACTTACCTCCCTTGATGTTTGACCACTTTTACGGATACCCTCTCAATGCTCAAAATCTCTCACTTAGGTATATCAAACTTCATTTTTCTCTCACTTTACCCCTTCCGTCAAGAATTACCGTGAAATCCTAACAGACGACTCCTCACGTGCCAAGCATGCGGGTATTATTTTCAAAAAACCCGATTTTACCCTTCCACTCCACTCCACGTGTTTGCGCCATCAACGAAGTTATAGACGAGGAAAATGTGGTCGCCAAAGATAGAAGTGCCGAGGAGCTTGATGAGGCTGAGGTGGTGGCTACGGTAGATAACAGAAAGGCGTTGCTTGAGCTAGGGCATCTGGATCTTGCGGCGGAACTTGCGCTAGAAAACGATAGCGTCTTTGCCCCGGAGAGTGCAGCGCTAGGAGCAGGTGGAGGTGTAGGTTTTGGCGAGTTGTTGGTCTTTTGGGTAAGATCTGCTTAATAGTTGGGATTTCTCTCCTCAATTGTTGGGTTTTGTGGTGAATTCTGCTAATCATTGGGAGTTGGGTTTGTTAAACCCTAAGACACTATTAATTCTCATTGTTTTGGCCGAGACAGAAGTATTGGCATAACATTTGAGAGTAAAACAGAGAGTAGGGCTTGAAAATCCAATCGCCTTAGAGAGTTGGAGAGAGATGCAAAGACTGAGAGCTGAATTTTTGCCCGAAAATCCAGCGTCAACTTCGCCTACGCCGACGAGAAATTGTACGAATTAACTTAATTCCAAATCCCCCACCACCACCCCACTTGATCTTAGCGTTCAACAAGGACCATACATCATTTCCCCAACACTCCAAAAAAATCCTCAACTTTCCCAAATCCTCCTGGAATTGGATGCCTATGTGCAAAACCAAAATGGCAGTCGACGCCGACGCTCCAACCCCAACCCCTTGCATGACTCGCACTCCCAAACCCCACGCTCTCCTGACCAACAACACCCTTTCACGCTGGCGCCCTCCTCCTCCTCCGCCTCGCACCTCCAACGTCACCACGGTTCACTCTACACCTCGGGACGAAACCTCCACCTCGGCCGCACCTCCTTTCCAACCTCCTTGATTGCTCCCGAGAACCCCCACATCTACAACTACTCTGAGCTCAGCTCCGCCACCAACAACTTCCTCGCCAGAACCTACACCTCCACCTCCTCCACCCGCTTCCATCTCCGGCGACCACATTTTCCTCATCTACGACTTCGTTGATGGCACAAACACGTGGAATGGAGTGGAGGGGTAAAATCAGGTTTTTTGAAAATAATACCCGCATGCTTGGCACATGAGGAGTTGTCTATTAGGATTTCACGGTAATTCTTGACGGAAGAGGTAAAGTGAAAGAAAAATGAAGTTTGATACACCTAAGTGAGAGGTTTTGAACATTGGGGGATATCTACAAAAGTGGCCAAACATCAGTTTTCCCTAAAATTATTCTCTCTTTTTTTTTTTTTTAACATGTTCACACAAGAGAAGGGGTAGAGGGGATTCAAACTTGTGACATTCGCTTTATAAGGCGTGGTTCACAGCCAATTGATCTAACCCTTGGGGCCAAAATTATTCTTTTAGTGGTGAATGTATTTCAATCATATCCTAATGAATAATTTTAAAAGTTTCTTTTGTGTTACTCTAAAAATTGAGGTTTTTAAAATAAATATTTGATCGAAATTTAATAATGATTAATTATAAGCTCAATGATGATTTTAAGAGCCGCATTATCCTCGGATTGACACAAGATGAACTTGTGGCATTACTTTATGTTAATACGTGTCAAAAGTTGTAAAAAAAGTAGGGGTGATCAAGCGGTTAACGGATAGTGGCTATATATATATATATATTTTTTTTTTTGCCTTTTGGTCCAATTTCCAGTTTTGAGCTTATTTTGCCCTTTTCTGTGCCTTTTTAACATCAAAATATGCACTATTTAACTAGCATATAGGTTGTGATATACCACATTGGGCTCTCCAAATGAGGCCATATAAAATAAAATAAAATAAAATATGTAAAGAGAACCTACCACCTAAAAAAACCCAAAAGCTATCAGCATTACAAATCGCTCATGTGGTATTGACCCTAGGGAGTAAATTGCTTTTTTGACATACCCTAGGAACCTTTTAGTTCATTTTGATACTACAAGAAGTGATTTGTAATTTAAGTCAACCACATAGACTAATTTTGTATTTATCCCTTAATATTATTATTATTATTATTATTTTGACATGTCCGCACAAGATAGAAGAGAAATTCAAACTAATGACCTCCATTTTATGAAGCATGGTTTTTAGCCAATTGAGATACCTCTTAGGAACTTCAAATTTCATTTTCAGTACTGATTGTTACATTTATTTACAACGGAATTTGACCATAGGGAGTAAATTGTTTTTTACTATATGGACTAATTTTGTATTTATCTCTAATACTAATACTAATACTAATAATAAGGGTTAAATACTAAAAAACTTCCTAGGATTTGAACTCTTTATTTTTTGTCTTTTAGGTATTCATTTTTATCATAGAAGGTTGTACATATGGTTTTTATAAAGGCGAAAATAGTATCTCTGTTAAAATTCTTTCGAGCTTAACGGAACACCATGTTATCATCAATCAAATTGCTCCTCGTGTCCTATAATTAAAATTTTTTTTGTTAAAAAAAAAAAGAAAGAAGAAGAAGAAAAACCTCTGCATCATCAACAACATGAACAGATCAAGCCAAAATATTGTTTGACCTTGAAGGCTCTCCACCTCAATTCATTAGAGTCTGACAAGATCAAGCCGAAAAACGTCTGCATCATCAACAACATGAACAGACTTTTTAGAGATGAGAAAAATCAGTGAAATTCCCTCGTCTGAAATGCTTTTATGAAACAGAAGGGGTTTCCCTTCTTTAACCCATACAAGTAATTTTCAGAACGGAGTCAATGTCTTTCATCACAGCAAGAGTTTCCTGCAAACTCAAAGCATAGAACCTTCCTCTAAACCCAATAGCATTTATAAATCGCATATACTGCTCTTGTGATTCGTTTGAAGCTTGCAAGTTGCAACCTACGGCCAGATAAGGGTGGCTCAGTGGGTTCTGGGGGTGGCTACGGCCCCCCAAAATTTTTATTTTTATTTTTATTTTTTTGATAAAAATAATTTTGAATATATTTTAACCAAAAAAAAATCAAAAAATTAATAATAAGATACGTGTCGCAATTTAATTGGTGATTACGTGGTGTTCCGTTAAGTTTTAGACAATATTTTAATGGAGGTACCATTTTCGTCTTTATAAAAACCACATGTATCTCATGTGATAAAAACAAAAACCTATGAGGCAAAAAATAAAGAGTTCAAACCAGAGCAAGTTTTTTAGGCTTGGTTTGTATATGCATTTTTTTTGTTTTTGTTTTCGATTCTCATCTTTTCGATTTTTGTAAACCCATCCACTTCAAATTTCAAGAATTGGCTTCAGATTTCAATGAGCATTGGTTTGCACTTTGGGAATTCCCAAGAATTCCCAGCAGGTCTACCTACAAGGAGCATTGCCCATTAGTTTTTCTTTAAATCATAGCCATTTGTTTTCATCCGACGACCCAAAACTTGTCACGTGTCTCACTTAATATAAAATAATAAAATATTATTTATATTTAAAAAATAAATATAAAATAAACTAATAAAAAAACAAATTAAATTTTAAAAAAAGATGGGGTGGTTCGGCCACCCCATTTTCCCCCTAAGGGGTAGCCGGCCACCCCCAAATTGTTGTCGGTGTCTCTCTCTAGCAACGAGCAGCGGAGCGGCAACAAGGCCAACTAGACCGTTAACTCGATCTGCCGCGCCGCAACATCCTCCTCAACCACACTTTTCCGATCAAGCCCAACTCCTTGGACTCCACTACCACCTCACCGATCCCGGCTCCTCCATCGCTCCTCTATCGACACTCCTCTCACGAGCTCGGCGATGATCATCTCAACGAGGAAGATCTCGCCAACAGGCGATTGAGTTACCGGCCCACGAGCAAAGATTCAGCGAGATCGATCTAGTCTTTGTCGGAAGTGGTGCTTCTAACATCCCACCCCAATGACACACAATATTGTCCGCTTTTGGCTCCCGAATCGACTTCCGGGAGGTCACCCATCCGGTACTATTCGCCAGAAGCACGCTTAAGCTGGAGTTCGATGGGATCATTATCATCACGGCTTTAAAACGCGTTGTTGTCATTGAAGGTGGAAGTATACATATAAGCACATCTCCATGCCTGGCAATGTGAACGTCACAATATACCATTTGTAACATCCCACCACGACACACACTTTTGGCTTGAATCAGACTTCGGAGGTCACCCATCTTGGTACTACTACGCTCATTGTTATGTATTACATTTCAATCATCACACCTCTTAAATATTGTTGTCATTGTGGAAGTATCATATAAACATTTCCATGCTTAATGTCGTCAAATCCTCTCTGGACACACGGCTTAAAACGCATTGTTGTCATTGACGCCCCACATTGCTCGGGCATGGAGATGTGCTTATATGTATACTTCCACCTTCAATGACAACAACGCGCTTTAAAGCCGTGATGGTAATGATCTCATCGTAACTCCATGCTTGTCGCTTCTCGGAGTGGTACTGTGGATGGGTGACCTGTAGGAAGTCCGATTCAGAGAGCTAAGCTGACAATATTGTGTGTCATTGGGATGGATGTTACAAAATGGTATCGAGCCATTGCCTGCTGAGATGTGAGGAGCGCAGCCCATGAAGGTCATAGACGCTGGGTCCTAAGAGGGTGATTGTGACGTCCCACATTGCCTGGGTATGGAGATGTGCTTATATGTATACTTCCACCTTCAATGACAACAACGCGTTTTAAAGCCGTGATGGTAATGATCCCATCAGAACTTCGCAGTTAAGCGTGTTTTTGCTGGAGTAGTACCAGGATGGGTGACCTCCTGGGAAGTCTGATTCAGGGGAGCCAAAAGCGGACAATATTGTGTGTTATTGGGGTGGGATGTTACAGTGCTAGACCTCAAGCATCGCCGAGTGGATGGCCTTGTGTTGCCGCTTTGCTGCTCGTCGCCTGAGAGAGACACTGATGACAATTTGGGGTTGGCTGAAGCCACCCTTATGGCTTTGTTGGGGTGGCCGGCCACCCCTTAGGGGGAAAATGGGGTGGCCGAACCACCCCATCTTTTTTTAAAATTTAATTTATTTTTTTATTAGTTTATTTTATATTTATCTTTTAAATATAAATAATATTTTATTATTTTATATTAAGTAGAATACGTGGCAAGTTTTGGGCCATTTGATGAAAATAAGTGGCTAGGATTTGAAGAAAAACTAATCGCAATTTTTCTAGCAATGGATCTGGATCCATATGTTTATGCTCCAAGACCCCTTGAGCATGGGCTATTTATTTCTACAGGAGTTGGAACAGGATAGTGCTGAAGTCGTTGCAAATTGGGAAAGCCTAGTTCTTTGGGTTTTGAACTATGTGGGCATCCAAACGCTTTGGCAGACTTCTTTGGATTTCGAACCCAATAGGCCAAGCCGAACACGAATTCATGTTGGGTTTCCCAAAAATTGAAAACAAAAACAAAAAAAATGCCTATCCAAACCAGGCCTTAGTATTTAATAATAATAATAATAATAATGAAATTTGAAGATTATAAGATGAAATAAATAATAATAATAATAATAATGAAATTTGAAGATTATAAGAAGAAGAAAAAAATGTTTAGTCAGTTTTCCTAGCAGCTTCCCTGTAACTCCTTCCCTTCCCTACATATATGGAAAATGACAAAAAAATAATCACAAAAATCACCCACAGCAAATACCCAATTGGTTCCCTAAGCATTGTGAATGATACAGTTCTATATAATGTGTAAGGAATCAAAGGAGATCCCCAATACATTATTTTAATATAAGTTATTTCTCTTTTCTCTTTGCTTTTTAATGGGAAACGTGTTGAAATTTTGTAATTTTTATTTTTTCAAAGTGGGAGAGGAAGGGGGAGAAGTTGCGTGTATTCAAATAAGGAAGCAAAAAATACTTCAAAGATTGTATTGAATTTGGAGTCCATTGATGGAATCCATATACCAGTTACAATTTCTCTATCAAAACAATACAATATATTTGTCGAAAAGGGATTGTCACTCATAAGGTTATAGTTGTTTGTCATTTTCATATGTGTTTCACATTTGTTTGGACTGGATTGGAAGGTACTATGTATGATACATGTATTTTTTTGGAAGCTATTTGAAAGGAATAATTGCGATTTCACACCCACCTAAAAGTTTGTATTTAATAAGAATAAGAAAAACAACACATGAATATATATAAATATATATATCACTATTTGTTGTGACCATTATTTGTAGGGATGTTTAAATGGTTATAACCATCAGTTATTGACTATAACCACAACCGACTTATGTGTTTATTGGTTTTTAATAACTGCAACCGCCTATATGGTTATCGGTTATTTTATAACCGATGGTTAGCGGTTATTCATTACAATAATTGTGTGGTTATAACTTTAAGAAAAAAAAAAAAAGGGCTTTTGCGCTTTTTAAGTGTTATGGGTCTTTAATTTACTTTTTTTTTTGGGTCTTATTTTAATAGGGGTGCCAATGCGGTTACGGTTAGCGGTTAGTGGCAATTACCGCTAACCGTAACCGCCCTAGCGGTTAGTAGATTTTATTAACCGCAACCGCTAACCGCCTAACGGTTAGCGGTTAGCGGTTAATGAAATAGATAACCGCCCGCTAACCGCTTTTTCAAAATTAGGCTTTTTTTAGGCTCTTTTTTTTTTTTTTGGCTTTTTAGTGTTTTTTTTTTTGTCTCAATTACTATAAAAAGAGTACATATTGAAAAATAAAAAACATTTGACCTCAAATTTATATTTACTTTAAAAAAAAAAAACTTAAATATTAAATCATAACCAGTTAACTTTAAATAAATATAAAAATAACAAACACAACATATAAAAAAAAAAAGCTCAACACAACTTTCACGACATATTTAAAAATAAAAGCTCAACACAATTGTTACAACGTATAAAAAAAAGGTTCAACACAACATATTAAAGAAGTTTAAATAAAACATTAAATGATACAAATAAAACATTAAAACTTCATCAAAGATTGTTCCTTTGAAATTATGGGATCGATTGAGTTCAAGGATGACTCTCTCGGTCCTGGGGAGGTTGTTCATTGAGTCTTCAATATTTGAAGAGCAGAGAGAGAGAGAGAGATGGGCAAATGCCGCGTGAGACTCTGAGAGTTTGAGAGAAATGGCCAAATGGGGGTTTTAACTTTTAGGGTTAGAATTAGAAAGAGATAAATATATATAACTGCAAAATGGTGTAGTTTTGCTTTTTTTTTTTTAATGATTTAAGATTAAAATTGTTCAAAAAATTGTCAATTTTTTTTTTAAAAAAATACATTAATACTTTAATTATTGTTATAAGTATCACATTGTTGAATCTAATATCAATTACTTAATTTGATATTATATACTATATAGTCATATAATCTTAATAAATAATAATTAAATTAGATAATAAGATTAATGATTTAAATTATGAATTATATTTACTTAATCAAATTTGAGATCCTTTAGTCTTAATAGTTCAATTATTGTTGAATATGAACTTTATGTTATATAGATGATAACATAAACTAAGTCTCTAGATTATATATATATATATATATAAGTATTAGCATGAACTTGAGACTCTCTCTTCGATTGAGAATTGAGATAGATTTTGCTACCCTTTTAACTTATATTAGCATGAATTTGCATACTTATAAGTTATAATCATATAAAATTATAAATTATAGTGATAATATATTAACACTTAAA
The DNA here is from genome assembly GCA_013348765.1 of Carpinus viminea. Taxonomy (NCBI): domain Eukaryota; kingdom Viridiplantae; phylum Streptophyta; class Magnoliopsida; order Fagales; family Betulaceae; genus Carpinus; species Carpinus viminea. The sequence continues at coordinate 9,349,370 of CP054670.1, read as the reverse complement.
TTGTAATTTAATTATCTAAAACAAAATGTGATTTAATCATTAATGATTAATTAATTATGTTATATGTATAAATATTATTATATTTATAATTATAAAATATATGTTAGTGATTCTATAATCGCTAACCGCTAACCGTTAGGCGGTTATAACGGTTAACGGTTATAATTATGTTATAACGTTAGGGTTAGACGGTTGGCGGTTATAACGGTTAGCGGTTGGCGGGCGGTTATTAACCGCCCGCATTGGCACCCCTATATTTTAAGGGTTTAAGGTTAAAATGTTTCAAAAAAGATGAAAAAAAAAAACATGGCTAAATAAATTCTAGCCCAAAAACATGGCTAAGAAAAATAGCCCAAATCCATTAATCCAAATCAAATGAAAAAATTAAAAAGACAAATCTTAAATCTATATATTTAACATCAAAATGACGTTGTTTTGGATGTTTTATTTAATAGTTTATTAATATAAATATTTATTTATATTATTATATATAAATAAAAGCGATTATCGGTTATAACCGCATTTCCCTACCCCTAAAACCGCTAACCGTAACCGCTCTAGTCGGTTAGCAATTTTTAATAACCAACTATCAAATTGGTTAGCGGTTATTGGTTTACGGTTTACAGTTATAATCGGTTATTGGTTGGCGGATCAATTATAACCAACCCGCTTGAACACTCCTAATTATTTGTATATTTTATGTAGATAAGTATTACTTGGTAGACTTAGGGTATCTTACATGTGCCATACAAAGAGTAATGGTATTACCTACCAAACTTTCATTACAGAATCCAATCGTGTTTGAAAAAATAAGTAGAAGATATTGTGTAACATGCTAAGTTTTCTTATGGTAAACAAGTGAAAATTATTGTGGCATGTATAGCTCTTTATAACTTCATTAAGAAACATATAGTAAATGATACTGACTTCCAACCATATGATAATGGTGATGTTTTGCTACCTATTGAAAGAATAGGAGATGATGAGGCATAAGAAGGGTAAAACATACAAAAATCAAAGACATCAAATGAAAATTATATGAATATTGAACGTGATTATATTGTTAATATACTCTTGAGTGGTTGATTTTTTTTTTTTTTTTTATGTTGTTTTTTTTATAAACTATTTGAATGTTGTTTTTTTTTATGCGTAGAATACTTTGAATTGTTCTTATATTAACGATGTTTGTTTTTTATTATTTCATTTTCATTTATGTTTCTTTACTCTTTTTTTTGAGTATTATTTTGGTTTATATTGAAAGTTTATTTATAGCTTAGAAGTTAGAACCTAAAAAAGGTTTTGACGTTTTCTTACATATAGGTGTAAAATAATAATAATAATAATAAAAAGGTTAGACATCAACTTTAATAACAGATAGGTACAAAAAAATAAATAAAGAAAATGTTGACATGTTCGAAAAGAGGAAGGAGAATTTGAACTTGACCTTCATTTTATGAGGTGTGATTCACAGTAGATCAAGTGTTACACATCGAGAATGGACTATATATATATTTTTGACATGTCTATACAAGGAAAATGAGATAATGGATTTGAACTAGTGATCTTTACTTTTTGAGACAGACAATATTTTAAGGCCAAAAAAAAAAAAATGTTGGACATCCAAGTTAAAAGTATGAAATTAAATCATTACAAAATTTAAAAAGTTCACAATAACCAAAAAAAAAAAACAATTACATATTTTTTATTGTCATTTTTGCACCAAAAAAAAAAAAAACATGTGTTTTTTTAAATCACCGGAGATGCTCTAAAATCAGAAAAAAAGAGAAGAGAATCTGAAAAAGTGAATGCGTAGAGAAAACGCAATCCCAACCAGCGTTTTTTGTTCAAAGTCCACGCGGGTTTGGGTTTTACGTTATTTCGCGTGTCTACTAGTATCGTCAAACAGACCACATCTCTAAACCTGAGCGAGTTCTGACGTCTCTCTCTCTCTCAATAAAAGGTCTTGAAGCCCTAACTCGTGACTCTTTCTCTCCCCCACACTCCGGAAAAGGGCAAAACGAGAAGGCAACCCCAACCATGGTGTTCTACTTCAAAGCCCGCTCAGAGGTCGGCGATTACACCATCTTCATGGGCCTCGACAAGTTCGAGAACGAGGAGCTCATCAAATACGGCTTCCCCGAAGACATTTGGTACCCTTCCCCACATATTTCAATGTCTTATTTCCCCAATTTTTGTTCGTATGTTTTTTATTTTGATTTCGATTTATGCAACTGAAATGGGGTAATTTTTGTTTTAACAAATGGGGGAAAATGAAGAAGAATGAAGAGTTCAACATGTACGCGCGTGTTTGTTTCGTTTAGGTCATGTCCGCACAGTAAACAGTTTTGGTTGTGTTTTTGACAGACGTGCATAAATGGGTTTTCTAAATCTTGTATGAGCTTTACCTGGTTTATAAGTTAGTAACTTAGTAGGGTTATTGCATTTTCAGCTTATGAACCTTTTTCTTAGCAGGGGTTTGTTTGTTGCAGGTTCCATGTAGATAAAATGTCTTCAGCCCATGTTTATGTGAGACTGCACAGAGGTCAGACTATTGATGGTATAAGTGAAGGGTTACTGGAGGATTGTGCTCAGCTTGTCAAAGCAAATTCCATCCAAGGCAAAATCTAAACCAGATTCAGATTCTTCGTCTTTTTATAAAACAGTTCATTTAATTGTGTGTATACTTTTATTATATTTTGTCGAAGAATTACTGATTACCTCATAACTATGAAGTGGGTATTTTGATACTTGATGACCTTTTGTGTATAGAAATAAAAAGTTCACACACATGTAATAAGATCCTATACTGGACAAATGCAGACCTATATACTTTAAGATTAGCTAACTCTATAGATGGTTATCAATCATTCTTCTAATTTGAATTTCAGTTTTGTGGTGTTATAGATGAGTTACTTTTTCCTGATTATATGGCAGGCAACAAGGTGAACAATATTGATGTTGTTTACACTCCCTGGTCCAATTTGAAGAAAACTGCTTCCATGGATGTTGGTCAAGTTGGTTTTCACAATCCAAAAATGGTGGGCTCCCCCTTTTTTTGGTAGCATGTGCATAATGTTATCTGGGATGCTAGTTTTCTTTGTGGATTTTGTTTTTTAGTCTTTTTTTGTTGAGCATGTATGAGAAATAGATCTTTCTTTGATTTGATGCTGCATATAGGTGCGGACTGTGAGAGTGGAGAAGCGGATTAATGAGGTAGTGAATAGGTTGAACAGGACAAAAGTGGAAAGGAAACCTGATTTGAAAGGTACAATTATGATCTCAGCGTCCTTTCAAGATTATTTTATTCTAAAGCTAGTACTCTAGTTGCTCTTTGTGGAGGAACACAGGGTGCAACTTTTGGGTCTTCTTCCTAGTTATGATATTTGGCAATTTTCTCCTGTATCACTTATTTTATTTTATTATTTTATTTTTATTATATGCATGTATAGATACGAAGTATTCTGATTTTATTTCTTACTTTATTCTTTATCTTCTATAATCCTGTCATGATGTCTCTCACTTATATGATATAACTGCAGCCGAGCGGGAAGCAGTTAGTGCAGCAGAAAGAGCAGAAAGGAAACTACAGCTGAGAGACAAAGTAAGTTCCATATATTCTGTTGTTGATTGTTTGCCTTCATTGGCCAATACGAGGTCAGTAAGATCGAGAGACCTTTACTATTTGGGTGAACACAGGACCTGAATAGCCAATAGTGGCCTCAAAGGGCTTATGGTAACAGAAGTATATTATTCTATTAAAATCTATTCTGGCATACACTTCTGAATTTTACATGTATCAAAGGAATAGCCTTGAAGTCATTCTGCAATTTAACTCAAATTGAGGTTTTGGGTGGTAGAATTTTGACGTGTTTTCTGTTAGTGGAACTCTGTTTTGGGACAATATTTATTGAGATGCTTACGCTTTGCACTTGTAGCCCATATAGTGCTTGGATTCACTTTGGCTGCCTGAGAGGCTGCCTATTAACAACATATTTGTATGCTTGAAATCAAGGACAATTTGAGGTATACATATGGTTTTTGAGATGTGCAAATTACTGTTCTGGTGCTACTTGGGCTTTGGCTCAAGTGGCAAGGGATGGGGTTGTGGTAGGTCCAAGGTTTAAATCTTAACAAAATTCATTAAAAAAAAAAAAAGAAAAAAGAAAAGAAAAGAAAAACCACTATGGTTTTGTGGGTTGATTTTGCTGAAGATCTCTTCCATTTCAAATATGTTTTCCTCTGGAAATCATGTTTGACTGTCAATGTCATCTTCCCTCCACTTAAAGCCTGATGACCAGATATCATATCTTTTAGTTATTGCTTCTCTACGTCCAGATGTTAGATCTTTTAGTTATTGCTTCTCTAGCATGCTTGTCTAGTTCTTGACAAACCTCTAGTGGGGTGAAGTCCAAAGATTCCAACTAATTATCCAATAATTTGTAGCCCTTCCATTTGATTACATAGGCTGGCTGTAAGGAGGGAATAGGATGCATCTTTCTGGAATTTGATGACTAGTTACAATTTAACATGCATGGTATGTATTGATTTTTGATCACCATACACAGAAGGCATGTTGATTCCATCTTTACACAAAGGAGCTTTTCCACTTGAAGTAAGATACCAACAACCCTATTAATGGAGTTGTGAGGTATTGAACATGACCAGTTTTCAGTTCTTTTGCTTGAAGTGTCTCCTTTTACCATGAAATTGTACTTGAGGTCACCAGATCCACCTATCACATGGGCAATCAGTAAAAAAGATCATTGAAAAAGCATGAGTTGTTATCAAAACATTATAAAGTTGATGATTCCCACCAAGAATATGATCGCAGGTCATGCTAATTCCATATGATTTAGTATTGTGAAGCATGTGCCCATCACTCCATTAATGGCACCAAATATGAAACATAGAGCCCCTATCCTTGTGGCTAGTGGAGAACATCCATTGGACCTGATTTTTCGTAAAATTGAGATTTTTATGTCCTTATAAGATAGGGGCCCCTGAGGGGATTTTTTTTTTTTTTTTTTGGGTGGGTTTGAAAAGGGGGAATTAGGAGGGGGCATGCTGTTTAGGTATGTAGAGAGGTGGAATCCAAATCTTCGCCTCGAGGGGACATCGGGAAGAGGGCATTGGTGAGTAGGGAGCGTCTGGGTCTAGTGGTAAGTCGGTGAAGGTTGCCCGATGATGGATAGAAGTAGCTCTAGTGAAAGTCTTGATATGTGCTCCCTTAAAGAGATGTTGAAGTACATTTTTTCGTTGGTGGTCCATCTCACTGTGACCAATTCCTCATGAAGGAGGAAGTGTTTGCATTGGTGAGGAAGCTAGACATCACTGATGGTCCTTCCTAGTGAGGGTCTGCAGTTGTCTCTTCCTTGTGTTCCAAACCTTGTCAAGAATGAGGTCGTTGTCTGGTTTTGGAGTTGTGGGTGTGGTTTTGGAGCCTCCGGTGCTACCTAATCTTCTTGCTTGTGGTCCTTCCCAAAACTCACCGACAGTTTTGACTTTCCCATTCTCACACAAGCCAAGCTCTTCTCGTGGTGATAAGGGCATAGATCCTCCTTTGCCTACTTTGATTGGGATGGAATTGGGCAATGTTGTAGGGAATAATTAGTTTGTGCTTGACTCAAATCCTTGCTGAGTGGTGGATCTTTTCAACAGGGTTGAAGCCTTGTTGTGCACTCCCCTAAGCTCCTATTCCCTTTTTTTGGTGGGGGAAACCAGGTCATCTTAGGTTCAAGTATTTTGAGTGGGTTCGCAAAGAGGAAAGGAAATCTATCGTGTCTTGGGGATATTGTGTGTGGGCTTTGAGGAGCAATTTATATTGATTTTGATAGTTATTGAAGTCGGTTGTCTTCAAAAAGTGTCGGGTTCCATTTCTAAACTTGGTAGCAAAGGCAATAGGGAGTTAAAAAGATTGGAATGCTCTATTTGTTATGATTTTAAATCTGAGACTTCTAGCTATGCAAGTGGAAATGAGAGGGGTTATTCGCTGTATAATGAAGCCTAAAATCTTATCTTGGAATTTGAGAGGGTAAAATGAGGGGGCAAATGCCTTAGGGCGATGAGAAACTTGCCAGAGAAACTATGTTGGAGGTTATGTCTCGTAGTGTAGTGTGTAGTTAATGGGGTTTCCATCACGTGGATTGGTGTTGTTTGGATTCAAAGGGGTGATTAGTGTGGGATAGGAGGGTGGTGGAAAAGATCAACAAGTGTGGGGGAGTTCACCATGGTTGTTACCTTCAAAAACATTGAAAGTCATTTTACGTGGGCTTTTGTGGGTATTTATGGCCCTAATTTTAATAGGGATATAAGGCTTCTCTAGGATGGTTGGCTTGCTCAGTTGGTGGAACTTGCCTTGGTGCATTGTGGATGATTTTAACATCACCTGGTTCCCCAATGAGAGATGGGGAGTAGCTTGCTTATGCCTAGCTATGATGGAGTTCTCTGACTTCATTTTGATCAGGGCTTGATGGACCTCCCTCTCATTGGTGGTATTTATACTTGGTCGAATAATCGGGAGTCTCTCTCTTGGTCCAGGATTGACAAGTTTCATGTTTGGCTTGGGAAGCTTAGTTTCTAGGTTTGTCCCAAAGGCTTCCTAGGTTATGCTCATATCATTTGCTGATTCTCCTTGATTGTGGCAACTTTCATAGGGAAGTAGGTACTTCAAATTTGAAAACATGTGGTTAAAGTCTAAGGGGTTTTGTGGATCGGGTGAAACAATGATGGGAGTCATCACTTCCAAGGCTCTCCAAGCTTCATTATGGCCAGCAAGCACAAGGCTTTGGAAGTTGATTTAAAGAAATAGAATGAGGAGGTGTTTGATGATGTAGGGAGAAAGAAAAAAAAACCCTTTGGGAAGAGTTATATGCTTTTGATACCATTGAAGAAGAGAGAGCATTAGGTGATGAGGACAGAATGAAGAAGGCAAAAGCTTTAAGTGAGTTAGAAAGATACATTTTCATGGAGGAGGTGAGTTGGAGGCAGAAATCTAGGGCTTTGTGGTTAAGGAGGAGGACAAATGCATGAAGTTTTCCCACGAAGCTGCCAACTTCAACAAGAAGAAGAACTCCATCGACTCTTTGTTGATTGATGGTACACTTTCTACTAATCGGGTGAAGATCAGTGAGCACTTGTCCAGTCTTATAAAAAGTTGTATGCCGAGCAATTTAGCTGGTGGCCTATCTTGGATGACCTTTCCTTTAATTCTATTGGTGGTGCTGAGGCTATTTGGTTAGAGAGAGTTTTTGAGGAAGGGGAGGTGTTGAAGGTAGTGAAAGCAATGAATGGTGACAAGGTGTGGGGACCTGATGGTTACTCTGTGGCATTCTTGCAAGTTTGCCGGGTTGTGTTGAAAGAAGACAATATGATGGTCTTTTGTGACTTTCATGCTAGAAGTAAGTTTGAAAAGAGCCTTAATTCTAAATTCATTGTCCTCATTTCGAAGGTTCCGGGGGCAGCTGATCCTAAAGACTTTTGCCCAATTAGCCTTGTAACCACCAAAAAAAAAAAACTGTTTGTTTTAATTTTTTAAAATGAAAAATTCTTGCCCAGTGTTTTGTGCCTTTCTCAATCTTTTGCAGTTCTGTTAGTGTTTTTACTAAGGACAAACAATGCACCAGAAGCTGTTAATTCTATATTTGATCAACAATAAGGCAAATTTTGTTTTTTTTTTATTATACTTATGTGGTTTTTTTAAAAAAAAATTAAAATCTCTGGTTATTTTCTTGAAGATCGGAGACATAATTATGATTATTGTATTGGGTTTGCATTTTATCTTTAGCTCTTGTATTCTCAACTTTGAAACATTGACCCTGTGTTACTTTTGTGTGCACTTCGGCTATTATGAGCAATAGTACTGGGTCTTGAGTTTAGTTACATTTTCGGGTTATATTAAATTGTAAAGCAATTTTATTCCTTCATTTTTTAGCTCCTAACGAAATCTGACTTTGTCTTAATCTAATATAAAATTTTAATTGAATTTTTCATTTAATAATGCAAGTCATCCATGCCTGTCTTTGCAGAAACGACGGGAGGAGATGGAAAGGCTCGATAAGGAGAGACAAGCAGAGCTAAGGAGCTACAAGGGTTTGATGGTCTCTGAAAACATGACATCCAATAAACAGATTGCAGCCACAAGCAAGTCCTTGCAGGAACTGGAAGAAGACTTCATGTGAGCTCATAATTTGTTTAAATGTTTAGTAGCTGCCAAAGTTAATGTGGGTTAGTCATTCAGGTTGTGATTGTAGCCTCTAGGCGTCAACTTATTTCCCCTGTCATTGAATAACTTATTCCCAATTCTGTTTTCCTGTGGATGTTAATAAGAGATAGCATCTTCAATGTTAACAGAGGTGGGGGAAGAGAGAAGGGAGAAGGCCTAGGGGGAGGTGGTGGGGGAATCTCCTTTTACTTTCCGTATGTATAATTGGATGATGATGATGATGATAAACTTAATGGCCATGGGTGGCGCCACCCAGAGTGGCTAATTTTTTTCCATACTCACACACTTGGTGGTCAAGCCACCCCTTTGGTGGCTCACGACTTCGTTTTAGGCATGCGCAGCTTCTTCAAACGCTCAAAGCCCAGCCCTTGATCACCTAATTATTTATTTATATTTTAAATCCTTCACCACATCTAATCATTCAAGGTGAGAGCAAGGTCTTACCAAGAACACGGCCAAGTTCACAAAGACTCAATTAGCAGGTGATTGCTCAAGATCACGAAACCGGACAAACTGGCTTCGCCATTGTTGGATTGATTTGGAGGAGGCATCAATTGGCCTTGGTGGTGGAAGAAGAAGGGTTGATTTTGTGGGTATGGAAGAGGAAGGCTGAGAGAGAGAGGGAGAGACCCCATGAGTTAAAACCCTGTAGTGTTTTCATGTTATCAGGTTGTCGGAAAATCTTTCTAGAATGAGGCTTATTCCTTCTCTGAAACTGCGGTATTGCAAAATCTAGTGTTTTGATTCTACTCAAGTTTTTTGCAATTTTTTTGTTTTAGATGATGTGTCTTATTTCTATTAGTCATGAAACCTCATTTTTATGCCACGAAGTATTTAAGTTATCCTCTAATCAGATACATTCAAGACTTCTTCCTAATTTGTAATAGGCGATGTGGCACTCATTTAGTGGTGGGCACAAAAGTCACCTTTTATGCACCATCCGCAGCCAAGACGCTCTCTTCACCATATTGGCTTTTGTCTGGAAATAAAGTCTGTTCCTGTAAATGGAGCCAAACTGTTAAGATTAGTTTTTGAATGTGATGAGCATCGAATCAACTTACACCTGCGAGAAAGTGAAATTATAATCACGAGAGCTTGCCGGTATGTGTTGCCGAGGGATAGTTATGATGTTTAAGTTAGAATAGTATTGAGTTTGAGAAATGCAAATTGAATGTAATTGGTTTTGATGTTTAAATCAGAATAGTATTGAGTTTGAGAAATGCAAAAAGAAAGTAATTGGTTTTGAGTTTGAGTCCAGGTCAAAAAAAAATCCATGTTACCTTAGGGGTGTAAACCGGCCGCCAATCGGTGACCGGAAACGGGCCCACCACTTTTAAAAGCAGTTGGAAATAGCGAGATAGTTATCGGTTTTTTAAAAGGAGTTTGCTAGGGGTTCTCCTCGTAGTATTTTTCTGGCGTTCTCCTAGTCTTACGTAGAACATGATTTAAGAAAAAAATAAAATTGTAGTACCGTTTTTTTGCCAACCGATTAATTTTTATAAGTTAATAGTTAGGTTTTAATGCTTTAAAACTTGTTTTTTGATTCAAAACTAAAACCTAAAGGTGGAAGGTTAATCCTTTAGGGATAGTATCACTCAAAATGGATTTGATCATCCTAAATTTGGTATTATTGTCTCAATTTTGGTTCTAATGTCTTTAAATACATTTATGGATTAAAAAAATAAAATGATGTCGTTCTACCCTTGGGTTTAAGTTTTATACTTTTAAAGTTTTTTTGGGATTGTGTTTGAGAAATAGAATTTTTAAGTCAATTTTAAGCTTTTGCCAAAAATGCTTTTTGTCCATTTTTAGGCTTTTGAGACCCTTAAGAGCGTTTTTAATTTTTTTATCAAATGATAACTTTTTTCTTCAAACGGACTTTTTGAGTGTTAAAAGCACTTTTAGGCATTTCAAACGCAATCTCAAACATTCACTTAGTCAAACACAACAAAGCCCAGCTTATTAGCTAAACAAGCCATAATTATTTATTTATTTATATTTTTAAAAAAGGCCCTAAAACATCTAATAAACCCAAAAAGTATACCCAATACCCACAACAAGCACAATCTTTTAAAGACTCAATTAGCAGTGCGGATATTTGGCTACCATCCGATAACTTGCAGTTATTACATAACCGGTAACTTGGTTACTGAAGTTGGTTATATATTTAGGCCAATTGGTTACATTAATTGCAATTAGTAGTTTTAACTAGTAACCATGAATCACAACTGAGTTTTTACCTTGAATGTTACCTAGTTAAAACTTTTCCTTTTTAGTGTTTTCATGTTATCATTGAATTTGGCCTTAATGATTAGTGGGAATGAGGCTTATGGTCCATTTGGAATTGCGGTTTCAATAAATGTTAAAAAATTGTACTTTTGAAATTATTACTTTTTAAAATCGTAAAGGTGTTTGATAAAATATCTTAAAAAATATATATATTATCAAATATTTGTTATGTGAAGGCGTGATTTTGGTTTAAATTCGTGCATTTTCAAATAAGCATTTCTTAACCTGTTTGTAGAAATTGTAGATTTTTTTTTTTTTTCTATTTTGAATTATTTACTTTTTAAAAACCCAGATTATTCATGGCAATCCCAAACGAAGGGAATTTTATTATTCCCCAAAATATGTGATATCGCCAATATCCCAAGATCATGTGCAATTCTGATTTGCCGTAGTAACCATGAATCACAACTGAGTTTTTATCTTGAATGTTACCTAGTTAAAACTTTTCCTTTTTTGTGTTTTCATGTTATCATTGAATTCGGCCTTAATGATTAGGGGGAATGAGGCTTATGGTCCGGATTGCGGTTTCAATAAATGTGATTTAAAAAATTGTGTTTTTGAAATCACTACTTTTTAAAATCGTAAATGCGTTTGATAAAACTTGTTAAAAAGTATACATATATTATCAAATATTTGTTATGCGAAGGCGTGATTTTGGTTTAAATTCGTGTATTTTCAAATGGAAAATGCTAGGGGTTCTCCTCGTAGGTTCTCCTGGCGTTCTCCCAGCCTTATATAAAACATGATTTAAGAAAAAATAAAATTGTAGTGGCCTTCACCACCGTTTTTTTAGGTATTAGAATCAAATTTGAGGCATTAGCAACAAATTTGTGAGGCATTAGCACCAAAATTGAGACATTAGCATCAAATTTAGAATGATCAAATTCATTTTGGATGATATCATCCCTAAAGGGTTAACCTTCCACCTTTAGGTTTTAGTTTTGAATCCAAAAATAAGTTTTAAAGCATTAGAACCTAATAATTAACTCATAAAATTAATCATAGCAAAAAAGTAACAATTTTATTTTTTCTTAAATCATATTCTACATAAGAGAAAAACCCCTTTTCAAATAAGCATTTCTTAACCTGCTTGTAGAAATTGTAGATTTTTTTTCCTATTTTGAATTAATTACTTTTTAAAAATCCAGATTATTCATGGCAATCCCAAACGAAGGGAATTTTATTATTCCCCAAAATATGGGATATCGCCAATATCCCAAGATCATGTGCAATTTTGATTTGCCGCTATTGGAGAAGAACTCCTACTTTGCTTGGCACTGTGAAACCGGGTTGATGTATCCTTTTCTAAGTTTAACTAGACCCAATGATCTTCGGTTAATTTTGCGACATGGGCTATATTTCTATGTCGGCCCAATTCCTAACAAATTTAATAGGGAAGAGCGTATGTAACTTCATCAAACTATCATTTAATTAATAATATTCTTCTAAACTATTAAAACATTGTCATTATTCCCTTAATAACAAAACTATCCTTAGTAAATAAAAACAAAAAAAGAAAAACGTAAAATTTAAAGAAAAAAAAATAAAATCATTTTATAAAAAAAAGAAATAGATTTAAAAAAAATGAAAAATTTTTTTTAAAAAAATTTATTTAAATAAAAATTTCCATTTTTTAAATCATTTAAAAAAATAAAAAATGAATTCTTTTCTTTAATTAAAATTTTCGTTTAATTTTTATTTATTATTATTTTTTGAATTTATAGGGGTATTTTTGTTTTATTGAGAAATATATAAGGACATTTTTATAGCATCTAATCATCACGTAACACATAATCAATTTAAAAATAATGTAGAAAATGAAAGTGAGAATAACCACACCAAATTAGAGACAAAAAACTCGTGGCCAGAAGACCTGCACTAAACATGTGGTCTAGCTGCACCTTAACTCCTTAAACCCTGATTCGCTCAAACCTATTTCTAATGCTCAAAAACTTGTTTATAATGTCTCAAAACCCGTTTCTAATAGTTCAAAATTAAAATTTATAGGTAGAAGATTAGTCTTTTAATAATTTTATCATCCTAAAATTTAATTTATTTTGATCTAAATTATTTTTATATACTTTTTACATTTTTACTTTTATTAATTAGAGCTATAAAAATTGGGTTTTAAGACTCAACATAATATAAGTTAAACTCTACAAGTAATTGGATTCCAAGTGGACCTTTATTCCTTCCTCTGGGCGGTTTCCTGTTTTAAGAACAAATTATTTTCAGACTAAAAAACAAGAAAAAGAAAAAAAGAAAAAAGGTGGGCCCAGTTCTGTTCCAATACAGTAGGACCTCAACTGTAGTGGAACATAACCCAATCATACTTCACTTCAAAGAATCAAACACACATGGTACTTAAAGAACTTGCAAAGCCCGGTTTAGCCTCCAAAACCCTAAACACAAAAATCTCTCTCTCTCTCTCTCTCTCTCTTTCTCTCTCTCTCAATTAACCGTGACCGTACAACAATGGCAACGCCTTCATTGGACGAGGAAACAACTAAGAAAGTGCTCCGACAGGTCGAACGTTACAGATTTTTTCGTTAGGTTTCGCTTTCTTTCAGTTGTAATCGGTTTTACAGAACTTTTTTTTATATTAATGTTGTCGGTAATTCTGGTTGCAGGTTGAGTTCTACTTCAGCGACAGCAATCTTCCAAGGGATGATTTTCTCAAGAAAACCATCAGCGAAAGCGAAGATGGAAGTATCCTTTGCTCCTCAATAATTTTATTGCTTTTGTCTCTAAACCATCCCTCTGTTTGGGTGCGTGTATGTATATATATATATACATATTATACATAAACCATCTATGTGGGTATGTGTTGATTCTTTGTGGGGAAAATTTTCCGAGAAAATAACATGTTTTGGTGTAAAGACATGTTTCTATTCCCCTTTAAAGGAATTTGAAGAATCGCAATTCAAGTATGAATGAAGTATTAATCTAAAAAGTTCTTTTTTATTTTTTATTTTTTCCTTTTTTCTTTTCGCTTGACTATATTCCAGGAAATATTTTCATGGAGTTTTAACGGGTATTTGGTTTTGAGGCTCAGTTTTCTCACTTTTTTTTTTCTTTATCTTTCCTTAGATTTGGGGTTTTGGTTTATGGTTAAATTTTAGCTGAATATTGTTTCACTGCATCCCCTTTTGTTGAACTTGACTGTGAGTATAGTGGTGGATTTGGCTTTGATATGTTCTTTTACTCGGATGAGAAGTTATCTGAACTTGGAGAACGTGAAGGCTGTTGATGTCCCAGAAGACACAGTCAAGGCCGTTGCCGAAACTTTGAAAAAAAAATCTACTTCTCTAAAAGTTTCCGAAGATGGTGAGTTTTGGGCTCTCACTATTCCTATGTGCTCTATTGCATACGCATTGCCCTTGTATACTTCATATTTTTCATTATTTGTAATATTTTTCCTGTATTGGAATATGAGAAAAGTAAAAAACGCTGAACAAAGTATAGTGGAGTCTTATGCCGTAGATGAATCAGGTATCTAACTGTTCCGGGAGCTGGAAGGACATTTCAATTCTTTTTCTATTTTGGGTGAATTTCCCTGGGTAAACCTGACTATGATGGGCAAATACTATTAGAAAAATTTTCTTTTCCTTTTTGTATATGTTCTGTTTTTGGATGAGATAGTATAGGAAAAATCTATTTAATTCATGTCTATATTACTTGAGGCCTGATAACATTAAAACCTACGTTTAAATTATGCTTGATTCAGCTATTTCACTTAGTTGGCCCTGAAATTCAAAAGAGTCGGGAATTTGTTATCTCAATTCAATCTAGTGAATCAATTAAGGGATCAAACTTAATTGATGTTATTATTTTTTTATTTGTATTTATTTTATCTATCTGATTTCTAGGTGCATCAGTGGTTCAGTAAATGAATTTAGCTTACCTCTGTATTGTTATGTCGAGGATGCATATTTCAGGCTTTTCTTTTATTTGGTTTTTATGTTTCAGGGAAAAAGGTTGGTAGGACAACTGAACTCCCAAAGCCAGAAGATGTAATAGAGCAGTTAGACATAAGAACAATAGCTGCATCACCACTTGAGTACAATGCGACTCAGGAAGATTTGGAGAATTTCTTTGGTCAATTTTCCAAGGTATTGATTGCCCCATGTCATTTTATGTTAGTAAGAAACTTAGGTTGCAGTGTGTTATCTTGGCATAAATACTCTGAGGCATGCTTGTTCTGTTGTTCTTTTAGTTGCCACGAGAATGCATTGACTCTGTTATGCTGATCCTCTGCCTTCTGAATTAATTAATTAGACTGACTATTGTATTGAATTCGGTTTACTGGAATCATTTTCTTTTACCCTGCTTGGGTTAATTATTGATGTTATTGAATTTTGTTGAGATTGAAAAGTGCTTCTTTTTATTTTCACAGCAATTAAGTTGACAATTTAGATGAGATTTGATTGGTATGGGCTGCTCTTTATGGTTAGTTAAATTGAACAGTGTGGTTGGAGACCTAGGTTGGAGGAGGTTAGGATTTTAAAACATTGAGCCTTAGTGAGTGGTGCCTTCTGCCTTCTGTATGTGATTAAGTGAAAATTGCTATATTCTCCTCTCTCACCTATAACTTTGGTGAGAACCCAACCAGGGGCAAGCATAGATGAGAGTTTATGAAAGCTTCTTTTCCGAGGAAAATTATGAAGAAAAAATAGCTTTTTAGAGGAAGATCCTATATTTTTTTAAGAAGTGCTTCTCCCTTGTAGCAAGGTCATTGCTGTCATTTATAGCCAAAACCATCCACTTCCCTATGATAATTAGACATCCAGTTAACATATGAGCCCTAGAAAGTGGGAGATCCCATGCTTCTTTTAGAAACGCTTTGTGGAACTGGAAGCAAGGTCATTGCTGTCATTTATAGGTAAAACATCCATTTCCCTATGATAATTAGACATCCAGTTAACATATGAGCCCTAGAAAGTGGGAGATCCCATACTTCTTTTAGAAACGCTTCTCCCTAAACTTCTTGTGGAACTGGAAGCAAGGTCATTGCTGTCATTTATAGGTAAAACATCCATTTCCCTATGATAATTAGACATCCAGTTAACATTTGAGCCCTAGAAAGTGGTGAAGTATCTGATACTGTCATTAGATTTTCTCAAAAAGATACATAAACAGGTTTGGATGAGGGGAAACATCTCGTGATCAAAAACAAGATTGAGCTCTCTACATCTTTTAGACATCCATTTCCCTATGATAATTAGACATCCAGTTAACATAGAGCCCTAGAAAGTGGTGAAGTATCTGATACTGTCATTAGATTTTCTCAAAAGGGCACGTGTACAGGTTTGGATGAGGGAGACATCTCGTGATCAGAAACAAAGTTGAGCTCTCTACATATTTTATGGCAAACAAGCTGTGCTTATTATAAAGCTGGTTTCAAATGCTAGTTCTTTGGAATTTTGTGTTAGTAAAAATCTAATAATTTTGTTAATCTTTTACTAAATTGTCTGTTGGCATTGGATCTTGTGCCTTAATATGCTAAAAAGGTATCTGCTATCTTTAGTCATGCTTCTCTATATATACTTATGAAAAACGCTTCTCTATATAAGAGTTTTTTTTTTTAATACTTGTTTCAGGTTAATAGTTTGAGACTGCCCCGTCATGTTGGGGACAAGAGGTTCTTTTGCGGTACTGCTTTGGTTGAGTTTTCAACAGAGGAGGAAGCTGAAAAGGTTTTGAAGCAAAGCTTGGTTTATGGGGGTGTTTCATTAGAACTAAAACCAAAGTAAGCTGTGCTTTCTATAAACTTTCTTAGGGAAATTTTTGAAAAATGGAAAAATTATTTTATCTTTTCTTATGAATGAGTTCAGCCCTAAAAAGACATTATCAACTAATTGAGAAAAAAATCATGTTGCATGATATTGGTATTTTTTTAAAGATTTAATGATTCAACTTGGATTCTTTAATATTTATTTTAGACATTGTGATGCAGGATAATATTGTTTTGTTTTATATTTAATTTTTATTTTTTTGTTAATTTTAGGTGTTAATCTTCAGATTTTTGGTCCATTGTGTTATATTATGGCTTTCTTATATTGTTGGCTCTTTTACTTATAGGTTTCTAATGATTAAGTAGTTAAGGTATGGTAGTCAGTCCATGAGAGTTCTAAGTCCTGTTAGCCATAAATAAGGATGTAAAGCTTTCTATTCATTGGACAACAAGCTTTATGACAATTTTGCAGCAATTATGCTCTTGAGACCATATGATGTAATCCTATCAAATGTATGGTGCTTAGGTTCAATGTTTAAATTTATCCTTTTGTTCTTCCTTTCTCTTTATTTCCAAAAATTCATCCAATCTTCAAATACTACAATCTGACCTGGATTTACTTTAAACCTACTTTAAAAGACTTAAACCATCATTTTGGTACCAAAACCATCCAAAAGCAGCCTGCTAGTACTCTGCATACTGCTTACGGTGCTATAAAAGCATTCTCTATGCTGCCATCCAATGTCAAATTGCATATGGGGAATTAAAGTTTTTGTCTATGCTTGTGCGGGAGCAGTATTTTTATCCTGGCATGTGCACCCTAACAAAAGAAGTTTCCAATTTCAGGAGGGACTTTGACATAGATCGAGCAAGAGAGATAGAAGAATATGAGAAGTCTCATTCCGTCAGGGGTTCAAATCGTAAGAATAACTCAAATGCAGAACCAAAGTAAGTAGCTGATTGCACTATGTATTTACCAACTTATCTTTCCTATCCTAGGTGTTTGATAATCTAGTTAAACTAGTTAAATCCATTTTAATTATTGCAGCTACCCAAAAGGTTTGATTATTGCATTTACATTAAAGAGCATGTCAGATGGAGGCTCCACAGAACAAAATGGTACCAATGACACAGCCAATGATGATAAAATTTCTTGCAAAACAGATGGAGGATTAGATTCCTCAGAAAATGAGACTAGAGTAACTGAAAAGATGGCTGAAAAAAATATTAATGAAGATGAAACTCCTGGAGAAAATATTGAAAATGATAACAAGGAAAAGATTGATCAGAATAATGGTTTGGAGAGTGAAGAAAAAGAAACTCAAGAAATAGAGAAGTCTTCTGAAGGTGCCACTGAAATGAGTGACGAGAAAGAAGAGAAACGAACTGCTGCTTCCTTCATGGATGACATGAATGTTGTTTTGCGTGAGGATCTGAAGGATGTCTTTCAAAAGTATGGTACAGTCAAGGTATGGACTCTTCCTATTTTATGTAGTTAAGATTTAAAACACCAAATGAAATAGACTTAGATGAGAAATTATCTTTTTGTCTTCTTTTAATGTCATATCCTTCAGAGCCCTCTTGTCTAACTTTTTTCCATCTCTATTTTGATTGTAAAACATGAACACTTATGCCAGCTCAAGTGGCATGTGTTCCTGTTGGCAAATTTGCTCATCTTTTTCTTGGTCTTTCACCACTATTGTCCCAAATTAGTTGGGACTATGCTTTCTATTGCTCAATTCTGACCTTTCTATCTGTATGTGCTTTTTTTCCATGAAGTTCATTGATTTCAAGATTGGAGCACCTTCAGGATACATTCGGTTTGAAGAACCTGAAGCAGCTCAGAAAGCTCGTGCTGCCGCTGTCCTCGCCGAAGAAGGGGGTCTCCTTGTTAAGAATTACATTGCCATTCTGGAGCCAGTAACTGGTAGGCAGAAACTTTTTTCTTCATATTTTTTGAGGTTATATGGAAGTTCAGTATGGGAAATAATAAAGTTCATAAACTGAACTTTATGAACTTTCCTAGTTATTGATTTAGCAAGTTTAACTGCTATGTCCAGCTGCTATTTAGGATGGGAAATAGGGTCCGTTTGGGAGTGCGTTTTTAAAAAAATAATCTGCGTTTTTAAACCAAATCGCAATTTTGGAGTGTTTGGGATTGCGATTTTGAAAACGCAAAATTTAAAATCGTGGAAAAATCTGCGATTTCAATAAGCTGATTAGGTGATGCTTATTTGAAAAAGTGCGAATTTAAACCAAAATCACGATTTCACTTAAAAGGTAATATTTACCTATTTGGTCTGAAATCGCAATTATATGCTAATTTTACCCAGACACTCGATTGATAAAAAAAAGTAATTTTTTGATTGTTTTACCAAACGCCTATGCGATTTTAAAAAGTGATGATTTCAAAAACATAATTTTTAAAAACGCAATTTTTAAAATCGTACTTATTGAAATCGCATTCCCAAACCGGCCCATAATAGAGTTCGTGAATTGAATGCTACAGAGTGACATGCTTGGTGTTTGCTATTGACGTTGACATGTATAAAATTGGAAAACATAGAAGCAGTTCGATTGAAGGTCTTCTATTATCTTAGCCAAGTGTGGTTGATACTTGTATAGTGATGTCCATATTGTAGTCGCAGCTTTATAAATCATGATTTTCCTTGCAATGCTCTATATTTTAGCTACTTTCCTTCCTTTTCTTGGGACTTGTCAGATTTATATATGGGAGATTTCCCTATGGGACAAGTTATGAGACTGAGCAAGGCAATGCCTTCCTCTACTGTAATGGCAGCGTATATTCCTAACTTTTTTCGATGAGATGAAGCAATGTATTCTGAGTTTTTGTTGAATTTTGGCATCGATACAGTTACTGTGGGATTTTGTTTGAGGGTTATTTAGATTGGTGTTTGCCACTAGTGGCATTTATATTTTGTGATACATATTAGTGTTGTCCAAAACTTAAAAGTGCATATAATGCAATTACACTTGTTTAGCCTTGTTATGCATATTTTGAATGATACTTGGTTTGTCTTGTATGCGTTTCAGGTGATGCTGAAAAGGAGTATTGGAGCTTCCTCCGTGGTAATCAAGATAAGTACCGGGAAAACAAGGGCAACCGAGGAAGGTTAGTTTGAGTATACATGTGGCCTATTTTCACCATCAATCAGAACAAAAACTTTTTGACTGCATTTTTTTTTTTTCCCATTGTGTCACCTGCGAAGTCCCTATTTAACGTTTCTCACATTTTGTCCAATTATACTTGCCCTTTGTAGGGGAGGAAAATACAATAGAGGTGGGAAACATAATCGCTCTAGAGAAAATGATAGTGCAAGAGGTCGCCCAAACAAAGCTCAGAAAGTCGAAGCTGCATGAGAGTTCTAAATCAGTAATGGGATAATTTTTTCAGGACACCTTCAGACTTTTTGGCGAAATACTTCTTCCTTCTTGATCTCCTGGCGTTTGTCATCAGCTATATAAGTTATGTTCTTCATAAAATATATAATGTCTTTGCTCCCTTTCTATGCAACTCTAAATTAACCAAGTTACCTCTTTTCTAAGCTTTCCCTCCTGATTCTGTAATTGCGAACGAATAACGAATTTACTTCACAAATTTTGGTAGTTTGGTTTTATTTGTTGTCATTCTTTTAAGTTTTTAGTTGGTTGCACTTGCTAAAAAAAGGAAGAAAAGACCAGTTGAATACCAGAAATCTGATGATGCATGCATATATGTGAGAGGGTTCTGTGATGTGCATCCTTTTCAGGAGATGTTCTCTCTTATTCTAAAGGCTCCTTTTAACCATTTTGCTTCTTCTGAATTTTGAGAATTCTAACTTGCTCTTCTTTTTTTATAAGAATAATGCTATATACACTCACCTTTAGTTATTCTTACTTACCATTGGATCAAAATTTAATAATTATCTATCTCAAATCCAAATGATTGAGTGAGAATGAGATTGTGTAGCATTACTCTTTATATAATGTGTCATAATTGGACCCAAGGAGAGTTGAATCCCGGGACTTGATAAGATAGATAGTTCACGGGTTCTAGAAATTTATTGTTAAAGCACCTAAGAAATGTCTTTCTTAGTAACATTAACAATATCCAAGGAAATTTTATTGAAAAGCACCTGTTTTTTTTTACATGTTATTGATAAGAATATGCTTTTAACATATTAAGAGATATGGGACAATTTTATAAATTGATTTAGAGGAAAACTGTCCATTTTATCATATGAAATGTCCTTATTTTTAAGTGGATCAGGTCATTTTTTGACCTAATTCGGAATTTACTATTATTTGGTTGGATTTTTTTTGCTATAATTTTCATTTGGGTCTATTGTATGGGAGCCCACCCATTTTCAAATGTTTTGAGTCATGTAATCCTTTCCCAAAAGAATATATATATATATATATGGAAAGTTCATAAAAGATACGAAAATATGAAAAGTTCAATGGACTGCAGCCGAAAGAAAGGCCTTCAAATATGTATATATATTTTTAAATGGCAGTGTCCAATCCACCGGTTCTAACCTAACTGGATTTTTCAAAGCAACTTACTATTAAATGTAATTAATGCCTCCAAAATTGGTATATAGGATCACTCTTAGAATGGGGACCTATAATTTTTTAAAACCAAACTCTCAAGGGTAAATGGTAAATCAATCCATTTTTATATGAAGTTTGAAGTGAAGAAATGGAGGCCAACAATTCAATATAAAGAAAGATCTATCAACAAAGCTTTATCCCAGTATACCAAAACATGGATAAATAAATATTTATGGGGAAAATACAGTTTACCCTTCTGAACTATTCACTAATTTACACTTTACTCCTAAAAATATCTAATACTGACATTTAACCCTTATGAAGTGCACTTTACCCCTTAAAGTATTTTGAATTGACATTTTACATCCAAAATAACTACGTTTTGGGGGTAAAGGTCAACTCAGGGGTTAAAGTGTCAATTCAAATATTTCAGGATGGTAAAGTGTACTTCATGACGATCAAGTTTCAATGTCAAATACTTTGGAGGTAAAATGTCATTTTTTAAACATTAAGATCAAAAGTGCAAATGTGTGGATAATTAGAATTAGGATTCTCTCCGGTTCAAATGAATTAGATAATATCCAATTATTTATAGTGGAGAGGTATTTTTGTCATCTCAAAAAGTGAAAAGACAAAAATAATCCTAAGATATAACTAACCGGATATTCTCCAGTTCATTTGAAATTGAGAGGATCCTGTTCCTGATAATTCAGGGGTAAAGTATATTTTCCCCAAAAATCAATTAATTTTAGCCAAAAAAAAAGACAGATTAAATTATGGTGTAACAAACACAAACACATGGATAATTGTACTATCCTTCTAGAGACCCGCATGTGGATTGTGGTATGATAGTTCCCCAGTCATTATAAAAAGACAACTACTAATATTAATACAAATATAAATGCGAACTATTGAGACAAGAGTTATAACAACTCAAGAAACAAAGAACTCAAGAGACAAGAGTCACAAATAATAAATTAAAGTTATTGTTATTAATGTAAAAGTAGAAAAACACTTGTAATGTCCATTCTCTTTATCTATAAATAGAGTATTATACACAATCAAAAATATCAAACAAAAATGTAGCAATGAAAAAGTTGTGATGTGTGGACGTAGGTCATAGGTTGAACCACTTTAATTTGTATCTTTATTCCTTGCTTTTTTTTTTTCTTTATATTTTTTATATACTTTAATATGGTATCAGAGTTAGCTAACGCCAATTATCGATCCTATAAATTTTTTTTCTCTCTCCATACATATATAAATTATAAAAAATAGTATATAAATTGTAAATTGTCTTGCCATGCCTAATTGGCCACCACCCTATCAAGTCGTTCCTTCGTGAATTCTTCTCCATCTCGACCATTATTCCATGTATAAATTGGGTCTCGACATTCTAGTTCCTGCAAATCCCAATACTCTAAGGTATTGTTAAAATTTGCCATAAGATAATTAGCATGCCTCCCTTTTTTTCGGAGAGATCCGAGATCTTGTTAAAATTGCCTGCACAAATCCAAGGTCCAGGCTCCAAGCTCCAAAGATTTAGGAAGCGTAGTAGCCCAATTCTTCCGTTCGCTGGTGAGTGTCTGGATGCCCGAAAAAACTTGTGAAAGTCCATGGCGTTTTGTTTGCTGGCTTGGCAATGGCATTTATGTTTCATTACTGTAATTCTGAATTTCAACCTCCATCTCTTCCTTCCACATCAACGCAAGTCCCCTACTTTTCTCCACACAGTCCACCACTAACATGTTGTTAAAACCCGTCTTCTACTTGATAGTTAACATTTTTTGCTTCTCATCTTGATTTCTATGAGAAAAACCAAGTCGGGACACTTCTTCTTCACCTTTCGACAAAGCTCTCGAACTGTCCGAAGGTTCCCAAGCTTTCGGAAGTTTCAACATAGGATCATCATATTTGTCGGCGGGGCTATGACACAGCCCCCGCCATTCCCAAACCTTGTTCATCTTCAACGTCTTCATCCCTGAGAACAAAATCATTATTTATGCCATACTTTGTACGCCTCTCCAGACCCGTAGTAGTTTCTTCCAGAACCACCTCATTCTCCCCTCCCTATTTACGTTTTCCCTAACAATAAGTCTTCGAACTTTCAGATGGCCAGTAACCATTCTCTTAATAAGAACTATAACACGATGAAACGCTACTTTCTTTCGTTTTCACCTAGTTGAGGCATACAGGATACGATAAAATAGTAAGAATCACATATACGATTATTTGCAATAGGAAATTGACTCATAATATCTTCCATTGCAATGGGGAGAATAGCATCTTCCCCCAATACATTGACGAAATCAATTGGAATAAGCGTTTCATTCTTGACTGTCGGGTATAAAAAGTTAGTTGCAAGCACCTCCATCGGAAAAAACATATAACCGGGCTTAGGTTCTACCATGATAAACGGCCATAGACAGTGTGAGCAAAGTAGGTGTTGTGGTTTCACAGGTTTGGAAGTGCGCCTACCTAAAGGAAAAGGAATTAAGGTTCAAAAAATGAGGTGTTTGTCCTACGCAACATCGAAAAAAACATTGCAAAGTAGCATTGTGGTTTGGAAGCTATGCAAGGAATACAAGATACAATAAAATGGTAAGAATCACATATACGATTATTTGCAATAGGAAATTGACTCATAATATCTTTCATCGCAATGGGGAGAATAGCATCTTCTCTCAACACATTGACAAACTCAATTGGAAGGAGCGTTTCATTCCTGACCGCCGAGTATAAAAAGTTGGTTGCAAGCACCTCCGGCGTCAGAAAAAACATTATGTTCTACCATGATAAACGGTTATAGACGGTGTGTGCAAAGTAGGTGTTGTAGTTTCACTGGTTTGGAAATTGCGCCTACCTAAAGGAAAAGGAATTAGGGTTCAAAAAATGAGGTGTCTGTCCTACGTGGCATCAGAAAAAACATGGTAAAGTAGCATTGTGGTTTGGAAGCTGCGCAAGGAAAATGAATTAGGGTCAAAAGAATAAGGGATTCGTCCTACGCATTTAAGCTTAACGTTATGGTTACTTTTGTTTAAGCTTAATGCACAAGCTAACTTTTTTCTTTCAACAACTGCCGTAAAAGAACGAGGGTTCCAGACTTAACTAGTTTTTTTATAAAAACAAAACAACAAGAGTGTAGCAAAAAGTCTGAATCCATGAACAATCGCAGGCCTTGTAACCTTTTGTAATAACTAAGAATCTACAATCAGCCCATCTGTAGAGTATTATTTCCCTTTCAATTATAACCAACTCCTTCCAAAAAGCCCATGTGCGTTTGACTGCCCAAACAGCTATCGAATGGCCCAAGCCTTCATTTAGTTATCCTTCAGCTAAGCCAACTGCTCTTAACAACTAAGCCACGTGCAAATTAATGCCTTGCCAGATAGCCATCCACTCCCTACACTTGTCATCTCATCTTCTCCTACCATCTTCCTTTGCCAGCAACCATTCTCTTAATAAGAACTGTAACACGATGAAATGCCACTTTCTTTCGTTCTCACCTAGTCAAGGCATATGGGATACGATAAAATAGTAAGAATCACATATATGATTATTTGCGATAGGAAATTGACTCATAATATCTTCCATTGCAATGGGGAGAATATTATCTTCCCCCAACACATTAACGAACTCAATTGGAATGAGCGTTTCATTCCTGACCGCTGGGTATAAAAAGTTAGTTGCAAGCACCTCCGGCATCGAAAAAAACATATAACCAAGCTTAGGTTCTACCATAATAAACGGCCATAGACAGTGTGGGCAAAGTAGGTGTTGCAGTTTCACTGGTTTGGAAGTTGTGCCTACCTAAAGGAAAAGGAATTAAGGTTCAAAAAATGAGGTGTTTGTCCTACGCGGCATCGGAAAAAACATGACAAAGTAGCGTTGTGGTTTGGAAGATATGCAAGGAAAACGTATTAGGGTCGAAAGAATGAGGGGTTTGTCCTACATGTTTACGCTTAACATTATGGTTACTTTCGTTTAAGCTTAATGCACAAGTTAACTTTTTTCTTTCAACAACTGTTGTAGAAGAACAAGGGGTCCAGACTCAACTAGTTTTTTTTTTAAAAAAAAACGAAACAACAAGAGTTTAGCAAAAAGTATGAATCCATGAACAATTGCAGGCCTTGTAACCTTTTTAATATCTTAGAATCTACAATAAACCCATCTATAGAGTATTATTTCCCTTTCAGTTATAACCAACTCCTTCCAAAAAGCTCACGTGCGTTTGACTGCCCAAACAGCTATCGAATGGCCCAAGCCTTCATTTAGTTATCCTCCAGCTAAGCCGACTGCTCTTAACAACTAAGCCACATGTCAAACTGATGAGTTGCTAGATAGCCATCCACTCCTTACACCTATCATCTCATCTTCTCCTACCCCCTTCCCTTGCAAGCAACCATTCTCTTGATAAGAACTGTAACACAATGAAACACCACTTTCTTTCGTTTCACTACTTTCTTTCATTCTTACTTAGTCGAGGCATACGGGATACAATAAAATAGTATAATTTCGTTCTCTTTGACAATCTCTCTCCATCGGTTTTCATGTTGTCTCTTCAAATAGATGCGCCGTCTCCAATCACCATGAACTCTTTGTTGTCCTCCGAAGTCGAAGTTCCGATCATAGCAATCGATGTTCCAATTTAGGCCATAGAAGCCATTTCTTAGTCTTTTAATGTTCACAAACCTCAATGTACGTGATCTACAGTTGGGTTTGCGGAGGCATATTGAGACAAGAGTTACAACAACTCAATAAACAAAGAACTCAAGAGTTTAAAGTTCTCGTAATTATAAGAGTTCAAGAGACAAGAGTTACAAATAATAAATTAAAGCTATTATTGTTAATGTAAAAGTAGAAAAGACTTGTAATGTTCTATAAATAGAGTATTATACACAATAAAAAAATCAAGTAAAAATAAAGACATGAAAAAGCTGTGATATGTGAATGTAGATCATAGGCTAAACCATCTTAATCTGTATCTTTATTCCTTGCTTTTTTTCTTTATATTTTTTATATACTTTAATGAGGACTATAGATTTTAAATTATGTATTTTGAATTATTACTTTCGGACCAAAAAAGAAAAGAGAAAACACAACTTTTGAAAAAGACCAAACAACCTATGAGTGGAGTGGGACGGCCGGGATTCCCACGTGGACAAGATCTCATCCGCCCATTCACCTTAACCTGCTCGACCTTTAACCATAGGGTTTGAATCTCGTTGTCCGCCCCTTCCATGTTTGAATACAGCGGACCGTTTCACTCTCTCTCTCTCTCTCTCTCTCTCCGGCTTCTGTTCACACATCTTCCCCTCGATCTGCAAATGCGCACCGTTTTGATCGCGCTAATCGGTTTCCTCTTCCTTTCGATTCTCTGCGTTTGGCATTCTAAAGCTCAGTTCTGTGAGTGCCTGGCCCGCCTTAGCCATTCCTTTGCTTAAATTTGAAATTTGTTTCTCGGGTGTCGAATTTTTGGTTTTCGACGAGCTTTGGATTTCATAAAACATCAATGATTCAAGTACTTTGGCGAGTGTTTTAGGTTTGATCTGATAGATTTTCCTTTGATCTTTAACTGTGCTCGAAATTTTAGAAAATTTTCATACATGAGTTCGATGGATACTAGGTTTTCTTTTGGAACATTTTCAATGTTTTGTCGGACTCACGGTATATATTGCTTATGATTTCATAGGTTGTTTCAAAAGCTACTTGTGTACTTCTTGATTTTTTTTTTTTAATTATTCAGCTTGAGTTTTAAAAGTTACAGATCTTTAGTTTAAGTAGATTAACGGCTACCAATTTCGATAGATTTGTTCTCGTATGATGTCTGTTTTAATCTGTGTTTCTTTACCCTTGCAGCTTGTGGGTTTGTTGTGTGCGAAGATAGGCGCTGCCTCTTCTTAGGTAGAATATAATGATTTGGAGAACATATTGTGGAAAGAGTTGCTGTCGAGTGGGAATTGGGGTATGCAGCTTTACCTATTTGGCAAGTAACTATGGAAGGTGACAGGATAATCTCTACTACCCAAGATGGGTTCGGGGATGGTGGTCAGAAAATGCGAGCTCTACATGGGTAATTTAATAGCGTCTAGAATTGCGTTCTTTGGATGAATGTCTCCAATTTTCTTCATCTGATAATGTTTTGCTGTGAACTCCAGCTTGTCAACTTGTTGGAACCATTTTTGACCAGTCAATGAGGAATAGGTCGTTTCAAGTTATTTTTGGTGCTTGCTATATATAACTTTGGCTGAAATATATTTTAATTAGTGCTCAGCACCATTCCCCTGATAGTTCATGTCCTTGAATTCATGTTCTATCAGGTTTTTCTCGCATGTTATGGCAGTGCTTTTAAAATTAAAAATATTTATTGAGAAACAGCTTCTCTTGATTTTTGTTTTTCTAGAATCTCAACTACAAATATAAAATCAGATTGAGGAATTCTTTTCTTTATTGGGTATTTTTCTATAGGAAAACCTAGCTTTTAGTACTATGAGTTGAATGTTGGTATCTTGCTAATGGTTAATTTTACTCATATCATGAATAATTTGTGCTCTGATTGAGGAAATGGCGGTTTTGTTAGCAACTGAATGTTTCTTAACATTTTACAACCGTTTTTCAGGAGGACTAGTGGTCCGACAGGCGTTCTACCAAAGGACAATGGACACTTGAAGAGGTAAAGTCTATTTTTTCATGAGAACTAATTGTTCAATTTGCTACTGTTGCTGCTCTATTGGGTTACGGAACTAATATGAGTTCTCCATTGATCCTTGTGTTTAAGTTATAATTACATTTGTTCAGATGTAAATGCATTATTTCTTTTCATTATATTTTGGTCAAGTTAATGCAATGAATTTTCAATGTGTTTTAGGATGACATTTTGCGGAAGGCTGTTCAGCGCTTTAAAGGAAAGAACTGGAAGAAAATAGGTGTGATTGCGGAATCAATGTGTTTATCTCTGTCAGCATATTATTCAACGAATGATGTGCTTCATTATACTTCAGAATTTATTTTCTCTATTTTATACCTTGTATATACATCTTTCTGATTTATTCGAACATTTTGCTTTCTAATATTTTCATTTGTTCCTATATTACACGTTTATGAGTTATTGGTTACCAATTAATTTGCACGTTGTATATTTGTAGCTTTATAGATGGCCTGCAGTTTGTTGAGGCCCATGATAGGGTTCTACTTAGTTTAATTTGGCAACATCAAATATGTCTTCTATAAGATTACTTTAACTTGCAGTTTTGTACAGTGGACCTCTAGATCACTGACCAATGTAGGAATCTTTTCAAAACTAACAAATTATTTGCTGGTCCGATTTTTTTGACAACTCTAACTATGTTCCATGAATTTGGATTATTGGTTTGTAATTGTAAGATTGATGAAATGACGTAGTCACTTACAGGTGTCCTGGATTGGAAAAGTTAAGTCCTGCTTGAACTATTGTTTGAAAAAATGTTTCCAGATAACTTTATATGGTCTCACTCTCATTTTGTGTGCTACACTTTCTTTTCCCTTCCAAATGAGCCCATTGTGGTCCCTCTTTGGGTGTTTTTGGCAAATAACATGTACATAACGTTTATTTATTTATTTTTTCTCCATTTTCTGGCTAAATTTAAGATTGGATTTTTCTGCGGACATGGTGAATTTGATTGAAGAAAAAACCATTTTCTAACTATTTGTTTAAGCTACATAGGGCCATATGCTATTATTTATTTATTTATTTATGGATAAATAAAGCAAGTTCATTAAAACTTGCAAAGGGCACAATCCAAGTAAGTATACAAAAGTAAACACCTAGCAAAACACGTTGGGCCATATGCTATTATGAGCTTAATCTCTTTTTGTTAGGTGTTTTTTGCAAATGGCCAAACCATTCAACCCTTTTACTCTTATTTCTTAATTGTGGTGCTTTTGACTTGCCATTATGTTTCATAACTTATGCTCATTCTTTAATTGTAAAATTTTTCCCTGCAGCGGAGTGTTTCAAGGACCGCACTGATGTACAATGCCTACATAGGTGGCAGAAGGTCTTGAATCCAGAGCTTGTCAAAGGCCCATGGTCTAAAGAGGTGACCTATAATAACTGTTTGTTGTTTTGTGTCAAATTCCCTCCATGCCCTTTTGCATTTTCGCCATAGTTGTGTTGCCTTGTCTTTTTATGATTATGATGATCTTACTGGTTACTTTTGTAAATTGTGAATAGGAGGATGAAATGATGGCTGAATTGGTACAAAAATATGGTCCAAAAAAATGGTCCACAATTGCACAGCATTTACCTGGACGTATCGGTAAGCAGTGTCGTGAAAGGTATGCCTAAATGGCTTTTTTTTTTTTCAAACTAATTTGATGGTTTTCTCTTTACCATGATTCCCCCCTCCCCTCACAAATATTAATTGTTAGTCTAGTGACGTATTTTTTACCTTTCTGGATGATGAAGTTATAAATTGTGTTCAATTATGAATCATATTTAGCTGTCTCATATGTGTTTTGTGTGAGTTGCTGTATGCTGTATTTTGTACTCTTGCAAATTGATACCAATTTTAGTTTCCATACTCATCTAAATCCTGCTATTAACAAAGAGGCAAAGGGCCCTTCAAATATAAAGAGTCAGTCATAGTTAGTCAAGTGCTGTATTGTCACCTTTCTAAATGATGTAAATATAAATTTTACTGTTCAATCATAAAACACATATAGCTGTCTTGTACGTGTTTTGTGTCTCAGCAACTGCATGCTGTATTGGCCTCATGCAAATTGATATCAATTTTAGGTGGCATAATCATCTTAACCCTTCTATAAACAAAGAGGCGTGGACCCAGGAAGAGGAACTGGCTCTGGTTCGCGCCCATAAGATTTATGGGAACAAATGGGCAGAGCTAACAAAGTTCTTGCCAGGAAGGTATGTGCATTAGTTATTTGTATAAGAGGCTGCAATTTTTCCATTTTTTTACTCTCTTCTTTTCTTTTCTTTTCTTTTTTTCTTTTTTCTTTTTTTTCCAGTTCCTTTGTATTCTTTCGTTCCTTGTAGACTATTTCTCGCACTATTGTTCTATCCTAATATTTATGTTATAACAATCTGCTTATTTTATTGGTGTTTGATACTAGCAAAATCTAGAGTTGTGATGTTTCTGCACTTGTGTGGTCAACAGGACAGACAATGCTATAAAAAATCACTGGAACAGTTCTGTAAAAAAGAAATTGGATTCTTATCTGGCATCAGGTTTACTTGCGCAGTTCCCATCCCTTCCTCATGTCGGACATCAAAATCAACCCGTGCTTTCTTCTTCTTCAAGGGTGCAGAGTAGTGGTGGTGATACCAGTTCCAAAGGGATAGAGGCAGAGGAAATTTCAGAATGCAGTCAAGATTCGTCTGTTGCTGCCTTCTTTCAGTCTACAAGTGAAATGGCCAATGCAGTTTCACATATCAGAGAGGAATTTCCATCGACTCAAGAACCTGGTTTAGCAAACGAAGAAAAGTTGAGTCTGCCATCTTGTTCTGAACAATATTACAAAGCTCTGGAAGATGTTGCTTTTTCAATGTCAGATATTACCTGTGAAGTAGGTTACTCTGACAAATTTCTTGAGCAAAATTTTTCGCATGATGCTGGGACCTCTGGCAGCAGGGGTCACCAGTTAAATATACATGCTTTACCAAATGTCTCATCACTGGAATTGGAGCATGAATCACCACAATTGCGAAGACATTGTATAGGTACTAATGAAAGCCATGAAATGGTGAATGCTCCATTTCAAACTTCTGCCGAGTTGAACGCTTCTACTTCAATGGGCTATATAGCCATGGGTTCTTATAACGTCTTGATATCTGATGATGAATGTTGTAGAGTTCTGTTTTCAGAGGCAATAAATGATGGTAATTTTTTCTCTGGAAATCTCCCAAAAGGCTCCAATATTGTCACCTCGGGCGGATACATAGATTCATTTCATTGCCAATCAACAGATTGTGTGATACCTGAAATGGGTGGAACTTCAACTTCACAAACATATTGTCCTCCTAGACCTGACCTAATGGGTACTTCATACTCTCAGGCTTTTGTATCTGTAGATGGTGGTACACTTATATACGGTGACGAACCTAACCATTTATTTGAAACTCAAGAACAAGGGTTTGTCAGTAGTGTCCATGATGGCTTTATCTATGCCAATGGCTCTGCCGGTTCTCCTTGCAATAACAGTACAGAGAATACAGGAATACAAGAGCAACCAGATGTTGTAAAGGAATCTTCAAAATTAGTACCTGTGAATAGTTTTGGTTCAGGTTTGGGTTCAGATATCACGCACACTTGCCCTTCCATTGGTGAAAGACCACATGCACATACAGAGCAACAGGAGGCTGGAGCACTGTATTATGAGCCTCCTCGTGTACCAAGCATGGATATTCCATTTTTCAGCTGTGATCTGATACAATCCGGAAGTGACATGCAGCAAGAATATAGTCCACTTGGTATACGCCAGCTTATGATGTCTTCTGTGAACTGCATCACCCCATTTAGGTTGTGTGATTCACCATCTCCTGATGATACTCCAGATGCTTTGTTAAAATCTGCTGCTAAAACTTTCACAGGTACACCATCCATATTGAAGAAACGACACCGCGAGTTTTTGTCACCATTGTCAGATAGAAGAATTGACAAAAAGCTTGAGATCAGCATGAAATCCAGTTTGGCAAGAGATTTTTCACGTTTTGATGTTATGTTTGATGACAGTGGGACCCAAAGAGCACTTCCACCATCTAACCATAAAAAGAATTCTGGAGCCTCCGCTGATGATAAAGAAAATTTTGATCTTGCCTTGGAAGGGAACAAAGAAAAGGGAAGAGATGGTGCTGCATTTTCTGATGGTAGAATTGTAGAGAAAAGTTTTGATAGTGGTAATTCCCAGGGCAGTACAAAGCAGGCGACTGCTGATGTTGATGCTAAGACCAAGGTTAATGTTGACACTGCTGCCCATATTGTACGTTCTCTTACCAGCTTTCATTTATTTATTTTTAATTGTTCAGCATCAGCTTTCTGCAAATGAAGAAAGTAAACAGTGAGTTTTCCTTTGGTACAACAAATTACGATGTGGTTGACTCAAGCTGATTAGCTAGCCTTAACTTCGTATGTTATGCTGACTGTGTTCTGACTAATAATTTGAGTGTGTGATCTGGTCAACATCTAGAAATTCTCCAGGGTGTTGCTTATGTTGTTGGACCTCAAAAACAATTTAATTTATAGTTTTATTCTCCTTTTTGATCAATTGGTTAATCCTGCTTTCCTTTAAAATAAAATTTTGCATATGTTTATGTAATCATTCAGTTTTATTGCTTTTCATTTCTTCTAGTACTGATTGTAATTGCCGCCCATAAATCTGGTTTTATCTGTGTTGTGGAGAGAATTGGTAGGTAATGACTGAAGTTTATTCAATAGGTTTGGTATATTTAGTCCTTACCCCCCCTATTTACCTTTTTCAGGTCCAGCAGCCTTCTGGAGTCCTTGCTGAACACAACATGAATGATCTGCTTTTGCATTCTCCCGCTCAAGTTGGTTCCAAAGCAGACAGAGCATTACTAGGTTCTAGTGTTAGAAGTCCAAGAAATCAACAATCTAGAAGCTTGGCAGCTGCATCAGATCAAGGCATTTCTAACAAATCATCTTGTGGAAATCCATGCATATCTGTTAGCTCCCCTACTGTTTGCAAGAAGAAGCATGAAAGTCATTCAGTAGCTGTTACATGTGTACAGTCTGCTTCCTCATCAGCTCCTGTGGAGACTACAGTTGATAATGCTCGGAATGATGCTGTTGTTGAAACCTTTAGCATGTAAGATTCGGCCACTTTTACTTGTTATCAGTTTTCATGTTATTGCTCTGGTGCATTCTTTGCGTGATTACTATTGATAATTCAAGGAATGGTGCTGGTAGTGGAATTCTTAAGCATGTAAAATCAGCCACTTTCCCTTCAGTTTTGGTGCGTTGTGATGCATGCCTGATTTCTAGCAATGCTGAGTTTGAAGATTAGTGCCCCCTGCTGATATTTCGTTGATCATTGAAGATTGAGCATGATTGTTTCTGATGGGTTGCTTTGGTGGTGTTTGTTTCAGATTTGGCGGAACTCCATATAAAAGAAGTATTGAATCCCCTTCAGCATGGAAATCCCCTTGGTTCATCAACTCTTTTGTGCCTGGCCCAAGGATTGATACTGACATAACAATTGAGGTATCACAAGTTCTGATTCGTAAGTATTTTCATGAAGTAGATGGTTTATGGTTCTTTTATTGATATTTGCTATTTCCTCCAGGATATTGGGTATTTGATGAGCCCAGGAGATAAAAGCTTGGATGCCATTACGTTGATGAAACAGATAAGTGAGCACACTGCGGCTGCATACGCCAGTGCCCAGGAGGTTTTGGGAAATGAAACTCCAAAAACATTACTAAAGGAAAAATGCACCAACCATGGAAATCTGGACCAAGAAAACAATCATGTACCACATAACCATACGGGGAACCGTTCCCATTTGGCTCCAAATGTTCTGGTATGACAAGTTTTGCATAAGTTTCCATAGAACTTTTTTCCATAACAAATAACTGGCGCTAGTAGGGCAGTATTGGTAGGCCAGCAATGTTCCATTTTAGTTATTTTCCACAAAAATGGTTCATTTGCAGTACTCCCTCCAGTGATTCATAAACATTATGGAGATGGTTAATACGAAGTGAATAAGCTACAACTATTCTTTTGTTTTTGTTTTTGTATTTTTAATTCTTGAATCCTACTATTAATAGATTCCTTGAAATATATCATAAAATTTGCTGAATAGATTATTTTGAAATCTTGCAGACAGAGCGTCGCATCCTTGACTTCAGTGAATGTGGAACACCTAGGAAGGGAGCAGAAAAGGTGAAATCATCAAACGGTATAAGCTTGTCAAGTCCCTCTTCGTATCTGTTAAAGGAGTGCAGATAGCTACGGCTAAAAAGCCTTTCACTGTCATTATTTGAAGTATCAATATTATACATATTGTTCTTCCTCTTTCATTGTTGCACTTCTTGATTTTTTGATTAATTAATAGAAGATGGTTCAAGTTCAATGTACTCTTTAGATTATGTTAACTCATTATTCAAACAGACCATTTGCCTCTTAATGATCACAATTGGGAATTCCATTAGAAGATAATGCATCTGCACATCAAATTACCCAGCACAGATAGTATGCTATGCCGAGTGTTGGAGATTTCACACTAAAGCCGCCGCCCCCTTCTCTCTCTCAAGACAAAACAAAGTGCTCTTCGTAAAGGCAAAGATTTGTATTCTGGCTCTGGGTTTCAGAAAAAGTAGCAGATAAGTACGGATTTGTTCGTTGACTTTGGATGTTGGCATTTTACATAAGAAAATGTTAGGGGTTCTTCTGACGTTCTCCAGTGTTACATAAAACATAATTTAAGAAAAAATAAAATTGTAGTGACCTCCATCACTGATTTTTTTAGGCATTAGTACCAAATTTATAATGCATTAGCACTAAAATTGAGGCATTAGCATCAAATTTAGGATGATCAAATCTATTTTGGGTGATATCATCCCTAAAAGGTTAACCTTTCACTCTTAGGTTTTAGTTTTGAATCAAAATAAGTTTTAAAGTATTAGAACCTAATTATTAACTCATAAAAATTAATCTGTTAGCAAAAAAATTGTACTACAATTTTATTTTTTCTTAAATCATGTTCTACGTAAAATTGGGAGAACGTTAGGAGAACATTACGGGGAAAACCCTTAGCAAACCCCTTTTCCATATGATGTATTATTTGAAACTTCTATTTTCCACAGCATCAATCAAATCAAAGCTTGTTATTGTAGATGATACACAAAATTCACTTGAAAGTTCATGTACGTGCAAAAGTATACAGTATCATTTTTTTTATAATAATAATTATTTTTTTATTTCTAAATTTTTTAAGAGAGAAAGAATGAAGTTAAATTTAGTTGTTGATATGTTGTACAATAAAACCATATTAACTTTGAGACTCAAATAGCCATATTAGGTTAGTCGTTGATTAAAAAAAAAAAAATCAAAGATGACATTGATTAACGTCTTTATAGTCAACGAACGACTAGTTATTTATGCCCCGGAGGCCCCCCTAAAAAGAACCATAGATTTGAATAATGTAGCCCCTAACTCATGGTCCAAGAAAAAGCTACCCATTCTCTTTTCTTTTTCCCATCTTTGCCAAGAAATAAGCTACCCCGGACCCGGAGCATTTCAAACTGGGGTGAAAAGGCGGCCACTAACTGCAACCACCTAACATTTATTGTCTTTGCTAACTACTAGGCTGTTAACTGTCCAGTTAGCGATTAATTGCATCCTACTAACCGGGTTTTTTTTTTTTTTTAGGGTCATTTTAGCATAAAAAATTGCTATATACCACAAACTGGGCTGAATTGCTACAAAATGAACCCAAAAGTAATTAATATTAAAAAATGCAACAAAACCAATAATTACCACTATTTATTGTCATATATCATATGAAATATATATATTTCAATTATAAGCCCCACTTGATATCAGAGGGGCATGACATTCCATTCATAATGACCAAATGGGGTAGTAAATGCAGTCTTATACCTATTTTTATTATCAATCTAAACTTGCCAAAATCCAAACTTCATGTCAAACTTAAAAAACTAAAGCTTCACTCAGACCGCTGATTAAGTCCTTCCTGTTAGGGATATGATATCTAATCCATTCTAACACATCATTGAGGGGCTTATAATTGATTTCCCCTTATGACCCATTTTAGGATTCTTCACAGAAATCCAGAGTTCTATACACTAATTATGACAAACCTTCTGCCTACATGGCATTCCCTATTTTCAACATTTGTTCACAATTGAAATGAACCGTTCTCATGTTAAATCCCCTAATGAATTAGCCCTCTCCTATTTTCCCACAAATATTCATTGGATTCCTAAGCATCCATTGAAGACTCTTTATTTCTACACTAATATTTTGATTCAGACCAAGTCTGTCCATTTTAACCCAATTTATGGCAAGATTTCCAATCCAAAGAGAATACTTCTCCATAGTGTTTATTTTGACAAAGTAATTTTAGAAAAAGATTAGGGAAATCATCATTCTTCTCCCAGAGTTCTTTGTGATTTTGATATTCCTTACTGTTATTATGATTATATTGAAGCTTTGTCCAAATGTTTCCTATACCAAACTCCCAAGTTTGACCATTCTTGATTTATTAATTTTGATCGCAATAATTTTGGTGGAATTCTTCCCCTTTGGTTTTCTAGGTGGTGGATGCACTTTGGTCTTATCCTAGAAATTCTCCCCTTCAAACTTCTTGAAGCCTTCGACATTTTTAAGGCTCATTTCAAGATTGATACTTATGATTCCAAATTTCCTCCCATGCTTCATTTTGTTAAAATATTTAAAATTCCTTAGATTCTAAAATGGGAATATGTTATTGTAGGAGATAAACTTGAAAGACATTGGTATGTTAAATAGTAGGATAAATGCCCCCAGAATGATACCATTGTCCAGAATATTAACAAATTAGCCCAAGCTCCCAAAGCTTAGAATTGCCCCCCAAATGCTTCCCCTATGCTTTTAACCCCTGATGCTTTTCTTCCCCTAGTTAAAGAAGCATCTTCTGCTTCTAATGTTTCTCCTCCTGCCTCTTCTTCTTCCTCAAAGAAAAATTCTTCTAAGAGTAAGGAGAAAAAGAAAGCATTAATGAAGGCCTTTTTGGATTCTCTTAATGTTAGTTCTGAAGAAGATGAAGAAGTCTCTAAAGCATCTTCTAAAGCTATGATTGATCCACAAATGGATTTATTTGGAAATTCAGGATTTGCTACTCAATATTATTTTCCAAGACTTGAAGATTTGTGATTTATCAACTCCGATTTGTCCAAAACTTTCTCCAAGATTTCTGTTCAACATTATTGTTGAAGATTTTTCTAAGACTTTCCTGTTCAGTATCATTGCTAAAGATTTTCCCAAGATTTTCCAAGATTTTAGATTTGTTTGCCGACTCTACAATGCAGAGATTTTCCCTAAGATTTTCGATTTCAAGATTTCCAGTTTGTTTGCCGGTGCAAAGATTTTCCCCAAGATTTTCTCCAAAATTTTCAAGATTTTCATGTTCAGTATCATAACTGAAGATTTTCTCCAAGATTTTCAAGATTTCAGATTACTTTTAAAGATTTGTCTACTGACACAACAGTGTTGCAAAGATTGAAGATTCTTACTGTTCAACATCTCAGCTGAAAATTTGTCCAATATTCCTATTTTGTCTGCCGACACAATAGCGCTACAAAAATTGAAGAATTTTACTGTTCACTTTTATTGTTCACTTTCATGCTTGTACTTTTATTCTCTAAATGTAATTGGAGGGCTTCTATAAATAGAGAACTCCCCTATCATTGTAAGGCATAAGCTTTCACACCTTTGAAACCTTGAGCCAAACTTTGCTTCCTAATTGTAACCAACTTCCTGCTTTGTTTCATAGTTCTTTTTCTCTTTCCAATTACTACTTTTGTAAGTGTGTTTCTAAGAATTCAATAAAACTTTCAATTTATCCAGTTTATTTTCAGTACTTACTTTCTTTACATTATTTTCATGCATCATTTCATACTACTGCATACCGCTTTATTAGACGGTTCTACTGCTTTCTGTTAATTCATTACTGCATTATTTTCATATTGTATATTGCGCTTCCACCCTCCCCACTTGGTATTAGGGGGGCTTATAATTGATATATATATATATAAACAAGTTAGCAGTTAACGTTTTTCAAAAATCCATTAACCGCTAACCACCTAACAGTTATCAATGTTTAATAACTGTTTTTAAAAGCAGTTAGCGGTTACAACAGTAAGCGGTTTTAAATTTTCACCCCTACTTCAAACTGAGTTTTAAATTTAAATTTTCCTCATCTGCTTCTCTTGGCAAGGAAATAGAGGATAAAAGACCCTTCCAGAAGCAAGATAAGCCAGTGAGCAAAATCTTCCTCGTACAAGCTATAAAAATAACTTGTCCAAAATTTCTAAGCTTCAAATAAAATCTCTTCAACAATCCTCAATTATCAAACATCACCATCTTTCAACCCCTCAGTACTTTAGAGGGCAATTATTGAAACAGAAATAGTTAAATATAAAGAGTAGACGGCATATGGCAAGACCTTATAGAGTCTCACTAGAAGAATGTTGCCTATAATATATAATATATATTCAGACAACACCAGTAACAGCAGCATGAATTGCGTCCGTAAGATGAGGGATTGTCCTAGTGCTAAGACCTGCCATGCTAATCCTCCTGCATAATTCACAGAAAGCAAGGATTTAGGAATTGGAGTTGAAATTGTTTTGTCTCATGTGAACATAATGTGTACCACAGATGCCTAGACATGCTTTTAAAGAAAGCAATGCCTAGATCAGCTTTGGATTTGACAAGTAAAATTTTTTGTTTATATATATAATAGCAAATGCGCTGAGGTAACCATTATGACCAATGTAAACATGATTCAAGCAAGTGCAATTACAATTTATACTAAAAAAATCGAGAATAATAGAAAGCAAGGAAGAAAGAAAATTTACTGCAACTAATAAATTGTAATAATGGTACGCTAACAGCTTAAGAGCTCATATCCTCAACTTGTTACAGGAGAAAAGGAACATAAAATTTCCTTATAATAAAGCTCTCCTATGATTAATTAGGTTAATAAATTTCGCTTTTAATAATATTTTAATTACTTAAAAAAAAAAAGTTACAAGAAATAAATCTTCATACCCATCAGATGTCATGTATATGTGGTACTCTCTAGTCATGAAAGCAACTTGTTCCGAGTTCAATCCCGTGAAAGTAAACATTCCAATCTGCTTAATAATATGACTCCAGTCCCCAGGTGTACCTGTCAAATAGGTCAAGTGAAACAAATGCATACCCTATGTCAACTTTTACAAACACAATTAAAAAGCAGACAAGCATTCATGTTATGCACGATAAGGTTAAAACAGAGGCTAACAGATGAAGAAGAGGAGGGAGAGGGGAGGAGGGGCGGAGGGTCTCAATCAATTCTTGCCCACACTTAGTTAAGAGGGTAATGCACACTCCAGACCACCACCTACCCAAGAAGTAGTAGTAAAAAAAAAAAAACCAGTGCTACCATTAAAGGATGAGAACAGGAATAAAACTTAAAAAATGCTGACCTTTAGCACGTAAGGCATCAAAAAGTTGATGGCGCATGCTGATAATACGGTCAGCCATTGCCTTCAACTCAATAGTCCATTCATTGTACATGTCCCTGTAAGTACCACATAGAAAGATATATGCACCATAATAAAATGAGGAATCCACAAGCGAGAGAAATTCACAGACGCTGTCTATTGTTAGGATATCTTCTTCTTCTTTTTCCTTCAATTTATTTTTTTTTATTTCATTAAAAAGGAAAAAGGTAAAAGGAGAAAAAAAATGTCCTGGTACTTCAAAGTTACTCCTTTTCCTAGTTGTGCTAGCCAGGAATCTTGTCAAGTTTTGAATTACCTGTCCTTGAGGATGGTAGCCACAATCGATGCACCATGAATGGGTGGGTTTGAATACATGGGCCTGATTACAAGTTTCACCTGGCTTTCAACTCTGCTTGCAACATCAGCAGTCTTGCAGACCTATATTCACATATAAAATTGAGATAACAATAATCAAAGAAAATATGCAGAGGTAGAGATCAATTGTTGCTCCAAAAACATAAATTGAACTGTTATCCCACCATCAGCCAAACATATGAAACATTAACTTTGTGGAAGTTGGTGGAAGAGTCTTACTATGCTCAAGGCACCAACTCGTTCCCCGTAGAGTCCCATGTTCTTAGCATAACTCTGAGCAACAAGGCATTCACCACCATCGGCAACAAACATACGAACAGACTGTGCATCTGCATCCAGACTTCCACTTGCAAAACCCTTTGATGCCAAAAAAGGTACAATTTGAGTTCAAGTATGGGATGATGTTAAACAAGGAATAAACATATGAATTCTAGTGATAGGGAAATTGCTGGCTGCACTTGTTGCATATAAAGTTGCCTACCTGATACGCACTGTCAAAGAAAGGCAATAATGCTTTTGATCTCATCAGCTGCCTGATCTCCTCCCACTGCTGAACTGTTGGATCAACACCGGTGGGGTTGTGTGCACATGCATGAAGCAGCACAATAGCTCCAGAAGGTGCAGAACCAAGGTCTTCTAGGAGGCCTGTCAGCAGCAGTAAGTTAATATCTTAACATCGGAAAGAACTACAAAAATATTATGTTCTTTGCCAGCAATATATGCAAGAATGCCATAAACACCGAGTGATACAACAACATAAGCTAACAAACAAAGATAAAATAAAAGGCAGGAGAACACAGGATAAAATACAAGAAACGTAAGGAATAAATTATTAAAGAAGATAATCTAATATTATTAATCATTCATAAATAAAGCAATCAATTCACACTAAGTCGGATATTCCAAACCTTGGAAGTTCAGCCCACGTGTTGCTGGGTCATAATATCGGTAAGTTTTCACAGATAGACCTGCCATAGTGAAGACTTTTGGGTGGTTTCCCCATGTTGGCTGGGGAATGTATATTGTGCGCTGCAGAACAACAGAGATGATAAGGGTAAATATGAAACCATATAAGGAACAATTATTAAAAAACAATTCAACAAGTAAGCACTTTACTTGATGGTAATGTCTTGCCAAAAATTCGCCTCCAACTCTCAATGAGCCGGTACCAGACAAGCACTCAACAGTTGTTACCCTGTTCTCTTGAATAGCAGGGCTATATGCATGGCCAAAAGAAAAAAAAAAACAATCAGGCACAGAACCAACAAGAAACCTCCTATGTCAAACATCCTTATATTCAATATATATATTTTTTATAAGTTGTGATATCAAACACAGTTGTATCTAATTCATCCCTTAAAACATTGGGCTTCCTTACCTGTCAGCACCAAGAATAAGCTTAGCACTCAATTTGTTGAAATCTGCAAGTCCAACAATAGGAAGGTATTCCTTCACGCGTGCCCTAGACATCAAACAAATGCAAATTCAATAACCACTTTGAACAAAGTTAAGATCACAATGATAACCATCAACTAGCTTACCTGTCATTAACAATCTGCTGCTCTGCTCGCCTCACTACATTAAGAACAAGAGGTTTTCCTTCCTGTTACGCCATTGACACTACCAGCTTAGTAACATGTAAAAACAGATATAGAAGCAAATGCATTTAACATTTAAACCCAATCAGACTCCTCCGAAACTGTTCATCTACAATCAATTAACCCCTATCCCATGTACGCAAAAACAAGATGCATATCTAATTAATGAAATAAAATTTCAACAATAATACTTCAGATTAGCTCAACGAAAAAATAATTCATCACCTCGGTTCGGTAAGCACCAACACCCAAATTCAGCTTAACCGGGCTTGGATCTTTGTTATATGCAACAGTCACCTGTTTAATCGAATATAAATTTAGTTTAGTCTCTTATTCGTTCAACATCTGCGGCCATTGACGTTTCATAACGCCAATATCAATATTAAAAAAAAAAAAAAAACAATAGAGCCTTGACGCTCTGTTTGGCCGCTGAGAAAATATAGAATAGCCTGAGAAACTCATCAAAGAGTTTCGGTGATCACATGGCCTTCAGCGATTGCGATCAACAACCATAAACCGAAAAAAATAACTTCAATCACAAAAACTTATTTCTAGGTATCACACAGTACAGAGAAAAGGAGAAGAACTCTATTTTCTGGAGAATAACACAAAAACACGCTTGGCAACATTTATATTATTTTTCCTCAGTTTTCTCTGCAGCCAGTCAGAGAGAGAGAGAGTACCCCGAGGATGGGATCTTCGGGAGCACGAACAACGTGAGCGAAAACGGAATCGGCTTGGACGCCGGAGGTGGGAGAGGCAGAAACGGTGTCGTTAGGATTCTGAGAGTCCATCGCAGGCGATGCGTCCACAAGGTGTCTGGCCAGAGCGTTCAACCTCCGATCACTAGCTGAAAAAGGAGAAGAAGGAGAGGCAATACTATGGGCGTCGGTTGACGTGAACTGTGGGCGCATTTTAGTCCCTCTTCCAAGCTTTAAAATACAATACGCCCTTTAGTTTCTGTTTTGGTAAGTGCGGGGGCGCGTGCTTGAAGGTAGGATGCATTTTATAAATAAAGCGGGTTCGGTCTCAATGCCTGCTTACGCGGCGAGTGGTGGAGCCTGTCAACGTGGTGACGTGGTTTGATCATGTGGCCCCCCCTTCTATCACTTTTTTTACATGTCCAAATAGTTTCTCTATTTGGACAATATTTATACTGTGATTTTTAAGCTATATATATATATATATATATATATATATATATATATAAATATAACACAGAGAGATTTTAGAATATTTTTTCCTTATTTTTACTTCTTTGTATTAACCCCCTAATGGCAATTGGTGACTTGGGTATTACTCTTTTGTGAAGACTGTATATGACTAAATATCATATATATATAATATTATATATTATAATTTTATTTAACATTTATCCAATAAAAATAAGATGGCATTTTTAACTAATATTTGGATTAGTCAATATTATTGAACAATTATAAAATAAAAATATTATATCTATTCATTAGATCAAATTTTTTTCCTATTTTGAAAATGTAAATAAAAAAAAGAATTTATCAAAATTATTATATACTTAAGTTTTTTGACAATTAAACGACGCCTAACATAAAATCATTCCAATTGTGTTAAGCCATTACCTTTTTAAAACCCATTAAAATATTATTTTTTAAAATTTAATTTTACAAATTAAATATATTATTAAAAAAAAAGAAAAAAAAAAGAGGTTGCGAACCACATAGGGGTGGTGGGCCATGGGGTTGGCCAAGACCCCTCTATTTTTTTTTTCATAGAGTTAGAGGATGGCGAGCCACCCCTATTTGGTTAAGCCACCTATTATTATTATTTTTTTTCATAGAGTTAAGCTGGTGAGCCAGGCCACCTTGAAACCATGAGGTGGTTCGCCCCCTAG
The DNA here is from genome assembly GCA_013348765.1 of Carpinus viminea. Lineage (NCBI taxonomy): Eukaryota > Viridiplantae > Streptophyta > Magnoliopsida > Fagales > Betulaceae > Carpinus > Carpinus viminea. The sequence continues at coordinate 9,306,500 of CP054670.1, read as the reverse complement.
ATCAACCGATCTGGCAATAAAATGGTTCGCCACCCCTCTATTTTTTCATAGAGTTAACGGATGGCGGTCACCTCCTATGGGGTGGTTCACCATCTATTTTTTTTCATAGAGTTAGCGGTGGTGGCGAGCCACCCCTGGTGACGTGGTTTGACAACCCCTCTTTTTTTTCTTTTTTTATTTTATAATATATTTAATTTGTAAAATTAAATTTTAAAAAAAATAATATTTTAATGGGTAAAAAACGGTGTGTTTTAAGAAAGGTATACATTAACAAAATTAATAAGGATTTTATGGTAAGCGTCGATGTACCCATGCCTTTAATTGTCAAAAAAAAAAAAACTTAAGTATATAATAATTTTGGACCTCCGACCCATACTTATCTGATATAAATTCCCTAAAAAAAAAATTAAAAAATGGTTATACATTGTTTGGCCATGTAGTTTGCTCCTGGAAGCCAAACTTATTTCCTTTTTTTTTTTAACTACAAAATATCATTCTAGATACATTCCATTTCTCATATTTAATTCTTTTATGTTATTTTGTGAAAAATAAGGGTAAAATTATATATAACATACTATATTGTAAAAAAAAAAGAAAGCTTAAATTGTAATAGAGTAGAGAGAATATATATTTGTACTAAAATAAATAATGGTGCCATTTCGGGTTAAGATTTTTTTTTTTAAAAAATGGGGCTAAGATGATTAAATTAGAACAAAGATAATATTTAGAAACTTATATTTTAGCAAACAAGTTTTATATTTTTTTCAGAACAAATTCTATATTTGAAGTAGTGTTCCTCACACCATCTTTCATTAATGCTGCCATCTCTTTTAACATATTATTTATATAAAATATACGGTGATATATAATAATTGTTCTGAATATAAATATAAAAGACATAAATTTCTTCCAAATTAGTTTGGAAGAAATATTTTCAACTAATTTAAAATAATGTCAAATGTCTACAAACATTTAAAATGCAAATTAAATTTAGTCTAAGTTAGTAAATTATTATTAATGACGTTAATAATTTAAAGTGCATTTTAAATATTTATAAACACTTGACATTATTTTAAATGGATTGAAGAATATTTTATCCAAATTGGTTTTGAGCAAATTTCTATCCAATATTAGAATTATTATATAAGGTTAAATATAAATGAATTATATAAATATCAAAATATATTTTGAATATATTCTAACAATAATAAAGAAATTATAAAACAAAAAATTATTGGTCTCAATAATTTATCCATATTTTTACAAATTTTATATATTAATCATTAAATTTATGAGGTCTATTATTAATTTATGTGGACTCTACATAAATTTATAAATCTAATAATTAATTTATAAGATATTACCAGAAAAATTCAATAAAAACAAAACATTTTTGTTTTCCCAAACCCATATATCTAACTAGGTTGTTGATCTGTTAAAAAAAAATAAAACCTAGTATGTTTATCCTGTTGTGTGTTGATGAAGGCTCAGGAATAGTTACAGAGTGACGTAGACTTTAATGCGACCACTTCAAAGATAAGGCGTGGCGCAACACGTGGCGATCCGTTTTAGATCATACTGTCAACGGTGGCACGTAAGTCGAGGCTAACTTGTCGTCTTTTCTGACCGTTCCAGTATCCAACAAATTGGATACGTTGAGTGATGGGTTTTGCAATCTGATCTATTTGACAAGTCTGCATTCTGTCGATGGCGTCAAAATCTGGTGCCAGAACTTCTCCGGAAAAACAGAGAAAATTGATTGGTAGTCAAACAACAGAAGGAAATTTCCGTAGACCTTCACCTTTACAGATTACAAAGACAAGCAAATCGGAGCCAGTGACACCAAGAACATTATCCAAGAGTGTGCAAGAAGTCACATCAAAGCAGGTTCCTGTCGAAACCAGAGAGGAAAAAAGATCTCCGAGTTCTCATCAAGGATTCCAGCAGTTCTTTAGCTGGAAAGTTAGACTCAAGTTTATCGTTGGGTGAGCCAAAACATGTGCCAGCTTATGTAAGACCTGCAGTGAACGAGACTAAGAGTTCACTAGAAGGTGGGTCTGATCAAGAAAAGAAACCATCGGAGTATGTAGTTAGCCCAGCTTCGGCTAAAGTCAGTGATGGAACCAACAGTGTTGCCAAGACAAGTGGGAGTGCCAAAATTAGTGATCGAGCCGATTTTGTTGAGAGTGGGAAGAGTAGTATCTGCAGAGGTAGCACAAGCAGTGACGTGAGCGACGAAAGCACTTGTAGCACTTAAGGTCCGTTTGGGAGTGCGATTTTAATAAGTGCGATTTTAAAAATTGCGCTTTTGAAATCGTTACTTTTTAAAATTGCACAGACGTTTGGTAAAACAAGTAAAAAAGTACTTTTTTATCAATCAAGTGTTTGGGTAAAATTAGTATATAATTGCGATTTAAGACCAAATAGGTAAATATTACCTTTTAGGTGAAATCGTGATTTTGGTTTAAATTCGCACTTTTTCAAATAAGCATTATCTAGTCAGCTTATTGAAATTGCAAATTTTTCCACGATTTTAAAATTTACATTTTCAAGATCACAATCCCAAACATTCTAAAATTGCAATTTGGTTTAAAAACGTAAATTATATTTTTAAAAATGCACTCCCAAACGGACCCTAAGTAGCAGTATCAACAAACCTCACAAGGCAAATGACATTCGATGGGAAGCCATACAGGCTGTCCGAGCAAAAGTTGGTGTTTTGGGTATGGGCCATTTTAGACATCTTAAGAAGTTGGGTTGTGGTGATATTGGAAGCGTGTATCTTTCGGAGTTGACTGGAACAAAGTGTTATTTCGCATTGAAGATTATGGATAAAGAGTCTTTAGCAAACCGTAAAAAACTGCTTCGGGCTCAGACAGAAAGAGAAATACTACAATCTTTAGACCATCCCTTCCTCCCGACCTTATATAACCATTTTGAATCAGAAAAGTTTTCATGTTTGGTGATGGAGTTCTGCCCTGGAGGTGACTTGCACACACTTCGGCAGAGGCAACCAGGGAAGCATTTTTCTGAACAAGCAGTAAAGTAAGAAACTTGTCCTTACTCAGAATCAATATGGTTCAAACGAGGCACATAAATTTTTCTTTACTGTTTGTGTTCATGCTTTTATATTAAGATTTAGTTCTTTTAAAAAAAATAATAATAAATAAATATAAAATCTTTGTCATCTTGCTTTATTCCAAACTTATTGTTAAAAGTTGGACCTTCAGTTCTTATGAGAGTACCTACTAGTCTCATGCTGTGGAATAAAATTTTGATTTTATCTCGCTGATCTATAATATGATGAAAAACTACTCATGCAAACAAAATCTTTCCAGGTGGATATACATGGGTCTCCAGTAAAATCCCTAGGAAATGTTGTTATGTGTATGAATTAATTTATATAGAGTGATTAGATATCAATTCGGAGGAAATCTTCTTTTCTTTATTAGGTGTTGTGCATATTGGGCATTCAAGGAGCAATTCTGCATGTGCGTGATAACAAGCTCTAGAGTTAATGTGTTTCTCAAATAAAATAGGAATCAATGTTAAAACCCTATAGGGCCTATACATACCTATCAAAAAAATGTTAAAACCCTATACATATAGAAGATCTGTTGATTAATTTTTTTAACCTTCATTGGCTATCTACATGATAGTTTGTTCAGAGGGTGGTCTTTCTTTCTCTTTTTACAAGCTGGACTATCCTATTCGCTAAAAGAAATGACCATCTCCCGGATATTGGATAGTCTTCTTAATTGTTCATTCAATTTTTCAATCAAGCAAAACAGTTTCATTTGTCATTAGAGGGAATGACAGGGAGGACATCGTGCTGCTTGGGCTAATTGTGAGGATAATAATGATGTGGTTGTCGCAATGGTCCTATCAGTAGGAGTGATGTTTGTAGCTGCTTTGTCAAATGTGTTGATAGGACATTTGCTGGAATGCACTTTGGTAATGCTAAAGATGTCTAGTGCAATAAACAGATATAATACATATGAACCAGCACTATGGTGAGAAATTTGATGAAATCATTGGCTGAATAAACTGGGGGCTAAACTTTTGGGTTAGTGGTTCTTCGTACATAGAGGCTAAGCATTTATGTGCTATTGTAGAAAATAACATGAAAAGCTATAAGCCTATAGCACAGATTGCTACAACGGTATCATACTAAATAGCCAAAACAAGTCCTTCGTATCATTATTCTTTTAACTGAAGAATTAAGAGAACAAATTATGATTACAGTTTCAAGGAGTTGATTAATGAAGTTTTAGCACCCTAATTTTATTTGGCCTGTTTCAAAGATAACTGAACCCACCTCTCTGTTATGTTTTTCCACTTTTTTTTTTTAAATAATAATAAGAAACTATGCCCATTAAAAAAAATTCAGTATTGAACCCGAGTGAAGATGCAGTAGAAGCTTTTCTACAGCTCTGGCCTTAATCTTGGACTGAGCCACCGTTTGCATTGAGAATCACCTTCCCCTTGAGACTTCAATAAAGTCATTCTGGAAAGTGGCTTGTGAACTGCCGTAAACTTCTGACTTGTCATGCAAAATTGATCCAGCTATAGAGAAGGGAGTAAGTTTGCTAGCTTGTCAATGAGATTTATAAGCTTCCATTTGTTTTTCCTCTTCTAGAATTCCCTCCGAAGGCTTGAGCATTTGTTAAAGAATGAGATACTGGGGTCACTTTGGACCTGTGCTTTGTCCTATGTTCTCTTGGGCTTTTTGCCTCCACTGAAACCAAATACAATATCTAAAGGATTTTGACTCTTTTTATCTGCTGGAATGCCAAGAATATGTTTTGGTTGTTTGTGATGCTCGTTATAGAATAATTGCATAGCAAGAGGAAATTCTCACTCATCAGTCCTGTGTCACATAATTGTTGCAAACCAATAATCTTGTTGCCTTGCAGACAATTGGCTGTGATTTTCATTGTTATTATCTCTTAACCTTCAATATGCAGGTTCTACGTGGCAGAGATTCTCCTTGCTCTGGAGTATCTCCACATGCTTGGAATTGTTTATCGAGACCTCAAGCCAGAAAACGTCCTTGTGAGGGAAGACGGACATATAATGCTTTCTGACTTCGACCTTTCCCTCCGCTGTGCTGTGAATCCAACACTAGTCAAGTCTTCTGCACTTGAGTCAGAACCCTTGCGCAGGAACCCATTAGCAATCGTATTTGTATATTTCCTCAATATATATAAATATGAAAAGAAAAAGAAAAATAACAAAAAATAAAAAATAAGAATGGGGATGCTTCCATCACTCTCTAACCTCTATAGCTGATCTAGGAGTGGTTCCGCAAACCTCAATTGTCATGAGTGTGGTTTCGGTCACGCTCATCTGAGAATTTATAATCAATATTATAAGAAGTTTCAAGAGTTGCAGTCTTTTCATCGACAATATCTTTTATGGAAAAACAATTCTCATGATCCGTTCAATGCATAACTGTGATGCCCCAAATATTGAAAACCCAAAATGCATTTCCTTGTATAGGTTTTAATCATTTTTATAATACACTTGCTCTTTCAAACGAACCACTAACAAAATCAATTCAAAGCTTTTAGTGGTGTTTCGTTTGGAAAACCGTCAGGACGAGTTTTGATGGTTTTGGTCATAGAGGTTAGACACTCTTTGTTCGGTTTCGCCATGACGACTTCAGTATTGCATCATAACGAAATGGTTGAATATTCTTGAAGTTTCTATTTTGTTTTGTTAGTATCTCTCATCAGATTCTATCTTGTCGAAAGTAGCAAGATTTAAGACAAAATCTCTCTATGAGGTTTTGTCACAATGATGTTAGTATCCCGTCATGACGAAGTGATACAAAAGCTCTCAACCTTTCTTCGTCAGGATCTCGTCAAGACACACTCAACTAGAAAGCGATGAAACCCTAGTGTTTTGTTCAATATCAACACAGTGGCTCTCTTTCCCGTTGTTTAATTCTAAATGTGACTACTAACATTGCTTCTCAAAATTGTCGATTAGAATACTGATTTTTCTATAGGAAAAAAGAGTTTTCAGGAAGATATAACTCGACTAACTAAGCACTGTCGGGTATGCCCACCTACTTATCGTCGTTGCCAGCTCTAATACCTCAAACATGAGACTTTTTCTGTTGGCTCAAAATGCATTATGTAATGTCTCGATTTATACTTTACCTCCATATTATTGCTTATGCTTACCTGCCTATTATTCATGCTTTACCACCGATTTATTTATGCTTTATATATCTCCATACTACTTATGTTTTTCTCCCATATTTCTTATGCTGTCTCCACGTTGCTTGGGCTTGGTCCCAAACATTATATATGTTGTCTCAAAATTACTTACTCTATATTCTCACACCTTGAAATAGTGCCGACCCTAACAGGGGAGCCAAAGACCATGTTATGTTAAAACTAACAACTATTAGAGGTGGTGCCACCACCATCTTCCCCTCGGCGCACCATTCTCTAATATTTGATTGTCCTGCAGAGATTCATGATCAAGATTTAGATGTGGGCTGTCACTGTTGATTTTCTTCTACATCAACACCTAGCATTACTCGTTTGAAGGTAACTAGTATTGAAAAAAAAATTAATTAATTAACTAGTGTTGATAAACTTTTGGTATGAAATTACAGATCTAGATTTCTGAACGGTAGAAGCATATGTTAGTGATGTATTTGACATAAATCATGGCATCTTGATTCTATTAGGTTTGTGACAAAACATCATCACAAGCCTAACAACATCAAGAGATGTGACGTGTCAATTTGATTTTTTTTTTTTTTTTTGAATAATGGACACAACAATACATAATTATATTGAAGATATATTTGTCCAGCAGTGATTGGTCAAATATACTGAAAACACAAAATTGTTTTGATGCCTTAGATTTTTGTTCCCGCAATTTGCTGGCTCCCCAGCCTGACTTTTAATGATAAACACAATGTTCAAAGTATCCATTTGGTGTGGCATTTAAAAATTGTAAACAAAATCTCAGAATTTCCCCCCCCAACCAGCAAAAAGAAAGTTAAATACAAAATCACAGTTTAAGAAGTACTTATTCTTCCCTGAAATCTGATTCTAAGAAGGTCCTTAATATATGAAAGAAGGCTTCCTCCCCCTGGACGTGCTCTGCACAAGAATTTACATTTTCTACATATTTGCCTTGTCTCATCCAATATTGGGGAGTTGGGTATCAAAAGAAATGAATGATTAAAATCAGATATATCCAGATAGCTGCAGTGAGTGCTTGGCTCAGTACCTATGCCCCAAAGAATAATAGCTAGCACAATCACATTGATCTGCAAATCATGGGAACTAGAAAGTTTTAGTTTTCCTTCGCTCATTCTTTTCAGAATCATTTCCCAGCAGAAAATCCCAGAAGACAAACAGAAAATAGCAGAATGGTAATATTGATTTGAGTTCATAGTCTTGAAAGGAGATTTAAATACCTGGGGTACCAAAATTATGATTAGAATGAAGCGGCACATGTGTAGATGGAAGATCACAAAACTCCTGAACTTTTTATGGTTCGCATCAATGTACTTGGCAATTTGCTGTCAAAAGAGGAAGACCAAATCCAATGAGAAAATACAGCTCCATAAGAAAATTATGAGAATTGAGGGTGCTTCCATAAGTGGGTTTATGAAACCATACTTGTTCCCAATCCATCCTGAAGAAAATAGTGACAATCACACCAACTTCTAGGAAAAGAAGAGAGCAGATGGAGATGATGTACTAAAAACTGGTCAAGGATGGCTGATAGATCATGAGATGTACAAATCAAATTGAAGAAGAAAAAAGCTTAGGCTCCATATGTTTCACCAAAGATCACCCACCTAAGAACTGAACATGCAGTTCTCTTTGAAACCAGAAAAAGTTTATAGCAACTTCTTCCTAATATTGTAAGAAAAAATTGCATTAGAACTATGCAAAATCAGGCTTACCATAACAATTGTTCACAGTGGAAAAGAATATTTATGGAATGAATTGACACAAGATATTAATGCGGTAAGTGACAAAAAAAGGAAAAAATGTTGAAGAGGATACTATGCAGAGTGTATAATTGCTGATACAATTAGCAACCATATGACCAGATAGGGTGCTCAAGGAGACAGCAATTCCCACTGCTAAACATGTGTATATAAACCTGAAGAAAAGAAGAAAAAATCTCAGAGAAATACAAAAGTACAAGAAGAAGAAGAAGAAGATCAATGGAAAATAAAGGGAAATTGACCAGGGTCTTGGTAGAGATGAAACTGTAGAGAGCAGGGCAACCCCATCTTGCCACTTCTTGAGCAGCCAAAGGGTGTAAATTATCATCCCAATCCCACAAAGACTGAGAAAAAGGTTGACTACCCTCATGGAACTCTGGAGGCAGCACCTGGTGCAACTCACCATTTCTGACAATCAGTGCCACCCAAGCATCTATCCAGTGAAGTTTCATAGTTTTCGTAGATGGCGTGCGGTGGTTGGTGGTGTGTGCTCTTTTCAGCATATGTTAGATTGGGACAGATGGAGGAGTGCTAGTTTGTCGGAAGGTAAATGTGAAATGGCCAAAATGCATGCCCACCTACCATTCACATTTCAAAACATATATAAACTAATGAGACCCATTTTTTTTTAATTACTGTTTATATAAGATCGGGAAGTCTAATTTATCAAATAAAAAATGAATGAAGCATATTTTTTAGTGCCATGATTGGTCATCATCCTTGTATTTTAAAATCTGCAACTTCCTTTTGGATCGAAAGAGAAAAGGACAGGAAACAAAATCAAGCAAAAATCCTCCTAATTGGAATATTCTGCATCTTCATGAGCAACCTTGAAGAATGGGAGGAGATGTGGGATCAAATGATTTCACATGGTGCATATATCAATGGGCATACATCCAAAAATGTATGGACGTGAATTGAAATCACATGGTGGGTCTAGGCCATATTTATTTTATTATTATTCTTTTTTTTGTGTGTGAGTGATTTTTATTGTGTTTTGTGTATTAGCTGACTTTGTGGTCTCCCGTCAACATCCTTTCATGTTTGGTAAAAAAAAAGGCACAAATGATTTGCCCTTGGAGAGAGAGTGAGTGAGAGAGAGAGAGCTGCACTCTTTTTCCACTCGGTTTGAAGATGCCGCCCCAAGAAACAGGAAAGAAAAAGGTTTGCAGAGACCGTGAGAGACAAACCGGTAGCCGCTTGTACCCAACAAAAGACAAAGTTTGTATTTGTATTACATCTTCAATAGTAAAATTCTTTGTGATTGTCTCCACCTGTAGACTATGGATGGAACAAGTAAATATCTGTTCAAGTTTTTATGTGTGATTCTTTTGCTGAAAGATATGATGAGAAGCCAATTTTGCTAAAAGATGTGCCTTGGAGTAGGCATTTCTGCTGGCTTTTGATGGAGACCATCTTCTGAAGTTAGGGAGTAGCTGGTGAATTATCATTGTGATGTGAGTTTTGGATGGTTTATCCGGGACAACTAAATGAGAATTCCCTTTTATGCTAGTTTTTTTTTTTTTTCATAGGAGGCTGCTAGTTTTTTTTTTTTTTTTGGGTTCATCTGTGATGGGTAACCTGAAAACTGGCTATCGCAGGTTTGAAATTTCTTTCTCAACATTTTCCATTTTGCCCTTTTACCCATAACATCCATTACACACAAGTTTTTAAGGTTTGAAAATTGCGAGGGTAATAAGGTAATTTCGTAGCAAGAGTTGATTAAATGCTATGCAAAGCGTGTTTAAATGGTCTGAGTGAAAAAGACAGTGCAATTTGGTTGGGGAATGTGTTGGGCGTTTAACAAACAGGGCCCTAGAATCTCTTCCCATCATACAGATAAACACCATCACTTTCGTGTGGAAATAATGCAGGCTCATAATTGACTTACGCATGTTCTAATTCTATCCATCAATCAATTAATATTTAATATCGCCATCATCATCAAATACCATTTTTTCTTTTTCTTTTTCAAAAAGGCGGAAAGAGATGACCCCATATAATTTTTCTCCTTGAGCATGACTATCGAGGTTTTCACTCACCGTAGAATGTTCGATTTAAGTCATAACTACTGTTTGGGAAGGCGAACCTGTCATCACAGCTCCACCAAAATGCTAGTACCTTTGATTGGCTAATGCTAAGGAGCACCACTTTTTTCAAAATTCATCGGAAAAAAGTGATGGTCCATAGCAGGTTTGATTTTTTTTTTTTTTGGTTCCAATCAAATAAGGGAAAGTGGGTTACAAATGATTGAACAATAATAAAAGGGTGGGCACCCTTAACAACAAAGTCCAAACAAAAAATACAGCACAAATATAGGAAAAAATACAGGAAATGTCCAAAATGACCAAACAGCAGGCAAAGGTTTCATCCATGGTCCTAGAGAAATTATAAACAAGCTGAGCTTTTTTAGGGTCGCGCAAGACAGTACTAAAATGCAAAAGAACTCAGTAAAGAGTCTTATGCGGTAAAGGTAACAATCACTGTTAAATGATTGTTGCAAGGATGACACTACAGAGAACCGAGATTGAGCCATTGAAGGACGACCAACATCAAAAACTCCCCACAAGATCAAACCACTTCAGTCCAGGGAGGTTGTAACCCACAGAAAAAATGAAATACAACAAAACTAAATAGAATATACATAAAATACAGGAAAACATGAAAAAACCTACAACAAAAAAACAACCACACAAAGCAGGGAAAACATGAAAAAGACTACAACAGAAAAACAATCACACAAAGCAGCCGCACCAGTGGAGGAGAGAGGCGGATGGAAGAGATCAGGTGGCGTGTGGGAAATTCACACGCTGGCGCGTGTACACATCGCACGTTTGATTAATGGAAGGAATATGTTGGCCTATTTGTTCAACACTGGACGCCATTTGTTTTGAAGAGAAATTTTAGTTTTGCATATTCATCCTCTGTGCGTGGCAGCTTCAAAACTTGTGCTTGGTTACTTGGTCTCAAGAATGTGGGCGGATGAAGCTCCTCGGAGAGGCTTTATGATATACATGTAATTCATGTGGCCCCACTGCTCCACCCATAATGCTCTCCTCCACTTGCACCTCCAAATCCAAACCCTAGCCCCAATAATCCTGATATCATACAACCACCTCTTTTATGGATAACTTTTTTATGGGCGAAATTTAGTTTCGTTAGATCTAACAAAATACATGGAACCATGTTATTTAAAATTTGTTAAATGACATGACTGACAACATATACACTATTTAGATCAGTAAATTTTAAAATCAACCATAAAATGGTTTTCCAATTCACTTGAAATGGAGATGGTCGTATTCCATGCACCTCATACAGCGGGATTAATCCTTTTTTCTTACCAATAAACTACAAAGTTCAAGAAAAGAGCAGCTGATTTCAATATCTAACCATATCCACTAATTCAAAAAGGCAGGAAAAGAATAAATAAGAAGGAAAAGCTTTTCCAAGTACTATAATAATTGAAAAGAACTGGCAAGATCACAGGGGCAAATCCTAGAAGATGAAGGGCAACTCAGTCCAGCTTTATCCTGTCCAAATCATTGATCAGCCCTTCTAGCTGTTACCAAAGAAAACATCAAGGAAGATTACATTAAAAAACCACCTAGATGTTGGAGTGCAAGAGAAAGTAGCTTAACAGCAAAGAATTGGCATACCTTGACAATCTGACGCAAGAAGTAATCCCCATATCTCTTAGATGATTTGGATTCAACAACGTGAATCATGTCCTGCAGCAATATGAAACTGTGAATTGCAGCACCCTTAAGAATAGAAGCTCTTCTAATAGTTTTCTGGTTTTTAATAACCTAATCTTGTTTGGTTTTAGATATTCCTGTATGCTGTAGTTTATTACTATTATATCCAAATTACATAGGCTGAAGATAAATCAAAACATTGATATGCATAAAACACATAGCAAGGCAGGATCACCAAGCAAAGGAGATGGCAAAATCAGAATCACCCACAGTTTCATTGCATTTAGATGCCTTTTTTCTTTTTTACGCTTTCTTCAATAGACTTATAATTACCACTTGTAATCCACATACATGTTACAAATGAATGGGTTGATACACAACAGTGAAGGACAAGGGCATAACTTCAGCGGACAACTATTGCATCTAGTTAGGCTACAAAGTACGAATTTAATTCACAAAAATTCCGTGAGCAAAAGCTCAAAATTGTCTTTAGAGCCATATGATAATAAATTCAAGAACAAAAACACACCCTTCGACGATTCCTGACCTAAGTTTCCCAGGAGCCAAACTAAAAGGAATAAAAAATAACTGAAGGAAATAAATAGCCATACATCGTCAATGTAGAAATCCACGTCAGCATTGGATACAATTTTTCCATCAACATCAACAGCATGTGTCTTATGCTTGTATGTCATCAAGATAGTCCTGTAAGGCATAGCAGAAAAAATTTCAAGATATCACCTTTACATATTATCACCCATAGAAACAAAGATTTTGAGTCAAAACTGAACTCCTCATGCAATACCTCAATGTAGGTTCATCAACTTCCATGTAATTTGCAAGTTTTCCAAGGGAGATGGTTGAATACACTTTCAAGAAGGTCCTGACACCAGATAATAACTGTTGTTGCTTCACTTCATAAAGAAACAATTTCAACTGAAGCCTATAGGCATCCTGCAAGAAATAAATGCATTTGCTAAAATCAGAAAATATCAACGTGCAACCAAAATACAGAATAAGTTAATAACCTGCCAAAATAAGCTTTGATTTTAGGTAGTACAACAATGTGGTAAGGACAGGAAGACATTGAGGACCATCACAACCTCAAAGGAATTAGCAAAATATTCCCACAAACGAGTAAAGAAGACATTCTAATCAACCATTTAATTGCAGACGCATGCTTCCACAAAGTGATGGTTAACCCATGGAAGCCCCTTGAAACAATGAAACTGATAAATATTGGTCAGTTACCGACAGTAAGCAGGTTGGTGATGGTTCACTGGTTCAAGAAACCAATGACATTGGTTTGGGTGTCCAATACCCACTCCACCAATGCCCATTATACATATACCCCAACTTTCTCACTGCTACTCTCACTCGTTGGCCCTAAATCCCACCCTTTTATCCTCCCCAACAACCACTGAGCAACTTTGTCATCTCACAGACCAACTACATCACTACAGGCTTCACCATGATTAGATTTACATCAACTACTTGGTACTTGTTATTGTCAGTCAAGTCTTGCAACAATTAGACAATGTAAATGGCAAAGTCAATATCATTGTGGGTGGTGTTCTAATGAGGTTTATGGGTTGTATGGGTGGAGTTATGGAAAAATATCATGAGGGATTGGAGGGAGTTTGCTAATCATACCCAATTTGAGGTGGGAAAACAATCAGACCCTCAGGCCTTAAGGAAGCTTCCATTGATTTGTATAGTATAGTTCGTGTTAAGGATACTTCTATGGCAGATCATTTGGAGATATCTAACGGCTCCCATCAATAGAACGTAAGCTTTATCAAAGCAGCTCATGATTGGAAAGTAGACGTCTTTGCCTCAATCTTCAATTTGTTGTACTCTAGAGTGAGCCAATGAGGTGAAGACAAGCTTTGCTAGGCCCCTTCCAAGAGAGGGTCAATGTTAGATCATTCTATAACATCCTTATTCTCATGATGGTACTCCTTACCCTTAAAAGAGTATTTGGCAGAATAAGGTCCCCATGAGAGTGGAGCTCTTTGCTTGGTCGACCGCCCTATGGAAGATCCTCACCATTGATACCCTAAGGAAGTAACATGTCATTGTGGTGGATTGGTATTGTCTGTGTAAGAGGTGTGGGTAATCTATGGATCATCTTTTTCTCCACTATAAGATTGCTTGTGCTTTATGGGGTGCTATCCTTAGTCATGTTGGGCTAACCCGGGTTATGCTTGGGAGAGTGGTTGACCTTTGCACTTGTTTGAGACTTGAGAGGGTTGAGTAACAGTCCTCAGAGTGCAGCAGTCTGGATGATGGCACCATCTTACCTATTGTGGTGTACTTGGACAAAAAGAAATGACAGGATTCTTGAAGACAGTGAGAAGACAGTAGTGGATCTAAAAGTCTTTTTTTTCAATACCTTTTACCATTGGGAAGCTACTTCAGACTTTCTTAATTTTCTTGGGTTTCATGATTTCCTTGACTGTTTTTCTTTTCTAATTAGATGTTTCTCTTGTATACTTCATGTGTACCTAAGTTGTGCCTTTTCACTTTTTAATGAAATTTCGATTACTTATAAAAAAATCGTGGGCACAAAGAGACTAACATTGAGATCAACACAATTTGAGCACACTTTGCCCCCCAGTAAAGGATTTTGAGCTTTTGGAGCTCTTCATGGGGTTCAAGCTCAAGGTTGACAAACGATTCACCTCAAAGAGGCCGGGTCAGTTGGCTTACTTGAGGTTAGATTCAAAGGACAGAATTAAGGTCCAAACACAGGCTGCCGCTCCACATGATGGAGCCTATGCAGGTAAAGTGAAACCTGAAATCCTAACCTAGCCAACCAGTCGACCCAAAACCAACCAACAACACTCAGTTAAGCTTGACTCAGTTTTCAAGGTTGATTGTTTTGGTTTTGATTTTACCCATCAACACCGTTGGTTCAAGCATCGGAATCCAGTGAACACTAGGTGCTCACCCCGAGTTAATGGGTTCAAAGATTCCTACAACTAAACATAGTTGCCAATTTATACTGCATACAGTTAATGACTAATAGCAATAATTAAAACATTTAAGATTAGTTTTTATGATCTCAACAAATGGCAACTTCTATCAAGCAAATATCTTCAGTTATAATCTCAAAATAAGCTGTTGATAACAACTGTAGAAAAAAGTTATTAAAAAACACAAAGCAAGATGCTCACTTGAGTCCAAACTCAAATTGAGGAAAGTAAATACCTGGTTGTAATTTACAAGAGGCTCCTCAAAACTTGGAGCTGAAGGGGTAATGAACTTAGGGCATGCATATGAGAAGAGCTCATCATAAATACCAAATGCCTCATCATCATATCTTTGCATTCTGATCATCTTTTCACCATACTTCTCCCGCAGCTGAGAGTTCACAGTTTCCTCAACAAGTTTTACTTGGGGACAAAGTGAAAGACAAATTGCCAGCAAGGCATACATCTGCTCATTCTTCTTCAGTATCTGCTCATACTGTGGAGACTTTTGATGATATTGCTTGGTCTTGTAAATGTACAAAAGAATCTTATTGAATTCACGAATTGCCTCCACATACCTTCAAGAGAAGTAACAGTAGGTGTTGAGCTCAATATGCAGATAAAGAGAGAAAAATCTTAAGAATCTTTTTTTTAGTGGTAACACATGCACCCAATGGATCTTAAACCCACAACCTCAACCTATATCCCATTATTTTGAAGAAAGAAAATGCTATTTGAGCTAAATCTCATTGGCCGGAAAAAAATAATAATAATAATAAAAAAATAAAAAATAAAAAAATCATATAGAGATATAACATGAAAATTTACATATTTACAAAGACGCAAACCAAGAACATTTTAACTGAAAGTAACTTTATTTTATTTGTGAGCTTTATGTTTACAACTAACTGACAATCATTCCACTCTTTTTCATTTTCATTGTTGGTGGGTGTTTTTGAGTGGGGGGAGGGGGCAGCTATGGGAATTCTAAAATAATAAGGCAACAAGTAACCAAGAGCCTCTTGGGCACCATTAGGAGACTAGTGAACCAATGCATTCGGCAATTGATCAAATTTTCTTGCACAAGTAAAGCTCATCTTCCTTTGAACAATTTCCTGTGTACCACACTTTCAAATAAACAACTTTAAATCTTCTCATAATCCTAAATCTCTTATTCACCATAAAATTATGGCTCCCATCAAATCCAAACTTGCAGTTATTTGCACTAAAACATACAACAACTCTACATCCTTTGATGATACACGAAACATAGGGGTGTCCTCCAGACCTCAAGAGCAAAGGCTTCCAACTTCGCCAGCATCCTAATTTATTAAACCCCAGCCGTTCCTCTGCTCTTATATAGGCTAGCATGTAGGTGATGATGTTCAAGTTGAGGCAGTTTTTTCTCCCAATATAAACCACCTAGAAAATCGCTCATCTGCGAGTGGTGTTTCCAACCTCTGAATTTGAATTTCAAGATCATAAGCAATCACAATTTCCCATAACACAAAATTATTAATTTACTTATTTTTACATGCTTGCACCTCTAAACTGTCTGCAATGCATACATCTAACATCCACAACTTATATATATATTTTTATAAGTAATAGACTAATATCAATAAAAGCATAAGGCCCCCCCGCCCCTAAGTACATAAGAAATATACAAAAGGAACACTTAACTAGAAGGAGCAAAAAGAATAAAGAAATCACTATAACTAATTGACAAAGGAGACCCGTAAGCTTATATTATGAAGCTTAAAAGAACATGAGACACTAATGGGAATAGAAAATTTAATTTGGAAAATTAATAAAGATATGATAGAGCTTAATAACAAAGCTAAAAAATGGATATTGAAATGTAACAACATCAACACAGAAAGTTCTACATCTTTAGACAAGAAACAAAAGCAGACCCAAAATACACTAAAAGAGTCATAGATGCAAAGACAAAACAGCTCAAGACCGAATGGAGACGGCAATAAATGGGTTAACATACCTCCGCAACATAAGATTGGCAAACCCATAATGATATATGGTAGTAATGTGACTTCCGATTACACTTGTGTAAACACCTTGTTGACTAATGTCAATGGGAAGTAAGCACTTTAAACCAGTATGATAATCACCCAAAAGGCAATGAACTCGCAGCAATCCCACCATGCTGAAATACCCCAACACCTTCAAAACGTTACTCCCACCACTGTAATCATACCCATCCGTCGCAGTAAACTGTTCCAAACCTTCCTTCTCCTGCTCAAGAATCTGAATGATCATGGACCTCTCCACAAGGGCTTGCAAGTAGTTCAGCACACCATACACATTCCAGGCCTGTAATAGAAACAGTCGCTCTAATTTCAGCCCCTAATGCTAACGGGACGGAACATAAAGAAGCACGCATATATGACAATGAGATGTGTTTTTTATTGGCAGCAAAAGTTTAGGGTCTAATAGCATGCTGTTTTCGTTCACATTGATTCAACAATATTCAAAAGATAACTTCAACTGGGTTTACATTCATATAGCCTATTATTCTCAGAGCATAGTTACAAACCTGGTCAAACTGCTTGAGAAGCGAAATCTCCTGCTCGGTCTTGTTCTTCATCTTAGCCCTGTACTGGCAAAAGCTCTGAAACTGGTAGACAAACTCATCAACCATATCCCAGAGCCACTGGTTGGGCAGCTGCATGTTGACGACCCCGTGAAGCACGACCTGGAAGAGGCTGCAGTAGTTGTCCCAGGAGTCGATCCTCTGCTTGAGCGTGGGAGAGAGCCTGGCGTACAAGTGGCGGAACCACATCTCGCGGTAGAGCAGGCAGAAGACGTGGTCGTTGTCGACGAAGTGGGCCACGGCGTCCACGGATGGCCAGGGCGTGTCCTTGAAGAGCCGCTCCGACAGCGTCTGGAACGACGTTTCGTACATCTGGTGGATCTCGTACACATTCTTCTCCCGGATGTGCCTGTACAGGTGCACCACGAACGACTTCACCGAGTCCGGCACGAAGTTCGGGTCGTATCCGAGCGCCGCGTCTGGTGTTTGGGATTGGGAAGAGGGTGGGGCCGCCGAGTTGGCGGGTGCGTCGTCGTAGTCGAAGCTCGCCATTGCTTGCTACTACGGCTATGACCTGGCGATATGGCACCGATATATGGCGAGAGAGAGAGAGAGACGGAGAGAGTGGTGCTAGGGTTTACTGTGGAAGAAACGGATCCATCTGTTATTGGGTTCTGGAAATTGGACTCTTGTTGTGGCGCCTCCAAATGCCCAATGGCATACGGCCTCAAAACCCAAGTTTGATCTCGTAAAGTAAACCCCAAATTTGGTCCGTTTGAACTTTGAAGTGCTATTTCTTTTTTAAATATTGTTAAAATATATTTAGAAAGGTGAATTTAATTAAATATGATATAAAATTCATATTTGAGATAAATTAATTTTTTGTGGTGTTTTTTTTTTCAGAAATCAAGTTGTACAAGTTAGGTCGCTTCTCAAAGGGTAACTTAATTAGTTTAGGACCACACATTATAAAACAGAGATTACTAATTTAAATTATTCTCTCTCTTCTATTGTAAGTGAGGTTAACATACTGTCACCTCTTTTGCGAATATGTAACAAAAAAAAAATTGATTACTTTGAATAAAGTTCATGCTTCACAATGCGGAGGAAGAGAACAAAGTGGATGGTCATGATTTGGTCTTCATTGTCAAACAAATTAAATTGATGGATTGGATTTCGCATGAATAGAGTTTTTTTCGAATTGGGTTGGACGAAATTCTTCTAACTTAATTTATAAAAACGACATGTATCTTTTACATATGAGAGCATTTCTAGTAGCCTTACCAAAATAACAAAAAGTACATTTTTAGTTATTTTATAAAACTCGCATTTTTAGAGCACCCACATTAGCCTCACTACTTTGACAATCTACTTTCACTATTTCATTTAAATATTATTTTTCAAATATTTGTTTATTCTTTCTTTAACTTTTATATTTTTTAATGTTTGTTAATGATCTATTTTAAGAATATTTGTCTTATTCTAAAGCTAATATTTTAAAAAACTTGTAATTATTTTTCCTTCATTTTCTTAGTTTTAATTTATATTAGAAAAAGATAATGTTTTTCATGATTGATTTTGAATTGTTAGTCTCATCGACTTATTTCCACTTCCATATCAATTTTGGAATTTCTTTTTGTTAAAAAATAAAGGGTAAAGTCCATATTCCCCCCTCAAACTACCACCTAATTAACAACGTCCCCCCCAAACTTTCAATTGTGACAATGTTCATTTCAAACTATCAAAACATTGTCAATGTTCCCTCGAAACTATCCTCAATAAAAAAAATACTAAAACTTCTAAAAAAACATAAAATTAAAAAAAAAATCCAAAGGGTGGAAAATTAAAAATTAAAAAAACAAATCGTTTGTATAAGAAAAAAATGAAAAAAAAAATCAATTTTTTTAATAAAAATTTTTGTTTTTAAAACAATAACAATTTTCATGTACGAAAATAAAAATTTTCGTTTTCTCAAAAAAAAAGAAAAAAAATTCTGTTAAATAAAAATTTCCGTTAAAAAAAAATTGTTTAAAAAATAATTTTCGTTTAATTTTTTTTTTTAAATCATTCTTTTTAAATTAAAATTTTTCATTTTTTAATAATTTTTTTTTGAGTTTATAGGGGTATTTTTGTCTTATTGAGAAATATATAAGGGCATCTTAATCATTTTGCTAGCTTTAGGGGGGACATTGACAATGTTTTGGTAGTTCAGGGGGGACATTGTCACAATTGAAATTTTAGGACATTGTCAATTGGGTGGTAGTTTGAGGGGGAATGTAGACTTTACCCAAAAATAAAATTACAAAACAGGGATTTTTTGTCTTTATTGTCATTTAGGAGTAATAATATTGAATACAACTATATGGCATAATATATACTTCGATTTCATTGAAGATGGAGAGAGAAGAAAAGAGAATGGAGAGAGGCCTAGGCAGAGAAAAGGGAAAGAAAAAGAAAAAAATGAGGAGAATGGACAGAGGCCTAGGCTGAGAAAAGGAAAAGAAAAAGAAAAAAATGAGAGAAAAAAGTAGAAGGGAAGAGAGAGAAATTATATTTGTTTGATGAATAGATGAGTGAATAGTAAATTTTAAGTTTGAGAGTATTGTATTTATCTCACTATTTTTTTATAGTTTTCTTCCTGGTTGATTTGATTGTCTTTTCTTTCTAAGATTTTTTCTTTTTTTTTTTGTTCTCTACCTTCATTTTGTGTTGCCTAAGAACACTTATAGAAGCCTCACCAAATCCATTTTTTGGTTAAATTGATAAGGCAATTTAATCAAAATGACTTAAATAGTCACTTTTCACCCTCACTAGTTTAACAAAAAAATTTGATGATGTAATAGTATTTCATCAAATTTAAAATTTATTATTCACTCACTTATTCATTAAACAATTCATTTCTCTATCTTCTTTTTTTTTTCATTTATCTCTCTTCCTTTAATAGTAAAAAAAATGAATAAACAAATCTTTGAAAAAAAATATTTAAATGGAATAGTGAAAGGAGATTGTTAAAATTGTGAACTTGGGGTACTCTACAAAAATAAGTTGTTAAAATAACTAAAAGTGTACTTTTGGTTATTTTGGTGAGTAAAATTTGGTGAAGCTGCTAGGAATACTCTAACAAACATAAAGGGGAAAAAAATCAAAGAAAAATAACGCTCAGAAATAGCACCAATTCAGAGAGAGAGAGAGAGAGAAATGAAAAGTAAAAAGGAAGAGAGATAAAATATATTTATTTAATGAATAGGTGAATAAATAGTAAATTTTATGTTTGATTATTACTATTCATCTTGTTATTTCTTTTGAATTAAAATGGTGAGGCTGAAATGTGACATTTTAAACTATTTTGGTTAAATTGTCTCACCAAAATAACCAAAAATTGATTTAGTGAGGTTGAAAGGATGCTTTAAAGTGGTGAGATAAAAGTTGTCATTTAAGCAATTTTGGTTAAATTGTCATACCAAAATAACCAAAAAGTGGTTTTGGTAGAGCTAAAAGGAGTGCTATGAGAAGCACATGGTTTTTTTTTTAATATTATTATTTTTTTATTTTTTTGAGATAACATGCTTTTTTTTTTTAATTATAAAAACAAAGTTGAAAAAAAAAATCAAAAAACATGTACTTCTCACATCTAAATGACATGTGTTATTTTTATAAAATAAGTTAGAAAAATTTCTTCCAAGTTCCAACTCATTTAGAGGAAAATTTTATCGATTTCCCACCCTTTTATCCTATGGCTTCAAATTGTCTGGTGTAACAAGTATTGCAAGAGCTGAAAAACATCCAAATAATGTGTCTCGTTTTTTTAGCATGGCTACGTATACGGATTGGTATTCGTGCATTCTTTTTAACTATAGGTAAATATCTATTCAAATATGTTTGCATTGGATTCAAAGGTTGTTTTGCAACCAATGTAACCATGTTTGATTGGTGGTCATGAGGACATACTCGTTAGTGGAGTGAGTTACCCTAGGTCCGACTTAGTTGAGCTGCTTGTGCTGAAATACCAATGTTGTACTACAACTTTAACATATGACATGCTCAGTTAATATATCGAGTACTATATTTATAATGTTTTACCATGAAATTCTTCTTATTGACCGGAATATTTCATTTATGTTACCACTTGTGATTTATGAACTTTTATTTTGTTTTGTTTTTGACATGTCTATACAAGGGAAGGATGATAGGATTCAAACTAGTGAGCTCCGCTTCATGAGGCATGGTTCATAGCCGATTGAGTTACCACTTGAGAACTTTATAAACTTTTGTTAAATAATTGAGTTTGGTATGTGATAACTATATTATTACTAACCAAGTTGGAGACTTACACGTGTATTTTTCTACATGTAAAGCATGTGTAGTTTATAGTTAGACTACTTTTAGATGCCAAATTTGAGTGAGGAATTTAAGATTGATGTGATCATTTGGCGTTATGATAGTAATTGGGTTTACGCTTGAACACTCATTGCATGATTTCGGAGGTTGTTTATGGTAACTAGTATCTTTGGGTGACATAACATACTAGACTTTAAGACGTGTATGTACTAAGGTTCACTTTGAATCTTTTTATAGCGATGATATGTACGGTATATAATTTTAGTGAATGTAATGATCCTTAGTAGATATTTTGATTGTAATGATTTAATGTTGATAAGTATACGTGTTTTCGCTACTTAATATTCTCTTTTTGAGTAGTAAAGATCTTTTGATCTTATTCTTGAAAGAATTAGACAGGAAGCATAGTGAACAGTTGATTACTAATTAATTAATTGTTTGGAGCATTATTATGCTCAACTGAGGGTTGCATACATATGGTAAAAAGGCTGAATAAGGAAAAGTATGCCCCACTAATGACCTTACCTATTCAAACTTGACATAGGTAAGGAAGGATTCGCTCTACAAGAAAGGGATGTGCTTTGGTATATTCAGAAGGAAAGCCATTTATAGGAATCAACCACCTCCCATACTGAGCTTTTCACCTCCGATATTTGCATTTTCAGGTCCACTCGCCTTACCTATGACAGTTCTATAAAGAAGGTAACAAGCCCTAATGTGAGGCATGTACATAATTTCGAGTGCAACTGCTATACGGATGGGGCAAAAAGTGGGGGTTTTCTGTCATTCATTTACATGCTGACACCTCATCATTTCAAGAAAAATAAAATGAGAACAAAATACCCGATTTTTTTTTTTCTTCCTTCTTCTCCCTCACCTCACGCACACACCTGCTGGTTTTTTTTTTTTTCCTTCTTCTTCTCGCCTCCTCACCTCACGCCTGGTTTCTTTCTTTTTTCTTCTTCTCTTCTCCATCACCTCTCTGAACAGCACTCACCATCTCCCATGATACCATCTCTGGCGACGTTCTTTATTTCCGCCAATCCAACAAAAACACAAATCCAACCTCAAAAATCGATTCTAATGCCTCAAAACTCGATTCTAATGCCTCAAAATCATTTTAAATTCAAAACTAAAACCTAGATTTTGAATGCCATGGGTGGGCCTTCTTCTTCTTCGTTTTCCTTCTCTTTCCTTTTTTCTTTGGCCGATCGAGGCCGTTTGGAGTGCGATTAATAAGTGCGATTTTAAAATTGTGTTTTAAAATTGTGTTTTTGAAATCACTTAAATCGATATTTGGTAAAACAGCAAAAAGTACTTTTTTATCAATTGAGTGTTTGGGTAAAATTAGATATAATTGCGATTTGCAAAATAGGTAAATATTACCTTTTAAGTGAAATCGTGATTTTGAAATTGAACTTTTCAAATAAGCAGATCACTACATTTTATGAAATCAGATTTTTCCACGATTTTAAAATTTTGCGTTTTAAAATCGTAATCCCAAACACTCTAAAATTGTGATTTGGTTTAAAACGTAGATTATTTTTTCGCACTAAACGGACCTTGAATCTAGTGTTTTTTTTTTCTATACAAGTTTTTTGCAATTTTTTTGTTTTAGTTGAGGTGTCTTGCTCCTATTGGTGGGCGTAAACTCGATCTTTTACGCCAAGACCGAATTGAAGATAAACTCCATAATTTCTCCTCAGCTTTTCAGAATTTCCCTATTTTGCCTTAAGCATCATAGTGTCCACCGTCTACTTTCTCCGGTGAGTCACACGTGTTCGTTTTTGCTTATCTTGCAAGTATTCTTCGCCAAATGGCTGGGGTGGGTGGGTCAATCGTATTAACAGAGTCTATACATGAATTCTTGTTTGCCATTTCACTCTATCAAGACTCACATCCTCCATTAGGTGGTGCATGCTCAACGAGCTAGCTCCGCACAAACAGGCGCACCATCATAAGACCAAGTAATTGATAACCAAAGACAACTATCAATTCTGAAAATGCTGAGACAGAAAAACAAGTATATCAAATTACCAAGTATTTATCAGTAATCACTGGACTTCCATACTGGATACAAAACTCAGCAAGAGTAACTACTAATTCTTGCTTTTCTTTCTCCCCCCCCCCCTCCAAAAAAAAAAAAAAGAAGAGGAAAATTCGTTAGTTATTCACAAGCTACATTACCTAAGACGACAAATGAAATGAGACCTTATACAGTGGACTTCATCCCCAGCCAAATAATCCACTCGTTGCATGACATCAGTTGAACTATCAAGAAGAAGTTTGTGCATTCAATAATCCAAAACTCCATCCACTCCCAGTGCTTAAGTCATTAAGAAATTGCAAGGAAGAGTGTGTTATTCTGAACGCCTAACTTGAAGATCACACTCTTTGCCTGTTAGAACCTGTACGATTAGCATGAGGCGCTTCCTGGTAACTGTCAGGTTCATCTTCTTCATCAGAGGATAGGAGGGATGACCCCATCCATGCCTTAAACCCTTCATTAACACGCCTTTCCACCTCTGGTGTGGCTTCCAAGGGATTCGCTTCCAACATTTCCAGCCCAAGGTTTCGACCACTAAAGTCTCCCTCATCAAGAATCACAGCAGCTTTCCTTCTTAGGAAGAATGCAGTCCCCCCAAATAGAATAACCAGCCCCCATGACGAGATCTCATAGCACCAAAATAGGGGTACAGAGCAGCTGTTCCCTAATGTGAGGAGGGTTGATCCAAGAAATATCGCGAGAAGACCAAATATGATGGCAAAGATGATATTCAACACAGACAGACAACGAACCCCACCTATAGATTACAACAAAGAAGCTTCAAATCCACTTATTTGAGGTGTTCATGCAACATTTTTCCAAGTCTTTTAGCCTCTATCGGATATGACAATGATATGATGAAAACTGAGTAAATTGTACAAGAAACATCTCCATGGTTATGATTACATTAATTTCAGTTTCATTTTCTTGCACAAAAAGTAAATGAAAAAAATGCAAACAAAGAGGAAGGATGTCTCTGGCTTTAACTTTTGAAAATCCAGTTGCAGATGATTTTCTGTAATCAATATGCAATCCAAGTAGACTTTCTGATTTGTATTACTAGAAGAAAAATTATATTAAGACAAAATGTAACAAGGGTTAAACATAAATGTAATCCAAGTAGTCCTAATGATACGCTAGCAAGGCTTAAACATAAATGTAACAATATTCCTGTTCCAAATGCAAGAAGAGACAAAATATAAACTCTGTAGTTCCAAGCCAAAAATTTGTGGAATATTCATCTAAATCTGCCTCAAATCAACCAGACAAACTGTGTCCAGACTACCTAGAAGCTGAAAGACCCTAACTTTCATTCTTCACACTGTCATGTTGGCAACCAAACGAAGCATAACAGTGCCACTTCAGGGTGAAATACATCACAGACCAACATTTGGGGGCTAAATTGTTTATGTAATCAGCTTTTAAACATAATCAGGATTAGAGATGAGAAAAATCTAGCAAGGATTCTAAGAACAGTTCCTAGTGACATCCCAATGACAGGTGCAGCTATTCCTAAAATAAATAGAAAGGATCACTCCCATCATATTTGAAAGAAAAAAAAAAAATTTGTTTCACGTCTTCGTGTCCAGACTACCTAGAAGCTGAAAGACCCTAACTTTCGTTCTTCACACTGTCATGTTGGCAACCAAACGAAGCATAACAGTGCCACTTCAGGGTGAAATACATCACAGACCAACATTTGGGGGGCTAAATTGTTTATGTAATCAGCTTTTAAACATAATCAGGATTAGAGATGAGTAAAATCTAGCAAGGATTCTAAGAAGAGTTCATAGCAACATCCCAATGACAGGTGCAGCTATTCCTAAAATAAATAGAAAGGATCACTCCCATCATATTTGAAAGAAAAGAAAAAAAAAAAATCGTTTCACGTCTTCAGTAATTGAAGAAAGGGGGGTTGGGGATGTTGTTTAGCTAAACGATGGGCATGAAAGAAAAATACCACTCATATCAGCTAAATTTCATTTACCGAGAGAAAACAAGTTAGAGAGATGTTGTTTAGCTAAACAATGGGCATGAAAGAAAAATACCACTCATACCAGCTAAATTTCATTTACCAAGAGAAAACAAGTTAGAGAGAGAGCACACCAGAAGAAGGGGGGTTGGGGATGTTGTTTAGCTAAACGATGGGCATGAAAGAAAAATACGACTCATACCAGCTAAATTTCATTTACCGAGTGAAAACAAGTTAGAGAGAGAGCACACCTCTTTTTGAAGCACAGTAATTATTTTCGACCACCTTCAAGCACTCATGTCTTTTTGGAGCAGCATAAGCAACAATGAGTCCTGCAGCAAAATCAGTACTATGAGAAAACAGAAAATCATTAGACATAAAGAAAGCAGTAGATTACATGGCTATAATACAAACAAACCATTTGGAACCTATGCGAAAAAGTATCCAATGAAACAATCTTGGAATTGATCCCAGAGCAACCAAACTAACATTGATGCAGGACATGATTTTTATATTGGATGGGGTACAACTGAAGGATCAGAGCTAATATAAGAGACTCAATAAAATACTGGAAGTTTCTTTCAAGTAAACAAGTTTGCTGCAAGTAACATACACCCATAGATAAATACATTGAGCAAACAGCAAAAGGTGCTTGACCCTTCATTATTTTCACATATTTCAGTTTACTGCAGAGCAGTGACTGTAAGTACTTCAATAATCAATTTTAAATACCCAGTATCTTAAACAAAGGGCAACAAGACCATGAAGATAGAACTTCAATAAAAACCCGCAACTAAACTTAATATATTTCAACAAAACTTCTAGGTCTCTATCCAGAAACATGAAGAATGGATGGAAAGATACAATTTCATGATAACATTTTTGCTGACTTCTGAAGATGATACACAAGTCCTTTCTAACATACTGAGGAAATGCTTCAAAAACTTATTTGAAATTGCTTTCAATTCTATTAGTAGTTTGGAGAGTTTTGTGCTTTCTTGACTTAAAACACAAGAAGAGAGTTATCCCCTTCATTATTTCCACAAACTTCAGATTTAATGAAAATCTAAGTATGTTTTCACCTTGCATGAGCTCTTTTACAAACTTTCCAAGTCAGTTTTCCAAGCTAATTACTTAACAGTTTCCTCTTTGTTTAGAAAAAAAAGCTCTTATAAGGTAACCCAAAGGTTTCCAATTGGACTCCCAGCCGTTTCCCAATCTCACATATGCCATAAACATGTTTTGAAGTGGATTCCATTTCTAGAAATTATGCTCAGCGCCTAGGATGTTGCACAGGCAGCATGTCGTCATGCTAAAATGCATCTAGCGAGGTTAATTCTGTTAACCGTAAAAAATTACTAAGCTTAAAAAGCTAATTTTTGGCATCAAGATCTAATAATTGACGGTAAATCCTCCTACTTGAGGATCTTATAACTTCTCAAATATTATAAAAAGCGCATACCGACATCAACAACGTAAGAACTTCCTTTATTATTTCTCATATAAATATATAATCCTAAATTTGCAGCTATATCTGACATTATATACGACTGTTCTGAAATGGAAAGAAAACCTAGAATTAAAATAGAAAAAGAGAGAGATGTTTCAATATAAACAGAATGGAAGTAATGAAACTCCCAGAATTGAAATAATATTATATGACCCTTAGGATTAATAAGAACCAAACCAAACACAGACCTCAAAATCCAAATTCTCTACCATCCCCCGACTCTTCCCAGAAAACTAACAAAAAACGCGAAGAAGTTCGAAATAAACGAGAAACAAAAAGCTCGGAAATTTGCCTTTACCTGCAACAAGATAGAGAGCCGAGAGCAAGAAAATGAGCAGGGAGGGAAAGAACACAACCATCAAGTAGTAATCCACAGTCTCCTGGTCGGTCAGATAATACGCGCCCGGAAACAGATCGGAATCTCCTCCTCCGCCTCCTTTGGCGTTCAAAGACAGAGGCTGAAGCCTCTCGTCGCTGCAAAACGGCCTCTTCCCACTGTCGCCAGGGAAAACAATGTTCAAACTGATAGTCGTGCATATAATCACCAGGAGAAAAATGAAGGCCACGAAAGCCGTCACGAGCGGCCTCTGAAGCTTGCCCCACGCCTTGTCCTCTTCCCGCAGGGTCTCGTACTCGTGCTTCGGCATGAACGCCTGGCGAAGCGCGTCCCCGATCACCTCCATCAAGAACCAATAGCCTTGGATTTTCTCTACAATTTGAACAGACGAGCCAGATCTAAGCAAAGCCAACCAAGTTCGAAGCCAGGTTTTGGGGATTCACAAATTGGAGAGAAACCAAAAGGAACCCTAATTTGGAAGATTTTGAAGGATATGAAGAGCCCGATGTGGGATTTATGGGAAGAAGAAAAGAACGAGGGAATTACACGGGCAACTGCTACTGTGTTTGTACGTCCGCGTTGTAGCTAATCAGATTTCTGGCGTGGCGGGGGTATGCACTCCACTGTGCACACGCGGTGACGCGTATGATTTCCCCGGCTTTTAGAATCAGTTACGCGGTTGTTGGCAGGAGAAGAAAATGTCGAGCTTCTTCTTCAATTAGTCATGGAGAAAGCAGCAAACATTAGTACGTTGGAGTTGGTGCGAGTGGTCAACACGCTATCTTTATTTCTTTTACGCGTTGGTTTCACAATTAATTTTTTGATCGTGCCTAGATTAATTAAATTAGAATAACATTCATAACTTCAACTACACTTCTCCTTGAACTTTAAAATTCTCACTTACCCCTCCGACAATTAAGATCGAATACACTGTTTTCATTTTTAAAAAAATAAAAACATTTTAAGTTGACATTTTAAATAGTGAATTTTAAATTGTGACTTTTGTATAAAATTCAAACTTTCAGATATTTTTTTTTTTTGTAATTTTGTAGTTTTAATGTTAAAAAAGGTCTAAAAAAGTGGGTAAAGTTTGAGGAGTTAGTAAAATTGTCCCTTAAATTAAATACAACTCTGATTGCAGTAAGTTGTATCATGTATGCCGTATGCGTACAGTTTATTAAATTCAAACCATAATCAATTTAATAGTGTGAGACAGGTTATAGAAGACTTACAGTAGGCGCGCATCCTATTTCACTATTTGATTTTAATTAATGTAATTTTTTTTATATGTTAGAGATGAGAATTCAAATTAATGTTTTATAATATGTAATTTATAGTTAATTAATTATTTCTTAAGAACAATTAATTACTGTAATTTTGCTACAAACTTATCGATCGGACAGTAAATTTTGACTTATTAATTTCTCTTACTTATTTTATTAATTATAAATTGTTACGTCAATTTTTTGAAAAAATATGAAATTTAACCTTTATATATATATATATAAAGATTGTATTAATAAAAAAAAAATACAAAAAGAGGAGGTATGGCTCCCTAAACAAAGACCCAAATACAAACATCCTAGTACAAGTCATCTGGGAATGGGCCAAATAAATGGTCCAACCCAATATTTTTTAGCACACAGTACACGAAATGGGCCGCTAAAAATGACAATTTTTGGGCAATTAAGTTTATAGATTGTTTGGAGAAATGCCTATTGCGACAATAAGAGAATTTGGTCCTCCACGAGCTAGAAGTAGTTTAATTGGTTAAGACCACATCTAATAAAGTAGACCTCTCCCTTCTTGTACGGACATGTCAAAAAAAAAATAATAATAAGAGAATTTGGCAGCCATAACAGATTGGATAACACTAAGTGTCTGTTTTTTTTACATGTTCACGCAATAGGTAGGAGGAGGATTCAAACTTTTGACCTCCGCTTCATAAGGCGTGGACCACTAAGTGTCTGTTTGGTTGTTGGAATAGACCTCTGAAATGAAATGACGATTTCTATAGAATATTCTTTTATTTGGTAAGGATCTATTCCTAGGATAAAAACTAATCTCTCATATTGTCTCTCCAAAACCTTGTTTTACCTTTTCTTCTTTCTTTTCTTGCTTCCCTTGGTTCTTCCTCTGTCATGGATAACCTAAACGATTGCCGATTTGATCAACCACACATCTGCCATGGGCTGGTCAGATATCCCACCCACCTTGGTCTTTCCCCCTATTAACCCAGTAGTACTCCCTCATTCATGCTTGTTGGAAAGATCCTTTCTTCTCAACCTCTCTCGGAAAGTTACTATAAAAAAACAACATTTTGCAAGCCTGAAAATTTCTAAGTCTCTTATTTCTGAAGATAGAGATGGCAACATGATGGTTTTTACTTTGAAAATCTGGAGGATCTTAATAGAGTGTCGGATAACTCTTCGTAGAACATTAATGGTTCACCCCTGTGGCCCTGTGGTTTTTGAAGAAGTGGTCTCATGCGAATGCTCTTGAAGATTTGGATTTCACCAAAGTATTGGGTGCAAGTCCACAATCTCCCGTCTGAGTTGATGACAGTTGAAAATGCAAAAAGTATTAGTGCAAGTCTAGGAGAGTTGCTGGTTGTGGACAATGCTGAGAACTTGAGACCTTCTAGGAAAGGTTTCCTAAGGTTCAGGGTGCTCCTTAATCTTTTGAAATCCTCTCATTCTCAACCCAGGTTTCACTCACCATAGGCCTCCGAAAGCTCCTCTTTGGGTGCAGTATAAGTACAATAGACTCTCATATTATTGCAACACTTGTAACTGACTTAATCGACCACCCATTGACCAACTAATCAATTAAGAGTAATGTTTTAAGGTTTCTTAAAGTCTTTTAGAGTCACCCCAAATGTGATGTGACTTTTAAAATTACCGTTGAATTTAAGATGTGATTTATTGACTTTTGATCTATTGATGATTTTAAATGTCACATCACATTTAGAGTGACTCTAGAAAGCCTTATAGCATTACTCATCAATTAATTGAAAAAGTCAAAACTACTCATAGTAAGTATGAAGTCGGTTAATTAAGTGACTTAACTAATTTTTACAAATCGGTAGGTAAAAATGCCCCTACCAACACATTGACCGAACCGATACCCACTTTTTCACAGTAAATCAAGCATGTGCCATCCCAACTAGTAGTAAACTTAAAAAATTTGTGTAGAATTTCTCATCTAGAAAAGGACAACACTTAAAAAAAAAAAAAACAAAAGAGAAAAGGACAACACCACACAACAAAAATTCTACAAAAGAAACTACTAAATAAAAAGAAAATGATATTAGTGTTCTTCTAATGTCTTTTCAATTGTAATGTGACTTTTAAAATTATTAATAGATTAAAATTTAATAATAATAATTTCAAAATTAACGATGATTTTAAAAATCACATCATAATTAAGAGGACACAAAAAAAACACTAAAAAAGTATCTACCATCTCCATAAAATTTATACATTAGCACAATTTTAAATTTAACACAATAGTCACATCTATTTTCTTTATGCAAAATAAACTATAATTGCATTTTCCTCGGAAAAGACAGAAAAGTCTCTATTCTCTTCTGTTTCAGCTAGGAATCTTTCGAGGACTGGCCAATGATTTCTCTCGGCATTTGTTCTTGTTCCCATTGCTTCTGATGGCTCCTTCCGCTTGTTTCCATGGCTTCCCTCTCGTCTTGCCCCAAATTTGTCTCACATGACTCACGAGTTCCCTCAAAGGTCCATCATCATTCTGTTACACACCAAATGACTCAACAGAATTCAAACAGAAAACTAATGAATTTCAAATGAATTTCAAATGCTTTTATTCAAACTCAAATTAAAGTGATAAATAAGAAATCCTAAACTAAATCCTAGAATATATAATATAACATAATAAACTAGAGTGATAAGCAAAGGCCAATTTGTTGGGAATAAGATCATTTCATTTTAGTAACCTCCTTACTCGAAAAGCTCTCTTCTCTCTCCTGAGAGAAGAAGTTTTTTCGTTGGGTTTTACCTCCACCTCCTTCAGTGAGGTTTTTCCACCGCTTCTGTGCGGTTCTGTCCGGGGGAGGGGGGAGAGATTTTGTTCTCTCCTTCCTCCCCTCTTCCCCTCCGCCTAGTGCGGCCATCTCTCAACCCCTCTTCGTTGCCGTTTCTTCTTTTTTCCTCTCTTTTTCCACCGAGCTCCGTGTCGCTGCTCAACCGCCTAGGTCCGCTCGCCCGCCTAGTCGGCCTCCTCGCTTCTCTCCACCTTCGTCGCGTCGTTCTCGGTTTTCGGTGGTGCTCACCGTTTTTCCAAGCCCAATCTGTAAACCTTCGATCCTCCATAGCTCACGCCCCACCAGGGTCTTCCCCATCATCCCAGCTTCCCGTCGATGCCTTCACCGCCCCATTCTAGCCACCACGCCGCCACGCGTGGTTCGTGACGCGCTATGCTGCGTGAATCTCACGCTGGCGTGATCTCACGCCTCTGCGTGCTTCTCACGCGCCGCCGTGTTCGCCTCGAGCTGGTGCCAGAAGCTCTCCCACCATGTCCGCTAACCTCCGTCCGCCCCGTTCTCAACCACTGCTCAGTGGACTTTTTTGTTGCTTTTTTAATTTCCTTTGTAATTGTGTTGTTATTTATCTGTATTTTTGTTTGTTTTTTGTGGGCTTTTATCTCCCTGCTGTGAATTGGTTTAATCTTGAGGAGGAGATTGTTGCTGGTGGTCGTCCTTCGGCTTCCCTTTGGTTCTTTGTAGTGCTTGCTTTGCAACCATCATTTCACAGTGGTGGTTGTTTTACCCGCATTGGACTCTTCATGGAGTTTCTTTGCATTTTACACCGCCTTGTGCGGCCCTGGAATAGGCCCGGCCTGCTTATGATTCTTTTTGAATCATTAGCAATCACCATTGCCTGCTGTTCGGTCCCTTTGGACCGGATCCAGTATTTGTTCTTATATTTGCACTACTTTTTACTATCTGGGTTTGTTGTTGGGGAGCCCACCCCATGTTTATTTTTAGAATCTCTCACTTCTTTTTCCTTTCGGATCAGAAGTGAGAATATTCTTCCCTATAGCCCTTTCCTTTATTTGCTTAGAAAAAAAAAACTAGAGTGATAAGCAAAAAACCTTAAATTAAACTCTAGAATATATAAAGTAACATAATAAACTAAAATAATATAAAATATTCTAACATATACAATGATCTACGATCAATCTCCTTGCTACAGAAAACTACTTGCTACATAAATTTTTTTCTTTTTTTCTTTTTTAACATTTTCACACAAGAGAGAGATAGAGATTCAAATTAATAACTTTCGCTTTATTAGGTATGGTGCCAACCAATTAAACTACTTCTTAGAAACCTTGTTAGATAAATCTAATAACTATGGATGAACTACTTCTACTACAAGATAATAGCCAAAGTCTGAATGCAATAACAAAGCGAAGGCCTAAACCTTTTATGGTAAATAAAACTCTACAATAAACCCTGCCGTAGAGAATTAACCCTTTCAATTATAACTAACCCAGCTCCTCAAAAGCCCATGTGCGTTGACTGCCAAACAGCCATCGAACGACCCTCCTTCAATTTAGTTATTCTACAGCTAAGCAACAGCTCTCACAACTTAAAGAATCCACGTCAAGCTCTTTATATCTAACATTTCTTTAAAATTTTAACAAAATCTACAAAAAGTTCTCCATATCAAACTCTTTATCAAATGTTAAATATAACATTTGGCAATCCTCCTCTTCAAATTTAAAGAGACCAAAAGCAAATGTTAAAATATTATCATATTATTTTATATTATTTTATTACATTCTAACACCATTTTTATTTTTTTCTCTTTTCTATTTGTTTCCCTCCAAAGTTTCATCCCCTCATTTTTTACTTTTTTTCCCTTCCATTTTTTTTCGTCACTCCTCTTTTCTCAAATACACAACTGCATTAATTGACGTCCATTATTTTTTTTTCCTTTTTAATAAATTAAATGCATTCATCAATGAAATCTATTGAATTAAAGATGCAATTGTGCAAAAAAAAATTTCATGTATGTGAGCATAAAAGTGAGTTTCATGGTAGTTAAAGTAATTTGGTTTCACAATAAAAATAATAATATTTGATAAAAATAGCAAAATATTTAAAGAGTTTGATATTTGGTAGTCTTTAAAAGTGACTAGTTATATCTAAAAAAATATACTTTAAAAGTTAAATTTACATAAATTTTTCATAGCTTGATATGGATGCTCTAGCCCACTTGTCCAATACCAGACTCGCACACATAAGCCTCCCCTAGTAACCTGTTACACATTCGCAAAACTCAAACGTATTTTTCCCCAATCTTTCACATTCAGGACTTGATGTGATCATTTTAACTTACCATGGAAAATCATAATCATAATTTACTGGGTAATGGGTCAAGATTGAGACTTGTGGTTTCTTGACCAGGGCAGAACAAGAACTTTTAGTATGGGGGGACAAAACTTTAAAAAAAAAAAATTGAGGGGAGAAAATTGATTTTATAGTTCTACTTTATATATAAAAAAAATATATGTTCTTAATAGTTTTTTAAAATCTTTTTTGGGGAACTACCTTATGGGCCCTGTTCTTTACCATACTTCATGTTTGTATATTATTGGTGTTACAACATTACCATATTTGTGTCAGAATATTTTCATAATATTCACAGCATATTATGATAATATTCTCTATTGTAAATATTCTAGTTATCATTTCTTGATTTTGTATTTAGTGTATTTCCCCCTTTTTTTTTTACTGCCATCATTCAATTATAAATACTAAATAGGTTGTTCTATTGTACAATTTACACATAAAAAATTCAAGCCTTTTTTTTTTTTTTTTAACTGTTGTAAGTATACTTGTGAGTGTATAAAGAAAGTAAGTACTTGATATACTTAGGTGGATCCAAGTCCATTAATTTAGGTTTTGGACTAGAGCGATGTCCAAATATGTATATTAATGTACTATTGGTTGACTCCATTTATGTCTTTCTCCCTAACAATTGATATCTAACAACTCTTTAGTTTATCTTTCTATACATTAGAATTTTAATTAAATGATTAAATTCACCATTTCCTAACAGCTTAAATTTTTTTTGTAAGTGATGATTTAACATAGTATAAGAGCAAAGGTCTTAAGTTCGAACATTGTCCTTGTCATTCACCACCCATTTCAATTAAATATATCATGTGTTGGACCTCACTTAATGAGAATGAAAAGTTTGTGCCTACACATGAGGAAAACCGTTAAAATATTAATTAAATAATTAAATTCACCAAATTAGTAGAACTACTGTTTCTGTTAGTAACATTTTGTTTCATCTGGACGTTTCTCAAGGCCATTGAAAGGCTAAAAACAAACCGAGAAACCCAAAAGGGCAAGCAGCAATTCCTGGCCATGTACTCTAGTGTTTTTGGTGGAGTAACAACTGATCCAGCAGCTATGGTGATCCCCATTGATGACCACATGGTCCACAGGGGGCATGGTGTTTTCGATACTGCAGCCATCATGGATGGGTTAGTGCTTTTGGCTCCATAACACACATTTTTTTTTTTTTAACTTCATAAATACACTTGTAATATTGTTAAGCTCTTCTAATGCACGCACATCAAACAAAGGCCTCAAAGGTCAAAACATTTTATATACAAGAGAATTTGTCATAATCAATTGTGAACTTGAAGTTTTACAAATCATTCCTGGATTTGTATTTTTTCCTGTTTCTTGAAGAGCAAAAACAATTACTTGTACCTAGTGAATATATAGCAGTAGAAAACAACTAATATTTATTTACTGGTTCAACTCTTATATCATTTTAATTCGATTTTCAAACTTCTAATAGTATTTTTTTCACACCCCCAGACACCTCTACGAGTTGGACCAACACCTTGACCGAATATTAAGGTCTGCATCAATGGCCAAAATTGAACTCCCATATAATCGTGAAAGAATAAGAAGAATACTGATACAAACTGTCAGTGCTTCCAAGTGTAGAAAAGGATCACTGAGACACTGGCTCTCTGCAGGACCTGGTGATTTCCAACTATCCCCATCTGCCTGCCATCAACCAGCTCTTTATGCTGTTGTAATCCAAGATCAATCACCATTTGATTCAAAGGGCATCCGAGTAATAACTTCATCAATCCCAATAAAACCTCCTCAATTTGCTACTATGAAAAGTGTGAATTACCTCCCAAATGTGCTTTCAAAGATGGAGGCAGAAGAAAGTGGTGCATATGCAGCTATTTGGCTGGATAGTGATGGATTTGTTGCTGAAGGGCCTAACATGAATGTGGCGTTTGTTACAAAGCAGAAGGAACTTATCATGCCTAGTTTTGACTATATTCTAAGTGGGTGCACGGCTAAGAGAGTTTTGACTCTTGCTGCAGAATTGGTTAGGGAGGGGAAGCTTGGGGAAATAAAAGTAAGAAATGTGACAGTAGAGGAAGGGAAGGAAGCCGATGAGATGATGCTTATTGGCAGTGGAGTTCTTGTTCGGCCTGTTGTGCAGTGGGATGAGCAGGTCATTGGTAATGGTAAGAACTTTCCTGATATGTTCTATCATTGTGTACCCCTAGAAGTAGTCGTTTGTCCTAAAAGCTTAAGATGGTGTAATGATTTTACAATGTGTTTGTGTTTTATTCTCTGTTATGAGATTTTTGAACTGAAAAGGTTATAGAAAAAACATCATTAAGCACAATGGAGCTCATTTATGCATGTTTGAAGTTGATTTTAAATGTGCACTACATTGTTACAATCATACTGGCCCACGTTTGAGATTGCATTTGAAAATAGGATTTTTAAAGTCAAAATGAGTTTTTTGGTAAAAACTTTTTTCAAAAGTGAGTTTTGACTTTTTTTTATTTTATTAAATTAAAAAGTCAAAGAAGTACTTTTTAAGTTTTTTACCATGAACCTTTTAGATATCAATAATACTTTTTAACCTCCTTACTGCAATCACAAATAGGCTCTAAGCAATACCTAAAAGTAATGCATTTTCTATCATTCTATGGCCATTGTTTTTATTTCTCTTAAATTGTTTTGAAATTGAAAGTTGATAAAAGTTAAAATTTTGTTTCTTTTTAGGCAAAGAAGGTCCTGTGGCTCTCAGTCTCTTGAATCTCATTATTGAGGACATGAAATCCGGTCCCCCTACAGTTCGTGTGCCTGTTCCTTACTAAGCTTGATGTGGAGTTCTACCATACTTTATGACAAATAAGTCCATTAAATCCTTGGCATATTGCCTTTTAACTCCACCATGGAGAGGTAATCGGATCTTCTCAAGTTTATTTGAACGGAAAAGTATCCGGTCCTTCATATCATAAGGACAAAATTATTAAGAAATGTGTGAAATGATAATTTTACCCTTATGATATAAAGGATTGGTTCATTTTGAACTAAAGAGGATTATTTTTCCTGAAAGCAGGTAATGTTGGGTTTGATGACAGCAGTGAGATTCAGTTGTGCTTACAAGCAATGTCAATGTAAGGTTTTCAATTTTTATCTTTTTTATGCAATAGTACTCTTATTTTCCTACCTCCAAAATGTCCCATAAAAATTCCTCTAAGGTCACGGAAAGTGTCGATCAAAAGGAAAGGATAGTGTCTTCAATTCTGTAAAAATAACAAGCTACGCATGACCATGATGTGACAGGGATTTGATAAATCTAGTGTCTTACTAGGAATGTGAAGTTTTACCACAAAAAAAGAGTAATTACAACTCTCAAAGAACAAAAAATATATATTTTTTCATTAATCATATATGTCTTTCATAGAGGTTCAAAAGAACAATGAAATAGACTCTTAAAAACCCTAATAAGAAACTAAAAATCACCTAAGAAGGAAAACATTACAAAATCTTATATCTTAAAGACAAATAAATAAACTAGAGAAGGAAATTCAAATAAACACTAAAACCCTAATAAAAAAATAGATAATCAATTTTTGTGTCCCAACCAAATATGGATTATAATCAATTGGAATCGTAACACTTCTACTCTAATTAATATTATTTTCTTGTTTTTGTTTTCACCGAAAATATAAATAGTTGCGGTCCTACATGAGGTGGTGTCTTGTGCTTACATCTTATAAAAATTGCTTGGAAATTTTTTTTATAGGATCAAGAATTAATGTATATATATATTTTTTTGACATATCCACACAAAAGGAGAGGGATGAGGATTCGAATTAGTAACATCTGTTTCATTAGGCGTGATCCTAGTCGATTGAACTACCTCTTAGAGACATCAATAATTAATATTAAATTCAAATAGTTGCAAGGATTAGGCTCTAATCTCTCTCTCTTGTAGTTATCAAAAGGAAATGCAAGTTAATTTGTCAAACTGTGAGAATAGTTTTGTTTATAATGGAAGAAAATACATTCATATTCGTAGTAGAGAGATGATTACAAAATACAAGTGGAGAATCCATTCGTTATTGCTTTGCGATAAGTGGTAGGCATTTGTGTTTCTTCTTACCTTTTTGCAGTCAAAAAAATATATTCTAATCCACATTGTAAAGTGCCATAGGCACAAGGTACAACTACAACCCACCTCAGTGGGGGTTGGTGGCTGGTGGTCTATACAATGGATTCCAATCTTCCATCATAGGAGTTAAGAGTACTTACAGACGTATTCAGTTTGAGTGAGGAAATTTTGGCTTATTAATTTCTCTTACTTATTTTACTAATTATAAATTGTTACGTCAATTTGAAAAAAAATATGGAACTTAACCTTTGTATATATATAGGAAAATGCTAGGAGTTCTCTTCATAGTATTGGCGTTTTCAATTCTTTACATAAAACGATTTAAGAAAAATAAAATTAGCCATCATGTTTTTAAGCATTAACACCAAATTTAGGATGATCAAATCCATTTTGGATAATACCATCCCTAAAGGGTTAACTTTCCACTCTTAGATTTTAGTTTTGAATCCAAAAACAAGTTTTAAAGTATTAGAACATAACTATTAACTTATAAAAATTAATTTGTTAGTAAAAAAACAGTACTACAATTTTATTTTTCCTTAACTCATATTCTACGTAAAACTGAGAGAACGCCAGGAGAACGCTATAGGGAGAACCCCTAACAAACCCCATATATATATAAGATTGCATTAAAAAAAGAAAAAAAAAAGAAGGTGGTATGGCTCCCTAAACAAAGACCCAAATACGAACATAGTAGAACAAGTCAATCCGGGAATGGGCCAAACAAATGGTCCGACCCAGTATTTTTTAGCACACAGTCCACGAAATGGGCTGCTAAAAATGACAATTTTTAGGCAATTAAGTTGATAGATTGTTTGGAAAAACGCCTATTGTGGCAGCAAGAGAATTTGGCAGCCAAAACAGACTGGATAACATTAAAGATCCGTTTAGTTTGCAAAATAGAATTTTGAAATAGAATGACAATTTTTATGGAATAATTATTCTTTGGTTTGATAAGGGTCTATAAGATTCTTATGATAAAAACTACTCTCTCATAGAGTCTCTCCAAAACCCTGTTTCACCTTCTCTTCTTTATTTTCTTGCTTCCCTTGGTTCCTCCTCTTTGTCATGGATAACCTAAACCCTGAGATTGCCGATTTGATCAACCACACATCTGCTATGGGTTGGTCAGATACCCAACCCACCTTGGTCTTTCCCCTGTTAACCCAGTAGTATCCCCTCATTCATGCTTGTTGGAAAGATCCTTTCTTCTTAACCTCTCTCGAAAGGTACTATC
The DNA here is from genome assembly GCA_013348765.1 of Carpinus viminea. NCBI lineage: Eukaryota > Viridiplantae > Streptophyta > Magnoliopsida > Fagales > Betulaceae > Carpinus > Carpinus viminea. The sequence continues at coordinate 9,267,352 of CP054670.1, read as the reverse complement.
AAAAACAACATCTTTCAGGCTTGGAAATTTCTTCAAGTCTCTTATTTCTGAAGATAGAGATGACAGCATGACAGTTTTTACTTTTGAAAATCTGGAGGATCTTAATAGAGTGTCGGATAACTCTTCGTAGAACATTAAGGGTTCACCCTTCTGTTTTTGAAGAAGTGGTCTCATGCGGATGCTCTTGAAGATTTAATTTGGATTTCACCAAAGCAGCTTACTGGGTGCAAGTCCACAATCTCCCGTTGGAGTTAACGACAGTTGAAAATGCAGAAAGTATTGGTGCAAGTCTAGGAGAGACGAGAGTTGCTGGTTGTGGACAATGGCTGACAACTTGAGACCTTCTAGGAATGGTTTCCTAAGGTTCATGGTGCTCCTTAATCTTCTGAGTCCTCTCATTCTCAACCCAGGTTTCACTCACCATTAGTCCTCCGAAAGCTCCTCTTTGGGTGCAGTATAAGTATGAGTCTCTCATATTACTGTTACACTTGTAATTGACTTAATCCACCACCTATTGACCGACTAATTGATTAATCAAAAAAGTCAAAACTATTCATTATTAGTATGAAGTCGATTAATTAACTTAACTAACTTTCACAAATCGGTAGGTAAAAATGCCCATACCAACACATTGACCGGCCAATACCTACTCCTACATAGTAAATCAAGCATGTGCCTTGCATGGGCCATCCCAACTAGTAGTAAACTTAAAAAATTTGTGCAGAATTTCTCATCTAGAAAAGGACAACACCACGCAACAAAAAATTCTACAAAAGAAACTAATAAATGAAAAGGAAATGCTACTAGTGTTTTTTGTTGGTATCTTCTTAATTTTGATGTGGCTTTTAAAATCATCAATATATTAAAACTCAATAATGATAATCTCAAAATTAACAGTAATTTTAAAAGTTACATCATAGTTGGAAGAACACCAAGAAAATACTAGAAGAGCATCTAAAATTTTCAAAAAATTTATAAATTAACAAAATTTTAAACTTAACAGACACCAAAAAAACATTAAAAGAGCATCTAAAATTTTCAAAAAAATTTATAAATTAGCACAATTTTAAACTTAACACAATAGTCACATCTATTTTCTTAATGCAAAATAAACTATAATTGCATTTTCCTCGGAAAAGACAGAAGAGTCACCGTATTCTATTCTCTTCTGTTTCAGCTAGGAATCTTTCGAGGACTTGGCCAATGATTTCTCTCGGTATTTGTTCTTGTTCCCATTACTTCTGATAGCTCCTTCCGCTTGTTTCCATGGCTTCCCTCTCGTCTTGCCCCAAATTTGTCTCACATGACCCACGAGTTCCCTCGAAGGTCCATCATCATTCGCACAACTCAAACGTATTTTTCCCCAATCTTTCACATTCGGGACTTGGATTTGGGATTTATCAACATGGGTCGCATACAAAAATGAGAACTTTGAGAAGTTCTAATCACTCCGAAGCTTTGGTTGGTGAGTTTTCTATTTATCATCTTTACAGAGTTTGGGGTTTCTTAAATAGATGTTGGGTCAGATCATAAAGAGTGATGTAAGGTTGACTTTATTGTGGCAGATGATTCTACTGCTCAAATATCCGATGTTCCAAACTTGTCTTGTTTAGAGGTTAATATTCCTACTCCCTTCTGTGCTTTCACTTGTTTTGCGTTTCCATATGGATGTGTGATGGATGTGATCATTTTAACTTACATTTTAACTTACCATGGAAAATCATAATCTAAACGGGAAAAGAAAAGAAGATCACTGGATTGGTTTCTGCATTAAAAATGTGTAATGGGTAATGGATTAAGATTGAGACTTGCGGTTTCTTGACCAGGGCAGAACCAGAACTTTTATTATGGGGAAAAAAAAAAAAGAATTTGAGGGGAGAAAATTGATTTTATAGGTCTACTTTATATATAAAATATATATATTTATGTTCTTAATAGTTTTTTAAAATCTTTTTTGGGGAACTACCTTATGGGCCCTGTTCTTTACCATACTTCATGTTTGTATATTATTGATGTTACAACATTACCATATTTGTGTCAGAATATTTTCATAATATTCACAGCATATTATGATAATATTCTCTATTGGAAATATTCTAGTTATTATTTCTTGATTTTGTATGGTGTCTAAATATATATATTAATGTACTATTGGTTGACTCCATTTGTGTCTTTCTGTCTAACAATTGATATCTAACAATTCTTTAGTTTATCTTTTTATAGGTTAGAATTTTAATTAAGGGCTTGCTTGGAATTGCGTTTGAGATGCTTAAAAGTGCTTTTAACATTCAAAAAGCCTATTTGAAGAAAAAAGTAGTCATTTGGTAAAAAAATTAAAAGCGCTTTTAAGGATCTCAAAAGTCTAAAATGGCCAAAAAATACTTTTGGCAAAAGCTTAAAAATGAAGTTTTTGCCCAAAATCTCTTTTTGACTTAAAAAAGTTCTATTTCTCAAACACAATCCCAAACATGCTCTAAATGATTAAATTCACCATTTCCTATAAACTTAAACTTTTGGAGTAAGTAGTAATTTAACATAGTATAAGAGTAAAGGTCCTAAGTTTGAACATTGTCCTTGTCATTCACCACCCATTTCAATTAAATATATCATGTGTTGGACCTCTCTTATTAAAGGAGATAATAGAAAGTTTGTACCCACATGTGAGGAAGACTGTTAAAATATTAATTAAATAATTAAATTCACCAAATTAGTAGAACTACTGTTTCTGTTAGTAACATTTTGTTTCATCTGGACGTTTCTCAAGGCCATTGAAAGGCTAAAAACAAACCGAGAAACCCAAAAGGGCAAGCAGCAATTCCTGGCCATGTACTCTAGTGTTTTTGGTGGAGTAACAACTGATCCAGCAGCTATGGTGATCCCCATTGATGACCACATGGTCCACAGGGGGCATGGTGTTTTCGATACTGCAGCCATCATGGATGGGTTAGTGCTTTTGGCTCCATAACACACACATTTTTTTTTTTTTAACTTCATAAATACACTTGTAATATTGTTAAGCTCTTCTAATGCACGCACATCAAACAAAGGCCTCAAAGGTCAAAACATTTTATATACAAGAGAATTTGTCATAATCAATTGTGAACTTGAAGTTTTACAAATCATTCCTGGATTTGTATTTTTTCCTGTTTCTTGAAGAGCAAAACAATTACTTGTACCTAGTGAATATAGCAGTAGAAAACAACTAATATTTATTTACTGGTTCAACTCTTATATCATTTTAATTCGATTTTCAAACTTCTAATAGTATTTTTTTGACACCCCCAGACACCTCTACGAGTTGGACCAACACCTTGACCGAATATTAAGGTCTGCATCAATGGCCAAAATTGAACTCCCATATAATCGTGAAAGAATAAGAAGAATACTGATACAAACTGTCAGTGCTTCCAAGTGTAGAAAAGGATCACTGAGATACTGGCTCTCTGCAGGACCTGGTGATTTCCAACTATCCCCATCTGCCTGCTATCAACCAGCTCTTTATGCAGTTGTAATCCAAGATCAAACACCATTTGATTCAAAGGGCATCCGAGTAATAACTTCATCGATCCCAATAAAACCTCCTCAATTTGCTACTATGAAAAGTGTGAATTACCTCCCAAATGTGCTTTCAAAGATGGAGGCGGAAGAAAATGGTACATATGCAGCTATTTGGCTGGATAGTGATGGATTTGTTGCTGAAGGGCCTAACATGAATGTGGCGTTTGTTACCAAGCAGAAGGAATTTATCATGCCTAGTTTTGACTATATTCTGAGTGGGTGCACGGCTAAGAGAGTTTTGACTCTTGCTGCAGAACTGGTTAGGGAGGGGAAGCTTGGGGAAATTAAAGTAAGAAATGTGACTGTGGAGGAAGGGAAGGAAGCTGATGAGATGATGCTTATTGGCAGTGGAGTTCTTGTTCGGCCTGTTGTGCAGTGGGATGAGCAGGTCATTGGTAATGGTAAGAACTTTCCTGATATGTTCTATCATTGTGTACCCCTAGAAGCAGTTGTTTGTCCTAAAAGCTTAAGCTGGTTTAATGATTTGACAATGTGTTTGTGTTTTATGCTCTGTTATGAGATTTTTGAACTGATAAAGGTTATAGAAAAAGAATCATTAAGCACAGTGGAGCTCATTTATGCATGTTTGAAGTTGCTTTTATATGTGCACTACATTGTTACAATCATTCTGGCCCTTTAAGAGCACGTTTGGGATTGAATTTGAAAATAAGGCTTCTAAAATCGAAATGAGTTTTTTGGTAAAAGCTTTTTTCAAAAGTGAGTTTTGGCTTTTTTTTATAGTAAAAAAATCAAAGAAGTACGTTTTAAATTTTTTACCAAATATATGAGCTTTTTAGATATCAATAATACTTTTTAACCTCCTTACTGCAATCACAAACAGGGCTCTAAGAAATACCTAAAAGTAATGCATTTTCTATCATTTTATGGCCCTTGATAAGCATTCTCTTACTTAAATTGTTAAGTTGAAATAATGTGGCTTATAAAACTTTGAAAGTTGATAAAAGTTAAAAATTTTGTTTCTTTTTAGGCAAAGAAGGTCCTGTGGCTCTCAGTCTCTTGAATCTCATTATTGAGGACATGAAATCCGGCCCCCCTACAGTTCGTGTGCCTGTTCCTTATTAAGCTTGATTGTGGAGTTCTACCATCCTTTATGACAAATAAGTCCATTAAATCCTTGGCATATTGCCCTTTAACTCCATCACGGAGAGCATTCTCAAGTTCATTTGAATTGGGAAGTATCCGGTCCTTCATATCGTAAGGACAAAATTATCAAGAAATATGTGAAATGAAAATTTTACCCATATGATATAAAGGACTGGTTTATTTTAAAGTGGAGATGATTATTTTGCCTGAAAGCTGACATTAGGTTTGATGATAGCTTTTCTATTTGGTATTGTATTAAAGAAATAACAGCAGTGAGATTCAGTGCTTACAAGCAATGTTAACGTTAGGTTTTCAATTTTTATCTTTTTTATGCAACAGCACTCTTCTTTTCCTCCCTCCAAAATGTCCCCATAAAAATTCCTCTAAGGTGGTAGCATGAAAAGTGTCGATCAAAAGGAAAGAACAGTGTCTTCAATTATGCATGACCATGACGGGGCAGGGATTGGATAAATCTGATGTCTTACCGGGAATGTGAAGTCCCTCCACAGAAAAGAGCAATTACAACTCTCAAAGGACAAAACATATATTTTTTCATTAATCATAATATGTCTTCATAGAGGTTCAAAAGAACACTTAAATAGAGCAATTACAACTCTCGAAGGACAAAACATTTTTTTTTTTTTTCATTAATCATAATATGTCTTCATCGAGGTTCAAAAGAACACTTAAATAGACTCTTAAAAACATTACAAAAATCTTATATCTTAAAGGCAAATAAATAAACTAGAGAAGGAAATTCAAATAAACACTAAAACCCTAATAAAAAATAGATAATCAATTTTTGTATCCCAACCAAATATGGATTATAATCAATTGGAATCGTAACACTTGCTACTCTAATTAATATTATTTCCTTGTTTTTGTTTTCACTGAGAACAAAAACATGAGGTGGTGTCTTGTGCTTACATCTTACAAAAATTGCTTGGAAATTTTTTTATAGGATCAAGAATTAATATTAAATTCAAATAGTTGCAAGGATTAGGCTCTAATCTCTCTCTGTCTCTCTCTCTTGTAGTTATCAAAAGGAAATGCAAGTTAATTTGTCAAGTTGTGAGAATAGTTTTGTTTATAATGGAAGAAAAGACATTCATATTCGTAGTAGTAGAGAGATGATAACAAAATACAAAGTGGAGAATCCATTCAGCGTCATTGCTTTGCGTAAATGGTAGGTATTTGTTTTCTTCTCACCTTTTTGCAGTCCAAAAATATATATTCTAATCCACTTTGTAAAGTGCCATAGGCACTAGGTACAACCCACCTCAGTGGCGAGAAGGATCCTCTCCATTTGCATTGAAATGGAGAGGTCTCCGGTTAGTGTTTTTTTAGGGGCAAAATAGTCTTTTCACTAGAACTAAAAAAACACTAACTGGAGACCTCTCCATTGATCCCATTCCCCTCAGTGGGGGTTGGTGCCTGGTGGTCTATACAACGGATTCCATCATAGGAGTTAGAGAACTTACAGACGTATACAGTTTGAGTGAGGAAATAGTGAAATACTTTTTCTTAATAATTGAAGTGAAAAACGAAGCTTCGTGCACTAAATTCAACTCTCTTCACCTATTCAGTATGGAATCTTGTAAAGAATAAAAGACAAGGAAAGGAGGAGGATGAAGCATTAATTGAGGTGAAAGTCGCTCCGTTTGATTTTTTTTTTTTCTTCCCTAATTGAATAAGGAAAAAGTTTATAAGGGGAGGATCCCACTCCTGATCCGAAAGGAAGAAGTGGGAGATCCAAAAAATGAAAAAGGGGTGGGCTCCCCAACAACATAGTCCAAATGATAAAAAAAAGCAATGCTAAAATAAAGACAATACTAGATCCGGTCTAAAAAAACCGAACATGAGGCAATGGTAATTACCAATAATTTAAAAAGAATCATAAGCAAGCCGAACCTATTCCAGGGTCGCACAAGGCGGTTTAAAATGCAAAGAAACTCTGTGAAGAGTCCAATACGAATAAAACAACCATTACTATAAAGTGATAGTTGCAGGGTAGACACTACAAGAAACCAAATGGAAACCAAAACCCACAACAAACAATACAACAACAAAGAAAAACATAAAGTTACAAACAAAAGCATCAACTGATGGAAGTACGCCAAAGACGTAGGTGGATAAGCAGCACCAGAGATGCAGCTTTGTAAAGGGCGGCTTGTGGACAGCACGCGCCGGCGAGTGAGATCCACTCGCAGGTGCGTGTAACTCACGCTCCGGCGCGTGGATGTCGAATGGCGGAGGTTCAAACAACGAACGATAGTGGCGGAAACCAGGAACACAAGGGAGGGGCGTGTGGGTGGAGATGGCTTCTTGAAATACATAAATCTGATTTTGAAAAAATCAAAACCAAAAAGTTAAAGAAGAAAGCATAAGAAGCTGCTGATGCTGTCGTTGAATGGTGGATTTACAGAGAGAGGATGATCGATGTTGTTATTGAACAATAAAATGTGAAAATCATAACATAGGGCCTTCGAAAAGGCAGATAGGACCTTTGAAGAGGTGAATAAAGTCTCTAAAGAGACGAAAAGGCTGGCCTCAAAAGAGGCATGAAGGAAGGATGGTGGAGGGGGAGATGGCAGAAGGGAGAGGAGAAGGAGGAAGGAGCCGAGGCTCCCTCCTCCCATGGAAGCTAGAGGGAAAGGTGTATTTGGAGGAGAGAGAACAGAGAGAATTTCTTAGGAAACAAAAGTCCTACACTCTTGTTGGAAGTCCCTTGTCACCCCGTTTGATTCGATGTAATTGGAAAACATTTTCTTGAAAATTGATATACCTAAAAACTTTTTTTTTTTTTTGGTGTTTAGCACGTAAGAAAGATAATATATATATATTTTCATTTAATCATATTAAACTTTAAATTACAATAATGTCCCGATCGGATCCCGATGGGGACCTGATCAGGTCTTATGAGTCCCAATAGTGACCTAACTGTATCGCAAGTCCCGACTGGGTCCCAAAGAAGTCCCAATAGTGGTTCGGTTAGGTCCCAATAAGTCTCGATTGGATACCAATGAAGTCCCGACAATGGCTCAACCAAGTCCTAGCGGCAGTTTAGTTGGGTCTGGCAAGTTTCGACTAGGTCTTGGTGTGTCCTAATCAGATTCCGGTGAAGTCCCGATAGTGGCTTAGCCAGGTCCCAACCAACATTATTTAGTATTATTATTATTTTAAACAGGGTTATTTTGAGTCTTTTGGCATCTTCAGATTAAATTTAACCCCAAACCCTAAAAGTAAAGGGGTGAAATTCTAAACTTTTTAAGTTTGATACACTAAATTGAGAGTTTTCAAAGTTTAAGGAGATGATTGTCAAAGCATTGAAAGTTTAGGGAGGTTAAGTGAAGTTTCTCCTTAAAAAATTGAGTTCTGGCAGTGGCCCAATGAATTTTGGAGGTGGTTTGGCAAGTGCAATTTGAGAATGAGAAACTCAAACTCAAAAAATGGTTTATGAAATTTAATAACAGAAACCATTTTTTGAAAGTAATGAAGCTTTTTTGGTGCAACCAGAAGGATTTTCGCTTTGACTATTATTTTCGATCGCACCGAACATCAAATAATACAAAAAACAATTTCTTAAAAATATTTTATGTCAAACTCAAACATAATCGTTTTTTTGTTAATTTGTTGGGGGTTGTTGCCATGGAACCACATGGTAACCAAAATGTTACTTTTGAGTATATATACACATACACAACATATCCCGTAGTCAAACTCCACATCTACAAGTAATGCTAAAAGTTACTTTGATGTAATTTTAAAATTACAATTTAATTTTGATTAAATGGTAATTTTAAAAGTCACATCTTTTTTTTAGGATCAATATCCACTACAATTTCTTTAAAATTGTAGATTTTCAAATTACGTAATTTAGGTGACTTTTAGGCATCTAAACACTTAAAAAATGCTAAATATTAAAAAGGCGACATGTTATCGAGGTAATCAAAAAGATTTTTCCTCCCAAAAGGCTTACTCTTCACTTTTGTAGAGACTTTTCTTCTTCGTTAAATCGAAAGACAATTTATGGCCCAAATATTTTTTACAACATAAAAAATAAAAATTTACTCAATCGTCAACTATAATATACCACATTTTTAATAGGTAGTATTTTTCAAGCTTTTTTATTTTTATTTTTACATGTCCATACAAGGGAATGGGAAGAGGAATTGAAGTTTGGAACTAGTAACCTCCGCTTCAATAAACATAGTCCACAACTGATTAAGCTATCTCTTGGAAACATTTTTCAAGCGTTTTAATATCTACAAATGATCAAAATTACATAATTTGAAAATCTACTATTTCTTTAAAATTGTAATCCTAATCCATTTGTGAAGTGACACAAAAAAAGACATAAAGTAACTTCTATTATGTCTATGGCTCAATGAGTAATTTTAAAATGTCTATTTGTATCTTTTTATCATATTAAATGATATGGCTATTAAATTTACTATTTGATCAAAATTCAATAATAATTAGTTATAAATTCAATACTAATTTAAATAATCATTATTATGAGTAGAACAAAAATAAGCCTTCTAAAGTTTATCATGGCTCTACATCTACTTTATCTACTTTTATCCATTCTATTCCTTCTCGTCCTTATCTTGTTCACGTCAACCCCTCTCATTTTGGCGAAGGAGATGAGTCTTATCAAATCTCTCTCCACTACCAAGCCCTCTTTTTGTGTGTATTGTGCCATTTTTGTTACCCTTCCCCATTGGTTTTTTAAAGGAAAATATATAAAAAAAAAGACCTGATCGAATTAACAGCGGGTTTTTATATAATTTCATGAAGTGATAACTGATAAGTGTGCTAAAGTTACATCATACTGTCAATGTGTCAAAAAGGTAATTTCCTTATTATATTCCTATAATACTCATATTATCTTAAAAATTAAAATAAAAAACTAAACCAAACTATTAATAAATAAATGTAAAATCAGTTTCTATGGTTGACCTAAATTACAATTTGTTCTTTTATTATAAAGTGAACTTAGGGATCCTAGAGATATGCTAAAAAAATAAAAAATAAATCCCGAGTGTCAAATCCTGTTAAAATATTTAACACATTTCATTAGATGTCACGTTAGCGCCAATAAACTAATGACATGTGTCCCTTCTAATAAATAAATATAAATATATTAAACTAAAAAATTAATTTTCTAATATTTTTTTTTAAATGAAAATGGTGGCTACCGCTCGGCCACCAAAGAGGTGGCCAACAGGCCACATTGAGGTGGTCGAGGAGGGCCCAAAGGCCACCCCCTGCCAGATATAGAGGGTGGCCTTTGCCCCCACGTTTGAGATGGCTCACGTGAGCCACCCCAGAGGTGGTTGAGGATGCCAGGAAGTTGCCTGCCACCTCTAGGGGTGGCTGCCCAACCAGTAGCGACCTTTTCCTTTTTTTTTTTTGTAGTTTAATATATTTATATATTTTTTGTTAAGAATGGTACACGTCGTCATTTTATTAGTGCTCACGTGGCATTTAACGGAATATGCATAATGTTTTAACGAAATTCAACTCTAGAATTAAATTATTGTTTTGACATATCCTTGGGATCTCTGAGTTTACTTTTATACAACATGGCAATATTTGTAATTTAGGCTTACCACAAAATTTGCTTTTGCATTTATCTCTATTTTTTATGCCGCAGAGAACAATTTGTAATTTATGCTAACTATAGTGACTAATTTTTTGTCACACTTAAGTAGTTTGATATATTACTTTAGTACACCTGTCACTGTATGAGACTATTTAAAAAACACAAATTAGTTTGGGGGACTTTTTTTTATTAATATTTTTTCCTTTTTTAAATCAAATATAGCTCAACAAGTCTTGTGGTAATGCTCAAGCCTACGTTCATTGCATTTGTGTTGTCCACCCTTTGTTCCATGCAAGATAAGGGTCTTTATCCTTCGGCTTTGATTAACTCCTTTAATTTGCATTACTCGAGATTTTTACTTACAAGGTATTGGATCAGGATTTCCTATAATTTTTTTAAAATTTGAGTTTTTAAAATTTTAAATTTTGACCGTTTATCTTAATCTTTAAGGCTCAAAACAAAAGTTTTTTAATTTTCACATTTAAAGTAAAAACACATTCTAATTTTTTAATTATTAAAAACTAAAAAGCTTTTTATTTTGAGTCCTTATGATCATGATTGATGGTCAATATTCAAAATTTAAAAATTTTAAGAGATCCTAATCCACATCCATGACCCTTGATGTAACGCCCCTCCAATTATCCTTTCTTTAAATAATTGGATGTGGTGCCAACTCACTCTTTTATTCTCGTTTTTTTTTTTTTTGTAAACAACTCTTTTATTCTCGTTTGTGTGCACATAAAATGGGTAAATATCATAAATGCAGTGGATTTTTTTTTTTTTTTTTTTTTTAGTTACGACTATTTTCATCAACACAAGACATCACCAAAGCTCTAAGTCATAAACATAATTTTATGCCTTTAGATCTTAAAGTTCACCACTTATATTACATACCAAGTCCAAACCATAATTACCAATCAATACATAAAATATGACATCATCTGGCATGTAATTGTGCATACATCATTCTCGCCAGAGTAAATGATTATCAGAATCACGCTTACGTAAGTAGATGTCGCACAAGTGAATCCCCATTCCTATCCTCGTGAACATGTCAAAAAAAAAAAAAAAAAAAAATTATGCATACATTTCACGTCACATTTAAGCACATCATGTGGCCACATGGTGTATTAAACTATACAAGGGAAGTGCTTTATGACTGAGCACTAGACCGTTGCCATGGGTGGCACACTCGATAAAAGAATTCCAAGATGATAGTCAACACCTTCGTGTAACCATCATTTGGTGTGATGTGCCACTCCTATGTGACCACCCGGTTAATTAACCATGATTTTTTTTTTTTTGAAAACATATCATGAATGAAGCGAATCATTCCTCATTGATTCGCACAACTGATAATTTCACTATTACTATTAAAAATATAGGCACTATCAATATACCTTATCTTTTCTGTTCCAAGCGTTTTTCATGTGCTTAAATTGTCCTTTAATTTTATTTTTGTTGGCCAACTGTTCGAACTTGAATATAAACTTATTTTTGACTTTTTTGGTATGCATGTGTAGGATCCTCATACAAGCTAGACCCTTGTTTTTGACTTTTTTGGTGTGCATGTGCACTCTACCATCTGACCTTCGCTGATCCACCCGAGTAAGATTTCTCTCATCCCATTTATAGTATTTTCATTGCTTTCATGCCTTAACTACCTTGTATGAGCCTCACTCCTTCCTTGAAACCTCCACAAACCCTCTTTGACAAGTTACAATGAAAGAGGAACTTGATGCTATACATAAGAACAATAGATGAGATATAGTTGACTTGCTTCTTGGAAAGTCTATGGTTGGGTGTAAATAGGTTTACAAAATCAAAACTTGTTCCGATGGTATTGTTGACAAGTACAAGACTTGACTTATGGCCAGAAGTTTTACCTAGGAGTACGGTGTGATTATGATGAGACTTTTACTCCAATTGCTTGCTTCTCTTCTGTGCATGCTTTGCTGGCTGTTGCAGCCTCTCGACATTGGTCACTTTGTCAAATGGATTAAAAAATGACTTCCTTAATGACGATTTAAGTGAAGAAGTTTATATGCACTCATATAATAAAAGCCACCTCTAACCCAATTGGGGTGGTCGGCCACTCTTTTTAAGTTTTTAATTTTTAATTATTTTTAAAATATATATAATATTTTATTTTTATATTTTTTATTAATGGAACCAATGTCCCATTTTAGAGAAATCATGACCATTAACCAATGTTTTTTAGTTCAAAATGGACTAAAGAGGATCATGTTCCACAAAAATCACCTTGTTGGGGGTGGCTTAGCTGTTTTCTTGGCCAGTGGGTCAAGAAGCTATTGGACTGGGTAATTTATTTATCCCTTTTTAGTTTTTATTATTCTTTTTGCACCGCATTAAATGTATGGGAAAGTTATTGGGGTCCCCGACTCCCCACCTCTCCATGTAGGATTCAAATTTCCAGTAATTTGGTGTCTAAATTATTAGTTATTTGAACAACAAAATTACTAAAAATCTTTTGGCTTGTTTGCTAACTCTTTTTTTTTTTTTTTTTCCTTTCTATAAAAAAAAAATCAAAACATTAACAAATAATTTTCCTCACAAAATACTTAAAAAAACTAAAAACTAATTATATCTTTATGTGGCATCAAAATAATTCAACCAAAACACACAAAAAAAAAAAAAAAAAACTCCTAAAAATGGGTGATTGAAAACTTAATCTTGCCCCTTCAAAAAAAAAAGAGTAACAAGGAAATGAGCAATGTCAACCTCTGACCACCTATCTATCTTCTTTGCTTGGAGAAAAGAAAAGTTGAATCTAAATTTGACTTGTAGCCAACTAGACAGGTCTCTAAACTGTTTCTATCTAGTACGACTTTTAGAGACTGGCTTCAAACTATTACCGTAGCTGCAGTTCCACTAGATTACTATCTCTATTAACCGGCATCGGCAAAAGCCTATTGAGTGGGCCAACGTAACGCCCGGTTGCATGGGCAGTGCTATTTGATGAAACTAGTCAGCCAAGGCAACGGTATCAGGAGTAGTACACGTCAGTACGGCACGCCAGGCTTCCCACTCATACGTGGCGCTTTATGGTTGGCTCTCCTTTTCTATTTCACCTCTGACCAAGAAATAGAAAAACAAAAAGGAAAGGAAAACGAAAATCGCTTCTCAACAGAAAAGTAGAAAACTTAGCGATCTCGTAGAGCGAGAGGGAGAGTGTGTGTAGCCGTAATATCCCGTTGTATCGCCGGAGTTCTCTGCGATCTCACCGGAAAGGTGAGTGTTGATAGCCGGAAGCGGTTGGGTATTCGGATCGGATTCTTTTTGGAGGGGAGCGGAGATGGTGAATTCTATGGTGGAACGAGCCACGAGCGACATGCTGATCGGTCCGGATTGGGCTATGAACATCGAGATCTGCGACATGCTCAATCAGGACCCTGGGTACGTGTTGCACTGGATTCCAATCTCTCTCTCGTTTTCGCTGATGCCAGCTCTATTTGCTGTTGTGTTTGGAGGATGGAATTGTTTTTTTCCCTCTCTCTATCTCGTTTTTGAAATTTTGTATTTGAGTTTAGTTGATGATTTGAGAATTGGTGTTTTTAATTTGATCGAAGGTAGTTACCTCGGGTTTGATTGACGAGGGAATAGAACAGAAAAACCACCTTAAAATCTTATGCTAAACCTTAAACGAGAAAACCTCGTTGCTTTATTGTCTCTCATTTAGTTAATTAGGATATTTTTTTTTGTTGTTGGTGAAGTTTATACGTTTTCTGATTATCTTAGGGAGCAATACTGGCTTGGATAGATAATCAAGTTTATTTGGACATTATTTGGATATAGATTGCGAGCTTCACGATTAGTGAAAGCCCATACGACAGTTTTATGAACTTTTGCACCAGTTTTTTGAGTTAAATTTTGTTAATAAATAATTTGGGGATGGCACATTTGGTCGGTCGGGTTGTAGTTGATTGTAACTGGCGTTTGGTTGATAAAATTTTATTTTGTTCTGCTGTGCCAAATTTTGGGACTTGGTCAATGAGCTCTATAGCTTCAAATGGCAGCTCCTCCCCCCTTAAGAAAGGAGTGGAGGGAGGGTTGTGGATACAAGACGCACTGGATGGACGCGTGTATACCTTACCAATAATGAAATAAAAACAAGTTAAAAACTTATTAGAATGGTAAAATCTATTTACTTGAATGGTTTTGTTGATTTGTGATCATATAGCAGGTGGGTTCATTTCAAAGATCAGGATTCCAATTATCTTAATGGTTCTAAAAGTATTTTTCTATTAGGGACGGGACATACTAGTTGAAGATAAACTTGTTTGTGAGAACTTAAGAATGCTGTTGTACAACTCTATTGTGCTTTTGTAATGCACTGATGGTTGGAAACAATGAACGATAAGAAGGTGCCGAATATGAATAGAATAAGTCATGTTTGTACTTCTTCGATTGCATGTTCATGTATTGCATGTTGCATCGTGGTTCCCTATAAGGAGGAGGTCATGTCCTACATATCATGGCGCCACTAGGGGAGCCACATGCATGGTAATTACATTCACTGTTAATTCTCACACTTCTGATCTTTTTTAAAGGAAAATTGGTTTTTTTTTTTAAATTTATTTATTTTTTAATGTTGATATTATTTTCATTTCTCATTCAATTTCCCTAATTTGTTGATAATATATTTTAGGCAAGCAAAGGATGTTGTTAGAGGTATAAAGAAGCGCATTGGCAGTAAGAATCCAAAAGTTCAACTTCTCACCCTAACAGTAAGTCCACAGAACTTGATAGAGACATGTTCACACATACATGTGCGCGCACACAAATGTATATGTATATGGATTTATAAAAAATTAAGTAAATGTGGTTGGCTTTTGTGACATCTTTTTCACAAATTGTCTTTACTATTTTTTAATTTTTGATGTTATTACTTCTTGTGTTTTTCCTCTGTCAAACTATTTATTAATGCTTACCAGCTATTGATTATAGGGTTGGTCAACCTTCTTTTGATTGGTATCCAATAGGTTAATTACTTTCCTAGTATCATTGTTGATTGTGTTTGGTTGTTGAGAAAATAAATGGTGGCTAATTTCTTATCAGATACCCACACTTTCATTTATTATTTATAGAGGAGAGGAGATTACACTTCAAGATTAGCACAATGTCTATCAACAAGATACATTTTTATCACAACTTCTAAACACGATAGACTACTAAAACAGTCAGAAAAGATTAAACTACTATCCTAGCACTCCTCAAGTTGGAGAATATGTATCATATTAACCCAACTTGGAGAAAATATATGCAACTCGTCCATGACCAAGGGCTTTGGCGAATAAACCTGCTATTGATCTTCGGACATCACATAAGGAGTAATAATCGCTTTATTGACTAACTTGTCACGAGTAAAATTATAGTCCACTTCAATTTGTTTTGTATGTTCATGAAAAACTGGATTAGTGGCTGTATCGATCCTGATTATCACAAAACAACATCATATTTGTTACTACTTTAAAACCGATTTCTTGAATAAAGTTTCTTAACAACAAAAACTCACTAGTAGTGTGAGACATCATTGCCTTTTCAAGTCACTAAATTACCTCCTAGAAAGATGCTATAACCTGTTGTAGATCATCTATTTGAGGATGAGCCAACCCAATCTGCATCAATATAACCCTCAATGCGCAAGTACCCATTAGCTCTATATAACATGTCTTGGAGATCCTTTTAGATATCTGAGAATATGTTGAACTACAAATCAATGTGGCATTCTTGGCTTTTTCAAGAAATTGACTAACTGCACTCACTGCAAAAGAAATATCCGGTCTAGTAAGGTAAGAAGTTATTGTGATGTTAGAGTTGAAAAAGATGATGTTCCACTCTCTTTATACATTGAGAGTAGCATGGAATAGTTTGCTTGTTTCTAATTTTTATGAGTTTTTGGAATTTTGTTAATCTTTTTCCATATTTTAGGGGTTCTTTTGCATATTTTCTGTGTACTAGGGTTGTGACCCTTTATGCTTTTAATGAATTTGTATTACTTATATATATAAAAAGTAATGGTAAGATAGTTCAACTTTCATACCAATCTTCTGTACATGTTTGGATGCTCAAGTGGCTCCCCTTTTTTTTGGATAAGTAATGTTTTATAAAAAAAGCGCAGAGGGTCGCAACCATAGTACACAAGAAGTATACAAGAGAATGCCTAAGAGGGGCTAGAAAATAGATAAAGGAAATCAGAGAAGGTGATCATAGTAGGGGCCAGCCAATAGCCGCCCACGTGAAAAGAGTATTGAAAAAGAAATGTAAAAGATCTTCTAAGCTTCTTTCGGAGTCCTTGAAAAATCTCCCATTTCTCTCGGACCATAGGCACCACATGATACAAAGCAGTACCATCTTCCAAACCACAGCATTGCATGGACGGCCCCCCGACCACCAACAATGCAAAAGATCCACAACCCCCCGAGGCATAACCCAAGCCAAGCCAAAGTGACTAAAAAAGGCGTTCCATAAGAATTGGGCGCTCTCACAATGAAGAAGCAAGTGATCAATAGATTCCTCGTCTTTCTTGCACATCCCACATCTATTGGCCAATACAATATTTCTCTTCCCCAAGTTGTCCAAGGTAAGGATTTTATTGAGAGCAGCCGACCACACAAAGAACGCCACCCTCGGAGGGACTTTAGTACGCCAAATGCTCTTCCAAGAGAAAGGGAAACTGACAGAAGAATTTAGAATAAAATAGAAAGATTTCACCTCAAATTTTCCTTTCCTATTCGGAATCCACCAAATTTTGTCAACCCCACCGCCTGAATTATAAGAGTACAAAAGGCTATAAAGAGACGCCAAATCATCTACTTCCCAATCATTCAAAGATCTCACAAAACTGATATTCCACTGACGAGAACCACTTACCGAATCAAAATTATCCGTGATGGAGGCCTCCTTGTTGCTGGCCAGACTATGTAACCTCGGATATACCTCCAAAAGAGGCACACTACCACACCACGCCTCCCCCCAAAAACTGATTTAGGACCCGTCACCTGGAATGAGTCTAATATGATTGGAAAAGTGATGCCATTCCTTGCTTATAAACTTCCACAAGCCCCTACCATGAGAACCCGCTCCAACTTTGGACCGCCACCCCCCTCTCTCCGACCCATACTTTGCCTTCACCACTTTTCTCCACCAAGCTCCAGGTTCACTAGCATACCTCCACAACCACTTACCAAGTAAGGCGCGATTGAAACATCTGAAGTTATGAATGCTTAGACCCCCTTCCCGAATAGGAGAGCAGACTTTCTGCCAATTCACAAGATGGAATTTGAATTCCTCACCCATACCTCCCCATAGAAAGTCACATTGGATCGACTCAATGCGTTTCGCAACCGCTGCTGGAATAGGCAACAAGGATAGGAGATAAGTAGGGAGGTTGGATAAAGTACTTTTTATGAGAGCAATTTGACCTTCCTTAGGACCCTTAGAGAAATCCTATTCCAATCATTAGCTTTTGATTCGGATCCATTGGAGTATCAATTGGTTTGTACCCCTGAAATCCTGAATCTTTCAAAAGGTCTAAAGTATGCTTTTGTATAGATAAACTAATGCCACCAACTAATTGAGCCATTTCTATCCCCAAACAAATATCTAAGCTTACCCAATCTTTAATGTGAAACTTACTACTTGGAAGTGCTTCAATTCTTCAATTCCCTTAACATCATTACTAGTTAAAATAATATCATCAACATGTATTACCAGTAATATCCATTTATCATCTGAATGCATATAGAAGACAAAATGATCTGTTTGACATCTTGTTATCCCAAACTCAAGTATTGCTTGCCTAAATTTCCCAAACTAGGGTCAAGGTGCTTGTTTCAAGCCATAAATAGCTTTTTATTTTTATTTTTTATTTTTATTTATTTTTAATTTACACACCTTTCCAAATTCCACTTGAAGATATAGGACAATGTGTAATACAAGAGTGAGTACCTTTACACTAAGCAATAGGCAATGTATCAAAGGATATAGGAGCGGGATCCACAGACGGACAAGAAGCTGGTGGTGTTGAGGAGTGAATGTCCTTTTGACTTTGAACAATGTACACTTGAAAAGGAGGTGAAGGAATGGATGGAGTAATAGAGACAGGAACAGGTAGTGGGATATCATTGGGATCAAATGATGGACTCTTAGACTCAGTAGAAAAATACGGTTGAGTTTCTAAAAGTGTAACATCAGTAGACACAAAATGTTTACTTAAGATAGGACTGTGACACGTAATATACATAGACAAAACCGTGGACCACTAGAAAGGGAGACACCACTGAAATCACTAGAAACAGAGACACCGTTAGGGGTGGGCGCGGGTCGGATCGGGCCAGGTATTGGGTATTTTAGTACCCGACCCACAGGTTGCTGGTATTAAAAAATTATACCCGTAACTTGACTAAAATGAATAATATCCGTTGGGTTTCAGGTTTTGTGGGACGGGGTGGGTAATGCGGGGCAGGGGCTGTATGGGTTTACATCACCCAGAGGCACAAGCTGGACAAGAGAGGGAGGCGCAGAGGAGAGAGAGAGAGGGGCACTCAGACGAGAGAGAGAGAAAGGAGCGCATAGGAGAGAGAAAGAGAAAGAGGGAAGAAGACAAAGAAAGAAGAAAGAAGAAAGAAGAAAGAAGAAAGAAGAAGATGAAGAAGGAAGGTGCCTATTACCTGCTAGTGCAATCGCAGGAGTGAAGGCTGTGAAGTTCTAAACTTATGAACTTATAGTTAAGTTTAGGAATTAGGGTTATGAACTTATGTGGGTCGGGTATCCGGATTTTTTTAAATATGAACAACCCGCAAACTGAGCCGACCTGTGTGGATATTTGAAAAATTAACCTGAATCTGCATTTTTATTAAGAAAATCAGCGGGGCGGGGCAGGGTGGATTTTGCGAGTATTTGCCCACCCCTAGACACCATTACCAGCCATGGCAGCAACTCACTCGAAAACATTACAAACATGACCAACTGCCACAACAGACAACCACAACAACAACCACTGCAGTTGTGTTACAGAGCTGCTGTCTAAATCACCATAAACGACCTTACACTAGACATTATCTTGATAAAGATTAAGTCACTCAACTAAGATCATCAAATACTCGTCTGGAAGCAGAGGGAATTGTAAGAAGAAATCTTTGCTTCTGCAGTCCCGCACTTTGCCAAACACAGAGAGGTGAGACGGAAGAAAGGAAGCATGGGTGGATGAGTGTGAGGGCAAACAGTGAGCGTGTATGTGATTAGAAAGAAAGAGGAACAAAGGAGAGGTTGAATGAGGGCAAAAGAGTTTTTTTTTGTAAGAATGCTATGATACCATGGTGAGAAAATAAATGGTGGGCTAATTTCTTATTAGATACCCACTCTTTCATTTATTATTTATAGAGGAGATTACGTTTCAAGATCAACACAATGTCTATCAACAGGATACATTTTAGCACAATTTCTAAGCAAGATAGACTACTAAAACATTCAGATAATTTTAAACTACCATTCTAACACTGTTGTTTATGTGTTTGTGTGTGTGTCCAAATTATAATGTTTCTCTCAACATTTTTTGGTTACACATCCACATGTGTGTGTGTGTCCAAATTATTATAAAGTTTCTCTTGACATTTTTTGGTTATTTTTATTGGGAGATGAATATTTGCACCAGTTCTATATGGAAATTGAGAAGGGGTATATTCTGTTTTTGAGCCTACTCTTTTATGTTGTAGAAAAATGCTAGGCTTACGAACAAATTTTACAAAAAAAACTTTTACAAAGTGATGTAGCACAATATGATTGGGTTTTTAAAATTTGGATTTATCTCGTTCCAATCATGTTGTGCTACATCACTGAGGAATGTTGTTTGCCTGAGACTTGTATAGTTGGAAGCACTCTTTTAGGATGTGGGATGAAGAATGCCTACATCAGCCATAGAACTTCTTCTTGTATATTAAGAAAGAAGAAAACAGTGTGGACATGAAAAAAAAAAAAAGAAAAAAAAAGAAAAGAAAGAAAGAAGAAAACATTTTCATGTACAGGTGAGTGTGATGATGGGATAGGATTTTCACAAATTGAGTGATTTGTCACTGAATCTGTTTGAACCCAGTTATGGTGAAAACCTTTTCTGAATCATAAGTTGCATGTCTATCACCTCTCAAGATCGTGTCACTTATTTCTTTGGCGAGTATAGCATCATATTTAGTGCTTTAATTGATCCTAGCGTGGTATGAGGTATTTCTTGCATTTTAAGAAATAAAAACGGATTGTTTTTGGGGAAATATATCCTGTTGGTATGGTGCTGGATAAATATCAAGCTGAGATAGTCTGTTGTGTGGTCTGCCCTCTTTTATGGTGTCTTCTTCTTCTTCTTTTTTTTTGTCAAATTTTTTTAGAGAAATGCTTCTTTAGAGATAAGTGGCTTATACTATAGTTTTTGTAATGGGAGATGGTTCAAACATTTTGAGGATTTCAAACAACTATAAGAGATTCAAGTGTCTTCAGTTCTGTGGGGATTGGTAGACTATGTTCAGCTGGGATCTGTAAGCAACTCTCAGGATGAGAAGAGAACTCAATTTTTGTTTGATCTATACAGTTTTGATGACATCTATTTTCCATGTTTTCTCCTGTAAATCTTCTTATATATATATATATATTTTTTTTAGAAAGGAAAAAGTTTGTATTTAGGATATATGAGAAGGTAGCTGGCTTGGAACCGTTTGTTTAGCAGTTTCCAAGTTTTTGTCAGTATTTGAAGTTTGAAGCATCATGCCTTTCATATGTCAAAAGTTAATATAGATGTAGATCTATGACAAGGTAGTGAAACAGAATTGATTAGAGGGTAGTGGAAGGTCTGGGCTTTATCCCCAAGTGGATGAACCATTTTTTTGTTTTTCCTATCGTACTTAGCTCTCAAAGGGGAGAGGAAGATTGAAAAAAAAGAAAAGAAAAAGTGCTATGTTCAATGTTTGTCACCTTCAGAGGTAAGTTGATTTAAATTTATTTATAATGCCTGAGTTGATATGGTCTTTTGGGTCTGCATGAAATTCTACTTACTATCTCTTTGGTTGTAGGCTTCAGTGATGTAGTTGTTATATCTTGTCATTTTAACGACTTTTTCTTACAAGGACTAAATTGGTTTTATTTTGGACTGGTCGTTTTATTCTAGCTATTGGAGACAATCATAAAGAATTGTGGGGACATTGTACATATGCATGTGGCAGAGAAGGATATTCTTCATGAGATGGTGAAGATAGTAAAGAAGAAGGCAAGAATGTTCCTAGAATATTATGATTGCAACCCAGCTTTGTATTTAATCTCATTTGATATGGTTTATTCATAGTATTTCTGATACATATTGTAGCCTGACTTTCATGTCAAAGAGAAGATATTGATCCTGATAGATACTTGGCAAGAAGCTTTTGGAGGACCAAGAGCAAGATATCCACAGTATTATGCTGCATACCAAGAATTGTTGGTTAGTTCACTTGGGATTTTCTGTTGAAGTACCTTTTATGTTTGACGATACTTAGTTGATGAATTGTGAGATAAGGAGCCCCTTTTATGCACCATTAATTTAGTATGACTTTGCCATTTCATTACTGTTACGTTATCATGGCACTTATGATAATAATTAGGCCATCTTCTTTGACATTCTCTGAGTCAAAGCCCATATTTGTCTCAGCGTGCTGGAGCAGTGTTCCCTCAGAGATCTGAGATGTCTGCACCTGTGTTCACACCTCCACAAACACAACCCTTGACATCTTATCCTCCTAATATACGCAATCTTGATAATCCGCAAGAGACAGCTGAGTCATCTGCAGAGTCTGAGTTTCCAACCCTGAGGTACATCTATAACTTCTTTTTTGTAATTTATATGGAAACTTACCTAGCAATCATTTTGTTAATCAACGTACATGTTTGTCTGACTATTTAACTTGGTACTTCTTTTTTAGTAGCCCATGATTGAATGATGGAAATACATCTGATTGTGGGGCAGTTATCCAATCTCATATAAATGTACCAGATTTTCATTGCCATCATTGGATGAGACATGTCAAACCATATGCTTTTCTAATGCTTTGATCCAGTGTATTGTCGCCAGCATGTTCTTTTACTTGATTTTTGGGGCAAGTGTTGTATCCTATCCTGTTCTTAAATTCAGTATTTTGATTGAGGAACATTGATGAAAAACTATGGCTTCTGGTTCCTTCTTCTTGTACTTGGTATAGTTACTAGTAAAATTTCTGCCACTACTCATTTAGGGGGAGGGATTTAGTACCGGATTAATAATGACTTGAAGTTGCATGATGTGGATGGTTTAAATGTATATGGAAGAGAGCCAGAGGATGTTCCTTTGGATGAGAGGATTTGAGTAGTCAATATTAGATTGAGCAGACACTACTAGTGCTGATGGTTGCATAACATTTTTATACGTCCTTTTCTAGCCAGTTTTGTCGACTAATTATTTTACTCTTTTTTTTTTTTCTTTTGCAAGCTTGTCAGAAATACAGAATGCACGAGGAATCATGGATGTCCTTGCAGAAATGTTAAGCGCATTAGAGCCAGGGAATAGAGAGGTATATTTGAAATGTGAAGAAAGTGTAGAATTTATACTCGTAATAATACCATTATTATGTGAACAATGCAGCAGTAATATAGATGCTGAATAATTTTGTCAAATAAACTAATATTTTCATAAAAAACTGTGCTATTAGGAAGTTTGGGTCATAATCTATTTAATTTATGATGCTACACAAATTTTTGGTGTATATAAATTGCAAACAATTTCAATATTCAAAATTTTTCCTAGATGTATGAATCCTTGTCATTATTTTATTGCATATCACAGTTCTCACAAATCTGTATTCCATACTGGATAATCATTGATCCGATTTGCAGGGGCTGAGACAGGAGGTCGTTGTTGACTTGGTGGAACAATGTCGTACATACAAGCAAAGAGTGGTGCACCTTGTTAACTCAACTTCGTAAGGCCTTGCTTCTTCACCTGTTACTCACTTTTATCATATTTGTAATGGTTGTGAAAGCTACCATTTAGGCTGTGTTTGTTTCAACGTAAAATAGTTTATAGGGAAAATCACATATTTTCTAAAGTTGAGACCTTGAAAATAAAAATAATATGGAAAAAGTCTTGGTATGAAAAATATTTTTCCATTGCAACAACAAAACAATTGGAAACGACTCAAAATTGCTAGACAATATCAAATACTGATGTAAAAAAAAAAAAAACCCCACAAAACCGTAGATGGGGTAGGGGGAGGGGGGGGCAAAGGAAATCATTAGGGGGTGGGAGATTGTAGCTATAAATTGGTTTGTAACTAATTCATATAAACCCATCTAATAAAGTGATGTGTCTCATAGCTATTAAAAAAACATCTCACTTTATTAGATGGGTTTATATGAATTAGCTACAAAAGAACGCACAATAATACCAGTGTAAAACGCTCTGTTCTCTCTCCTTGGTGGTTTTCAATTTTTTTCAAAATCGTTCTGGTCTTTGGCACAATGTAAGAACGTTCGGCTTCAGATCGGAGTTCTGTCTTCGCGGGATGAGAGTAGGATGGAGAGGAGGTTTACTGTGGAAGCAAAAACCTTCTTCTTTTCGATGAAGGCTTCGCAGCTTCGTTTGGAGGAAAGAAGGAAAGGATTTTTAGGGCTTGTGCGTCCTGGTTGGCTGCAACAGTGGAAGAGGCGTCCCGGTTTCCGGTGTTGGTGGACTTCGTCAAGTCTTTGAGCGAAGGTAGGAAGTCGTTGACAGTGAAAGGGGGGGTAACAAAGCTGGGAGGTTCCTGGAAGTGGTGGCTTATGTGGATGACGACCGGAAGGGTATCATCTGGATCCCTGAGGCTTTCTCTGGGTGGGGTTGGCGAAGGTTTGTGGCTGAGCTCCACTCATTGCTGGCGGCGCTAGCGAGCTCTCCTGAGTCTTCTTTGGAGGGTTCTGATCTGGAGGATTCTGTGGCGAACAGAAGCGTGTTGGGGAACAGACTCATGTTGGCAAACAGATTCCTGGGTCTTCTTCAGAGGTGCTGCGTTCTCCTTCCGGCGAGGTGGTGGACTCGGTTGGGCCTCAGCTCCTTTCGTCGCAGGAGCTTGATATCTTACCGATGGTGAACAGATTCGTGTTGGGGTATGATGGCAAGGAAGCGCGCTTTGCGTGGGAGTGTTTTGAGTTGGAGTGTGGCAGTACGGCGCCTCTTCCAGTGAGGGTGGTTGCTGTGGGTAGGAGGAAGATGAGGAAGCATTTAGGGCTGCTTTGCTTGGGCTTGGGTTTGGGCTTTCCTGGTTTAGGTTCCGGGTTGGTTGGGCGGTTGCGGGCGATTTCTGGGTCGGTTGGGCGGGTTTCGGGCCGGTTGGGCTGGTTTTCAGGTCAGCTTCCGGGTCGAGTGTGTTTTCTCGCCTTGACTTGGTGGAGGTTCCGACGGTGACTTCGATGGAGGTCAACGAGCAAATTTGACCTAAGGAGGCGTCGTCAATGGTGTCTGGCTTTTTTGATGCATCTTCGATGGTGTCTTCGACAGTGGTCGACGAGCAGATTCATTTTGAGGAGGCTTCTTTGTCGGCGTCTACGACCGGGTCTGTTTGTTCCGACGAGAGCTCGGGGTCGTTGTGGGTGCCTGATTTTTCAGACTTATCGGCGTCTGTTCTCAGTGTCGATTCTGGTCCCGGTTCCATTTCTGTCTAATCATGCTCCTTTTCCATTGGGGGCTGCCAATGAGGGGTCTGGTCCTTTGTTGGTGGTTCTTGCGGTGTTGAATCCTATCATTTCTACCGGGTTGGTTTCTAAGCGTGCTTCGGCGACGGTTTCTGGCTTTACAACGCCGGTGGGGTCTCTTTGTCTCTCTGCCTCCACTCATTTGGGTTTTGGTCTTGCCAAATCGCAAATTTGGCTGCTTGAGTGGATTAAGGACCAGTTAAAGATCAATGAAAAGGTTAAGGACGAAGATTATTTGGCGTTCTTGAAGGGTATCAAGGAGGATTTTCAATGGATTAATTTGGTTGCTCGCGAGTAGGGGTGGTTGGAGGTCGATGAGGGGGGATATCCGCTTAATAATTATGGTTGCTTGTGAGGATGGGCAGTGGGAGGTCGAGGAGGAGGAGGATGATCGAAAGGTTGCATGGCTGATTGAGATGAAAGAGGAGCTTAGGTTAACGGTCGTGTGGCCTGGGTCGAGGGGCAAGTTTGTTACCTTGTAGTTCTTGGGCTGTAATGGGTGTTGTTTAGGTGTGTTATGTGAGGGTTTTTTCTTGGGGTGCTCCTTGTGAGCCTTGGGTATTTCTTAGGTGTCTAGACGCTCTCATTTTTTATACTGTGACGTGCACCTTTATCTCTTGAGGTGCGCCCCCTGTGTAATTGTTTGCACCCCATTATGGGTTTTTGATATATACAACTCTACTTATAAAAAAAATGAATTAGCTACAAACCAATTTGTAGCAAATTTCTGTTTGGCATTGGTGGGGTGACAAAGGAAATCATCAAGGGGGTGGGGGGTTGTGACAGAGTAGGGGGGATGATAGGCGACAACCGGAGAGAGTTTAAAACTTAATCTTTACCTAGTCTTAATATAGAAATCATGCTGGGACTAAACAATAGTGTGCTGTGCTCGCTTATTCGAGTCCTCTTCTAGGTGAAGGCTTCCTACTCTAGTTTCCTTGGCCTATAGAACCATCGACAACATTATCTGGGTTGTTTTATAAATGAAATCAAAGGGCAAGTCAAATCCTTAGTAAGCATATACGACATACATATATCATAAAACTTTCTTTTCAAAAACATGAAGAAAAAAAACAAGTCAACTTTCACATATATCATAAAACTTCTTTTGTTTAATCTCTTGAGTAGCCAACGCACAATTACACCATGTGTGTAAGGGTTAGTGATCACGAGGATCTTGGCTTCTCTCTCATGGCCACTGGTGGAGTCACGTCTGGGATATGGACATCACTTGATAAATTATTGTGTACTAAAGTGAGCCATTTGAGCAGGCCATACAAGATGGTTGCCCCCGCTCATTAGCTTTGGTATCATCGCATATGATTTCATATGGGGGAGGTGGGTTAATATAGTTTGGTATCCTTGTGAAAGTTTAGGTGACTCAATGCAGACACAAGAAATGGTGGAATTTTCAAAATTCTTTTTTGTTAAGGGACTCATGGGTATTTCGTTGATCAGGGGGGAGTTTCAAGTGGTCTAATAATTGAGATGTTGAGGCATGGTCTAGAATTGATAGATTCTTGCTGTCTTCGTAGTAGGAGGAATATTTCTCGGATGTTTCTCAAAGACGCCTTCCTAGATTATTGTTTGATCACTTTCCGTTGATGTTGGCTTGTGG
Source organism: Carpinus viminea (assembly GCA_013348765.1). Lineage (NCBI taxonomy): Eukaryota > Viridiplantae > Streptophyta > Magnoliopsida > Fagales > Betulaceae > Carpinus > Carpinus viminea. The sequence goes on along the minus strand of CP054670.1, from coordinate 9,240,725 downwards.
TGTGGGGAGTGGGATAGTAGGTATTTTAAGTTTGAGAATTTGTGGAAGCTATTAGAGGATTTTGTAGAGCAGGCTAGAACTTGGTGGGAGTCCTATAATTATTAGGGTTTTCCTAGGTGGGAGTCCTTACTAATGTGTCTCCTTTTTGCTTCTTTAGTAGTTCGCGTGGATTATGACAAGGGGATCTCTTGTCTTCATTATTGTTTGTGGTTATTATTGAGGCATTGAGTAGGATGATGTTTGCTATGGTGGATAGTGGGCTTTTATCTAGATTTTTGGTGGGATCAAGGAATCATGTGGAGATGATTGTGTCAGATTTTGTTTGCAGATGATATGCTGATATTTTGTGAGCCTAGTTGTGAACAACTTTGAAACTAGAGATGCCTTTTCTTATGTTTTGAAGCAATGTCAGGGTTGAAGATAAACTTGTCAAATCTGTACTTCGATAATTTCAGGGGGTTTGGGGGTGAAAGTTTGATTTAGTTTAATCGAGTTGGGTAATAAGTGGTTGTAGAGGTATGCTACAAAGAGGGAGGCTCTATGGAGATTGGTGGTAGACATTAAATATGATAATTTTAGGGGAGGTTGCTGTTCAAAGGAGGTTGGGGGCCCTATGGTGTGGGAGTGTGAAATTGTATAAGGAGGGGGTGGGAGTATTTTTCTAAATACGTGAGGTATGAGATAGGAGATGGATCTAAGGTTCGGTTTTGGTTTGAAGTTTGGTGTGGGGAGTAGTCTTTGAAGTTATAATTTTCGGAATTATTCACTATTGCTGGTGGGAAGGATGTGTGGGTGGCAGATCATATGCAGTTTTAGAATGGAAACATTCATTGGAATATATTTTTTACAAGACCTGTGCATGATTGGGAGGTAGAAGTGGTTTTTGTTTTCTTTGAGTTGATGTATTCTCAAGGAGTAAGGTAAGGAGGTGAGAATAAAATTTGTTGGATTCCTTCTAAAAGAAAATGATGAAGTTAAGTCTTACGATAAGATGTTATCTACTCCGGTAAGTTCGCATTTTCCTTGGAAGAGTATTTGGAAAGTTAAGGCTCCCTAAAAAATGGCTTCTTGTGTGGATGGCGGCTTTAGGAAAAAAATTAATTTTTGATAATTTACAAAAGAGGAATGTTATTGTGGTTGAGTGGTGTTGTATGTGTAAGAAATATGGGGAGTCTATTGATTACCTTCTTCTTCATTATGAGGTTTGAACATAATTGTGGAGTGTGCTTTCCCAGTTGTGGGGTTATGCCTCAAAGGGTGAATGAGTTGTTGATGAGTCAGAGGGGACAATTGGGAAATTGTAATGCTTTGAAAATGTGAAGGTTTGGAGTGTTTGTGCTTTATGTGGTGTCTTTGGAGAGAGCGGAATACAATGAGCTTTGAGAAGTGAGGCTGTGATGTTAGAGCTGAAGAAGATGATGTTATAATTGTTTAATACATGGAGAGCATGGAATAGTTTGCTTTTTTTTTTTTCCTAAGTTTTTGGAATTTTGTTATTTTTTTTTTCTACACTTAGAGGTTTTCTTGTATACTTTATGTGTGTTAGGATTACATTTCTCTGTGCTTTTGATGAATTTGCATTACTTGTAAAAATAAAATAAAATTCTATTCTTTGATCTTCCTAATGTTGCTTCCCATGCTAAGTAGTAGATCTTATTTCTCTTCCTTAAGACACTTATTTCATATTTCAAGTTGATTCTTTTCTTGAATGATCACACTATGCACTTATGTTCAATTTACTACTCATTGATCAAGCTACATGAGCTTATTCTCCTGATCTTTTAGAGTGTAGGTCTCAACACTACTTATATCTAGTCTTCATAAGTTTTAAAGTCATCTTAAGGTCCCTTAGACGGATCTGGTTTGTGCCAAAAAGATAGGCTTTGAGGCCTTAAAGTTCAATTAATATGTTTGTGTGCGTGCGTGCTGAAATTCCAGCAACATGTCAGTGAAGATTACTCCCACTGTAAACCCTACATGTGTCCAATGATCGCATGGTTTGGACCATTGGAAAGACAGCTAAAAGAGATTTTGTTCTGTGGTCACTTGTGGCAAAACATCTTTTTAGAAGAGACCCTACAGCCACCATTCTTGGTGACTGCAGTGCTTTGGTCTCTACAGTGCTATGCAACACACTCAACCAGTCATACAACATGTTATGATAATGTCAAACATTCAGGAAATCATGTAATCATGTTTTTTAAACCATATCTATGTCCTCTTAAGAGAAGAAATAAGATTCAACAGGTTTTCCTTAGTGCTGGCAGCGTGCATAGGAAACTCAAACATCAAACTTTAATGCTGTTATCCATACTTTAGTAGGTTTTTGTCATGGTTCTCATAATAACATACCTAAATATCAATTATAGGATTTGTTAGAACTCATGCCCAAGCAAAATCTGGCTGTGTACTTTGGGCAGGAACAGTTCTCTGTGCAAGAACTTTCTTGCACTTTGTTTGCAAGATTTAGGACATAGGAATTAGGAATAACACGAGAATTTTTTTCAGATTTATTGAAAAGGATTTCTCGAAAGGTTGAAAAATCATTGAAAACACTTAACCAAAATCTTGATTAGAAGCTGGACAGCAAGTTGCAGCTTCCAGGAATCAGTTTTGGGGTTGGGAGATTTTTCGAGGATTCCGAAAGAAGCTTGGAGGATCTTTTACATTTCTTTCTCGCTACCCTATTCACTTGGGCGGCAGCTTGGCTTGCCCTCTTGTGATTACTTATTCTGATTTTCTTCTTCTCTTCTCTAGTCCCCCTTTAGGCATTATCTTGTATACTTCCTGTGTACTAAGGTTGCCCCCTCTACACGTTTTGTATATAACATTACTTATCCAAAAAAGAGTTTTGGGGTTCAAATTGCCACTGATTATGCATGGAAACAATACAGAAATTTTAGATGGGCTATATGAAATATGAATTTCAGTTTTTCAGTTGAAAAATTTGAGAAAACCTGGAGAATTCTGTGTATTTTGGTTGCAGCTGTGAGGGAGATTGTTTGTAGGCTTTTTAGGTCTTAGCTTGAAGAGAGAGAGAGAGAGCTGAGTGTTCTGAAACTCACGTGGGGTGTATTTCGAGGCTGTAAACTGATGGCTGAAACAATGTTTAGGATTGCAAGAAAATAACGTAGGTTATTTGGAGGTGGAAAACAGGCGACTGTTTCAGGGTGAAAGTAGGGTTTTAATTAGGATAAAATCTGGAGACTGATTAGGGTTTCAACTTGATTAAAATTTGGGGGCCGATTAGGGTTTGTTGTAAAAAGAAAACTTTACTTTTTGGAGAAAATTACCGCTGGCCAGATTCTGTTAGGTTTTAGACTTAACAATTATTGACTTCTTTGTCCTTTGTAAGTCTTTTTCAGCCCTCTTACATACCCCTCTATTAAACGCATGAAATTAAAAGAGAAAATTAAGCAAACAATTACCACACAACAAATTAAAAAACTAAAGCAGCAACAACATAATAAAATTACCCTAGCGGGTCTAGGGTGTTTCACTTTCTCTCTCTCTCTCTCTCACACACACACACAGACACATACCCCTAAGCATGTGCACACATGCACACACATACATGCACATTCGTTGAGTGTATGTGGCATGTGTCCATCTGGATCATCTAGAGTGTTTCAGAATGACATTAACTGTGAAAAGTTCTTTCTTTAGTGAGCAAATCGCACAACCCCTCTGAAATGTTATTAGATTATGTAAAGACTTTAAACATTGTCATCAAAATAGTAATCCATCTATTTCTTTCAGGGATGAGTCACTGCTATGTCAAGGATTAGCACTGAATGATGACTTGCAGCGTTTACTGGCCAAGCATGAGGCCATTGCTTCCGGAACTTCTGTTCTTGCAGAGAAACCGAAGCCTGAAACTGCTGGAGCACTTGTTGATGTTGATGGTCCTCTAGTTGTTACTGGTGATAATAGCAAACGACCTGATGGGAGGTAATAGGGCTTTCTTCAACTGCTTCACTTTTACTTCTGTATCTATGATAGTATGGTGACTTAATCCACTTGTATGTCGTGTAATTATTGGGATTGACTTAATAAAAAAAATCATTTTTTATCGCAGCAATTAGAAAAAGTTGTAATAAGAAATCGATGCTATTAAGTCTAATTAACTCTCAAGGGTAGTTCAATTGGCTGGGGACCATGCCTCATGAAGCTGGGGTCATTAATTTGAATCTCCCATTCCCCCTCCCTCCCTTGAGGCCAATTACTTATTATTTTATTTTTTTTAGAAAAAGGGTCTAATTACTGCAGCTTTCATTAAAAATTGAAGTTCTAAATCCAGTCTTATTATAGATGTGAATCTTGTCCTGCTTTTATTATGTTTGTAATGGGAGCGTGTTGCTTGCTTTTATTTTTTATTATATAAATCTTAAAATTGATAATGGGTCTCAGTTGGCCTTTTAGCCTTCCGTAGCCATTTTGTTTCCCTCATTTGGTTTTCTTTTATGATCTTGTTACTTCAAATTGAGCTAAGGTCCTATTACTTATCAAAAAAAAAAAAAAAATTGAGCTAAGATCTTAAGGAATTTTTAGTAAAGCTCATCAACCAAGGATTTATGGAAGGTACATTCTTGCAAGTGGTTGATTGACATTTTTCGGTCATTGCACTTGGTAGAGTTTATGCTCTTAAGACTCTCTTTCTTTAGGCTGCTGCCTCAGATTTTAGTATTTCAAACTTACATGTTTTTTAGATCTCTTCTCTGCTACTAGCTAGGCTTCTCTCTTATATATTTTTTGCGTACTTGGGTTGTATCTTTGTGCTTTTTAATGAATTTGTGATTATTTATATATATATATATATATATATAATGTTGGAATCAAATTTCAAGATGATCCAAATTTGAGTGGATTTTGAGTTTTGTGTGTACGCTTGGCAAATACGGTTCTTCCTATATTGAAACTGATTGAAATTTGTTGAAATATGACTTCAAATGGATTTTTTTTTTTTTTCAAAGCTCTAAATTTTATATGATGAAATTTTTGTCATTTAATAAAAGAAAATTAGATTTAGTCAATAGTTTTTGGATATATGGGCATTTCCTTTCTTCTCCTTCCCCCCACACTCGGGAATGCTACATAAACAAAAAGTGGAGGGCAGCCGGGTATGGTTCCATGTGTTTTAATGGGCTCTTAAAAAAAAGTGGCTGTTAAAATCTAAAATATTTATTAGATACCATCTGGTTATTTTAGCTATGAGAGCAGGACTTTTTCTGCAGATCCACCTCAAGTACCAATGCAGGGTCACAGCCACTGAACCAGCTACTGCTTCCTGCACCTCCTGCAACTAATGCTGCAGTGCCTTCAATAAGTGTGGATCCCAAAATGGACCTGCTGAGCGGTGATGACTATAGCTCACCAAAGGCTTCTACGTCAATGGCTCTGGTTCCTGTGGGAGGACAACTACCGACCAGTCCTGTATCTCAGCAAAACGCCCTTGTTCTTTTTGATATGTTTTCAGATGCTAATGCTGCTCCGAATTCTGTCAATACTCAAGCTGCCAATCAGGCTGGACAAAGCAATATTTTGGCTTCGCAAATAGAACAGCCACAGAATTTTCAATCTCCCAGAGGTGGATTTTACCCGAATGGAAGTGCCCCAAATGTTGGATCGCCACAGTATGAGCAGCCAATGTACGTACAAGGTGCTGGTTCTGCCTGGAATGGCCAAATTGCCCAGCAGCAGCAGCTACCTTCGTCTGTCTATGGTGCATTTCTCACTTAAATCTATGCTTCATACTAGAATTTGTAATGCTTTCAACACAGATCCTTTGCAGCAACATTCTCCTATCTGTAAGAAGAAACAACCTTGGCATGCCCTATCACTATTTTCTTAAAAATTGTTCATTAATTTAATGAAGACAGAAGCCTTCTATTTTATATTTTCACCAAATAACCTGCAGTCGTTGGGTGCAAACAATTCTTTGGAGTCAGGTCGCTGGTGAAGCCGAAGTATTACCTGATCTGTGTGAAGGGGGTCCTTTACATGGGTCCGAGGTTTACCCAACAGGAGTGGGAACACAAAGTGGCCCTGCCTTGGAGGGATTCCTCATCATAAAAAAATAAAATAAAATAAAACTCTGGGCTCTAGTTGTCTGCTTTTGTTATGTGATTGCATGAGATTGTGTGCTCAGCATACCGTGCAGGAACTTACAATGCTTATTTTTGAACAGGTGCTCAAAGCAGTGCGTCATTACCACCTCCACCTTGGGAAGCTCAGCCAGTGGACAACGGTAGCCCAGTAGTAGGTGCTCAATATCCTCAATCAATGCAAGGCACTCAGGGGGTTGTCACACACGGGCATAGTGGTGCACATCCCCTGGGACCTCAACCAATGGGGAATGGCCAGATGGTAGGTATGTATATCCAGCCAATTACAAGCAGTCATTTGTCGGGAATCAATAGCCAGGTTGGACAGAACCAGCACTTGGGTTTGCACTCTCAGCCGATCCAGGGAGGGCCATATATGGGAATGCCTTCACATCCGATGCAAGCTGCCCAGATGGCATCTATGTATCCTCAACAGATGTATGGGAACCAATATGCGGGTTATGGCTATGGTCAGCCTCAAGGGCCGCAATACCTAGAACAACGAATGTACGGACTATCTGTTAATGACAACAATGGCATGAGAAACTCCTATCAGGTTTCTCCTTCATCGTATGTCCCATCTAGCAAGCCTTCTAGGCCAGAGGATAAGTTATTTGGGGATCTTGTTGATATGGCAAAAGTGAAGTCGACCAAACCCACTCCTGGTAGAGCTGGTAGCATGTGAACTCATGACTGGTTTTGGTGCTTTTTCTTTTCATCCATTCTTTTTTTTGCTCTTGGTTTGCTAACTTGCTTCTTTTTCTTCTATAATTATTCAATATATATAATTTTTGCTTTTGACCCTCATTTGTGTTGCTTATCTGACATTGGCATCATGTACATTCGTTGTAGAGGACAAAACAAAAAGGATAACTCCCTTTGGATCAAGATAAAATCAATGAGATTTCATTTTTTTTTCTTCTTTTAGAATTGTGGCATATTTTTAATTCATAGCCAATATGAGTGAAATCTGTTTGTAACTTTCAAGGCTCTCCTTATTTTTAATACCCCATTTGGCTTACAGGAGCCTCTAATTGGCAGTGAAATCCAATTTCAATATCTGCAATTTGGCTTGCTCAACACTAACAGGCAATTGTAGAATTCTGTTGTTCACTTGACTCTATAATCACTGGAGATAAACATGAGATACCCAACTGTTGTGCTTATGAGCTTAAGATTTTTGTTTGTAAGCTCTACTTGTTCCAAGGAGAAGCCAAAAGCATGTCTAATACGAAAAGCAAGGCTGTTCATCATTAAGTTATTGAGAGTCATAATGTTGGAAAATCTTGGAAAGGCTGGTATTTTTTCTTCTTTTTTCCCTTGTAGATGGAATATTTACTGGGAACATTCCCTCTCTGTGGAAAAGTATGCCCATAGAAATTGGGGGAAAAAGTAGGATCAACTTCTGTGTATACAAAACATTTTTTTTACTTATCAAAAAAAAAAAAAATGTTCGATGATCCTCTATTTTTATTTGGTAAGTAATGTGAACCTACAATTAAGAAAGAACATTTTGCTTATTGTGTTGCCAGCAAGCAGCAATCTAAGTTTACTCCATCCTATTTGTAATGGAGCTAAACGTTGGTTTTTGGTTTTTTTTTTTACATGTTTGTACAAGAGGAGGGGGCAAGGATTGAACTATTGAACCTCCTTTATGAGACGTGGTTTACAGTTGATTGAGCTCTTCATTCTCGTAAAAGCCACAAAGAGGCTTCCTATTTCTGAAGGTTAAAATAGGGCTTTCTATTTCTGAAAGTTAAAATAGTTTTAGAAAATGAAGGGAAATGAAATAATTACCAAAAATGGAAGAAGACAAAAAAGACTAGTTTCTCTCCTCAATCTAGAGTCCCTTCAGCTTCCTTAATCTCATATATTTTTTTCTTCTTCATCTTCTCCCTCTTATTTCTACCCCTAAACCACCACTATCACCTGGGCAGTGTTCATCGCGGATTTGAAAATTGATTTTGGAATTAAAGATACTTGTAACCTGTGTAGTTTCACATGTAGTTGGTTAATTGCTTTGATTATTTTGAAAATACTAATAAAAATATGAACGAACAGATAGTTGACAATGTCAAAATTGTACAATATTTGCCAGTTTCTGGAGAGCGAAGCATACTCCATATAGAATTTTACTTAGAATCCATAGTTTTCCCCTTAAAAACACTATTTTAAGTTTTTTTTTTTGTTAGTACGGATTTTATTACTGGATTTCACCATATGTTCGGTAGAATCTTTATTTTAATTTGCAGTTTGATTTTATGTAATAATTAAAGTTTTCCTGTTTTTGTCAAAATTTGGTTTTCTTCGGCTATTTAAGCTTGACTTGGGCTTAGTTCAACATCCTTGATTTGAGAATACTGTTTCATACTTTTACGGTGAGTAATTTTATTCATTATTTTTTTTATTCAATATTTTATATTCTTTAAATTTTATGTGGCATAATTTCTCCGATCAAAAAATTAATCTCATACATCAAATGCTATAGGGTCAACCGTGCCACATAGGCTTTGAGAAATGTGGATGGTGGGATGATGTTCAGCATTACTCATCGATCGGTAAATAGTAACCCTAATTTAGTTAGATTGAGCTTAAGTTAAATTCAAATGCTGACCTGTACATATCCTAAACAACAATGTTATACACAACTCTCGCCTTAGTACACCCAATTTTTCACACTTATAATGACTTTTAAAATCATTATTAAATTAAAATCCAATAAAGATTCGTTACAAATCCAATGGTGGTTTTAAAAACCACCATTGAATTAAAATCCAACAAAGATTCATTACAAATTCAATCCCAAAGCTTGATGGTCTCCAAATACATGTCCACAGACAGGTCAAAGGAGATGCGTTGAAATACACCAAGCAGTACAATAACCATACAGTTTATTGCTTGAGGAACTTGTCAAACCAATTGCTAGCTTCTTGTACCATCAAAGGTGTCATTTGGTGCCCAATTCCAGGTTGTGCAATCAACTGCATGTCAAGGAAGTGTAACAAGCTGAATTATAAACGGGTACATATAAAAGAAAAACCGAAATAAAATTAAAAAAAAAAAAAAACCTGAAATAACCATGTCAGTGAATCTCCAAGACAAAAAAACATTGCTAGATGGAAAATGTTTGTCTAGGCAAATGAGTGAGAGAGGGAAAGAGACCACTTGATTGTACTTTTGCAAAGGATATTCAAGAAAGGATTTCCATGAAGTGATAGCTAATCTGAAGATTGTTAATATTTCAATTTTATAATCTTTTATCAGCTACTTTGAGTCTAACCTTAAACTTATCAGAAATATGGGCCTCTCCATAAACCTTGCTTGCTCTTTCTACCGGAATTTTCAGACCGGCAAGTGGACAACGAGGATCGTCCGCACCTAAATTTTCAAAATCCAATAAAAATGCTTCAACACAAAGTGAAGATATAAACCCACAAAAGTTAGCCTGGCAGATAACTTTGTTGATGAAAATAATAAAAGATAAAAACAAAAAACCAAGAAAAGCCTAGAGCACCACTAGCCTTGTAACCCAGTAAAATTTTGTAGGAAAATTACGATTAAGTTGCAAATCTTCAGACATGTCAATGCAAAGAAAGATTACCTCATAAGTTAGAATCTGGGAACAGGTACGTTATTTTATATGCAGCAAACTATTTGAATATTCTATATTTTTTCATAGATTGTGTAGTATAAAATCATAATCATATCACAATTGATTGCCTACAGAGGGTCACCATGTGTTTGAATCAAGCATTTAGATATATATATGAGCTTGTGTTTGAATCAAGCATTTAGATATACGGGCTTATAACCCTCGCTATGCATGAAATTTTTCATTATAATTTAATTTTAAAATTTAAACACATCATTTTTCATTATAAGTTAAAAAGACGTATAAAAATATATCACCTATTTAAATTTTAAAAAAATAGTATAAAAAAATTAGAAAGACGAATACATGGATTATAATATAATTAATGCAATTAATGACATATGGATTATATTGAAATATAATTAACGTAATTAATGACATCATATAGATATATAAATATAATTAACGCAATTAATAACCGATTTTTTTAAGAAAAAACCGGTTTTATATATATATGATGTCCTTTTTTTTTTTTTAAGAATCCTAAACGTATTATTACATAATAATTTGATTTATATTATTTGTTTCATTATTTGGTTTTGACATTAATAATACTTAATTTATCGAATAATTTAAATATGAAAAACTATTGAAATATAATTAATGTAATTAATGACCAGTTTTTTAAGAAAAAATTGGTTCACTTTTAAAAAATCAGTTAAAAAATTATGCCTTAAAAAACCGGTTTAACCTTTAGAAAAATAGGTTCACGTCACATGTTACAATATTAAGATACTTTTGAAAAGTGGTTGGCTTTTATATATATATATATATATATATATATATATGATTACACATGGTTGAAGGGCAAGATAGAATTTTACCATTGAGAATCAGCAGAGGACGTGGTGCAATAGCCGGAATTGTGTAAGGTGCATCGAAGTTGGAAGCTAGACCAGGAGCAATCTTATCCCACACCTGGTCAGTAAAGTAAAACCGTAAGAAGTAATTTTATTTAAGATGCACGTTGAGAAAGATAAACTCCAACAAGGAAGTTGGTCACTGAAGGATGGAACATGTCAAATGATACAGGATTTGTATGGAACAGTAAAAGACTAAAGTCCCGTTCAAGCTTAGCAACGGTCATACTCTTAAGTATTAAAGTAAATATAAAGACATTAATGTAACCAACCTTCTCCACCACTTCCTTGTCAATGACACTCTTGCCTAGATCAATCCGTGCTTCTGCATCAAAGAAGAAAGGACATCAGAGAAACAAATAACACAACAGCTGCAAAGAAATGCATCCAGCAGATGTATGCTTCAAGAAGCACAGTATTTGATATGATATGCATTTATCATACACAGATCCTACTAAACTAATCAAAATCAAATAGAATTTTAATATTTAATAACCTTAAGGTATACTTTCAAGCACTCCATTTAGGGAAAAGGAAAAGTAGTTTAAAATCAATTGAGCCCTATAATGAAATACAAGGCCTCAACCGTAACATGAACACAGACAATACGGGTACTATAAAGATGAACAATATGTGGTCAGAGCAAGTAACAAAGCTAATCATGCTGCAATCAAATACTTCATTCTAATTTTTATTATTTTTCAGTTTTTCTTACCCTCAAAAACAGGCTTTATACTGTCAACGCGAGCCTGCCACTTATCATTCTCTATGGCCCATCGAAACCCCTATAATCGATAATGCACAAAATTCAGCTAAATGCGAAAAAAAATCAGCCACACTAGGTATACTTCTAAACTTTTAGTTGGAGAAAGCACCTGGACACCAATTATAGGAACAACCACTGCATAGCGGGTGTCAGCAGCAGCACCAAACCATGCATGCATACCTGCACTTTTTCAAAATTCCAACATGAGTTTGCATGTCAAATCATCACTTCAAATGTGCCATGCTTTAAAAATTCATTCAACCAACCTCCAAGTGATTCACCGGTGATTCCTATCCTGGCAGGGTCTATATCTTCCCTATTTGTCAGATAATCTGCCAGTTTTATCAAGTCCCAGACCTGTAATAATCAAAACTCTGTGCCTTCTTATGAACCAAAATAATCAGACAACTAAACGACAAAGGGTTTCATTAACTTCATCAACTTATTAATTCTCCTATTAGCAGGTAAGAGTTGAGCATTAACTATATGCACCCAACGACAGTATAAATGGAAGACATACCGTATCAAATATGAATGGCATTTTATCACCTTTTTTCCATGATGAAACAAGAGCCTGCATTCGAATAAAATAACCTGATTAGGGATTAACTTTATACAGGAATAAGTCTTTTACTTCTAAAGGGGCACTAGGGCTTCATGTTCTTGGTTCACTTTCATTAGAAAAGTATGTGAAGCTTTGGACAAATTGGCTAACTCGTGACAGAATCACTATCCTGAACAATATTTGCTTGCACGTTGGCTTGTGATACAGTCATGAGCTGGCCTTCACAAGCCAATAGACCATATAAAAGAAAAACCAATTTTATACATATTCAGTAAATATAACAGAAATAATTGAACCCATAAAAGAAAAACAAAGTAAATGTACAAAATGCGTACATCTCGATAGGTGGTTTTACTGCTGGCACGTTCACCATGGTAGCGAGAATCTATGGCGATGGCTATATATCCCCGAGAAGCATATGCCTGAGACAAGCAAAACAAATTCACCAATGTCCCCATCCCAATAACGTGAAAGAAATGGAGATTTAAGGCCAGGAAAAAATCATTAGAGCAACAACCTCTAGCAATGGCCGCAACCACTCTTTGCATTTATTTGTACTATGAAGAAGAACTACAGCTGGCTTTCTTTGATGATTGTTTTCCTTCATGCTTAAAATCAACACAGGCAAGCGTCCCTGGTCTCCTGCCTAGAAATTATCATCCACAATAAGTTCCTTTCATGCACAAAAATTAGCAAATGTGCTGCCATCAAGAACTAAAGTAAATCTCAAAGACTTGCAAGCCAGAATGTATTACTCAGAATTACTCTAGCTTATGTCTCTTTAGCTTTTCCAATATCGGGGTTGTATTTATCATGGCTGTATTTTCAGCATAAGGACATAATTAGGGAAAGTACGGATCACCCTCTAAAGTTTATTACGATTTTCAATTTGGCCACCGATGTTTCAATTTTCACAATTGAGCCCTTAAAGTTTCAAAATTTCTCAATCCAAGCACTCCGTTAGTCAAACCGTTATTGACTGATGGAACAATGGTCACGTACGTCGCACATGACCATTTTTTATTTTTTTTTTCTCCAAAATACCCCTCAAATAGTGATTCCGGCGATACTCTGCCGGATTCCGGCATAATCTGGTCGGAATCTGGCGAAATCTTGCAAGCTTTTTTTTTTTTGATCTAATTAGGTTCGAGATCGATGTCCGATACAAGATTTGAGCCTTCGCCACGATGTGAGCAGTGAGCAAGACAAAGATAGAGAGACAGATGAGGGCGAGAGTGGTGAATCGCCCACCACCAACTCCCGCTTCATGCTGCTCGCGAATTGGCCTCCAAATTTGTTAAAAACAAAACAAAACAAAACAAAACAAAAAACTTGCCAGATTCCGGATTCCGGCCAGTTCTCGCCAGAATTGGTAGAGTATCGCCGAATCATTGTTGAGGATTGCCATAAATACTGTTTGATTGGTATTTTGGAGAAAAAAAAATAAAAAGTGGTCACATGCGTTCCGTGGGTCAACGACGATTTAACTGACGGAGTGCTTGGATTGAGAGATTTTAAAACTTTAGAGGGGTCAATTGTAAAAATTGAAACATCAATGGTCAAATTAAAAATCACTGTAAACTTTCCCCACATAATTAAAAACTCTATACAGTTTGTTGACCCAAAAAACCGCAAAAGACAGAATCTGTAAAAAGATATGAAGTTGGTCACAAAAAAGAAAAGACCAACAAATAAAAATTGCATCAACATGTACTATGAACTATTACCAACAAAAAGCACTTCAAAAAGTAGTTTGACTTCTAATCAGATAGACTTACATCAAGGATTAATCAATATGTATGCTACAAGTCAAAAACATATAAAGATTTACACCATTGCCCTACATTAACTTGCTTTAGTTAGTCTCGGAAAATCAATGCCACCTTGGCCACCTTCCTAATGCTGTTAACAATGGGAAGGATAAAAAAAATTTAAAAAGAAAAAGAAAAAAAAGAGACAATTTCACATGGAGTAAGAGCTTTCGAATTTCTTCAGGTGAAAATTAACCCAACTTCAAACATCTTTGTGATACATGAAACCTAGTTTAGGAAAATTGTTTTACTTCAAAATAAAGTGGGTCATTACACCTATGGCACGTTCATTCAGTTTGTTACGATCAGATAAAGTTCAAATACCTTCATCCTCCTAACAAAAGACTAGCACTGTAACACCCTCATATTTGGTACAAGAATTTTAGACCAAGGTCTTGAGCTTAGATATGGAAACCAATTTCATTAGACCTAGTAAGCTTAGTAAAGATTGGATCAAGCCCCCTAAAGGAGATCATGGGAAATAATTGATTTCATAAATTAATGTTTAATTTGTAACATATGACATTTAGAACAATAGGCAATAAAACCATGTGATCTTAATGTAACATGACCTTCTGTTAATTAAATTGCCTTCGTTTTTTTCGATAAGTAGATTGGAAAAGGAGAACTTAAGAAGCCGCCGTTTGTGGGAATCGAACCCACGACCACGTGGTTAATTAAATTGCCTTTGTAACACAAACCTCTTCATGCAAATGACCACCTTGGTAAAGAGAAAAGAAAACGTTACATGTGTTGGACTAGTTAATAAGGGAAGGGAGACCTTTCCTTGCTGGGAGAGGCATGGTGTCTCTTGCACTTCAACCTCCCCCATTTCACATGACCAACACGACATTATTATTATTATTATTATTTTTGATGAATGAGTAACTTTCATTTACCAACAACTAAACACTTTACAAAGAAAAGCTGAAGCATTTAGCTAGAGCTGAAAATACTTATACAAGCAAAAATCTCCACAAGATTAAACCAATATCCCATCTATACCCCAAGCACTACAAAAAATACATTTCCTCTAGTCTTTTTAAATCGACCTTTCATACCAACACCACATTATTTTTCTCTCTCATTCACTTTCAAGAGCCCAAAATACCACATTCTACTCCTCATTCACTTGGAGAAGCTCTTTGAGCTCTAGTGTACCTTACCTCAACTTTGTAAGTAATCCATCCATTCCTCTCTCAAACTTATTATTTTATATGTTACATATTCTTTAAATGTTTAAAAACATATTATGCTATGTGAAAACCTATTGGTGAATTTTGCTTAGGTAGTAAAAATTTTATTTAAGCCATGAAAATGTCACTATGTTGCTTTACTAGATAACTTAGCCCATATGGTGTTAAATATTTTTACACCCATAAAAACACATGTCGAGAAATTTCATAAAAATATGTGTCATAGCTAAACCCATGTAACATATGCATCAGTATCTTAAACCACTTCTACTTTATCTTAGATAACCATGGCCCATGGGTTTTGTAAATAACCAAGTGTACGAATATATGAACATACCATGCTTTAAAGAAAACTTGTAAAGTCATTTAGTGGCCAAAATGCATGATTTTGTAAGATGGTAGCTTTATAACCTAAAAGTTATTCAAGTTCATGTTTACAAAATATGTTTCTCTTCTTGTAGAAAATACTTGTCCTTTAAAAATGAGAACTTCATAATGACCCTATTAATAATGTACTTTCAAAGGAAAGGGAAAGAACCCCCTAAAGCCCATAGTGATTATTGATGTGAAAAGTGCAATTTAAAAATGTGCCATGAGCTTGGATTTTAGGTTAAGTCATAAAATTTTATAGCTAAAAACATCTTATAATATGCTTCTTGCTTCTTTTGAGTAGTAAAATATTTCTAAACATTAACCCTTAAAATGATGTTAAGACTATTCTAAAGAAAACAAGTTATTTCTCATATGTGGCATCAAGAAAGGCTTTGAGTTAAATCTGGAAAATTTATGTCCATGGAATGTTTGGGTCCAAGTGGGCCACTTCTGACCCTAGCCCCCATAAAAACAATTTTGAGATTTTTGAAAAGAAAAAGTAAATCATTAAGTGCGTCAGGCATACACAAAACAAAGAGACCACTTGACTTATTAAGCTATGTTCGAATGCGCTTAGTATACTAATAAAGTAAAAGATTCAATCTCTCTTGTGATGTACGCTAAAAAAAAACCTACTTCCGCAAAAAATATTATTTTCTCATGGCATGCTTTATAGTGGATAAAGGTGCTTTGGGCCTCTAAGGCTTTTAAGTTAACAAACTAGGGCTATCGCCTGGTCATTACAAGCACCACAAATTCCACAACTAAAATTTGTAAACTAAAGAACTAAATATTCAATCCTCCTCTCTACCCTTGTGTATATACATGTCAAAAAAAAAAAAAAAAATCTGTTTCAAAATCTGAACAACCATTTTAAGCTCCAATTACCTCGGTGATCAAGTAGAGGTTTTCCTCCTTCAACCCATCAATGTTTTCCTAGCACAACATCCAACAACATAGTCAGAAATTGTCAAACAGAGAATCAAAAACCAACACACACACACACATATATATATATATCAAGAATGTGAAAGAGATGCCAACTTCACTGGATTTTGGTTGGGTAGCGTCCTGATACAAAGGCTTAGCCACAGGTTTCGCAAGCTCCACTGATAACGGAACTGATTAAAAAAACAATAATTAATATCCCCCAAAAAAAGATAGTCATCCACGGGTTTTGGTTTTCACCTTCGGTGGATCGTCTGCTACACAGAACTTGGAGGAAATGCGAGCGGAGGTTCTCGGCGTCGACAATTTGTTCCATTTTGGTCGATCCAATCGCCGTTATGTTCTGGGGCCGGTATTTATAGAGGGAATTTGGAGGGTAGGGTGGCAAGCGTGGAGCATGGCGAAGACACGTTTGAGAAAGTGCAGGTCGTACGCGCGAGAGGTGGGTCAGAGAGAATGAGAGAGTTGGATGTGAAAGGTGAGCAACATTGAGGAACATTATTAACAACTGCCAACTCTTTATACCTGCAATTCTACTTTTGAAGAACCCATTTATTAGGGTAAATAAATTTTTCTGAACCAAGTTACCCATTTCGAAGAACCGATTTATACTTTGAAAAACCTATCTGCAGCAAGTTACCAACATGAAAGAAAACAAAGGAAATGAGGAGATAAGAATAAAATTTAAACTACAATGAAAATCCCCAGTTTGATCTCTAAATTTAAATCCCAAATAACAATTAAACTATTAAAGGAGAAAAATCCTTACTTTGCCTGAAGTTTCTGCCTCCACACACTTGTTTCAGTATCATCTAAATCAATTCAATTTAAACTACAAAACAAGAGTCAAACTTGTTGTGGATGACTTGGAATTCCACAAGTCAATATTGATGGCCATATTAATTGCACCGAAAGAGCTCCTTTGGAGCTGGCACCACATTGGCTAAAGTAAGCCATTTTTGTTGACAAAATGGATGAAAGAAGAAAGCTGGTGGGGGATGTAGATCGGTGGCTGCATGCCTAATTAATATGGGAAGCAGGATGTTGGCAACTTTAATGGGCTAAAGGTGCATGTTTTTCCTTCTCTCGTTTGAAGGAAGAAGCTGGACACCATGAGCCTATAAATGGGCACCTCCGGAAGCTTGAAATCACACCGAACAAAGAGGAACAGAAAATCCCAAAGAGCTTCTTCAATGTAAGGAAGAGAAGAGAGCTAGGGTGAGAATGGGGCAAGAGAGTGAGTTTTTGTCTAGTTCAGCTATCATTTGTTGAGAGTGTATGAGGCTTTTCTTTGGGGCAAAGTGTAATTGGGTGGTATGGGCATGTACTGCGAGTTGTAAGAATTTGCTCATAGTGAAACTCTCTTGTTGGTGGACATATGCCAAATTTTGGGTCGAACCACGTTAACTCTTTGTGTACATGTGTGATTGGTGTGTGTAATTGTGTTTTCATTCTAAACTTGTCTTTCGCATAAAGGGCTGTGGGGAAATTGATTGTCAATTTATTATCAATTTCCCAACAAAACTACTGTCAAAGAAAAACAAAATACTTCAAATTAGCATGATTTTTGTGTTTAATAATCACTGATTCACTGGATATAACATATTATAAAGGAAAGCTTTAGAAACAAGTCAAACAACTCACCTTCTTCCAAAAATCAGAATCTGGAAATTTAGTCCAGCCTTAATCAATAGGTCTGATCAACGAGCGTTTGTGGTCCGATTGCTGAAAATTTTCAGGGTGTTCATGATACGTGAATCTTCATTGTAAATGCTAGAGATTGAATTTTGAGCATTGTATCGGGGAGTAGCCAAGGGGGAGAGGAAGAAAAGAAACAAAGGAAAGATGAGAAGAAAAGAAAAGGAAAAAAAAAATGAGGAGAGGGAGGAGGCTTCGGAGGATGAAGATTGAAGAGTAAAAAAAAAAGAAAAAAAAAGAAAAAAAAGGAAAATAGAAATGTTGGGAATAGGGTGATTATCGGCAAGTGGGTTGGGTAAAATTTAAAATAAATAAATAAATAAGGTAGTGAAACCAAATTTTTAAAATAACAAAATTTGAAAACAAAATACTAAAATTTAATTTCTTTTTCAATTTTTAAGGATATTTTTGTTTTATTGAAAATTTTATAGATTGTCATTAAGGTAGTAGTTTGAGGAGACCCAATAATTTAAAATGAAGGTGTGTTGGGAATGTAAGAAATAATTTAAAAATGGAGGGGCAAGGACATGACTGGGCTACAATTTGACACAAGAATATATAAAATTATTATTTTTTTGGTTGTGTATATAGTTTGAAAATCAGCAATCGATAAAGGCAAAATAACGAGTCTTAATCGAACGTATTGGGCCTTTTACTTGTTGTCCAGACCAAGGCCGCTGACATGCTTGCATGCGAGCCATGTTGCAATAAGCAATGCAAAGGCTACGCACCACAACTCCTAGCGACGTCCTGCATTTAAAAGACAAGAGCGACATACAACCTAGCGCTCATCCACCCAAGAGTCCAATTCTCCAAAATGCCCTTTTGGTTGATCCTGGTGACCCAAAGTCCAAAATAACCATCTAACTAAGACACCTAAGCTTAGTTAATTATTTGGGTCACTATACTCCTCCTCGCAGCCTTTCTCCTTTCCTCTTGCCCCTCATTTTTTCTGCCTCTATCGTAGATCAATTAGGGCGCGTGTCAATAGTCCTCTTTAGCAGCACATGGTTGGCTTGTGGTGGTGTGTGGAACACATGTGAGTTTGTTGGGTTTTGTTATTTTATTTTCGTTGTTTTTAAATAAGAGCATATTCGCACTAAATTTATTTTTTGTAGCGATCTATGGGGTGAAATTTTATTTGTTTTCTTAGGTTTTGTTTCTACGAATCCTTAAGAATAACGAAATTGGTTTCCAATCAGTCTTTTGTTTTCTTATATTTCATTTTGTGAGAGCAAACCATATACGATGATGGAGGAATTATCAAGCATATAGAAGAATTGTCACTATGGTAAAGGCAGTGAAGGGGATTGTGATTGATAAAGCACTAGTAGCGGAGATTTAAAAAAAAAAAAGCCAAGGAATCATGGACCTGGCAGCAAATAGAGACGTGATTTGTCGAAATTTACGGTAGATAAGAAATTGTTTGAGACGGTGACTTTGTATGGAAATTATCTTGTAATAGTTCGAGAGGTTATTTTGTATGTCATAGATAATGTTTGAGTTATGAAGATTTCAAATTATATTTTTGGCATTGTACATAGCATTTTGCACCATTTGATTGTTATATCGATGAAGAGATAATTCGTTCAAAATAAATAAAACATTAAGGATGCAAATATACTCAATGGGAGGAAGATAAATTGATTACCAGATAAAGGTGGAGAGAGATGATATAATTTTTTTTATAACTAGACTTCCATTGATTGTTTTGCAAAAGATAAATGCTAGGCTAACAAAATATTTTATAATTTTTTTTAAAAAAAAAAAAAAACTCTTACAATGTAATGTGGCACAACATGATTGTCTATGTTTTATTGCAAGTTGTGATACGATTTACTAGTTGCATCTTAGAGCCCACTCAAATCCAATAAAAACTCATTATTCCATAGGCCCAATAAGGTTCATACACCATTCGTATGGCTGGAGCCTGACATGTTATCCCTTACTTGAAATAATTGTCTATTAACGGTCTCATGAGCAACAAACATATGTTAAGGAGACCATAAATTAAAAAGAAAGGTATCGCCCATTTACACTCTTACCTATTTAAACTTTGCTCAATATGGGAAAGGGTTATTGGAGCAACTCTTGAATGATTTTTTCATAAGATTATGTCACATTCCATATCATAACCTTAATTCTCGGTCTTTCTCATATCAAGCCCCACCCACCATACCAACAATAGTCCTCTTTACTCTCCTTTCCGTTGGGTTCTCTTTCAAATACTCAATTGAATTAGATATATATCGAAGTGTTCTCTATTGGTACCTCCAGCAACTTATCCTATTTTCTTTATTGTCTCAACACCCTTCAACAAACAAAAATATCTAGGTGATCCAACGCAAAAATAATATATATTTATTAGTATGTCTCATTTCCTGCTTAGAGGTGAGTGTGGATTGATGATATGGATTTGCTAAGAAGAAAACCTAATTTCTTTCCAAAAAAAAAAAAGAAGAAGAAGAAAAACTAATTCATCCATTTAATTCATATGATAAAAGAATCGGTGGAGATTTGATCTGACTCCTTATATTAGTTATAGAATGAAGGAGTATAACTAATTATTTGGCAAGTATAAAAGTAGCTACCCAAATTTTAATGGTTAATTAGCAAATCAAGTATATACTAACAGGGCATAAGAT
Organism: Carpinus viminea; assembly: GCA_013348765.1. NCBI lineage: Eukaryota > Viridiplantae > Streptophyta > Magnoliopsida > Fagales > Betulaceae > Carpinus > Carpinus viminea. The sequence continues at coordinate 9,220,108 of CP054670.1, read as the reverse complement.
CAAATCTCCCCCATTAAAGTAAAATTTTATTTTGCACAAATATTACGTATATATTTTCCTTGTGAGTATATTTTCTTTTTAAAAAAAACCCTAGTTCAAACAAATTATAACTGCCCACGCCTATTAAAGTCTCTACGTGTAAATTTTGAAATTCTATTTTTATGGAAAGCTCTTAATTAAATTGCATCAATCAAATTTAACTCATTTAAGACAAAATCATTCATTCACTCTTTATTAATTAATTCTCGCAACGTTTTCCAAATACACCATACCCAATTAAATTTTAGGAATCAATGCTTGCATTGAAAGTTTACTACCTTTCCATTTTCTTGCTTTTTCCCAACGCATGCCTAAATTCATGCTAACAATTTATTTCATTAGAAACGCCCACCTAGAATCACAATATATATATAAATTTTTTTTTTTTTTTTGACATGTTCACACTAGAGGGGGGAGGAGGATTCGAACTAGTGACCTCCGCTTCATTAAGCGTGGTCCCAGCCGATTGATTTATATGTTGGAGACAACATATATACAAATTAGTTCACCCTTTTTTGTATTAATTATTTAATATAAGGACCGCAAAAGTCAAAACGCATGGAGTGATTTGTGTAAGGTGGTATGTCTTTCAAAATTCAAATACCAACTTTACTATTTTAACTTGAAGGACCCAAAAAAAAAAAATTGTATTTTTAGAAATCATAGGTTTTGAAGTATCGCCACCTTTTCTTTTTTTCTTTTGGGCAACCTAATTCAACGTCTCCTAGTAGGCTCAATCAATGCCATGAAAGAAAAGGACCACCATCCAGGATAATTTTATCAGTTTAATTTTCAATTTTTAATTTTTTAAGTCACAATTGGTAGATATAGATATAGTATCCATTTATGCTTGTTTATTTTCCCAGAAACTCAATGTTTGCATGATATCTTTGAAAGATCGATTGTATTAATTAATATCCATATTTAATGGATATGGAATATCATTAATCCATATTTTCTCCAAACGCTCGATTCTTGAAAAAAGAAAAATTAAATGCTCGGAAGATGGAAAGAATTTTTTCTTCTTCTTCAGAAAAAAAAAAATGTTGTTTTATTAGGTTACACATTATTCTTTGGGAATAATTATTTTGTTACAAAGAGAAATACGTATTTTTCTAAAAAAACTGAGAAAAATAACTATTCCTTCCACGTGGAAATAAATTAATCGTTTAGCTTGCCACAAAAGCTTCGGCCCTCTCGACGCCCTCAGCGTGAAAGCAAACGCCTTGCTTTGGTTAAAATGGCGATGTAGTTTTTTAAGGAAAATAATTGGTTAAATCTCAACCGTTGGTTTTTTTTTTATTAATTTTGTATTTTTTTCTATTCAATCTCAACCATTGGTTGTTTAATTTGCAGCATAGGTGCTGTAGGCCGGATCATTAAAAAAAAAAAAGGTGCGGCTAGGGTTTCTGGATTGTCCTAAGGCGGTGCCGTGTGCTATAAATATAGAGAAAATAAAGTGAGTGCGGTGGGTAGGGTTTTTGCGGGATTGTATTTTCTGCCATTGTTGTCATTGATTAGTTGTAAGATACATGGCGGACGTTGCTGGAAGTTCCGTGGAGAAGAAAGTGGAGAAGAAAGTAATGTGTATGGATCCAGATTATCGGAAGGCAATAGCCAAATACCATAAACAAGTTTTGGAGAGTGATGTAAGTAAAAGTAATTCCCTTTGTCTTCTACGCCTATATATGCATCTTCAACTTGCTTTCTTCTTTTTGTTTGTTTGTTTGTTTTTTTTTTAACAATACTCGTGGCTTGTTGTTTTAGGGCTTTGACGTTGATTCTATACCTAGTCGCTTCGGCATACTTTGTGGTATGATTACACCACTATTTGTAGGGGTCAGGTATTCGCGGCTTCCAAGCTACATCCAAAAATATTCGCAGCTTGCAATCAATGCATACAAAGATCACCTTCGAGAAGGATGAGGTATCGGATTTGGATGTAGATTAATTTTGAATTTTTCCGTGACAATATTAATAATGATAATTATTATTATTTATTCATGATGACTTTTTGTGTGTAGGTTGTAGCTCCACGACTGGAGTTTGTGAGGGTTTTAAAAGCAATGCATCAGGTTTGCGATATAAAAAGGTATTATATAACCTTTGAGGCGAGGGAGGATGGAGGCCTCACTCATACCTATCAAGCTGTGGTGCGTATAGGGATAAGAGACTCCTTTTCCGTGCTGTCTTTTAGGCTTAAACCTTCCGAGTGTGATCAAGGTGAAGAAATTACAATTCATTTGATTACTTGTTAGTTTAATTAATCATTCACAATTAATATGCACACATTCACTACTAGAGAGAACTAGCAGATAGAGGAAATCTCTAGCTTTTGTTATTTGTTGAACATTGACAAGTACTTAATTAGTCATTTATGGATGATGTTTTGCTTTCATTTGTTTTATTTTGTTTTGTTTTGTTTTGAGTAGGTTCGGACAAAAATGGAGAATGGATTTGGGAAGGTCACCTCCACAATGGTTAGTGGTTAGTTAGTATGTTTATACTGCATTATCATTCTATGTTTCTTTGATAGGCAAATTGTGTTGATGGGAAGATGTTTCAGGACATGCATATCATATCTATGGAGTGTTTAAAGCAGCTTTGATGGACATTTTAGTAGTTACACTTTCTCTTGCAATAAACATCACATTTGGTTTAGGCACATTGATGCCTAACTATTAGCTATTTGCCTCTTTATGTTTTTTGGTTTCTTTTTTTTCATGTATAATTCAAATACTTAATAACTTGACGTGGTATTATTATTTTATGCATTTTGTGACCTTTGACAATGTCATGACTCATGAGGTTGAGGTTTTAATATCTACTACTTCATCATGTTGCCTATGAGTCTGAGCTTTTAAGATCTTGGACACCATAACTTTCTAATGGCGATTGATGTTTGAGGGACATGTTTAGGCTTAAACCTTCGAGTGTGATCAAGGTGAAGAAATTACAATTCATTTGATTACTTGTTAGTTTAATTAATCATTCACAATTAATATGCACACATTCACTACTAGAGAGTACTAGAGATAGAAATCTCTAGCTTTTGTTATTTGTTGAACATTGACAAGTACTAATTAGTCATTTATGGATGATGTTTTGCTTTCATTTGTTTTATTTTGTTTTGTTTTGTTTTGAGTAGGTTTGGACAAAAATGGAGAATGGATTTGGGAAGGTCACCTCCACAATGGTTAGTGGTTAGTTAGTATGTTTATACTGCATTATCATTCTATGTTTCTTTGATTATTGCTTGTCATTGACCTATTAGTGGATGGCTTTTTTTATGCAGGCAAATTGTGTTGATGGGAAGATGTTTCAGGACATGCATATCATATCTATGGAGTGTTTAAAGCAGCTTTGATGGACATTTTAGTAGTTACACTTTCTCTGCTTGCAATAAACATCACATTTTGGTTTAGGCACATTGATGCCTAACTATTAGGCTATTTTGCCTCTTTATGTTTTTCGGGTTTGCGTTTCTTTTTCATGTATAAATTCAAATACTTTAACTTGACGTGGTTGCCGGTTATTTATGCATTTTGTGACCTTTGACAATGTCATGACTCATGAGGTTGAGGTTTTAATATCTACTACTTCATCATGTTGCCTATGAGTCTGAGCTTTTAAGATCTTGGACACCATAACTTTCTAATGGCGATTGATGTTTGAGGGACAGATAAGTAAAAGCAGAGGCACCAGCCCTACATGGCTGTGAATAGATCCACCCTTGAGTCAGAAAGAATGAGAGACTTGGATGTGGAAGGTGAGCAACATTGAGAGGGTGTTTGGCAAACTCTCTCACATTCCCCAACAAAAAATTATACTGCACTGTTCATGAATTAAAAATAATAATAATAAATGATTAGTATGAAAAAAAAATGGTATTAAAAAGTGGAAAATCTTGTTTTATAGTAATTTTTTTATATTTAAATAATAAATAATGTGATATAAAAAGTGACTAATTTGATATATTTTTTTAGAAAAAAATAAAATAAATAGTATGGTGAAATGTGGGAGAATGTGATGTAATCGAGTTTTATTTGCCAAACAAGGCCCGAGGAACATTATTAACAACTGCCAACTCTGTTACATCTTTATTTTCATTCCTTATTTAATTTCAGGGACAACGTGGATGTCTCGTATTGTGTAGGGAACCAGTTTTTATTTTTATTTTTACTTTTTTAATCAACAATAAAAGAAAAGGAATATTATTTTTTTGGAGAAAAAAATACAAAATTAGTTAATGGTTCACCTAATTTACAATTAGCTATATGTAGTATTAAAATAATTTACAATTAGCTATATGTAGTATTAAAATAATGAAAAATAATGAAAAAAATACAAAATTAGTTAATGGTTCACCTAATTTACAATCTCAATCTTATGTAGAACACGATTTAAGAAAAAATAAAATTGTAGTATCATTTTTTTGCCAACCGATTAATTTTTATAAGTTAATAGTTATGTTCTAATTCTTTAAAACTTGTTTTTGGATTTAAAATTAAAACCTAAGGGTGAAAGGTTAACCCTTTAAGGATGATATCACCCAAATGGATTTGATCATCCTAAATTTGGTGCTAATACATAAAAAAACCAATGGTGGAGGCTACTACAATTTTATTTTTTCTTAAATCATGTTTTACATAAAACTGGGAGAACGCCAATAGAACACTACGAGGAGAACCCTTAACATTTTCCTTTTTTTTTTTTCTTTTTTTTTTCGCAGGCCATTTTTTTTTTCCTGGATGAAGAAAAGAGGGTTTGGGAGAAAGAAAAGAGGGGGTTTTTTTTCTGGTTTTTTCTGGCCGGCGATGCTGGATTTGGGGGAAGAAAAGAATTTTTGGGAGAAAGAAAGCTGGCCGGCGATGCTGATTTTTTCTGGCCAGAAAGCTGGTTTTCCGGCCAGCGGTACTAGCCGGTTGCATGCTCTCTGGCGCCGGTGGGGGGTGGGTTTGCTGGCGTCGGTTTGTTTGTGTTTTGATTTTTGATTTGCTGTTTTGATTTCATTTTGTTAAACTAAACTTGTTGACGTGTCACTACAAGAGTGAATGCTACAAAACACCCCTTTACAACATGATTGCATAGCAGGGGCTCCCTTTCATTAAACTACAAAGGAATTAACCAATGGTAAAAAAAAAAATTTGATGAGAGAAAAAAATACTTGATGTTGGACTAAGATCCCAAAGAACAGATTGAAAATAACCATGTTGTAGGATGTTATCGATTTGACATGTATATCACGTATCCCAAATTCAATATGAAAATACCACTCCAAAGTAATTTCTTAATTTCAAAGTTTCTGGCTTAATAATTTGGATTGTAAGATTCATTCTATAAATCATAATATATTCAGAACAAAACTATTGAAAAAAAGAAAAAAGGAAGAATATTGCAGGTATTGATGAGACACCATGGGGTGGGGGAGAACTCCTCCATTCTTGCAAGTACAAAGAAAAAAATAATAAGACAAGAAATCACGGGCAGTCTCAGACTAATCCTTTTCATAGATTTTTTAAGGAAACTCTACACTTGCCTATCTCTGTGTATATATACACAGAGATATAGAAGAACTTCCATTTCCAACACAAGGGTAGAGTAAACACAATTGTAAAATATCAGCAAGGACTAGCATAATATGGTAGAAAAGTTATTTTGAAATCTACTAATCATAAAAAGGAAAACTACTGCATAACCATTATCGAGCCCTACTCTGCAAAAATATGCATCATCGATTTTCAAAATCAAAATTCTATACAATTAAATGATATTTATCCGATCTAATTCTTTAAATCCTAGTCACTCGTGATGGAATGTAAAGATTTTGCCATATCATCAATTGGGACGTCAGATAGAATACAAACAGAACTTTTTTTTTCAAATTAAAAAAAAAAAAAAAAAAGAAGCCATTTTATACTTTGCTTGGAGAGGAGAGACGATGGAAACTTGATTGGTACAAGAATTGGAGTATTTACATTTTAACACTAGTAGTTTACATAATTTCATGCTACAAGTTGGTTGCTGCTTGTAGTATTGCCCCCACAAGCCAGCGGTGTTTGTGTTTCTGTCCTGCCCATGTTCCTGCCTTGGCCGCGAGTGGACCAAGAATGTCCATTTTACACAAAATGAAAAAATAAATAGAAAATAGAAAGAAAAAAACTCATGTACCACAGATCACCATCACAATGAATCATCATCATGCATCAAACATCATCATCCTCCAGACCCTAGCTCACTCACTCATCCTTTGACAATTCTAAAAGAAGAAAAGTTCATTTATTTATTTATGTTTGCACTCTACCCCTCGAGGGCATTTTTGAATTTCTTGGTTGAAAAGTGTCTAGGTTTTCATCTAAATTCAAGTCCAAAAGTAATAGATGAGTTTTTTGGTTACTATATTAAACTTTGAGGGGTCAAATGTTACATTTTAAATATTGAAAGTCAAAGTACAAATAGGTGGATAGTTCAGAGAGTAAAATGTATTTTCCACATGAATTTTACCCCCTTCTGTTGGGCCAAATGGATTTTGGGTGTATATACCAACTGAGTAGTTCTGGAGAAGAGCGAGGCATAGTTTGGGTGGATGGAACAACCTTAAGGCTTCAATTACGGCAAGCAGCCTTGATGTAGAGGTGGAGGAGTGTGGGGCGCGTGTAGTATGTCAGCATGATGGTTCAGAATTAAACCAAGTTCTGAATAGCATTTCTCCAAGTGGTTTGGATTTAAGAACTTGTCAGAAACTTTCACGTTTGAAGTGGTTCAGGTCTTTGGCCCTATGAAAGGAAATCTAATGTTGTAGCATGTGGGTGAATTGGGTCGCTTCCAGATTGTTTGAATCAATTCAATCGCACGACGAGGTCGAGGTAGAATTTAATCAAACAATAAGACGCTGCGCCCATTCATCAATGGAGGGTGAATCTTTTGTCGAAGCAAAAGTAGCGTAGATGGAGCATTAGTACAAAAGGAATGCAAGCTCTACAGCTGAGAAAGAAAACGACGACGCTCTCTTCCTCTTCCTTGTTCCCATGCCCGACCCTAGTCAACTACCTGTGACTCTGACACCCATGGCGACCTCCTCCTCCGCTCTCCTTGGTCCGTCACTCACCACCAAAACAAAATTTCATTGCAATACTTTGTTTCAAGACATTTTCCAGCTGATTTGGTTGCTATTATCACAATTATTGTGCTTGGTTTTTGGTTTATAATTTTTTTTTTTTTTGGTAATGGGTTTTTGTCCCCAACTTTTTATGTGATTATATATCACTTGGTTTAGATCCCCTTAATGGCTAGTATCTTTTGGAAAACAGCTTGTTAACTGGTATGAAAGACTTTTTTTTTCTTCTTTTAGAATTGTGGCATATTTTTAATTCATAGCCAATATGAGTGAAATCTGTTTGTAACTTTCAAGGCTCTCCTTATTTTTAATACCCCATTTGGCTTACAGGGGCCTCTAATTGGCAGTGAAATCCAATTTCAATATCTGCAATTTGGCTTGCTCAACACTAACAGGCAATTGCAGAATTCTGTTGTTCACTTGATTCTATAATCACTGGAGATAAGCATGAGATACCCAACTGTTGTGCTTATGAGCTTAAGATTTTTGTTTGTAAGCTCTACTTGTTCCAAGGAGAAGCCAAAAGCAAGTCTAATCTGAAAAGCAAGGCTGTTCTTTTAAGTTATTGAGTCATAATGTTGGAAAATCTTGGAAAGGCTGGTATTTTTTCTTCTTTTTTCCCTTGTAGATGGAATATTTACTGGGAACATTCCCCCTCTGTGGAAAAGTATTCCCATAGAAATTGGGGGAAAAAGTAGGATCAACTTCTGTGTATGTTTGAATGGGCATACAAGAGGGTCTTACATCCTTGAATGTGGTTTAAATGTTCGATGATCCTCTATTTTATTTGGTAAGTAATGTGAATCTACAATTAAGAAAGAACATTTTGCTTATTGTGTTGCCAGCAAGCAGCAATCAAAGTTTACTACATCCTATTTGTAATGGAGCTAAACATTGTGTTTTTTTTTTTTTTTTACATGTTTGTACAAAAGGGGTGAAGAATTCAAATTAGTAACTTTTACTTCATGAGGCGTAGTTTACAGCTGATCGAGCTACAACTAAACGTTAGTTAATGATTTTAAGTGTGGTAATCTTCTTTATCCTTGTAAAAGCTACAAAGAGGTTTCCTATTTCTAAAGGCTAAAATGGTTTCAGAAAATGGAGGAAAATGAAATAATTACCAAAAATGGAAGAAGAAAAAAAAGACTAGTTTCTTTCATCAATCCAGACTCCCCTCAGCTTTTCCTTAATCTCATATATTTTTTCTTCTTCATCTTCTCCCTCTTATTTCTACCCCTAAATCACCACTATCACTTGCGTAGTGTTCATCGTGGATTTGAAAATTGATTTTGGAGTTAAAGATACTTGCAACCTGTAGTTTCACGTGTAGTTTGTTAATTGTTTTGGTTATTTTGAAAATACTAATAAAAATATGAACGAACAGATAGTTGACAATGTCAAAATCTTACAATATTTGCCAATTTTTGGAGAGCCAAGCATACTCTATATAGAATTTTACTCAAAATCCATAGTTTTCCCCTTCAAAACACTATTTTCAATTTTTATTTTTTAGTATGGATTTTATTACTGGATTTCATCATATGTTTGGTAGAACTTTATTTTAATTCGCATTTTGATTTTATGTGATAATTAGAGTTTTCCTGTTTTTGTCAAAATTTGGTTTTCTTCAGCTATTTAAGCTTGACTTGTGGGCTTAGTTCAACACCCTTGATTTGATAATACTATTTCATACTTTTATGGTGAGTAATTTTATTCATTATTTTTCTATTCAATATTTTATATTCTTTAAAGTTTATGTGGCGTGGTTTCTCCAATAAAAAAATTAATCTAATGCATCAAATGCTATATGGTCGACTGTGCCACATAGGCTTTGAGAAATGTGGATGGTGGGATGACGTTCAACATTACTCATCTATCGGTAAATAGTAACCCTAATTTAGTTGGATTGAGCTTAAGTTGAATTCAAATGCTGACCTTTATATATTATAAACAACAATGTTATACACAACTCTCACTTTAGTATACCCAATTTTTCGCACCCATAAGTGACTTCTAAAATCATCATTAAATTAAAATCCAATAAAGATCCATTACAAATCTAATGGTGGTTTTAAAAACCACCATTGAATTAAAATCCAACAAAGATTCATTACAAATTCAATGCCAAAGCTTGATGGTCTCCAAATACATGTCCACAGACAGGTCAAAGGAGATGCATTGAAATACACCAAGCAGTACAATAACCATACAGTTTATTGCTTGAGGAACTTGTCAAACCAATTGCTAGCTTCTTGTACCATCAAAGGTGTCATTTGGTGCCCAATTCCAGGTTGTGCAATCAACTGCATGTCAAGGAAGTGCAACAAGCTGAATTATAAACGGGTACATATAAAAGAAAAACCGAAATAAAATTAAAAAACCCTGAAATAACCATGTCAGTGAATCTCCAAGACAAAAAACATTGCTAGATGGAAAAACCTCCTCATGTTTATGTTTGTCTAGGCAAATGAGTGAGAGAGGGAAAGAGACCACTTGATTGTGCTTTTGCAAAGGATATTCAAGAAAGGGTTTCCATGAAGTGATAGCTAATCTGAAGATTGTTAAGATTTCAATTTTATAATCTTTTATCAGCTACTTTGAGTCTAACCTTAAACTTATCAGAAAAATGGGCCTCTCCATAAATCTTGCTTGCTCTTTCTACCGGAATTTTCAGACCGGCAAGTGGACAACGAGGATCGTCTGCACCTAAATTTTCAAAATCCAATAAAAATACTTCAACACAAAGTGAAGATATAAACCCACAAAAGTTAACCTGGCAGATAACTTTGTTGATGAAAATAATAAAAGATAAAAACAAAAAACCAAGAAAAGCCTAGAGCACCACTAGCCTTGTAACCCAGTAAAATTTTGTAGGAAAATTAAGATTAAGTTGCAAATCTACAGACATGTCAATGCAAGGAAAGATTACCTCATGTGTTAGAATCTGGGAACAGGTAAGTTATTTTATATGCAGCAAACTATTTGAATATTCTATATTTTTTCATAGATTGTGTAGTATAAAATCATAATCATATTACAGTTGATTGCCTACAGAGGGTCACCATGTGTTTGAATCAAGCATTTAGATATACGAGCTTGTGTTTGAATCAAGCATTTAGATATAGGAGCTTATAACCCGCGCTATGCGTGAAATTTTTCATTATAATTTAATTTTAAAATTTAAACACATCATTTTTCATTATAAGTTAAAAAGACACATAACAATATATCTCTCCTATTTAAATAAAAAAAAATTAAATTGTTGTTCCTATAAGTATATATGATTTAAAATAAATAGTATAAAAAAAAATTAACAAGACGAATACATGGATTATAATATAATTAACGCAATTAATGACATATGGATTATATTGAAATATAATTAACGTAATTAATGATATCATATAGATATATAGATATAATTAACGTTAATAACGCTAATTAATAACCGAGTTTTTTAAGAAAAAACCTGTTTTATATATATATGACGTCCTTTTTTTTTTTGAGAATCTTAAACGTATTATTACATAATAATTTGATTTATATTATTTGTTTCCTTATTTGGTTCAGACATTAATAATACTTAATTTATTGAATAATTTAAATATGAAAAACTCTTGAAATATAATTAATGTATTAATAACCGGTTTTTTAAGAAAAAACCGGTTCACTATTAAAAAACCACTTAAAAAATTATGCATTAAAAAACTGGTTTAGCCTTTAGAAAAATAGATTCACGTCACATTTTACAATATTAAGACACTTTTAAAAGTGATTCGGCTTTTATATATATATATATATAAAATATATATGATCATATATGATTACACATGGTTGAAGGGCAAGATAGAATTTTACCATTGAGAATCAGCAGAGGACGTGGTGCAATAGCCGGAATTGTGTAAGGTGCATCAAAGTTGGAAGCTAGACCAGGAGCAATCTTATCCCACACCTGGCCAGTAAAGTAAAACCGTAAGAAGTAATTTTATTTAAGATGCACGTTGAGAAAGATAAACTCCAACAAGGAAGTTCGTCACTGAAGGATGGAACATGTCAAATGATACAGGATTTGTATGGAACAGTAAAAGACTAAAGTCCCGTTCAAGCTTAGCAACAGTCATACTCTTAAGTATTAAAGTAAATATAAAAACATTAATGTAACCAACCTTCTCCACCACTTCCTTGTCAATGACACTCTTGCCTAGATCAATCCGTGCTTCTGCATCAAAGAAGAAAGGACATCAGAGAAACAAATAACACAACAGCTGCAAAGAAATGCATCCAGCAGATGTATGCTTCAAGAAGCACAGTATTTGATATGATATGCATTTATCATACACAGATCCTACTAAACTAATCAAAATCAAATAGAATTTTAATATTTAATAACCTTAAGGTATACTTTCAAGCACTCCATTTAGGGAAAAGGAAAAGTAGTTTAAAATCAATTGAGCCCTATAATGAAATACATGCCTCAACCGTAACATGAACACAGGCAATACGGGTACTATAAAGATGAACAATATGTGGTCAGAGCAAGTAACAAAGCTAATCATGCTGCAATCAAATACTTCATTCTAATTTAGTTTTTCTTACCCTCAAAAACAGGCTTTATACTGTCAACGCGAGCCTGCCACTTATCATTCTCTATGGCCCATCGAAACCCCTATAATCAATAATGCACAAAATTCAGCTAAATGCGAAAAAAAATCAGCCACACTAGGTATACTTCTAAACTTTTAGTTGGAGAAAGCACCTGGACACCAATTATAGGAACAACCACTGCATAGCGGGTGTCAGCAGCAGCACCAAACCATGCATGCATACCTGCACTTTTTCAAAATTCCAACATGAGTTTGCATGTCAAATCATCACTTCAAATGTGCCATGCTTTAAAAATTCATTCAACCAACCTCCAAGTGATTCACCGGTGATTCCTATCCTGGCAGGGTCTATATCTTCCCTATTTGTCAGGTAATCTGCCAGTTTTATCAAGTCCCAGACCTGTAATAATCAAAACTCTGTGCCTTCTTATGAACCAAAATAATCAGACAACTAAACGACAAAGGGTTTACTAACTTCATCAACTTATTAATTCTCCTATTAGCAGGTAAGAGTTGAGCATTAACTATATGCACCCAACGACAGTATAAATGGAAGACATACCGTATCAAATATGAATGGCATTTTATCACCTTTTTTCCATGATGAAACAAGAGCCTGCATTTGAATAACATAACCTGATTAGGGATTAACTTTATACAGGAATAAGTCTTTTACTTCAAAAGGGGCACTAGGGCTTCATGTTCTTGGTTCACTTTCATTAGAAAAGTATGTGAAGCTTTGGACAAATTGGCTAACTCGTGACAGAATCACTATCCTGAACAATATTTGCTTGCACGTTGGCTTGTGATACAGTCATGAGCTGGCCTTCACAAGCCAATAGACCATATAAAAGAAAAACCAATTTTATACATATTCAGTAAATATAACAGAAATAATTGAACCCATAAAAGAAAAACAAAGTAAATGTACAAAATGCGTACATCTCGATAGGTGGTTTTACTGCTGGCACGTTCACCATGGTAGCGAGAATCTATGGCGATGGCTATATATCCCCGAGAAGCATATGCCTGAGACAAGCAAAACAAATTCACCAATGTCCAATAACGCGAAAGAAATGGAGATTTAAGGCCAGGAAAAAATCATTAGAGCAACAACCTCTAGCAATGGCCGCAACCACTCTTTGCATTTATTTGTACTATGAAGAAGAACAACAGCTGGCTGTCTTTGATGATCGTTTTCCTTCATGCTTAAAATCAACACAGGCAAGCGTCCCTGGTCTCCTGCCTAGAAATTATCATCCACAATAAGTTCCTTTCATGCGCAAAAACTAGCAAATGTGCTGCCATCAAGAACTAAAGTAAATCTCAAAGACTTGCAAGCCAGAATGTATTACTCAGAATTACACTAGCTTATGTCCGTTTAGCTTTTCTAATATCAGGGTTGTATTTATCATGGTTGTATTTTCAGCATAAGGACAGAATTAAAAACTCTACACCGTTTGTTGACCCAAAAAACCGCAAAAGACAGAATCTGTAAAAAGATATGAAGTTGGTCACAAAAATGAAAAGACCAACAAATAAAAATTGCATCAACATGTACTATGAACTATTATCAACAAAAAGCACTTCAAAAAGAAGTTTGACTTCTAATCAGATAGACTTACATCAAGGATTAATCAATATGTATGCTACAAGTCAAAAACATATAAAGATTTACACCATTGCCCTACATTAACTTGCTTTAGTTAGTCTCGGAAAATCAATGCCACCTTGGCCACCTTCCTAATGCTGTTAACAGTGGGAAGGATTAAAAAAAAAAAAAAGAAGAGACAATTTCACATGGAGTAAGAGCTTTCGAATTTCTTCTGGTGAAAATTAACCCAACTTCAAACATCTTTGTGATGCATGAAACCTAGTTTAGGAAAATTGTTTTACTTCAAAATAAAGTGGGTCATTACACCTATGGCACGTTCATTCAGTTTGTTACAATCAGATAAAGTTCAAATACCTTCATCCTTCTAACAAGAGATTAGCACTGTAACACCCTCATATTTGGTACAAGAATTTTAGACCATCTTGAGCTTAGATATGGAAACCAATTTCATTAGACCTAGTAAGCTTAGTAAAGATTGGATCAAGCCCCCCTAAAGGAGATCATGGGAAATAATTGATTTCATAAATTAATGTTTAATTCATAACATATGACATATAGAACAACAGGCAATAAAACCATGTGATTTTAATGTAACATGACCTTCTGTTAATTAAATTGCCTTCATAACACAAACCTCTTCATGCAAATGACCACCTTGGTAAAGAGAAAAGAAAACGTTACATGTGTTGCACTAGTTAATAAGGGAAGGGAGACCTTTCCTTGCTGGGAGAGGCATGGTGTCTCTTGCACTTCAACCTCCCCCATTTCACACGACCAACACGACATTATTTTATTTTATTTTTTGATGAATGAGTAACTTTCATTTACCAACAACTAAACACTTTACAAAGAAAAGCTAAAGCTGAAAACACCTATACAAGCAAAAATCTCCACAAGATTAAACCAATATCCCATTTATACCCCAAACACTACAAAGAATATCATTTCCTCTAGTCTTTTTAAATCTACCTTTCGTACCAACACCACATTATTTTTACTCATCCCATTTCTCTCATCTTCTCTTCATTTTTCTCACACTCTCATTCACTTTCAAGAGCCCAAAATACCACATTCTACTCCTCATTCACTTGGAGAAGCTCTTTGAGCTCTAGTGTACCTTACCTCTACTTTGTAAGTAATCCATCCATTCCTTTCTCAAACTTATTATTTTATATGTTACATATTCTTTAAATGTTTAAAAACATATTATGCTATGCGAAAACCTATTGGTGAATTTTGCTTAGGCAGTAAAATTTTTATTTAAGCCATGAAAATGTCACTATGTTGCTTTACTAGATAACTTAGCCCATATGGTGTTAAATATTTTTACACCCATAAAAACACATGTCAAGAAATTTCATAAAAATATGTGTCATAGCTAAACCCATGTAACTATGTAACATATGCATCATTTTCTTAAACCACTTCTACTTTATCTTAGATAACCATGGGTTTTGTAAATAACCAAGTGTACGAATATATGAACATACCATGCTTTAATGAAAACTTGTAAAGTCATTTAGTGGCCAAAATGCATGATTTTGTAAGATGGTAGCTTTATAACCTAAAAGTTATTCAAGTTCATGTTTACAAAATATGTTTCTCTTCTTGTAGAAAATACTTGTCCTTTAAAAATGAGAACTTCATAATGACCCTATTAATAATGTACGTTCAAAAGAAAGGAAAAGAACCCCTAAAGCCCATAGTGATTATTGATGTAAAAAGTGCATTTTAAAAATGTACCATGAGCTTGGATTTTAGGTTAAGTCATAAAATTTATAGCTAAAAACATCTTATAAAATGGTTCTTAGTAAAATATTTCTAAGCATTAACCCTTAAAATGATGTTAAGACTATTCTAAAGAAAACAAGTAATTTCTCATATGTGGCATCAAGAAATGCTTTTGAGTTAAATCTGGAAAATTTATGTCCATGGAATGTTTGGGTCCAAGTGGGCCACTTCTGACCCTAGCCCCCATAAAAACAATTTTGAGATTTTTGAAAAGAAAAAGTAAATCATTAAGTGCGTCAGGCACACACAAAACAAAGAGACCACTTGACTTATTAAGCTATGTTCGTATGCGCTTAGTAAGTATGCTAATACCTGCTTCCGCAAAAATATTATTTTCTCATGGCATGCTTTATAGTGGCTATAGGTGCTTTGGGCCTCTAAGGCTTTTAAGTTAACAAACTGGGCTATCGCGGGCCTGGGTCATTACAAGCACCACAAATTCCACAACTAAAATTTGTAAACTAAAGAACTAAAGAAATCTGTTTCAAAATCTGAACAACCATTTTAAGCTCCAATTACCTCGGTGATCAAGTAGAGGTTTTCCTCCTTCAACCCATCAATGTTTTCCTAGCACAACATCCAACAACATAGTCAGAAATTGCCAGACAGAGAATCAAAAACCAACATATATATATCAAGAAAGTGAAAGAGATGTCAACTTCACTGGATTTTGGTTGGGTAGCGTCCTGATACAAAGGCTTAGCCACAGGTTTCGCAAGCTCCACTGATAACGGAACTGATTAAAAAAAAAAATCAATTAATATCCCCCCCAAAAATAAATAGTGATCCACGGGTCTTGGTTTTCACCTTCGGTGGATCGTCTGCTACGCAGAAGTTGGAGGAAATGCGAGCGGAGGTTCTCGGCGTCGACAATTTGTTCCATTTTGGTCGATCCAGTCGCCGTTATGGTCTGGAGCCGGTATTTATAGAGGGAATTTGGCGGGTAGGGTGGCAAGCGTGGAGCGTGGCGAAGACAAGTTTGAAAAAGTGCAGGTCGTACGCGAGAGAGGTGGGTCAGAGAGGATGAGAGAGTTGGATGTGGAAGGTGATCAGCAACATTGAGGAACATTATTAACAACTGCCAACTCCCTTACTTTTATTTTCATTCCTTATTTAATTTCAGGGACAACGTGGGATGTCTCGTATTGTGTAGGAAACCCGTTTTTGTTTTTATTTTTATTTTTACTTTTACTTTTTTAATCAATAGTAAAAGAAATTTTTTCAGAGAAAAAAAAAATACGAATTTAGTTAATGGTTCATCAGATTTACAATCAGCTCTATGGAATATTAAAATAATTTAATCTTTACAGCTAAATTTTCTTCACTAATTTAACATATTTCATTAGTGTAACACTAATTTAAATAGAAAAAGTGTAATAATTTTATTGTTTTTGACGTTTCATGTTATTAGAATCCATTAAGTTAATAAACAAAATTCGATTGTAGAAACTAAATTATTTTTTTAGCATACATCAGGGATTTCTAAGTTCATTTTGATACCATGTAAAGCTAATTATAAATCAAATAAATCATATCGACTAATTTTATATCTTTCCCAAAAATTATAATACTTTAATATTTTTCTTAAATTGACAGATTAGATATTCACTGATAGACAGTTTTTTTTTTTTCTTTCCTTTTCTTTTAATAAGAATATCATGATGGAAAATTTAGTATCAAAGCAAGAGTCTTGCATTTAATTAAGTCCCAATCTTACCATTCTTTATATAAGATTTGATTTGATATACATCTCAAGGATTTGAACTCTGAGTTCGAATCTTCCCATTAGAATCAAATTCACCAACTCTTTATGACTAACCTAAAGATTTATCTTGATAATTATTCATATTCTTGGGATGCGAATTAGGGAAAATTAAAAAAGAAATGATTCGAAATGTTGAATAAGACACCTAGATTTTACAAATACGCCAACTCACGCCTTGAATCGGAAAATTCCCTTCAAGAATCTGTCCCCACTGCTGTCTGTACAACTGAAAAGAGTTTTGTTTGGATGCAAAATTACCAAGAAACGAAGGTCCAAGGAAGCGCCGGAAAGAAGACAGGGAAGGTGCCAGGAAGCTCTAAAAGGGAACAAAGCCTGACTTAGAATTATTTAGAATTATACAACTATCAAAATGAAATCCGACATTCTTTTAGAGATTTGCAACTCAATTTGTACTAATCAATGTCAACACAAACATAAAATCATTTGAATTTAGGACATAATCTGTAACATTGCTGATGATGAATGCACTCTTAATGAAATTAAAACAAGAATGCGGCAAAAAGAGTGAAAAGAGAGAATAAAAGAAGAATTCTTATTGAACAAGCAATTTCGAAGATTGCTTAACCTCCATGAATATTTCAAGGATGCCCCCCCTCCAAGTTCAGAATGAACTTACAACAATCCAAAAGCTAACTAATGAAAGAATTAACTATTCGCTTTATACTACAATATCTCGCTCAACCAACAAACTAACAACCACTAACTAACATAACAGCAACCAACTAACTGTTAACAGGCGAACAGCCCCTAACTAACATAACAACCACTAACTAACATAACTGCTAAGTAGTTGCTACAGCTCTTCCCTTTCCCCACGTGCCTTCTCTACTTAGTTGCCAGCTGTCTTTCATATCAGCTGCCACCTCAGCTCTCACTTATAGTCCTGTTGCATAATCCCAACACTAAACAATAAGATTGTCGGAGAGAACACCAAGAAAACACTAAAGACATTTGTTGAAGGCTACGAAAAAGTGTCTCTGATACCATGTAAAAATATATGATGGGAATAATAAAAAAGAAGAGAGAGATCCGAAGCGGATAGAGACATATGAGCATCATCTAGTACATTGAAATATTGAATTGTTATAAAACAATATTATATAAATCTCTGTTTATAAAGAGGTAATGGGCAATGAACAAAAAACCCTAGACTAGATAAAGTAGGAAATAAACCTTACAAAGGAAAAGAAATAGAATATAAATTATTCTAACATTATGATTATAAAAATGTTATATCAACAAAAGGACCTAGATAAATTAATTCTTCAAACAAGAACATTTTAACAAGAGGACCTAGATTCAACTTCTACGCGAGCAGTAAACCATGGGTGAATTTCAATTAGAAAAATGGTAAAAATAATTTAATTTTTCATTCTCTAGCTACGACTCCCCATCAGTAATTGGTTCTATCTTTTCCCCATTTCCATCAGGCAACCCAACCTGTAAAGACATGTCTTTGTTACAAGAAGTGACTGCAATGGCATCTGGAGACAGTTGGGTAACAGGAGAGTTTATAACGCCTTCGTCATATACCTCCTTATGACTTGCTGTTTCACTGCCAGATTTTACCTTTCCATTTTCTGCGGGTCTCTGTTGGCTTCCAATATCATTTTTGGCTAACGGTAAAGGCATTGTCTCTGCAAAGTGATAGAAAAACAACTGTTTCTTATTAGATCAGTAATAAAAATGAGTTTCTAGGATACAAACTTAACAAAGGACCCAACTTTTGAGAAATTTCCTGGCCTCTTTTTTTTTGTCTTTTCAAAATTCAAAAGTTTTTGACCGTTGATCATACAGACGACACATACTCTCCACTTCATTCAATTTACACAAGGATGTTGATACTACAATTTAAAATAAATAAATAAGTGGAAGATCCACTCGAGTTGAAGGAGAGGACAGGGAGCAACTAAGTGACAAGCTCTCATTAATTTACAATGCCCCAATAAGCTGAATATTGGGCGTGCTTGCATTTATAGGACTTCCAATCGATTTCATGAACTGAACCTTTTAGACCATGCTTCTTTTGCACTCAAGAAAACCCATATTCAAGATTCACATCAACAACTTAAGAACTGTATAGTCAAGAAACTTACCCTGTATGCTCCCACAAGTTATGAGCCGGTTCAGAAAATCCCGGATCCCGGTCAGAACAAGCCTTTCTTGCTCTGCATAAAGTCTTGTGAAGACATGCCCATTAGATGACTTCTGACTCGTGTTTTGACCATGGACAGCCACCCCACCTGGTGACCCAGCTGCCATAAACATTGTATCTGGTTCGTCACACATCAATGCAAGCGTTCCAGGAGACATTGGCCTACCATCATCCATATTAGTTGCATCAGATCCCGAATCACTGGTTCCATCTCTATCCACTTGATTCCAACTCAGATGGTCATCAGAAATTGCGTTCTGACTAATGTGACCTTTTTTACCATCTCTGCTCTCTTGAGTGGATAAATCAATAGAAATTTCAGCATTCTGCCCCTCTTTTTGCCTATCCAATTTATCACTTTTTTCTGGAAATGTTAAAAAATATACAGATTAATGTTAATAGAAGGGGGGGTTGCATATGTAACCCCTTTTCAGTATGATGTACTCTTTTGCTATAACACAAACAGATATTTTAAATGCTTGTATTAACCAATTTTCCTACCTGTCCACCGTATGGTTTCCTCTGCACAGACAAATCAAAATGAAACTTTGAGATATTTTCATTAAACTACAAAGGAATAAACCGATGGTAAAAAAAAATGATAAGAAAAAAAATATACTTGATGTTGGACTAAGATCCCAAAGAACAGATTGAAAATAACCATGTTGTAGGATGTTATCGATTTGACATGTAAATCACGTATCCCAAATTCAATATGAAAATACCACTCCAAAGTAATTTCTTAATTTCAAAGTTTCTGGCTTAATAATTTGGATTGTAAGATTCATTCTATAAATCATAATATATTCAGAACAAAACTATTGGAAAACAAAAAAAAAGGAAGAATATTGCAGGTATTGATGAGACAACATGGGGTGGGGGAGAACTCCATTCTTGCAAGTACAAAGAAAAAAATAATAAAGACAAAAGAAATCATGCGCAGTCTCAGACTAATCCTTTACATAGATTTTTTAAGGAAACTCTACACTTGCCTATCTTTGTGTGTATATACACAGAGATATAGAAGAACTTCCATTTCCAACATGAGTAGAGTAAACACAATTGTAAAATATCAGCAAGGACTAGCGTAATATGGTAGAAAAGTTATTTTGAAATCTACTAATCATAAAAAGGAAAACTACTTTATGGCAGTACTACCAATATTCAAATAGTTATGTAGACATAGAAACATAATCATTTAGTCATCATAGCCATTTCGGTCAACGAATAAGCTTCGAAGCAACCTTAATTATAAATGAACCAGCAAAAGTTCTATTTATTTCTGTGCTTTAATCACAACCTGCAAGTGTCTTTGTAGCTTCGTCTGAAAGTGACGAAAAGTGAGCAGAGATCCTTAATGTCTTGTAGTTGGAGGATGCCGGCCAATGAAGATCTTCAATCATGAGAAGTTACGACAATTATCTTGCGAAAAGAGATAAGACAAATATCATTAAGTATGTGCAGAAAAGAGACAAAATATGCCTACCTGTACTTAAATTTTGAAGATAACAGAGATGAAGCCGCAGAAGCTCTTAAATTATTTTCCTGAACGAAGTTTTAAAAAAATAATTATTGCATTTTGTTCACTGAGAAAATGGAGTAGTGAAAGGCAAAAAGGATAAAGAAAAGAAAGGCAAAAAAAAAAAAAATCAGGAATCTTATAGCAAGTAAGATTAAAGAGAACTCTGAGAAAGTCAGTAGTTCTTTCCACAGTTCATGTCCGGAGAGAGAGAGACTAGGACTTGCAGCAAAATGAGATTAAACAGGATGTTACAAAATCAAGAGTTCCTTTCTTTTTGATGAGTAAATAAACTTTAATAGATAAAATGCGTGAAAGAGGGACTCAAACCTAGCACAAGCGTAAGTTTTCTAGATCTTCTTAGTACTATTCCATTCAAAAGAGTGTGACTACACAAAATCATATTTAAATTTGGAATACAGTCATAACATACAGGAACTAGAATTACTTTACAAGAGAATTAAATGATTCAATAACTTATGTCCCTTCAAGTATCACTAATGATAAAAAATAAAAATTGGTCTACAGATCCAAAGTTACTAATAAAATGAGCCAAAAAAAAAAAGGTGCAAAAATATAGAATGAACATTCACTAAGGATCTACTGAACAGATTAAGATCAACCTATATAATCTCATATTCAAGGATCCTAAGAAAGTGTACCTGTTGACATTGTGGACTCATGTGAATGGATTGATCTTTGGCTGCTATCCCAGAAAAGAGTTTCCCATATTTTCTCTTCTTGGATGCCAGAGGGATCCCATAACCGGAGGATCCAATGGCCCCACTAATGGCCGCATTGGCTGCCTGTTGAACATGGATTGTTGTATTATGGTCCTCATGAAACAGAGCGCTTCTTTCTTCACTTCCTTCAAAATTTTTGCAGCTCACACATTTACAGTTTTCAGAACACAAAATACTGGCTTGGAAGCACTCGCAGTACTTCTTGAGGCACCCTGATTTCTTGCAGTGGCATCCTTTGCTGTGCTTTCCCACCACTTGAACTTCTGCTGAATCATCCTAGAATTTTTTTAAGACATAATCAATGCAATGCCAACTACAATTAGTAAAGATTGTATGCTTGACAGGTTGACCTAAAAAAATAACTGTTCTTTATAAAAATTTAGTTAACTTTGCTCATTGAATCAACACTTTGCCCTCCTTTTTATTCCTCTATGCAGCGATACAAAATACGCCCTTCAAAAAGCCAGATACTATGACCCGAAAAAAAAGAAAAAAAAAAAAAGGCTTTCTCTGAACAAGCCAAACCATTTGCTAGAAAAGGCAACATGTTGGTCTATTTGACTAACCAAAGCAGTTCAATCACAGTTGACTTTGCCATTTCAAGTTAACTTACAAAATAATTTTTAAACATCAGAAAGGAATTCCTAAATAAGAAAAAATCATTTATGACTTTATTTACACAAGTGCACAGCAAAGTGTCACCCTGACCTTTCAGAAAGAAAAAAACATATGCCCTTCAGTTAAAGTTACAGAGCCAAGGCCCCCTTATTATAAGGGTAGTAGTATGATTACATCCATTGTTCACATTGTAGGCTTGTAGCTTTTAGACAAGGAAAAGGTGTTACAAAGGAAGAATTTTGAATTTGCAAGACAAGTAAAGAAAGCCCTTCATTAGAAGTGTCCATTTTTCTACGTCTTTATGTCAAGACAATTAAATATAGTACTCTTGCATGTTATAAAATCATGAGGAAAATTTTTAAATAGATCCTCACGTTGGAGTTCCAGAGAATTTAAAATGAAAATAAAAAATAACATCTGTACTTAATCTGGTTGATGGAATAAACATGATACCTAAAATAGTTAGAAAAATGACAGAGAGGACTAAACAGACCACTAAAAGCTGCAATGAAAATTGTAGTAAAAAAGAGAATTGTTACACACACTCCCACTTCCAAACTTCCGAGTGCACACTCATGTGGCATTAAAAATCACCATTGGATCCAAAATCTAATAGTGATCCATCTAAAATCTAATGGTGATTTTTAGCATCACATCAGGGAGTATGAACTTGGAAGTATGGGAGTCGGAATGTGTATAGCATTTCTCAATAAAAAAAAATCAAGTGCAAAATCTCTGCATAAATTCAAGTACATGACATTTCTAGCATATATCAAACTACTTTAAAAAGGTACTCCTGTCAACATTTAATTCAGTTAAAGTCAATGGAAGAGCACCGGTCAAGCAATCTATTGCACAAGTTGGAGTCAGAATATGTACCATACTACCCCGAGATCGACGAGGACTACACGCAATCTTTGGCCTGAATGCAAATGGATTACGCTCTAAGGTTGCTACAACTGCCTCCTGCCTAGCAGCCTCATTCTCCACATTATTCTGACAACTTATGCAGTTGCAATTATCACAATAAATTCCAGCAGAGAAGCACTCACAATACCTAGCAATTGTAAAAATTTGCTACTTTAAAATAAGTAGGAAGAAAAAATGATGCACCACATATATAAGGCATGAAAGCTAAAAAGTTCTCAACAATAAATCACTAAGACTCCAAGAAGTTGCCCTCCTTTAAATTATGGTATTGGAAAGTGGATTCAGAAACTCAACATTATTTACAACTAAACTCATTCAAAGACACATTTGAAAAAAAAAAAAAAAAAAAAAAAAAAAAAAGAAAAAGAAGAAAAAATGATCACATATAGGAGAGGAATAGAGGTGGTTTTCCACCCATGGGTAAGTGGAGAACTTGATTACAACTCCATGGGCGTTCTGTGAATTTATGTGTCCTTCTAAGAAGTCTTGGCTTGTATCCTTTCATTTCCATTTTAATGTACTGCAAAAAACTCTGTCATAGTCAAAGATAAGAAAAAGGTGTCCTCTTTAGGAGGGGAAGGGGGAACGGGAATGAGAGAGAGAAAGGAGATGGTGAAGATCAAGGCAGAAAATCACAACAAAACCCTTTACTCTCATGCATATGATACTTCCAGAAAGGGAACTTGTATAGACATTATATATTCCAACTTGTGTCATGCCACTGTTGAGCAATTTTGCATATATCCCTCTTTTAATCACAAGAATAGCTTAATGTAGAAAGAGGACATAATCACAAGAACCAAAGCTACCAACAAGTGTATTTCATGCTACAAAGGCATACTTACAGCTTCAAGCATTGAGAACTTTTGCAATTACATTGCTTTTTTTTCTTTGGAGTGCCGTCTTTTGCCTCAATGTTAGCCTGTGGTCTTGATGTAGGGGACTCTTGCTTACTGAAGAAAAAGAAACATGTACAAAGGTTAAAAGAACAAGATAATACAACTGAACTTCATAATTGTATGAAAAGTTTCCATGAAGAAGCAAAGCCATACATAATTAAAAGCATGTACACACAAAAAATGCGAAGAACTGGGCAGTGTCACATCATATAGATTTTAAAGAAGAAAGTCACATCATATAGATTAAGTTTTTTACTAACAAAAATGTGAACGATTAGGTAGGTTAATTATTCTCGGTGCCTAAAGTAAAATAAATCCTGTTTAGGGTGGTGAGAAGACTTGCTCTCGCTGCTGGATCTATGCCCAACGTGAAGGGAGCAATTATAACATTTTCATGACAGGGAATAAAGCTACTACTAGTGTACCTGGGTGATGAACAGGATTTTGCGAGCAGGGTTGAAAACCACGTGCTTTCTCTCCCTCTAGAGGTTTTAGCTCATTTGATGCACAGATCATGTGGTTAATTTTAATTTTTTTGAAAAATTAATCATTGTCTCTTCAAAGATTTCTCGAAACATCATAGAGAGATTTTTTTTTTTTTTTTTTCTTTGCATCTAGTAGCTGCCATCTGCCGCAAAAATACCTTGCTAAATTCTTGCTCAGTAACGCAACATCTTTTGCAACAGTTGATTGACATGTAGTAAGGTTCTTGAAATTATTAATTATTGACTTTCATCATAATAATATATCTGAATCTTACAGATGGCATGCTTATGAATGTAGTAGATACTCCACAGCAATCACTTTTACCATATAAACATATCATACCTATTTTGGATCATTTTCTTTGAAATCAAAATCTCTATCTTCCAAGTTTTAGGTGGCATCATTTACGAGCTCCAACATCAACATTGACATTAATAGATCTCATCGTTGTATCAGCGCAACCGTAGAAAACCAAATCTTGGGCATAGATGAATGAAATAACTATTCATATTGATTGAATTTTTAAACTAGAAGACTCAACTCCCAAACCAAATCTAAAATTACTTATTTGGTAAAATAAAAATAAAAATTTAACAGACTATAAATATTCCATGAAAGACTTACGCAGCTTGCAATGTCGGTGGCGGGAGTTTATAAACTGGATGGGACCGGTTCACCATCGGCCCTAGCTGCGGCCGCGCTTGTAATTGCGGCAGCAATGGCTGCTGCTGCAATTGCAATTGTAGCGGTGAGCGAGGCTGCTGTGGCTGTGGCGGTTGCTGCGAGTGTGCCGGCGATTTTATTTGCGGTTCTGGATGCCTACGTGACTCTAACTGCGAATGCGATTGTCTCTGTGACTCAGATTCTAACTGTTTCTGCGCGTCTTGGGATTCCGGCAAAGCCACATTCGCCAAGCCCCTATAAGCGCCTGTGAAATCCAATTGCCTCGCCAGTTTTTTCGGTTGAAAATCGGCATTCTTCTCGTCCTGCTCCATTTCCTTTTCAAATAAAATTATTAAAAATATTAAACACAAATATAAATCCGAATCTATTTAATCGAATACACAATTCACTTTGTTAAAATCCGGAAACAAATTTAATACTGAGAACATTGACATTGAAACGATGAAACGCCGCTGTTTTCTAGTCCAATTGTCGCCGGAAAAGAACCCACGCGCCCGGAATCCTCTGGCCACGGGACTGACAGGAAAACAGTGTCGTTTTCGAGTTCCTGTCAGGGCCAGAATCTGAGACGCGTCGCCGGAGATAGGCGACTTCGATCAGAATCGGAAACCGTGGAGTCGTCCAGTCGTTGGTGAAGAAAGCGAACGAGACACTTTGCAGCTTCGGCGGTGCTAAGGCTTTTCCTCACTCAGCCTTCGGGTTGCTTTCTCTCCCTCTCGAGGTTTTGAAAAATTGAATTTGGATGAAATTAGAGGGTTCGATGAGAATAGTTGGCGATTTGACGGACGAAATTGAAAGGAATCTTTAACGGCTGAGATTCAATTAAAGACGTAATGAACTGTCTGTAGCCGTTGGATTGGGAGACATAGGTTTTTCCCTGGGAAAGTGACGTGAGTGGATTTTGGCGGTAATCCAGTCTAAAAGGGATGTGGGTTTTGGTTTGTTGTAAACGTGTACGGTTGCGATAGATTCTGACTTGTCTTAGGGTATAAATCAATGGACGATATTTGAAAAAGTATGGATATTTACGAAAGTACGTGCGATTTGGCAAGGCACTTTTTGATGGATACAAATGACTCACTTTGTTTTCGTGAAAAAAAGAAAACGAAAATATAAAAGAAAATTAAACTTTACCCCGCCCTTAAAGTTTGAGATCATTTTTAATTCGATTTTAAAGTTTTAATTTTTATAATACACTCCTCAAACTTTCAAATTTTTTACAATTATCCATCCCTTAATTTTTTTTATTTTTATTTTTTTAACTTGAGATGAGATATTTTTTTAAAAAAAATCAAAATAATCGAATTACAAAAATTTCAAAATTTAGAAAGTATATTATAAAAATTAAAATATTAAAGGTCAAATTAAAAATTATCTAAACTTTAAAGATAAAGTGTAAATTTTTTCAAAATATAATTATGATGGCGCTTTGAATGGATTGAAGTTTTGGCTAAACCAAAGATATGACGAAGATATTTTCTTATTTAAATAAATTTCCTAATAGCTTTATTTATTATTTTCTTATATTTTTTAAAATTAAATGTTAGAGAAAAAAATCCATTTAAATATTATTACAAATATATGATAAAAGAAAGAGAAAGACTTTTTATATTAAAATAAATATCAATGGCACTTTCGTTTTCCTGTGCTTTTTTGGTTTAGCACTAGCGGCAGGCATCTATAGCCCATTTCCTTCACCATATCAATTTCCTTATATGTTTCCTAAATTCATGGGTAGTTACAGTGCTATCTAATCCAATGTATTGGGTAACATTAGGATTGTAATTGAGTAGAGTCGAGTCGAGCCGATTTTTTAAATTTAAAACTAGCTCATTTACAAGAATATTTATTTGAATTGAGCTATAAAATGTCTGTTCCTGTTTGACTTATTGGAAGCTTAGATAAATTCGAACTATACTATTAAAATTTTTAATGTATGATCCGAATTGAGTTGAAGTCCGAATACTTTACCAAACGGCTATACATTTATCTATAGTGTATAAATATATAATATAAAGCATATTACGCAATATAGCATATAACTATAGTTTATAGGTATCAAATTAACAATATATTATTATATAAACTACATAGGATCCGGTCCTCTCCATTTGATTTTAACGGGATATGAGCCAGTTCACGGCTACGATTTGTTTTAAAGAGATCGTTGGTGCAAAAAATGCCACATCATCAAGCAGCTAGTTAACGGATGTTGAACTTTAACGTCAAAATATCGCCTCTTCAACGTCACATTACACATGGCTTCTCCAGCTCCGATGTCGGCACCAGCGGCTCTTTCTCCGTGGTGGGTTTCTCCACCGCCTACTCCGTCGGTGACTTGGGTTTGGAATTACGAAAGAACATGGCATTTTCTTATATCTTGATCATGACTAATTTTTCGCTTTTTTGGCTGAAAATCTTCTAAGCCATTCACATGCTTTTCAAAATTTCATCTAGTCGAGAATTGGCAATTAGTGTTTTCATTCATTCTGCTGCTGGTTCGTTCATGGGAGAAACCCACCATGGAGAACGAGCCACCGGTGCCGGAGAAGCCAGCCATGTTGAGGAAGTGGGGATGCAAGAGCGGAATTTGGGTTTGGATGGAACACCAAACTGCTTCTTCCTTGTTCTTTGTTCTTGGCCGAGGAACACCCAAAGCCAGCAACGGAGGAGGAGGTGAGAAATCCAGACAGCCGCCGGTACCGGAAACAGATCCTGAGAAGGCAGGTCCGCTTGAGAAAGTGAAGATGAAGAAAGAGGGGATTTGGGTTTGGAATCCAAAGAGGGGACATTTTATCTTTAGAGGTCAACATCCGTTAACTAGGGCCTTGACAACGTGGCACTGTTTCTGCATCATGGATCTGTAAATAAATCGGTGCCGACAACGCTCCGATTTATTGATATAGAGAGGATCCGGTTCAACTAGATAATAGAAACTATATATGTAATGTGAGCAAGTTATAAGTACTATTATACCATGTATAACTAATTATATAATTATACTTTTTTTTAAAAATGGCTTGATCATTTTGCCGGAGAAAAATGGCTATGAGCCATGTCATTTGGCTACTGAAAATGAGTTATACTTATTTCTTAATTATAGTATTTTATTAACTACTCAAGTAATATAAGCCCTATATCATGCATAGTATGAGTTTTCATTGTTATTTTATGATTGATTATTATTATACGGTTAGTGATGAAATCAACCTCATATTCTTTTTCTCATTATTATTATTATTTATTGTATTTATTTTTAGAAAACAAATCAAAACAATCATCTTTTGAATTCCACCAGATCTCCTCTTCTCTCCAATTCACCTCACTCTAGGATTAAGATTTTCTGGTCTTGGGAGATGTTAAGGGTCAAAGAGAGTGATTTTTATAGGGGGTGGAAGCATGCCCTCCTCTAAAAAAGTGGATTACGGGTTAAAATTACTTTATATCAAAGTGATTATTTATTATTAATATTTTTGCACACAAAAAGAATACATCAATGTTCTTTCTTATTTAAGAACATGAAGAACAAGTTCTTCTTTTTTCAAGAACATAATAGATCTCAAGGATGTTTGGGCAAAAGGTTACCTTAGAAGATAACAAAACCACCAAGATCTCCTCCTTCTCCCCAGGCAAACGTTTCACTCTAATAAAGATTAAGATTTTCTGGTCTTGGGAGATGTTAGATCATTGAGTGATTTAGGTTTGTGGAAGCATGCCTTGTGGATGAAATTGTTTTATTTTCAAAGTGTCAGTGAATGTTCAGGTATTTTGGAGGCGAATGTTCGAGTATTATTTACACAGTAGATGAAATGGTTTATGAGTTCGTTTGTATATTACCCAATGGTACAAGTATAGTCAACAAATCCTTTGAGGTCCTTCAAAACTGAATATTCACACTAAAGAAAACATGCATTTCTTTTATCCAAACACTTTGGGCATAGAATTAAAATTTAGTATTCTTTGGAAAATCAGTAACATAAAGTAGTTAGATCATTGATAATGAAGGTTCTAGTTATAAAACCTTTAAATTTGAGCATATATCAAGCATATAATTAATAAATTTAAAATATGTAAACAATACATCATTATCTTTAAAAGCTTTGGCTACCCAATCTTGTAATTATATACCTCTGTAGAAGTCAATGTGTAACATTGAGTCATCTCAATTACGTGGACTTAGGCGAGATTGACATCTCATCATTGCTAATCCTTTAAACCTTCAACATGGAATATTTGGATCTCTAAACTCAAGATAACATAGCTCATTTGGAAGATTAATATCTTAGACTTCATCAAATTATATTTCCAGTCAATTAGATTTGATATGGTTGTAAATCAGTAACATAAAGTAGTTAAGAACAAGCAAAATGAAGACATTCTAGTTCTGACAAAATATTTAAATTTGAGCATATATCAAGCATATAATTTAACCAATAAATAAAATTAAAATATGTAAACCCAATCCAAAAACATATAATATTTTAAAAGCTATGGATTGTTTTAGTGGTTGCAATTCCTTTACAACTTCAGATCTTTTCACTTTTGTTTTAAAAGAAACAATTTTTCTTAATTAAATTAGGAACCTTGACCATATATATATATATATATATATATATTATGTTTAATAGACCAAATTTCAACTTCTGAAAAGTTATTGATAATTTGTCCATTAATAGCATGGTAGTCTTTCCTAAACCCTAATCTCTAAAACCTAAAGAATTTATAATAAAACACTATATACTTTCATACTCTTTAGACATAAACTTGAAAATCAATTTTAAGAATAGCTAAACTTTATGAAATTAATTAATAATGTAAAAATTTTCTTTTATGCTGCCAATATGTTGTATCAGGTCTACAATATATTCGATAATCAAAATTTCATAAATATTTAATTATCACATGAAATAGATTTTTACAAAACAAATATGCTTGCAGGATTTTTTGAATTCCAAATCTGTCGACAAATGTTCAATGGATCATAACTCTTTCAGTATCACTTGAAACATAAATCTGTTTGGACCATGGCGTCAAACACAATATTTATATGTGAAAACAAGTGCCCAAATATTTTTAGGACTTGTCTATAGCATCAGATCTAAAATCGTAATTCTCACAAGTCTACTGAAGAAATCCAGAATTTCAAACCCATTGACGAATATTAAAACGGTCATATCTCTTTCAATAAAAATCGAAACACGATTCCATTTAGACCAAAACATCGATCACGGTTTTTACATGCAAGAACAAGTATTAAACAATTTTTATTACTTACCTAAAAAAATCAGTTAACAATTGTATTCCCTACAGGCGTTGTAGAAAAGCTGCAATTACTTTGTCCTAAATGCTAAATTCAATTAAAAATAGCAAACGAATTCCAAACAACTTAAAATTTTACAGTTTAAATCCTAACATGTTATAGAACATGTTATGGGTCTTATATGAATTTTTAAGTCTTTGGAAGTCCCCGAAAAAATTTCGAATTTAGCAAATAAAAAACTGAAAAACAGTTATCTATTTATTACGTTCTTCACCATGCATGCTTTCAATAAAGATGGAATTTATACCAATTGTTGGGAATATGATTCTAAATCAAAGTTTGCATAGCGGAATAAATCGAATTCCTCAGCCAAGAATCTTTTATGAAGAACATGCATGTGAAGAACAATTGATATTTCAAATTAAATTGCAAGAACAAAGAACACTTACTTGAAAATCAATGGCCAGTCTTGGCTTTTGGCAAAAATATTTTTGCTTTTTGTTTCTTGTTCAAGAACATAAATAACAATTTCTTATTTTTTAAAGAACATGAAGAACAATTTGGGCTGAGATGCGCTCAATCCCGGCCACTTGTGATGCACTCAAGTGCACCTATGCACTTGAAAGATTTGCGATCTTATCTTGTAGGATGATTTTGGCATAGCAAACATTAGAATTTCGAAATTTATATACACAATGATTTGTAGTATTTTGAGTTAGCTTTCTAATGTCACAAGTTTTACCTCAATCCGATACTTGAGAATAAAGTTATGATTAAAATACTAAGACATATGCTAAGTTTTCTCAAAGTGTGTTTTAAGCCCAACATTAATGGTTTTTCTTGTATTCTCCCGAAGAACCTGATAACACTAAACAAAATATAAATAAACAAATAAAAATGATAAGGAATTAACATATGGAGTTAATTAAGGGACTTGAATTTGTAACATTTAGTACTTATTATACATTATTCTCATACTTGTGCAAAAGACATGTATATATTTTGTTATGCTAACCAAAATGCCCCTGCCGAAGACTATGAGTATAATAATTGTTGTGAGTGTACTTGTGAGTGTTATATTCCACATTGAGAAAATATAAAAGAAAAGAGTACTTAATATACCTAAGTGGACCTTAACCCATTAGTTTAGGCTTTTGAGCTAGAGTTGTGTTCAACTATGTATATTAATGTACTATTGGTAAAAACTCCATAACCGTTTTAATCTCTCAACAATTGGTATCAGAGCCATGGTTACTTTTCAGGGACGGGTGTCTAAACTCGTCGAGTTTAGAGTTTTGTCCGCATCCCTGCAACTCTTGACACTCTCATGAAAATGTAAAAAGACTCACAAGCGATGGAGAGTTTGGTCAATGTAAAGAGACTCACAAGTGAAGTGAAGATTGTTGTGAGTGTTGTATTCCATATTGAGAAAATATATAAAAAAAAATAGTGCTTAATATACCTAAGTGGATCTTAGCCCATTAACTTAAACTTTTGGGTTAGAGTTGCGTTCAATTATGTATATTAATGTACTATTGGTAAAAACTCCATAACCGTTTTAATCTCCCAACAATAACCATAAAATTTATCTCAATGAAAATTTTTTGTTTCTTTGTTCACCGACAAAAGATTTTGGATTCCCTCTTGGAAAATGCTTTCCCACAATGTTTTATGCGATTACCTAATGCACTAAGTTTAGTTTAACCGATGATAGGTCTTACTCTGAAATACATCAATTATATTAAAGTAATCCACATAAAACATATGAGTTCACAATTCTCTAAGAATTTAGAATCAAAGTCTAAGTAGTATTTGATGAGTTATTGTCTTTTTTTAATGTACAATATCTTTATGAAAAGACAAATACTTTGTCAATTCAGTGTCTTAGGATCTCAGCACACTACACATCAATCCTAAAGTCACTACTACTCTTGATCAAGGTAGATCACCAAGATTCAATTTGTAAAGTCTTAATCATAATGGAATGTCCAGTTTCATTTACTGACTGCGAACTTTATACATTTAAGGATACAAGGATTATGATTTAAGATCTTGTGTGATAACCACGTTACTCACACTCAATGCCATATTCAATTGAATCCTATGACCTTTCACATGCATAACAAATATGATGAACTTGGTAATAAGCATGTAAATGACATTTTTTATGTTATATGCTTAAATCTTTTAATCAATAAGTATAACATATATTCATTACAAACATTTGAATCTCATCATAATATAAAATCATTGAAATTAAGGGCACAATCCCAACATTATTATTTCAGTTCGGGTGTCTTGGGTTGCTATTAGTTGGTGTTTGATGATATATATATCTTGAGAAGGTGGGTTGCTTTAGGAGTCAAAGTTTTGGACTTGAAGGAGTCGTGGTTGGATGAAGAGGGCTGTCTCTGTGGGTGGCGGATGATGGTTCAATTTGGTGATTTAATGAGTTGGGATGTAATTAAATATCGGGGTGGCCGATAGAATGGAGAAAGGCTTTGTTGAATGTGTTATGAGGCTATTTTATAAAGTCGAACACTATTATAACCATAGATAAGAGTTTTCATGCACAACAATGTATGCCCATACCATATATACTCATTTACTTTACTAACCCATCATTAATCTCATTATAACACAATATCAAGCCATGTAGATCTACATTAAACCTATCTATTAAGCAGTAGATTAACCGCTAGAAGGGGAAGGGGGCATTGCAAAAATTAAAATATTGAGGGAAAATGGGGACACTGTAATATTATGGTAATTAGAGGAGGATCAAATGTAGTTTTCCCTATAGTCTATTTAGTAGACTCAACAGCTATATAACTTGGATGATGTGTTTTTCTTTTTTACGACTATTGATCTAATGATTATTTTTATTGTCACGTCATTGAGCTGTATAACATTTATATAAAAATTTACTAAATGACATTACTATATATATATATATATATATATATATATATATTATATGATTATGCTTTAAAAGCAATTTGACTTTAGAAAATGAAACGGACATCACAAACAACACCAAACCCCCAAACGATTGGCCCCAAACTAGCTACTTGCAGCTGGCCACTCACTTCCACAATGATCATAAACATAATTGTCATCACTTAGAGCCTATACAATCGTTTTAACTAATTCTCATTTGAATCCTTAATTAGTTGCAAACACAGTTGATCTTTGCCTTAATTTTAATATATATATATTTCGCTAATGACCTAGCACGCCTTTTATAAAACTAATATCTCTTTTGTTCTATTCCCAGCCATACCCATGCTGTGCATGCATAGGCTATATATATGCGCAACTACACCAATATCCCCTAGCTGCTTAATTCTACGCACTCATCACCCATCACCAATTTTCATCGATGCCCATCACGTATATATACCATGCATTGATCACCATGCATGCATGCATACAACTGCCTCTGTTGCTTAATGTCCCAAATTAACGATTTATTTTATGCCTTCTAGCTTCTTGAAAAATTACAAATTAAAATTCCAAGATATATATTTTCAAGGTATACTATTAGTACTATTCTCTTATACGACTGTTATATAACTATATATATGTATATCACCAACAATATTATAAACAAGAAAAGTGAAGCTAAAAGCAATTAGTAGATATGGATGGAATCATGGAAATAAGAAAAAAGTTACCTACTTTTTAGTGGCAGGTGATCATGTCATGTGAAGAAACATCTATTAATTACTTGCATATATTCAAGAAAAGTGAGAGCATAATTCAACCTTAAATTTGTATGCATTCAACCTTAAAATTATTCCAAGTTACTTTCAACGTCGGCTTTACTAGAAAGTCTATATATATACGCCATCTTGTAGGGAAACAAACACATATATAAATATATTGGGAAAGATACAAATAATTAAGATAAAACACGGAGGAACGTTCCTTTGTCGCTATGGAAATGGAGGAGGAGGGTATATATTCTTGGCTGGTCCACTCCCTGCAAGTGCATGGGCTCTTCTCTCGTCACCTTTTATGTTTCTCATTTCTCACCATATTTATATATATATATTAAAAGGAAGTTAACTGTTCATATATATATATGACCCTTAATTACCATGCATGACTTATATATTTGCGCGCCTCCCCTAACCCAAGAACAAAAGAGGTTGTCCCCCCCCCCCGGCCCCCACCATCCTAAACACCCAGCTGTTCTATGAGCTAGCTAGATTTGTTACATCAATTTTTTTTTTTTTTAATTAAAAATGTGTAGTGTCCATTATTAAGATATTATTAAAAAAAATTAACTTATAGTACTCACACGATGATTTTATATATATAGAGAGAGAGAGTACTAAGTGTGCAACTTTTTTCGTTTTTGGTGAGTATTAAGTACTGTACGTTTAACCTATATCATGCACATATTACAATTTCAATTCTCAATATCTTATTAAGTCTATTTTAAAATCTTTTAGATATTCAATAAGCCGTATTATATGTCAAAATTTTCTCAGAACACCAAATACAGCCCCATAAAATAGGTTTTAAATTCTTGTTTTATCTCTTTCAATTCGATAATTAATTTTATTTCTTTATCAATTCTATTTGAGTCAGTAAATGTTCGTTGCATCTAAATCGAACCTGAATTATGTTAATTGTCTGAACAAACTTGCATGAACTCAAACTTTTCAAATTTAAGTTGATTTTCTTTTCAAAATTTGTTCACAAACAAATTGAACTAGATTTTTAGGTTTATCACGTTACAATTGATTATGATCATCTTTTTTTATTTTCTACTCTTACCCTCAGTGAAATTTATGCCAGCCACTAGATGACCCCAATAAAATTCCCATTTGAAAAAAATGAAAATTACAAGTAAACTATCATTAATACTACTAAGGATCAAGAATATTGGGAACATTAAAGTTTCACCAAATTTAGGAAAGCAGTTTATGAAAAGAAGCAGAATAAATAAATAACTAGCTACAAAAAATACGGCCAGACAGTCTGTGGTTGAGGTAAAAAAAAAGAAGGAAAAAAAAGTGAGTTGAAGAAAATTTACATCATGTTGATCATGATCAATTACAAAATACCTTGCCTTGATCAATAGAATCCAAACACATGTACGAAAAATCCAATTTACGAGGGTCCAAAAATGTGAATCTCGATGGTTTGAGTTTCGAAGTTACCAGTATATATATAGTACATGAAAATGATTTTTATAAATAGACAAAAACCATTGGATGACAACATGGGTCCATGTCCTACGTACTGTCATGGAAAACACTTGTGGGTTATGATTAATCTTAATTAAGTTAATTAATGCATATATCTACAACTGTTAGGCATGCATTATGCATAGATCGAAAGAGCAAGACAGCAAGTGCCAGTACTTTTCTATTGTATCTAAAAGAGATCTGGGTCGTCCCAAACAACAGCTGCGTACGTTATTGATGAATTAATGTTCAGTTGTAATGAAGAGAAACCTGATGATCACATGCAATTCCATTGGGTTTGTATTTTAACTCTCTTTATGGATCGTTTAAGATTTCTAGTACTCCTTTAGTTGATATATATTGTTGCAGGTGGCGGGGGCACCTGCTACAAATGATAGATAATGATTGCCATTTAAGCTAGCTAGCTCTAGTAATATCTTAAACAATAATAACATCTAATTATCACATCCATTAATTGCTATATTTAATTTTCATCTCTTTTTAAATGGATATATATATTTTATCCATTTAAGGGTTTAAACTTTAAAGTCACCCTTTCATATCAGTGATGTGGGGGCTATCATTTTGTAGAGACCACTAATTATATTGTAGCCATAGTACAACTTTACATGATAGTGAAAACTATCGTACAATTCACACATTTAAAGTGAAGTGGCACTTTGCTAATTAAGCTTGCCCATCAAGGGGAAAACTGTGTACCGGCCACTATCTCATATATATAGATAACCATTGTCGAAAACTTGGGAGATTTTAGATTTTGGAGAAAACTTTGGAGATTTTAGATTTTGGAGAAAACTTTTATGAACAAATACATTCAATATATAACAATTGATGGGTCGTCGGCTACGCAATTCAGAAAGACAAGTTTATCTACAAGTAGAGCTGTACAAGATTAATCCAAGTATATATATATATACTTTGGGATTCAAAGATGTGTTGGGTTGAGCTGATTGTATGAAATAAACCGACTCTTTTACTAAGAAAATGTATTGTTTTGGCTGAATATCAAAGAGATAAATTAAATAAAGTATATATAAAGTTGTTCAAGAACTGCTACAAATGAGTTATAGAGAATATTGCAATAGAGTTTCACTCGATCCCCATGTTCCATGATTTACACAAAACTCCAGCTAGAGGTGTTCTTCATCCATGCTTAATTTAAACAGAAAGCTGGGAGTTGGGGGGGGCACCCCATTTTTATCCAACAACTCCAGTACAACATTTCTGAGTCTTCTGTGTTTGAGATGAAGACACATAAGAATTCAACAGCTAATTATTAAGACATCATATCATCTAATCATCCAATTAGACCATCTTTAAAAATTATAGTTAATTTGTCAATTTTATCATATTCTTGATGGGAGTTGGGTAATGAACATGGATCGATCCTTGATATACATGAAGAGAAGAAATAATGGGAGGCGACAGGGATCTAGGGTCATGGAAGCACTCACCCAACTACTTGACATATATTGAAGGGGTCTTTTGGATCTATTATTACACAAAATATGAAAACGGGCCCTCCCTTCCCCAGGAGAAGAGTGAGCCATCCCTTTCAGCCAGCTTCAGATATTAAGATGGAAATTCTCTGCACAGATCCATCTCTGATACCCAATATTTCAAATGGGTGCAGTACCACTGACCCACGAATGCAGTGAGTGATGGAAAAAGCAGCTTGCAGGGGATCGAAGAGGACACCCACCCACCACTTCTTTCAATTCTTCCCTTTCTCTTTCTCTCAATAATACTTCGCATGCATTTGCAGAACTAATTTGTTCCATTTAAATCCACTTCAAAACGTCTTAACCCACCATTAATTAGTTTGCATCGATCTAACTGTAACTGTTCTGCCAATTAATTAAAGAGTTTACAAAATCCAAAATCCAAGAAAAGGGAAAAGGGCTGTGGCCTGTGGGCAGGGGATATTCATATATATGTGGTTTTGTAGGCTAATTAATCTGGCAAAGAAAGTAATAATAATAATAATAATAGTAATGGCGGTCATTTCTCAATTTACTGTTCAGAGTGTTTAGGGTTAAACCAGTTGTAAACGTGTTAGGGTTAGATAGATAATAGGGGGACCTAGGGTTTCAAAGCTTGCCTACTTAAACTTCCCACGCTCCAGCATCGCACGTGCAGTCCACGCACCAATCGCAACTCCTTTATGTGCAAAGGCATGAGCATCTTTGGCCCTACTTGACACGACAGCCACAAACGAAGAAATGACACTCCTCCTAACAGAGCGTGCAAAGAACGCGTGGGAATAGTATGCTTTTTTAGTACTTACCTTTTTATTTTATATATATATATTTTTTTTACAGTTCCTCTCTAGGGTTTCCTTTTGCTGTCTCACACCATAATATGGTTTGTGATAAGAACCGCACATTACTGACACTTGTAAGTCCCCCATTGGCCCTCCACTGCCGCTCTCCTCACTTTCCCCCATTCTCTCTCTCTCTCTCTCTCTCTCTCTCTCTCCGGTTTTTACTTTTTATTTTTTTAAATTTATTTTTATTTGTTGTATTATGTTTATGTGTGTATTATGTCTCAGTCTGACATGGCACGGCATGGATGATTTTAATACAACAAAGCCTCATTTCAAGGGCAAAAGATAAAAACTCTCTCTCTCTCTCTCTCTCCGAAGGATCGAAAACCTCTCCGGCTCTCTCTCTCTAGGGTTTCTCCAAAGTTCGCACTCAAATTCTAAGCAGGCAGCTTCGAATCCCATCCCGCAGCTGAGCGCCACATCTTCCTCGTCGAAATCGCTCTCTGTTAATACCATTTCTTCGCCGCGCCGTGGAGAATCGGAGACGAACAGATACGGCGTCGTCCTTGGTGGTCGTCGATTGAGTTAAAAGGTGAGTTTGATGGATTTAATTGCTCTTTACTCCCTTGGTTTGGAAGTCGATGTTTGGTTTTGTTTTGATCGGTACGAGGTTTAGTTTGAGGTGGAGGTGGGTTATCCAAGTGATTTAGGTCATTTCACTGTGTTTATTAGTACGTCAACTCCACCCTTTACTTTGTCTTTTCCTATCTGGGTTTTGTTTTAAGGCTTAATTTCAGTGCTTTTTTGATATTTTATGTCCCCCTTTTTTTTTTTATTGCGTTTCTTTTAGTAACTACTGTTAACTGTTCTCTAGCTAGCTGTAAATTGGTAAGCAATTAAATACCATAACAATTTATCGGTCACGTTAACTTCGTGCTTTTATGATTTCATTTCGACAAAACTAGAGGTGGGTTTGTGGGAATTATAATATTCTTGGGAAGTTGACGCAACTTTTCTTGATGTGAAGAGATATCCGAAACCCTAATTTGTGCTTTGTCATGATATGGGTATTGATTTTATGATTTGCTTCCAACATTGTGTGGATGGGTCTAACTTCTTGATTTATTGGATTGTTTGAGAAGCATGAAATTAGACTGCAAACATCTTTATATGTTTGTTTTTTGTGGAAAGGAAAACTAGGGTTTTTAATTTATTACCCAAATATGGTATGTTGTATATACCTGGAGGTTGTTATCTTTTGTGCCAACTAACTGTTATCCATATAGAGTGTTTTTAGTTTCTCAACATTTTCCACAATGAATATTTTCTCTTTAGTACTTTTGATTTCTTAGTGGTGTGCAAAACCCTAACATGTATATATGTTTGTTTGGGACTTTGCTTAAGATCTTGTCACATACCTTACAACTTTGAAGTGTGTTCGATCATGTCTGTCAATTTCATTACCACCATACATGCATATTGTAATTCAAGCATATGATAACGATCGATGCCACTCACTTATTAATTTTTCATTGTGCATGCATAGGAAATCTTGTATTTTGCATGTTGTGGGGTTATATACTCACATGGAGAGGAGTAATGTGGTGGACGGGAGTCATTGTAAGAGAAATTCCAATACTGTCTCCAAGTCTGAGGGATCATTTATTCAGATTGACTCGATATCAATAGATCTTGTCAGTGCTAAGGATAACAGTGATCATGCTGGAAAGTGTGAGCATTTCTCTATTCGGTAAGTCTTGATCCTAATTATGTATTGATCTTTCATATTTGTTTTAACTTCCCAGATATATGGCAATGATTCAAAAACCAGGTATATATATTCTTAAGTGTGTATGAGAGAGAGAGAGAGTAATGTGATCTTCCTTATGGGAACCATGTGGTTGGCCTGGTTGTTATGCTGGCTACTTGTTGGTTGGCCTGGTTGTTATGCTAAGTTACTTGTTTCTAATTGTTCACAAAGACTGTCTGTAAACTTACTTCTCTTCAGCATATTAATGGTTGTTCAAGTTTCAATATGTATTGTTAGAGTTTTAATAGATTTGAATCCACTAGGTCTTGTAATTTTCGTTTCAATCGAGCTATGTTGTCATCTATTGGAGAGAAAAGTAAATTGATTTAGTTTATATATCTTTATTCACTGGGATGCTACACAAAA
Organism: Carpinus viminea; assembly: GCA_013348765.1. NCBI lineage: Eukaryota > Viridiplantae > Streptophyta > Magnoliopsida > Fagales > Betulaceae > Carpinus > Carpinus viminea. The sequence goes on along the minus strand of CP054670.1, from coordinate 9,180,198 downwards.
AGGTCCTTATATAGGATATTAAATAGAACATACAAATTTTTGGACTAACCAAGTGCAGCATGGAGTATCATTAAGATTCTTTATAGAAGTTTTCCTCATAAAGTTTGTCCATTTGAATGCAGTGGATATGTCTCTGAGATTCGCAAAAAAGATTGGAAGATAGGTCATCCATTTTCTTTAGAGGGTGACCGGAATGATCAGCCTCAGGAGCAAACATCTTTTCTTCCCCCTTTAGATGTTCCAAAATTTAGATGGTGGCGTTGCCAAAATTGTCTGAGTGAGGTTGCTGCTAAAGATAATGGAACAGTCTTTAAATGTTGTAGCACTAAATGTAGATCCAATAGCACTTGTTCCCATGTGGAGGGCAGTGCTGCAGTGCTTCTTTCAGGTTTCCAGCAGGTTCCCAAGCTAGTCCAAAATGGAAGACCAGTACTTGAAGCCAATAATTCTAAATTGAGCAATGACGACCATCTTTTATTATGTAGTGATAAGAAAAATAAGAAGGCTGAAGTTGCACACGGCACTATTAAAGGTACAACTCAATCCAACTCAGTTCTAATGCAATACCTTGTACACTATTTAGTGTTTGGTTCATGTCCTATGTTTTCTCCAGGCCATGACGTTAGTTCAGAAGATAATGTTAAGCAGGAAGTCTCCAAACTAACAAGTACTGTATCAGAAGTTAATTCAAGCATGATACCAGAACGGCACACAAAGGACGCAGGTAATTTTGCTATGAATTATGAACCATACAAGCAACATTTATGTTACATATATATCACACTAATAATGTTTCTTCTTTGAAAAACAGTGGCTCTCAAATCAAAATGCAATGGGTCTATTGAATTTTTTGAGCCAGGCAGTGGGAGGCATGGAGTTGCTGATGGTAACCTCAAATGCATAGTTAAGGATTCTGCTGAACCTTTTCATGCAGGAACACAGGCTTCTCCCAATGATCAATGCATAGAGTTAACAAAAACCTGTCAGACATTTGGGTTAGGTGGTATTGTTGATGGGGTGCCTAATGCTGTCAAAGCTCATACAAATGGACATCCTGTGCTGGAATTAGATGAGTTTGATCATGAAGCATCTGAAAGTGCTGAAGTTATGGTTGACGATCATCCAGATAAGTCAGGTTATTTTCATCGTAGAAAAACTCGAAAGGTGCGTCTGCTGACTGAGTTATTGTGTGGAAATGGTGATGCAAAGAATGATCACATTGAGGCAGATAATTCTCCATCCAATAGAAACCCTGATGCATTTGCAGGGTTTCATGCAATTTCTGTTCCCCAAGGTCAGTTGGCCATCCAAGGAAATGTTAAAAAGGGAGTGGGTCAGAATAGGAAGAGGAAGTTGCTTCAGGATGAAGAGTGGATACCTTCAGAAGTGATCCCTCCAAATAATTTGAATAAAAAAGTTCAGTCATGGAAGGGAGATACAGAAGCAACTGATGCAATTATGGTTAATGAATTTGAAGATGCAATTGCAGGAATAGGTTTAAAAACTGATATGAAGATCCATCCGAGAAAAACTACAAATGATAGAAGTTCTGCTATAGGAAAGAATAAATATAAAAAGATCCAAGTTTCTGATGCATCTTTATCATTGGCGCCACCCCAAGTAAATGCACAAAAAGAAATCCTGGACAAAATTGGAAATACAAGTGAGAGCAATTCTGCTGATATTGTTTCTTTCGGATTAGCTCATGATGGATTCACAGGCAGAGGAATGAATCCTTGTCAATTTCTTGCTCTAAGAACAGAGAGAAGACCTGATATATGCCAGAACAAGAACAAGAATCCACAAGTGGATGGAGTGGCAGCTTCTCTATTTCCTTGGACTAATGGCATGCTCAGAAATGATCCATTTACACGGAAAAATGTAGATTTCATGCAAACAGGATCTGTAACTGTTCCGTTTCAATCACCGCAAGATTCATCCACTGAAAAGGGGTTGCATCTTTCAGTTAACAGCATTTTGGCTGCACAAAGATTTGACACAGAATTTATTCCTCGAGTAGAAGATGGTCTACCTTCCTTATCACGTTGGCAAGATGGTACTCCCACAGTAGATCAGGTTATGAGGAAAAATATAGAGATCAACAATGTTGGAGATCCAAATATTCCATCTAGATCTCCACCAGATACCTTTTTCGGTAAAGGAGTAAATTGCGAATACAACACCTTTAGAATGCCTCTTCCGGATGGGATTCAAAACTGCCCCTCTTGGGTTGAGGATGGGGGGTGTTCTCAAAGTCACCAAATGGTATGAGTCATTCTTTCTCATCGCTATTTGGATTGTTTTATTTCATGAGTTAATTTGCCTGATTGTGCCTTTTGGAGCTGCAATTGGTTCCTGAATTAATTTTTCATGTGGTCCACAATCACCCTCAATGTATGATCCATATTGGCACTAAAGCTGTTGTTTGGGATTTTTAAGCTAAATAATTATTTTTGACTTGTTGAGTCAGGAGAAGTTCTTACCAGCTAAGAACATTATAAAATGGGAAGATCGACAATTCTGACTAGAGTATTGCATTAGTTAAATGCTATTAAGCGTTTAGTTCTAGTTGGCCCTGTCCTTTCATGAACAAAGTCCCATCAAATTGATCTCAAATATTATGGAGGGAACCAGCCCCTTTCCCCTTTATCCCTCTCTCTATCCAAAGAAACTTTGCCAGCTGCTGCAGCTGTCCCCTTCAATGAGTGAGCCACCTCTTACTTAATTGAATAGAACCTTTGTCAGGGAAACTCAGCAACTTGATCAATGAAGAATCTACAACACTCATTTGCAAACAGGACTTCATGCTATGCCACATGGACAGTTGAAGTTGGCTTGCTTAAAGATGCTCCACCTCAAGAAGACATTGAAAGTGGCCAGACCATAAATGAATAAGAAATGAGAATAAAAATTCTGATATTGGTGTCTGTCTCTCATTTCCATTTAAATCATGTACACAATGATTAGTTACTTGTCATTGCAATATAGAAAAGGCACTGTGGTAGAAATAATTGAGGTTAAATTGTGATTTGATTTTACTTTGAAAATAACTCACACCTCCCAAAACAAAGAAGATTTTGCTTTTCTTTGCTCTTTCTCAATTTGATATATAGTTTAAATGTTATGGAACTTGTAGTGCAAATCTTGTAAGTACCTTAACCAAGATATTATATTACATGTTACGTCTTCAGGTAATGATTTTTTTTTTTCCCCCTTTTTATTTCTCTTTCCTGTAAAGTAAAGGAAATTAAGTCATTTCATCTAATGAGAACTCCTATGAACTTCATGCTTAATAGGAAATTATCAAGTCTTCTACGTTTTGTTTAAATTGTCATTTCCTTTATAATGCAGACCCCAATTTCCTTATTTATTTGTTAAAGATCCAAACCAAAAGCTTAAGTTAATAGGTAGAAAGGCCCAACAAGTACATATCTTCAGCACACATCCAAACAGGCATGGTGACTTGACTGAAATGAAGGCAAAGAGATTCTGGCATGTGGAGTGCAAATAACAAATAAATCAGACTTTGCTACCATGTTAAATCATTGAACCCAAAAGCTCAAGCTAGCAGTTGAAGAGTCCCAACAAGTTCATTTGCCTATAACCAAGTACACACCCAACCAATCATCTTTAAGCAACTCCATTATAGCATATACAATACAAGTTCATAGAACTTTTAAGATATTGCATGTGGTGGTCATCACCAAATAATTTGTTTACTGTATCTTAGCCTTCATAAGCTAATTTATGCATACAGATGATTATCCATTCTCTCTAATGATATTTCATATAGAGCAATGTTTAGAGTGATAAATAGGATCAGTTTGTGCATAGCCTAAATGTTAACTTGTCATGTTGTAAATGTTTGCATGAGTCTCATATTTATAGACTTATATGTGAGTAAATGCTTCTCACCTTTATGGTCATTCTGTTCATCTTTGTGTCTATAACTGATATGATGAAATGCTTCAGAGTAAAGCTTTTTTGGATAAAATATATAAATACTTATATATTTTTTTTGCAGGATTATTCTGGGGTGAGCAACATTGAAAAAACTATTAAAGCTCTGGAACATTCAGCTGTTGGGAAGAAAAATAGTAACCAAAAAGCTGACAAGGTGTCTGAGCAGGGAGCTTCAGATGACATACCAATGGAAATTGTTGAGCTCATGGCAAAAAATCAGTATGAGAGGTGTCTTCATGATGCTGAAAATAAGAAACACCTGTTCGAAACAACAAATAATTCAAGAAATGTTCAGATGATGGATTGTACTAATACATATGGTAATGGGGAGTTGAGACTATTACAGGGGGAAATTACTCGGAAGCGAAAATCTCAGCCAAGGAACGGGAGGAATGGCATAATCACAAAAGACAAAAATGTGGGACCTACCAAACAAAAGTCGGTTGATTACTTTTCTCAAATTGATAGAAACCACATGAATGTGAGCTACCTGGATCAAACTCAGACTCCTACAGGGTTTAGGTCTTTTGCTCAGTCCCAAAAGAAGCCATCAAGTGGAGTCCAATTTTCTGCTAGCAGTTCCAGCAGACACAGTAGTGGTCAGAATTGCAAATGGAATGGGGCTATGGTGGGGCACGGGCCTTCTCATGCTAGTTTGCAGGCCTTGGGAGGATGTAACACACACCAGACAGTTCCACAACGTAGTGAAGCAGCAGTTCATCTTTGGTCAACCTTGAATCCAAATCAAATGCAATTTGGCTATAAAATGCCTCAAAAGGGTGTAGCTCAGTCTACTAACATAGATATGCTTTCACACTGTCCCGATTCACTTCATATGGGGAATATGAACAGCGATAATGGTCTGAAGTTTTTGAATTTAAATCCTACCAGCCTTGATAAGCACAATATGAACTGTGGGTCTGAAACTTTCAGCCGAACTAATGCAGAGTACCCATTGGCTTGCAAACATAATGGAATTGGGCTTCCTCAAAATTTGATGGGGTCGTTAGATCTCTATTCTAATGAAACCATACCAGCAATGCATTTGCTCAGCCTCATGGATCCAGGGATGCGGTCAGGGCCTACCTTCAATATGAGTGGAACACCAGAGTTCCCCAAGAGACCTTCCTTTCCTCATGATCATAAATCTGAGTTTCCCAGGATGGAGATTGGTACATATAAGACCACGGATTCCATGAAACCGCCATCATCTAACTATTGTGCTAAAAGTCACTTTTCTGAGAAGTCCCATGGCTGTTTTCATTGCACACAAACAGTTTGTGCACCTGCTTCTTCATTTCAACACAATAAAGGTCTCCAAAGGGCTACTAATTTTACTGGCCAGGTTGCCTTGAAGTCTCGAGAGAAAGACAAGACAAAAAGCTCTAATCCACCCATGAAGAACAGAGGTCATAGATCTGAAAATTTTGTATTCCCCAGTAGTAGTTTAGGCACAAATCATGGAGCTGTTCCTGTCCATAGTGTGGAGAAAAGGTTCTTCCCTGGTGCATCTGCTTCTACGTTGCCATATCACAGAATGGAGAATTCAACTCTACATCCGAAAATCACTTCTGTGTCCGAAATGTGCAGTATTAACATGAATCCGGCTGATTTTTGCATGCCAAGAAAAGGAAGTATATACATGATTAGAGGTGAAGATCTAAAATTTGGAAAGGTGGTTCCTTCTCAAAGCAGGCCTGGCTTAGTTAATTTGGATGGGCGCAAGCGGCCTAGGAAGCACAATACTGTAAAAGAACGTTTACAACATTGAATTCTGTGAGAGTTCCCGAAATTCATACCGGTAGTACTTCAAAACCTCCTTATTATCTTTCTCGTTAACTTCTTTGAGCTGACACTGCAGGTGCATTTTTTTTTTTTTTTTCATTGGCTAGTTCTTTTCTGCATATTAGTAACCAAATTTTTATTTTTTCTTTTAATTGCATCAGGTGAAGCCTTAAATGTCTTGGCAGCTGCTGTAAATTGAGAATGTCTTTTTTGAGGATTTTGCTGTCATATATTTTCACAGAGCTGATTGTTGATGATGTACTTTTCACATACAGTCATCCTTGGCATTTTCCATGTCCAAAGCTAAGCTGTGAAAGCCATGCTGGTGCAAATTAAGGCCTGTATATAAAGTACATATACCCCCCAAGTCCTCTACAAAGTTTATAATCTATGAGATGTTGTATGTTGGTGTGAGTCACAAGGTTATATGTATAATCATCCTCAAGATTGCCCTCTAGTTTTAGGAAGGGTTCACTTTCTTACTGTGTTTCAATTCAACCTCTGCCCCAATATCAGTGGCCAAGAAGTAGGACTGGAAACGAATAGATAGTATGAGGATAACCCCAAGGGGGTATCATCACTTATCAATTAATAGCTTCTTGTTGATAGTAAGGAGAGACAATGTGTCGCTTGTGAGAGAATGAATCATGGGAATACGAGTTATCATAAGATATGATGGACTACATTAATTTTCGTCTGTACAATTTCATGACTTTGCTTATTATATTTATCTAGTTTTGTGTGAATAAAAAGCGCGTTTTGCAATTATGAAGTACAATTTTTTAATGGGTATAAGATCATCTTGTTTTTTTTTTAATTTTTATTTTAATCTTTCTTTCTAAGCAAGATTGCATTAATAAAAGAAAAAGAAATACAGAAGGAGGTGGGACTTCATGACGTTCATTACAGTATAATAAAGAACATATAAAAAGAAAATTGTAGATGGAACAAATAAATGACGGTCCAATGGCTTTTTGCATGCAGACTAGGAAAAAGATAAAAATGGCAGTTTTTGAGGCAGTTGAATGAATGGGCTACTCAATCAAAGGCTTAAAAAAGGGGTTTGCTAGGGGTTCTCCCCTTAGTGTTCTCCTAACGTTCTCTCAGTCTTACGTAGAACATGATTTAAAAAAAAATAAAATTATAATATTATTTTTTTGCTAACAAATTAATTTTTATGAGTTAATATTTAGGTTTTAATGCTTTAAAACTTGTTTTTATATTCAAAACTAAAACCAAAAAATGGAAGGTTAACCTTTTAGGGATGGTATCATCCAAAATAGATTTGATCATCCTAAATTTAGTGCTAATACCTCAAATTTGGTGCTAATACCTAAAAAAAAGGTGATGGAGACCACTACAATTTTATTTTTTCTTAAATCATAATCTACGTAAGATTGAGAGAATACTAGGGGGAAAACCCTAGCATTTTCTCCTAAAAAATCACTAAAATGCCAAATTTTTGTAGTAAGGTAATACTAAGACACATACATTTTTATTTTCGCTTTATAAGACGTAGTTTATAACTGATTGATCTACTCTTTGGAGACCATAGACATTTTTATTAGATGCCATGTGGTTGACAGTTAGGAGACATCGAATCTAGATCTGGCAGGTCTTTATAGGTAAAAATGAAAACCGGCTATAGAAAGGCAGAAGATCGAAGAGAAGGCAAATTAAGGAGGGAGATCGATCGATATGATGCATATCTAGGAAAACCGAGAATCTACCGGGAAAAATCAAATAGTGGTGGTGTGCATGTAGCCCAGCTAGAAGTGCCAAGGTGGACGCGGATATCGGACAGTGAATCTAATCTGGCTTTAAAACACAAACAAAAAGAAAATTGAAAGAGGAAGGAGATCGGGAGGAGATAGAAGGTCGATCTCTCACTAGAAATGGAAAATCGTATATATATATATATATATATATATATATATATATGTGGGTGTAACTAAATGTTGAATAGAGTTAATTAAGTGGAGGTGGCATGGCCGGCCTGGGCATATGCTTTACCTATTTTTGTGGTTTGCTGACACGAGAAAGGGACCCAAAATCTGTGGCCAAATTTTGACGGCCTTTTTGCTAAATAGGGAGTTGTAAATCATTTGGTCATAAAAGCACCAAGCGTTAGATACTTACAATTAGTTATATATATGAATATCATCATGGTTACACTAATTTCGGCAATTAGGGCAATGTTGCCTTTTTCTTTGTTTTTGGATTTAGGCCTTGTTCTTGACTGTGCATGATTTCATTTTGTCATAAGAAATTTTGAATTTATTGTGTGAGATCGATGTACGTGGAATATATATATATATATATATATATATATATATATATATTGTCTTGAGGTGTAGGAGTATTCACATTGAACTGAAGTAGCCATTTTTTTAGTTAAAAGTTGGTCAAATAACTCATTTTGCTTTTTAAGTTTTGCTAAGCACTTTTCAAAAGTACCACGTCAAACTCTCTAAGTCTTTTCTATTATATTTAAATATTATTATTTATTTTTACTTTACTTTTTAGTCTTTACTCCAACGTACGGTCACATTCTTCCTACGATGGTGAGTTCTTTAAAATCAGAAGAACCTTTATACACTAGATTAATCAACAAAAAAATCACAATTAATGTACATAACGAAGAAAACAGGACTTTCTTTTATGATTACTACAATGTGATTTTTGCAACTCGCAATAGACTCAGGCTTAATCTGCATGTTTTGAAGACAACACGATCGAGGGGAAATACAAAAACGAGCAAGATAAATATATATATATATCCATGCACTGAAAAAAAATATATTATGTTTACTAACACTTGAAATAGTCTAATAAAATGTGTCTATAAGGCGTTTTATCGTGCAAGCGCCCCCATTGTAAGAAGGGAGTGCTTACCCACATGAGCGCCCCCTTTTCCAAAAGCCAAGGGCCCCCTTCTCATACTAGCAACGCTTTGCTTAAAATGCTCAATTTTAGTGGCTTTTTCAAAGCTACTGAAAAAGCGTATATAAATTGAATTTCAGTCGTTATCTGTTGAGACGTGTGCTCATATTCAAGCATTTCTAAATCAATTTGGGGTTTTTTTGGCCAAAAACGCCACAAATAACCATGTCACTAAACCTTTTTTCTTTTTCTTTTTCATTTTTTCTTGTAGTGATGACCCAACAAATCAAGAAGAATAAAATTGAAAGGAAAAAAAAAAAAAATCAAAGAAACATTGTTAAAATTACAATGATCAAAACAAAATTCCCAAGCAAAACCCATCGAAACCATTCAATTTTATTGGAGAGCAATGCCAAACAAGAAGATAAGAAACTAACTCCGTACAACAAGACAAGAAGAAGAAAAATCGTACTGGTGCTAGTGAGCGAGACGAAGTAGGCAAAACTAATAACGCATGCACCAAAATAACACCACCGACAACCCATTGCATGCACAAAAACAACCCATCCAAAAGAAATAATTTAAGACAATTCCTAGCACACACAAAAAGAAGGCACACAAAAAATAATTTAAGAAATGATCATATTAAATATAGTCTTTAAGTTATATTTAATATGATTTGAGATGTGTTAATGAAATTATCACACAGAAGATCTAAACTATAATATCATTGTATATATATAAACTATTATTGTTCATAGTACGTAATGAAATTGGAATTCCTATTTGATAAGACTATAATATATCAATCATGATGATCTATTTTGATCATGAAAGTGGAGACTTTTGATTGATATGTTAGTATGGTGTTACAATGCACTAAACAAACCACATTATTTGTTATATATTAATTCAATTATAATTACTAGCTATCAATATGAATAACTTAATTTGACGATTAACTTATAGTATTGAATCTTAATTCTAAGAGAAATGTGAACTCAAATGTCAAATGTAGCTCATTTAACACATTTAGTAGTGATATTTTTTAAAGTCAAAATCCTAGTGTGTTGGGTGATCGATCACATGCAAATATGCAATAGGCACCAGAAAGATATAGTGAGTTAAAGTGGCATTGGAATCCATATAATCCTTTGATTTAATAAAACAAAATGAAATATCTCATCGAGGTAAATTTAATGGAAATTGATTATTATGAATCTCTAGATGGAATATTTTAGTAAGGAGTTACTAAAATTAAATGTTCCAAGTGAAAAATGATTTCAAGAGTACAAGAATAACTAGTGTATTAAAGAAAGTTTATTTATGACTTTAATTACTTCGACTATGAATTATTTAATTGAAGAATCAATTGCAATTATAAGATGTTAATTAGGAGAGTATTGATTAATTAAAATAAATAATAGGGTGTAACTACAATTTTTTAGTGAATAACTTTTTTATTAATAATAACCTATAATTAACAAGTCATGAGATGATAAGAGTCTTAACCTTATTGAAGCGAGTTTTATTTTCCATTTAGGTTCGTTTTCAAATTGATTATCATCCCTTATTGGGCTTGACCTAATTGCACAAGTTTACTCCCCCTTGGCCGTGCATGTGGTAGGTGGTAGACAAGGTTTTCCAAGTCCTACTTTTTGACGAAGAAACCTAATACTACTTTCACTAGGAGACACAAGCCTATTTAAAGGGGATTTCTGTAGATATTAGCTAGGGTTCACACTCTTTGTCTCATATATAATTAGAAATGAGAAGAAGATTAGGGTACGTCTCAAAATCTTGCTTAGGAAAAGCATGAGGAATCAAATTATAGTCGTGGACCCAGTAGTCGAAGATGGAGATGGAAAGGGTACCCGATCAGCTTCTAATAGCACAAAAGATGAGACCGAAAATGCTTTAAGATGACTCAATATATATATACACATCACCACCAGGCACCATATATATATGAGCTGGGTTCCATGCATGCATGCATGGTGCACAAATGGAGGAGGTGTGGTCCGTGTGGATGAGTAGATATATATTTATGAATGAACGAAGAGAATCGTTGGTAGGTAGGTAGGAAGAAAGTGTAGGTTGTGATATATATTTATTACATTTTAATGCGCTTAGCGTGCGGTGCCATCTGGTGGTTGAATGGAATATATATATATGGCCGCCCTCATTCACTACAGTATTCCCCATGCCATATATATATATAGGTGGTATAAGGAAAATGGTAAAGAAAACTACTGTAAGTTTGTTTAAATAGCTAGGAAAGTAAAAAAGTTATTTGGCTGATCATGAGCTAGACAATACTGATGGAGCAGTACTACGTAGTAATCTAAGAAAAGTTTCTTGTTCGAAAGTCCTTGGATTAATGCTAGCTAAGTCCCAAGATGCTTTTTTGCTCCAATAATAACAACTAGAATACAAAATCTGTGCTATCAGTAATCTGTGAATACCTACAAACTCTAGCTTCCTTATAAACAAGGCCTTGCTGGCAGAAATATCCTTTCTCCGGGCTGCAGTGCCGGTCTTGGGAACATATGCACAGCCCCTCTAAAGCACACCCCTGATCCTCACCCTTTGCTGCTTCCTTCCCAAACACAATCTCGTCCGTCCATTCACTTGAGAACATGTTCTCAGGGTCCAACTGTTTTTTGGCTGCAACAAACTTGCTAAACCTCGGGTACTTGCTCTGCACCCCCATGAACGCCACGTTCCTGTTCTTCGCCCAGTGCGGCTTCGCCCCATGCTTGAAGAACGCCATCTGCTCCACTTCTTCCCACAAGTCTTGGTTCAGCCGCGGCGTTGAAGCCTCGCTGGCTCGGTAGTAGTTGAAATCAACCACCACAGAGTCCTCCGATTGCCCAAGATAGGCCCCGGAGGCCTTGATGAAGCGTATAAGAAAGCCGTTGTAGATATCCACGCCACAAAAATTGTCTGGGTTTTGGTCTCTCAGTTTCCTCACGTCGCGGATGAAGTCGGCGAACTTGGGAGCCGGGAAGATTGCGGTGGTCTCGTAGAAGAAGAGGCCGTCGATTCTTGGATCCCAAGGGCACGAGGCTGTGACATCGACGATTGGTGAGTAGAGACACGAGCCTGAGGTTTGGATTTTTGCCTGGCGTCCCACTACTGGATAGCCTGTGAATATGAGGCCGTTCTTCAATCCGTTGGCGATTAATTGCTTCGACCCCACGCTAGTAGCAGCCACTATGCATTTTCCTTTCACATTCCGTGTACTCTCCATTGCCTTCTCTGCATTAATTTGCACATCACTATATTTTTTGGATATAACGTGACGGCCTAAATTATATTTTTTTAATTGTAAAAAATAATTTATGTATATATTACCCGTTGCTCTGATGGATTTGGAGATGAGGATGGAAGTGGACTGGAAGCCGATAAAGTCGTAAACCCCATTTCCAGAGACGTTGATGGGAACTCTGTCATCATATCTGTACACAGCTTTACGCTTTGATGGATACCACGTTATATCTCCGAATTCGTGTTTCCTTGCGTGCTCCATCAATTCTTCTTCAAATTCTTCATCGCTCGTGAAATTATACGTTACGCTTCTTTTGAATCCTCTTTCTACTGACAACGTTACCTGTTCGTTCATTCATTCTCTCTTCTCAAATCATAAATATACTACTAATTAATATATACATATTTAACCAGTCGGATGGATTTAAATTAAACATTAAAATGCATAAATCATATATAATTAAGGAAAATTTCACTCATCACTTTTATAATTATACTCTTAAATTCAGCTTTAAATCTTATCGGAGAATTGAAATCCCAACAATATCCCCCATCCAGCAAATTCAAGATATTTTTGTAATTTTATACAAAATCGATTTCACTAGTTTGATTTAACACAAGATATTTTTAAAGTTTAAGAGCATGGTGATGAAAGATGAGAGTAGAAATTAATGAAGTTACTTACCTTTGAAATGACACCCAACAATCCCAAGGAGAGTTTGGCAGCATTGAAGAGTGGGTCCTTTGCTTGTAATGTGATTATTTTGGCATATCCTTCCGATGCCGGAGCCGGAACAACAAGAGTGAGAGCAATAAGATGATCGTGAACAGCCCCTCCCTTTCCCCACCAGGAGCTCCCATGCGCCCCAGTGCTAATTAGCCCTCCAACACTCACGCCCTCCCAATACGGCGCAGCCACCAAACTCAACCCGGCTTCTTCCACTTTATCAATCAGCTCACGCAATCCCACCCCAGCATCGGCCGTCACAGCCAGATTCTCCATGTCCACGTGGATGCCGGAATCATATTTCGCGCTGCTTATAAGGAAGGCGTCGTCGGAAACCGATGTGGGGCAGGCCAGTTTGGGTATGGAGTGTGAAAATTTGCTGACAACTCTGAGCTTGAGCTTATTCCGATTGGCGTAGGCGACGGCCAGGCGGATCTCTTCTTGGGTTGCAGGGTAGGTGACGTTAGGGACGTGGCAGTCCTTCCGGTTACCCCACGCGCCATATGAGTTGTAGAGGATGCACCCAATCTGGTTGCATTGAAGCGGGGGCAGCGGTGGCATGGCACAGACGGTGCTTACTAGGAGGAGCCATAGAGGGCTAGTGCAAATGAACATCTCCCTCATCTGCTTCGTTTCTCGATCTACTGGTGTGAGGCTTTTTGTTACTGCTTCATTTCTCTACTGGTGTGAGGCTTTTTGTTAGGTTAGGTAGGGAAGGGAAGTATAGAGGAGACACTGCCTTCAAGGCAAATTAAGTCATTAGAATGATTGAGAGTACAAGTTGTTGCTTTGTACGCTAAGTTATATATAACTACGGCTAGCTTTTGCGTGAATGAGTTGCCAAACGTGATGGATTCCTTTAGCTGTGTTTTTTCTGTTTTTTTGTCTCTGACTTTATATTGCGAGTGAGTGCTTATGGTTGTGTGCTACTTTCCAAAATAAATAAATAAATTAATAAGGAGAAAATATATTTTCTGATTATATTTTGTGAGCGAGCTCCACTTGACTCGAGCTCGAGCTATATTCAATATTTTCGGATTGTTTGATCTGAGTTCGTTTTAGGGTGCATTTAAGATAGCGATTTCGCAATAATAATTTGTATTTTTAAAAGATAACGCAAAACGTATAGCATTTGGCATTTCAATTTAAAAAGCTCTTAATCTAAAATAGGAAGAAAAAAAATGTTATTTCAATAACAAATATTTGATAAAAAAAAATGAAAATTTAAACCAAAATCGCAATTTCGCATAACAAATATTTGATTAAAAAAAGTATATTTTAACATGTTTTACCAAAGGTTTTTACAATTTTAAAAAGTAGCGATTTCAAAAACACAATTTTTTAAAATCACACTTATTGAAATCGTTTAGTGTGATTTTCGTAATTTTAAAATGTTATCAAAAAAAATTTGAAAAACTCATAAACTTGATTCTAAAATTATCAAATAATTAGTAATCTTGGCATTTACAAGTTTTTTTTTTTAAATAAAAAATAAAAAAATAAAATTAAATAAAATTAAAAAAACCCTTGAATTACATATAAGAAAATCAAAATTAAAAAGCAACACAAATGAAAGAAAAACAAATTAACCAAGAGAGCAATTTTACATAAATGAGCAAAATACAACTCAAGTCACAACATTTTAAAGTGTGAACATAAAACAGCCTGGCTAATTGCCGCTTGCCAATTGCCACACTGCATCCGGTCAAAAAAAAAAATGTGTTAGATGTTTTTACTCCTTTACATGTTTAATCAAAGTTCTTTAATCATGATAAACATGCCAGTGGAGCTTTATCAGATTAAGATTTATTTAGAGACCAATTAACAATTAATACACACCTCTCAATTAGCATGGTCCCTTTAGCAGGGATTATTCTAAAATCAAATCAGTAAAAACAAATCTAGGCAAAATGAATATAATTGGAGCCAAATCATAGAGCTAAAACAGAAACAACATTGTTCAAAATGTATATTAAAGTAAAACATGCACTAATATGTCATGCAAATCAAATTAACAAGTGATTACAAGCCCAAAACAACAAATGTACGTCACTATGTTAGTACGAGATGGTCCTCTCCTTAAACTACATTTTCCATAAGCTTGAGCAGAACGACCGTTAATTAATGAGACCATGACTATCATGACATTGTGCATAGCACGCGTAGCAGCATAGAAGCTGGTCAGACTTTTGACACAAAACATGACGTAGATCGAGCAAAGATAAGGAAAGGCTTTCTGGGGATCGGAGTGGGGAGTAATCGATGAAAACACACACATATTGTCACACACACATAACTTATATTGGTATATCATCTGAAAACACATAGATGGAGAAAATAAACACATACATGCAGTAGCTAAAAGCCTAAAAGCATGTTTACAAAAAAAAAAGCCTAAAAGCATAACTTTGCTATTTCAAAGCAAATTAGAAGCCTAGGAGATTTAACAATTTCTTGGAATCAAATCATAAGAGCTAATAGAGAATACCTCGAAATTTCATTTAGAAGACAATACATTATTAAACATCTCATGAGTTGGGAATACGTATGCAAATCAAAATTTGAGCAGCAAAAAGAATCATATGTTGAATTGGAAGGTTTTTCTTTTTCGTATATTTCTTCAAAACATAATACAATGATATATGGATACAGAGAGGAATTTTAGGGAGCTATTCTAGGCAATACAACATCTATGGCTGAAATTGTGGTTAACCCTTTAAGTATGAGATTTTACATTAAATAGATTCCTATAATTTCTCTATTCTAACAACTCACGCCAACAATCCCCCTCAAGTTGGTGCATAGAAATCTCTTATGCCCAACTTGTCAAGTGAGTCATAGAAATTCCTCGTGGACACTGCCTTCATGAGTATATCCACCAACTGGTCTTCTGATTTGACAAATGGGAACCGAATAATTTTTTCTTCAAGGTTTTGTTTGATAAAATGTCGATCCACCTCAACGTGCTTGGTGCGATCATGCTGGACAGGATTGTGGGAGATGTCAATGGCTGCCTTGTTACCACAAAACAAGTTCATTTCAGAGCTAGGAGCAAAGCCAATCTCAGCTAGCAACCTTCTAAGCCAAAGAAGTTCACAAAGACCCTTAGCCATTCCTCGAAATCCAGCTTCAGCGCTAGATAAAGCCACTACTTTTTGCTTCTTTCTTCTCCATGTAACAAGGTTGCCTCCTACAAATGTAAAGTAGCCCGATGTGGATTTCCTATCAGAAACATTTCCTGCCCAATCAGTGTCCATGTAGCCATCAACATTCAAATGATTATTCTTTGAGAACATAAGCCCTTTTCCAGGAGAGGACTTCAAGTAATGAAGAATCCGAATTACAACATCCACATGGTCTTCACTAGGATAGTGCATGAACTGACTCACTACACTTACAGCGTAAGCAATATCTGGGCGAGTATGAGATAAATAGATAAGCTTACCAACTAACCGTTGATACCTCTCTTTGTCTGCTGGCACCTAATCTGTATATTCTTCAAGTTTATGATTTGGAACAATTGGAGTATTAGCTGGTTTACATTCCAGTAATCCTACTTCTGACAGCAAGTCTAGTACATATTTTCTTTGAGAAAGAAATATGCCTTTTCTTGACCTAGCTACTTCAATCCCAAGAAAATACTTAAGCCCTCCCAGGTTCTTCATTTCAAATTCATTTGACAAATTCTCTTGGAGTCTAGAGATTTCTTCTGCGTCATCCCCTGTAATAATCATGTCGTCTACATAGACTATTAGAGTTGTCACCTTTCCTAATCGATGTTTTAGGAAGAGTGTATGATCCGAATGGCTTTGTTGAAAGCCATATTTTCTTATAGCCAAACTAAACCGACCAAACCACGCACGAGGTGATTGTTTTAATCCGTACAATGCTCGTTGTAGCTTACGTGCAATCTTTGCCTCTGAGGAAGATGAGTATCCTAGAAGAATGTCCATATAAACCTCCTCCTTGAGATCACCATGGAGGAAGGCATTTTTTACATCAAGCTGGTGCAATGGCAAATCTAAATTTGCTGCAAGAGATAGCAAAACTCTAACAGTATTTAGTTTGGCTACAGGTGAGAAAGTTTCCTAATAATCTATGCCATATGTCTATGTATACCCCTTTGCCACCAGCCTTGCCTTGTATCGATCGATAGACCCATCCACTTTGTATTTAATGGAGAAAATCCACTTGCACCCCTCTGTCTTCTTTCCTTTAGGTAGTACAACTAGTGTCCATGTTTTATTTTTCTGTAGAGCCTCCAATTCTTCCTTTATAGCTTGAGCCCATTTTGGATCTAATAAGGCTTCTTCAACGCTACTGGGAATATTACACGAGGAAAGTGTATGTGCAAATGCTCTAGAGGTTCGGATAACCTTTGAGTAGACACATAGTTGGCTATCGGATACTTAAATCGTCTTTCTTCTATGTTTAGAGAGTATCGATTTGGTGGCTTGCCATGATTGTGTCTGAAAGGTAGAACATAACATGTAGATGTATCCATGGCATTATTATGTAAAGGTGTGGTAGAAGAGCTTACCTCAAGAATATTCTCAGAAGGAGGGTTGTTAGGGTCAGGTACTGAGGAGTGGGGAAATTCATCTTCAAATTTCGCATTTGTCGATGATACAGGCTCAGCTCTTGGATACATATCAACTCTTGAAACGGTTTGAACATTTGGTTCAATCATGTCATTTCCATCATTCATATGTGTTGGATTGTCCTGAACATCCGGTTCAATTCCAGCGGCAATCGCCTAAGTAATTTTAATGCAAAAAACTAATGTTTTGTAGGTTATAACTATTATATATGGTCTACTCAAGATATCACACATTCTCAGCAGGGTTGACGCTGTCCTGAGGGACTTGCAATAAAATGTTGGTGCCTCGACCATTGTACTCTACCATCCATAACACTAGCAACCCGACCGAGTCCGATCTCGAGTGGCCCACGCTATTAATGATGTACATCCTGTATGTTAGGAATATAATTGCAAATCAAAGTATTTGCGTAGCAGAATGAATTGAATTCACATGCCAAGATCCTTTATAAAGAACATGTGGAGAATTGTTACTATTTAAAATTAAATTTCAAGAAAGAAGAACACTTACTTGGATATAAATGGCTACTCCTGGCTTTAGGCAAAAATCTTTTTACTTCTCCGAGAACATGTTCTTTATTGTTCAAGAACACGAAGAACAATTTCTTCTTTCTTGAACTTGTTCTTCAAGAACACGAAGAACAAATTCTTCTTTCTTCAAGAACACGAAGAACAAGTTCTTATTTTTCAAGAACATAATAGACTTTGGAATATAAAGACCTCTAGATCTTCTCACCAATGACTGATAATAACCAAGAGAGTGTGGGCTCTTAAATGGCTCTTCAAATCTTATACTTTTGTTATTTGTAAGTTAATACAAATAACTAATATAGTTTTTAGAAAGTTTCTAAAAACTATGTATTAAGATCACTTGATTGAATGATTTGAGAGCCCTAGGCTCCTCTTTTATTGATAGGCATAAAATTAGCTTTAAGCAATGTGGGATATTTTGTATTGGATGACATAGTCTAATTTGGACTCTTATTAGGTAATGGATGGCTAGGGCTAAAACCCTGGCCTCCACTTCCTCTCATGGTTGTGTGGCCCAAAGCCTGGGTTTTACCCCAGCCCTTTCTCCTTGTCTCTAATACATAGACCAATGATTAATTTATGGCCTTATGTTTTTCCACTTATGCTCACGAGCTTATAACCACGCAATGCGCGAGATTTTTATGGTTATATTATAATTGTACTTTTTATAAGTATTATGACATTTACTTTTCATAATTGTAAAAGGAAAACTTGAATTTTGCTTAATCAAAACATTAATATAAAATTAGAAGAATTTCTAATATTGTTAGTGTAATACTTATTAGATTTCAATATAAATAAAACTCAAAATTATGAACATTCAAAAAAGTACTTTGGTTGTAGAAAAAAGTACGCACGAGATTTTTTATTATAGTTTAATTTCAAAATTTAAACACATTTCTAACGAATTTTTCTTTATATGTTGTACAAAAAATATCACGTATTTTTAAATAGGAAAAAATATAAAAAAGTCTCCTCAATTACCAATGATTTACGATTTAGCTCATTAAAGTTTCAAAAGTGATAAAATGGCCCCCCAAACTATCAAACAGTTGCATTTTTGCCCCCTCCGTTAGTTGTTCCGTGAAAGTTGATGGAAATATCAAAACTATGTCATTTTGAAGATTATAAGTTACGAAAATACCCTTTTTAAAAAAATCAATTTTGATTTTTGCCCCCCAAAACGACGTCGTTTTGAGGGGAAGAAAAAATTAAAAATAAAAATAAAAATCTGTGGTTAGGGTTGGCTCGCTGACCACCCCATGGCCTATGGGGTGGCTGCCCAGCCACCCCCAACAGGCCTGAACCAAAGCCATCCATCAACAGCCCCAAACTCATATGGAGTCCCAGCACAATTTTTTTTTTTCCCAAGAAAATTCCAGTAGCAGTCCATTGACCTTTTAGCTTCTCCAAGCCGTCGTGCCCAACATCGTGTCCTCCATCAATCTCTCTCTGACTGTCATCCATCAACAACATTCAACCACAGACCCTTCATTCCCATGCCTGTTCTCCCAAAGCCCAACCCCATCCTCATTAAACCCACCACCACCAAACCAGCCTTGCCCACCCATACCCATGACCCAGAACCGGTTCGGGCTCGCGAGCCAGAGACCGAGCCGGCGAGTCCCATGTCGGTGGTACGGTCAATGGTGGCTGTTTGTCTCATGGGTCGGGTCCTGTTCGCGCCGATCAACTCGTTGACAGTGCTGAGGAAGCTGGAGAACGATTAGAAAGCGATGCTGGCGAAGAGGGTTGTGCTAGGAAGAAGACGGCTACGTGGGGTTGGGTTAGGGCTTCTTCGTGGGGTCTAAGGATTTTTTTTTTTTTAATTCCTAACACTTACCAAAATGACGCCGTTTTGGTAAGTGTAATGAATTTGTAATTTAAATCAGAACGGTGCCATTTTGCTTGCATTTTTTAATATAATTTTTTTTTTAAAAGCGCATTTTCATAACTCGTAATCTCCAAAACGATGTAATTTTGATATTTCCAACCACTTTCACGGTAACAACTAACATAGGAGGTCAAAATGCAACTGTTTGGTAGTTTGGGGGGCCATTTTATCACTCTTGAAACTTCAGGGGGCTAAATCGTAAATCACTGGTAGTTGAAAGACCTTTTTTATATTTTTTCCTTTTAAATAAAAAAGACATACTAAAGTTGTACATTAATATATTACTCAACACATAAATTCGGGTAAATCATACAAATAAACAAAAAAATCTCATAGGTGAATAGGCCTTGAAAAAATATCAAATATCAAATAAGAATCATATTATATCGAACAATTAACAATTTTATAAACTAGTGGACACTAAGCAAAAATAAGCCCTAAAATGATCGTTGTGATTTTACACTTTGGTTTGAACATCGAATATATAATTGTTCGTAGAATGCTAATCATATATATATATTATAAAAATTATTTTTGCTAATGAAATAAAAAATAAATATCTAATCATTATGTTGAGTAAAAATCTGACAATCTATACAATTAATCATTAATATACAATTACATATTTAAAAAAATAATGCAATGAAATTTTTTATTAATAATCGTTATGCCTAATAAAAAACATGTTTTTTTTCCTTCTTTTTTTTTTTTTTTGACATGTCCACACAAGGGTAGGGGGAGGGGGGATTCGATCTTGTGACCTACACTTCATAAGGTGTGGTTCACAGCCGATTGCCTAATAAAAAACATGAATTTTTTATTAATAATCGTGATTCGGCTTTTATATATATACTAGCTCAGAACCCGCTCGTTGCGCGGGACTATTCATTATAATTTAATTTTAAAATTTAAAACACATATCCATTGTATTTTTTATTACATGTCAAAAAAGTTGTGTCAAAAAATCTATCATGCTTATTTCAATAATAATAATAAAAAAAACAATATTAAAAGTTACACAATAATATATTGCTGAATATAGTGACACAATTACACTTAATATTGCATGAATATATAAATTACATAAAAATATACTATTATAAGAACTATATATAAATTTCTTTTTTTAAAAAAATAGAACTATATATAAATTAAAACATATTAAAAAATTTGCATATGTATAATTTAAAATGGAAAGAAGTGTAAAGAAAAAAGAAAACAGTAAAAGAAAACCTAGAATGAGTTAAAACATAAGACTCTTAGTTAATTTTAATTTAAGTACATTAAAAAATAATAGTAAATCATACAAACAAACCAAAAAATAAAAAATAAAAAAAAAGTAAAGAAACTATATAAAAATTAATGAAAATACCTCAACTCCTTCTCCCTCTCCTTCTTCAATGCAGGCTATCGGCTACCCTAATTCCTTTTGTGAAAAAGAAAAATAAATAGATAAATAAAACAAAATTAGACCAAACTTGAAAGTGATAGGGGAATTTATTCTAATTTTTGAATGAGAGGGCTTATAATCAAAATACATATCTTTATTTTAAAAAAAAAAAAAAACAACAACAACAACAACAACAAAGTTAAACAAATGATGTATTAAAAAAAATATATAAGAAGAAAAATGAAAATAAAAGCAGAGTTTTACTTATGAAGTTGCACTTTTTATCTAAAACATACAAAAAGAGTGCTAATTGAAGGAAAAAAATAACCAAAAAAAATAGAGTTAATACTGAATCATAAAAATATTTTTAAAAAATTATTATCTTAATTCTCAATTGAATATGCGCAAATACATATTGGAAAAAATTCTATCAAGAAATCAAGACAAAAGTGGTAAAAAATCACTCATAGAGTGTTTCATAGATTAATAAAAATACATAAAATCTGTCTTGTTGTATTTAAAAGTAACAATAGTTTATCGGCTATTAAAAAAGGTTGATATATTGTCTTTTAAAAATAATACTAATTGAAGGAAAAAAAAAACAAAAAAAAAAAGAGTTAATACCGAATCATAAAAATATTTTTAAAAAATTATTATCTTAATTCTCAATTGAACATACACAAATACATACTGGAAAAAAAAAATGAACCTACAAATCTTTTTTAATAAATTAATGATACAAAATAAAGTAAAAAAATCTATAGAAATAAAGTAAAGAAACTATATAAAAATTAATGAAAATACCTCAACTCCTTCTCTCTCTCCTACTTCAATACAGGCTGTCGGCTGTCCTAATTCCTTTTGTGAAAAAGAAAAATAAATAGATAAAGAAAATAAAATTAGACCAAACTTGAAAATGATAAGAGAATTTATTCTGATTTGTGAATGATAGGGCTTATAATCAAAATATATATCTTTATTTTTTTAAAAAAAAAACAACAATAAAGTTAAACAAATGATCTATTAAAAAAAATGTAAGAAGAATAATGAAAATAAAATCAGAGTTTTACTTATGAAGTTGCACTCTTTTATCTAAAACATACAAAAATAGTACTAATTGAAGGAAAAAAAAAATAACAAAAGAAAAAAAAAAAAAAAAGATAATACCGAATCATAAAAAATATTTTTAAAAATTTATTATCTTAATTCTCAATTGAATATGCACAAATACATACTAGAAAAAAATTCTATCAAGAAATCAAGGCAAAAGTGATAGAAAAATCACTCATAGAGTGTTTCATAGATTAATAAAAATACATAAAATCGGCCTTAGCTTGTTGCATGTATTTAAAAGTAACAACAGTTTATCGGCTATTAAAAAATGTTGATATATTGTCTTTTAAAAATAATACTAATTGAAGGAAAAAAATAACAAAAAAAAAAATAGAGTTAATACTGAATCATAAAAATATTTTTTTTAAAAAAATTATTATCTTAATTCTCAATTGAACATACACAAATACATACCGGAAAAAAAAAAATGAACCTACAAATATTTTTTAATAAATTAGTGATACAAAATAAAGTAAAGAAACTATATAAAAATTAATGAAAATACCTCAACTCCTTCTTCCTCTCCTTCTTCAATTCAGGCTGTCGGCTGCCCTAATTCATTTTGTGAAAAAGAAAAAGAAAACAAAATTAGACCAAACTTGAAAGTGATAAGGGAATTTATTCTAATTTATGAATGAGAGGGCTTATAATCAAAATACCTAAAATCTGCCTTTTACATATTAGGTCTGTATTTATAACAATAAACAAACTTGGAGCAAAAGTAAACCTAAGCCTATTATGGAAATTTCTAGAATAATAAAGAAAAAATTACAATTAAATAAAATCATAATTTAAATAACCTAAATAATAAAATAAAATATATTTGATTGCTGAATTATTTGATTTGCTAGAATAAAATCTTCATTAAAGTCTCCAATAGAGCAACCAAGTCTTTCCTTATTAGATTAGATATTAAAAGAAAAAAAAAAACCGGTTTATATATTAAAAAGTATGGACACGTGTTGCAATTTTAAGCACTCCCGACGTTAAAACTTGGCTTTTATATACATATATGACTAGCTTAGAGACCGCGCTATGCACCGGATTTTTATATATATATATATATATAATTAAGTCAAAAAAATCTTTAAAATATTATCAACAACAAATTTTATTTTCTTCAATTAATTAACAAATTAGCTACAAAAAATGATAAATGTACATAAAACCACAAAGATATATTCATCTTGAATATCTCATACCTTAAATCATAGTTCAAGTCACATATATTTCTAAATATAACACAAATGAAAATAAACATAACCATAAAAAAAAAAAAAGAACTAGTATATTTTTTATCTAGAAAAACGATTGAATCTCTCTCTTTTTTCCTAAATTGAGTGTAAAATTTACAAAATAACATTGGAATATAAATAGAAAGTAAGAAAAAGAAAAATAAATAAAAAGATAAAGGGAGGATTTGGGAAGTTTTTTTTATTAAGACATCAATTGAATTTATTTTTAATCATCCTAAATTTTAATGCCTCAATTTTGGTGCTAATGCTTCAAATTTGGTGTTAATGCCTCAAATTTGGTGCTAATGCCTAAAAACATTGTGAAGGTCACATAATTTTTTTTTTTTAAATCATATTTTATATCATAGAGAACCTACAGGAGAACCCTAGCATTTTCCAAAGAAAAAAGAGATAAGATAAAATTTAGAAACCTTTTATTTTCTATTTTTCTTCATTAAAATAATTAAATACATTGATATATAAACGAAAACTAAGAGAAAATAAAAATAAAATTAAATAAAGAGAGTTAGCATAATTAATTTATAAAAAACCGGTTCAAACATAAATTATGGGAGAGAGAGAGAGATTTAAGACATTTAGTGGAAATAAAGGAAGAGAGAGTTAAGACCGAAAAAACAAAAAACAAAAAAAAAACAAAAAAAAAAAAGGGTTAAGGTATTAGAAAACATGGACACATGTTGCAATTCTAAGCACTTTCTACGTCAAAACTCGACTTTCATATATGAATATATATGATAATTTAATTCATTTTTAATCTCTTATAAATACAAATGTTAACTTAACACTACAAAGCTCGGATAGAAAAACAAGGCTAAATGCAGTTTTGGGGTAACAGTTCTTCTGCTTATATATGGTAAGCTCCGGCTCTCTTTTCCATTCATAATAGTTTTTCCTTTTCTCCCTTTCCTTGTAGTATATTTTTTTTATATAGGAAAAAGGATTGGAATCTCTCTCATTCTTTTCCTAAATTCAGTGTAAAATTTACAAAATAACATTGGAATATAAATAGAAAGCAAGAGAAGAAAAAATAAAAATAAACAAAAAGATAAAGGGAGAATTTGAGAAACTTTTTTTATTTTTTTATTAAGACATTAATTGAATGCATTCCAAATAAAACACGTACACTTTAATTGTCTTAAATTGAAGATATAAACGGAAAAAAATAGAATAAAAAAAGAAAAATAGAGAGAAAGATAAAATTTGGAAACCTTTTGTTTTCTTCATTAAGACAATTAAATGCATTGATATATAAACAGAAACTAAGAGAAGATAAAAAGAAAATTAAATAAAGAGAGTTAACACAATTAAATATATTACAAATAAAACCTCAATGTTTTAATTGTAAAGTTTACTGAATTTAATGTAAAATTTACAAAAGAGAAGTAATTAATTTGAAAAAAAATAATATATAAATTTGAAAAAAATATAAGGGACACAAACGAAAAAATAGAAAAACATAACCATATGATAAAGATAAAAAAAATTAAAAATTAAAAATTAAAATACTAATATATAATTATATATAGTCAAAAAGAATTGCTATAGCAAAAAAAAGAGAACTGTAGTATATTTTTTTTATCTAAAAAAATGATTGGAATCTCTCTCGTCTTTTTCCTCAATTGAGTGTAAAATTTATAAAATAACATTGGAATATAAATAGAAAGTAAGAGAAGAAAAAAGAAAAATAAATAAAAAGATAAAGGGAGGATTGGGGAAGTTTTTGTTTTTTTCATTAAGACATCAATTGAATTTATTTCAAATAAAACTCCTACTTTTAATTGTCTTAAATTGAGGATATAAACGAAAAGCAGTAGAAGATAAAAAGAAAAATAGAGATAAAGATAAAATTTAGAAACCTTTTGTTTTCTTCATTAAAACAATTAAATGCATTAATATATAAATGGAAACTAAGAGAAAATAAAAATTAAATTAAATAAAGAGAGTTAACATAATTAATTTATAAAAAACCGGTTCAAACAAAAATTATGGGAGAGAGAGAGAGAGAGAGAGATTTAAGACATTTAGTGGAAATAAACGAAGAGAGAGTTAAGACCAAAAAAAAAAAAAAGGTTAAGATATTAGAAAACATGGACACATGTTGCAATTCTAAACACTTTCTAGGACAAAACTCAGCTTTTATATATATATATATATATATATATATATATATATATATGATGATATGATTAGGCTTCTAGGTTTTATCCCAAGCCCAATTGCATCTAATACCTTTAGCACATGTTTTAAATAAATAAAACACTTAGCCCTATAAATAAGAAAGCCTTATGGTTAAGTTACATTAACTTGGTGAGGGACCTAAAGGGAAAAATATTATTGGCTTAAATATGTGCGTAATCATGTCACCCCGACATTTATTATGCAATAATATTTTAATCACAATTAATTCCACTAAATGATTGTGACTGAACTCCAACTAATAGTTTTGATTAAATCCTTCCAAGCTTTGAATCCAGAACTGCATCCCAATTCGCCTTCACCCATCCTTGATCAGGAGCAACCCAACAAGAATGGCCCTAAATTGTCTCCAACTGGCATTCTGCATCCCCAAATTCATGAGCCTTTTGGTATTCTTGAACGGACCTTGCAATCCGCTAAACAATCTCACCTGGCGTAGAGAAAGCTCCCCCATGCAACGTATCATTTCGCCTCTCATCCAAATTCTATGTGCAAACCCCACAAACATTTTGATATCTTCCTGCTAACACTTGTTAAAAATCCCCTGCACTACTTGTAGAAAATCAGGTCCAGAAAAACTGCTCTTTTGGAGTTTTACACTACCCATACTCCACACACCTCTGGCAGACGGACACTACCAAAGTATGTGAAACCCCATCTCCACAGTCGTCCCATAAAATGGACAAGAATGGTCCGTAATAATATTTTTCTTCCATAGGCCGGTTTGCACAGGTAGGGAGAATATCATGGCAAGCTCACCATAAAAAGTTTTTCTCAACATTAGGAATTTGCAATGCCCAAAGTTCTCTCCACACCTCTATACGTACAACTTTAGATGAACATTCTGCCACGGACAGGGTTGCTAATTCTTGTTGGATGTAATATGCACTATGAACCGAGGTGGTATCTTGGTTGAAAAAACCAAAATACTACAATTATGTATTAGGCACATAGTCAAGGCAATTCGACATATTAATTATGAATTTAATTCATGGATTTAATGTTACCTTGGAGACTATAGTTCATAGTGAGATTTTCCTAATATAAATTATCAATTTCTTTAGAGATTGATGTTTGACCTATTAAACATCAAGGAATATGAATATAGTTATATTCCTAAATAAGTTAGGAAAAGTTGTTTCTTTTGAAACAAATGTGACAAGGTCTAAAGTTATAAAGGGATTGCGACTATTGAAAAAAACTCATAGTTTTAAATATCAAGTGAGAGATTCAAAAATGAATCTAGCAGTCTTCGTCATAAATCTAATTATGATGAAGTGAAACAGCATCTCGCCTTGGCCATGGGCATTGCTCCATACGAAGGGTGTCGTTTTACCTTGGCATTATGAATGGAATTCCGAAAGGATGGAGGAGACATGCTTTGTTTTGATAAATGACCACTCCAACGTGGAGTTAATCAATTGGACAGTCAAATCTAAATTGATGATGACACACTTGACTGGTCTAAGATATTAATCTCCCAAATGAGTTATGTTATCTTAGGACTAGAGACTGCAAAAATATGGCTGTTCATATATGGGGTAATAACATTAATGATAAGATGTTTGTCTCGCCTAAGTCCAAAAATTAAGGACACATTTCCTTGGCCATGGCCTTGCTCCCTATGGAGGGTGTTTCTTAATTAAAGGATTAGGCAAACGAAGCTAATTTAAATATTATATGTTTTGATCTGGTTACGTATCTTATTTATTGCTTAAAATATATGTCTGATACATGCTCAAAATCAAAATATTTTTTAGAAACATAATGTCTTCGTTCAGCCCATTCTTCACTATTTTAAATCAAAATAAGCTGACAGGTCTGAATTACGTTGACTGGAAACGTAATATGGACGTTGTGTTGACGGCTGATCGAGGGGCACAAATTTGTGCTAACTGAGCCTTGTCCAAATGAGCCAGTAACTGAGTCATTTGAGGATGATAGACAACGATATATTCGCTAGAAGATCCGATGAGATGACCAAGTGTTACATTTTGGTTTAGTGTCAAATGTAATCCAAAATCAACTTCAAGATGTGAATCATGCAGTGTTCATGATGACTATACTGAAAGAGATGTTTGGAGAGCAAATTCGTGCTACTAAGTTAGACACGATGAGAACTTTGTTAAATACAAATTAAAGATGGCTGAGGGAACTCCAATGAGGGAGCATTGTTTGGTTATGATAGCCATGCTCATACAATGGAGGTGCTAGGTACTAAGATTGACGGAGAATCTCAAGTAGATATGATTCTATACTCCTCGCTAAATTCTTTCAGTCAAGGCTAAATGCTTTGATGAAGAAAAATGAACACACATTGGCAAAACTCATGAATGAGTTAATCGCGGCGGAAAACATCCTAAAGTCCAAAGTCATAGTTAACTATGCTCGTGCTTCTTGTATTGGACCAAAAGGTTCAAAGAAGCATCTTAAGCTAGTTGGCAAACCAGATGTCAAAAAGCTTAAGAAAGTTGGCAAATGGGCAAAAGGCAAGAATAGTGGTAAGTGTCACCACTGTGATAAGCTTGGGCACTGGAAGAAAGAATGCCCCAGGTATCTTGCATCCGTAGGTCGAGGTAATGTATCTTCCTTCTTGGTTGAAACATGTTTAGTTATGAATCCACCAAAGACCTAGTGTGTGGATTCAGGGTCAACTAATCATGTTTGCAATTCATTGCAGGGCTTCCAAGTAACCAGGCGACTGGATGAAGGAGAGATGTACCTGACACTAGGAGATGGAACGAAAGTTCCAGTTCACTCCATTGGAATTGTTCAACTACGTTTTAATTCGGAGTTTTTAATATTGTCAAATTGTCTTTATGTTCCCAACATTCGCAGAAATTTAATTTCTGCTACTTATTTAGGTAAACATGAGTATTCCATTATTTTAAGGAGATAATAAAGAAAGGTAATCTTATTATTTGTTCTGGTGTTATCATTGATGGTTTGTATATTATAATGTTGGAATCTATGTGTATATTTGTGAAAGTAAAATTCAAAAAAATTCTTTTTATGCAACGGATTAAAACAATCCCAAGACCTTTTGCCATCAAGATAAACATGTTTAGATCTCAAGCAAACATATAAGTTATAGTTACATACATGTAGATTCGGCTCTCCTAGCCCTAGGCATGAGGTCATAAAAGTATCCATTGATTCTTCTATTAGTGTTGGACTGAGTAAGAGAAGTCCCAACATGCTTGCAAACTTCATGCATTCATCCATACTCATCTCGCCTTCATTGCATTCATCGTGAACTTTAAGAACATTTTTTTGTTCTTCATCATATTCACAAAATATTTCTTGAACACTTGATCGTAGATCAAGAATATCAATATCTTCCAATAGTTGGTGTGACGATTTCTCCATAGGATCTTCTCTTTGATGGCTGAAGATGATTGTGAGTGTGGGCTCACAAAGTTTTCTCAAGAACAAGAGAAAAACTAGAGGCAAAACTTTGGAATCATATTCCCCTTCTTTGGCCGTGTATATACTCTTGAGGGAGAGTGGAGTTGTGTTTTTATCTTTCACAAAAATTACAAGCTCTAAGCCGAAGTTTGTGATTTTGCCTTCCACCTGCTCATCTATTTATAACTAGGAACTCAAGAGAAGGAGTTCTAAACAAAGTGAGACTGAGGTTACAAATCCCAATCTATCTAGTACACGGCCATGGGAGTCAAAATGACCTCCCTTGGCCTTTTACCACGGGGCCATGGGGAGAATTAATTCTCCCTGGGAACTAGAGGGGCTGAAAACAGATTGGGTGCAATGGCTGAAAAACCCAAGAGAGGAGTTAGGTCTTAAGCTTTGGGTGATTAGTTTTCATGGTACCAAGAAATGAGATTAAAAAAAATGGCGTCTACCATAAAAAGCCTAAAAAAAGGGTGGGGGGAGGGGCAGCTGCAGACTGCAGTACATGTCTGTCTCCCTCAGCTTTACAACCAAATTTGCTCTTATAATAATAAATAATCTCAATAACAATTATACATACATACATATATATTCACCTGAGTTCATACATGATGCCAAAGCTGACATGGTACACAACGGTTGGACTTCAACTATCGTTTTGGTCTTGTTGGGAAATGACTCATAATAGTCCAATTTAGATGTTGTAAATCTTTTTTTTTTCTTTCTTTTTCTCTAGCTAGCAGAATAGGCAGAGAGTAAATAGCATTTTCTACCAATTCTCAGTTCACAATAGAAAATGGTTTATTGGTTTTTTTATCTCTCACTCCCCTTATGTCTCTCTCCTTCTCCCTGAAGCTTCACGTCTTTCCTTTCTCCCTCTCCCACAACAAAGCAATCAACAAAGACAACGTCCAGGAAACGATAGAATGATTTCAGAGTGTATTGACTGGCCCCTCCCCCATGCAGAGGGAAGTGGTGAGTACTAAATCCAATTCACGTCATAAATTATAATGTACTTGCCACAAAACTAACGTTATTATTCTCATTTTCCAGATTTACAACGTGAAAAAGCACTAATTTAGCCTAACCATCCAGCCCCCCAAAAAGAAAAAGAATCAAGATAAAATTTTACAACAAAAATTCCATTAAAGGAATTATCTCCCGACCTAATTGTCAAAACTATCAAGTAGCTTACCGACAAGAAAAGAAAGAAGAGACTAGCGGAGAAATCACCTCCACTTCTCTTGCAGTTCTTTCCTCTCGGACAAAACCCATGTCACAAAGATCGCCGCAATTAGGGCAACAATAGTGATGAGAAGCAAAGCATAGCTGAAATCTTCGGTGAGTGAATCGTATGTCCTTGAGGGTGCCATTCGAGTGAAGAAGAGATCCACACCATATGCAAAGGCAAGAGTTGTGGACTCCAATTTAGCGGGTACCGTAACAATGCCTCGGAGACCTTCCACCTTAAGAGCATGCGTCACATATGACTGCACAAACAATACCCACATCAGAGTTATGAATGGCATCGCTTACCATGTAAAACAACTAAATCAGAAGCATGTACCTAAAAACCAACCTCCCTCATACGCCACAAAACCATATCCTCTAAAGATTTTGAGCTAGCTCAAGTTCAAATTATAGATTGCCGAGTCTCATTTGCATATCATCACCATAATATGTGCATGGAATTAAAGGCACACATAATTGTACACCATAAACATGAATATGATTCTAATCATGACATAAAATATTAATAATAATAAAAAATAAAATAAAAATAAAAAGATAAAGAAAAATAAAGAAATAAAGAAAACAGATAGTCATGTCATCTACCTAATTATTAAACAAATGAACTATGATCTCGTCTTTCATCTAAACACATCTAAATTAAAGTAAGTCTTGCACTGGCCTCGCCAAAACCAATTATATCAGTAATTTCTTTCTATTATTACAAACAATACTATATACAATAAAAAAACCAACAGCCAGTGTCAGGATGATCTATCAAATGTGCTACCAGGTTCAAGTTGGGGAATAATGTGCCCAACCAAAACCTGTCCAAATCCACCCATTATTAGCCTTAATCTGAAAAACATGCACATCCAAGTCTCATTCTGATAAATGATCAAGTACAAAACATGTTATGGATAAAAAACTTAAGTTTGTAAGGTGGAATTATGTATAGTCATTCTCAAATACTGGAAAGTTTAAAAAGTAATTTATGCAATAGTTCTTGTAATGAAAGCATTGTAGCTAAGAGCAACACTCTCTTGATACAAGAGAAATTTCAGTAACAAAATTGAACCACCAAAAGTCAACCCAGAAAAAAGCACGCACAGCTGATTGTCGACTCAGCATATGCATATTGAAACTCAGATGACTAAATCAAAATGGGTAGATAATAAAAATTTGAAAACTTTTATGTTATAGTTGAAATATTGAGTTATAAATACAAACCACTGCTCACAAAAAGAAAAATTCAATGCTTTCTTCAGACAATAACAGTAGCATTGAATCTATGATAGCAATAAGATGATGACGACAATGATATATGGCCAACAAACCTGAGGAATAATTGGCAAAGAATCCGTAAGAGGTATGACGCCTTCTTCTTTCTCAGCTTGTGTAGGGTTGACAGATCGGCGAGGATCTAAATAACGCTTATCAAGAGCCAAAACCTGCAAAAGGTTTCATAACATTCAGTGTATACAATAAAAGGAAATAAGTTTTATCTCAAACACATTCATCAACCCCCAACCCCACAACAAAAACATAAAAAGGCCTTATCAGAAAACAAATCAAATTACCACAAAAAAAGAAAGGAGAAATAGCTCAGCATGTTCAAAGATTTCAACCGACCTGATCACCAACTGTACCAATAAGAAGCTGCTTTGAGGTTATACCCTTGGCCGTTGATGTCACTGTTATTGTTTTCACAGAGTGGGTGAAGAAGTAAGACTGTGACTTTGTTACGACCTCTGGTCGAGAATACAAGGAGATTGGTGAAGTAAGATTATGCTTGCCAAAAACTAGCTTCAAGACATCCTTGTTCTCCTGTGAATCATATTGGGTTTAAAAAACATAGCAATGAAAATACACAGAACATTAAATTAAGGATTCAAGTTTACTGGCATACCGCCCGAGACTGATCGTAGATCTCAATGACTGACATCTCATATCTGTGTGCTCTAAGATTGAAGTAGTGGTATACAACCCAGTTCTCGCTGAAAACCTACAAAATGCATGGATGCATGAGAAATGCCTTTCACTTAAGACTGCAAAATGGCTTAGTAGATTGCATAACTTACAGCACGAACAGGACCCTGTGAACCATGATGAGTCATCCGGTGCAATATACGACCAGTTACGGTATCAATGAGGTATACAACCAACCATGACTCCTCTGGAGTGGCCGTTCTGAATTCACCACTGGCTTTTGGTGCAACAGTTGCCACGAAGAGTAGATTTTTTGATATATATTTATACATCACATCTTGGTCAGCTATGACCTTTGCTTGGGTATGAACCACCTAGAGGATATAAACAAAAAATACTAATATAACAACTATATACAGCTATAAAGCACTGGTAAAGTCTCACAAGAACCTATCACAGTAACCTCAAAGTGGGAACTGAGACCACTGCCCATCTAATTGGTAACAGATTTGGACTTACTAATCACATTGTTTTAGAATACTTGTTTAACATATAATTGTTACGATTATTTGATGCCAAAGACATAAGGTTACCACTCACTTCCAGTCATGTCAGGCTTCCTACAATTGAGACCCCATATGCAACAGCACAAGAAACCAAAATTATGAAATGATAATAGGCATTTTTTATGTTCATGGGACTACAATCGCATCCAAGAAATCAAAACAATGATAAACATTTTTTAAAAAGATAAAATATGGTTGAGGAACATAGAAGTTCAACCGAAAGGGCTCTAAGCATCAAAGAATATAGGCAACAAAAGATTATTCACAAGAAAAGAAAAATGGAATGAAAATTTTGATTTACATAAGAAAATCACTCCAACTAAGATTCTATGAAAGCATGACAGTTTTATATATGTATATCTATCCAAATTTATTATAAACTAAAGGCGGATCCAAGTACACAAAGTGTACAAGAGAAATACCTAACCAAAAAAAGTCACAAAAACTAGACATCTGAAAACAATCATAAGCAGATATCCACTGGAAAAGGGGTACTAAAGAAAAAAGGCCTTTAACTTTGCCACTGTCCCCCCTTTACGTTCAAAGCTTTAGTCATTTCTTTCTCTCCAAATACTCCACATCAAGTAGAGCAGAATCATCCTCCAAACAACTTCGCTTTGAGAACTACCAAATTGCCCTCTCCAACAAGTGAAGAGATATCTCAATCAACCTTGACCCATGCTAAACCAAACAAGCCAAAGATAGACTTCCATAAGGCACTAGCTGTTTCGCAATGTAGTAAAAGGCGGTCAACAATTTCCCCGCCTTTCTTACACGGGCAAGTTGGTACTTCAAGAGGTCTTCATCAAGCAGGCGCAACCGGGGGACAAGCAGTGGTTCCACATTATGCTAAAATGCACTCTCCACGTTATCTGGAGAGAGGTTACAGACCTTCAACATCAATCAAATCTTCAACTTCAAATTCTCACGTTAACCACCTTGAGGACAAGGTGCTTGCCAAAGGGGGGAGGAATGATAGGCCACTAACTACCCATGATGTGGAGAGAAATGTGGGTTGTGTTAATTGGGAACATGTGTTATGCGTGGTTTAGTATAGTCTTTAAATACTAGTTAGTGGGGGTAGCAGGGATAGGACTTGTGTAGAGTTCTAATTCTGTAGTGGTTCAACTCCCACCCTAAGTGGAGTATTATCTTGGTCTGACTGGGACCCACTAGGTGTATCAGAATGTAAGGTGTGTTTATGTATTTGCATTGGGGTAGAACTCCAACCATAAGTGGAGATTTGTAACGTGTATTATCTTTATATTGTATTAAATATTAGTTATGCTTCTTTCTATGCTTGGGACCTATCACATCCCTTAAGCAAGCAATGCTAAATAACTCCAGAAACACTTCCTTAAGGGATTGCACCCCACAGCACATATCATGCCAAAAGGAGCAGACACCCACCTCAAATCTTGTAAATCTAGAAAACTCCTCCCAAACTCTCCTAATGAACTTCCAAAGACCCACCCCATAAGACCCAATGACTCAATTAGAGCACCACCCACCCCACTAACTCCCATATTTAAAGTTCACTACCAATATCCACAAAGTCTCTCTCTCATAAACGTAACACCATGACAACTTACCCATAAGAGCTCAGTTGAACATGAGCAAATTTCAAACCCCCCAACTAAGAAATCAGAGAATACGCCTTACACCAGCTTACCAAATAAAGTTTAACCTCATCGCCCATACCTCCCCACAAAAAATCCCGTTGTAACTTCTCAACTTAGTTAGCAACACTAGCCAAGAGGGAAAACAGAGACATGAAGTAGGTAGGCAAGTTAGACAAAGTGCTCTTAATCAAGGTAATCCTACCCTCCTTAGACAATACAACCACCCAGCTAGCTAAACGATGCTCAATCTTCTCAATAATGCCATTCCAGATAGATTAAGCTTTAAAATAAGCATCCAATGGAAAACTTAGGCACTTCAATGGCAATGAGGAGACCCTGCAACTCAAAATCCTAGCCAAACCTTCCACATTATTGACATTACCAACAGGAACCAACTCCAATTTAGCCAAAATAATCTTCAAGCCGGAGACAACTTCAAAATATAAGGACAAATAACGCAAAAGACAAAGGTGATCTGGGACAACCCCACGGAAAATTAAGGTGTCATCCTCAAACAAAAGGTGAGAGATCAATCCCACCATAATACCCAGTCCCCACAGAAAAGCCAGACAACAAACCCCCACTTGTTTAACATATAATTGTTAATATTATTTGATGCCAAAATCGTAAGGTTATCAATCACTTCCAGTCATGTCAGGCTTCCTACTATTGAGACCACATATGCACAAGAAATCAAAATTATAAAATGAAAATAGGCATTTTATATATTCATGGGATTCCAATTCCATCCAGGAATTTGACACAATGAAAAACAACATTTTCTAAACAGATAAAGTATGGTTGAGGAATGTAGAAGTTCAACAATAAAAGGACACGATGCATCAAAGAATCTAGGTGATATAAAATTATTCACAAGAAGAGAAAAATGGTATGAAAAAATTGATTTTCATAAGAAAATCTGACAGTTATGCACTCAATTAAAGGTATTCTGTATATATGTCACAAAAAAAAAAAAAAGATATTCTGTATTTCTAGTTAATCAACAAATTAATTTGTCATACAAACTTAATTAATTTTTTTTGGTTTTAGTGCAATGGTACTAAGAAAATAATAGTTTTTTTTTTTTTTTTTTTTTGATAAGTAGGTACTAAGAAATTAAGGGCGAACAAATAACAATCATAAAAGACAAACAGACCTAGAGCTATTAAAAAGTACATCATTGAAAAAAAAATAAGGTACCTCATTCAATTTTCTTCTAACAGTTTCTATTATCTTTTCTGACTCAGATGGGAATACAATTGACCACAAGTCCCTGGAGTCAAAGCAGTATTCATCCGCTACACCAAAGCAATTACTCTTCAAGTCATGCCCCCTTATAATGCCATTATCAGTATCAACTGAGTACCAGTATACATTTGAAAACTCATTTTGGAAGATACCAATAGCCTCAGAGGTTCTTGGGTATAAATGTGCATGATGGTCAGCATCTATAATAAGATGGAGATGCTGTTCCACAGAATCAGTAAATGGCAGTGGAATGACTTGCATAACAGAATGAGTGAGACCCAATGAGTCAAGCTCCTTTCCAGTGTAAGTATCAACAAAAGAAAGAACACCTGGGGCATCCCAATTTGGTCCACATCGACCCACAACAAGGACAGATGGATTCTCATCCATGGCATGATGATGAGGCACCTGCCACTGATAAACACCCAGTAGGATGTTCACATGATCCTGATTTACGTAGTGAGGACAGTAAGAGAGACCAAACAACCCGTCCATCTCCAGTGTGCAAGGCATAAAGTTTCCCCGCTCTGGTAAGAACTATTAGCAACTTCCGGAAACCATTGTGGTCTCGGGTCATTTTGCTCTTCTCAGAACTTTTTAATCTCATTCCTTGTATAGCTGCTATATCCTCAGGGCTTGCAAGCATTAATGTCCCCTTAAGCTTCAGGATGTGTCCCTTCAATAACAAAAACATCATATGAAAAAGAAATTGTCAGAAAGGAACAGGTCAAGTAGAGGAGGCATTCAGGCAAAAATATCATCTTCTTTCCAAATCCTAGGTGCAAAACTGCAATAAAGTAGTGAAGGAGGAGAAACGGAAAAATATATTTGTAAATAAAACCAAGCATCCATTCAGTCCAGAAAAGTAGAATAGTACAGCATTCAATCATGAAAAGTTATGATGCCTTTAACATTAAATTGAATTTCTTACTGGACATTTATGCGTTTACAAACATTCATACCTTAAGCCACTCAAAGAGGTTCTGCTCCACTTTAGCTACTGATACGCCTTTCTTTTCCACAGGCAGTTCTGATATTGTTACATCTACAATTGAGGCTAAGCTTTCCTCCCTAGACCACACAATTGCACCTTGTTGTAGTAACAACAGTGAATGATCTTCCATGACAATCAAAGCCCTAAACCCATGAGACCTGTCTGTACGAATATATGTGTTTATGAAAACCATGTGCACTAGCCCCCTCTGATGGTCCATGACTATGCTCTCCTTGAGCAAATCACCATTCCAATCATGATTGAGCTTCACTGTGAGGAGAATTTTACCGTCTACATGTTCAACTATTGCAAAAGCTTTTTGACCCTCTGAAAATGAGAGAGCATCACTAACAGCTGCTGCATTGTTAATTTTCTCCACAACCTCCAATTTGCCTTCAGTTGTCACTCTTATGAATGCTGAAAATGTATCGACTTTTACAGCAAATATTCCTGAGAGCTTTGAAGGTAATATGACTGTGTTCCTGGAAGACTCCTCAACAAGATCTGAAATATATGTCTTTCCGAAGTTGATTTCTTCATTCTGAAAGTTAATTGTTACTAAGCTTGACCTAGTGGCATCCAATGACACAAGCATGTCACTTGAAACTAATAATACTTCCCCATAAAAGCCATCAGGAAAGGCTGCACTCTTGTGCCTCAGCAATTCTCCATTCTTAGCATTAATTTCATAAGCATCGAACTGGGATGAACCAACAAAACCTACAGCATAGATTATATCACTTCCAGAAGGCTGAATAATCTGTTGAACCTCTATGCTGCAAAAAAGGTAGCCAATCTAAGATCAAAATATGATGATGTTAGTAAAGAAAGAACATTAGATACATCAAAATTCAATTGTTTAAACCTTTCAGCTGAAAAATCCTTCTCCCAGAGAACTTCGCCATCAATGCTAGAAAGAGCATAGAGACACCCTTTGCTGAAAACAAGAATCACATTGTCCTTGTCGACTTTCAAATTTATCTGCACAATACTACCGTAATTAATGTATGTTCACTATAAAATTGGTACAAAGGTATTATCTACTAGAACTTCTACACGACTGCAAACCTCAAAGGGCAAGTTTGAGTTCTCAAACCACCCCCAAAAAAAAAAACAAAAAACCACCATGTTGCAAGACATGATCTTGTAATCAAGAAAATTATTATTATTATTTTGTAAGTAATGTTGTATAAAGGTGTTGCTAAGAAAATTATGATAAAGGTGTTGCTGTAAGGACAGATAAGGACTACAAACTGAAATTAAAGTTTGATGCAAAAGTAACAAAACAAATCCAAACATTTTGGTCTATGAAGAGAGAGAGAGATTTAGAGTACTAGTAGCAGCTTCCCTAAATCCCATTCCCTTCCCTAAATGTAGGGAAACTCTTAAAAACATCTTAAACAAACTCCCTTGGTGTTTCCCTTGGTTAGAGCACTAACAGCAACTTCCCATTGATTTTCCCTAAGTTTAGGGCACAAAACTACTTTTTGCTTCCCAATGAAAATAAATTTCACAATAACTTCCCTTACATTTTTTTATACCATTAAAATATTATATCTTTATAAATTACTTGTTCCCTACCTACCCTCACTTTTTTCATAAAATCCCAACATAATCCCCAATTAAAGACAAAGATGAAAGAGGAAAGAGAAATGTTTATATTAAAATAATATATAGGAAACCACTTTTGGTTCCTTACACATTGGGAAACATTGTAGCAACCATTGATGATTGGTTAAAAGTAGGGAATCTGATGTAAGTTTTTCTGGCTTCTTTTTTGAAATTTTGCCTAAACATAAGGAAGGGAATGACATATAAGACAGCTGCTGCTAATGCTCTTAAGGAACACCATGGGAAGCAAAAGTGCTACCCCACTTTTGGTTCCTTTAACATTATTTTAATATAAAAATACTCTCTTTCCTCTTAACATTTATTTGAAACAATATTTAAATGGTTACTCTTTCCTACAACATTTAATTTAAAGAATATTTAAATGATATAGGAAAATGATAAGGGAAGCCATTGTGGAACTAATTTAAATAGGGAAACAAAAAGTAGTTTGGTTCCCTATATTTAAGAAAAATCTAAGGGAACTGCTGCTAGTACTTTTATAGAGGAATACTAGAGAAAGATATTCAAAGGATAAAAATTTCAGTAAATGTACAAGAATTCATACATAGCACTACATATATATGTCCAGTTGACAGATTCCAGAGCATCAAAGATTGTATTCACTAACCAGCACAGACAATAATGATTTTGAAGGCTTTGAGCCCTGAAGAAAAGACTCCCAGACCATCTTTCCATCAGGAAGGTTCCATGCTCTTAAAATACTTCCCTCTGACGAAAGAGTAATGACATCTGAAAATGTTAAGCGGCAAGTAGGCATTCAATCAACAGTGTAAGTTGTAATCAAACATCCAATAGGTAACACCAAATGAAGGAAGCAATATTGTTTACAAAGTAATAACAAAAGTAACAACACTCTATTTACATAAGTACAGAAATATAACCACCGAAGATGTTGTTGAGCACACCCAATATTCTTTTTCTGTTTTATTTTTATTTACTAAAAAAAGAAAAAAAGAAGACAACAAAAAAGAGTGACGCTATAGCAATGCATGGCAACAGTTGGACCTTCAAAGTAACACAAAATCAAGAAAAT
The DNA here is from genome assembly GCA_013348765.1 of Carpinus viminea. Lineage (NCBI taxonomy): Eukaryota > Viridiplantae > Streptophyta > Magnoliopsida > Fagales > Betulaceae > Carpinus > Carpinus viminea. The sequence goes on along the minus strand of CP054670.1, from coordinate 9,140,925 downwards.
AAATTACAAGCATACATGAAACTGAGAAGAAAATAATGCATATGAGCTCCCAATATTACCACTCCTATAATTCAAACAACATGTTTCTTGAAAAAAAAAACATATACATGTGAACACAACAAACAAATTGCGAGATACGATTATAAATAATTCCAGTTGTACGAAAAAACATGGGTCACAAATTTGCTGAAAATCATAAAGATCAAGCCCCATAGCATTATAATGTAAAATTCATTGATGACCAAGTAACAATTCTACATTGACATTACCAAATGATGTAGTTTAGGGAAATGAGTGAAACAGGCATTCATCTGTAAAGCTAAAAATAGGATCAATCATAAATATGTGCATTATTACATTTTCCAAGAGCAATATCAATTCCATCGACTGCATCATTGGTCCCAAGAACATGCCTCCAAACTGCACAAAACCAACCATAAATTAATATTCCACAATTTCCACCAAAGTCCTTAAAAAATAAAAAATAAAATAAAAAGTGCCCCTATATCATAATTATCTACTCAGAGCTACCAAACAAAAGAATGAAGCGCTCTCGCTTAGTTGCTTTGAATATGAAGAATCTGAGTAAAGGAGGTCATAATGAAAAGTTTCTATGTAACAATCACAGCCAAAAAAAAAAAACCCAATTTACCACAAGTTCCAATACAAAAAGTTCAACTCACAAATCTCTCCGTGCCTGAGATCAAGTGATGCGATAACATTCTCTTCAGTAGACACCACAACACGCTTTCTCCCGGTCTTCTGAGTGTGGAACACTGCGTGCTTCACTTTCCCTATATACTGCTGGTGCCTGTAATTCACAATTATTACTAAAAACTACAAAAATCGAACCCATTCTTCAATCAAAATGGAGTAAAGGCTTATAATCAAGAAAGCGCGGGATATGTGACAATAGATTGTGACTGAAGCATCAACAATAGCTTAATAACCGAAGTTTCCAAAACAATTAATATTTGACTAAGACTTAGAGAACTTTTAATCACTAAGCGAAAAGGAATTGAGGCCTCGTTTGTTTTCCAGATTAAAAAAGTAAACAAAAAGAAAGTCTCAAAGTAGTAAATTGAGGTGAAGTGAGAAATTCGAGGACAAGACGATATGAGATGGGAATTTACCAGTCCATGAGGCCCACTTGATCTTCGTAAAGCGAAAAGCTGTGCTCTGCGGATGCTAAGAGTAATAGAAGAGGAAGAAAAACCCTAATCGCCATTCGCATGCCCATCGCGAGTTTCCCTCTCTCTCTCTCGGGTGAAGGAAGAGAGATAGATCTGACAATGAAGGGGCCGGCTTGTCGTTTTGGCTTGGGGAACTGGCTTAGCACTCTCACGCACTTGCCCCAAATTGCAAGAGTAGGGAATTCCTCTTTTTTTTTTTTTTTTTGAAAGGTGAATTCCTCTTATTTTCAGTTCAAATAGAGATAACTCATTTGAGAATAACTTATATACTTGCAAAAAATATGTTTTATATGTAGACTATTCATAATTTGCCACATCAGCATAGAACACACTATCAAAATAAAACCAAACCCACTTAATTATATGAGGAAAGAAAAGGAAAAGAGAAAGAAAGAAGGAAGAAATGAAGAAGGAAGAAGATGCTAGAAGAAGGGTTGGACGACAGCAAGCTGGGCGGCGGCAGTGAACTGGGTTGGACGGTGGCAAGGCTCGATTTCTCTATTCATCTTTTCCTAGGAGGTGCGGGTGAGCTAGACAACAGTGATCTGGGCAGTGGGCTAGGCAGCGGCAGTGAACTAGGTCTGCAGTGTGGGTTCCTCACCGTGGGTGACCCATTGCAGACCTACGGCCGGCCTAGGTTTGGCCAGCCTAGATCTGGTCGGCCACCGGCTCCAGCGATTTTATTTTTTGATTTTTTCTGATGGGTTTTGCTCTGGGTTTGATTTTTTTTTTCTGATAGATCTTGTTTTTGGTTTTTTCTTTGGTTTTTCACATGGCTCCGACGACTTTTAGGGTGATAAAATCTCAAAAAGGTTAACCTTCCCCCCTAGGTTTTTAGTTTTGAATTCAAAATTCAGTTTTGAGGCATTAAAAACGAATTTTATGGTATTAGAATCAATTTTTGAGGCATTGGAAACGAGTTTTTAGGCATTAAAATTGATTTTTGAGGCTGGGGTTGGTAGAAAAGTCGTCGAAGCGTTTTTTTCACTAGAGGTTGCCAGAGTTTGGTGGACAACGAACAGTGGAGGCTGGGCATGGTGGAACCGATAGCTACAGGGGGTGGTTTAGAAAAAATGTGAGGAATCCTATGTGTTGCTAACATACAAATTTTTTGCAATTTTTTGAAATAGGTGAGGTGTCAAATGGTAAGTGGGTTGCACAAAAGCTGTTTTTTGTGCAAAAGCACCACCCAATACGCTCTCTAAATCATTTCCATTTCATGAGAATAACTTCAATGTGGCAAACAAGTGGGGTTTTTTGCCCACCATTCACAAGTTGACACCTCACATAAAAGAAAAGGAAAAAAAACTCTACATCCTCCAGTAGTTGAGACCCACGTCTTGATGCAGCAGCTATATCCTAAAGAAGAAAGAAAGAGAAAGAAGGAGAAGGAAGAAGGAAAAAAGCTAAGACCCACAGTGCAAAGCCGACCCCACAGCCGACCTTGATTTGGTTGGCCACCGAGACCCTCGGTTGGGTCTCGCCGGCATTTTTCTTTGGTTTTTTCTTCCGATGGGTTTGGTTTTTTCTTGGTTTTTAGGATGATAAAAATTCAAAAATGTTAACTTTCCCCTCTAGGTTTTAGTTTTGAGGCATTAGAAATAAATTTTGTGGCATTAGAATCAATTTTTTAGGCATTAGAAATGATTTTTTAGGCTGGTCGGATCTATCTTTTTTTTTTTTTTGGGTTTGCCGAAGAGAAAAAAGCTCACTGGGGGTGGCTGGATCTCTTTCCCCCTAGCCGTTAGGTGGATCGTAGCCACCCCTAGGCCTGGGGGTGGATCACAACCACCCCCAGTGGCAGAATCTATCTTCTTTTCTTTTTGGTTCGCTGGAGAGCCAAAAATGGCCATTGGAGGTGACCGGAACTCTATCCCTTTGGCCATTGGGGTGGATCGCGGCCACCCCCAGTGGCCGGATCTATCTTTTTTTTTTTTCCGCTAGAAAAGTAGCCGGAGAGGGTGGTGGGTGGTAGCATCTGTTCGCCGGAGGTGAGCGGTGGGTGACATTGGGTGGCGGCATCTGGGTATCTAGTCATTTATTTGGTTGCTTGATTAGTTGATTGGGTATTTTGATCTCATTTTTAATTTGTGCATTTTTCTTAAAATGCTAAGGTGTCAACTTATTATTGGTGGGCAAAAAACCCCACCTTTATGCCATGACCGTATGACAGCAGCTCTCCCATTTCATTTGTTAAAATTTAGAGAATAACTTCTATAACGACCTGACATAAACCAGGTCCTTTGTGCCTTCCAATTAGAAAGAAAGACGTCAACATATCTCACTAAATAAGATGAAAATGAAAACACAGGATCCAAACCCATTTTCTCTATTTAATATATAACCCCCTTTTCCCATTTAATTAGCAACAAGAACCCCACCACCTCCGACCACGACCACCTCCTCCTCTGACCACCACACACACAACAACAAAAAAAAAAACCTTAAAAACAACAAAATCTTCCTCAATGTATTATCAATTAGGTGGTAGTTTAAGGAGGAAATATGGACTTTACCCTTTTATTTATTATCTAATGGTAAAGGTATAAATAAAGAGAAATGCTAGTTTACTGAGATAAGTATTAACATAATGTGGAATTTATTTATTGATATTTGTACTATTTTTTTTATTAATTGTTTTAATCATCTCAAATGAATAAGCTCTACTAGTACTTAGTACACATATGTTAGTAAAAGAATTAGTACCCTTAGTATATTTTATAAATAAATAGAACTACTCCCGAATATTTGGACCTTAGTTCGAGTGCAATTGACTCGACTATTAAATAGGTTCTTCATGAACAAAAAACTACGCTTGATTATTAAATTATACAAACTCATATAATCTCTACTCGATTCGATTAATGTTCATGAACAGTCTTGTATAAAGCTCAACTTGTATATACTTATTAATATGTACGCATATGTATTATGTATATTGTTATGCATATTCTTCGGATTAAGATCCATGGCCCTATGCATAGTAGCCCAAAAGAAAGAGTCCAAAGTATCATGATGGGTCCGCCCCAATAAAGGCCAAAGCCTCGATCAAACATCAATTGGCTCGCAATATCAGCTATGCTGAGAATGCACGTTCAAGACCATCAAGATCAGGGATGTTCAAAGTAATGGACATACATTAAACCATCAAATCAGTTACAAATCATTCACGGACTCACATTTATGATTTGGACAATTACACACCAGGCAAGGGATGTGCGTTAAAGATACAGTTATAAATTATTTGTAATGGTCATGGAACAAAAATATTAACTCATCCACCCGTCACGTCTGGATCCTAGATCTTTTGTCCGATCATCACCACTACATCTACAATTCTTAGTGTAATTTTATTCCCAACAAGAACTTTTATTTTATTTTATTTTATTTTTATAACGTGGGATTCCAGCAAGGTAAGATCACTTTATGTACTCACCCAGCTTGCATTAGGCTCCATACGAAAACTCTCAGAAGATTTTAAAACCATGATAAAAACTAAGAAAAAAAATAGAATGTTTAAACCTTAGGGGATAAAAGAGTATTTAACCCTTTATTTATTATGAAATGAGCCTCCACCGACCGTTTTGCATACGCTTTTCCTTTCAATTATTCGTCAAGTAAGCTATTCCTCTGCTTTCATTGAATATATTCATCTTCGAAAATCCCAGCATATCATATTAATTAATATATCACTCGATGAAAAATTAAGTGAATAATGTAATATTAATGAAATGGTACGTCTTCTAATTTGTTCATTAATTTATAAAGGGATTTGAGAGGGTGTTAAGAGTAATTTCATGCATGGAATGAGTGGGAATCACTTCATTCGATGGAGTAGAGCTTTCTTCCTTGCTTGCTCTTGTAAAAATCATTAGAGGAGCTGATCATTTTCCTTGGAGGAAGAAAGGGGGAGGATGATAGACCTTGTCCTCCTGGCAATCTTACACGCATCTTTCATCGCTTGCGTTCTTCTTCTACTTGTCTGCGTCGTCTTGATTGGCCTCTTCCTCGCGTTTTCTCTCACGCTCTTCACAATTGCTGTAATGGATTTATATGATGGTTTCTTGGTGTGCTGTTTGCATTGGGCTACGCTCGAGCCAAATCTCTATCTGGCTTTCATTCTCTTTTTCTATAAGCTTATGTGTTGTGCTCTTTCTGTAAGAAAATTCATTTAAGTTAGGACATTTATGTCACATTTATTTACTATATTTACGGTTTGAGTGATTTATTCTAGCTAAAAGATGTTATAAAATTCTAAAATTATTTTTATTGAGCGATTTTGCTCCTCCCATCAAGAAGCAAAATCAATGATATTTAAGGAAAAAAAAGGTTCTTGACCTATCTATAAAAAGCTTTGTGTATTTCATCATTTTGCACTTGTATTATACTGGTAGATATAGGTTAGAAGATTCCATCCAAAATAAATTGGAGAATATCTAGTTCTCTTAGAAATTATAATCATGAAATGAATACTCTCTGTCTTTTTTGGATAGGAGAAAATCCTATTCCCATCAGGTTTCACACGAAAAATGACCATTTTTATGAAGAAAAATGGAATTTTCATTTTAAAAAAAACAACAATAAAAAGAAGGATAAAAAAATATATTATTGCTTTAGACATTTTTTTTATTTTTTACTTTGTATTTTTTTAAAAAAATAAAAAAAAAAATTAAACAAAAAAAAAAATTGTGCCTTTAACATTTTCTTATTGAATGAATTGTCAGTAACTCTGTCAAAATAAATTAAGAGTTAAATTGAGAGTTTCATTTTAAAACGCGCGATAATTGAGGATTTTAAAGCGAAATTTTTCTAAAATTTTTATAAAAAAATTGAAACTTCACTCTGAACTTATTTATTAAAACCCCGATCTGAAAAAACTCTCAAATACACGAACTGAAATTTCTACACCACTTTAAGGGTATAATGGTATATAAATATATAAATAATACCCTTCCTTAAAGGAGAAAACCTGTTTTCTGTTTACAACGAGTTTTTGGCCCATTTTAATTTTTTTTTTGTTAAAAAAAAAAAATATGAGGGGGTGAGGTGCCACCTTGCCCAAAATGGGGTACGTGAAAAAAAAACTAAATGTTGTGGCCAAAGGCCTTTAAATTGGTCGGCCACCCTCAAAAAGAAATGGGTTTGTGCCGTTGGGGTGGCGGACCACCCCAAGGGCTCATTAACGACCAATTAGAATTTCAGCTAGAAATCTTTTTTTTTTTTTCTTGGTGGCTTTTGGGTGTGAACCCTAAAAAAAATGGCCTAGGATGGACCCATTTTGAACCTAATAAAAAAGTATTGAAGACATTTTTTTTTTACTTTTTTCTTCTTACAAAAAAAAAAAAAATCAAAATGGGCCAAAATTTGGGCAAAAGCGCGTCGTTTTAGAAAACGGCGAGTTTAATGAAGTATAATGGGCAGATTTCAAAGGTCCTAAATGAGAGAGAATCATCAAGTTGAAGAGTATCGAGAGTTTTTTTATCAAAGATTTTAATCGAGGAAGCTGAAATAAAATTTTTAAAAATTTAACCACCGTCTCTTTTGTCTACATGCTCGTCTTGGTGGCTACCTCTCGTACACGGTGCCTGTCGTGCAGGATCGTCTAAATCGTCTTGGTGGCTACCTCTCGTCCACCTGTCGTTTGAAGCTTACATAGTAAATTACGATCGTCTCTGCAATTCTTTTTCTCACATCTCAGTGATCTCACATACTCCGAGTTCGAGGACATAAAGTTTTGATGAATTGAGTTTTAAATTAGTTTCTTTTCTTTAAATTCAATCTCGTTAGATTGTATTTTAGAGAGTGGGACGGGGAAGAATTCCTACGACCGGTGATTGTTTGAAATTTATATCCTACTCCATATACAAAGTTGCTCTCACCTGCTTCACTTCCCGTTGCAATGGAAACAATGGTGTATTCACTCTGCGAGCCTCACCATTTCTCTCCCAACTTCGGGGTTCCATCCATAAACCTTAAGTCCAGTGTTAAGCTCGCTCAGTCTTCAAAGCTCAGCTCGTTTGGGACGCAACGGAGCTCTCCGAAGCTAGGGTTTCGGCCATGTCCGCGCGTGTTCGCGTCCTCTTCGACTGTTGAAAGAGAAAGAGAGAAAGAGAAAGAGGGCTCGGGCTCTGTCACTCCCGTCTACGTGCCCACGCCTCCCAATCGAGAGCTTCGAACCCCTCACAGCGGGTAAATTTGCATTGAACTGAATTAAATCGTGGTTTTAGCTTTGCGGACTTTTTAGAATGAAAACTTTGTGGAATTGATTGGATTTGGATTCTGTGTATTATATTATGAAGTTGTATTCATTTGACCTTAGGCTTGGGTGTGGCCCGTGGGGAACAAAATCGAGGGCTTAGAAAAAGCGAAGATTAATCTGAATCCTTTACTTGTCTTTATGGTTGTTGTGGTTATGTTTTCTCATAGAATGAAAACACACATTAACTAATCATGCCAACTGAGAGATGGCTATTACTGTACTACTGGCCTAGTTGGTGGGATTTCTGCTCTTGGATTCTAAAGGACTAGAAATCTGAGTATATTTTTTCCCTTAAATTCCTTATGTCTAACTTTTATGAGGATCAAGATGGGAGATTTATGCTTTGTAGCTATATTTCAGTTTAAGCTCCCATTTCCTATTTCCTGCGTCTTGTGAAAAGCTTGTAGATGCTGTATGGCTCATCAAGGAATGAATAAAAATTTATCTTTCATCTAATTGAAGGCATGGATCCGCTTGAAGTGATTAAAGTAACTCTTGGTATTATTAGCAAATCCTTTTTCTCTTCTCTCTTTGATTCCGCTCTTTTTCATTGGTCGTTCCTTCAGCATAATGTTTAGCTTCGTTAATATTGTTACGTACAACTAAGTGAGGATGGAGTTGTTAAGGTGGTGCTTAAGAACGTTTGCAAAGGTGCATGCGGGGACAGGAGATTTCTGACAGTGTTGACGAAGGGTGTTTTTGGGAACTCTTGGTATTATTAGCAAATCCTTATTCTCTTCTCGCTCTTTTTCATTGGTAGTTCCTTCAGCATAATGTTTAGCTTCGTTAATATTGTTAAGTGCAACTAAGTGAGGATGGAGTTGTTAAGGTGGTGCTTAAGGCTGTTTGCAAAGGTGCTTGCGGGACCGAGGAAAACTCTGACAGTGTTGATGAAGGGTGTTTTTGGGAACTCTAAAGTGTTTGCACCAATGGGACATATTGCAATTGAGCGGTTTTCATCTAGCTTTGTGTCTGGGGTTGGAGGAGATCCCACAATATCTTCGCTGGTGGACTGTGCTTGAGGAAGGATAGGGGATGTATAATTGAAATTTTTGATATTCGCAACCTTAGAGAGATGTTGCTATGCATAAATTTGAATGTGGTCCATTGCTTAGAGTGGATTGTTGTGAGATATGGCCCAAGTGCTTGTGGAAGTAAGTCAGGCCTAGTTAGACGAACTCCTTTTGCCCCCCGCACGTGCGCATGTCCAAGCCCCTTGTTGCTCCGAATAGTTTAGGCCTGCCTCTAGTGGCCTACACTTTTCAAGACTTTAAAGGGAAGGTTCTGATGGGCTTGGGGGGCGCTTAGGCTAAGTTTTCCTTCAAGCCCTAATCAAAATTTTCATTAAAATGGAGGACAAAAGTGGGAGGTGGGCCACCAGGTTTGGGGCGTCTTGTGTTGGGATCGGACACAGTGAAGGTTACGGGTATTTGTACAGGTCAACTTGGAGGACCTGTCATGATGCGCTTCCAACCTGTCTTAACCTTTGTTCCTCAACCTCCACTAGGGGAGGGTGGGGGGAGTACTTCCATTGGTGCTTCTGGGTCTGTGTCAGCACTCTCTTGTTCTGCTTCGCAGCTGGTGTTACTCGTGGAGGGGAGCATGGTGAGAACTGTAGATCTTGCCAGCAATGATGCAGTGCCTTTGTTGTGCTCTCAACAGGTTGTCTAAGGCCTTGCTGGTGTCGAACTTGGAAACTTACTTATGACCGTCTTCTCAACCTCCCTTAGAAGAACTTGTCGGCAGTGACGCAGCGTCTTTGTTGTGCTCTCAACAGGTTGTCATAGGCCCCGCCAGCGTTTCTAGGTCGAAGGTGTCATACCTGGAAACTTTCCCACTGTCTTTTTCTCAACTTCCCAGTGGTGTTGGTGTCTCTGGTGGTCCTGAGTTACCTGGTGTAGTTGCTCGCTTAATTAGTCGGCAATGACGCAGTGCCTTCGCTGTACTTTCAATAGGTTGTCTAAGGCCTTGCTGGTGTTGAACTTGGAAGCTTACTTATGACTGTCTTCTCAACCTCCCTTAGAAGATCTTGTCGGCAGTGATGCAGCGTCTTTGTTGTGCTCTCAACAGGTTGTCATAGTCCCCGCTGGCGTTTCTAGGTCGAAGATGTCATACCTGGAAACTTTCCCGCTGTCTTTTTCTCAACTTCCCAGTGGTGTTGGTTTCTCTGGTGGTCCTGAGTTACCTGGTGTAGTTGCTCGCTTAATTAGTCAGTTAGATAGCCAGGGTGCTAGTGCTGTTGTCTCAGGGCTTGTTGGTGGTTGTTGATCAAGACTTGTTTTGGCGTTGCAGTTGACCCTGGGTTTGCTGAGTGGGCTTTTGCTGTTAAAAATGGAAAAGTTAATTCTTCACTGGTCGTTGATCCCTCTGTTTCTTGTTCATCTTCAAGTCTTGTGTGAGAGGTCAGTGTTAATGGTGATAAGGGGGAAGGAACTGCTGTGCCTAGTTTGATTGGGATGGGTTTGGGTACAATCCGCCTGTGTACGACCTGACTTAATGTGATGTGGATCTTTTCAATAGGGTGGAAGCCTTGTTCTGAGAGTGAAGGAAATCCATCGTGTTGTGGGTTGGGGAAATCTGGATGTTCAAGGTTAGAGTACTCAGAATGGGTTTTGCTGAGAGTGAAGGAGATCCATCGTGTTGTGGGGGTTTTGTATGTGGGTTTGAGGAATAGTTTATGGCACTTTTGACAAATATTAAAGCGAGCCGTCTTCATAAGGTTTCAACTTCTAATTCTAAAATAGGTAACAAAAGGTAGTAGGGAGTTAAAAAGGCTGGAATGCTCTATTAATATGACTCCAAAGGTGAGAGTTCAATTTGGGAAAGGGGATTCTTAGTTATTAATGAAGCCTCAATTGTTATCTTGGAATGTGAGAGGGTTGAATGAGAGAGATAAACGCTTGAGGGTGAGGAATTTACTCAGAGATTGGAAGGTTGATATTGTATGTTTTCAAGAAACTAAGCTTGAGGTCTTGTCTTGTAGTGTTGTGTGTCATTTGTGGGGTTGCCATCATGTGGATTGGTGCTATTTGGACTCTAGATGGCCATTGGGTGGCATTTTGATTATGTGGGATAGGAGGGTGGAGGAAAAGATTGACAAGTGTGGGGGAATTCACGCTGGTTGTTACATTCAAGAACGTTGAAGATCATTTCACTTTGGCTTGTGTGTGTGCTATGGCCTTAATTTTGATGGGGGATAAAAGGCTCCTTTGTGATGAGTTTGCTAGTCTACTCAGCTGGTAGAACTTTCCTTGGTGCATTGGTGGTGATTTTAACGTCACCCGGTTCCCTAGTGAGAGATCGGGACAAGCCTATTTATGCCCAGCTGTGATGGAGTTTTTGATTACATTTTTGATCAAGGCCTGATGGACCTCCCTCTTGTTGATGCAACATTTACTTGGTCAAATAACCGGGGGTTGTTCTCTTGGTCTAGGATTGATATATTTCTTGTTTCTCTGGTTTGGGAAGCCAGGTTTCTTGGTGTGTCCTAGAGGAGGCTTCCTAAACTTTGCTCGGACTACTTCTCGATCCTTCTTGACTGAGGTAACTTTCAAGGAGGTAGTAGGTACTTTAAATTTGAAAATGTGTGGCTAATGTATGAGGGTTTTGTGGATAGAGTGAAAAAGTGGTGGAACTCTTATCACTTCCAAGGTTTTCCAAGCTTTTGGCTCACAAGCTCAATGCCTTGAAAGTTGATATAAGAAGATGGAATGAGGAGGTAGTTGGCAAGGTAGGGAGGAAGAAAAGGATCCTTTTGGAAGAGTTATGAGTTATTGATTTCATTGAAGAAGAGATGGCCATAGGTGACAAGGAGAATGAAGAAGGCAAAACTATTAAGTGAGTTGGACAAATCCACTCTATGGGGGAGGTGAGTTGGATGCAGAAATCTAGGGCATTGTGGTCAAGGGAAGGAGACAATTGCATGAAGTTTTTTCATAGAATTGGGAATTCCAATAGAAGGAAGAACTCCATTGACTCCTTGTTAGTTGATGGTATAATTTCTACCAATCGGGTGGAAATCAACAAGCACATTCCAGTTTTATAGAGATTTGTATACTTAGCCATTTAGTTGGTGGCCTTTATTGGACAACCTTTCTTTGACTCTAATTGGTGAGGCTGAGGCTAATTGGTTAGAGAGAGATTTTGAGGAAGGGGAGGTGTTGGGGATAGTGAAAGTTACGAATGGTGACAATGTGCCAGACGTTGATGGTTACTCTATGGCTTTCTTCCAAGCTTGTCAGGATGTGTTAAAAGAATACATCATGAAGGTCTTCCATGACTTCCATGCTAGAGGTAAGTTTTAATGGAGTCTAAATGCTACATTCATTGCTCTCATTTTGAAGATTTTTGGAGTTACTGATCTCAAGAATTTTTGCCCGATTATTCTCGTGAGTGGCATTTATAGTATTATTGCCAAGGTTCTAGCTAACAAGTTTAACTACTAGCAATTGGCTATTTTTAGGACCTAAGAAAAGCAGTAGCTACATGTCTGCTATATTCCATTCCAAAATGACGGGTCAATTCAATTATAATTCCCTAGAGACACTATATGTCCTAATCTTGTCTAGTAAGCAACCAGAGTGAAATGTAGCACTTATGCAACACCTTTACAATTCAGCCCCACTAATGTCACAGCTACAATATCTTTTTGGGTTAATTAGCAATGGGCCATCTTCCTTGTAGACATAATTATTGCCCTCTATTTTGAATCAGGTACCATTTTGATGGAAGTACCAGGAAGTTTTTTGAGGGTTGGTACTTCAAGGTGTCGATTCCAGAACGGAGGCAGAGCTTTTGCTTTATGTATTCTGTGGAGAATCCTGCATTCTCTAAGAAATTAACGGCATTGGAAGTGGCACAGCATGGACCAAGATATACTGGTGTTGGGGCTCAAATTCTTGGCGCTAATGACAAGTATATTTGCCAATACTCTGAAGAGTCTCAGAACTTTTGGGGAAGTAAGATTTCTTCTTTATGCCTAAAAGAACATACACAGCAAACTTTTGGGGGAGTAAGATTTCTTCATGCCTAAAGGAACATACGCAGCATTAAAGCAATTGTATTAGTTGTTACTCTTCTTAATCATGCTAGGCCTTGGTAGGAGTTTGTGATCCCCTGGTGTCGATTCCTATGATGCTTTCTTGTTCCTTATATCAGCAATGACAGTGTTTTATTACTATTTGGTTTGGAATATAAAGTACAATATTTTGCTGTGATTAGAGTTGATTAGACATCATTATATACCTTGAGACAATTTGATACCGGTATATGTTATTATTCTATGCAGGCGTCGTTTAATTCCATTATCTCCTTTTTACCTGATAAACATGCTTTTGACTCGTCAAACTGAGTTTCTGTTTAATTCCATTATCCCTACCCTGCGCCCCCAACCTCTCAAACAGTTACTTTTGTGTTAAGAGTATGGAATTTTGCTTGTGTGCTTAACTTATTGGTTTCATTCCGCTTGTGCTACTTTTTGGGACTAGCCTTTTATTGGAATGCAATTTTGTCAGCTTAAGTAACATCTGACGGATATGCTCTTTCTTTCTTTATTTTTTTCTTTCTCTTTTTGAATCAGCAATGTTTTCTTGTTTTCACCTTACATTCTAATGCTTCCAAATAATCAAGATAGTCTGAAGTCCTTCCATACTAGTCAAGGAAAAGAGGACTGATTAGATTCTATTGATTCTTGACTCTAGCTAACAATTTTTAAATTCATAGGTAGGCATGAGCTAATACTGGGGAATACCTTCATTGCCGAAAAGGAATTGAAGCCTCCAAACAAGGAGGTCCCTCCTCAGGTTGAGACACCACTTTTGGATAATTGTTTTTGTGTAAATGTTGAAACTAATTTTCTTTTCATCCTTTCTCTACAAATAATATATCCAGCCCATAAGAGATTTCTAGATGGTTTAGTAGTTTCTAATATGTCATTCACTAGTCATTTTGGGTATTACATTTTTGAGGACTACCAAATTAAACTTCCATATGCGACAGTGTATTGTTTCCTCATGGCATTCTTCGTTATTTAGCTGAACTTTTTATATGTTGGACTTGAATTATATTCGTAGCTGGTACTCTACACGTTTGACAGTGGCCTAATTTATTCAACTTTTACTTGGTATTTCTTTTTGATTGCCATTTTCCCCTGTTCAAGTAGATAAGTTCTTCCATGATTACAAGTTGACCAGCAGTAGGATGTAGATCTGTTATATAATCATGTGGATGAGGAAATTAATGGCTAGTAAAAAACAACTTTTGTTCTTAACCTTTCTTATGTGTTGTTTGTGCAGGAATTCAGCAAAAGAGTGCTGGAAGGTTTCCAAGTCAGCCCACTTTGGAATCAAGGTTTCATTCGTGATGATGGCAGGTAGCACTCTTTTTCATGGCATGTATTATAATTTTTTTTTTGATAAGTAATGGCATGTATTATAATTTGAAAGATACACATTCTACATACGATTATTTCTGTCTGAAATCAAGATGGTATAGTAGGCTTCCTTTTTTCTCTGGCCTGCAAGTGAAATGGGACTTTTCTTTTTTCCCAACCTACCATTTCTTTTATAAAATATTTTTGAGTTTAGGGATAGATGATTGTATTGGAACATGACATTACACCTCAAATCTTAAACTTGTTACCGGGATGGGCAAAATATTTTCAGAACTTGTCTGATTAGTTAGTCTGGCGTGGCTTGGCTTTTCATTGACAGGTCAAATTATGTGGATACTGTGAAGACTGCACGTTGGGAGTACAGTACCAATCCTACCTATGGCTGGGGCAATGTCGGGTCCAAACAGAAGTCCACTGCAGGCTGGCTTGCAGCTTTTCCTGTATTTGAACCCCATTGGCAAATATGCATGGCCGGTGGACTTTCAACAGGTTTTAGCTTCTTCCATCGATTGATGATTAATATCCCACTTTTTAGCTCACAATTATGATTTTGCTATGCTATTCACCTTCTCGAAGGCATACAATCCAGAGGGACAACCTGACAACACTTACACTCATAGAACTGATGTTTCCAGTGCTTATATCTGGGCTCTAGTTGTGTATATCCCCTCTGTGATATCATGGTTATGTTTTGCTATGATCATGGTTATGTTTTGCAAACCATTTCATCCCTTAACACTTTTTACGCTCCATTTTCCCAAAAAAATCAACATAAAAACATTATCACTTTTTATTACTATTCAAATAAAAAAATCGCTACAAAACAAAACCGTCACTTTTCTATACAAAACATTCGAAACTTTATACCACATCAATCCACGTCAGCTACAGTAACAAAGGCAAAAGGGTTTGCCAAACACAACCCATGTGCCTTGCACCTAGAATCTTTTGCTTGGGTATGAAATTGCTTCTTTAGCAATCTGCATCTGCATGCATTATTTGGGACATGACCTCAGGTTTTAAATTTGAATTTCAGGTTGGATAGAGTGGGATGGTGAAAGGTTTGAGTTTCAAAATGCCCCTTCATATTCAGAAAAGAACTGGGGTGGAGCATTCCCAAGAAAATGGTTTTGGGTATTTTTTTTCTTAGCTCTTAATTGATATCTTACCATTGTAACACTTCACCTCTTTTTTGCTCATTTTTTATTAGATGTGTGAGCTTTAGCCATTTTTCGTTATATGAAGTACTTAAAAGAAAGGGTACTGATAGTCAAGAAATATTTATCCATGATACATAGTAACATGGGCATTAGCTTTAAAGAGTCCTATGCCATTGCACTACCATTTTGAAGAGGGTGGAATTATTATTTGCTTTCTGCCACTTGATTCAAAAAGATGTAAATTTTATGGATGAGACAAAGGGCCAGAAAGCAAGGACTGTTGCTTTTTAGATGCTGAACAGTCAAAGAAGCTCTATGGAGTAAATCTTTGGTTACAGAGCACATTTTCTCGATGTTCCATTTAGAAGTAAGGTTAGACCTTGTATTGTTCATTGGGGGAGCTTCTTTATGAAGATATTCATTCAACAGTAGCTTTCTGATTGAGTAAGCTTATTCATTCTTTGGTGTGGTACACTGATTAATTACTGCGCCGCAGTGTCTGTATCTTACTGGTTGATGTCTTACTGCAGGTACAGTGTAATGTATTTGAAGGTGCTAGTGGAGAAGTTGCTCTCACTGCAGCTGGTGGGTTGAGGCAACTACCTGGACTGACAGAGAATTTTGAAAATGCTGCATTGGTACTTTATTTTGGGGGCAATTTCTCTTCTAATGTTGCTGTGCTTTCTCTTATTATTTTTGCTTCAATTTTGTTATGGATGGTAAATAAAAATCCTTGAAAGTAAAAGATTATATATCAAGGGGAGGTCCAAGGATCCTGAAAGAGAAAGAAGTGTAGTTTTGGTTGTTTCTCTATGCCAGAATGCTATATGAATCTACTTATCAAAAAATGAATGCTATGTGAACCTGCTTTGGCAAGCCTTTGTTTTATTTGTTTTTTGAGTCATGAATTCACTCTTTGCTTTAAGACAAAAGGCAATTAGTTAACTACCTAATCTTTATGAAATCAATTTGCTTAATCGAGATGCTTTGATCTAGGAATGTGGTTATGTGTTTTTTGCCCCTGAGCTCGTTTCTCTGGTACTATTTGAGAAAAATTTTCTTCTCGAAAGTCAAGGGGAAAATGATGAAACAATTTTATTCCAAATTGTAGCCCAGTTATGTATAAACATGCCTTGATAAAGAGCATTTTCACTGAAAAATAAGATGAGGTCAAGTGCTGTCTCAAACAAGTAGTAACCTCTCCTCTTTTTCTATTGACAGATGTTATGATACTGACTACTGCAGGTTGGAGTTCACTATGATGGAATTTTCTATGAATTTGTGCCATGGAATGGTGTTGTTAGTTGGGAAATTGCTCCTTGGGGTTACTGGTACATGGCTGGGGAAAATCAGACGCATAAGGTGATTGTTTATCTCTTTATTGATTATGCTACTTTCATCACATCCCAGTTCCAAGTTCTGCAGGGAAGTCTCTATGATTTTGGTCATGTTTTTCATTTGAACATGTAAAAAGCCCAACACTTGTGGTGGGATACTACCTAGTTTATGGGGTCAATCTGGTATACCTTTCTTGGGATGCATTCCTGAGGCCTTGGGCAGAGGTGCTATCATACTGTACTGTTTTTCCTTGGCAAAAAAATTGCGAAGCTTAACACTCATTTGCAGAAAGTGCAAGCTGGTTTTGGGCATTATTGATGGAACTTGTTAAGTTCTTTGAATGATCAAGTAGTTTGTTGGAAAGATCAGATGTTGATGTTGAGGCCTATTACAGGAGTAATTGATGACAGATTGTCTGGGCAGGTTGAATTAGAGGTAACAACAAAGGATCCTGGTACAGCATTGCGTGCTCCAACATCAGAAGCTGGTCTTGCTCCTGCTTGTAAAGATTCTTGTTTTGGTGAGCTAAGATTGCGAATTTGGGAACGAAGATATGATGGCAATAAAGGGAAGGTTTGTTATTTTCTCAACTCTTCTGTCTCTGTTGTATTAGTCTGATGATAAATAGATCGTGAAAGATGTACCTGCTTGAGTGGAGAATGGACCCTTAAGAAAGGGACATCAAACTGCTCAAATCGATCAGCTAACTGATCGAGTCATTCCTACATTCACTACAAATGTACCTCTAGTTGCTCATCACGTTCATACACATCGCCAATAGTTGCATGTCTTCCTCCATGTGCTTCTTCTCTTCGCGGTATGGTAAGAAAGCAACTGGGCTCTAATACTATCTGATGCAACGCAGCTAGGCTTTGATACCAGTCGATGCAACTTGGCATATTGAGAAGCTAAATCTGCAAACATATAATTCACAATCATTCTATAAGTACTAGAAAACTCTAAGAAAAAAATAAAAATAAATAAATAAATAAAAATAAAAAATAAAAATTGAAGAAAAACTCTCCCTGAAGTATTCTTATTGATAAAATGGATAATAAGAGAAAACTAGTCAGTCAGGCTAGCCTTATGGTGCTTAAATAAAAGTAAAGGACGCAACCCTAAAAGGAAAACCACAAAAATGACTTTATTTAAAATAATCTCAAAATTGCTGAAGCAAACATCGTACGAGTGTTGAGCGAAGTTTCTGTACTATGACTAACACTAGAGAAAGGAGGAGCGATCTAGTAGGGTACATAGTCAGCTCAGTAAGACAATCGGAGTTACTAGTTGCAATCTCGGCCAACCAAAGGTCGAGTCAACTTTCTGAACTAGATTTTCAGACTTTTGTTGCCCATCCATTTTGAGCTGGTAAACGTTAGAATTAGAATCTTTTTCTTGAAATAAAAAATTATAGCCCTTTGAATCAACTTTATAATGCCATCAATTTTGCCTTCATCTCATATTAGAATAAGAAGTTATGATAATTTTACTCTGATTGATCTGCTTAGTTTCATGATTATCAATTTGCTGGATTGCATGAAGCATGTGTAAACTAGTTTTCATCTTCTCTCGGGCACTTGCAGAATTGCAGGTACCCAATCCTTGAGTATCCTTCTGCCCAAACATTTCTATAAAGCCATGGACAATCTGATCTACATCTCTCTCTCTTTCCTCAAACTTTGTAGTTTCACTGGTCTGATACTTTTTCTGGTGTTTATGTCATCTCTACATCACAAAATTTACTTTATAAGTGGCTCTAGAGTATAGTTTATTTGCTTTTTTTTGTTTGATCAATTATAATATATGAAAAATCTCAAAAGGATAAAGTTTTCCTCCAAACTAGGTTGGAAGAATATTTTTCAACCTAGTTTATAAAAGTGACATATTTTTATTTTTTTAGTAATATGTGAGATGCACATGAGTTTTTTATAAAATTTATTTCAACTTTGTCCCTACTATTAAAAAAACATATGCATCTCACATGTTTATAAGACATGTTACTTTTATAGACTAGGTTGAAGGAAATTCCTCCAACCCCATTTGGAGGAAAACTTTGTCCCTCTCAAAATCCCTTTCATGTGAATCATTAATGACTGAAATTTCAGTAGATTTTGTCATTATTATATCAATGTTTTTCAAATTTTGTTACTTCATATTTGATAGACATATTGGGCTTATATAAAGCACGAAGTATCGATTGAGATATTTTCCAAAAAGATATGTTAAATGTGGAACACCACGAGTTTCATGAAGGGCATCACTCCTGTTATCATTTGGAGGATGATACAAAACTTAGCACTCACAATTTTCGAATTGAAATATTTTTGAGGTGATGTCCATTGGTCCATTTACAGGCTGACCTGGTTTGGATTAGTGATAATTTTGATATCTGTGGACCCTCTGCATTTACTTTTTAATTCCCGTGTTTATTTTGCTGATATTCAGTCTGGTGGCCCTGTTCTTTCCCCTTGATGCTTCCATGCTTCCAATTTCTTTGTAGGAATTGGAAATCCTTAATCTTATGCTTACAATTTGGTTTTGTTATTTCCTAGATTAGGACTAGTTGTTATTAGAGTTGGAGATATGATTAAGTTTATCATGTTAGTATTTATATTTGAGTAGAAGTATGCAGCGGCTCTTCTTTATAAACAAACAACAAAAATTAAGAGAAGACCCTACAACCACAAATTCTAAGTTTGATGATTATGGGAACATTTTAACACTTGAAATATTATGAATGTACAGATGATATTGGATGTTACAAGTAACATGGCAGCAGTAGAAGTCGGAGGGGGACCATGGTTCAACACTTGGAAGGGTGAGACCTCCACGCCGGAGCTCATTAGTAGAGCTCTTAATGTTCCCATTGATATGGAGGGGATTTTCGGTTTTACCCCATTATTTAAACCCCCCGGTCTATAACAACACCAAGTATGGCTGCAACAGTGGCTAATGATCTTGCAAGGGAAATTTTTTAGGTTTTCCAATCCTAAAATTAAAAGATTATCACGGTTGGGGAATTCAGATGGCCATAGGAATTGAGATTACTCTTTACTTTTTTTACTTGAATTTATGTTTTAAAGAGGTGGGAATCTACATTAATTGGCTTTAGGAATTTTTTTTTTCCCCTCTCTCTCTCTGAATCTGTGTTGTTGGATATCATTATAGTTATACAAGAAAACAACAGTTAAACTATGTTAGAATTTTGTTATGTTTATTTTTTTGGGTTTGAAATCATTATAGTGGGGGCATTTGGAAAAAAGAAAGATACATAAGTGATTATATGCGAGTTACGTGATCACTTTTTCATCAGTCAAAATGGCATTAACTAACGGATATGGTGAATTACAAAAATTTTTACTTTGGGGGGTACACTGCAAAAATTGAAACATTGGAAATCGAATTGAAAATCATCTCAAATTTTTGGAGGTAAAGTGTACTTCTACTTTTTTGTTTAAAGTCTTAAATAGTAAATACTTTTGTATCAAATACCCTTGAGCACTTGAAGAGTGAAACATAACGATAATTTCATATTTCTAATCATTCTCTACTGCGAAAACAATCGCAATTGGAAATTCAGTGTTTTAGACAACGTTCTTAAAAACATGGATGATTGCGGAATCTTAGATTCCTAAAACCAAACCCAAGTTTGTAGTTGTGAAAGATATCTTACAGAGATACAAAATTTATTACTTAGAGAGATAGTATCAAAATGATATGAAGTTTATTTATTTGTACACTAAACATTATTTTGATCATCCCTAATCAATAAGCTTCACATCTATTGATAAAAGATTTAATACTCCTAACACTTCTCATGCTTACGAAAGTTAAGTTGACAAAGATATAGCATTGTGAAAGGTTGTATTACGAGAAGCAGCTTTGTTTTAATAGTCTTATAAAAGAAAAGTTACGAAATATAGTTTTACCAAAAAATCATCCATGAAAGATAGTTTTACAAGAAATCCTTCCAGCGCAGTGGCTTTTATGTTCAGTATAATGGTAATGTTACATGAAAACATTGGTTTCCCTACAATAACGTGTCTCATTCCATGAATGATGTTATATTGACGCAGTGAGAAGCAGCCAACTTTGGCTCAACTATATAGATATAGATAATTATCATGATTTTTTTTTTAATTTTTTTTTTTACATGTCCGCACAAGGAGGAGGGAGATTCGAATTAGTGATTTTCATTTCATTAGGCGTGATTTTAACCGATTGAACTACTCTTGGGACGATAGTTATCATGATTTGTACATAATCATTGATGATGTGTAATTAAAGTTGTAAGTGGGCAGGCACTTGATGTGTTTATGTTTTTGTTGATAAATGTAATATGTCAACCACTTGCATCTCTCTCTAGTGATGTCATGTGATGACCTATCTCCTTCATTGTTTGAATATTCATGGGTTGGTGAGATTGAAAAAAGTTTCCTCGTCTGTGTCCACCGTATCTGCACTTTTCTTCTTAACATATATAGTTAATCTAACTATATACACATGTTAAGTGAAATGGTTCTCCAACACTTGCGTGAATGACATGAATAACATGGATGCAAGGCTTGAGGTTTATTTTTTGCTTTCTCTTTATTAATTGATCGCCCTTTAAATAGGGAACTACATGACTACATGAATCAAAGTAAAGACTTTGAGATAAACTCTTACAACTAGATAAACTAAGGCAATAGAACTTATTATCGCCATAAAAACACTGCACGGTAGGCTCGAAACTCTTAACTGAAATAGATAAATGTCAACATAATTTATTATCCTTACCTTTGTGTGAAAATGGTGATGCAACAAAGAGAACTTTTGAGAACTTTTATGTTATAGTTGAAATTTTGAGTTATATAAATACAAACCACTGCTCACAAAAAGAAAAATTCAATGCTTTCTTCAGACAATAACAGTAGCATTGAATCTGTGATAGCAATAAGATGATGACGACGATGATATATGGCCAACACACTCGAGGAATGATTGGCAAAGAATCCGTAAGAGGTATGACACCTTCTTCCCCCAACTAAAACATAAAAAGGCCTTAACAGAAAACAAATCAAATTACCACAAAAAAGAAAGGAGAAATAGCTCAGCATGTTCAAAGATTTCAACCGACCTGATCACCAACTGTACCAACAAGAAGCTGCTTTGAGGTTATACCCTTGGCCGTTGATGTCACTGTTATTGTTTTCACAGAGTGGGTGAAGAAGTAAGACTCTGACTTTGTTATCACCTCTGGTCGAGAATACAAGGAGATTGGTGAAGTAAGATTATGCTTGCCAAAAACTAGCTTCAAGACATCCTTGTTCTCCTGTGAATCATATTGGGTTTAAAAAACATAGCAATGAAAATACACAGAACATTGAATTAAGGATTCAAGTTTACTGGCATACCGCCCGAGACTGATCGTAGATCTCAATGACTGACATCTCATATCTGTGTGCTCTAAGATTGAAGTAGTGGTATACAACCCAGTTCTCGCTGAAAACCTACAAAATGCATGGATGCATGAGAAATGCCTTTCACTTAAGACTGCAAAATGGCTTAGTAGATTGCATGACTTACAGCACGAACAGGACCCTGTGAACCTTGATGAGTCATCCGGTGCAATATACGACCAGTTACAGTATCAATGAGCAGGACCGGGTCAATGTTTTAGAGGGCTTAGGTGAAAACTTTTAAATGAGACTTTTTTTTTTTTTTTTTTCTTTAATGAAAACCCACCAAATTTTTTTGACAAAAACCCATATAAAATTCATAAGAAAAATCAAGTTCAAAAATAAACATTATCAATTTTTTTTTTTTTATTTATGAATCCTTACTTCATACACCTATTTCAAATAATACCCACACAAAAAAATGGTCAAAAAACCCATAAAAATCCATACGAAAAAATTCGTACACCTTTTTAAGTATAAGATATTTACTTTTATGGGTTAATTGATCTTATTTTACCATAGACTTATTATATTAGAGCTTATTAATTAAATTAAGATCTTTTTTAAAATTACTTACTTATACCATGATTAGAAGCCTTAAATTTGTATAAACAAAAAACAATTGAGGCCTTACTAGAAAAAAAAGGGCCATAAATTAAATATATATATTTAAAAACATTTTTTGGGCATTTTTTTTTTTTTTTGAGCCTGGCCTTGGGCGAGCGCCTCAGCCGGCCCTGTCAATGAGGTATACAACCAACCATGACTCCTCTGGAGTGGCCGTTCTGAATTCACCACTACGCGCCCGAACATTTTCCCATTCCCGAATGATGTGGAACGTACGTGGCATCAGCCACGTTGTCTCAAGTCCATCATCATCTTTCTTTTTTCCTTCACTGCACACTAATTCAGAAAAAAGCAAACATCTGTTTGGAGAGGGAAGGGTTTCTTGTGGTTTTTGATTTTGAGAGGGAGAGGGAGAGGGAGAGAGCGAGCTTCTGAGAGTGGCCAGAGGGAGAAAGGGAGAGTGAGTGCGAGAGGGTGGGGAAGCGCCGACAGACGAGAGAGAGAGAAGACTTTTTTTTGTAATTGGAGAATGTTTTTTTGAAATTAAGAGTGAGGAAAAAGACAAAAGAAAAAAAAAAAAATTGGTGCACATGGCCTGAGAGACAACGTGGCATCAGCCACGGAAGATCCACGTCAGTCGGAAATCCACATTCGGAAAAAAGTCTCCGGACTAAAAGCATTTCCCATTGGATGAGTCAAATATTTTTGAGATGGGAACAAAATAGGATTAGCTGGTGGATAGATGAGTTCAATATTTTTGAGATGGGGACAACACAGGATCCAGCTGGTGGATAGATGAGTAAGCGTGGAGAAAGTAGTGGGTCGTTGGCTCATTAATAAAAGGATGAGTATGTGGATTGCATGGATCGAGAGAGACGATGAAATAAAATATCTTTGGCTTCGATCTAAATGACATCAAGTTTCGATGAATTGAGTTCAGTTTCTTTTCTTTAAATTCAATCTCGTTACGTGTTATTTAATATATAGTATTTCAGAGAGTGGGACGGGGAAGAATTCCTACAGACCGGTGACTGTATGAAATTTGTATCCTACTCCATATACAAAGTCGCACTCACCTGCTTCACTTCGCATTGCAATGGAAACAATGGCGTGCTCACTCTACGAGCCTCACCATTTCTCTCCCAACTTCGGGGTTCCATCCATAAACCTCAAGTCCAGTGTTAAGCTCGCTCAGCCTTCAAAGCTCAGCTCGTTTGGGACGCAACGGATACGGAGCTCTCCGAAGCGGCCGTGTCCGCGCGTGTTCGCGTCCTCTTCGACTGTTGAAAGAGAAAGAGAGAAAGAGAAAGAGGGTTCGGGCTCTGTCACTCCCGTCTACGTGCCCACGCCTCCCAATCGAGAGCTTCGAACCCCTCACAGCGGGTAAATTTGCATTGAACTGAATTAAATCCTGGTTTTAGCTTTGCGGACATTTTAGAATGAAAACTTTGTGGAATTGATTGGATTTGAATTCTGTGTATTATATTATGAAGTTGTATTCATTTGACCGTAGGCTTGGGTGTGGGCCCAGTGGCGGATCTATGATTTTCACCGACAGGGGGCATTTTTTTATAAACAAAAAAATAAATTTAATTAAAAATATTAAAAAAATAATTAAATATAAAAAATACAAGTTCCTATTTGTAGATATGCTCTTCAAATTTGGTTTCTATCACTAAAACGATAATCACATATTTTTTTTCTTAAGCAAAGATTTTTGGACAAATTTATTAAATCTACTTTAATATGAGGTCGTTGATTGGAGCTCAATAAAATTATTGTTTTTCTCTATAATCTTAAATAACTATAATTATATATTTATACAAATTTATAATTAAAATATGAAACAAAAATTATATAGATAATTAAATAATTAAATGTAAAAACAATTATATTGTGTCTTGTATCGTTACACACTTGCATGGTTGGTTTATTTTTAAGCTTTTTTTTTTAAAATATTTATTTCTCTTCTACATATGCATACTAGTCGGCTGGTCGGCTGGTCCCTTTCTTTCTTTGTTTTCAAAGCCTTTTATTATTATTATTATTATTTCTATTTTGTCTTGAAGAGTTGAATGTTGTCCCACCTGTCCCTTCTCCAACTTAATAATCAACGTCCCTGGTGCTGAAGCATGAGAATGGAGAACATAATCATAGCTAAGGAAATGCATAATAATAATATAAATCTTTTTTTTAACCATCATATAGGGAGATTTTTAAGAGTTGAGAGTGGGTATATATATATGCCACTCTCAACACCCCCGATCCGCCCTTGGGTGTGGCCGTGGGGAACAAAATCGAGGGCTTGGAAAAAGTGAAGATTAATTTGAATCATGTTCTTGTTTTTATGGTTGTTGTGGTTATGTTTTCTCATAGAAAGAAAACACACATTAACTAATCATGCCAACTGAGAGACGGCTATTACTGTACTACTTGCCTAGTTGGTAATGGTGGGATTTATGTTCTTGGATTCTAAAGGACAAGAAATCTGAGTATATTTTTTCCCTTAAATTCCTTATGTTTAACTTTTATGATGATCAAGATGGGAGATTTGTGCTTTGTAGCTATATTTCAGTGTAAGCTCCAATTTCCTATTTCCCGCGTCTTGTGAAAAGCTTGTAAATGCTGTATGGCTCATCAGGTAATGAATAAAAATTTATCTTTCATCTAATTGAAGGCATAGATCCGCTGGAAGTGATTAAAGTAACTCTTGGTATTATTAGCAAATCCTTTTTCTCTTCTCTTTTTTATTGGTCGTTTCTTCAGGATAATGTTTAGCTTCGTTAATATTGGTTTTTTTTTTTTTGGAAAAACGTTAATATTGTTAAGTGCAACTAAGTGAGGATGGAGTTGTTAAGGTGGTGCTTCTGGGTCCATTGCTTAGAGTGGATTGATGTGGGATACGGCCCAAGTGGTCGTGGAAGTAAGTCAGGCCTAGTTAGACGAACTCCTTTTGCCCCCTGCGCGTGCGCGTCCAAGCCCCTTGTTGCTCCTAATAGTTTAGGCCTGCCTCTAGTGGCCTGCACTTTTCGAGACTTTAAAGGGAAGGTTATGATGGGCGCTTAGGCTAAGTTTTCCCTCAAGCCCTAATCAAAATTTTCATTAAAATGGAGGATAAAAGTGGGAGGTGGGCCACCAGGTTCGGGGCCTCAACCTCCACTAGGGGAGGGTGGGGGGAGTACTCCGGTTGGTGCTTCTGGGTCTGTGTCAGCACTCTCTTGTTCTGCTTTGCAGCTGGTGTTACGCGTGGAGGGGGAGCATGGTGAGAACTGGTGCCTTCGTTGTGCTCTCAACAGGTTGTCTAAGGCCTTGCTGGCGTTTTTGGGTCGAAGGTGTCGAACTTGGAAACTTACTTATGACTGTCCTCTCAACCTCCCTTAGAAGATCTTGTTGGCAGTGACGCAGCGTCTTTGTTGTGCTCTCAACAGGTTGTCATAGGCCTCTGTTTCTTGTGGTTTTTGATTTTGAGAGGGAGAGGGAGAGGGAGAGCTTCTGAGAGAGGCCAGAGGGAGAAAGGGAGAGTGAGTGAGAGAGGGTGGGGAAGAGTCGACAGAGAGAGAGAAGACTTTTTTTTTTTTTAATTGGAGAATGTTTTTTTGAAATTAGAGTGATGAAAAGACAAAGAAAAAAAAAATGGTGCACATGGCCTGAGACAACGTGGCATCAACCCACGTCAGTCGGAAAACCACATTCGGGGAAACGTCTTGGGCTCTCTAGCATTTCCCATTGGATGAGTTAAATATTTTTGAGATGAGGACAAAATAGGATTCAGTTGGTGGATAGATGGGTAGTGCCGTGCGTAGTTGGCTCATTAATAAGAGGACGAGTACAAGTAGATTGCATTGAGAGAGAAGATGAAATACCTTTGGCTTATAAATGACATAAAATTTCGATGAACTGAGTTTAGTTTCGTTTCTTTAAATTCAATCTCGTTATGTGTTATTCAATAGATTGTCTTTCAGAGAGTGGGACGGGGAAGAATTCCTACGACCAGTGATTGTGTGAAATTTGTACCCTACTCCATATACAAAGTCGCACTTACTTGCTTCACTTCCCATTGCAATGGAAACAATGGTGTGTTCACTCTGCGAGCCTCACCATTTCTCTCCCAACTTCGGGGTTCCATCCATAAACTTCAAGTCCAGTGTTAAGCTCGCTCAGCCTTCAAAGCTCAGCTCGTTTGGGACGCAACGGAGCTCTCCGAAGCAAGGGTTTCGGCCACGTCCACGCGTGTTCGCGTCCTCTTCGACTGTTGAAAGAGAAAGAGAGAAAGAGAAAGAGGGTTCGAGCTCTGTCACTCCCGTCTACGTGCCCACGCCTCCCAATCGAGAGCTTCGAACCCCTCACAGCGGGTAAATTTGCATTAAACTGAATTATATTGTGGTTTTAGCTTTGCGTACTTTTTAGAATGAAAAATTTTATGGAATTGATTAGATTTGAATTCTGTGTATTATATTACGAAGTTGTATTCATTTGACCGTAGGCTTGGGTGCAGGGCCGGCCCAATCGCCTAGGGCCCCCAATAAATAAGGCCCCAAAAATTTTTTAGTAAGGCCTAATTTTTTTTTAAAACTTATGGCCCATTTGCCATCACGTGGATTGGTGCTATTTGGAGTCTAGATGGGCATTGGGTGGCATTTTGATTATGCGGGATAGGAAGGTGGAGGAAAAGATTGACGAGTGTGGGGGAATTCAATTCACGCTGGTGGTTACATTCAAGAACGTTGAAGATCATTTCACTTGGGCTTGTGTGTGTGCTATGGCCTTAATTTTGATGGGGGGATAGAAGGCTGCTTTGCGATGAGTTGGCTAGTCTACTCAGTTGGTAGAACTTGGTGCATTGGGGGTGATTTTGACGTCACCCGGTTCCCTAGCGAGAGATCAGGACAAGCCTATTTATGCCCAGCTGTGACGGAGTTTTTGATTTCATTTTTGATCGAGGCTTGATGGACCTCCCTCTTGTTGATGCAACATTTTCTTGGTCAAGTAATCCAGGGTTGTTCTCTTGGTCTAGGATCGATATATTTCTTGTTTCTCTGGTTTGGGAAGCCCGGTTTCTTGGTGTGTCCTAGAGGAGGCTTCCTAAACTTTGCTCGGACTACTTCTCGATCCTTCTTGACTGAGGTAACTTTCAAGGAGGTAGTAGGTACTTTAAATTTGAAAATGTGTGGCTAATGTATGAGGGTTTTGTGGATAGAGTGAAAAAGTGGTGGAACTCTTATCACTTCCAAGGTTTTCCGAGCTTTTGGCTCACAAGCTCAATGCCTTGACAGTTGATATAAGAAGATGGAATGAGGAGGTAGTTGGCAAGGTAGGGAGGAAGAAAAGGATCCTTTTGGAAGAGTTATGAGTTATTGATTTCATTGAAGAAGAGAGGGCCAGAGGTGACAAGGAGAATGAAGAAGGCAAAACTATTAAGTGAGTTGGACAAATCCACTCTATGGGGGAGGTGAGTTGGATGCAGAAATCTAGGGCATTGTGGTTAAGGGAAGGTGACAATTGCACGAAGTTTTTTCACATAATTGGGAATTCCAATAGAAGGAAGAACTCCATTGACCGCTTGTAAGTAGATGGTATAATTTCTACCAATCGGGTGGAAATCAACAAGCACATTCCAGTTTTATAGACATTTGTATACTTAGCCATTTAGTTGGTGGCCTTTATTGGACAACCTTTCTTTGACTCTAATTTGGTGAGGCTCAGGCTAATTGGTTAGAGAGAGATTTTGAGGAAGGGGAGGTGTTGGAGGTAGTGAAAGTTACGAATGGCGACAAGGTGCTGGACCTTGATGGTTACTCTATGGCTTTCTTCCAAGCTTGTCGGGATGTGTTAAAAGAATACATCATGAAGGTCTTCCATGGCTTCCATGCTAGAGGTAAGTTTTAACGGAGTCTAAATGCTACATTCATTGCTCTCATTCTGAAGATTTTTGGAGTAATTGATCTCAAGGATTTTCGCCCGATTATTCTCGTGAGTGGCATTTATAGTATTATTGCCTAGGTTCTAGCTAACAAGTTTAACTAGTAGCAATTGTCTATTTGTAGGACCTAAGAAAATCTGTAGCCACATGTCCGCTATATTCCATGCCAAAATGACGGGTCAATACAATTATAATTCCCTAGAGACACTATATGTCCTAATCTTGTCTAGTGAGCAACCAGAGTGAAACGTAGCACTTATGCAACACCTTTACAATTCAGCCCCACGAATGTCACAGCTACAATATCTTTTTGGGTTAATTAGCAATGGGCCATCTTCCTTGTAGACATAATTATTCCCCTCTATTTTGAATCAGGTACCATTTTGATGGAAGTGCCAGGAAGTTTTTTGAGGGTTGGTACTTCAAGGTGTCAATCCCAGAACGGAGGCAGAACTTCTGCTTTATGTATACTGTGGAGAATCCTGCATTCTCTAAGAAACTAACGGCATTGGAAGTGGCACAGTATGGACCAAGATATACTGGTGTTGGGGCTCAAATTCTTGGCGCTAATGACAAGTATATTTGCCAATACTCTGAAGAGTCTCAGAACTTTTGGGGAAGTAAGATTTCTTCTTTATGCCTCAAAGAACATATACAGCAAACTTTTGGGGGAGTAAGATTTCTTTATGCCTAAAAGAATATGCGCAGCATTAAAGCAATCGTATTAGTTGTTACTCTTCTTAATCATGCTAGGCCTTGGCAGCAGTTAGTGATCCCCTGGTGTTGATTCCTATGATGCTTTCTTGTTCCTTATATCAGCAATGACAGTGTTTTATTACTATTTGGTTTGGAATATAAAGTACAATATTTTGCTGTGATTAGAGTTGATTAGACATCATTATATACCTTGAGACAATTTGATACCGGTATATGTTATTATTCTATGCAGGTGTCGTTTAACTCCATCACCTCCTTTTTACCTGATAAACATGCTTTTGACTCTTCAAACTGTAGTTTCTGTTTAATTCCATTATCCCTACCCCGCACCCCAAACTTTTCAAACTGTTACTTTTGTGTTAAAGAATATGGGATTTTGCTTGTGTGCTTAACTTATTGGTTTCATTCCACTTGTGCTACTTTTTGGAACTAGCCTTTTATTTGAATGCAATTTTGTCACCTGAAGTAACATCTGACGGATATGCTCTTTCTTTTCTTTTTTTTTTTTTTTTATGAATCAACAATGTTTTCTTGTTTTCACCTTACATTCTAATGCTTCCAAATGGTCAAGATAGTCTGAAGTCCTTCCATGCTAGTCAAGGAAAAGAGGACTGATTCGATTCTATTGATTCTTGACTCTAGCTAACAATTTTTAAATTCATAGGTAGGCATGAGCTAATGCTGGGGAATACCTTTATTGCCGAAAAGGAATTGAAGCCTCCAAACAAGGAGGTCCCTCCTCAGGTTGAGACACCACTTTTGGATAATTGTTTTTGTGTAAATGTTGAAACTAATTTTCTTTTCATCCTTTCTCTACAAATAATATATCCAGCCCATAAGAGATTTCTAGATGGTTTAGTAGTTTCTAATATGTCATACACTAGTCATTTTGGGTATTAAATTTTTGAGGACTGCCAAATTAAACTTCCATATGCGACAGTGTATTGTTTCCTCATGGCATTCTTCGTTATTTAGCTGAACTTTTTATATGTTGGACTTGAATTATATGCGTAGCTGGTACTCTACACGTTTGACAGTGGCCTAATTATTCAACTTTTACTTGGTATTTCTTTTTGATTGCCATTTTCCCCTGTTCGAGTAGATAAGGTCTTCCATGATTACAAGTTGACCAGCAGGAGGATGTAGATCTGTAATATAATCATGTGGATGAGGAAATTAATGGCTAGTAAAAAACAAGTTTTGTTCTTAACCATTCTTATGTGTTGTTTGCGCAGGAATTCAGTAAAAGAGTGCTGGAAGGTTTCCAAGTCAGCTCACTTTGGAATCAAGGTTTCATTCGTGATGATGGCAGGTAGCACTCTTTTTCATGGCATGTATTATAATTTGAAAGATACACATTCTACATATGATTATTTCTGTCTGAAATCAAGATGGTATAGTAGGCTTCCTTTTTTCTCTGGCCTGCAAGTGAAATGGGACTTTTCTTTTTTCCCGACCTACCATTTCTTTTTATCAAATGTTTTCAGGTTTAAGGATCGATGATTGTATTGGAACATGACATTACACCTCAAATCTCAAACTTGTAACTGGGATGGGAAAAATATTTTCAGAACTTGTCTGATTAGTTAGTCTGGCATGGCTTGGCATTTCAATGACAGGTCAAATTATGTGGATACTGTGAAGACTGCACGTTGGGAGTACAGTACCCATCCTACCTATGGCTGGGGCAATGTCGGGTCCAAACAGAAGTCCACTGCAGGCTGGCTTGCAGCTTTTCCTGTATTTGAACCCCATTGGCAAATATGCATGGCCAGTGGACTGTCAACAGGTTTTAGCTTCTTCCATCGATTGACAATTCATATCCCACTTTTTAGCTCACAACTATGATTTTGCTATGCTATTCACCTTCTTGAAGTCCTACAATCCAGAGGGACAACCTGACAACACTTATAGAACTGATGTTTTTGGTGCTTATATTTGGGCCTTATTGTGTATATCCCCTCTGTGATATCAGTCTTTGTTTTGCTATGATCATGGTTATGTTTTGCAAACCATTTCATCCCCTAACACTATTTACGCACCATTTTCCCAAAAAAAACAACATAAAAACATTATCACTTTTTATTACTTTTCAAATAAAAAAATCACTACAAAACAAAACTGTCACTTTTCAATACAAAACATTCAAAACTTTGTACCACATCAATCCACGTCAGCTACAGTAACAAAGGCCAAAGGGTTTGCCGAACACAACCCATGTGCCTTGCACCTAGAATCTATTTGCTTAGGTATGAAATTGCTTCTTTAGCAATCTGCATCTGCATGCATTATTTGGGACATGACCTCAGGTTTTAAATTTGAATTTCAGGTTGGATAGAGTGGGATGGTGAAAGGTTTGAGTTTCAAAATGCCCCTTCATATTCCGAAAAGAACTGGGGTGGAGCATTCCCAAGAAAATGGTTTTGGGTATTTTTTTTTTCTTAGCTCTTTATTGATATCTTGCCATTGTAACACTTCACCTCTTTTTTTCTCTTTTTTTATTAGATGTGTGAGCTTTAGCCATTTTTCGTTATATGAAGTACTTAAATGAAAGGGTACTGATAGTCAACAAATATTTATCCATAATTCGTAGTAACATGGGCATTAGCTTTAAAGAGTCCTATGCCATTGCACTACCATTTTGAAGAGTGTGGAATTATTATTTGCTTTCTGCCACTTAATTCAAAAAGATGTAAATTTTATGGATGAGACAAAGGGCCTGAAAGCAAGGACTGTTGCTTGTTAGATACTGAACAGTCAAAGAAGCTCTATAGAGTAAATCTTTGGTTACAGAGCACGCTTTCTCAATGTTCCATTTTGAAGTAAGATTAGACCTTGCCTCCTAAGTGGTGCAACCCCGTGTAATTGTGTTGCACCCCCTTTTGGGTTTTTGATATATACAATTTTACTTATAAAAAAAAAGTTAAGGTTAGACCTTGTATTGTTCATTGGGGGAGCTTCTTTATGAAGATATTCATTCAACAGTAGCTTTCTGATTGAGTAAGTTTATTCATTCTTTGGTGTGGTACACTGATTAATTACTGCAGCGCAATGTCTGTATCTAACTGGCTGATGTCTTACTGCAGGTACAGTGTAATGTATTTGAAGGTGCTAGTGGAGAAGTTGCTCTCACTGCAGCTGGTGGGTTGAGGCAACTACCTGGACTGACAGAGAATTTTGAAAATGCTGCATTGGTACTCTATTTTGGGGGCAATTTCTCTTCTAATGTTGCTGTGCTTTCTCTTATTATTTTTGCTTCAATTTCGTTATGGATGGTAAATAAAAATCCTTGAAAGTAAAAGATTATATATCACGGGGAGGTCCAAGGATCCTGAAAGAGAAAGAAGTGTAGTTTTGGTTGTTTCTCTATGCCAGAATGCTATATGAATCTACTTATCAAAAAATGAATGCTATGTGAACCTGCTTTGGCAAGCCTTTGTTTTATTTGTTTTTTGAGTCATGAAGTCACTCTTTGCTTTAAGACAAAAGGCAATTAGTTAACTACCTGATCTTTATGAAATCAATTTGCTTCATCAAGATGCTTTGATCTAGGAATGTGGTTGTATGTTTTTTGCCCCTGAGCTCGTTTCTCTGGTACTATTTGAGAAATATTTTCTTCTCGAAAGTTGAGGGAAAATGATGAAACAATTTTATCCCAAATTGTAGCCCAGTTATGTATAAACATGCCTTGATAAAGAGCATTTTCACTGAAAAATAAGATGAGGTCAAGTGCTGTCTCAAACAAGTAGTAACCTCTCCTCTTTATCTATTGACAGATGTTATGATACTGACTACTGCAGGTTGGAGTTCACTATGATGGAATTTTCTATGAATTTGTGCCATGGAATGGTGGTGTTAGTTGGGAAATTTCTCCTTGGGGTTACTGGTACCTGGCTGGGGAAAATCAGACGCATAAGGTAATTGTTTATCTCTTTATTGATTATGCTACTTTCATCACATCCCAGTTCCAAGTTCTGCAGCGAAGTCTCCATGATTTTGGTCATGTTTTTCATTTGAACATGTAAAAAGGCCAACACTCATGTAGTGGTACTACCTAGTTTATGGGGTTAATCTGGTATACCTTTCTTGGGATGCATTCCTGAGGCCTTGGGCAGAGATGCTATCACACTCTACTGTTTTTCCTCGGGCAAAAAAAATGCGAAGCTTAACACTCCTTTGCAGAAAGTGCAAGCTGGTTTTGGGCATTATTGATGGAACTTTTTAAGTTCTTTGAATGATCAAGTAGTTTGTTGGAAAGATCAGATGTTGTTGTTGATGCCTGTTACAGGAGTAATTGATGACAGATTGTCTGGGCAGGTTGAATTAGAGGTAACAACAAAGGATCCTGGTACAACATTGCGTGCTCCAACATCAGAAGCTGGTTTTGCTCCTGTTTGTAAAGATTCTTGTTTTGGTGAGCTAAGGTTGCGAATTTGGGGACGAAGATATGATGGCAGTAAAGGGAAGGTTTGTTATTTTCTCAACTCTTCTGTCTCTGTTGTATTAGTCTGATGATAAATAGATTGTGAAAGATGTACCTGCTTGAGTGGAGAATGGGCCCTTAAGAAAGGGGCATCAAACTGCTCAAATTGATCAGCAAACTGATCGAGTCATTCCTACATTCACTGCAAATGTACCTCTAGTTGCTCATCACATTCATACACCGCCAATAGTTGCATGTCTTCCTCCATGTGCTTCTCTTCGCACTATGGTAAGAAAGCAACTGGGCTCTAATACTATCTGATGCAGTGCAGCTAGGCTTTGATACCAGTTGATGCAACTTGGCATATTGAGAAGCTAAATCTGCAAACATATAATTCACAACCATTCTATAAGGACTAGAAAACTCTAAGAATTATAAATAAAAAATAAAAAATTGAAGAATAACTCTCCCTAAAGTATTCTTATTGATAAAACGGATAATAAGGGAAAACTAGTCGGTTAGGCTAGCCTTTGGTGCTTAAATAAAAGTAAGGGACGCAACCCTAAAACGAAAAATACAAAAATGACTTTATTTAAAATAATCTCATAATTGCTGAAGCAAACATCGTGCGAGGGTCGAGTGAAGTTTCTATCCTATGATTAACACTAGAGAAAGGAGGAGCGACCTAGTAGGGTACACAATCAGCTCAGTAAGACAAATGGAGTTAATGATCGCAATCACGGCTAACCAAAGGTTGAGTAAACTTTTTGAACTAGTTTTTCAGACTTTTGTTGCCTGTCTTTTTTGAGCTAGTAAACATTAGAATTAGAATCCTTTTCGTGAAATAAAAAATTATAGCCCTTTGAATCAACTTTTTGATGCCATCAATTTGGCCTTCGTCTCATATTAGAATAAGAAGTTACGATAATTTTACTCTGATTGATCTGCTTAGGTTCATGATTATCAATTTGCTGGATTGCATGAAGCCATGTGTAAACTAGTTTGCATCATCTCTCGGGCACTTGCAGAATTGCAGGTACCCAATCCTTGAGTATCCTTCTGCCCAAACATTTCTATTAAGCCATGGACAATCTGATCTACATCTCTCTCTTTCCGCAAACTTTGTAGTTTCACTGGTCTGAAACTTCTTCTGGTGTTTATTGCATCTCTACATGACAATATTTACTTTATAAGTGGCTCTAGAGTATAGTTTATTTGCTTGTTTTTGCTTGATCAATTATAATAGGAGAAAATACATTTTATCCCCCTGAACTATCAATCTATTTGCACTTTGACTTTTAATATTTAAAACGTGACACTTGACCCCCCTTAACTTCCAAATTATTGTAATTCGATCATTATGAATTTTTTTTTCCCAAAATGCCCTCATCCCAAGTTAAAATAATAATAATAATAATAATAATAAAAATAAAAATTAAGGGATGGCTGACACCCCATATCGGCTACCCCTTAATTTATATTTTATTTTTTTAAAAAAAAATATGGGGCCATTTTGGGAAAAAAAGAAGTTAGAATGGTTAAATTGCAACAATTTGGAAGTTGGGGGGTCAAGTGTAACATTTAAACATTGCAAGTCAAAGTGCAAATGAGTGAATAGTTCAGGGGGTAAAGTGTATTTTCCCATTATAATATATGAAAACTCTCAATAGGATAAAGTTTTTTTTTCAAACTGGGTTGGAGGTATTTCCTTCAACCTAGTCTATAAAAGTGGCATGTGTCCATTTTTTTAAGAACATATAAGATGCACAAGAGTTTTTTATAAAATTTATTCCAACCTAGTATAAGGGATGGCTGGCCACCCCAGATCAGCTACCTCTTAATTTATATTTTATTTAAAAAAATATATAGGGGCATTTTGGGAAAAAAAAAAGTTAGAATGGTTGAATTGCAATAATTTGAAAGTTTGAGGGGTCAAGTGTCACGTTTTAAACATTGGAAGTCAAAGTGCAAATGAGTGAATAGTTCAGGAGGTAAAGTGTATTTTCCCATTATAATATATGAAAACTCTCAAAATGACAAAGTTTTTTTTCCAAACTGGGTTGAAGGTATTTCCTTCAACCTAGTCTATAAAAGTGGCATGTATTCATTTTTTTAAAAACATGTGAGATGCACATGAGTTTTTTATAAAATTTATTTCAACTTTGTCTTTGCTATTAAAAATTCATGTACATCTCATATGTTATTAAAAAAATGGTACATAGTTATTTTTATAGTCTAGGTTGAAGGAAATTCCTCCAACCTAATTTGAAGAAAAACTTTGTCCCTCTCAAAATCCCATTCATGTGAATCATTAATGACTGAAATTTCAGTAGATTTTTTTCATTATTATATCAATGTTTTTCAAATTTTGTTACTTCATATTTGAGAGACATATTGGGCTTATATAATGCACGAAGTATCGATTGAGATATTTTCAAAAAAGATATGTTAAATGTGGAACACTACGAGTTTCATGAAGGGCATCACTCCTGTTATCATTTGGAGGATAATACAAAACTTAGCACTCACAAATTTTGAATTGTTGAGAATTGAAATTTTTTGAGGTGATGTCCATTGGTCCATCTACGGGCTGACCTGGTTTGGATTAGTGATAATTTTGATATCTGTGGTCCCTCTAGATTTACTTTTTAATTCTCGTGTTTATTTTGCTGATATTCAATCTGGTGGCCCTGTTCTTTCCCCTTGATGCTTCCCATGCTTTCAATTTCTTTGTAGGAATTGGAAATCCTTAAATCTTATGCCTACAATTTGTTTTTGTTATTTCCTAGATTAGGACTAGTTATTTGAGTTGGGAGATATGATTAAGTTTATCATGCTAGTATTTATATTTGTCATTTGAGTAGAAGGATGCAGCAGCTCTTCTGTATAAAATAACAACAAAAATTACGAGAAGACCCTACAACCACAAATTCCAAGTTTGATGATTATGGGAACATTTTAACACTTGAAATATTATGAATGTTCAGATGATATTGGATGTTACAAGTAACATGGCAGCAGTAGAAGTCGGAGGGGGACCATGGTTCAACACTTGGAAGGGTGAGACCTCCACGCCGGAGCTCATTAATAGAGCTCTTAATGTTCCCATTGATGTGGAGGGGATTTTCGGTTTTACCCCATTATTTAAACCCCCCGGTCTATAACAACACCAAGTATGGCTGCAACAGTGGCTAATGATCTTGCAAGGGTAATTTTTTAGGTTTTCCATTCCTAAAATTAAAAGATTATCACAGTTGGGGAATTCAGATGCCTGTAGGAATTGAGATTCCTCTTAACTTTTTTTTACTTGAATTTATGTTTTAAAGAAGTGGGAATCTACATTAATTGGCTTTAGGAATTTTTTTCTTTTTTCTTTTATCCTCTCTCTCTCTCTGAGTTTGTGTGTTGTTGGATATCATTATAGTTATACAAGAAAACAACAGTTAAACTATGTTAGAATTTTGTTATGTTTATTTTTTTGGCATTTTGGAAAAGAAAGATACATAAATGATTATATGTGAGTTACATGATCACCTTTCATTAGTCAAAACGGCTTTGACTAACCGAAATGGTGAATTGCAAAAATTTTAACTTTGAGGGATGCATTGCAAAAATTGAAACATTAAAGATCGAATTGAAAATTGCTTCAAATTTTTAGAGGGTAAAGTGTACTTTTACTTTTTTGTTTAAAGTCTTAAATAGTAAATACTTTTGTATCAAATACCCTTGGGCACTTGAAGAGTGAAACATAATGATAATTTCATATTTCATATTTCTAATCACTCTCTACTGGGAAAACAATCGCAATTGGGAATTCACTTTTAGACAACATTCTTAAAAACATGGATGATTGAGGAATGTTAGATTCCCAAAATCAAACCCAAGTTTGTAGCCATGAAAGATATTTTACAGAGATACAAAAGTTTTTACTTAGAGACATAATCAAAATGATGTAAAGTTTATTTGTTGGTACACTAAACATTTATTTTGATAATCCTTGATGAATAAGCTTCACATCTCTTGATAAAAAAATTTAATACTCTTAGCACTTCTCATGCTTACGGAAGTTTCATTTACAAAGGTATAGCATTGTGAAAGGTTGTATTACGAGAGGCAGCTTTGTTTTAATAGTCTTACAAAAGAAAGGTTATGAAAGATAGTTTTACAAGAAATCCTTCCAGCGCAGTGGCTTTTATGTTCATGTTGTTTCATGAAAACATTGGTTTCCCTGCAATAACGTATCTCATCCCACAAATGATGTTATATTGACGCAGTGATGGGCAACCAACTCTGGCTCAACTATATAGATATGGATAAGATAGCTATTGTGATTTTTTGTTTTTTGTTTTTTTGACATATCCGCATTAAGGAGGAAGATTTGAATTAGTGACTTCTGTTTCATTAAGTGTAATCATAACCAATTGAACTACCTCTTGGAGCAATAGTTACCATGATTTATACATAATCATTGATGACATATAATTAAAGTTGTAAGCGGACAGGCTCTAGATGTATTTATGTTTTTGTTGTTAAATATAATATGTTAATCACGGATCTAGTGTATGTTGTAGTTAAAACTACAACATACATGCTACAAATTGAATGGTAATAATTTATCATAATAAATAATTGAAGTAATTGAAGAGTTTAGATTTATAATAATAAATACTAATAAATAGATGAAGTAATGAATGAAAGAAAAAATTAGTATTTATTATAAAAGATTTGAACCATTCAATTTTTTTTTAATTAAATCATCACCATTCATTTTTTTAACAGCATATATGCTATAGTTTTAACAATAGTATACAAGCCAAATCCGTTAATCACTTGCATCTCTCTGGTGATGTCATGTGATGATCTCTCTTTCATCGTTTGAATATTCATGGGTTGGTGAGATTGAAAAAAGTTTCCTCATCTGTGTCCACCATATTTGCACTTTTCTTCTTAACATATATAGTTAATCTAACTATATATACATGTTAAGTGAATGGTTCTCCAACACTTGGCGTGAATAACATGGATGCAAGCCTTGAGGTTAATTTTTAGCTTTCTCTTTATTACTTGATCACCCTTTAAATAGGTGACTACACGACTACATGAATCAAAGTAAAAAGACTTGGAGATAAACTCTTACAACTAGATAAACCAAGGCAATAGAGACTTATTATTGGCATAAAAACACTGCACGGTAGACTCAAACTCTTAACTGAAATAGATAAACGTCTAACATAATGTATTATCATAACAATATCACACTTCAAATTGTTATATCAACACGTGTTTGCATATGCACAAGCCTGATTTGTTTTCTCTGGTCAAATGACAGAATTATCCATTTACAATGACTCCAGGGGGTTTGCTGTTGTAGTATGATATTATTTAAGCAAATTTTATGTAACATGTAACCGTTGATGATAGTTGAAACGGTATTGCAATCACTTTCAAAATCTACAAACGTTATTTTCCATGGGTGTATGTAACAATCAATCTGTGAATGAAAACAAAAGATGCGCTAGGTAGCTAGCTTGTGAACTCGTAGTAAACTCAGGCAATTAGGGCACCAAGGTCTAGGGACAATATAATAATGATGATGATGATGATGATGATGGGGGAAGACACGATAACAAATAGCGCAAAAGTAGCCATGAAAAGAAAGAGTACAAAAACAATGATCGCTGCTTTGCTTGAACACAACGACAACAGGATCTAGAATGCGAGCAAGTATAAATCTGGTATATTTTAGGGATTTAGGATCAGTTGGTAGGTGCCAAAAGCATGGAAATAGAAAAGGTAAAAAAGAAAGACAAAAAAGAGTTGATGCAAGTCAAGCCCTCCAAATTATTGATTTTACCTTGGAGCCATTAGACCAACACATTCCTACAAATCATCTTCATCTGACATCAACAGTTCCAAAGAACTTCTCCCCCCATCTTTCTGATAATATCTGAAGCATAGGAAAAATAAATAAATAAAAAGGAAAATGAAGAAGGTTAACGGAGCAGTCAAGAAGTCCAAACATGATAAAGCACAACAAGCTGCACAGAGCAAAATAATTGATACCTGAAATGTTAATAGCACTTCTCAAATTCGGAAGGACCTGGGAAACCAGGGTTCAAACTGATCCATAAAAGATAGAGCAATAAGAACAGAAAGCAAGAAATCCTGAATTGAATGAAATGCATAGTCAGAACAACCAAATAACATACAACAATTTCTCTAATTAACAGAATAATGGACTAAATGCTTTACAAATTATCCACTGAACAATATAACTTTAAACTGGTATAGTCATTTTTGCCACCTATGCATGCAGAAAGCCGAAGCTTTGACAAGTGCCAAGTGCCAAGCTTTGACAAGCCCCAAGTCCTATCAAAATCCAATGTGATTGATTGTACTTTTAGTCCCCTCACGTCACCAAAAAAAAAAAAAAAAAACATTATGTGATCTGGCATTGGAAGACCTCAATAAGTGCAAACTTCATCACATTCGCCAATATTGTGCATGCTTTAAGTGCTATCCGTTCAGATCAATAGCTGGAAGAAAAAAGAGGTACAAAAGAAGTATACAAGCATCAATACCTTATCAACAATATGCAAATTAATAACGATTCGGTTATAAAAGCTACTACACAAATAGTAGGCATATTGTAAACTATACAAGTTCATATCTGAACGAAAATTCCCATACCAGTTACTTGGTCGAAGAATTACGTTTTAATGATGCCATCCAGCTGCTTGAAGCACCAGTTCCATTCCCAATTCCACGACCCAGGTATGCAGTTTCTGTGGGCCTTTCAGGTTCTGCAAATATACTTTTGAAGGATCTCGGCAGAGCAGATGAAATAGATGCCATTGGTGCATTGCTCACAATCTGCAAGAATATATCTCAAAAAATTGTGAATCACATTCACCAAAGAGAATTTTTTATTTTTTTTAATAACTAAATGACGTTCAATAAAAATCAAAGGACACACTGAAGTTATAAAGAAAGTATACAAGAGAAACGCCTATCTAAAAAAAAAAAAAAAAGGAAAGATGGATAAAATAAGTCATGAAAACAATCATAAGCGGCCATTCACTGGATAAGGGTATAGAAAAAGGCCTTTGGCTCCATTGACCAAAGAGATGACCAGATTAACTGCAAGATGAAAGTGATAACTACAACAGTGAGGAGCAAAGCTACGACAAATACAAAGAGTATACCGTAAGAGGTGGATAGACATTATGGATACACATTCAGAATCCGCATGAAGTGTAGAGGAAATAGAGAAGCAAATGAACCATGACACAATTAACACAAGATAATGCCTTACTTGTTGCTTCATCGGATTGGCAGTACTCAAATTCGGAGTTGTTGATTTAAACTGCATACGAACATCTGGACGAGTGTTCTTACTTAGAGCTCCAGGCCTTGTACCCTTAGCTGAATAAGAAGCATCCTTGTTTTCTGAAATTCAAAATGAACCAAATATGATGTTATACTTTGTAAAACGGCATCTTAGTACAACAGGGCTTCTCTAACAAACAAAAATATGCTATATTATCCCCAATAAATAACGTTCCTCTCAGCCTTCTCCCTGGTATCACTCAAGGCCAAATCTTAAGCCCTTCCTAGCCAAGTGTGGGTCATCAGATCAAGATCTGAATTAAGAATTACATGAAAACCCCAGCATGAAGACTTGCATATCTTCTTAAATAATAACCAAGGAGGCTGCCAAAAGGACTGATGCTGTCATGGCACATCAAAATCCGAACAGATCCAGGATTAACGCGCAACCCAGTTCTCCAAGCCACTGTCCATTTCTATTCTACTTCTGAAGTTATGGTTATGACTTATTTGCACACAACAGTTGCATTATAATATGGATGTATAACTTATTGGACCAATTTCACTTTCATGCAGAGCCCTGACCCTACTATCAACAATGAATGCCAAAATACTTGGGATTGACTGCAAACCAGTCACAAATTTAAGTTTGGTGAGACGACGAATTACCTCTGGACACTAGTGCAAAGATGTGAGCTTACCTTTATGCTTATCCACATCCACTGGCATTGCTCGACTGATACTCCCTCCAGGAACTGGCTGCAAATTTAGCAATAAGCTTTTCAGTGAAGAACAGAAACAAGCAAGATTTTTTTTTTTTTTTTTCCTATTTATTATAAGTAATTAAGATATTATTAAAAGTGTAAGGCGTCCCCAAGTACATAGAAAGTATATCTGAGAAAACATCTAACTAGAAAGAGAAAAGAGAATAAGAAAGTCATGCTAACTAATCACAAAAGGAGAAACACAAGTTGTTGTCCTAAGATATAAAAATATAGAAAAATAACGACTTAAGTTCCTCCAAAGTCTTTTCACAGTCCTTAAAACATATGTCATTCCTTTCCCTTCATAGACACCACAAGCGGCATGAAGGCACCATCTTCCACACAACGCCACTCTAAGACCTCAAGGCAGTCCACCAACATGCATGCATATAAGTTGGACTAATCTAGGCATGACCAGAGACAACTCAAATCAGCTGAAGAAAACATCCCATACGGCATTGGCAATTTCACAATGGACAAGAAGATGGTCCACGAACTCCCCATTCCTTTTACATATACAACACCTATCAACCACAATGACATGCCATTTTCTCAAATTATCCACGGTAAGGATCTTTCTTAGGGCTGTCAACCAAGCAAAAAATGCCACCCTCAAAGGAACTTTAGTTTGACAAACACTTTTCCAAGGAAAGTATAAGCCATCATTGCACTCCAAGACATTGTAGATGGATCCAGCAATGAACAAACCTCTTTTGAAGGGGACCCACCAAAGTTTGTCTTTCACCTTCCGACTCACTCTAGTAGAATATAACACCTTGAAGAAAGAGGCAAAGACATCCACCTCCCAAGTCCCAATCATGAGCTGTTCTAGCAAAGCTTACATTTTACTGAGTAGGTGCCATCGAAAAACTCCAAGTGAGTCACAACAAAAGCATCCTTCGTGCACGTAATGCCAACTAAATCTGGAAAGACATCTTTAAGAGCTATATCCGCACACCACAACCTCTCCTAATCTTCTTCCATAAACCCACTCTAAATGTCCCAAGAGGCTCATTAAAATACCACCCACCCCGCGAACTGCCAAATTTAGAACCTACCATCACTCTCCATTATGCCTCTCTCTCATGCACTATGAATTAAACTAGAGTAGTAGAAATTGACAAAAACTCAAAATATTAACAGCAGTTAGAAAAGGCATCTTTAATTTGAAGTAATTTTAAGGGAGTTCATGCACCTATAATTAAATTAGTACTTCAAATGCATAAAAAGGAAAAATGGAAAAAACGGAAACCCCAATGTTTGATGCATTCAATTTTTCAGAAACAATTTACTAGAAATCAATGATAAAAAAAACAAGCTGATGAATACTCACGGATGATTGAGACAGCATCTTTGTTTGTTGTGTTTGCTGGTATTTTGAAATGGTCCAATCAAATACATAATCAAACTCATATCCTGCCAAATATTGAGAAATTGTAAATCACAAGCAAAACAAGACTGTCAAATTAAAATATATCAACAAAGAAATGACTTTCCAACAAAATTTAAATGACACCTCAAAAGAAAATGACAAAACAAAGATTTCCACGGAAAGAAAGAAAGAAAAAAAACAGAAGCTCAGCGTTGCCAAATTATAGACTTCCAATTCTGTACATTCCAAGATGACAAGAAGTAAACATGGTCCACTTGTGAAATTCTTAAAAATGTGGACACCTATCAAAGTTTGAACTTCGTCACTTCAATTAGAAATAATGAAACAAAGACAACAATAACAAGACCTAGGAAAACAAGAAATTTTGATATGGCAGGGCCAATGCTAAGC
The DNA here is from genome assembly GCA_013348765.1 of Carpinus viminea. NCBI lineage: Eukaryota > Viridiplantae > Streptophyta > Magnoliopsida > Fagales > Betulaceae > Carpinus > Carpinus viminea. The sequence continues at coordinate 9,097,640 of CP054670.1, read as the reverse complement.
AACTTAATTTATCATCCAAAAATGTACCATAACTTTCTTTTTATTTTTTATTTTTTTGTAAGTAATAAGTATATTATCAAACACGCAGAGGGCGCAACCTATGTATAAGGATGTATAGAAAGAAACCCCTACTGATTAGAAAAAGATTTACAAAGCTCTAAGAAATCAGAAAAATTAGACTCATGCGAGTGTGACCAAGTCACTCTCCAAGAGAACAAAGTATGTAATGCCAACTTCGTCAACTCAATCATGCCGCACTCATTGTCCTTAAAACTATGTGCATTCCGTTCTCTCCATAGACACCACATCACACATAATGGGACGAGCCTCCATATGTGCAACACACGCCTATTACCCGATTGTCCCCTCCAACTCCTCAAGTTATCACTCACCTTTCACAACATAACCCAACTCACTCCAAAAAGTACAAAGAACACATTCCGTAATTCAGTTGCAACCTTACAATCCAGGTGTAGATGGTCAATTGACTCTCCATAGTGTTTACACATATAACACCACTCCATCACCATAATATTCCTCTTTCCATAAATTATCCAAAGTGAGAATTTTTCCTACCGTCGTCGTCCACACAAAAAAAGCCACTCTTGAGGGAGCCTTCACCTTCCAAATACTCTTCTATGGACCAAACGCCTGTGCCGATGTAGAGAAAGATTGATAATAGGATTTCACTTTAAAAGTATTTCTTTTGGACGGAACCCAACAAAGTTTATCCTACTTTTTTTGAAACATTTCCAGTTGTTTGGTAGACGGAGATGGAATTGTTAGTCTCACCTCCAAATCTGATTTTTTGGGAGTACAACAATGCAAAGAAGCATGATACCCCCTCCAATTCCCAATCATGCATGGGCCAAATAAACCGGACATTTCAATGAAGAGTATCATTCGGTCTCTCCATGTACTCTTTCACCCATGCATCCTTATTACATGCAATATTGAACAATGCTGGATACACAAGTTTCAGAGGGCTTTCCCCACACCACACATCATACCCAAAAAGTACTTTCGTATCGTCTCTTATATCATATCGCACATGTTGCGCAAAGTCCTCCCTTTGAATATATTTTCACACTCCCACTCCATATGTTCCCCCTACCTCCTTGGAGCGCCAATCACCCATATGACTATCATACATATAAAATCCACCCCCCCCCCCCCAAAAAAACACTGTGGCATCCATATGGACATCAAACCAGCCAATTCAGCCCACAAGTCTGTTCGTTCCACATCATCATTAGGCCCATAAACCCAAACGCCCACTCTACATTTGCTATAACACTTTTGAAGCTACAAGCTACCACACACTTCTCTATCTTCTCAACCACTAGCCTATCCCACATTAACAACATACCTCCTGATGCCCCTTTCGAACCCAAATACACCCAATCAGCATGCTTGCACCCCCCACACACTTCTCTATCTTCTTAACACCCATGAATATTTCTATAAACTACCAACTCTATGTGGCAAACTCGTCTTCCCAATATGAGACCGGGTGTTACACGATGAATGGGAAAAGAAAATCAACACAAAAGTTACTTGAAAAATCTGTAGGTCCAACCCCTTATGCATGTAAGTGTTGATTCTAGAAGGCCCATCCTTTTTTTGATTTGGCAGCAAGTATCCAAAGCTTCGCTTCCGACTAATCCCAGCGGTGCACAGGCCCTTGGCAAGGAGTTTCCTACAAGTACACCTCGATTAATTCAAGGGGCGAACCCCCAGTCCGATGGCTCCAAGAAGCATTTTGCATTCAATGGGTTTCAAACCTAAGACCTTGAGGAGCATACTCAAAGTCCGAGGTTGTCCAACCATTAAGCCAACCCCTTGGCTCATCCTCCCTAGCTAGAGTTACAAAACACAGAAAAATCGAAACTAAATCATGCACTAACAGTGGCTACATCATGATTCCATTACCTGACAAATTCAATTAAATTTGACAATAGAAGATTTGCTGCTCGAAGCCTTTCTTAAGTTCATTATCTTATCCCCTAAAGTCCAATTGCCTAAAAACCATGTCTTACTTAGAATAAAATGCTTGGATAATTTGGTGGTGTTTCCAGGCACACGCTAATCCAGTTATTCATCATGAGTTACACAAGCACCGACATTCAATGAGAATATTTTGTAGCATAAGTGGCTTAAAGGAAAGTGATTAGTCATTTGTGCTGAATACCAGATTTTGTGATTACTTGAGTTGTGGTTCTAAGAAGCAATGGAGTGAAATTTAAAGGAATACTGAATTAAAACAAAAAATACCTTCACGAGTAAACAAGTCACGAAACAGACGCTTCAAGAATCCATAATCAGGAGTTTGATCAAATGTCAAAGAGTGGCAATAACGAAAGTATGATGCAAACTCCACAGGATGTGACTTGCACAGGACCTTTTCAAAACAAATGAGAGTTAGCTGACTTTAAGATAATGGGGAAAAATACCTAAGAAGTGAAGTACATTAGAATTTCATTTAGCCAACATAACAGATATCCAAAAACCTTTTAAAACTGATCCTCAGATAGGTTCCATCTATAGCATCTCTTACTCTTAGGTCCAATCACAAGTAACAATTTTTTTTGGTAGTTTAACTCACGCACTGCTGCATTAGAACCCACAACCTCTCACCCTCCACCCATTACTTAAGGTGGAAGTGCCAGTTGGGCTACAGCACATTAGCAACCGCAATTAACAGTTCTAGCTAATTCATAATCCAAAATAACAAAAAATTACAATAATGATTCCCAATAAAATGTGAAGCATCCTTTGAAAAACAATATTAGGCATGTTTGGTAAAGTTTTCAGTTTTGGGTTTAAACACGGTTTTTGAAAAAGTGAAAATTGAGAAGTGTTGTATGCAGGGTCCACATAAAAATTCATTTGATAAATTTATAAGTATTTCTGAAAAGTAAAAATGAGGAGTTTTCAACACACACACACACAAACACACAAAAAAAAACTGTTGGAGGTGCCACAGGTGGCAGCCACCCACTCCTTCACTAGATGGGCGAGGTAGGTGCCCCACCACCCCTCTCTGCGGATCAATATATGGTGTGGGAAGTTTTTAAAAAGTGTTGTGTTTTGTTTTTGAAAACTATTTTGTGGTTTGTTTTGAAAAGTATGTTAGTGGTGAGGCCATATCTAAAGACTCGTTTGGTAACTATTGTCTTAAAAATAATTTTTGGTGTTTAAAAAGTGAAAAGAGCTTTGAAAAAGTTTGCAACACAGGCACAATCTTTCTGGCTAAGGGATCTTGTTTGCCACTCTGCTTAACTCAGGTTACTTATAATATTCATTGCCTCCTAACAATGAAAGTACATGAGAAAGGGGTCACAGCTTTCTTTTTCTTTTTTTGTCTAGGCAACGGGGAGAAAGAGGGGTGTCAAAGAGACAGCCATCTAGAATTTATATAAGCGATTTTGTCAACTCAAATCATAGATGTAATTTAAACATTTGCCACTATGGACACATACCTCAATAGGAGTCGATAACTTCTTCTCACATATTCTGTCATATTTTTGCTTTTTTGTGGCAGCCTTTAGACCCTGCCAAGGAAGACTACATACAGAAATAAATTGTATGCTTATATTCGTATCATCAGTCAAAACATCCAAACCTTCAGGATTGCTCAAAAATGACAAGCCAAGGCATGACATACCTTCCTCTTAGAAAGTAAAGGAGAACATAGCCAAGTGACTCCAAATCATCCCGACGGCTTTGTTCTAAAAAAAAATGAAACCAAAAAATGAGAAAAATGCAGCGATCTATCCCATTAATGGAGAAGACTACATCTCTCTACTCACCAATTCCCTGATGAGTATTGCAACTTGCATAACGGGCAGTCCCTGTTAAGTTCTTGTTCTCTCTGCATGAGTTTATCAAGAAAATGGAAGGGGGAGTAAAAAATATTTAGCCAAAATTGCAACATGCTGAAGATAAAGGAATCACTTAGAAAGAGACTAAAAACGATTATCAAATAGTATCATTACTTTTTTTTTTTAAATAATAATAATGAAAAATGAAAAGGAGCAATTCAATGAGAGATCTTGGACCAACCAATATATCAACAGAAAGTTTTAACACAACAAGCTTAAAGTAATCTCAATCTGATTGAAAACTCATACAGAGCATAACCACTTAAATAATTACTGATGGGGAAGGAAGATTTTAAGATGCCCATGGTTTACGTTTGATGAGATTCTATTTTTGGGGGTAACTGTTTGAACATTTTTAATGGGTTGCATAGCATAATAAAATTTATAGGAGTCTCGTTTGTAGAATTGAAAATAGTTGCTATGGCATCTGCACAAGATGGAGAAAATAAAATCTCATCAAATGAAAAAATAATTTTTAAGCAGAAATTACTTTATAAAATTCTTTCAAACTCTAAAATAGAGCATTTAAATGGAAAATTATATTAACAACACATTAAACTAAAATATGGGGTAACACATGCACCATCTAGGACAGATAGAAAAGAAACTAGAACCAGAAAAGCCGCTAGATTTCAAGCAAAGTATTTACCTGTAGGGAATATGCCTATTTGTTGCAGGGTCCTGATACCTTTTAGCAAGTCCAAAATCAATAATATACACCTAATGAATATAAAAAATTTGAGTACTGATAAAAAAAATAAAGGAAAATAAGAGGACAGAATAACTTTACAGTTAGAGATGAAGAAGAATGCATGGCAATGATAGTTACCAGAATTGCTTTCCTGCCAAGACCCATGAGGAAGTTATCTGGTTTGATGTCTCTATGCAAAAACCCTTGAGAGTGCACATACTCTATTTTTGCAATCTGCAATTTAGGGAATGAAACAAAATAAAATTTATTACATACTTTCTCATTTAACAAAATTTTGTGAATGGGAAAACAAGCAACTGTGTAATGCAACATGTTTGTTAAATCACCACTTAATAATTAATACTTTAACACTCTCCCTTACATATGAAACCAAGTAATACTGAGAGCAGACAACACAAACTATTTTAATTGAAATAGGGGGTAAATGACGAAGACAATGTTTGAACTTAAGACCTTTTGAGAAATGCTAAACATCCCAAATTTTTATTCTAAAAGTTGGTTCCCATGTGTCACCATCCCATGAGTTGGTGACACACTTCCCAAAATAATAAATCTCATGAGATGGTGATACATCATTTAAGAACCAATTTTTGGAACAAAAATTTGGAATGTGTAACACTTCTCTTACTCTAATATCATGTTAAATCACAATTTATCCTAAAAGCTTAAGATGGTAAGAAAGTGTGAATTTAATCATTTAATTAAGATTTTAACAATGCCAAAATTTAATACGAGACCTCACTTCTCAACATATTTTAAGACAAACATTTGAGGCATAATTACAACTTTGGTCCAAAAAACACCTATGTCAATCTAAATTTACTCCTTGAGAAATCGCTTCATTTCAATTTGCTTCCTAGCTTTCTAAATCCAGCTTTTAAGTCCTTAAGTTTTTCAAAATTTTCATTTCACACCTTCTGTCCAAAATCATCTAAAACTGCTGACATGGCATTAACCCAGTAATGCAACATCAGTTTAAAAAAATATTTTTAATTTTATAAAAAAATTGAAGTCTAAAAAAGCAAAACAAAAATAAGGAGGGCGGCTCACAAAATTCTAAGTTTTAGATGATTTTGGACGAAAGGAATTAAAAGTCAGAATTAGAAACCTATGGAGTTTGAAATGACGCGATTACTTGGGGAGTAAATTTACCCAAAAAACAAATGGTTCCTTAATCACAACATAAAAAAAGGCTAAATTTTTTTTATTACAAATACCACCTTAAGAACAAATATAATGAATGAAATACCGAGTAGACACACAAAAATGAGATTATCAAACCCGAAAAATAACTAAAATCATGGCAAAATACAGGCAACAAGTTATAGCCGGCCATCTGAAGTAAATATCCAATTACCATCTGATCAGCCAACATTAAAACCGTTTTTAGGGAAAACTTCCTTCCACAGTAAACAAAGAGATCTTCAAGACTTGGTCCTAGCAGGTCAAGGATGAGGACATTGTCATCTCCATCAACTCCAGACCATTTAGTCTTGGCAATACCACCTGAGGCCCACAAACTTGAGGAGTTAATAACTACAACAACATGACCCAGCTAAACAGCTTATGACAGTCTCAACATAAACTTTCTGCTTCTTTTCTACTTACTCCCTCCTCGAAGATTATTATACACCTTGGCCTCAAAAAGCAATTGAGGATGCTTCGTCTTGCGGTTCTCCTACAACCCAAAAAAAATAAAATAAATAACCAACAAAGTAATATTGGACCATATCCAAAAATCTTCCAAGATAAGTAACCTAACAAAGCCAACCAGAACATTTGTTTTCCCAATCAACACCTTTTTATCCAACTCCAATTTCTTAACCGCATGCAATTTTGTACAACCAATGCCAAGAAGTAGATTAATTTGTCATAAAAAACAAAACTTTGCTCTAAATATTAGCAGAAACAGCGCAAGGGAAACATATTCGAAACCAACGTAGAATGCAACTTCAATAAATGGAAAAGAAACGAGAAATCAAATAAGACTTACAATCTTCGCTGCGACGATTTCAGAAGTGTCCACATGCGTCGCTTAAACAAATCAATAAGAATTAGGGTCAGAAAGTCAACAATTGGAGCTAAAAAAAGCTTTTTGTTTTTTCGAAAAAATAAAAAATAAAAAAAATAGAGCTACCAAACCAAAAAATAAAAATAAAAATCGCATACCCAGATAAATTTCACCGAACGATCCGCTCCCAATTTTACGACCTAATTTGTACTCCCCTCCCACAATCCTCTCCATCTGTCTCTATCGCTCTGTGGAATTCGAATAATTTGCGGAAGAAAGAGAAAGCGCGAACGAGGGCTTCAATGGAGGACGAGCGAGATGACGACGAAATTATATACTAGCACATAGAGTTGAGGCGAATTTGGTAATTCCGAAGGAGGATGGGGAGGATATTAGAAATTGAGAAAGATTGGGGCGATTTCAGCAATAGTGTATAGTTTTTGAAAGTCGGTTAGAATGCTGGGTCACCGGTTAAGCTGTTTCGATGCTGTAAAATTCTTTGATTTCTATACATAAATAAAGGGAAAAGTTAAAAAAAAAAACATCGCAAACAACCGATCATTTGTAATATAGCTTTTTACTGTTTAAAATATAATAAGGTAGCCTCAAAACTACTAAAATGATTAAAAATGCTACTTATTTTTTATATTTTTATAGTACCTTTATTCTTTTAACAAATAAAATAATAAAATAATTGTAAAAATAAAAATACAAAAAACTATTTATTTATTCCTTTTTTTTTTGTATTTATTTGCCCATTGATTTTTTTGTATCTAGCAAGGCCATGGAGGAAGGCAGTGTGGAGGAAAGAAGGGTGGAGGACCGCATAGAAAAAATAGTCACAAAAGTGCTAGAGGGCCAACAATCAAGTACTTTAGAGGAATGCGATGCAGTCTTATACCTACTCCTTTAAGTTCATCATAAGCGCATTCATTCACCCAATCTAACAACCATGACGAGTGCATGACAAAGCAACATGAGACTTGAAGACTCAATATGAACTTCAAGAGACAAAGGCCACACTCTAGGAGAAAAAAAACAAGTTAGAGGATGAGACAAAACAAGTTGGAGGATACACATAACACATTACAAGTATCACTTGCCAAAACAGCTAAGCTGGAGATAGTAACAGAGAAAATGCAGGCAGAAGTTGCTTTGATAATGTCACTTCTTGGAGGGTTAGAGAAACTTTTCATATGCATTAATTTTACAAAAACACACATATTAAGTAATAGTTAGAAAGCTTAATTTGAGGGAGCTTTGGAATCACTAGGTGATTGTAAATTTTTTGGTACTATTTGAAAGTTTAAGAGAAACTGTTTTTGGTTTTACTTGACCAAACAACAGCAAGTATATTCAATATATATAGCCACCAGGCTCAAGTGTAGTTACAAGGTGTGGAGGTTACAAGAGGTAAACTAAAAACAAACTTTACAAGATTGACAAACCACACAAAACTAATAAGATAAAGGTAAACTAAAAACAAACTTTACAAGATTGATAAACCACATAGAACTAATAAGATAGAAAAAGGAAATTGAGGAACTCAAAGGTGTGCTGAGTTGATAGCATTGCTGGAGGAAAACCAGCCATAACTTAAGGAGTTGGATTTGCAGCATGAAATGGGATTGACAAACTACTGCAAGTCAGCAGGCATAGGCTGCTGCTGTAGTTTATTGATGTGAGCACAAGTGGGGAGCAAGTTTCCATGATTGGGGAGAAAAGGTTGTGATGTGAGGTCCTTCTAGTGGCTGCTATAGGAGTCAAGATTGCATGAAAAATATGGTGCTTGTCACGTGGTTCTTGAGTATCTTTAGACTTCATTTGATCCTCTGGTTTATATTCTGGTTTATCTTTAGACTTCATTTGATCCTCTGGTTTATGTTCTAGTTTGCTCTTAACACTATCTATTTGGGATAATATATTTTTTGATACTATCTATTTGGATTGTATTTTTTGGTCCTGTGTATTTAGATAGTTGTTAGTACTTTCTATTTAGTATAGTGTATTTGAGTATTTGTTAGCACTTTTTATATGGTTTATATTATGTTAAGATATTCGCATAATTTTCAGGTCAAGAACTTTTGAGTTAGTAAATCTCCCATGAAATGTTTATAAAGGTTAAAGAACCTTGAGTAGACAATGCAATGGAGTAATAATATTTTCTAAATTTTCTTTTTAAGTGTATGCAGGGTGACAAGAGTACAATAAAGTTAAACCACCCAAACAGGTTTTCACTTTGATATGTTTCATGAAGAAAAATATTTTTAATATCTTTTTCTCTATCATGTTGGGTTTTGTTCTTGTTGGGAGATAAAGTGATATGAGTTTTTATCAAAAGCACATTAATATACATAGTTGAACACAACTCTAGCGCAAAAGCTTAAGCTAATGGGCTAAGGTTCACTTATGTACATTAAGCACTCTTTTCTCTTATATTTTCTCAATGTGGGATACAACACTCACAAATACACTCACAACAATTTCCCCTTCATTTGTGAGTCTCTTTACATTGACCAAACTCTTCATCACTTGTGAGTCTTTTTACATTTCTAGGAGTGTTTCACGTCAAGAATTGTGGGATGCGGACACAACTCTAAACCCGAGTTGCGGATGGAGACACAACTCTAAACCCGACGCGTCCATAAACCCGTCCCAAAAAAGTAACTATGACTCTGATATCATTTGTTTGGAGATTAAAGTGAATATGAAGTTTTTATCAAGAGCACATTAATATACATAGTTGAACACAACTCTAATCCAAAAGCCTAAGATAACGGGTTAAGGTCCACTTAGGTGTATTAAGCAGTATTTTCTTTTATATTTTTTAATCTGGGATACAACACTCATAAGTGTACTTACAACATTTCTCATTGTCTCTGATACTATATATTGGTTCATTGTAATAGATTACTCAAATTGTTGATGAAATCGGTGTTGGAGTACACTAAACCCTTTTGTTAGTTCTTTAGGAGAGACAAAGGGTAATATATGATGAACTTGCAAAGCTTAGTGGGTTGCTTTTTCTGTTTTGAACTTGTTACCCAACTCGTTTACATGAGATTTAGTGTTGTAAATTGCCCTATTTATCTATTTCAGGAAAGAGAACCACAATCTGAAATTGACATTAGAAGGGTAAAAGGTTTAGAAGTAAAAAAAAATGCTGGAGGATGGAAATTGTCTCTTTCGTGTTGTGGCAGATCAAGTTTACGGGGACTCGGAAACATATGATTTAATCAGACAAATGTGCAAAGATTATATGGTAAGATGATGCAAATTTTTATTGGGAAGTTCATTTTGGAAATATGTTGTTTATGCACTGAGGAAAGTCTATTAAGCTTACTGCTTACAAAGAAGCTACATAGTCATTTTATGAAATACCAATCTAGCTGGTTATTTAGTGTAATGATACAAATAACAGAAAGAATTTGGAAACATCTTATAGGAATCATGAAAGAAGGCACTCTGATTTGGGTTTATCTTGGAGAATATTTGCTTGTAAGACAACACTGAACAGATTATTCCTTAGCTGATCGCACACCATTTTATTAGAGTTGCATGTGGTCCTTCTTGTTGGGTTTAATTGTCACACTTTCTTTGGTTGGTTGAGTCATTAGATCTTCTATTAGTGGGCATCTCAACATTATGCGACCTGCCATAGGTGAGATACAATACTGTATGTGTCCTGAACATGGAGAAGATGATTAGAGAGTTGAAGAGAAGAAAAGAAAGTTAAGGGGAAAGAATATTGCATTATTTTTGGTGCACCCAAAATAGTAAGGATCGGATATCAAGTAAGATCAAATATACTGTCCTCAACTTTAAGGCAAGAATGTTTGAGAAAATAAAATTCTTGGTCTAATTCTAAAGGCAAGAGATGCCTTTCTATGTTGAACACTGACACCAACTAATTAGTTGGGGATTGTTTGCATTTTAAATCAAAGTTAGAGCCTCGGTATTTTCCATGCAAGCAAGTGGATGGAGTGAGGAAGAGGACCATGTTCAACGCCACGAGCCTCTTCCTCTTATATCCAAGTGCTTATTATTTCTGTGTCAATTTCTTATTGTAAATGAAATAATACTGCTATACCGGACCTTGCCCGTGCTGAATTCTCAGAGAAGCTCTACTAGGTGGCCTCATTTTCATCATTTTGCTCTCTCTGTCTCTCGACACACACACATACTCAAAAGCGTTTCTTCTGTTCTAGGTTCTAAAGTTCCTACATGCGTATTGTGCTTTGTCTCTGGGTCAATACACCCTGTTTTGTCAACTAGTGCTCAAATTGAAATTTATATGCTGTTTATCATGGTATAAACCATACACTTTTATCTGCACGTACCGAGGAAAACCGTCCTATCACACCGATGACACACATTCGTATCAGGCTGTCAATGTTTGGGATCAATTTGATTTGTATTTCAGGTGCTTCCTGTAACATTTTTTTTGGTGTTTGAGGTTGGGGACTGGGGACTGGGGTAATCGTTAATGATTGCTGCAGTGTAAAGTGACTTCTGCTGTAAGTATGTGCAGAGCAGGTAATTAAACTTAACTACGTAACAGGATTTTTTTTTTTCTTTCATTTTAGTTGTTGCTGTTATTGTACTGGCCGGTATTGATAATGTTTGGTTTAAACATTGTAAGACTGTTTACATTTGTTGTGCACCTCTAGGTGTGCTTCATCATATGTTTGTAATTTTGCTTTCTGCTTGTGGTAGTACTTTAAGGTGCAAACTTCCTGGAGATTTGGAGTTCGTGCCTATTGTAGATTTCTTTTTACATGAAGCAGAGTTTTATACTCCCCAGTTTGTACTTGATTCAGGAGCGGGAAAGAGACCACTTCTCTCAGTTTATAACAGAAGGCTTTACTTCTTATTGTAAGAGGAAGAGAAGAGACAAGGTATGCAATATTGCAACTCAAGTGATCGAAGTAGGTGTTCTGTGTTCATACGGCCTTAGAACCTTCTATGGCTTGGTGGTTAGTTGTTTGTTTTTCTAGTTCCGAGTTCAAAGATTCAAAGGCTGATGAAGAAAAAAGAAAGAAAGAAAAAAAAAGGGAAAAAAAAAAAGTAGTTGTACGTTAATTCTTTCAAGGCACAAAATTTATGATCTTTGGGGAAGATTCTCATCACATGGGATGCTCTCCTTGTTATCTTGGCCTGGTTAACTTTCATCCCATTATAATACATTATCCCATAGTCTTTCACATTATTCATTTCATTTTTCTAAAAAAACATATCAAATCATTCACTTTTTATATCACATTATTTATTATTTAAATAAAAAAATTATTATAAAATAAAATATTTTATTTTTTAATATCACTTTTTAATTTATTTATATCATTCATTTATTTTTTATTGTTTAATATATAAACAGTTCATTGAAAAGTCCCAACAAAATTTTCTTAAAATCAATCCCTAACATTCTTACTTTTTTTATATCACATTAATTACTTTTTATCACTTTCTAAATAAATAAATCACTACAAAATAAAAAATTTTACTTTTTATACAAAACATTCTTATTTTTTTTTTAACATCAATCAAATCTACTATAATTTCAGTCAACTTTTACTATTCTTAAACACATCCATATTGTTTGTTACCAAACACCCTCCTTGTGTTCCTCGTGTTCCTTGAGTCGCAAGAGGGCCAATAATGTTGAGGTGATGATGAATATAGGACAAAGGCTTTAAGGCATAATTATTTGCTAGGTGTCAGGATGGAGCTATAAAGTAAGTTAAGGGGGGCCTCCACATTCGAAAAGATTTGAGGGATATTCCACGTACTGCTCGAATCCCTCCTCGGCCATCATGTCAAGAATTATAGAAAACAATATTTGGCGCAGCAAAGATCATGATGAGAAATATTGAACAGTGGGTGGGAAAAGGACGGAGCGGAAAATTTTATGGAAGTGGGCAGCCAAAACAAAAAAAATTGGTTTTTTAGAATTTTTTATTAAAAAAAATTATTTTTGTTGTTTTTTATGAAAGGATTAACTATGGGCCAAAAAAAGATGATTATTGGCAAAAAAAAAGTGGACATTTAAAAGTGAAGGCCAAAAATAAAAATAAAAAATTAATAGGTATAGCTAAAAAAATAATAATAAGACAAAAAACTTTTATTAGGATATGACCATAAAATCTAAAAATAGAGCCAAATTTTTTTTTAGAAAGAGGCCAAATTAACTAAAATTTACATTTTAATTTTTTTTCCTTATTTTGGGTGACCATGGCCCACCCTGGTCCCCCTCCCTCCATCATTGGCTGGTCAGATCGGGATTCATATGATTTTTATTTTATTTTTTTAAGTTGCAAGAATTCATATGCTATAATTACTTAGACAAGAAGGCATTGGTGAAGATGGTATATGAGTATGTAAGATCCAAATTCAACTATATGGGCCTTGCGGCCCATATACGGTCAAGCCCAAGAAGAAGGCCCGGTAGAGTATTTATCATTCGGTCCGTCCGAATGTCATTCCCGATTAACAAACGCTTGAATTCCCGAGTGTTAGTCTTCTGTCCGAGAGTTGCCATGATCTTCGGATCTGCCGAAGATCTCTTCCGCGATCATGATGACATCACCAAGTCCCTATAAAAAGAGAGCTCCATCCGCAGTGTGAAGGTATCTTGTATTTTCTCAACTCATTTATCCACTCATAAACTGTTCAATTATCTTCATAGTCACATACTGACTTAGGCATTGAGCTCCTATCGCCAGGACACCCCTCGCTCTTATCCTATCGTGTCTTTTTTGTAGCTAAGACCAACCCGTATACCGAGATCATCACCAACCAGTTATCATCAACAAACACCAGAGTCATAATCAACCAAATCGGACGAATAGGAGCTCGCCATGTCATTCTCAGAAAACTGTGTTCTAACAGAGTATATCTTTCATGATTTCATTTGAATCCGCCGGAAATGGTGAATTTTCAAACCATAATAATGTATGATAATGTGGTGGCCGGTGGCAGTGACGGTGGCTGTGGTCGTTTACTTTGGATTGATAATTGAAATCCCACTATTTAAATGTCAATCGGGCATGAATAAGGAAAGCGATATATATATATATATATATTTAAAAAAAGACAAATTCGAGAGTTGAAACATATATATATTTATATATGACAAGTTCTTTAGAAAGCGATAGATTAAAAAAAAACAAAGGACAAAGTGAGAGTTGAAACATATATATGACAAGTTCTTTAATCAGTAGCAAAGCAGCGACTCAGCTTTTATGATGTTGGGAGAGAGCCAGAGAGGGTAACGTGCACGCGTGATCCTCCTTTTTCTTTAGGTTACAAATTAAGTAACGCTGGAAAGAAGGAAAACGAAAGGATGTCCATTGTAGCTCTGTTCTTCTTCTTCTTCGTCTTCATGTGTGGTCATGTCTTGTTCATCACACTTTTGACCAATCAGTACTGCGTATACGTCCCAATCACTTAAAAAGATTCATCACCTTAAGGTACATAAATAAATCATGTCGTTTTGTATTTATTGCTATATATATATATATAAGAAATGACTGAATATTATTTTCTAAATATATAACAAAAATTGTATATAATTACTTTTTGAGTTTGGAGTAAACCAAAAATAAGAATGGAAATAATATATAACCCAATAAACATATAGAAATCTATATTTATAAAAGTCATTGAGAGTGGATAATCTTAATAAAAATCATTTTCATTTACATCTCTATAATTTAAAAGTGAGATCGAGTACCTCCATAGATAGCTTCTCACTAAAAAAGGATAGCATACACCCTTCTAGCCTCAAACTCCATTTTTCTTTCATGCATGATCCCCAACCAGCTGCTTCTTTCACTCTTTTGTCTTCCATGCAAACATCAACTTCTCCAATTTTCTTGAATCCATATTTTCAGCCAAAAAGAGTAAAGAAAACAAAATTTTCTTTTCTTTTCTAAGCTACAAAAAGAAATAAGGTTGGCCGGCTAGGTAACTTTACTTTAAACTCTTGAATTACTACGCGATTTGACAAGCCTTTCTCCCTCAAACTTCAAAACCTCTTAATTTGAATTTTTTAACTTTCAATTGCAGTCAATTTAAATAATTTCATCAGATTTTAAACATTAAAAGTGAGACAATGACGTTTATATCCATGACTTTTTTTTTATTAAATTCCATATTTACCCTTAATTCCAATTTCTTTTATTTTATTATTATTTTTTTAAAAAAAGTAAAAAAAAAAAAAGAGGGTTATGGCCTTGTCACCCGTGGGTCAGGCCAGACCCACTGTACCTCCAACTCTGATCCCTACTCTGGTGAGATTCGTCCTGTCTCAGCCGTAGAGTTTGACCCTCGTCTTCTCGGAACCCAGTTTTTTAGCCTTGAACCCGAAGACTACCGAGCTAGATTTCACGAGGGAGAACTTCAACGTGTCGTCGAGCTCGTCGTTCATGTCGTCGGCGATCACTAGGGATGACAACATCTTGAACGGGAAGCTAGGGTAGTCGATCTTGGTGGCTTCGCCTATTGGTGGGTCTCTGGTCGAGACCCTCCGTGGGTGACGACTAGACCTGCGTGGGTTTGGCTCGACCCACGTTTTTTTTTTCTTAAAAAAAAATAAATCAGAGATATTTAGATGTTTTTAGGTGTTGCCGTTAGAAGTTAATGATTAAATCTGATAGAGATGTTCAAATTTTTTTTTTTGAAATGGTATAGAGATGTTCAAATTGATTACAATTAAAAGTTGAAGGATTTAAATTGAGAGATTTTTGAAGTTTAAGAACTTGTCAAATCGCGTAGTACGTAATTCATATTTCTAAAGTGAGGTTATTCCAAAAAATTACTATTGCTTTTCTATTATTTTAAAGAAAACAAATACCAAGTCCTTTTCCTCCCAAAATTATTTCCGAACGACGTCATTCACTACTGATGTAGTCTTCAGTATTTAATTCTCTCCGTTTATCAGATAATAATTTGGTTACTTCTCTAACGTTTAATTTAGAATTAAAGTGAAATTGTGAGTGTCTCCAAGAGGTAGCTCAATCGGCTGTGAATCACGCCTTATAAAGCGAATGTTACAAGTTTGAATCCTCCCTCCCCCTACCCTTACATGGACATGTAAAAAAAAAAAAAAAAGTGAAGCCGTAAGAATTAATATTAATATTTACTCCAAAATTATCTTTTTTCATGAAGTTTTGTTCGTGTATTTGCATGGACCGGACCAACAACGTACCTGCGGCTAATTAATTGGTTAGAATATTTGGATAAGTAAGCACGATCTGATCACTATATACATCAAATCTTTAGGCTCTATTTGGTAATAGAGTTGGAGTTTACTTTGTTATTATTTATCACAATTTTTCAAAAAAATCAATATAAAAAACATTTTAATTATTTTACTTTTATATCATATCATTCACTTTTTATTATTATTCAAATAAAAAAAATCATTATAAAATAAAATTTTTTCACTTTTTCGTACTAGTACTTTTTTATATTTTCATATCAAACAATCTTACTTTTTTTTTTTTTCCCACATCAATCTACATTAACTACGGTATCTAAGGATGTTTGGCAAAGGAGTTAGCTTAGACACTGTAGTTGATGTAGATTGATATGAAAAAAAAAAAAGAATATTTGATATGAAAAAATAAAAAAATATCGGTATAAAAAAGTTTTGTTTTGTAATAATTTTTTTATTTGAATAATAATAAAAAAGTGAATGATGTGATATAAAAAATGAAAAAATGAAAATATTTTTTATGTTAATTTTTTTAGAAAATTGTGATAAATAGTAAAAAGTAAACTCTAACTCCATTACCAAATAAAGCCTTAATGTTACTAGTCAATGGGCATTTGCGTAATTTAGTCCAAAATAAGTTCATTGCATGATGACATATATACATGCGATCACATGTGTGTCATTCATCAAAAAAAGAAAAATAATAATAATAATAATAAAAAGCCATTATTACTTCTAAAGTAAAAGTGGAAGGGCGACGACTAATCGTAGTGCTAGTATCATATATAGACCCACCCATGTTGTGAATGCAGTAGCAAATTAAAGGCAGGCGAAAGTTGAAGCTTTTCAGAAAGTTTCATCATATATATATATATATATATATATATATACACTAATTCCCGGCCGGCCGGCTAAAAGAAAGGTATTCATTTGACGATGGCGAAAATTGCCTTGGGAACCGCCAGAGAGGCCACGCAGCCTGACTGCATCAAAGCCCTTATCGTTGAGTTCGTTACAACCTTCCTTTTTGTATTTGCTGGAGTTGGCTCCGCCATGGCAGCCGGTACGTACGTACGCGTGTAATTCTTTTTATTATTTTCATATTTGTTAACTTATAACATGGTGTGGCTGCTGGCTTTGACGATGGATCGAACAGATAAGCTAGACGCAGGATCATCACTTGTGGGGTTGTTTGCTGTGGCCGTGGCGCATGCACTTGTTGTTGGGGTGATGATATCAGCTGGCCACATATCCGGTGGTCATCTTAACCCAGCAGTCACGCTTGGCCTCCTCGTCGGTGGTCACATCACCGTCTTCCGCTCATTTCTTTATTGGATCGATCAGTTATTAGCAGCCTCAGCTGCTTGTATTCTTCTTTACTACATTACTGGGGGACTAGTGAGTCAAATCGATCGACCCTAACTACTTTTTCAATGTTGTTTTTAATTAAATTTATTGACATATAAATTAATTTGTTTAATTCTGCAGGCTACTCCAATCCATTCACTTGGAAGCGGGGTCGGGTTCTTGCAAGGGGTGATATGGGAGACTGTTCTAACCTTCTCCTTGTTGTTCACAGTGTATGCTACTATGGTGGACCCCAAGAAGGGGGCTCTTGATGGGCTTGGCCCAACTCTTACTGGGTTTGTTGTGGGGGCCAACATCTTAGCTGGTGGGCCTTTCTCAGGGGGCTCAATGAACCCGGCACGCTCTTTTGGACCTGCTTTGATAAGCGGGGACTGGACCGATCATTGGGTTTACTGGGTTGGCCCACTCATTGGTGGTGGCCTTGCTGGCTTTATCTATGAAAATTTCTTCATCGTCAGATCTCATGCCCCAATTCCTACTGAGGAAGAACGTTACTAATTGATGTTGGTGTTGAATTAGGATACTCTTTAGTTAATTTGAATTAGATAATATTCGATTAGTTATATTGGAATGGTATTTTTGTCTTTTTACTTTTTGAGGAGACAAAAATACCCTTCCAATATAATTAATTGGATATCAAATGAAATAGAAATGATCCTAATTCGTTGGTGTTGGTGTTGGTGTTGTACTCTCAGATTAAACCTTTCTTCTTCATGTATTCTAAGTTTTTGTCTAGTGCTGCCTTCTCTTCTTAATTGTATTATCGGGTTACTTCTTGTTATATGCCTAGGCTTTGAACTTCTTGTTATTTACTTTTAGATTTGATTTGTAATCTTTATGTTATGTTGAGGATTGGTCTTAAGGTAGGCATTCAATTGATAGCTCTCCTCTTCCTGCTGGTATTCCTTCCTCCGAAGCTATAACGAGCGGCCCAAGTGTGGTTGGACCGGTATAAATAAGTCCATTAGGAAAGGTAGATTATCAAAAGTTTTATGGTGCTTATTTTGTAAACTGGAGGAGTCGTCCTTTAATACTTAGAAAGTTTAGGTAACCTTGAAGTGCCTATTTCAATATTCAATTCGTTTCTATCCATTTCTCTCTTCTCTTTCCATATTTTCCTCTATTAACAGTTGTTATAAGAATAGAACTGTTATAGAAGCTTGGGTGAAATAGGAGCTCAGCCAGATATACCATTTATATTATGATGATTTAATTTTAGTTTCGTTCTAGTTATTTAATGATTGAGTTTAATTTTATATATAGTTGTCTATGTTTCTAAGTGAAAAGTCTTTCTCTGCAGATTCTCTTCAGAGAGGATGAGATCTCCGAGTCTAGCTTATTCCTTACGGAAAACTTTTTATTGAATCCACATCGTCTAGAATTTTTAACTTTCAAAACAATAAAAGGACTTTTTTGTTAGGAATTAAACACCATTAATTCCTCTTCAAAATCTTGGGATTCAACCTGTCAAGAAAACAATAACACACAAGTGCGATAAATAGTATTTTACTAAAGATACAACTCGGTACGTTCCTAGGTAAGATTGGAGGAGTCACACCGGTCTCACTTAAAACCCAATCTTTCCTAAACAGAACATATATGTGTATTTTGATTAGTATTACAAACATCAACAAATATACACATAAAATCACAAAACAAGAATTTATATGTGGTTTGGCTAATACTACCTACATTCATAGAGCACACCAAATTTCAATATATCAATAGAATGAACAAAATGTAGATCAGCAGATCTCACTCACACAGTGTATCTCTCACACTCTTGAAAAATTACACACTATGTTTTGCCCACTCTCAGAAAAATACTACTCTATTTTTCTTGCTCTCTTGGAAAGCTCTCTCTCTCACTTTCCTTAATTTCTTTTCTCTTCTCTTTGTAAGAAGCTCTTGCTTGTTATGTATTGAACTATTGATGCAAATGAAGGTCTTGGCTATTTATAGGCATATGAGCTCCAACTTCCTCCTACCACCATTGAAGTAAGCCAACTTCCAACCATTTACATCAAGTGAGTTTGCACCATTTTTCTTCTTCAAGGATTGATGACAACCACCCACTTGGAACCATAAGTGAGCCATAATAAGCCAACAATTTTGCACTTGGCGAACTTTTGAACAAGTGAACTAACTTTATCATTGCTCAATGTGAAATGGTGTGCTCCTTTTTCTGTCTTCAAGCTAGAAGACCCACTGAAGTTGAGCACAACTTCAGTTTCTCTATAGTCACTGTCTTGGTTAACATGTCAGTGGGATTCTTGTTGCCCTGGATCTTCTCAAGTGTTAACACCTCTTCTTCCAAGAGTGATTTGACAAAGTGATAACGAAGTCTTATATGCTTTGTTCTTGAATGAAATGCTAAATTCTTTGCTAGATGTATTGCACTTTGACTATCGCTGTGCAAAACATTTTTCTCTTGCTTGAATCCCATTTTTGCCAACAATCCCTGTAACCAAGTGTAACACCCCCAATAATTTAATTAATTGGTAATTAAATTATCAAGCGTCTCCCAGATTTAGCCACAAAGTTGGTAAGTTTTATGGTGTTTATTTTGTATTATCGGGTAACTTCTTGTTATATGCCTAGGCTTTGAACTTCTTGTTATTTACTTTTAGATTTGATTTGTAATCTTTATGTTATGTTGAGGATTGGTCTTAAGGTAGGCATTCAATTGATAGCTCTCCTCTTCCTGCTGGTATTCCTTCCTCCGAAGCTGTAACAGACGGCCCAAGTGTGGTTGGACTGGTATAAATAAGTCCATTAGGAAAGGGAGATTATCAAAAGTTTTATGGTGTTTATTTTGTAAACTGGAGGAGTCGTCCTTTAATACTTAGAAAGTTTAGGTAACCTTGAAGTGCCTATTTCAATATTCAATTCGTTTCTATCCATTTCTCTCTTCTCTTTCCATATTTTCCTCCATTAACAGTTGTTATAAGAATAGAACTGTTATAGAAGCTTGGGTGAAATGGGAGCTTGGCCAGAGATACCATTTATATTATGATGATTTAATTTTAGTTTCATTCTAGTTATTTAATGATTGAGTTTAATTTTATATATAGTTGTCTATGTTTCTAAGTGAAAAGTCTTTCGCTGTAGATTCTCTTCAGAGAGGATGAGATCTCCAAGTCTAGCTTATTCCTTATAGAAAACTTTTTATTGAATCCACATCGTCCATAATTTTTAACTTTCAAAACAATAAAAGGACTTTTTTGTTAGGAATTAAACGTCATTAATTCCTCTTCAAAATCTTGGGATTCAACATGTCAAGAAAACAATAACACACAAGTGCGGTAAATAGTAATTTACCAAAGATATAGCTCGGTACATTCCTCGGTAAGATTTAAGGAATCACATTGGTCTCACTTAAAACCCAATCTTTCATAGACAGAACATACACGTGTATTTTGATTAGTACAATAAACACGCACAAACATACGCACAAAATCAGAAGACAAGAATTTATACGTGGTACAGCCAATACTACCTAAATCCACAAAGCATACCAGACTTCACAAAATGTGGATCAGTTGATCTCACTCACACAGTGTATCTCTCACACTCCTGAAAAATTACACACTCTGTGTTTTACCCACTTTCAGAAAAATACCGCTATATTCTTCTTGGTTTCTTGGAAAGCTCTCTCTCTCTCTCTCACTTTCCTCACTTTCTTTTCTCTTCTCTTTGTAAGAAGCCCTTACTTGTTGTGTATTGATACAAATGAAGGCCTTGGCTATTTATAGGCATATGAGCTCCAACTTCCTCCTACCACCATTGAAGTAAGCCAACTTCCAACCATCTACATCAAGTGAGTTTGCACCATTTTTCTTCTTCAATTATTGATGACAACCACCCACTTGCCAACCATAATTGAGCCATAATAAGCCAACAATCTCCCACTTGGTGAACTTTTGAACAAGAGAACTAGCTTTATCATTGTTCGATGTGAAATGGTGTGCTCCTTTTTCTATCTTCAAGCTAGAAGACCCACCGAAGTTGAGCACAACTTCTGTTTCTTTGTAGTCACTGTCTTGGTTAACATGTCAGCGGGATTCTTGTTGCCCTGGATCTTCTCAAGTGTTAGCACCTCTTCTTCCAAGAGTGATCTGACAAAGTGATAACAAAGTCATATATGCTTTGTTCTTGAATGAAATGCTAAATTCTTTGCCAGATGTATTACACTCTAACTGTCGTTGTGCAAAACATTTTTCTCTTGCTTGAATCCCATTTCTGCCAACAATCTTGGTAACCAAGTCATCTCTTGCTAGCCTCTGTCACATCTATGTACTCTGCCTCTGTAAGGGATAGAGCAACAATCTTACTGTAGTAGTACCTACTATGAAAACATATCCGGTAGTGCTCCTCTTGTGATTTACCTCTCCAGCAAAGTCTGGATCTACAAACCCTTGTAGTTTTAGCTCGCCCTTTCTAAAACATAGGCTTCTGTTGGTAGTACCTCGTAGATACCTTAGTATCCACTTCACTGCTTCCCAGTATTGCTTCCCAAGATTTGACATGAATCTGCTCACAGCTCCCATTGCATGAGCAATATCTGGTCTCATGCAAACCATGGCATACATCAAACTTCCAATGGTTGAGGCATGTGGAACCTTAGCCATGAAGTCCTTCTCTTCTTCTGTCTTAGGAGACTAATCCTTGGATAGTCGAAAGTGACTATCCAAGGGTGTGCTAACTAGCTTAGCATCACTCATGCTAAACCTTTTCAGAATATGGTCAATGTACTCCTCATGAGACAACTGCAAAGTACCCATTTGCTTGTCCATACTTATTCTCATCCCAAGAATCTGCTTCGCTGTGCCCAAATCCTTTATGTCGAATTCACTTGATAGTTGCTTCTTTAACTTCTAGATTTCATCCATATCTGAGCCTACTACTAACATGTCATCGACATACAATAACAAAATAATGTAACTAGACTCAAACCTTTTAAAGTAACAATAATGGTCAGCATTGCACTTGTTGTAGCTATGCCTCTGCATAAACCCATCAAACTTATTGTACCACTACCTTGGGGCTTGCTTCAAGCTGTATAAGCTTTTAGTCAACCTGTACACGAGTTTCTCTTTCCCTTTGACTGGAAAACCCTCTAGTTGTTGCATATAGATCTCCTCCTTTAGGTCTTCATGGAGAAAAGCAGTCTTCGCATCTAACTGTTTTAGATGCAGCTCTTCTGCTGCAACAATGCTGAGAACTGAACAAATGGTATTCAACTTCACAACCGATGAAAAAATATTGGTGTAGTCAATTCCTTCTTTCTTCTAAAAGCCTTTGACCACCAATCTTGCCTTATGCCTTTTGGAACTATCATGTTTCTGTTTGACTCTGTACACCCATTTATTGTGTAGAGCCTTCTTTCCAATGGGTAACTTAGCTAACTCCTATGTCTTGTTAGAGATGAGGGACTTCATCTCATCTTTCATTGCAAGCTCCCACTTGCTCGAGTCCTCCACCTGATATGCTTCATCATAGCATTCAGGTTTTCCACCATCTGTTAATAACAAAAAATTCATGTACTTCCTGTTTGGTACATATGGACAAGTAAACCTTCTAGGTGCGGGTGTAGGAGTTGGACTCTGTGGTGCTTGTTGTTTTGTAGGTTCTTCAGATTGAGGATCATCACCAACCTATTGCGCTACACTACTTTCTGGAAGATCATCCAACTCAACATATACAGGACATCTTGTACTGGACTAGTAGGTTGTGCAATACCTCTATCCTTGTACATCACCTTCTCATTGAAAACCACATCTCTATTGCGAATGATTTTCTTATTTTGGTCATGCTAGAGTTGATAACCAAACTTATCTCCTTCATATCCAATGAAGGTGCACTTTAGTGACTTGGGGTCTAGCTTTCCCTTAACATGGTCAATAATGTGTGTATAAGCAATGCAACCAAAAACTTTCAACTATGAAAGATTTAATTCAATGTCACTCTATACCTCCCTTGGTATACGTTGCTCTAACGGCACTGATGGTCCTCTATTAATGAGGTAGGTTGCTATATTGAGAGCCTCAGCCCAAAATTGCTTGGGTAGGCCTGACTAGATGTGCATGCTTCTGGCTCTTTCTGTCAGTGTTCGGTTCATCCGTTCTGCCACCCCGTTCTGTTGTGGGGTTCCTGGAATAGTCCGTTCCAAACAGATCCCATTCTCTGAACTTAACCTTTTGAACCTGGTGTCCTCATACTCTCCACTATTGTCGGATCTTAGCTTATTGTTCTTAAAGCCTGTCTCATTCTTTACCATGGCCTTTCATTTCTTGAACACTTCGTACACTTCCGATTTCTGTCTCAAGAAATAAACCCATACCTTTCTGGAATGGTCATCAATGAAATTCACAAAGTATGACTTTCCGCCAATGGACAAAACTATAACTGGCCCCATACATCCTTGTGAATTAGCTCCAGCTTCTCATTTCTGAGGGTTCTGCCACTCGTTTTGAAACTTACCCACTTTTGTTTGTCGAAAATGCAATTTTCACAAAAGTCAATATTAATCAATTTCAACTTTGGTAGCTTCCCCAACAAGTGCATAACTTTGAGCCCTTTTTCACTCATATGGCCTAGCCTTTGGTGCCAAAGATCTGCTTTAACACTTGCATCTGCAACAACAATAGTATCCCTCATAACTGTGGTTATATAGAGGGTACTAGTCTTTTCACCTTAAGCTATAATCCTAGCTCTCATGCTAACCTTCCACTTGCCCCCGTGGAACTGAAAGTCATGCCCTTCATCATCAAGCTGACCTACAGAGATTAGATTCTTCTTTAGCTCTAGAACATGTCTGACTTTCTTCATCTTCCATACGGAATCGATATGTATCCTAATCCGAACATGTCTTATGCCCACAACATCCAATGCCGTACCATTAGCCAGATACACCTTTCCAAAATCTCCACTAACATAGTTCTCCAAGATTTCGTGTATCGCTGTTGTATGGAAGGAAGCCTCTGAGTCTAACACCCAAGAATCAAGGGGACTATCAACTGAAAGGATTAGGGCTTCTTGAGCTCCATTTGCCACCACGTTTGCAGAGTTGTGCTCTGCTTCCTTCTTTGGAGCTTTACACTGATTTTTGTAGTGGCCTATCTTGCCACAATTCCAATACTCAATAGTTTTTGAGTTGCTCTGGCTATTGGAATTTCTTGGATACCTTGACTTTGACCTATCAGTTCTTGATTTCGACCTTCCACGCCCATTGCCTTTGTATGAATTTCTGCCTCTACTTTCCACATTCAAAGCAAATCCGGAAGTGGACTTATTATCTGCCTTCTTCATAGTCACATGAGAGAAGATGTCTCTCATTGAACTTGAGAGTTGTTTTTCTAAACATAAGCATGGTGACAAAATGCTCATAGGAATCTAGAAATGATGCAAGCAACAACAATGCTCGATCTTCTTCACTGACTTAAACATTTATCCCGTTCAAGTCGTTAATCAAAGCGTTGAAGGTGTTGATATGCTTCATCACATCCTTGCCTTCATCTCCACCTTGAAGAGTTTCTTCTTAAGGAAAAGCTTATTTGACAAGGATTTCCCCAAGTATATGGCTTCTAGCTTCTCCCACATATCTTTGGCAGAGATTACTGATATCACATGATTTAACACATCATCTGTGATATACATCTCGATGGTAGAGATTGCCTGTTGATCGATATCTGACCACTTGGGGTCAGTCATGTCCTCCGATCTATCTTTTAAGGCAACTTGCAATCTTTATTGAATAAGAACACCACACATCCGCCTTTGCCATAAGCCAAAATTGATCTTCTCATCAAATGGCTTCATTTCAACTTTCATAGACCAGTCGGATCCATAACTTGGACTCCACTTCTTTGGGCTATCACTCACAGAAGCAACTTTAGGAATGGGTTGGGTAGATTCGCGAGACATCCTTCTTGTTGTATACACTTGATGCTTCTACTCCCACTCGAATGATATTCATGTACAATACTCATGAACAGTACCGTATTCGGCACAAAATCTTGCTCCTTGATCTGAACATGAAACCTGAGCTTTGATACCAATTGTTAGGAATTAAACGCCATTAATTCCTCTCCAGAATCTTGGGATTCAACCTGTCAAGAAAACAATAACACGCAAGTGCGGTAAATAGTATTTTACCAAAGATATAGCTTGGTACGTTCCTAAGTAAGATTGGAAGAGTCACACTGGTCTCACTTAAAACCCAATCTTTCCTAGACAGAACATACACATATATTTTGATTAGTACTATAAACATGCACAAACATACACACAAAATTACAAGACAAGAATTTATACATGGTTTGGCCAATATTGCCTACATCCACAAAGCACACCAGATTTCACTATATCAATAGAATGAACAAAATGTGATCAGCTGATCTCACTTACACAATGTATCTCTCACATTCCTGAAAAATTACACACTCTGTGTTTTTCTTGCTCTCTTGGAAAGCTCTTTCTCTCACTTTCCTCACTTTCTTTTCTCTTCTCTTTGTAAGATGCTCTTGCTTGTTGTGTATTAATGCAAATGAAGGCCTTGGCTATTTATAGGCATATGAGCTCCAACTTCCAACCATCTACATCAAGTGAGTTTGCACCATTTTCCTTCTTCAATGATTGATGACAACCACCCACTTGCCAACCATAAATGAGCCATAATTACATATATAATCAAGATTCAAGAACGCTGAATGATCATAATAAACCGGGTTGGATGAAATATGAGTGTAATCATAAGTATCTAGATTGGCATGAAAGCTCCATGAAATCCATATGGAACTCGATCTACATGGTAACGTAATTTTGGCAAGGGGCTCACAAGAAAACTTGTTAGCATCAATTATATGAACATGCAAGGCCAGGAGAACGAATTAATGTCTAAGTTAATTAATTATAAGACTCAAAATTAAAGAAATTAAGATACCAATTAAATTGAGTTACTCACTTGAGAGATGTTGGTATCTTCATTGTGAATAAATGTGATGATCCAACCATCATCTTCTTCTTCTTCAAAACTTCCTTCTTTCAAGACAAAGGTAACATCCATGCAAAATGTGTTTTTCTCAAACATGTGATATTCCATCTTGATTAGCTCCTGATCAATATTTATCGAACAATTAAATCTTGCGTCTTCAGCTGGCTCCTTAAAGTGCAGTTTAGCTAGACCTCCGAATTTAACCATCCCTGTAATTAATTAAATATATATTTAGAGATGGTTTTAATATTATTATTATTAAACCCACATATGTACCCGAGGTAGAGCTAGCAATGGAATCAACAACTTGAGTGTACGCAAATCTATTTGGAAGACCAGCTATAAAATTAGGATTGATGAAGGGAAAATCCATGGCGAAATGAGATCAGGTGAGATTTCTCTCCCTAACTTGTCTAGTTTGCATGTTTAATCTCCACTCATAACAATAAGAAAATAAAAGTCCATCATCCTTATCTCTACTAATATGATCTTGTTGAGTAATACCATTACAAAAAAAAAAACAAGGTTTAGTGATACTGGTATTTGGGGCATTTTCGGCCAAAAAAAGCTCCCAACGAAATAGCAATGCTTTATTAGTGGCACTTAGAGAACGTTAGTT
Organism: Carpinus viminea; assembly: GCA_013348765.1. Classification (NCBI taxonomy): domain Eukaryota; kingdom Viridiplantae; phylum Streptophyta; class Magnoliopsida; order Fagales; family Betulaceae; genus Carpinus; species Carpinus viminea. The sequence continues at coordinate 9,070,834 of CP054670.1, read as the reverse complement.
TTTATAGCAACTAAAATATAAATTCGAGACACTTTTTATTGAAAAATGTCTCTAAAAGGGGGCGTCTAAAACAAAGCACCTCCTTTTAAAAAAGGGGGCACTTTATGGTAAGCATACGCCCCCTTTTTAAAAAATGGGCATTTACATGCAAGTGCCCCCTTTATGTAAAAGGGTGCGCTTTCAGGTAAAACGTCCCTATTTCTATATGCGGGTACATTGGAAGCACCTCCAATAATTAATATATGGAGAAAATATTTTCCCCCTACAATCTGTATATATATACGGATTGTAGGGGGGGAAATATTTTCAATTTCAAATTATACAATTTTCTCCATTCATCAATCTCATACAATCTTATTTATCTCTCATAATACATTTCTAAATCTATATATACAATCTCATCATATCTCATAAAACATACTAAATCTAAAATGATATCATAAACACAAAGTGCACCACATCATAAAGAGTTAACTAATGAGGCTTATACATATGAAATAAAGTATCCAAAATGATATCATAAACACAAAGTGTACTATTTCTTAAAGAGTTAACAAAAATTATACCATACATATGAAATAAAGTCTCCAAAACGATATCATAAACACAAAGTGTACTAACTCTTAAAGAGTTAACAAAAATTGTACCATAGATATGAAATAAAATATAAACAACCGGTTTGCTTGTTCAAGTATACGTACGTCACTTAACAATTACCTGCAAATGATGAAACAAAAAATAAATAAATAAATTACAAACCTATATCTAAATATTTTTGAATTGTAAAAATTATATTACAAGTAAGTGACACAAAAGTGAAGATCTACACATACTTTGTGATAATCTATGATGATCGCCATTAGTTGCATGCTCATCTTCATTTGTTAATTTATTCTCACCTATATATAAATAGATGCAATTATATATTAAGCAATCATATATATGTTCTTATGTCAACTACAATATAGAAGTAACATTTTTATAGATAGTCAGTGACTTAAGGCAGAATCCCATGTTTTGCGAAGAGAGAGAAGTTTTGTTTGGTTTGGGTGTGACCCAAGGCATTCTCTTCTCAATCAAATCAAACCTACTGAAAAATATATGGAAACTCAAATAGAAAATGGTATATATGCTAGCAACAACAATATATATTTATATTCCCAAACACGAGCAACTCAATCCAACCATTCAAAGAGAAGTTAAGAGCAAACCTTCACAAAGTACCCAAACACCATCCATATCAACTTGACAAAAAGATTTCTCATTCTTCAAACACAAAATCGAAATTTCCACATTCTTCCTCCATATTTTAGGGTTTTTTACAAATGAGTTATTTCATCTCAAAATTAAATGCTAAATTGAAATCCACCACATTCAATTAGAGATAAAATCATGCATACATGTTGGAGAATGAGAGAGAAGGAGAAAGCATGAAAGAAAACACACTAGCAGCTGGCGATAGAGGGCAGGAGACGACGACAAGGAGGACAACAATGAGCTCAATCGTGAAGGGTGTTACTGTGTTAGCTTGTTAGCTAGGAGAGCTTATGTTTACTGTGAGAGAGGAATAATGCTAAGTCACACTATTTCATTGATATCTAACACAAAAGGGTGTTAGGAGAGCCACAGGACCACCAATCTTGCCTTATGCCTTTTGGAACTATCATGTTTCTGTTTGACTCTGTACACCCATTTATTGTGTAGAGCCTTCTTTCCCATGGGTAACTTAGCTAACTCCTATGTCTTGTTAGAGATGAGGGACTTCATCTCATCTTTCATTGCAAGCTCCCACTTGCTCGAGTCCTCCACCTGATATGCTTCATCATAGCATTCAGGTTTTCCACCATCTGTTAATAACAAAAAATTCATGTACTTCCTGTTTGGTACATATGGACAAGTAAACCTTCTAGGTGCGGGTGTAGGAGTTGGACTCTGTGGTGCTTGTTGTTTTGTAGGTTCTTCAGATTGAGGATCATCACCAACCTATTGCGCTACACTACTTTCTGGAAGATCATCCAACTCAACATATACAGGACATCTTGTCTTGGACTAGTAGGTTGTGCAATACCTCTATCCTTGTACATCACCTTCTCATTGAAAACCACATCTCTATTGTGAATGATTTTCTTATTTTGGTCATGCTAGAGTTGATAACCAAACTTATCTCCTTCATATCCAATGAAGGTGCACTTTAGTGACTTGGGGTCTAGCTTTCCCTTAACATGGTCAATAATGTGTGTATAAGCAATGCAACCAAAAACTTTCAACCATGAAAGATTTAATTCATTGTCACTCTATACCTCCCTTGGTATACGTTGCTCTAAGGGCACTGATGGTCCTCTATTAATGAGGTAGGTTGCTATATTGAGCCTCATTAAAATTGCTTGGTAGGCCCGACTAGATGTGCATGCTTCGCTCTTCACATCAGTGTTCGGTTCATCCGCTCGCCACCTGCTCGCTGTAGGGTTCTGAACAGTCCGTTCCAAACAGATCCCATTCTCGGAACTTAACCTTTTGAACCTAGTGTCCTCATACTCTCCACTATTGTCGGATCTTAGCTTATTGTTTTTAAAGCCTGTCTCATTCTTTACCATGGCCTTTCATTTCTTGAACATTTCGTACACCTCCGATTTCTGTCTCAAGAAATAAACCCATACCTTTCTGGAATGGTCATCAATGAAATTCACAAAGTATGACTTTCTGCCAATGGACGAAACTATAACTGGCCCCATACATCCGTGTGAATTAGCTCCAGCTTCTCATTTCTGAGGGTTCTGCCACCCGTTTTGAAACTTACCCACTTTTGTTTGCCGAAAATGCAATTTTCACAGAAGTCAATATTAATCAATTTCAACTTTGGTAGCTTCCCCAACAAGTGCATAACTTTGAGCCCTTTTTCACTCATATGGCCTAGCCTTTGGTGCCAAAGATCTGCTTTAACACTTGCATCTGCAACAACAATAGTATCCCTCATAACTGTGGTTATATAGAGGGTACTAGTCTTTTCACCTTAAGCTATAATCCTAGCTCTCATGCTAACCTTCCACTTGCCCCCGTGGAACTGAAAGTCATGCCCTTCATCATCAAGCTGACCTATAGAGATTAGATTCTTCTTTAGCTCTAGAACATGTCTGACTTTCTTCATCTTCCATACGGAATCGACGTGTATCCTAATCCGAGCATGTCTTATGCCCACAACATCCAATGTCGTACCATTAGCCAGATACACCTTTCCAAAATCTCCACTAACATAGTTCTCCAAGATTTCGTGTATTGCTGTTGTATGGAAGGAAGCCCCTGAGTCTAACACCCAAGAATCAAGGGATTATCTTGAGAGGATTAGCTTCTCAGCTCCATCTACCACCACGCTTGTAGAGTCGCTTACTTTCTTCTTTGGAGCTTTACACGATTTTTGTAGTGGCCTATCTTGCCACAATTCCAATACTCAATAGTTTTTGAGTTGCTCTGGCTATTGGAATTTCTTGGATACCTTGACTTTGACCTACCAGTTCTTGATTTCGACCTTCCACGCCCATTGCCTTTGTATGAATTTCTGCCTCTACTTTCCACATTCAAAGTAGATCCGGAAGTGGACTTATTATCTGCCTTCTTCATAGTCACATGAGAGAAGATGTCTCTCATTGAACTTGAGAGTTGTTTTTCCAAACATAAGCATGGTGACAAAATGCTCATAGGAATCTAGAAATAATGCAAGCAACAACAATGCTCGATCTTCTTCACTGACTTGAACATTTATCCCGTTCAAGTCATTGATCAAAGCGTTGAAGGTGTTGATATGCTTCATCACATCCTTGCCTTCATCTCCACCTTGAAGAGTTTCTTCTTAAGGAAAAGCTTATTTGACAAGGATTTCCCCAAGTATATGGCTTCTAGCTTCTCCCACATATCTTTGACAGAGATTACTGATATCACATGATTTAACACATCATCTGTGATATACATCTCGATGGTAGAGATTGCCTGTTGATCGATATCTGACCACTTGGGGTCAGTCATGTCCTCCGGTCTATCTTTTAAGGCAACTTGCAATCTTTATTGAATAAGAACACCACACATCCGCCTTTGCCATAAGCCAAAATTGATCTTCTCATCAAATGGCTTCATTTCAACTTTCATAGACCAGTCGGATCCATAACTTGGACTCCACTTCTTTGGGCTATCACTCACAGAAGCAACTTTAGGAATGGGTTGGGTAGATTTGCGAGACATCCTTCTTGTTGTATACACTTGATGCTTCTACTCCCACTCGAATGATATTCATGTACAATACTCGTGAACAGTACCGTATTCGGCACAAAATCTTGCTCCTTGATCGAACATGAAACACGAGCTTTGATACCAATTGTTAGGAATTAAACGCCATTAATTCGAATCTTGGGATTTAACCTATCAAGAAAACAATAACACACAAGTCAAGCGGTAAATAGTATTTACTAAAGATATAACTAGGTTCCTAAGTAAGATTGGAAGAGTCACACTGGTTTCACTTAAAACCCAATCTTTCCTAGACAGAACATACACATATTTTGATTAGTACTATAAACATGCACAAACATACACACAAAATCACAAGACAAGAATTTATACATGGTTTGGCCAATATTGCCTACATCCACAAAGCACACCAGATTTCACTATATCAATAGAATGAACAAAATGTGATCAGCTGATCTCACTTACACAATGTATCTCTCACACTCCTGAAAAATTACACACTTTGTGTTTTTCTTGCTCTCTTGGAAAGCTTTTTCTCTCACTTTCCTCACTTTCTTTTCTCTTCTCTTTGTAAGATGCTCTTGCTTGTTGTGTATTAATGCAAATGAAGGCCTTGGCTATTTATAGGCATATGAGCTCCAACTTCCAACCATCTACATCAAGTGAGTTTGCACCATTTTCCTTCTTCAATGATTGATGACAACCACCCACTTGCCAACCATAAATGAGCCATAATTACATATATAATCAAGATTCAAGAACTCTGAATGATAATAATAAACCGGGTTGGATGAAATATGAGTGTAATCATAAGTATCTAGATTGGCATGAAAGCTCCATGAAATCCATATGGAACTCGATCTACATGGTAACGTAATTTTGACAAGGGGCTCACAAGAAAACTTGTTAGCATCAATTATATGAACATGCAAGGCCAGGAGAACAAATTAATGTCTAAGTTAATTAATTATAAGACTCAAAATTAAAGAAATTAAGATACCAATTAAATTGAGTTACTCACTTGAGAGATGTTGGTATCTTCATTGTGAATAAATGTGATGATCCAACCATCATCTTCTTCTTCTTCAAAACTTCCTTCTTTCAAGACAAAGGTAACATCCGTGCAAAATGTGTTTTTCTCAAACATGTGATATTCCATCTTGATTAGCTCCTGATCAATATTTATCGAACAAATAAATCTTGCGTCTGCAGCTGGCTTTTTAAAGTGCAGTTTAGCTAGACCTCCGAATTTAACCATCCCTGTAATTAATTAAATATATATTTAGAGATGGTTTTAATATTATTATTATTAAACCCACGTATGTACCCGAGGTAGAGCTAGCAATGGAATCAACAACTTGAGTGTACGCAAATCTATTTGGAAGACCAGCTATAAAATTAGGATTGATGAAGGGAAAATCCATGGCGAAATGAGATCAGGTGAGATTTCTCTCCCTAACTTGTCTAGTTTGCATGTTTAATCTCCACTCATAACAATAAGAAAATAAAAGTCCATCATCCTTATCTCTACTAATATGATCTTGTTGAGTAATACCATTACAAAAAAAAAACAAGGTTTAGTGATACTGGTATTTGGGGCATTTTCGGCCAAAAAAAGCTCCCAACGAAATAGCAATGCTTTATTAATGGCACTTAGAGAACGTTAGTTTTTATAGCAACTAAAATATAAATTCGAGACACTTTTTATTGAAAAATGTCTCTAAAAGGGGGCGTCTAAAACAAAGCGCCTCCTTTTAAAAAATGGGGCACTTTATGGTAAGCATACGTCCCCTTTTTAAAAAATGGGCATTTACATGCAAGTGCCCCCTTTATGTAAAAGGGTGCGCTTTCAGGTAAAACGTCCTTATTTCTATATGGGGGTACATTGGAAGCACCTCCAATAATTAATATATGGAGAAAATATTTTTCCCCTACAATCCGTATATATATATGGATTGTAAGGGGGAAAATATTTTCAATTTCAAATTATACAATTTTTTCCATTCATCAATCTCATACAATCTTATTTATCTCTCATAATACATTTCTAAATCTATATATACAATCTCATCATATCTCATAAAACATACTAAATCTAAAATGATATCATAAATACAAAGTGCACCACATCATAAAGAGTTAACTAATGAGGCTTATACATATGAAATAAAGTATCCAAAACGATATCATAAACACAAAGTGTACTATTTCTTAAAGAGTTAACAAAAATTATACCATACATATGAAATAAAGTCTCCAAAACGATATCATAAACACAAAGTGTACTATTTCTTAAAGAGTTAACAAAAATTATACCATACATATGAAATAAAGTCTCCAAAACGATATCATAAACACAAAGTGTACCAACTCTTAAAGAGTTAACAAAAATTGTACCATACATATGAAATAAAATATAAACAACCGGTTTGCTTGTTCAAGTACGACGTCCTTAACAATTACCTGCAAATGATGAAACTAAAAATAAATAAATAAATAAATTACAAACCTATATCTAAATATTTTTGAATTGTAAAAATTATATTACAAGTAAGTGACACAAAAGTGAAGATCTACATACTTTGTGATGATCTATGATGATCGCATTAGTTGCATGCTCATCTTCATTTGTTAATTTATTCTCATATATAAATAGATGCAATTATATATTAAGCAATCATATATATGTTCTTATGTCAACTACAATATAGAAGTAACATTTTTATAGATAGTCAGTGACTTAAGGCAGAATCCCATGTTTTTCGAAGAGAGAGAAGTTTTGTTTGGTTTGGGTGTGACCCAAGGCATTCTCTTCTCAATCAAATCAAACCTACTGAAAAATATATGGAAACTCAAATAGAAAATGGTATATATGCTAGCAACAACAATATATATTTATATTCCCAAACACGAGCAACTCAATCCAACCATTCAAAGAGAAGTTAAGAGCAAACCTTCACAAAGTACCCAAACACCATCCATATCAACTTGACAAAAAGATTTCTCATTCTTCAAACACAAAATCGAAATTTCCACATTCTTCCTCCATATTTTAGGGTTTTTTACAAATGAGTTATTTCATCTCAAAATTAAATGCTAAATTGAAATCCACCACATGCAATTAGAGATAAAATCATGCATACATGTTGGAGAATGAGAGAGAAGGAGAAAGCATGAAAGAAAATACACTAGCAGCTGGCAATAGAGGGCAGGAGACGACGACAAGGAGGACAACAATGAGCTCGATCGTGAAGGGTGTTACTGTGTTAGCTTGTTAGCTAGGAGAGCTTATGTTTACTGTGAGAGAGGAATAATGCTAAGTCACACTATTTCATTGATATCTAACACAAAAGGGTGTTAGGAGAGCCACAGGAGATTTAATAGTTAAGAATTTTATTTTTTTTTACTGGCATTTAGATAAATGCCAGTAAGTTTTTAAATAACTACCTAATGGCATTTAGATAAATGCTAACAAGTTTTTAAACAACATTTTTTAAAGGCATTTAGATAAATGCCAATAAGTTTTAAAACAACTACCTGGCATTTAAAAAACTAATGCCAAAAACACCTTAAAATTTGGCGTTTAAAAAAATATATGCTACTAAAATTTAAAAATTTTGGCATTTATTTTAAATGCCATGATAAAAAACGCCAAAAAGACCCATTTTTATTGTAGTGAGGGGGGACTGGCGAGGGAGAGGGAAAATATTGAGGGGACAGATAGTATTGGACACTAAGCGCGAGTTCACGCTTCCAAAAATAATTTCGGAGCGCTTTTTAGCCGAGCGCCCTTATTTAAGGGTGCTTGACTGTTAGGCGCCCATAATTAAGGGCGCCTGACTAACATGCGCATCGAATTAAAGACGTTTGGATAGAAAATGTCATTAATTAATTTAATTTGATCTTATTTAAGGGCGTTTGACTGTTAGGCGCCTCTAATTAAGGGCGCCCGACTAGCAGGCGCCCTGAATTAAAGGCACCTGACTAGCAGGCGCCTCGAATTAAAGGCTTCTTGATAGAAAGTGTCCTTAATTAATTTAATTAGAGTTTATTTAAGGGCGCTTGACTGTTAAGCGCTCTTAATTAAGGGCGCCTGACTAGCAGGCGTCCCGAATTAAAAGTGCCTTGATAGAAAATATCCTTAATTAATTAAATTGGGACGTGTCTTATTAAAACACATCTTTTTAAGAGAGTGTTTTTCTAAGTAGGTGTTGTTAATTTTATTTCAGGTCATTTACACATTAAAACGTTCCCTTATATGGATGTTTTATTAAAGCGCCCCTATTCAAGCGTTGCTAAACCTTTTTTTTTTTTTAGTGTACTAGAATTTATAGGTCTAAGTCTTGTGGAAAACCACTCGAATTTATTCCAACCCGCATTAGGGCCTGGTATGATTGAATCAAGGGCTCTGCACCCCCACACTACAACCTGTTCCATCCATCCATCATCAACCAATTAAATCTATGATTATATGTTTAAATTTCCTATAATTAATTAATTTACCTCATCCTCCTCCTCAAAAGTGTTGACAATGTGAAATGTATAATTCGCTTCCACCTCAAACCTCTGGATTGAATCCGAATCACCATAGCGAGGCATTATCCCAATTCTTGCATATTCTTCCTTATTGTACTTTATTAACCTACACATTATAATTAAGTTACAATATATATATATGCTTAGTTGAAGGGTCCCAATAAAAAATAAATGGGGAGTCAAATAAATCATTAATGATTGCTGCGCGCAGTATAAATTAGAGTGACTTCTGTTGCAAGTATGTGCAGAGCCGGTAATTAAACTTAACTACGTGTAACAGGTTTTCTTTGTCTCTCTTTTTTTTTTTTTTTTTTCATTGTTTTTTCTTTCATTTTAGTTGTAGCTGTTACTGTACTGGTATTGATAATGTTTGGTTTTAACATTAATTGTAAGACTGTTTACATTTGTTGTGCACCTCTAGGTGTGCTTCATCATATGTTTGTACTTTTGCTTTCTGCTTGCGGTAGTACTTTAAGGTGCAAACTTCCTGGGGATTTGGAGTTCGTGCCTATTGCATGTAGATTTCTTTTTACATGAAGCAGAGTTTTATTCTCCCCAGTTTGTACTTGATTCAGGAGAGGGAAAGAGACCACTTCTCTCCGTTTATAACAGAAGGCTTTACTTCTTACTGTAAGAGGAAGAGAAGAGACGAGACAAGGTATGCAATATTGCAACTCAAGTAGGTGTTTATATCTTAGAGCATCCACAGTAGTAGGCTCTTCAAATTTTCCTCTTCAAAATAACAAAAAATATATTTTTTATTATTTTAACAGTCTATCATTTTAGAGCACACTTTTCAGCCTCTCTACTTTAACAATTCACTTTCACTATTTCATTAAAATATTATTTTTCAAATTTTTTTTTTTCATGGTTGTTTTATTTACAAATCTTGCCATTTTCCCCAATTCCTCTTTGTCTTTACTCTCTCTCTCTGTCTCTGTCTCAGTCTCACAAGCCTTTACTCATGAGAGTTCTTCTTGTGATCATAAGAGATTCAAAGGCTCTGTGGTGAAGGGTTTAATTGTTTATAATCGTGAAAGAAAGTCTCGGTTTAATTGGTCTATTGGAATTTCTGAGAATGGCCATGAAGAAGTTTGGGGGTTCACGCCCATTTCGGTCTCACCAACGATGGAGAGTGTAGTAAATTCATTAGAGGCTGCTCAGAATGAATCAAATTTGACTTTAGATGGGGAGGCAAGGGGTGGAGTGAGTGCCTCTAAGACGCCGAAGAATAAGTTGGAATTGAAAATGTCGAAGAAGATTGCGCTTAATAAGAAGCCGATGACCGTCAAGGAGCTTTTTGAGACTGGTTTTCTCGACGGCGTGACAGTGGTTTACATGGGTACCAACCAGGTTGAAAATCATGAGCAATTCTTCGTCCAACGAGGATGGCGCCAAACGCTGAGAGAGGAAGAAAACTGAAAGAGGGGAAAAAAAAAAAACCAGAGGCTGCGGAAAGAAAAAAGGAGAGAGAAATGAAAAGAAAAGAGGAGAGAGAAATTATAATTGTTTAATGAATGAAGAGTGAATAGTAATTGTTAAGTTTGAAGTTTTACTGTTCATAATGTTAACTTTTTTGTTAAAATAAAGAGGTTGAAAAGTAAGGTTTTTAACCTTTTTTGTAAAATTAGCTCTTCAAACTAACAAATGAGTTTGAAGAGCCTGCATGAATGCTCTTAGAGCACTGCAGCTCTTCAAACCCAATTTTAGTTAGTTCAAGAGCCAATTTAACAAAAAGGCCTAAAACCCCACTTTTCAGACTTCCATTTTAACAAAAACTTAACAAGATGAACAGATTCTTTCATATTTAACATTTACTATTCCTCTCTACTCTTTAAACAATTATATTTTCTCCTCCTTTTCCTTTTCAATTTCTCTCTTTTTTCTTTCATGCAGACCGCAGCCCTCTGTTTCTTTTCTTCTCCTCTCAGGCATCATCGTTGAAGACTGGAGTGTAAGGCAAAGGATGTCGGACGTATGGGTTCTGCAACAAAGTTCCTAACTGGTATTTGGGTTTGGCGGCCAACTGGTATTTGGGTCACCAAACCAAAGTTCCAATAATCATGCAAAGTTCCAACTGGTATCTGGAGTTTTCTGCATTTTCTTTCCTCTGTTTTTTTTTTTTTTTTTGTGGAAGCCATTTTTTCTTTCTCTTCTTGTCTCTCCTCTCTCCTTTGAGCTCCCAGTCTCTCGGTCTTTGAATCCAAGAAAAGAATGGGAGGCCAAGAATGTTGAGGAGAGTGGTAATCGGGTATTGTGGGGCGATGTTGGCGGAGGAGAGTGGTAATCAAGGATGCACCGACGGGTATTGTGGATTGTGACGAGTGTGGAGCCGAACAGAGAAGAGAACAGGGTTTGCTTGGTGGGTTGGAGAAGGCGCAAGAGGGTGGAGTTGGCTAAGAGAGAGCTTGGAGATTGAAAAACAAGAATTGGAGGCCAAGTGATGAGGGAATACGTTGAAGTCTGCAAAATCGTTGAAGTCTGCAAAATAAAGTAAAGAAGAAAAGAAAAATAATATTTTAATGAAAAATAAAGTAAAGGAGGAAATAGAAAATAATATTTTAATTAAATAGTGAAAGTGAATTGTTAAAGTAGAGAATGAAAAGTGTCTTTAAAAGTGATCGTTAAAATAACCAAAAGATATGTTTTGGTTATTTTGAAGAAAATTTGAAGAATCATGGACGCCTTAGAACTACATCTATGGCTTGGTGATTAGTTGTTTGTTTTTCTGGTTCCGAGTTCAAAGATTCAAAGGCTAATGCAGAAAAAGAAAGAAAGAAAAAAAGAAAAAAAAAAAAGTAGTTGTTAATTCTTTCAAGGCACAAAATTTATGATCTTTGGGGAAAATTCTGATCACACGGGATGCTTGATCTCCTTGTTATCTTGTGTTCCTTGAGTCACAATATGAATTTATTAGTGCTGGAGGGGGGCAAATAATGTTGAGGACCTTGAGGTGATGATGAATATAGGACAAAGCCATAATTATTTGCTACTAGTATGATAGAGCTATAAAGTAAGTTAAAGGGGCCTCCACCTTCCAATAATTCAAAGATTGAGGGGTCCACGCACGTGCATGCTCGAACCCCACCTCCGCCATCATGTCAAAAACTTCTTTATTTGCTAGAAAACAATATCTGGCGCAGCAAAGATCGTGATGATTAACATTGTACATTCGGAGGGAAATAGTTGTGGCTGGTCAGATCTGGACTCATGTGCTTTTTATTTGTTTTTTTTTTAAGGTGCAAGAATTCATATGCGATAATTACTTAGAGCACTAGCAACAGACTCCTTAAAGGAGTCTGTTTCTCTTCATTTAGGGAAAAAAAATGAAAAAACCACAAAAACATCCCACAGTAGAAACCCTATATTTAACTTGGTCATATTTCAACAGTATTTTCAACGCATAAGGAAATACTGTTGAAACCCTTTGATTATTAAATAATAAAATGTTGGTTCTCTCTCCTCTCTCCTCTCTCCTCTCCCATCCCTTCTTCTTCCTCCGGCTCTCCCCATCTCACGCTGTCTTTGCTCTCTCTCGAACAAGCCCGAACCAGGAATGATGGAAAAATAAAAACATAAATCAAAACATAAACAATCTCTCTCGAACAAAAATCAAAACATAAACAATCAACAAATCACGTCTCCACTCAATCAAAACCACAAAATCACCAAAATAATCAACAAATTAAACAAAACGAATTTAACAAAGAAAAAAAAACAACCAATTTAACCAAACTCAGACACCATCATCTAAGAACAAACATAAACGCACCAACAAATCCTTCTAGTTGGTGCTTGGCCAACATCTGGTCCCTCTGATCGGATCCGGAGTCCTTGTACCGTGCCGATCCGATGAAGGTCTGACGTTTGGCACCGACTCAAGTCCTCCGTTTTAGGGCCTTCTGACGAGGAGCCGGGTCATAGCCCGACGTCCGTGAGGCTCGAATGCTCTCCAGCCTCCACAGACCAGAAATTCATCGACGTCGAGGAAGAAGCCAGAAATTAAAATAGGAAAGAGTTGCGGGAAAGAAAGTGGGACTTTTGTTTGTCCACAGAGAGATGGAAAGAAAATTAAAATGAGGCTTTTGTTTCTTTTGCAGAGGAAGAAGACAGAAATTGGAGAAGAAGAAGACGAGAGAGTTGCGGGAGAGAAAAAAAATATCTGAGAAGAAAGTGTGGTGGGGGTGAGAGAGAAAAAAATAATTTTTTAAAAAAAGTTAAAAGTAAAAATTATTATTTTAATGATATAGGGAATGGTTAAACGAATCTATTGTGGTGAATTTTTATATAGGGAAGCAAAAAGTAGTTTTAATCCTTAAATCTAGGGAAAATGGTTGGGAAGCTGCTGCTAGTGCTCTTAGACAGGAAGGCATTGGTGAAGATGGTATATCTTTCATGATTAATTTCATCCGACTCTGCCGGCCAGAAACGGTGAATTCTCAAATCATAATAATGTGGTGGTGGCCGGCGGTGACGGTGGGGTAGACGTTTACTTTGGATTGATAATTGAAATCCACTATTAAAATGTCAACCGGGCATGAACATAGAAAACGATAGATATGACGGAGTTGAAACATATATATGACAAGTTCTTTAGTCTGTAGCAAAGCAGCGAGTCAGCTTTTATGATGATGGGAGAGAGCCAGAGAGGGCAACATGCGCACATGATCCTCCTTTTTCTGTAGATTACAAAGAAACGCTGGAAAGAAAGAAAATGAAAGGATGTCCATAGTGGCTCTATTCTTCTTCTTCTTCATCTTCCTCTTCATCTTCCTCTTCATCTTCATGTGTGGTCAAGTACATGTTCATCCAATCACTGCATATACTATATATATTGACATGTCTACATAAGAGAAGGAGAAAATATTTGAACTGGTGACATCTATTTTATGATGCATAATTTCTAGTCGATTGAGATATCTATTAACCCCTTGAGGACGTTAGAAATCTATATTTATAAAAGTCATTGAGAGTGGATAATCTAAATAAAAATCATTTTCATTTACGTCTCTAGACTTTAAAAGTGAGATCGAGTACCTCCATAATTAATTAGCTTCTCACTAAAAAAGGATAGCATACACTCTTGAGAGGTTTTGAGATTCAAGAGCTTGTCAAATCGTATATGATAATTCAAGGGTTTAAGTGTAAAGTACCAAAAAAAAATTACTATTGCTTTTCTATTGTTTTTTTTTTAAAGAAAAAAAATATCAAGATCAAGTCCCTTTCCTCCCAAAATTATTTCCCAACGACGTCATTCGCTACTGATGTAGTCTTGATCATTGATCATTTCCCTCCGTTTATTAGATATAATTTGGTCACTTCTCTAAGGTTTTATTTAGAATTAAAGTGAAGCCGTGAGAATTAATATTAATTTACTCTAAAATTATATTTTTTAAGGAAATTTTGTTCGTGTGTACTTGCATGGACCGGACCAACTACCTGCGGCTAATTAATTGGTTATAAGATCTGGAGAAGTAATCACGAGATGACCAGGTACGTAGGCTTTTTGTCAAATCTGCTTTGAAGCCTGTGTTGAGGAGTTTAAAAGGTGTTTTTAATACTTAAATACTTAAAAAATTTGTTTAGTAACACAATCTTAGTGTTACTAGTCAATGGGCATTGGCGTAATTTAGTCCAAAATAAGTTCAGTGGATGACATATATGCGATCACATGTGTCATTCATCAAAAAAGAAAGAAATAAATAAAAGTGCATGTCATTATTACTTGTAAAAGAATAGTGGAATTAATTAAGGGCGACTAATTAATATTCGTAGTGCTAGCTAGCTGGTAATATATATAGACCCACCCATCTTGTGAATGCACGCAGTAGCAAATTAAGGGCAGGCCAAAGTCGAAGCTTTTCAGCAAGTTTCATCACTACTTCCCGGCCGCCGGGTAAAAGAAAGGTATTCATTTGACGATGGCGAAAATTGCCTTGGGAACCACCCGAGAGGCCACGCAGCCTGACTGCATCAAAGCCCTTATCGTCGAGTTCGTTACAACCTTCCTTTTTGTATTTGCTGGAGTTGGCTCCGCCATGGCAGCCAGTACGTACGTACGTATGTAATTCCTTATAATTTTTATTTTCATATTTGTTAACTTATTTGATGATTGAACAGATAAGCTAGACGCAGGATCTTCACTTGTGGGGTTGTTTGCTGTGGCCGTGGCGCATGCACTTGTTGTTGGGGTGATGATATCAGCTGGCCACATATCCGGTGGTCATCTTAACCCAGCAGTCACGCTTGGCCTCCTCGTCGGTGGTCACATCACCGTCTTCCGCTCATTTCTTTATTGGATAGATCAGTTATTAGCAGCCTCAGCTGCTTGTATTCTTCTTTACTACATTACTGGGGGACTAGTGAGTCAAATCGATCGATCCTAACTACTTTTTCAATATTGTTTTTAATTAAATTTATTGACATATAAATTAATTTTGTTTAATTCGGCAGGCTACTCCAATCCATTCACTTGCAAGCGGGGTCGGGTCCTTGCAAGGGGTGATATGGGAGATTGTTCTGACCTTCTCCTTGTTGTTCACAGTGTATGCTACTATGGTGGACCCCAAGAAGGGGGCTCTTGATGGGCTTGGCCCAACTCTTACTGGGTTTGTTGTGGGGGCCAACATCTTAGCTGGTGGGCCTTTCTCAGGGGCCTCAATGAACCCGGCACGCTCCTTTGGACCCGCTTTGGTAAGCGGGGACTGGACCGATCACTGGGTTTACTGGGTTGGCCCACTCATTGGTGGTGGCCTTGCTGGTTTTATCTATGAAAATTTCTTTATCCTCAGATCTCATGCCCCTATTCCTACCGAGGAAGAACGTTACTAATTGGTGTTGGTGTTGGTGTTGTACTCTCAAATTAAACCTTTCTTCTTCATGTATTCTGAGTTTTTGTCTAGTGCTGCCTTCTTAAATCTAGCTAGGCTTTGAACTTCTTGTTATTTACTTCTAGATTTGATTTGTAATCTTTATGTTATGTTGACGATTGGTCTTAACTAAGGTAGGCATTCAATTGATAGCTCCCCTCTTCCGGCCTCCGAAGCTCTAACAAGCATATTAGATAAGTGGGATGGTGTCTTGGTTGAGCGTAAAATAGATAGAGCACGGCTTGAAGATGGGGATCGGACGAGTTGACGAGCTTGAGAGAGAGTGTAAACCATTTTCCCAACATCAAAGAAGGATTTTGGGTTAATCGAAAAATATTTTATGTTAACTATTATTTTACGTATTGCTAAACATTTGAATACGGAAAACTTTTTATTCAAAACAATGTAAGGACTTTTTTACATATATAATCAAGATTCAAGAGCGTTGAATGATGATAATAAACCGGGTTGGACGAAATATGAATGAGTGTAATCAAAAGTATCTAGATTGGCATGAAAGCTCCATGAAATCCATATGGAACTCTACATGGTAACGTAATTTTGACAAGGGGCTCACAAGAAAACTTGTAGGTATCAATTATATGAACCTGCAAGGCCAGGAGAACAAATTAATGTCTAAGCTAATTAATTAAAAAAGAAACTAAGATACCAATTAATTAAATTGAGTTACTTGAGAGATGTTGGTATCTTCGTTGTGAACAAATGTGATGATCCAACCATCATCTTCTTCAAAACCTCCTTCTTTCAAGACAAAGGCAGCACCCGTGCAAAAGGTGTTCTTCTCAAACATGTGATATTCCACCTTGATCAGCTCCTCCGAACAATTAAATCTTGCGTCTGCAGCTGTCTCCTCAAAGTGTAGTTTAACTAGACCTCCGAATTTAACCATCCCTGCAGAATTGAAATTAATTAAATATATATTTATATTAGAGATGGTTTTAATTATTAAATTAAAATTAAATAATTACTATACCCACGTAGTACGCACCCGAGGTAGAGCTGGCAATGGAATCGACAACTTGGGTGTACCCAAATCTATTTTGAAGACCTGTAAAATTAGGATTGATGAAGGGAAAATCCATGGAGAAATGAGTTCCGGTGAGATTTCTCTCCCTAACTTGTCCAGTTTGCATGTTTAATCTCCACTCGCAACAACGAGAAAATAAAAGTCCATCATCCTTATCTCTCCTAATATGATCTTGTTGGTGAGTAGTAGTAGAATTTATAGGTCTAAGTCTTGTGGAAAACCACTCGAATTTATTCAAACCCGCATCAGGGCCTGGTACGATTGAATCAAGAGCTCTGCACCCCCACACTACAACCTGTTCCATCCATCCATCATCAACCAATTAATTAAATCTATGATTATATATTCAAATTTCCTATAATTAATTAATTAATTAATTTACCTAATCATCCTCCTCAAAAGTGTTGACAATGTGAAATGTATAATTTCGCTTCCACCTCAAACCACTGGATTGAATCCTAATCACCATAGCGAGGCATTACCCCAATTCTTGCATATTCTTCCTTGTTGGACTTTATTAATCTACACATTATAAGTTATATATATATGCTTAATTAGTTGAAAGGTCCCACAAAAAAAATAAAATTAAAGGAGATCTTGCATGCACTCACGGGCCTCCGCTAATAAGCCTTATAATGTCTATAGTTAATGGAAAATCCATGATGACATTATACCTGCAATTAAACCAAAACCCAGATAATTAATTAATGGATTTCAATTTATTCAATCTAATCAATTAAGTACCTCTGGGTGACCCCTATCTCATGACAAATGCTACTCCTTTTCAGTTTGAGATCCACTTTGTGAACCAATTCCTTTCCATCAGCTGCAAATTCAAATAAAATAAATTGGGAAAAAAAACCCTTTAGAATTTTCAATTTTGTCTGTAAAAGAAAGGTAAAGAGAATACCAGAAATGACACCCAATTGAAGGAAAGGTTTAATAGCATCCACCCCTATGATCACCAGCTCTCCAGTACCTGGAGCTCTCTGTAACATAAATATATATATATATGAAGAATTAATAAATGAAAGGATGGGGATGATGAGCAACAATAGCTAGCCCTGCAGTACTACCTTTGGGTGGCTGGTAAAAGGGCGTTTCCAGGCTCCATTGACATCCCAATTTTGTAAAGTTTTCAGTGTAAAAATGTCGATCTCCTGAGGCATGTGGTTTTCTGCGGCCGAGTGGTACTTCCCCGAGTGCTTGAAAACGTTGGTGTTGCTTATGTACTTGTTTACTTTGCCAAACCTCAACTACATAATTACCATAAGCTAGCTAGCTTTAATTTCACATGCAGCTAGGAATACCAAATTAATAAATAAATATTAATTAAATATTTGTTTTGAATACTAGTTAATTACCAGATTGAGAAGATAAGCAGATAAAATAGCGGGTGAATCGCCTTCTATGGCAGGGAGAAAAGACGGTTTGTTTCTCTGCTTTTCTAGCTTCAACGTCTCGGTTTCAACGTGTCTGTTCTTGTACACAACATTCCACCTACTAGCTTCTTTGTTAAAATACAAAGCATGAAGCATTCCTTCTCCTTCAATTCCCCCCACACGTGACTTGACCTTCCAAATATAGACTTTGTCCTTTTTAGTCCTCCAAATATAGGGTTGGTCCTGCAATAATTATGTAATAACCATTGACATATTCCATTAATGTCCCTCAGAAGATTCCCCCAAGGCCAAATATACATAATATCGATTTTCAGCATTACTTAATTGTCTTCTTATGCTTAATTGTGTTTGAAAATTCCATCCACTTGAAGATATGAAAGAATGACGAGCTAGCTAGCTAGAATATACATACATGTATATTATATATATACTAATTAATGTAGGATAATTAATTAAGTACAGACCATTTCTGATATAGACACCTTGTTGGAAATGATCAGGAATTTTTCCCTGAATATTATTGTGGGTGATCAGAAGGGCTTCTTTCATTTCATCTACGGGAGCAAAGTTACTCAGCAAGCAATTAAGTTTAATAAGATAGTGATGATTGATGATTAAAGATGTATATGCATGATGAATTAATATTAATTGTTTGGTACGTACGTACCTGCGATGGGAGCAATGGCTGGTCGGCAAACTCAAACACCGAATCAACAAAGGCGTCCAACAATTGAACAGAAGCGTCCTGGATGGTTCTGGCCGAAGCATCCATTTGCATCCCAACTTGTTCCAATTCTCTCAACATTGGCTGCTTAATTAATTAATAATTATGAAAACCTTTTATCCTTAATTTTTTTAAAAAACTAAACACTAAACATGGATGAGATCGAGATTAAGGAAGTGACCTTGAAAACAGAAGAAAGTGAGGTCTTCAAGCTGTGAAACTTGTGTGATAGCGAGTGCCTCCCCTCGATGCTGCAATTCACCTGAAATGCCATACATGAGGCTGCAGCCATTATTTATTAATTATATATATATATATATAATATATAAATCTCTGTACGTCTCTCTTCTAGCCAGCTACCTACAGACAGTGAATAAATTATAGGATGAGGTCACCACCATTGTATTTTAATTGAGCTTCCATCATTCGATCGACATTTACCAGTAGGTACGTAGGGAAGAAGACGAAGATTAGCTATTTGACAAAGGTATATATCTTTGCTCGTTAAATGCTTTCCAGTTCTAGACTCATCTATTAGTTGGTGAAACTTTATTTTATCTTATTTTTGGCTGCATTGAAAGCTTGGAAGGCCACGCGAATATCCTGTTTTTATTTTATTTTATTTTTTCCATTTTTAAGTTGGGCTACGTAATATATAGCTTTCTACATGATTTTTTTTTTTTTTTTGGGGGGGTTAAAAATTTGACTATGTTTGTTTGGACAATAATAGATTTTCAATCTTTTATGAGTTTTTCTATATTAGGTTAGCCGTATTAATTTTATGTATTCAAATTATATTATGTTAGCATACGTCGGCTAACTCTAGTTGTGTTAGAGTTATGATATTTTCTTTATTTTATTCCATATAAGGGTTTTGATGACTCAACCCTAGAAATATTGTAATAGTTTATCTATTTAAAGGTCATTATGTTATAAATAAAGAAATAAAAAATAATTAATCTCAAACCTTGTGTTTGAAAGGTCTAGGTTGAAACGTCCCAAGTTCTAGAAGTAGAATGACTAGGAGCAATTGTAACATATTCTTATAAAAATAAAAATTCTTACCATATGATCACCACAAAAACATAACATTATCATAGTACTACTATAAACTCTCATTATGAAATCACTAATAGATAATGTGTTAGTATTCAATAATCTCATAAGCAATACAGTTACATAGTCGATCTATGTTTATCCTAAACGGTCTACTTTATAGAACGGAGTCCCAGACACTTCTGTTCCTACCAGTTCACAAAGCAATAAGCCCATGTGTCTCAGTCATTAGGCAAGGTGATCGAGTCTTTAACTACTAAGTGGCCTATTGGTACCCCTATTCTCTATATTACAATCTATAGGACAATATGAAAAAGATGTATAGAAAGAATGGGTGAGTTCGACAACTTAGTAAGTAACCACAACACCAAATGCTATAAAATATATCATGCAAAATTTTATGTCATAATATTAGTTATGCACAACAATAATCTTTACAGAATAAAATGATTAATAATTAAAGTAATATAGTTGTAAAATAAGTAAGCACTTCCTTTTTACTTTTCTATCAAAATAATTGTTTTACCCTTTGATTCAACACTGCAATTTTACCATGAGTGGCGCATGTTGGCTTGTCCCGAAGAACCTATAAGCTCATTTTGTTGTTACAGGGGAGAGCTACTAGGTTGAAAACTTTCCCTAGGTGAAGGCCACCCAGCCAATAGCAAACGCCTGGCCTTCTCAAAACCGTCTTTCAGTATACTTGTCATGCTACCCATGCAATCAGGTACAGCTTGTGACTATAGTAAAGCTTCAAGGTTAAACATTTATTAACAATAAAGCACATGTAACATATCATATGATCTTTTAAGCTCATCTATAACTGTGTACTATACCATGAATTCTGAGAGCTCTTTTCATTCATAATTGCAATCATCTATAAATCATGAAAATATGGTAATTATAACATGTAAAATTCTTGAACAATGGCATATGAATGAATAAATCTTGCTATTAAAATATGAAAGGAAGTGAAATTGAAAATCATGTTAGTGATTATCAAATTCCCAACATTTTTTTTAAAAGATTTATAAAAAAGTTTTGTTGGGGTCTTTGGTGTTATGTCTCCTTACTTAGCATTGCATGTCCTTAATTTGATTATGCATGCATTCAACTCACAATTCCTACAATGGAGATAAAAACTACCTTAGTCATCAATTCATTTATCCTTAGCCAAAAACATTATAGTGACATCAAACCCCGCCATGTTTGATTTATATGTCTTCCATACAATGCTAATAATCAACTCAACTAAGGCCTTATTTTAATCAATTGCTTTACACTAAAACGCCCATGGTTATAATATTCTTATTACTTTAAAATCATCCGATTACAATTAACAACTTAAAAAGTTTATCTAGCTATAATATCGCTCTCTTTCTAAGCCATTTAATTTAGCAACTTACTCTCAATATCAAAAGCTTATAAATATTTACGACAATCACTCTAATTATATGACATATTAGCACCTAAACCCAATAAGCACCTAAACCCAATAAGCACCAGCTTCTATGGAGCCCATAATAACCTATGGTCAATTAACACTCTAAATATAATTAAGGGTTTGCTAAGGGTTCTCCTCGTAGTGTTCTCCTGGCGTTCTCCCAGCCTTATATATAACATGATTTAAGAAAAAATAAAATTGTAGAACCGTTTTTTTGCCAACCAATTAATTTTTATGAGTTAATAGTTAGGTTCTAATATTTTAAAACTTATTTTTGGATTCAAAACTAAAACCTAAGGGTGGAAAGTTAACCCTTTAGGGATGGTATCACCCAAAATAAATTTGATCATCCTAAATTTGGTGCTAATGCCTCAATTTTGATGCTAATGCCTCACAAATTTGGTGCTAATGCCTTAAATTTAGTGTTAATGCCTAAAAAAACCGGTGGTGGAAGCTACTACAATTTTATTTTTTCTTAAATCATGTTTTACATAAAACTGGGAGAACGCTAAGAGAACCTATGGGAAGAACCCCTAGCATTTTTCATATAATTAACCCCTCCAAATAGCAATTCAAGTGTTCATACACTAAAAGCCCAAATTTAATTAGGAATTTAGCTTCGTACTAAAAATATTATAAAAGATATGAAATTATTACCTTGAAGAGTTCTCATATTTTGTTTATCTTATTTTATTTTTTTATTCTTCCTCCCTTATTTTATTTTATTTTTAATTCTTTCCTGCATGCAGCAAGTTGCCCAAGTTCTCTCTCTCACGCATGAGAGCTTGCTCTCACACTAGTGAGAAATTGAGGGGAATTGCTCCCCTTAAAAACTTCTTGATATTTGCCATGTGAGGGACAAATGTCTAGCCACTTGTGAGAAAGGGGACCAGCCTGTGCATGTGGGACACATGTTTAGCCACATGGCTAGGCACCAACATGGTGCCCAGCATCATGGCTCCTTCTGTGGCCCAAATGGCCAACAGTATTCCTCCAAGCTTGACAGCACAACATTTGTGCTATCAAGTTAGAAGATGAGCTGTACTTACCTATATGTGTTCATAAAATTCATAATTAAACTCTAATGAACCTGAACATTTTAACTATTTAATATATTCAAAATTTGTGGCCTAAAGAAATTATTAACTCATCTAATTAATTTCCTAAATCACATGTACTTTAACTTATTAACAGCTTGACCTATTAAAATTAGAAAAATTATAATTCTTTCAATTTAACTCTAAATTATGCGAAATTTGGCTTGAAGTTTTTCTCATTCAAAGACTCACAACATATCCAAAAATCATAGTAACCCATAACTTTTTGGTACCTCAAAAATCTATCGAAAATCCGTGCCTCTGTTTGATTGAAATTCCTATTTTGACACTTGCATCTTTTAAAAATTATAAAACCACTTTTAAAATCTTCATTTCTTATCATTATATAAGGTCTTAAAATAGTTTTATTTAAGGTAATTCATTGAATTTTCGGCGTCTAAAACAATGTGGCTTTTCTTTCAATAACCTACTTTTCTAACTAGCAATTTATATCATCTTTCACATTAAATCTATTTTCCAAACTCCATGCCAATCTTAATAAAATTGCAAATCCTCTTTATCTTCGATATTGAGATTACTTTTATTCTACGGTATAATTTTGGGTATTACATAAGTTCTCTTAAAACCTAATTTATCTCGTTGCGAACTCAAGTTCGTAACACAATCTAACTTTTTCAACAAAAAACATTTTTTATTTTTTCTTGGAAAACTACTAATTTTTGGGTGTTTGACTGTTACAGCCTTATGAACACCCTTAAATTAAATAATTAAAATAATTAATTTTGAGTGTTATTTGTAATATCTCCACACTAACACGGGTAATTAGATGGCATGGATTTTCTATCTCAAATTCTAACTATCAGAGTAAACTATAGTAGAATGCGAAAAAAAAGAGAAAGAGGAAGAAGATATGAGACAAGTACTATATTATCTTCTATAATGTCATTAATTATGATCAAACAAACTCAAAGCTTCTAAATAAACAACTTCTATATAATCTACGCAAACATGACGTAAGGATACATTTGCTCAACATCTTGAGCCCAACGAAATGCTCCCACTATTTGTAAATAAATTATCACAAAACTTGGTATGCGATAAGGCTTAGGTATCAAAAACATATTCTGTAAACTTGATGATTGAAAATGTCATTGGTTTTACAAAATTGATAAGTGTTGCCTTTGTTATTATGATTGAAATTGATTTATTGTACAGAACATGGCTCCCTCTTTATTCTTGGGCACGCTCACATGTGGCTTGGTTCGGCGCTGAAAGCTTGATCATGGCCTCTTGCGACCATGGCTTCTCTTATTGTAACCTTCTTTTCCCGTTCTATCCTCTGTGGGCTGGCTTAACTTCGGCCTAGGCCTTTTGCTGGTGGGCTTGTATGATGTAAATAAGCTTGGAGGCCCATTGGGTATTTGTGGCTAATCCATTACCGAACAATATATATATATTCGGTCTTTAAAATTAATATGTATTTTTTAAGGCATACGACGTCGTCCATTTTTTATTTTCCAAAACGTCATCTTTCTGGTGCTCAAAAGAGAGAAGAATCTTTCTCAAAAAAAGAGAGAGAAGAATCAGAGCGTTAGAAGTCATATTTCTAAACATACACGCATTCATTTGTATAGTCAATAAGGCAAAAAAAAAACCAGCAAACAGAAGTAGATGGGGGCGCTGAAGCTCAAGAGCGAGGTACTACTTCTCTTCAATTTCTATTTCAGGAGAGAAATTACAAGAATGAAAGCAAAACAAAGAAGAAGAAACTGTTTGTTAGCTGAGAAAAAAGCGTAGGGAAAGAACAAAACTTGCTTTCTGATCTTGCGAATGAAACTTTGAGCCAAACCCAGTTAATGAAATTCAATTTAAAACTTCGTCTCTCTTTCATATATATATTTTTTTTCTGTGCTTTCTTTAGTAGAACATGCTATTGAAATGAAAGTTTTGTTTTTTTACTGGAAATTTTGTTGTTCTGTCGGTGCATGATTTTGGAGTCTTTTGTAGATCAACGGGTATTTCTGTTTTTGGTGAAAGATGCTGTACTCAAATATGAACATTAATTACTTTCTTCTTACATGGCGAAGTATACAAGTCCAATGTTGATTGCTTATTGGAAAATTGAGCTTTGGCAGAGATTTGAAGACCCTGATTTTCTTATGACTATGCTTTTCTGCGCCTAATTAGGAACTATACAGCTTGTTGTTTGATTGTGATATGTGGCTTTTGACTTCGTTGTTAATTTGTTTTGATGTTATATAGAGAAGTCTACTAATAATCTATTTGAACAGTAAGAAAGTAGAAAAATGAAAACATATATACAAGTACAAATTAAATTCTGGTGTTTTCCTTATGTAATTAACTACATAATGGTTGAAATCTAAGTTGAGGCTAATTAAACCAATCCCCCCCTCGTCCCCACCCCAAAAAAAATAAAATTTATATTGGCATTACTATCTTTTTTTTCCACAAATATGGTCACACCAAGGCTGCATTTGTTTCCAATGTTTGGTGCAGAAAAAAAATAGTCAACAGAAATTATTTACAAAGACAATGGAAAATAAGGGGTTTAGGACGAAAAATGGCTTACATATCTTGAGAAGAGTAAGCCAATTTTCACCCCCACTCATTTTAGCCCCAAAGTGGGCATATTTTTTTCAAGAAAATTCATCAGGTGGCTTAAGATGATATTTTGTTTTGATTGCAAGATCTTCAGTAAGACTAGATAAGCCCCATGCTGTTTGCATGTAAGTGGAATTTTAATCATCGGAAGTGTTTCCGTTTTTGAATGCACTGAAGGCCCCGTAAAAACTCTCAATCAAGCCCTCACACCCCTTAAGTGAATTTGAGAACCAGCTCTGAGAAATTATTAAGCTTTTTGGCCCCATAGGAAAGGGGTTTTTTTTCCTTCCTAACTAAATCTGAGGATTTGTGATTATTTGCAGGGGTTGATTGGTTCATTGAAAGTCAGCCAATAATAAACTTTGTGGTTTCTCAGAATGGGTCAACAACTTCTATCTCTATGTCTGGTCGAAACCAGGAGATTGCTATGGCTTATGGGCATGATGAGTGTTGTGATTATAGTGTTCCAGTGTTTTGAACTTCCATATGGTAATGTTATATTGCCTTTATTTTCTGGTGGTAGGGTTTGGGAATTGGGAAATAGTACGTTACATATAGGAAATTCACCATCTAAACCTGAGATGATTCGGAACATGACACTTTTGAATGGTTCAAACTCCACCAATACATATGCCATTCATGAGAGAGCTAATAACACTGGAACATCCAAAGGGATGGCTAGAAACCCAAAGAATGGGTTTATATCAGATAGAAATGGAAGCTCACATAAATCTTTAGGATTGGATGAGGATAACCATGCTAATGAATCTTCATCTGAGAATCTTGTGTGGCTAAATAGAAATTCCACTGTTGCCTATATAAAAAATTCAAGTAATGTATCTGCACCGCAGGAGGCTAAAGAACCTCAAAAAAGCTTTTATCAAAATGATGGTCAGTCTTTGGTAGGTGAGGTTGGAAAGGGAACTAATACCACTGCACCAGAAGATATTGGAAGGTCTGTGCTGAATCTGCATCCCCTTCCCCTGCATTAGCGCCTATTAATTCATCATCTAATCCAGCTTCTACCATCATCTTGGATACAAATATTAGAACACCTGTTGTTGATTCCAAGACATCCATATTGGAAAAAAATGGAACGACCACTTCTGAGAGCAGTGAAAAATCTGGGCAATCGCAAATTGGCCTAACCCCATCGGGCAATAATCCTTCTGTGAATAGAGTTCCTGAGCTGGCTAATGGGCACGAGATACCAACCTCTCCTGTAATTTCAATATCAGGGATGAATGATTTGTTGCTCCAAAGTCATCCTTCATACCAGTCAATGGTATGTGTTAAACGTTACCTTTAAATTATGTTAGAGGGATTTTTTTTCTTCTTGGTCATTATATTAGAGAGGATTGGATTCTTTGTGAATAAAATTGCTTCAGCCTTTTTCCCTACTTTTCCATTTTGTTTGTAGGCAAGACGACGGTCTTCTACTGTTGACCAAGAATTACTGTATGCAAAATCACTGATCGAGAATGCACCCATTGTAAAGAACGATCCAAAGCTTTATGCTCCTCTATATAGGAATGTTTCCATGTTCAAAAGGCAAGCAAATTGTATCCTGTGATTATTGATTTTTTTTTTTTTTAATAAATGGTATCCTGTGATTTATTCCTGATAATTTGATTTGTTTAATAGAAACCTTTATATCTAAGTGTCATTTGCTTGTGAAACTTCTCTCTTTGGTTAAAAGTGTGAGATTTTCCATGTGAGCAGGCAAAATTTTAGGGCCCCTCCCCCCTTCTCTTCAAATCTCCTCCCTCCTCTACCTTCATAAAGTGACCAGACTGATAAAATAATTTTTAGTTGTTTATTTTATTCGATCTGTGGACTGTGTGAGGTTGGTGGGCAAAATGATTGTCAATGTAATTATTGATTACATAAGAGTGAGATATCTGTATGTTAATAGTATTTTTTAGAATTTATGCAAATTATGTTGGCTTGGAGAAACTGGGGGGGATAAGAAGGATTCACACACAATAAAGCAGGAGAAGGTGCTCTAGATGACACGAATGCTATTACTTCTAGCTAAGACTTGTATCATTGGTCTGTCAAATTCTTCTGAATCTTCTTCTCTCCCCCGTCCTCTCTCTTTTTCTTTAGCTCGGCAAAATTTGAACATAAAACTTAACTCAACCCCACCCATCAGTATTACCTGAGCTAAGACCTTAGGGCTAATATCTTTCTAGTTCTACATATGGAAGAACATCCTTGTCCTGTATGTGTGAAGCATTCAAGTTATGGATTATTTTGATATAGACTGGCTGTTGGTTTTCCATGATACGCTAATACTGTATTTCTTTCAAGGATGCGCACAAGCTGTATAGTTACAACTGTACATGGAGACAAATTACTTTTTGATGCTCAAGTGAACTGTGTCTTCATTAATTTATTCATCCCAATTACAGGAGCTATGAGTTAATGGAAGACACACTCAAAGTATATATTTACAGGGAAGGGGAAAAACCCATCTTTCACCAGCCACCACTCAAGGGAATATATGCATCTGAAGGATGGTTCATGAAGCTGCTGGAAGCTAACAAAAAGTTGGTTACGAAAAACCCAAGGAAGGCACATCTGTTTTACTTACCCTTCAGCTCTCGAGAGTTGGAGATAACATTATATGTACCTAATTCACACAGCCGTGCAAACCTTATACAATATTTGAAGAACTACTTGGACATGATTGCAGTGAAACATCCTTTCTGGAACAGAACTGCAGGAGCAGATCATTTTCTTGTTGCTTGCCATGACTGGGTATGCTTTTCATACTCCATTTTGAATTATGTTTTGCCAATCGCTTTGGGGCTTATAGGACTTAAAATGAAAAACTCAGATGATTCCCATTTTGTCTTACATAGCATTTAAATGATTCAAAGGGCCTAAATGATCCTATTTGTCGTGTGTAAAGCATCTTTACCTTAAATTTGAAGTAATGTTAGCTTTTTTAATTTGATCATAATATTTTTGGGGTGTACTGATGATCTCTTTTTTCTTCTTGTCTGGTGCTGATTACTATTAATTTTCTCCTTGGATTATGAGTAATGACTGCGTTCTGGATTATTGATGTGTAACATTGAATGCTTTTTTTTCTTTTTTTTTTTTAATTTATTTATTGAGCTTCAAAAACCTAAGCTTTGGATCATTACATAATTTAGATCAGATTAGATCAATGTATTTTCTAATGAAAGGTAACTTGGTCAGGCCCCAGATGAAACAAAGAGACACATGGCCAAGTGCATAAGAGCCCTCTGCAATGCTGATATGAAAGAAGGTTTTGTTATAGGCAAGGACGTGTCTCTTCCTGAAACATATGTGCGCCTGACTCGGAATCCACTGAGGGATGTTGGGGGCAAACCTCCTTCCCGGAGGTCAATTCTTGCTTTCTTCGCAGGAAACATGCATGGTTATGTACGGCCAATTCTGCTAAAGCACTGGGGAAACAAAGATCCTGACATGAAAATCTTTGGTAGAATGGCTGATGGCAAGGGGAATAAGAAGTATATTCAGCACATGAAGAGTAGCAAGTATTGTGTATGTGCAAAAGGTTATGAAGTCAACAGCCCACGAGTGGTGGAGGCCATATTTTATGAGTGTGTCCCGGTGATCATATCTGACAATTTTGTGCCTCCATTTTTTGAAGTTTTGAACTGGGAATCCTTTGCTGTTTTTGTCTTGGAGAAGGATATTCCAAATTTGAAGAGAATACTCCTTTCAATCCCGGAGAAGAGATATCTTGAGCTACAGATGGGGGTCAAAAGGGTACAACAGCATTTTCTTTGGCATGCTAGGCCTGTAAAGTATGATATCTTTCATATGATTCTTCACTCGATTTGGTATAACAGACTTCATCAAATCAGGCCCAGATAACATTTTATGTTATTGTGTTTCTGGAGATAAAGAGAGAAGAAGCCCCTTGACGAGAAGACAGGTGGGGAAAATCATTAAACTTGTTTCCAGAATAGTTAGCAAATTAAATTCTTTTGATGCCAATAATGAACTCTCGGAACATATTCTTTTTTTGTGTATAATGTTTCTACTTTGCTCCCACGGCCATGTGTAGTATTCCATAAATCTGTTTACATCTTGTCTGATTCAATTTTCAAATTTTAGTGCCTCATCTACTTTTTAGATTTTGTTTTTTCAATAGTATTTTGAGGGACTCATCTTTCATTTCATTACCATATCATTGAGTTGATGTGATAATGCCTATCAACTCTTGAAGACTATATGCTAAAATTTAATTATTATTATTTTAAAATGCATGTGAAAATACATATATTTGTTTTAATAGTATGTATTAGAAAATTTTAGAAGACCCTCCCATCTTCCACTGATTTACACAAACCACCCACGAAAAAAACTCTCATTTAAGATTCTTTTGATGGTAATTTGTCCATTATACCCTTTACTTCAAAACTACACCGTTTTGGGCAAGTCCAAATCAATGTCATTTTGCCCAAAACGGCATAGTACGTGGTTTGTGTAAATCGGTGGAAGATGTGGAGAGTCTTCTGAAGTTTTCCCTATATATTAATAACTTGAGAAAAACATCGCTTTCTTAGAGGTTGGTTTAATTGTAATAAATTGTGTCCATGAATAAATATAGGTCATCAACATGGTTATCTAAAATAATGTTATTTAGTATATTATTTATATATAAAAAATGTTATTTAGTAAATTATTATATAATTATTATACAATTGGGATGATGTGATAGTAAAAATTAACTATGAAATTAGTGAAGATTTGTAAAATAAAATAAAAAAGAAGCTAATTTTTACAATCACGTAATGATAGTATAAACTTTTGAGATAAATTCAAAATTAGTTTATATGGTTTACCTAGTTTACATTTAATTTTTGTGGTATAAAAATGAACTCATCTTAGAGTATGCAAAAGAAGAGAAAAGAAAAAAATAGTTCTAGCAATCAAATTCCATCAAAACATTTGACGGACTTTATGAGGTACCACGACATGCTAATAAAATGACGACATGTATCACTTTTAATGAAAAAAAATTAAAAATATATATTTTCATTTTTTAATTTCCTTATTTTTTTTAGTTATATATATATTTCTAATATAAGAGTGACAAGCGTCGTGGGGCTTGGAAATGGAGATGATTCATTTAATTGCTTTAATGAGATAATTATGTCATTTATGAGCTCTTTATTTTTCATTTGATAAAAATACTTCCTAAAAACAATTAAATGGATCCTCCATTTCATTTGAAATGAAGATGATTCTTCTCTAGCGTCGATGCGTGGCACATAATGGAATAAGTCAAACATTTTGACATAATTTGATATATACTAAATTATTTTTTGGATATATCCTAAAGGCCTTTGAATTCATTTTAAAATCACACACAATTAATTGTAAATAATGTAAACAAAGTAAACTAATTTTGCATTTTTTGTCCTTAAATTTCACTTAAATAGCATTTCTCGGTTATTTACCGTACATATATATTCCTGGAAACTCCTGGAAAGAGGTCACGTTGTCTGAAAGAAAGTCAGAACACAATGAATACGACCGTTAATGTAATGTGTTGAACACGTGTCCGGACCACAGCGCACGTGGAAGTCAGTGAAAACCGATCGTATCCGACAAAGAAATTTAAAAGAAATAAAAAAAAAAGAAAAAAGCGAGCGCCATCAATCGTGACCGTCCGCTCGTGACATTTCATGCGTCCGGCCGTATCTCAATCTACACTCCGTTAGGTTTAGATTTCCATGACCACTTTAACCTTGACCCCTCCACCTGCGCGGCGGCCTTTTACGAAGACAAAACAGTCTTTTCGAACGGCTTCCGTTGAGAGCAAAGATCACCTGCTTCAAGGTACGACGTAGCAAGCAAAAACTTTGCTTCAATCATACGTTAGAAAACGTTGAAAAAAAGCAGTTAAACAACATCAACCAACAAATCTTACACACTTTCATGTTTTACCTGAATTCCATCTCTCTCTCTCTCTGCTTTAATTCATGCACTAAATAAACAAATATCAATTGATTTCTACACGTATAGATAAAGACTATTACAGAGCTGATGCATATTCAATGAGACGGTTAAGACAGAAGAAGAAGAAGAAGAAGAAGAAGAAGAAGAAGAAGAAGAAGATAAAGGAATAATCAGATCAATAGCAAAGACAATATCTATTTATATCAATGGCCACAGAGACAAAAAGCATTGTTGTGAAGGTGAAGCCGAGCAATCAAGATGGTTCTTCAAAGGGAAAGATTGATTACTCTGCTATCAACAAGAAGAAGATTGAAAGCTCTAGCAAGCAGCCTGTTAACTCAAAGCAGAAATCTGTGACCACTGCCACGAAAACTGAGGTACCCATCTCAAAGGGTCATTACTTTTTTTTTGAATCAGATTTGTTTTAATGTATTCTTCTGAGCTGAGAATGATGTTCTTAATGATTGATTTCTCAATTGCTTGATTTGGCTGTGTGGAGTTTATTAATTTCTTTACTTATCGTTGATAGATTGTGTAGTTTGGAATGGGTTTTGAGTTTTCAGTGGATGGGGCGATTTGGATTTTGGAGTTTCTGGGTTGTTTTCAATAATTATTTGTGGTTGATTGGGGTCATATGGGTATGGTTTTGTAAATAAATTTGGGTAAGTTGCAATGAATTGGGTGATATTTGGGGGTAATAAGGGTACGGTCTTTGATGGACTATGGTCCTTGCCATCTGGAAATCTTCTCCTTTTCCCTGTCAATTGTGTTAATGTCATTACTGGGTCCGATATTTAATAAGTTCTTCTTAAATGTGAAGGTAAAATCGAAAACAACACCAGGCTCATCAAAAACAATAACAACAAAGACTATTACCAAAGCGAGGGTGAAGAAAGTGTACACTTTGACTGGCCAGAAATACGACCCCCCTGAGGAGGTTCGTTCTATGCCCATGCAATTGATCTCTGTTTTTTCTTTTCTTTTCCTGGAAGAATGTTTATAGTGATGTAACGCCGCCACGTAAATCTTGTATTTTGCTTCTATCTAATGACAGAGGGAACCCCTGAGGATCTTTTATGAGTCATTGTCAAAACAGATCCCAACGAGTGAAATGGCAGAATTTTGGTGAGCTTTTCTTACAACCCTCCTCCTCTATTTAATTTTACAGTACCTGTTCATCTGTAAGATATGGAACTTGCTTTTATGCTGTTCATTGCTCGGTGCCTAGACCATTGGAAGTTAACTGTATTTCTTGATGGTTCCTACATATGTTATGGATTGTATTGCTTCAAATGTTTCAATCAATTTCCTGGCTCTAGATTAAAACAATGGTCATTAGTTGAAATTTAGAATGAGATTCTTTGTGCCATTGAATATGATAGTGTCAACAAATCAAAGCTTGGATGAGCTCTTGGATGCATTGAGGAGCTAAATCCATTGGTACTGCTACAGTTGGTGGCAGACTTGCTTTGGGATAGTAGCGAGGGTGTGGTATACGGAGATTTTTTTTTTTTTTTTAAATTCTTTTCACATACGGAAATATGAAATTCAGACTAAAAATTATACATATATAAGAATCTATTATACTGGGATATAGCTATTGATTGTTCATTCTTATTTTCATAAATATAGATTAGAATTTCAAATAAAATTTTGAATGAATAGATTATAGAACATAATGATTAATACTCTAAAAAGAATCTAATGATTTTAATTAGATTATATTTCAAGATTGTTCCCAAGAGGTTACTCAATCGGCTAAGGACAACGCCTCATGAAGCGGAGGTCATTAGTTCAAATTCCCTATCCCTTTCCCTTCCCTTGTGAGGACACGTTAAAAATAAAAACAAAAAAAATATCATGGTCAGGTTATTGGCGTTTTGGCTATATTACAACTAGGTGCTTGCTCTACATTTCGATTGTGTGCCTAAGCTAACTTGTTTGTTTAAAGGGATTGCATAAGTACTATCCAATAACTAGGACAATATATACATTGATAAGCTACTCTAGCACCCATCAAATAAACATTTCATGTTGCACAATAACTTCACGCTCAATATGAAGTCGGAGAGACAAATATAAGTTAAATGTCATGTGTTAGCTTAAGATCAAATCTCTCTCTCTCCCTTCTCTCTCTCTCTCTCACACACACACACAAACACTCATGCTGTGTGGTCAAATATATTTGTCATTACAATATCAGTGGCTTCACGCTGCAATGGTGGGATCCATTTCTCTAGTTCTGTCGCAAGTGTGCTTCCTAGGTTTGTTGGGTCATAGATTTATTTTCTTTCTTGGATTGCAGCCATCTGTAAGCTGGGAAGATATGAAGCCTTTGAGCTTTATCTTTGTTGAAAGGTTAGATCTCTTAGCAAGGATTTCACAAGATGAAATGAAGAAACCTTTGGCTTCACTCAAATAAGAGTGGGTGTTGGAATTAAAAGAGTTTGATGTAAAGGGACAAAAACTAGGGGGAAGAAAGGTTTTGGAACAAAATGGACATTCTGGGTTTGTAGAAAGGAGGAAAGCTCTAGATGAGCAGAAAACAAAAGTT
Source organism: Carpinus viminea (assembly GCA_013348765.1). Taxonomy (NCBI): domain Eukaryota; kingdom Viridiplantae; phylum Streptophyta; class Magnoliopsida; order Fagales; family Betulaceae; genus Carpinus; species Carpinus viminea. The sequence goes on along the minus strand of CP054670.1, from coordinate 9,037,314 downwards.
TCTAGATTAGCCTATAATGACTTGACTAAAAGTGTTGGGACAAAATTATTTTCTACCGCCTTACTTATGCCTATAACTTGTCTGTGCATCTTTACCCGAATTGAAGGATTAATTGACATGCCTAGTTTTTTTTTTTTTTTTTGGGGGTTCTTTCATTTCCGTGCCAAGCAATGGTTTTAGGTGGTAGTTGCTGTGTGGAAGATGGTGCTTTCGTACCTTTATGTGTCTATAGAAGGAAATGAATGATAGAAGTTTTGAGGACTTTGGAGGAGATTAAGTCTTCCTTTTCAACACTTTGTATCTTTGGGTAGCTACTTATGTTTCTCCTATGGTGATTAGTTACCATGATTATCTTGTTGTTTTTGCCCCTACTAGTTAGATGGCTTTTCTAGTGTACTTCTTGTGTAAATGTGGCGCCTTATGTTTTTAATGATGTCTCAATTACTTATCAAAAAGTAGTTGAGAATAGTGCTAGAGGGGAGACATGAAAATGTCTCCTGTTGACATTCAGGATACTATCAATTTTAAGCACTTTATCTTTTGACTTTGATAATCTTTGTTCTTTGTATCCCACTCAATCTACACCTAAAATGTGAACTTGTTATGGCGACACATGCATTGTGCCACAAGGAAGAAACCAAAGGCAACCGTTGAGAGCCAAAATGAGTTGTTTCTCCTTATTATCTTGACCTTTGGGATTTTGATAAGGTGCAGCACCTTGATATTCAGAGTGAGGCTTACCAAGTTTGAATGGATCTGATTGCTTATTGATAATGTGTGACAAGCTCAGGGCATCCCTGATGTTGACTAAAAGAGTAATTTAGGAGTCTTAGTTTGGTGGCTGGAGTGCCATGCAGGTGGGCTTTATTAACTTGTATTGGTGACGCTTATTTGAGGATTGCCTTTAATGTCTTTGAGATGGTTATTACTTAAAGAAGCATTTTATCCTGCAGTTTTTTAATTACTTATGTCGCCACATACTCTTCTAAAGAAAGTGAGCGCTATCATGAGGAATAAGGACGTTAGTGGAAGGCTAAGCAAGAGAGATAGCAGCAGTAGAGCAAGCAGAGGTGGGTAATAATTTGGTAAGGCTCAAACAAGCAAAGGATTGAGCTGCGCGAAAACCCTTGCTTGTTTTATAGGACCAAGATCTAATATCAAATATCATGAGGAGCAAGGACGTGATAAAAAAATTAGTTGCAGTTGGCAATTAATGGCTCTGCAGCTGTGTGACCCCATTTTTCCTTGCCTTTTATATAGCAACTCCATCAGTGTCATTGGCTCTGGACTCTTCTGCTGTAGTGTTGCTGATGGAGGCACGAACGTAGTCCATAGTCTGTAGAAGTTCAAAATGATCCTGATTAAACAACGAACCTAACAGATCCAAAGTAAGGTTTTATTATTAAGATCTTTGATTTCTTTCTAATTGTGTCATATAGTTTCCTCTTTCATACTACAGTGCCTTTTCTGCCTTATGCAAGGTGCTTCTCTCATCATAACACTTATTTTGGACACCTCTCCAGCTTGAAGGACTGCAGCAAATACTTTGCATGTCCATTTGTATGGGGGACATTACTTATAAAAAAAAAATGCTGCTTGTGATTTGATGATGATGGGCAATCCTCAAAGTGGCATAAGTATTAAAAAAAAGGTAAAAAGTCCAATTAACTTTCTAAATGCCCTTGATTATAATTTTGGGGATGACTTTTAGAAGAAATCTTCTTCTTCTTTTTCTTTTCTTTTATTTATTTTTAATTGTTTTTAAGTAGGATGATAGTAGTTTAGAAAAACATCAAAGTAAACATATCCACTCTTGGGAAGTTGACAATTTTACTAGGACGTCCAAAATTCAAAAATAAGACATTTAAATTGGAACAAAGAGAGTAGTGTTTATTGAGTAAAATGATAGAAGTGTGGGGTGTTCCTTAAGCAAATCTGGTTGCATTTCTCAGAAATTTTTGTTTCTGCAAAAATTCAGTTTGATGCCAATCTTAGGGATTCGTTTATCTTTGAGCTCTAGTTACCAACTTAGTCTTTTTTTGCATCAATTAAATTTGATGCTTCCGTACAAAAATCACGCACCATCACAAAGTTTGTTGGGAAGAAACCATATCTACCGTAATTCAGTTGCCACCATAGGGATATGGTTTTAGACATATTCTTAAAATAATTAACTACACATTTCTTAGAGAATACATTATGATTGTTCTCTTCTAAGAAGATTTTAGTTGTATTCTTAATTTTTATACATTATGATCTTTGACTCTGGACTTTGTTCATGGTCCTATTTTTTTCATATGTACACAATGGAAGGAATTAGTTTGTTTGGATATTAGTTGTAAGGACATGAATATTGTTTTCTACATGCCTTCGAAATTATTTTATACACTCCACTTACAAGACTAATAGGGCAAAAATCCTTAATCTCCACCGCTCCAGCTTTTTTTGGAATAAGCGCAACAAATGTAGCATTAATACTCTTCTCAAATTTTCCACTCCCATGAAATTCCTTGAAAACCGCCATAAGGTTCTCCTTTACGACCCCAACATTTCTGAAAGAAAGCCATAGTAAATTCATCATGGGAGAGTGCTTTGTCGCCCTTCAACTTCCTCACCACCTCCCATACTTCATCTTCCTCAAATTCTCACTTCATCCAAAGTCTCTCCCCTTCATCAATGGAACTAAAAGTCTGGTTGTTAAACAATGGAGCTAAAAACCTGGTTGGTCTTCTCTAGTACGGTTCAGAATACAGTGTTTTATAAAAGTTCACAATATGATCCTGTATCACTGCTGGATCCTCTGCCCTGCTCCCACCCTCCAACATGGCAGTAACCGTGTTGCTTCACCTATGCGAATGGGCCAACCCATGGAAGAACTTTGTATTCCGATCTCCCTCTTTCAACCATAATGCCCTAGATTTCTGTCTCCAACTCACTTCTTCTTGGTAAAGGGTCTTCTTTAGGTTGTTAGAACACTCTTCCCGCTTAGTCATCATCTCCTCCTCCATTAAAACTCTAATTTATTCAATGTGATCCAGCTCACTCAATCCCTCCTCCATCTCCTTTTCCCATTTCCTTAAGTCTCCAAAAACCTCCACATTCTATTTTTTGAGATAATCTTTCAAGCCTTTCAACTTTTGAGCCAACACATAACTCAGATTACCTTCAAAGTAATAAGAGTCCCACCACCTCTTTACCTACTCCATGAAACCCTCCGCTTGTAACCACATATTCTCAGACCTAAAAGGTATTCGACCCCTTCTTCCCACTCCACACTCCAATATCACCAGCAAATGGTAAAAATAGTACCCAAGGAAGCCTTCTCTGACATACATCTAGAAAATATTCCTCCCATTCTATAGATATCAAGAATCTATCAAGTTTGGACCCCGCATGATGATTAGACCATTTGATCCTCCCCCCACCATTGGAAGATCGATAAGCCCCTGCTCAAAAATAAAGTCAGAAAAATCGATCATTGCTTGCGCGTGTCTGGATGCACGTAATCGTTCTCCTGGGTTGCAAATTACATTAAAATCCCCTCCCATACACCAAGGCATTTCCCATAGATTCATTAATCCACCCAATTCATCTCATAAATTGCTTCTAACAACATCAACATTTGGCCCATAAACACCAGCAAATGCCCGTTCAAAATTTTCTGTAACACTTCTGAAGACACAGGCTACCATAAATCTCCCTACACACTACTCGATCTTCTTCATTACTTGCCTATCCCACATTATTAAAATACCCCGGATGCACCCATTGATCCTATGTACAACCAATCAACATAATTACACCCCCACACACTCCGAACTACCTCCATAATGCTCCATTTTTGTCTCCTGCAAAAACACAATATCAGCCTTCCACTCTCGTAACCTCGTCCTAATCGTCATTCTTTTCTCAGGCTCATTCATACCTTGTACATTCTACGAAATTAGTTTTGGCTTCATTAAAAATATTTACCAGCCTCCCCTTTCCTGTAGATTTAGATGATCCCTTCACATCATAATTCACTGTGCATGCCAACCGCTTTAATTTGCGATTTCCTCAATTCCCTAATTGTCAGTTGCCTGTTGACTGTTACCCACTCCCTTGTTAGATCTACTGGCCTCGATGGCAGTAAACAGAGCCAGCAAATCCTCCTCATGCCCATCACATTTTAGGCCCAATGCATGACAAAATTCTAATACCCTCTCTAGCACCCAATCTGGAGACACTGATTGAGCTACTCCATTTGCTCCCATAATGGCCAACGGTTGAATATCCAGCATCTATGTGCCCATTGCTTATTCCCCATCTCCATCACCCATACTCTCCTCTTCCTCCCTATCCTCTCCTACTTCTTCAGGATACTTTTTCGAATTTGTATCCTTAAGGATACTTTCTCGAAATTGTATAGTATTGCTCAAGTAAAGGATTCTTATGTCGCAAACTACTTGGAGTTATCTAGTGGTTCATGGTTCACATAAGTGGAATGTAAGCTTTATCTAAGCGATTCACGATTGAGAAGTGGATGGATGTCTTTACTTCGTTTTTTAATTTGCTGTATTCCTTTAGAATGAGGTAGGGAGGTGAAGACAAGCTTCGTTGGAACCCTTCCAAGAGAGGGATGTTTGATATTATATCTTTCTATAACATCCTTGTTTCTATAGCGCTCACATTATTTGGAAGAGTATTTGGCGACATAAGGCCCCCTTGAGAACATAATTACTATGTATACAACTCAACTCAGCAAAACCTTATTCCCAAACTTGGAAGATACAAAATTGTTCTAATCACAAAAGCTTATGCATCTATCATACTTGTTGAGCCATAATGAGTATGACTCGGGCATTTAAAATATGGATCCTTTTCCTCCTTGGCACCTTAAGTTTGGATTCCATCTCCATCCGGGCAAGTTGCAGTCTGCATCAACTCGTCAATATAATGTTGTGCATGTAAATTGTCCCTAGTAAAGGAAGAAATTGTTAGTTTGCATCATCTGGCTAAACCCTTCCATAATTTTGCTCAAGTTTTTTGCTTTATTCTCTAAAATAAGTTTTCCGTGCTCAGTGTTAAGAAACAAGGAGATGGTGCATCCATATATGTTAGTAGTGAAGATGTCAGTTGATCGTATTGCGAGATCTTGATCCATGATGTCTACAAGGAGGAGAACAAAGAAGAATCAAACTGCCCGCCAGTGGTCTAGCGGGGAGCGCTTCCAAGACCTAAGTCAGAAAAGGGTTTCAAGAGAGGAAGTAAGCTAGAAAAATGGGAATGTTTGACTAGAACAAAATGAATGTACCTATCAGCAATTTTCCCCTCTTTATATAAAGTGTTTCCAGCGCATAGTTATTTGAAGAGTAGGTTTGGAGCATAAAAAATATGATTTTGTGGCCCCCACTTCCTTAGGTCATGCTTCGGTAATGTCTATGGTTGAAATATAATTCCAATAATCTAGATGGCAAGACCTAGTATATTTTAGGAGTAGTCCCTACTAGTGCTTTCCTGCTCTTGCTCTGTGATATATTTGACCTGGCCGTCCTAGCTAATTTAGATTTGGCCAGGCTTGGTATCATCAAGCTTGGTGGGCTCAATATGGTTTTTTCCTTGAATGGGAATGTATAGCAATTCTTATGTTGTTAGAGGATCCATCTACATTGATCGTCTACAAGGAAGATCCTCACCTTGGATAACCTAAGAAAGTGGCATGTCATTGTAGTTGATTGATGTTGTATGTGTAAGAGGAGTGGGGAGATTGTGAATCATCTTTTTTTCCATTGTGAGATCATCAGTGCCTTGTGGAGTGATATTTTCAGGTGTGTTGGGTTAGCTTGGGTTAGTCCTACAAGAGCAATAGACGTTTTCACTTGTTAGTCCTCAAAGTGCAGTTGTGGGGAAGATGGTTTTACATTTTGTGGTGTCTTTAGAGGTAAAGAAATGATGAAAGTTTTGAAGACCGCAAGAGGAGGGTGGTGGAGCTAAAGTCGTTCTTTCTCAAAATTATATACCACTGGACAGCTGCATTAAATCTTAATTTGCCTAGTTTTCATTTTTTATTTTTTTGCTTGTTTTCTCTTTATAGTAGGTGTATCTCTTGTATACTTGATTTGTCCCTTTTGTGCTTGTAGTGATATTTTTATTTTACTTACATAATTTTTTTAAAAAAATGTTTTCCTACAGTATGAATGTACGATCTCTGACTTTGGACTTTTTGCATGGTCCCATTCTTTTTCTGCATTTGTACTAAGGAAGGAGTTTGTTTGGTTAAATAGTTGTGAGGCCATGAATATTATTTTCTACATACCATCTGGGAGTGTGGCTCTTGGCCCTGATTTATGTGTATAAGCATCAGACAACACCATTACTATTTTTATATAGTGTTCTAGTAACAGGAGTCTATGAGATTTTGATTCAAGTAAAAGTTTCCTTTGCATTTCTTGTCAAATTTAATATTTCAAGCATGCATTTTTCCCATATGTTCATAATCTTCTCACTAATGATGGAAAAGTCTCTAGTTTTCAGCCATAGGAGTCATTGTTCCAGCTATTTTTCTTATACACTGTCGCTGAGCTCTAAATTCTTTAACTAATGATGGCACTGAAATTTAGAAATGCTAAAAAAAATCAAACACCAATTTTGTTCTTTTTTTCCCCCCTTTATATATTGTGGGTTCAACATCTGCTCCATAATTAGATATTTTACCTATTACCCGAAGATAGAGGCCCATCTTGTGACACACAGTCAACCTCTTTAAATGCATAAACCTTAAACCTATTGAAATCAAAATTTGATCAGATTTGAATTAAACAGTTTACATGATGCTGTAGAAAATGACCCATGTGACTAGGACAATTGTTTAGTGCTTCTCAAAGTTGGTTATTAAGGTTTTGATAATTTTTACATGGCAGTAAAATAGATATATGCCTTTTTATTTATTCCACAAAGCAACAAGTTGATGCCACTTTTGACTTGTCAAAAAGTTATTAAAAAAAAAAAATCGACACCAATTGCCAAACAAGATTACTATGGGTACAACTCAACTCAACAAAACCTTAATTCCAAACTCGGAAGATACAACATTGTTCTAATCACAAAAGCTTATGCATCTGTCATAATTAGTATGACTTGGGCATATAAAATATTGATCCTTTTTCTACTTGCCACCTTAAGTTTTGGATTCCATTTTCATGCAGGCAAGTTGCAGTTCTTTTTGCTTTATTCTATAGACTAAGTTTCCATACTCTGTGTTAAGAAACCAGGAGATGGTGCATCCATATATTGGTAGTAACACTACAACTTGGGTGCTCCTCCTGTATGACCTGAACGAATTTCTGAGATATAGGGTTGGACATGGATTCCTAACTAACTTAACATTTCGTTTCTGACATGAGTCCTTGTAAATATTAGCAATATGAGACCCTACTTCAGAATCATCTAGTGCATTTTCGGCAAACTGTAGCCAGAATTTCGAGATATGGGGTTGGACTTGGATTCCAAATCGTTACACTATATGATTGTAGTCAGATTTGATTTTGTAATTGGATTTGATTAGGAATCATATATTCTAAAACAAACAAACTTAATGTTTCATTTCTTACATGAGTCCTTGTAGATGAAGAGATTTCAGCTCTTCATTGAAACCAATATTTTCACTTGATTTGATCAAAGGAAAAAAAGGATTTTCTTAATGCTTTTAGGAGAGTAAGTTGACCTGGATAGTGATCATGCATTTTTTGATGTGCATTTGAATGTAGTATGCCAGTGTCGAGTTGTTTGCATGATCCCATTTGAATGTAGTTCATCCTTTCACAAAAAGAAACATAGCAGAGAGGAGCAAATTTCCCATTCTGGATTCATGGACTGTGTTACCCAGTAAAGTGCCACTTATGTAGTGTATACGTACATGTTACCACTTGAAAATTATTCTATGCTGAATCTGCAGTATTTGCTATTATTTTTTCTCCCAACTCTGAAATAATTGGTGCTGAGTAATCATATTTCAATTTGCAGGATGATGGAACATGGCTTGTTATCCCCTGAAAGAGCTAAAAAGGCGTATGAGAAGAAGCAGAGAAAGCAAAAGGAACTTCGGACGGGGACTCCGATTAAATCTGTAAAACTGCCAAGTAAACCTGAGAGTTCACAGAGGCAGCAGCAGGCATCAAAGAATGGCACCTTAAAAGCTAAAAAAAGAATCATCAATGAGAGTGATGACGACGACGAATTCATTCTAAGTCCCAAGAGAAGGAAAGGGTAAGAAGAAAAGCCCCCTCACCGTCTGTATCAATGTAATCCTGATTGTTTCATTCACATTCCTTTACATTTAAATGCAATAAGGCAAAGTGTCCTGAAACAATCTAACAATTGATACATCAAGATCTTGATGTATTTTCTGACTAGACATTCATTATATTTTCTGACTGACGGGAATAATGAGCGAAGACAATTATAGAATGTACTTCTATTTGGCTTTTTTCAACTTCTTGATGTTCCAAATTTATTTCCTCTTTAACTTAATTAAAACAATGAAGAGCTGAAATCTAACAAAATTTTAATAGTTTACTTTTTTTTTTTTTAAATTGATTCAGGGAATCGATTACAAGGAAGACCCTCTCCACTCTTGATCTAAAAGGAAGAGAGAGTGAGAAGTTCTAAAGAAAAATAACAAAAAACCGACAAAAGGGGTGGGCTCCCCAACAATAATAGACTTAAACCAAAAACAACAGTGCGCAATACAAACAAACCGTAAGAAATGGGACGAAAAAGTGTCCTGGTCCTCTCAATCTGTACCCCTTTCATTTTGAACCCCTCTTAAAAATAGTAGCAACTATCGAAAATAGGCTGAAGTTGAAGAAGCATTGTCAGAGTCCAAATCAGTGATCGTAGAAGAGAGAGACACCAAATCAGTGACCGTAGAAGAGAGAGACAGTAACCATTACAACACAGAATATACATAAGGAAAACAAAATGAAAGCAACAAAAAAAAACTAGCAAGTTTGACACTCATCAAGGATATCAAGGAAACCTCAAAAGCTCTATTGTGACAAACTTGGTTTTGACTCAAATGCCTCATTTTCAAACACCACACATGTCAACGAGGGAAAAATAAATATTGTTCCTCCCACTTGTATTGAGGATAAATGCCACTATGATGCAAAAATAAATAATGAGAATATATATATAGTAACATGTTTATGTTGATAAAATAAAATCTAGAAATTATATCACAATAGAGAGCTACGCACTTACGCAAATAGTACCATGCATGCACAACTACCATGCCAAGCTCGCGATACATTTACATTTTGTTAATATGTGATTATGCTGCCTATCTTTGGATACAGTATAAGAAAAAAAAAAAGGAAAAAATATAAAAAGGTCCCTTAAATTACCAGTCGTTTACAATATAGCCCTCCAATGTTTAAAAAGTAATAAAGTAGCCCCTCAAATTATCAAAATGTAACAAAAATGCCACTTATTTTTTATATTCCTATAATACCCCTATTCTTTTAATAAATAAAATAATTATTAAAAAAATCTAAACAATTTAAAAAAAATACAAAAAAGAAACCAATGGGCTAATAAATACAACAAAAATGTTTTTTGGAATAAATAAATATTCACCCATTGATTTTTTTTTTTTTTTTTTTTTACAATTATTTTATTATTTTATTTGTTAGAAGAATAGGGGTATTATAGGAATATAAGAAAAAAAAAAAGTGGTCTTTCTATTACATTTTGGTAGTTTTGGGGACTACTTTATTACTTTTTGAACATTAGGGGACTATATTGTAAATGGCTAGTAGTTTAAGGGCTTTTTTATATCTTTCCCAAAAAATGTCATTATGAGAAAAAAAAAAATTAAAGGTCATTATTTTAGCCTTTTAAAAATAATTTAAAACTGATATTCTATTGCGCATGAGATCAAAATATATATATAAATCTAGTAAATACTATAGTAAGAAACTAGAATTAATTGAGTTAAGGAGTTTTTAAGTGGTCCAAGGAGAGCTATAAGCCTATAAGTACTATAATTACTTACTAAGACTTGATACTTATTTTTAAAGTATAATAATGTTTTATAATTGAGTCTGATTATTCAATAAATAACAGGATTGCATGCTTTCGATAGTTTCACATGTTTTAAGATGGTTTATGAAATGAATGAAATTCTATATCAAATGTTGTGGAATGACAAATAGATGACATAGTTGGTTCTGATCATCAAAGTTGATGGAAAGATAAGAAACTGATGTATGTCTGACAAAGTGTGAAGGTGTTCATTAGCTGCCCTGGATTTAGATAACCACGTTCGTATATATAGCAGCTGCCTTGAAGATAAGTAAAATATGGAACACGCAGCAGAGAGGCACGAGTTTCTGAACGCACATTACTATAGCAGAGCATGGTGATCATGTCCTGCTCAATTGAATCTATTTATGTCCATTGCATGCATGTGTTTATGTACCAAAACTGGAAATGAATGGTAGCAGCTGATAGTATAGTCTGATTCCACATGAATTGACATGTGAATGGAACAGTAGAAGATTATGGAAGACCAAAACAGAGAGACCTGCTGTATTGTATTATTCATATATATATGGATGGTCCCACTGACTGTACTTAATTAATTGGATCGATGAGCTAGCTAGCATGTGACTCCAGTAAGCGTTGAAGCCGCATGCCCCCCCTCCCCTCTGCAACTTTTCCTCCATTCATTAATGCACCATGAACAACACTCTTACACGTGACGCGGTTTTGCTGAACAGACGCTGGCATTGCTAATGTTCAGGGCAAAAAACTTTTTAACAACTTGCGTGGGATGTTCATAGGTTTCAATGTGTAGGGACTCTGGGACACTTACCAGCATCTTAATTCTGAGTATTTAAATTTTGGTATTGAAGACAACGACCTCTCGAGTGGATGTGGATCCCAGCTCCCTAGCGAGTAGCTAGCAAACTTGCTGGACCAACCTTTCTTCTTAATATATATATTTCAATATTAAGACCTGCATGTTAGAGTACAGAATATAATCAAAGAATTAACATAAAATATTACTATTTACACAAGGGAAACGCCCAAGATATAAAGGGGGTCAGATAAAGTGAGCAAAAAAGCCTCTAGGTATGAGGAAATTTGGAGCCCAAGACTCGGACTCTTGTCTCGAGCCTCTCAGAATAAAGATTTGAATCCATGTCATGAGCAAAACAAAAAAGCCTTTTGGCATAAGGTAATTCCAAGCCCAAGACTTGGATCCTTGGCTTGAGCTAGCTCTGTTTTTTTATTTTTTTATTTTTTATATTATATCAGGCCTCGGTTCCGTGCACCGCACCCTTGGCCAAGGTAATCCCATATGATCGAGTTTCTTCTTCACCAGTATAGTATCCTAGGCAGCTTCTTCAATGCCAAGTTCAAAGATACCATTGAAAACAAGTAATGCTTGAAACAAAACTAGAGTCCTCTATTTATCCTCCCAAATGTGATACGAAAATAAGAAAGGAAAATTTGAATAACCAAGACTCATTGCACAAAATATAAATGCTTGAATTATTGAAGTTAGTCAGCTAAACCACGTATATATACTAGTGCCCCATCAAATTATCCTTTTTGAATTCTGCAGGCAATATTAGTAAATGACAGCGCCTAACCGATCAGCGTATATATTTTGTGCCACTCTCTTCTTCTTCTTTTTTTTGGGTATTCGATCAAATGAGGATGTTGAATATATTGTAGAATATATTATAGAGAGCGGAAAGAGAGAGAGAAGAGAGAGAGCGGAAACATATAATAGACTACATTGTATTGAGTAGCATACTTAGAATGTATACAAGAGTTTCCTTATATAGGAGGAAGAGATGAGCCTTAGCTTCCAATCTTACCAATGTGGGACAAGCCCCACATATACATTAACATCCCCCCTCAAACTTAATGTGTCTAAACATTAAGGTTGGAAAACAAAAGCATGAACAAAAAAAAAACATAAAAGAAAGGGAAAGAAAAACGAAAAATAACCTAACATAAAATAATATTCTTAATATCCCCCCTCAAACTCAATATGTAAACTTGAGTTTGGATAAAAGAAAAGGAAAATAAAATGAATTCACCAAAAAGCTTGTGCGAAGAGTTGCCGAAAGTAACGCCATATAAAAGAAGAGCTTGGTTCACTTGGTTGTAATTTGACTTGAAAACCATATACTAGTAATGAAGAACTTGCATGCCTAAAGCCCATGGACCGTCTTCGCCTAGTAGGTCGAAAGCTAAAGTCTGACCCAAAAATTCTAACTAGTAGATTGACTAGGCGTTAAAAAGGCTAATCATGCTCGAAACCCATGGACTGCTCGCCGGTGGGCTTGAGCTAAAGTCCACCCAAAAAATTCTAACTAGTAGATTGACTTGGCGGTTGAAGAGGCTAAACATGAAGAAAAGGGTCGTTAAAAGGCTAAACATGCTCGAAACCTTGGACCGTCTACTTGTCGGGTCCGAAGCTAAAGTCCCACTCCAAAAATTTCACTAGTAATGGATCAATGGCTCAGGAGAGGTCAGTGACCAGGATGGCGGTATTTGACAAGGCATAAGTGGGCTGGGCTTGAAAGGGGCTTCTTTGGCCCAAAAAATCATCTGACCTGAGAGAGTGCCTACCAGAAGAAGAAGAATAAACCGGATTGAACTGCACCAAAGAAAAAAAGGCCGTGGAACCGAAATGACCAATGCATGAATCGACATAAACCGCAAAAAATGCCTAAATTTGGAGAAGAATCTTGTTTTCTGCCATATAGAGATGCCAAAAGCAAAAATAGACCAAAAATTTGAAATCAGGACGAAAAATTAAGTCGGAAACACCTGGTCAACTTTTGGAGTCCCGGTCAAAGTCAACGGTCAACTCTAGCAAAGTCAAAAGTCAGCGAAAAAGTCAACGACCGTCAGTAGGGCTGACGTGGCACTAGGGCTGACGTGGTGTCGCTGGGACACGTGGCAGATGAGGAGCTGCAGAAGAAACAGGCGCGTGTAATACACGCGAAGATGTACGACCGGAGCGGCGTGAAGCCCACGCCAGAGCATCTACCGGCTGCGGTGGGGGCGTGCGATGATCGTATGAGGACATTCTTGGCGGAGATCGACCGTCGTCACTGGATCTATAAGGTGGACAGGCAACCTTCCTGATCGGGCTGACGTGGCGGCGCGTGGAGGAGCTACAGTGGCGCGTGGAGGCGCGTGGAAGATGTGCAAAACCTTCTGGGGGCACGTGGTGGCGCGTGAAATCTCAGAATTGGCTGAGACTAGACAGATCCACCAATCCGGAGCCGAGACACCACTTTTGGTGGTTATGTTGGCCGAGAGGGGTCATGGTGGTGGCGCACTGGATCGGGCAAAGAACACGGAGGAGCTCGGAGGGCCGATGATGGCGAACCTTCCACAGATCTGTAGATCTGAAGGAGTGGAAGAGATTTGGAGCAGAAAACCAGCTTGGAGGCGTGTAGACGACTGGAAACTACCGGAAAGAGGAGGTCGCTAGAGGGAGCGCCGAAAAACGTCAAAGATGTTTATTGAAGGCCACAGAAAAGTGGCTCTGATACCATGTTGAATATATTGTAGAATATATTATAGAGAGCGGAAAGAGAGAGAGAAGAGAGAGAGCGAAAACATATAATAGAGTACATTGTATTGAGTAGCATACTTAGAATGTATACAAGAGCTTCCTTATATAGGAGAGAGAGATGAGCCTTAGCTTCCAATCTTACCAATGTGGGACAAGCCCCACATATACATTAACAGAGGAAAAGGGCTAAAAGGGGATACTTTGTCCAATTTGTATTACATCATTTATAGTTCAGTACATCTAAAGATGAAAGAATGAAGTGGCAGAGGCCGGAGGTGCCTTTGTCTTGAGACTGCTGGCTTTTCGTTAAGGGTAATTTCAGCTACGGGTTTCAAATAGATTGACGACTCAAATAAATGCCTCCTCAATCGGCTCAGCCCTTTATTTGGATGCAACAAACACTGCGCAGTGTGTGTCTGAGGTCCAACTAAGTAGGAAAATCAGAACCAGACCAAGGTTTATGACAACCTTGGTCTGGTTTATGGTAACTTCATTCTACTATTGTATTGAATATTAATAAGACAAGTTTAATTGGTTTGTTCTTAAAAGACATCATTATAAATAATTTGAATAGTTAGTGTTCTTATTGTCACAATATAAAGGAGTAATAAAAGACAGTGCGAGAGAGAGAACTATATATATATATATATATATATATATATATCGCATAATAACCGTTGTAGCAACGAGTGCTCCGAGGTGGTGTTAGTAAGAGCACGACATTCAAAGGCAGGGCGGGGGGCCGGGCTTGTTTCTATTCAACATGAGCCAAACGTTTCGTACAGAATGATATTCTAAATCAAAATTTGTGGCCGTTGGTTTAGGTTCCCATTGTCTGTAGGACTGATAGAGACTAGCGGATTCAGAAGTTGTAAATGCCAGGCGGATAATTGATTATTTTTGTTTTCATCAACAGCTCATTTGTGGAGGTACAATTTCAACATCTTCCCAAAACTACACACACTACGCTATCGCTGGAAAATAAGAATATTACAAGACATCAATCTGGTGTGATTCATTGTTCGCCATGTATGATGTTTGGAATTTTAAATAAAATGATCTAAACCCTGTGCATGGATGTCTCTTGATTATCCTAATTTACATATATAATTAGTCTTCTTTTTATTTTGCAAAAGATGACCGACATGATACTGCGTGATTCATAAAGACTTGAAACGATCGATCAAGAGAGAGAATGCAGTCACATATTTAAGAAATGGAGAAGGATCCTCTCCTTTTCAAGTGAAATGGAGAGGGTACATGCATTTGGAGCCATGCATGCACAGATGCACCGTGGGTGCGACATGGTCGTAATGCGGTTGGGACCCGGATGGGGCTGCGACTCATGTTTGGTGGCTGAGTAGTATCAATGCAGCTACTACCAGTCTACTCCGCATCATGAATTGGACAATCAGTCCCATTCGTATCGGACCCAAGCAATTTAAGAAACATCTCTTTTACGAATTGCCATCATTATTCTCAAATTATGGCATGCCATATACAAGACCTGCGCTATAGAAACAAAATGCCCAAAAATTGCTTCTGTGACCAATTTTTATTTTTATTTTGGTCTTTTTTCTTGCTCTCTTTTGAATTTTATTATTATTATTATTATTATTATTATTATTTTTAATTTTAGTATGTAAATAGCTAAATTCATATATTTAATCAAAACAAATTATGTTTGGCCCTTCACGTACTATGTTATAACAAAAATTATTTTAACTTGAACTTTAAACAACCCAAATCTATGAAGAAGAACAACGTTATATGTAGGGATAAAAAGGCGGTTAGTAAAATACACTAACCGCCTCCACTTGCTAACCGCCTATGCAGTTAACCGTGCTAACCGCTTTTTTTTTTCAAAAAAATTTAATTTAATTAAAAGATAAAAAAAAAATGACACCGTTTTTATGATAATATGACAATACCTACTGCATACAACATCATTTCTAAATTTTTATATATTTTTAAACACAAAAAAGATGTTGTTTCAAATATATATATAAAGGTAGTTGTCAGTTAATGGTTTTTTCAAAATTTAAAACCGCTAATCGAAACAACTGTTCTTATAATTTAATTTTAAATAGTAACTATTTTTCAAATGTTCTTCATAAAGAGTTCTTGGCATGAAAATTTGATTATTCTACTGTGTAAATATCTTATTTACAACAATATTCTCAACAATTGGTATCAAAGTTTACTTTATTCAAAACATTGTGAAGAACGTAGTATATAGAAAACTAATTTTCAGTTTTTTATTGCTAGATTCAGAATTTTTCCAGGGACTTGTAAAGACTGAAAAATTTGCTTAAGACCTGGAACATGTTCTCTAACATGTTAGGATCTAAACCAAAAACTTTCAAGTCATTAGGAGTTCGTTTGCTATTTTAAATTGAATTTGGCATTCAGGCCAAGTTGCATTTTTTTACAAGGCTTGTAGGGATTACAATTTTTAATAGATGTTTATAGGCAAGTCCTAAAAATTGTTTGGGACTTGTTCGTCCATGTTAAAATCGTGGTCAAAATTTTGGTCCCAATGGAATCATGTTTCAATTTTTATCGAAAGAGATATGGATGTTTTACAATTCGTCGATAGGTCTAAAATTCTGGATTTCTGCAGCTAGGCCTATGAGAATTACGATTTTTGATTTGATGCAATAGACAAGTTCTAAAAATATTTGAGCAATTTTTTCACATATAGCAATCCTGGTTGACGCAATGGTCCAAATGAATTTACGTTTTGAGTTATATCGAAAGAGTTATGATCCGTTGAACATTTGTCGACATATATGAAATTTAGAAAATCTTGCAAGTAGTTTTATTTTGTAAAAATCTGTTTTGTGTGATAATTAAATATTTATGAAATTTTTTATTATGCAATTTGTTGTATACATGATACAACGTGTTAGGAACACAAAAGAAAATTTTTACAAAATTAATTTCATAAAAGTTTAACTATTCTTGAAATTGGGGTCCAAGTTTTCTTAGGAATTTTATTCAGTTAAAATCATTTGATTGCTTGTGGGTTAATTATTTTGATGATTGAAAAATCATATAAAAGGTGGTACCATTGTTGAAAAACTAAAATACCATAGAAGGTTAATTATGTATTTGGCACATAATTAAGGCAATTCAACATACCAATCATGAATTTAATTCATGGATTGAATGTTGCCATAGTGACTATGATCCATGGTGAGTTTTCTTGATGGAGTTGGTATGAAAGACTACCAAGCTTTTAATGGACAAATATCAATGACTTTTTAGAAGATTGAAATTTAGTCTATTAAACATCAAAAAAATATGGATATGGTTAAGGTTCCTGATTTAATTAGGAAATGTTGTTTCTTTGAAACAAAAGAGGAAAGGTCTTAAGTTGTGAAGTTATTGCAACTATTAACAAAACCTATAAGGTTTTTAAAATATCAAGTGGGAGATTCAAATTATTTGAATCTAGCATCAAAGATCTATTGCAAATGATGAAGTAAGGGAACCTCACCTTGGCCATGGACCTACTATAAAGCCCCCAAAATTAGCCTTGGCTAATCCGGTGAAGTCATTGGCAATTCACCCAGTTGAGCGAACTTGTGACCAAGTGGGTAATCGCCCTTATAAAACAACGTCAGAGTAAATGCAAAGGAATGTGAATAAATCTGAGTCACTATAATTCATCAATTAAGAACATAGAGCAACTATATAGTAAAGACAAACCTGCAATTCTAGGTAAAGCATAACCAGTCAGGTAGTAGCAACTCTTGCCACTTCCATAGCCGTGAATCGGGTTACCTAAAAAATAATAACCACATAAGTCTAACGACTTAGCAAGTAAACCTCACACTTTGGTATGTGATAAGTGCCAAAATATTCATATTTTAGTCCTTAATCTACATTTGTTAATTTATTAATTTTTGTTATTTGTTCCATTTTGTTTCCTTTTTGTGTTTTCTGTGTTTTTGTAGGTCATGAAAGAAAAGGAAGTGTTTCTGGAAAAGTTCCAAACTTAAAGGGAAATTGGAAAGACCTCAAAGATGTGGAAATGATTTATTCGGAATTCATTAATTGGAGTAAAAAATCGGATTGTATTCAAATTTGAATTATACACATGTCGCAGTATTTTGGCCATAACTTCCTACTCAAATATCAGATTGAGATGATTCCAATGGCATTGGAAAGCTAACTCAACAGGCTACAAATCATTGTGAAAATTTATTTTCCTAATTTGGACCACCACAATTCCAAAATTACCCTGCAAGATAGGAACGCAATTCTGGACGAATCATATTCCGATTTGAACTAGAATTGTCTCCTACGTTGACTAGGAGATGGAATTCCGAATTTCCTAGGTTTACTAGTGTTTCTAGGACTCTCTAAACCATATAAATAGACCTCTAAGCCACACAATTCCACAGAGAATTTTATAGATAATTTTGGGAGAAGCTTCGGGGAGAGGAATTGGAGGCTATTTCTAGGAGCGGTTTTCGATTCTTTCTTTTTAGTTTTATTTTAATTATGTGTAACTAAATATTTTAGTAGGGCTGGATTGAAACCCTAATTATGTTTATTTAATATTTCAATATTAACGCATTTGTGGTAATCATATTGTGTTGCTTAACTTGATTAATGCCTGTTTTATTGAATTCCTCATATGTATGTGATTGGTCATTATATGCATGTGGTATGGATTAGTTAATTAAATCAATTTAGATGATCGAGTACTGGGTTT
The DNA here is from genome assembly GCA_013348765.1 of Carpinus viminea. Classification (NCBI taxonomy): domain Eukaryota; kingdom Viridiplantae; phylum Streptophyta; class Magnoliopsida; order Fagales; family Betulaceae; genus Carpinus; species Carpinus viminea. Next base: position 9,019,000 of record CP054670.1, on the reverse strand, counting down.
AATAAAAGTAACAAAAGATATCCACACTGGGTTCTTGGGTTAATCAACATGAGGAACCGGGAGTAGACACCCATACCTTAAGCCTCATGTGTTTGTTGGTTTTCACAGTTTTTATGCTTTCTTAAAAAACAACTTAGTAGACACCCATGCTAAATCCTTTAAGAAAGAAAAGAATTAGAGTAGACACCCATGCCTAATTCGGTGCTTAGGAAAACCAATAGCTTAAGGAGTAGACACCCATACCCTTAGGTTGGCAAACATTAGGTAATCATAATATAACTGGAGCATTGGCATATTGTTATATTATTTGAATGTGATTAATGGTGGATATCAAAGCCCTATACTTTCATTTATCTTTATTCTATTTCTTTTTCATAATATCAATTTAGTGACAAAGTTGATATTTTAATTAATTATAAATAAAATTAACAATCTTCGTGGGATCGATCTCGTACTTGCTCACTATATTACTGTTTTGATCTTGTGCACTTGCAAGTTAAAACGTACTAAATATTATCTATTAATTTAGGTAGTATTTGGCACAATAGTATGACATGAGCCCATTTAGTAAAGGTAAATGTGCACTTTGAGTAATAACCGAAAAGAGGACATTACCTCCGCTAATTCACCATTTAGTAGGTTTTAAGGTTTTCAAAGCTCTATGGTGTAGAACCGGCGATAATTACCTATTTGTTTTAATGCAGAAAAGTCTAATGCTTTATAAGTCATAACTCCTATACATGGTCTACCTGAGATATTATCCATTCTCAGTAGGGTTGATGTTATCCCGATTGACCTATAATACAATACCAGTGCCCCAGTCATTGCATAACATACCGTACGTAACATTAGTAGCACAATCGAGTCCGACCTCAAGTGGCCCACACCAATTAATGACGTTCGTCTTCGTAGTGATCGAACCATTGGGAATGGTTGCATCAAGGTCACAAAAACAATGGATCCAAAGCCCCGTATAGCACATACATTTGACCATAATACGCAGTTTACCCGTACGGGCGTATCATATCTTACGATGCATCTTAACAGTTTATTTAATATCATAGTTACCGAGTAATTACAGAAAATAGATATGCTCATATCATACGCGTGATCAGTAAACTGATATATCTCACGTCTTTACGAAAAATGGTGTAAGTGTTTACTTACCTCGCGCACTCGAGTGAATCCTCCGACCAAGCTACTTCCTATTATAACGGATACAAGACACCGTTATTCTAAGCTTTGTAAAACCTAGAAATGTAGCCAAGCCTAAGCATGCACATGTGAAACTTAAGAACAGGTGCTCTGCCGACCCGCTTCTCTCAATGGCGTACGTCCGCTCAATGTGTTAAACACACTGTTTCAATATTCGAACAATGCATGTTCCTAATGGCATTCACAGACCTCTAAACCTCTCCTAAGCTAGCAAAATATTACGTACAACGTAAGAAATCACAGAACCACGATTCTTTAAGAAAAACCCTTTAAAAACATCATTATCTTTAGGAAAACGTTTGGTGAACACTTGAAAACCATTATTAAGGCCGGAACACAAAATAAGACAGTGTTAAATACAAAGAAACATAGCTTACCCCAAAGCTAAGCATGGACATGGTCTCTTCTCCTCGGAAACTCCTCTTTGAAGCTCAACCTCACGAAATTCTCACTCAAAATGCTAAGAAATAGTTCTGGCAGCCTAGGGGCATACCAGGGGAAGGAAGAAGGCGTGTGAAATGAGAGGAGGGATGGACTTTTTATAGGGAAAGTTCACCATCAACTCTATGATAGAGCAACGGACGTCCAGCAACGCTAGTGTATGTCCGGTGGTCTTTGCACATTGGTCCAGAGGGTGTCTCGTACGTCTAAGTATTACCCAAAAGGTATCCCAAAAAGTAGCGTACGTCCGTTGTACTATTTGCAGAGCGTACATCCGGTGGCCCCCCCTCCGAACGTCCACACTACAAACAGCAGTGTACGTCCGCCAGACCTAGTATACGTCCACCTCCTGAAGATCAGTGTTTGGCTTCTATCTTTCTAAAGGTCCAAATGATGTTTTAGGCTAACGCCAATGGTTCTGGATCTCGTTAAACACTTTTATTGGAAACCTTTGTTGATTGCTCCTATAGAAATATTTTGTCTAATAAAAATGGTTGACTTTTATCAGGGTATTACACATGCTCCCTATGGAGGATATCTTTTACTTCATGGATTACATGGTAGATTTCCTAAAGGGATATAGGAGATTTGTTATGTATCAATGGAGACCACGCCAACGTGGAGTCAATTGACAACCAGATTGAATCTAATTGATGGTGGGTACTTGACTAACCTAAAATATTAATCTCTCTAAGGAGCTATGTTATCTTAGGATTAGAGACTACATGATCAGCTATTTATTAATGGGGTAGTAATATTAATAATGATATAGAAGTTTTGTATTGCTAAGAGACTAGCAATATATAAGTTTGTGGGTGTTATAAGTGCTTAATATTTCACATTCTAGCCCCTTAATTCATATATGTTAATCTCTTACTTTTGTTATTATTTGATGTTTTGCTTTATTTTTGTGTTTTCTAGTATTTTTAGGGATTTTGGAGAAAAGCAAGTATTTCTAGCGAGTTACCGACTTTAAAAACAATTTGGGAAAAAGCTGGAAGCCATAGGAATGATAGGATCGATTGCAACACTACTAGGATTTAGCGCATCAGCGCTCGATCACACTTGAAGCCAAGATTGAGCGCAAATGCGCTCAAGCGCCAAAGCCAAGGTATCGATTGCAAGCATTTGATCGAGCACACTTGAGCGCCTAGATGCGGTAGAAGACCCTTTCCACATCATAGTGGTTTTTCAATCTCTTAATCCAACTAAGAGACTGGCCTACGGTTTTATTAGGATTTCTAAAACTACTAAGGTTTAGTGTACCATTACATAGTTGTTCTATGGTTGCATGTTGAACGTTTGGTTAATACCAAGTGGGTCAAAATTGGTCAATGAATGTTCGAGGTGGCATCCTATCGAACATTCGACCAGCAAGCTTGGATTGGGTCTTTAGGGCTATTTTTCAAATAGGGATTTGAAAATGTTAAAAAGGGGTTGTTATAAGTTTAAATGAACAGTTGTTTTTAATAAATCATTTTTGGTATTTTGGGGCATTACATTTTTTGCTTCTAGTTATTCTTTAGTTTTTGAGAATAACTTTGTATACCATTCTCACAATCATGTTCAGTTATTCCAAACTAGGCATGATTGCCCATTTGTATTATAATGAATTTGTTTACTATCTAATGAGTATGTATGTATTAAGATAGGAAAAATTACACTTTATCCCCTCCCCAAAAGTTTGGGGTGATTTTTAATTCGACATTCAGTGTTTCAATTTTTCCAATATACCTCCCAAAACTTTCAAATTTTTGCCATTCATCCATTATATCAGTCAAAGCTGTTTTGACTAACAAAACAGTGATCACATGACTCAAACTTGATCATTGTTGGTTTTTTTTTTTTTTTTCAAAAGGCCCCAAAGCCACAAGTTCCTTCCAACCTTCAACACTTTATCCACGTTGTAGAGCAAAAACTCCATCGCCATTAACGGTATCCACACGTTCACGGCGTGGCCGCAACGCACCAAATCGATCACCTTGTCGAACACCAAAAACCTTTGTTGCAGTGGCACTTGGCACTAACCCCCTCGTTGTACTGCCCACCCAGGTTCATAGTCTTCATCACAACGATAACATTGTATAGCTTCATTCTCGTCGCAAAAGTCTCCATCCCGCCATTGACGTCGAGGCCTAGACACAGCGTTGAGTTGGCCGCCTTGGCAATATGCAGCAACTGCAGGATTGGGAGGTCGAGCACATCGATGTAGTTATGAACTGGGCGATTTTGACAATCAGGTCAAATCCTAGTTTCATAGGGCATTTTAGGGAAAAAAAAAATTCAACATGTGGTCATTGTTCCATCAATCAAAATGGCTTTGACTATTCAACAAAAAAAAATGGCTTTGACTAACAGAATGGTCAAATTGCAAAAATTAAAAAGTTTGGGGTGTATTATAAAAATTGAAACATTAGATGTTAAATTGAAAATCGCCCTAAACTTTAAGGGGGTAAAGTGTAATTTTTCCATTAAGATATGAATCTAAATTTGGATCGATGTATTTAATATTATCCGCTTATGAATTAGTCATATTATAATGATATGTGATGGTAATTACTTTAGATAATCTGGTTGGTGTCTAATCTAGCTTGTGTACAATTAAATCATCACAAATTATAGAGTTCAATTCCGTATATTTTTAGGTACTTTATTTATAGGGGCAGAGTTAGAATCTGTACAAAGATACAAAATGACAAAGATGCATATCAATAGATCAACAATATGTACAAAGTTTGTGAATGTATAGCATAAGGTACCTTAATCATTTGTTTGAGCACCATAACTATGATGAGAAGTAGGTAGAAAACAAGAATGCCTAGTCAGAAAATTGATTTTGACGGAACTTGAAGAAGCTAGGGACAACGACTTTGTTTATAAAAAAAAGGGACAACGACTTTATAGAGATTTTAGAGGATTACGATGATATAAAAAGCATTAAATTTTTAGTGATAAATTGGGTCTGTTTAATTATAAGAGGGGGTTGAGTCGGGACCAAGTGAATATGGGCCTCATGTTTCCTAGCAGGATGAGGGTGGCAGTGCTACCTCAAAATATCAATCATACCCAACACAAAAATGTCAATAAAAATAGTCCCGAAAGCCATAAGATAAAGTCAGACTGCCACTATCCTACCCCCACCCTTAACTGGGGCGCTAATCAACCAAATTAGCAAAATTGTTACGAGGATATTTTATTATTATTATTATTATTTTTTAAAAGATACAGATATTTTATTATTTTAATTACTATAATTTTATTTCCAATTTTTAATCATAGTTTTATTTTACCTTTCACTAAATATATCTATTAGCGAGTAGATTGAATTAAAATAATAACAAAATTTCTATTTTTTTTCTTTCCAAATTTAATAGGTTGTATGAAAGAAAACTCTACCATTCAAATAAATTACATAAAGTATATTTTATAGGATCAAATGTCGATATCAATAATTTTAAGAAATAAAATATTACTTTTTAAATATTAGAATTAAAAGTGCAACTAGTAAATAACTAAGGAGTCTAAATAAATAAATACTAACATAATACGTGTATTTTTCAATTTAAAAAATAATAATAATATTATAAAGCAAAATTATATGTCTCCCTTCCTTTTTTCCTCTAAACCCTAATCCCACAGGCCGCAGCCCACAGTCGGCACCAGTGCAGCACCAGGCACGCGGGTACCGTGGCGGCTGAAAGGCATGGACGTTGTGCTTTTCTTCAACTCCGATAATGTGGGGGTTTTGATTGACGAAACAAAACAGGGGGGTAACGATGACGGAATCGGATTACCCTTTTTTATCTTTTTATAGAATACATTAACGGAGGATCTTTGATCATGACTTTTCAGAGCAAGAAATTTGAGAAGCATTAGGAATTGGGTCTCTCTCTCTCTCTGCATTTTCATATGAAAGCAGAAATCTTTAGCTTTATTTAATATTATATTAGAAAAACTTTTTGATATTTAAATTATATATATTAAAAAGAAGAAAAGAAATAGGAGATTATATATAGAAACTTATAAAGCAAGGAGTAGTGGTCCTGGCTCCTGTATGGGTTGGTAACAGGGAAAAAAACCAAAGACTAAGAAAGAAAGAAAGAAAGAAAGGCGAGAAATGAACAGTGAAACATAGGTGAAAGAGGTAAAGACCAAAAAGTGGGAAGAGACTGATTGGGGTTGCGTGGTACCAGAGAGAAGAGGACCCCATTCTTGCATAGGGTCTAGCAGGGTGACCCATTTCTTTTGTGGACCCTCTTTTCTCTCTGCTTCCTCTCTCTCTCTCTCTCTTTCAATCCTTATAAGTGTGACTCAATTGGGCCGGAAATGATGGAAAAACAAAGAACAAAGGCCTCCATTGCCTCAAATGATCAAGCATTTGCATCTGCATCTGCATCTCTTCCTAACCCAAGTGAAGTGTTGTTCATTGATCAATTGAGAATCTTTTTGTATATATAGAAGCCAAACTCATTTGATTTTGGGTGTGTTTTTCCCTTTTCCACTTGCAAACAACCACCTTCTTTTAGCCCCCAACCCCCCCAATACGAACAAATAATTGTGTAGCTGGGTCAGGTCACTCACTTATAGAGCAATGAGTAGTGAACCCCATAGCTCAGAAACAGAAAGCAGCTCAAACTCTTTCTCATCCAACCCTCCCTCCCCGGACTCCAAAAAAAGCAAGCGAATCCGCGACTCCTCCTCCACCAAGGACCCAGTCTACCGCGGCGTCCGCATGAGAAACTGGGGCAAATGGGTCTCCGAAATCCGTGAGCCCCGCAAGAAATCACGCATATGGCTCGGCACTTTTCCCACCCCAGAAATGGCCGCCCGAGCCCACGACGTCGCTGCGCTCAGCATCAAAGGGAATTCCGCCATACTCAATTTCCCAGAACTGGCCAGCTCGCTGCCCCGCCCGGTCTCGCTCGCTCCGCGTGACGTGCAGGCTGCAGCAGCCAAAGCAGCCCAGATGGTCCACTTCGACTCGCCGTCGTCGTCCTTGTCGTCGCTGGTTTCTGCGATGGACTTGTCCAAGGAGTCGGAGGAGTTGAGTGAGATCGTCGAGCTGCCGAGTTTGGGGACGAGTTACGAGTGGGAGGACTTGAATAAGGAGTTTGTGTTTGTTGACTCGGTGGACGGGTGGGGGATGTACTTGCCGCCATGGTTGCAGAGTGTGGAAGATTGTGGTCAATTGGCGGAGCCAGAGAGCAGTGAAGGTTTATTATGGTAATGTAATAAATTAGTGCTGTGCTTTGTGAATGCGAGTGTCTTGTCTCAACTTTTCCTTTTTGCCTTTCTCTTCATTTCAGACTCAGTTTTAAGCCCTTTTACTTTTTCTCTGAAGGGTTAGAAACTCTCCTTCTCTCTCTCTTTCTGTCTCTCCGTGTTCAATTTCTTCATGTAAAACCTCGTCCTTGTCAAAGTGTACAGTGTTAGAATGCGAAGGAGACTGCATTAATTTGGTTGCCTTGGATGATGCAAAGTGCTAACAGATGGTGAAACATAGCGAGGTGGGACTGTGACGGGCAAAGCAACGCTTTAATTTCCTCAATGGGGTAGAAAGTTAGAAACGTCTCTCTCTCTCTCTCTCTCTCTGTGTATCTATCTATCTATATAAATATATATATATATATATATATATGTATGTATCTTCTCTCCCACTTTAACCCACGTCCATCTGTAAGTGTAAGCAACATTGTTGTCATAGATGAACGGGGGGGTGAGCTACTGAGTTGTATTTGGACATTTGCTCTTCTACTAGTAGTATTATTTCGGATTATGACCTCCGGAAGCCTACTGTCCATGATATTTTCTATATTGTTATTTTCGTGGACATGAGACAAACCACGCAACCATAGCCGCCCGACACGTATACATATAAATATATATATACCCATTTACCAAGTCAAAACGTCACTCTCCCTCTTTCAAGCACACCGGATTTCTGTGTAAATAACCATCCATCCATGATCAACCCTCAAGGCTTTACTCACAAATTTAACATTCAAAAGGTGAAAGGGGGGTGTCCCCATTTTTTCTTGTAATTTTTTTTTATAATATTCCACCTCAATTTAACCTTAGTTACTCATGTGTTTAGAAAAAGATTCAAAGCCCATCACTATTAATTATATATATATATGGTTCGTTCATGCATGCGAGAATGATTAATGTCGTACTTTAAGGATAACTATCAATTTAAAATGCTAAATTTAAAGAATTATCTACCTTCAAACTTAGAAGTCGATTGAATGATTGAGGTGTGAAGAAATTTTTTTTTTCTTTTTCCAAGTAACACGAGGACAAGAAGAGCGTAGAGACAAGAGTGTAACGCATCAAACAGAAGAGAAGCAGAAGAAACAAAAGCAAAAGATTGATGAGATGCCATTTTAATTGGTAGGAAATAGGCAAGCTCGCTCGCTGGGGTATTTGCTAGCCGGCCACCCTAAAAACTTTGGAAGCTCACCAGCTGGAAAGGAGATTTGATGAGGCTGATAATGACGTGTCAAGAAGTTGATTGATAGGATTATGGTTGGATGGAAGCATCAACCATCAACGCCTCTATAAAGTGCCCGCAGCCAGTTCACACCCACGTCAGTCACCCACCTTAATTATTATGCTTTGTATTGTTTCCGACTGATTAAGGGGACTTCACGTTTAACTTTCAATCATTTAAAATAAACCCTCCCTGCCCTCCTTTCATTTCTTCCTTTTCACCACATTTGGTTCTTGCAAAGTTTTGATTTCGTAAAAAGTGAAGCTTTTTTACTTCTTCTATGCATGTAAAGTGTTTTGAAAATTACAAAAAAAAATATATAGAATATAACATGTAATATTGTCTCCACTATTTCTATTGCCATTTAAAAGATTAACCAAGAATGATTTTTTACTCCCTCAAGGCTATCTCTTTTTGTATTTTTCGGTGGTTGATGTGACCTAAAATAATAGTCTGATTAAACCAAAAAGCTTCTTTAGTTTAAGAAAATTATTTTTTTTTCAAATTTCGTAAATCATTAAAAACGATAAACAGAGAGTAGAGCAGATGAGAAATGAGAGAGAGAAGCAGCGGATAGTGAGAGAGAGAAAGTCTGAGAGAGGCGCAGCAAATTGACATTTTTTGGGTTAGGGTTTTTTTAATTTATACTCAAGCGGGGCGGGGCGGGGTAGGTATCCACATAACAAACCAAATTAAAACTGCAACCTACCTCGCCACGCATGGATATCCTAAATATTAATCCCAATTCGTATTTTTGTGAGAGAAATTGGGCAGATCGAGGCGAATTTGCAGGTTTTTGCCCAATCATAATGACGTAACAAAGTAATTGAAGAAGAAGTTGATAAATAAATTTGTTGGGGGTGTTAGCCCCACTGTCCAGAGGGGTGGGGTTGCAGGGGAGGTGTTAGCCCCACTGTCCAGGCCACAGGTGTAAAATCTTCTAAGGCTACAAGTCTAAACAAAAAGGGACATTGAAAAGTTTGGTTGATGGCACCGGTACAGTTTCTTTTCGTAAAGGAATTATTAGTTAATGTCTTGGTGAGTTTTTTTTTTCAATTTAAAAAAAAGAACACAAAAAAAAAAAAAAGAACAAGAGATTAACAAACAGGTTGCACTAAATGTCACTCGTGTTTCTTTTGTGTCGTTACTCCATTATTAAAAGTTACTTTATTTTTGAAGTACATAAGATTAAAAATTAACACATCACTAAAATAATGACATTTGAAAAAGAAAAAAGAAAGAAAAAAAAAAAGTTACTATAAACACGTCACTAAATCATGAGTTTTTTATGGTAGAAGAAAACTGAATGGAGCCTATTCTCAATATTTTTTGGATAACTCCGTGGTAAAATTCTTGAAATTTTTAACTAGCATGATTCTTAATTAAATGATGGCTTTGTTTGGATATGTTTGTTTTTGTTTTGAGTTTGGATTTTTTAAGAAATTATGAGTTCTTTGTTTGGATTGAGAATTTTAAAACCCAAATTTTGAAATATTAGAAATAAATTTAAACTTGAAAATTTGAAGTAAGATTATTTCGAAAACCAAAAAATCTGAAACTGAAAACAAAAACAAAAATTAGCCTATCCAAACAAAACTATGTCAGTGTCTCAGAATTTACATGCATATAATGTATGTCATTCATGACAAAGCCTCCCCATGATACTTTCTACATAATGCATTAAACAGTCAATCTCATTCACTGGTATCACATATGGGCGGTCATAAAAGCTCCACCTCGATTTCTCACTTGGAACCCTTTTTCATGGATCATGGAGGAATATATGATGATATCATATATATATATATATATATATATATATATATATATATATATAATGCCACAATAATGGTGCAAATGGGAATTTCCTCCAATAGATCATCGTCATCATGATCGTCATGTATGTCCGGTTCGGTGGTTGATAAATAAACTAGCAAACGACAAAAGGTGCATATTCAATATTGAAAGCATGCGAATACAGTACCTAACACACAGGGATTAGATTTTATTATTCAATCATTACTAAAATATCGTTACTATTTTTGGAATCCCTGACTAAATCTCATGCTTTAAAAGGTCAATCAAATTGAGCAATATTTAGAATGTAATTAATATTGTTTGATTAAGACTTTCTAACTGTTTGGACTGGTTTACGGTGTTCTTCTTATCTATCCAAGATTTAGTCATCATCTATATATAGATTATACTTTATTAATTAATTCAGTCGTGTCACCTTTATTTCCACGTATATACATTTTCTTTTATATATAACTCCCTCCAACTCCAAGTGTATTGTTTTTTTCTAGCAAAATAATCTTATCCCAAATTACTGTAAAAATCACTAGGGACCTTTTTGTTTCTCATGGAATTGAAGTCAAATGCAAAGAAAGGAATGGCTGATCTTCATTACCTATGCTACAGGGTTTATTTATTTATTTATTTTTATTATTTCAAAAAGTTCTTTATTGTCAATGTCCCAACAACAATAGAGTGGAAATGGTCTCCAATAAATAGTTTAATGGATTGGAATCATGCTTAATAAAATGAAGATCACTGATTCGAATCTCTCTTTTTCTTGTGTAGACATGTCAAAAAAAAAAAGGTAAAATGCATTATGATAATTAATATGGCTTGAACTTTTATTTTATTTATTTGCCAATGCAGGCGGTTAATAACGCCAACCGCTAACCGTTATAATCACAACCGCCTTAACTGCCTATAACGCTTATAACATTTAACCGCCTAACATAAATAAGCTATAACAGTTAGCGGTTAGCGGTTATAGGGTCTACTAACCGTTACCGCTAACCGCTAACTGCTTTTTATATACTATATTTTTATAATTATAAATATAATAATATACATATAACATAATCAATTGATCATTAATAATTAAATCATATTTTTATTTTAGATAATTAAATCACAATGTAAGTGTTAATATATTATCACTATAATTTATATGATTATAAGTATGCAAGTTTATGTTAATATAAGTTAAAAGGGTAGCAAAATCTATCTCAATTCTCAATCAAAGAGAGAGGTAAACAAAACTAAATTGATTCATAAAGTTCATATTCTACAATAATTGAACTATTAAGACTAAAGGATCTTAAATTTGATTAAGTAAATATGATTCATAATTTAAATCATTAATCTTATTATCTAATTTAATTATTATTTATTAAGATCATATGACTATATAGTATATAATATCAAATTAAATAATTGATATTAAATTCAACAATATGATACTTATAACAATAATTAAAGTATTAAGATTAAAGGATCTTAAATTTGATTAAGTAAATATGATTCATAATTTAAATCATTAATCTTATTATCTAATTTAATTATTAAGATCATATGATATGACTATAATATCAAGTTAAATTAAATAATTGATATTCAACAATGTGATACTTAATACTTATAACAATAATTAAAGTATTAAGATTAAAGGATATCAAACTTGATTAAGTAAATATGATCATAATTAAATCATTAATCCTATTATGTAATTTAATTATTAAGATCATATGATATGACTATATAATATCAAGTTAAGTAATTGATATTATATTCAACAATATGATACTTATAATAATAATTGAAGCATTAAGATTAAAGGACATCAAACTTGATTAGTAAATATGATCATAATTGAAATCATTAATCCTATTATGTAATTTAATTATTAAGATCATAATATCATATAACTATATAATATCAAATTAAGTAATTGATATTAAATTCAACAATATGATACTTATAACAATAATTGAAGTATTAAGATTAAAAGATATCAAACTTGATTAAAGTAAATATGATCATAATTTAAATCATTAATTCTATTATGTAATTTAATTATTAAAATCATATGATATGACTATATAATATCAAATTAAGTAATTGATATTAGATTCAACAATGTGATACTTAATTACTTATAACAATAATTGAAGCATTAAGATTAAAAGATATCAAACTTGATTAGGTAATTATGATCATAATTGAAATCATTAATCCTATTATGTAATTTAATTGTTAAGATCATAATATCATATGTCTATATAATATTAAATCAAGTAGTTGATATTAGATTCAATAATGTAATACTTATAACAATAATTGAAGTATTAAGATTAAACCATCTCAAACTTGATTAAGTAAATATGAATTGGGACAAAAAAAAAAAACACAAAAAAAACAAAAAAAAAGCCCAATTTTGAAAAAGCGGTTAGCGGGCGGTTACCTATTACACTAACCGCTAACCGGCCGGTTAATCACTAACCGCTAACCGTTAGGCGGTTAGCGGTTGCGGTTAGTGAAATCTACTAACAGAGAAGCATTACGTATTAGCGATTGCTACTAACCGCTAACCGTAACCGCATTGACACCCCTAGGTACGCCTATTTATTTTCTGTTGTACATCTAACAAGGATTTCCTAGTTGGACAGGCAACCAGCCATATGCATTGAAGAAGAGAATGGTGACGCAAATTTGTGGGGAAATATATTCCCAACTATATATCATTTCTATCTTTATCCCAATAAATTTTAAGAAGCGACATCCACATTGTTACAAATAAGCACCGCTATTTTTTGGTCCATTTTGACCTTCATTAACTTATTTGTAATGGAATAGTAATTAGGTTCAATTTCTTTCTATGTAAATTGGTTTTCATAATTTTTTTAATTTTTACATTTTACGGTGTTTATTGCGACATAAAATAGTGATCAACGAAAAATACTTTTCTTTTGACAAAAAATGGTTTACGATTTAAAATCGTAAACCATTTTCCGAATTTAAGTATCTCATTCTCAAATTGACGAATCCTGCCAATACTAGCCCAGGACCCCCTCCCCCCCAGCGAACTTGATCAAGACTCGACCATGACTTGCTTTGGGATCACACGGATCCAACCGGACATGAACGGACCCACTTGAACTTCTCGAGGACCCACCCGAGACTTGATCGGGACACAAAACTTGTCGGGGACCTGCATTCTATCAAGACTACTTTGATTTGACTAGAATCCGCCTAAGACTTGACTAAAACCCAACTGGACCCGCTCGGGACTCGTCGAAAAATATTTTTGGCAGAAAATATTTTCCTTGAAAATGAATTCTTAGAAAACATTTTTCAATATTTGACATGTACGAAAATCATACGGGTCCCGGTGAGTCCCAGTGGGGTCCTTGCTGGACTCAGTCAAACACCTCGAAGACTTGGTCGGGACATTTTCGTAATTTAGAGTTTAATATGATTTAATGAAAAAATATATATATAAAATTGATTTTCCGTGCGCTTAGTAAATACTGTAAAATGTTTTCAGTAGAAAATATTTTCAGAAAATAACTTTCCTGAAAATATATTCTAACGAAAATTCTTTTTTTTGACATGTCCACAGAAGAAGGGGAGAAAAATTCGAACTAGTGACCTTTACTTTATTAAGTGTGGTCCCAATCGATTGAGCTACCTCTTGAAGACGATGAAAACTATTTTTACGTTAAAAGAAACGGGGCTTAAAGGGAGATAAGTGTCAATTTTTTTGAAATTTGGTTTTCTAGTCTTTAAGAGATAGTTTAATTGATTGAAAACCAAATCTCATAAAACAAAAATTACTAATTTGAATCATTTTTCCCTCTTTTCTTCTCTTGAGCATCAAATAACATATAAAATAAAATTTGGTCCTCTAACCATAACACGTGATCATATGAAAATTGCAATCTTTCCCACAGAAATGATTTTTTTGACCAGTACTATGGCAAATAAAAAATGAAAAAAGGACAAAATTAACTTTATAAACTCTCTTTCTTTTTGCCTCAAAATGTGTTCAAAAGCCCCGGCCAGTACTCAGTAGCCACTGCCAAAGGTGGCAGCACGTGGCGCACACATATTTTTTGTACATTTCGCAACTCGAAATTCGAAAAGGCCACCATTACAGTGTAGAGACTTTCCTTTATTTCGTCAAAGACAGTAGTACGGCTCAGGTTTCAGGCAACCCAAATGATAGAAAGCTAAAGAGGAAAGTTTCTGGTGACTCTCTCTCTCTCTCTCTTTGTGGATGGATGCAGAATTATTTTGATATAAAAGCAGACACCCATTAGGGCATAGGAGCCACATGCTTTGAATCAATGAAGGCCACCTCCCATTTCTCTTTATGAGATCGCCCGTAGAGATTTGTTGGTACGAAACCAAATCCCCAGGACCCCATTAGAATGGGTATGAGCCTTTTGGGTGTTCTTCCGTAGGCCACAATCCCCCAGTCTTTCACAATTTTTGTCTTTCAATTCATCATCTTTTGTCCCCTACTATTTCTGCTTTGGTTGCTTTCCCTTTCTTTTTTTCTTTTTCTTTTTTTGGCTTAAATAATGCATGGGTGAAAGATTTACATTATTTCAAGTCACCCAAATAATCATCACATCTTTGTATCAATGAGTGTGGAAATGAGTAATAGTACAAATCTCTTTTGTCTCACTCTTATTTTCTTTTAAGAATGATGTGCCTCTTAAAATCACCATTCAACTTGTTATTGATTATTATTAAATTTTGATCGAATGATAATTTTAAAAGTTACATTATTATTGAAGAGATTCAAGAGTAATATAAGAATGACTTCTAGAATTACTTATAGTCACCATCACTCAATAGTCTTTTTTTTTTCTTCTTCTTAACTTTGGTTCCTTTTGATAAAGATATTTAAACTAATGACTTCTACTTCATAAATTTTGATCAAATAATAATTTTAAAAGTCACGTCATTATTAGAGACATAAAAGTGATGCAAGAATGACTTTTAAAATTACTTATAGCCACCATCGCACAATAGTCTCTCTTTTTTTTTTTTTTTTTTAACTTTGGTTCCTTTTGATAAAGAGATTTGAACTAATAACTTCCACTTCATAAGAAGTGATCTCCAACTGATTAAACTACTATTTAAAGACAAAATTTTAAGTACTTTTTTTTTTTTTTTACTTTTTTTGACATGTTCATATAAAAGAAGGAAAATAGGAGATTCAACTAGTGATCTTCACTTCATAAAACATAATTCACAACCGATTAAGATATCTTTTGAGACAAAATTTCAAGTACCTAATACTTGATTTATTTCAATTCAACCACCCCCTTCTCCTTTTTTTGCTACATTTTATAGTCAACCAACACAACATTAAGGGAATCATTACACAACCACAACGAATCAATACCTTTCTTGATGCCTTTTTCTCTCTGATCACTTCGTACCTCTCTTGGCACAGATCCGACAGCCATCGACTGACCAAGTGCACACAGAATCTAGGAAAAATAAAGGCATAAACACATGGATCCATACGCAAGTCGAAAAAATAAATAAAGTTGACTTGTACATAATTTTCATATGAAAACAGAAAATTATTGGGTCTCTAAGGAAGCTTATATCCTTTCATGGCCATAAAATCCTCTATCCTCCTCCTTTTCTTTAATACAATTTAACAAAAGGCTTTGGCAAAACAAGCGATCCATCATCACCTTCCCATTATCATCAAAGCCCAATGAAGCCCTTTATTTATATTGGTAATGACACCAATGCCTTTCGGTTGCTCTTGCTCATGGGCAAGTCACAGTTCTTAAGGGAGAAAAATCAAACAGCAACTTTATCTTTTTCCTTCTCCAAATGATCAAATTTGGTTTTGTAAAAGTCCTATAACATTTTATCGTGTTTCCCACCCATAAAAAATTATTACAATATATATATATATATATAATTTAATCACATTAAACTTTAAATTACAAAAATGCCCCGATGAAGACTTGGAGGTCTCCTAACCAAGTCCCGTTGGGACCCCACTGTGACTCACCCGGGACAAGACCGAGACTCGACCGAGACATTTTCATAATTTAGAGTTTAATATGATTGTATGTATATATAATTTGTGATTTTTCATACACACCAAATACTATAAAATGTTCTTCAGGAAAATGTTTTCTGCTAAAAACATTTTTCAACGTCGGGTCTCGACAGGTCCCAATTGGGAATTTGTGATTTTTTGTACACGTCAAATACCAAACATTTTTTTTTAAGAAATCATTTTCCAAGAAATGTTTTCTAGAAAATTATTTTATAGGAAAATGTTTCTGCTAAAAACATTTTCCAACATCAAGTCCCGACGGGCCCACGTTGGGTTTCGATTAGGTCCTAGCAACATCCTAGTCAGGTCTTGTAGAAAAATACGGTCCAACAATTAAGAAAAACCAATTTTCAAGTAGTGCAACAAAGCTACACTATCCCAAGGACTCATAACCAATAGTAGAAGAAAATATATTTCTTATTTGTGAAATATTACAAGTTGGACGACACTTAAACAATATAAGAGAAGGTTATGGTGAGATATGATGGAAAAAGAGGCTTGGAAACACACCTAGGGTATATATAAGGGTTAGAGAAGTACTGTTCTAGAGTATTTCATACTTAACTAGCAAGATAAGTGTGATTTTCATGTGACCAAATAAGAACAATGAATTTGGATAAGAAATGATAATAATGTCTCATGTGAAGATGTAAGGTTGTATTGAAAGATGAAGTGGGTTGAATGAGGGTGACGAGTGTCAAATATTGCATATTTGAGCTCTTTAATTTATATTTGTTACTCCTTTAGCTTTATTATGATATGTTGTTTTGTATTAATTTTGGTGTTTTAGTGTATTGTAGGTTGTTAAGAGAAAATTGCGGTCTTAATATGAATGATGCAAAAAATTTGGAAAAAATAACATTTCTGGAATTAGGATCGAGCGCACAGCACTACGCTTGAGCCTAGCAAGGGCACGCTCGAGTGGACCCCCACCTATGCCCAAGCAAGCAACGCCCAAGCACTGTGCCACAAGAGAAGTGATGTATGCTCGAATGTGATCGAACGCACTCATCTGACATAACACTGAAATTAGGTTTAAAACCCTAGGCAAAGCCCTATAAACAACATATTTTTTTAGGGAAATGCACCAAGGGATGCCGTGGTGCGCTAAATAGCATATTTTTCTAGGGTCGTTGGTTATCCACGACCATAAGGACGTGCCCCAATTGCCCATCAAGCTCAAACTCAATAGTAAAGAAGAGTCAAATGTTAGAGTTTTGCTGAAAGTGCAACAGGGTTTACTGGGGACTCTGTAGGATGGGTGCTAGGACATGTTACCTGCAACTAGTTTGGCCATTTAACAAGGATTGCACAGGGAAGGCGGTCCCTCAACTAGGAATACCCAAAGCCCTTAGCGCTAGCACAAGTCTATTCGCTTATTCACTTGTTCACTTGTTCTAAGAGAAATAAGCTAGGGGAGTAATGCTTGATAGATCCAAATATTATATGAAGTCAATTACCAGTCATGTTCAGTCATCAAAGAGAAAATCTAATGGAGGAATTAATTCCTCGAGAATCTCAAGAACATGAAGAGAAATAAATCGTGTTTGAATCATTATTCAACATGGAGGAAGGTTTTCGTCTGGAATTATAAGCCCCAATGCCCCCATGCCTAGGAGAGGGCCAAATTATCATATAAGTAACACAAATATCGTTTTAGTTTAGTCTAGCCATGTTTATCTAAAAGTTAAAAGTTCTTGGGATCTGTTATTTCTATTGCACGCGCTCTTTGTGCCATAGGATCCCAACATATGAAATATATTTCTAGCATGTTGACGTCGTTGTTAGACGCAAGTAACTTAAAAAATGCTTGACAAATCCAAAGATCATAAGAAGCAACTGCTTCCAAGATAAGATTTGCTTCACGTTTATAGCCAAAAATACATACCTCTCCATGAGGCTAAGCAGTTCTTCTACCTCTAATGCATGGAATTGATGCTACCCAACATCTCAGGAAAATCACAACTTTGGCCCTCCGCTAGCAGTCTCATAATGTCACAAGTTATTGGTGACCTCAAATACTAATTGGAGTAAAGAGAAACCACGACTTGAACAAAGAGTTTTAATCTCTCCAATATTGTGCTTTATGGAATCTTCAAAGATTCGTCCACATAATCACGATTACTCCATATGCTAGCATTCTGAGTACATTAGCAATCTTTTGAAGGGAAGAAAAACCAAGTATTCCAACTGCATTTTTTTTTCAACCTTGGATACAATATGGAAAAATGACACCTCATCAAAACCTCCTCCAAAATAATATAGGAGGGTATACTGTTGATTCAACAAAATAGTCATGCACTCGTGCATAAGCCTATCATGGCCTTGCAACCAATTACTTATGATCATGTACCTATGACATTGGATAACACCACGGTGTTATGTTAATCCTTCTTCTTTTATAGCACAAATAATTATCTCTAAATCATCATCAGAGTTATCTTAAAATATTTTGGAAAATAATAACTCTTAAAGTAAAAAAAATGAAAAAAGGATTGAATATAAAATAAACCTTAATTGAGGTGAATGATAATTGAAAAGGAAATGATATTATTTATATTGAATGCATATAACCTTTTTTTGAAAAATATAACTATGAGGAAAAGACAAAATTTTAAAAATATGACTGTTATAATAAGACACATTTTCAAAATTATAATTATTAAGAAAAGACAAATATTGAAAAATATTACCATTAGGAAAATACTTTTTCTTTTTCTTTTTCTTTTTCTTTTTCTTTACAAAGATGACTATTAAGATGAGATAAATATTCATAAATATGACTGTCAGGAAAAAGACAAACATTAAAAATAAATAAATGTTAGAAAAACAATAATTCCTATTGATCCAATAAAGCAATTTATTACACTGGTAATTTGTGATACACCAAGATCTGAGACGTATCAGTCAAGAAATCTCGCTGTGAGACAGACAGTACTCTATAAATTGAAGTGATTACGTCATAAAGCTAGATTAGCCCCACTAAACGAGCACTAAAAATAGTTTTGGTATATATATATATTTTTTGTTTCTATTATATTAATTGTCCACCCACCAAGTCTTGATTTCATTCTCTTGGGAGAAAGCAAGATTCTCGCTGTCCACCATTTCTATCCTCCACTTGTATTTTCAAAGTATAGTAATAAGCCAAATATAATAAAGAAACATTCTTTTCTTTTCAAGATTTAACTTTAATTTTAAAAGCGATAATTAAGGACTATTAAGAATGATTAATATGTTGCACGTGCTTCTAAATGGTACGAGCTTGCACAACACTATGGCGACCAATAGTATCTTGCATGGCAACTTGGTGATTATAAATCATAAACTAATATTTACAAAAGCTTCGTGTGTTGTGACCATGTTTTTTGTTTTGGCTCGAACAAATAGGTCGGGATCGTCAAGCCAAGACCTAAGGAGCTGAGCTGAGCTGAACTTCTACCACCATTGATGATGCCAATTGCCGGGAAGATGAGAGATTAGACCAGAGTTGATTATAAGTTTTTAATAATTTAAAAGAGATATTGTCCCAATTCTTTGAGCTTCGGGTAACTACTTCGTAGGCCCCGGGCGGTGAAGGTGGTTGGAATGAAATCTAATGGCTTTGGCAACATTTAATTCGGGTCACTTACAAATATAATATAGGACAATAAAAGTATGTGTGACAAGGGTCAAGACTTTTTACCATGAAATGGACCGGACAAGAAGGTGACTGTGAAATGTAGAATGCAATTATCACAACAAGGCGACAGTGGTGGGTTAGTGTAGGACGTTGACCATGCTGCTGCATCTCTCTCTCAAATCATTTCGCCTGATATTTTTATTAAAGGCTCTGTATTTTATAAGCATTTGTAATATCAAATTGATCAAGGTATATGGCGAACTTCCAGACGTCCTCATCACCATGCATAATACCACCGTACGTGGGTTCAACGAATTGAAGGGTGCATGGGTGGGTCCGGATATGGAAAATGCAAATAATAATAATAATAGCCGTCGGGAGGTATTTTCAAGAAGTTATAAGGCATTGAAAACGATAGATGAAAAGCATGAGGTCGGAAGTTGTCCTCAAAATATCTACATTTCTAGCAAATGTCGATTTCAAAACTTTTTTTTTCGATCACTTCTTTCTTTTCCTTATTAATATCGTTTGTCTTTACACGAGCTTGAAAATAAGAAAGAAATCAATTATATAATATACTTTAGGGTAAACTTACCTATCTATGAATCATATATATTCTTTAAAAACAAAATCATTATTACAATTATACTCTTAAACTTTTTAAAAATCTTAATTTAGAATTATTATCTTTGAGATATTTGCGATCGATATCAACCCTCCCATCAAAATTCTGCGATTGATGTGTGAAATATTCAAAATATTCTTAATATGTTTATAAAATTACAAAAATACATTGAATTTGGATAGTTTTACTTCCTTAGTTAAAATTTAACTCTAAAAACTTCACCGCCTTGTGCGGACATAGAATAGGCCCCCAACTTGTCTACGGTTTCTTTGGAAGTTTGGGACCATTGATGAAACTATTGTCTAATGTTTGGTCCTTTCGGACTATTCCCAGTTTTTGTTTATGTCCATGTATTTTTGCTATATTTTCCGTTTGTGCTTTTTGTTAGACTGTCCACCCTGTTGTTGTTTGATATCATATAAACCCTTTTCCCTTATTTGATTAAAAAAGAAAAAGAAAAAAATTGATACTTTTTAAAGTTTTAAGAAATGATTGTAAAAACCATAAGAGCTAAGTGATCCTTTTCATTTTTCTCTACACATACCGGAAAAGGGGATATAAAGCATAAAGGGGGACCTTAGAATTGGTCATCCTCCAAACTTTGGAGGCTCCACTCCAGCTGGGAAAATGTTAAATCCATGCATTGTTGGATGAGGGAAGCAATCCGGCAATATTCCTTAATTATCTCAGAATTGTTTGACTACCGGAGATCAGTCTCCTTCAGTAGTTCTGTACAAACGGTAGGCTGCGATCGATGCATATTTGTAGCAGATGAGGAGCATGCATAAGCTTTTTCCAGAGTTTACCCGATCCTTTTAAAAGGAGACCCATTATATCCGATCCTTTCCTGGATACGAATCTATATAATCCTTCTAAATAAAGTTGGTACATTAATTAATTATTTGGTTTTCTTGGAAGTTTCTTTCAACCGACCTTTGAGATCAAGCATTCAATATATTAAAAAAAAAAAAAAAAGATATGGATTTGCAAATCCGATTTCCAACCGCACTATTATTCCACTTCATTCGTAGCCATTTGAAAAATATATGTATAGGCAGTAGTACTATATATAGCTTTCATGCAATTTCTATTTTATTCATAAATATCAACGATATATTCTATTTTATTTTTATGTGTTAATTAATTTCCACGCTAATCATTTTTAAGGCCCAAAAAAGTTTTGGTCAAAACACTTGAGTATATATCATATACATTTGCACTATCGTGCGGGGTTTGATCAATATATAGAATAACATTAATTATTACACCTACTTGATTAAGTAAGTAACAACGTACACATAGAGTATATATATATATATATATGTTTGTCCAAGAATTAAACTAGGGCCGGCTCAATAGAATTTAAAGTATAAGTCGTTAAGTTTATTAATAGCATGTTTGAGATTGAGTTTGAGAAATATATATAGAACTTTAAGTTATAAAATTTTTTTTTTTAACAAAAATTTATATTTTTAAGTATTTGTCAAAAATGTATTTTGACTATTTTAGAATAAAAAAGTCAAATAGATACTTTTGTAAATTAGTACCAAATATGCTAACTTTTGTTTGGCACAACTTTTATAAATACTAAAAGTATTTTTTAAGCTCTCAAACGTAATTCAAACAAGTTCTAAGTGATGCATTTTTTATATTTAAATATTTAATATATAATATTTATTTTAATTTTTGTATTGTCTTTTTTAAAAATAATATTTATTCTTCTTACTTTTTAGAATGTAATATTACTAATTAAATTTGTATATATTCAAGCTTTTCTAATATCTCATTTTTAATTAATAATATGACTAATTAATATTTCAAGTAAGACTCGAAGGAAGAATTTTTTAAAAAAAAATGAAGGAAGGAAGGAAGAAATAGAAAAAAAAAAAAAGACTTAAAAATGAAGTTTTGCCCCACCCCCAAAACTAAAGTTCCTAGTTCCGCCCTTACAAATGACAATTAGATATATATGTTCACTTTTGAAGAACAAGATGTTCTCTTGGATGTAGAATAATGCAATTCATTAGAAGAATAATGCATTAGCCTAAGTTCAATGAATGGTACAAAATTCAAAGAGTTTTATCAATCATTTGACCGTACCATGATTGATCAGACTATTGCATTAGAATCGATCGGATGTCCAATCAAGCCTTCAATTGTGTCAATCTCGATCAATCATTTGAACTTATCACTATCGATCGGATTTGTGTGCAAGGATAATACAAAATTCATAAATTTTGATGGATCATTTGATTGTATTAATATGATCGATCAAACGTTCATTTGATCCTTTAATCTTATCATGATTGATCGGACCAAACAAGATAACAGCTGTTTTTGAGACAGGGATGAGGGGCTTGTCCTTTCCTCTAACGGGAGGATGCTCAAGAAATAAATAGGACAATCATTGACCTTGTAGAGCAAAGCAAACACGACCCATTTGGTCCCTCCCCTTCCAATTTTCTGAATCCGTCCCTAGAAAGAACAAGAACATGATGAAACCCCTACAAAATGTCTTGATCCTTATAACATGTTGAGGTTTCTAGACATCGTGAAAAAGAAATTAATATATATATATATATATAAATGTTGTATATATTTAACATAAAAATAGAAAACTTTACTAATAATATAATTTTTTAATTTTTTTTTTTATATATATAGGTTTCAATTTATTTTTAATTTTTCTTTTAAAAAAATTAATGACTAATATGATTTAATTTATTTCTTTTTTAAGAAAGTAATGAGTGTCGATTATTGGTATCAACATCGATTTCTAGATACCGACGCTAATAATAGGGTAGCGACATTGATTCTAAAGTGGACGTTGATGTGTTTTAGTATTTCTTTTTTAAAAAAAAAGAAAAGCATCAACGTCGACACATAACAATGTATCCCCATTGAATTTTTATGGTTGGTGCTGGCAATATGGCATCAACGATGACGTTATAGTTGATACTAATGTGTTCTTATTAGCGTAGACATTTGTCGTTTCTAATAGGATAATGTAGTCGCTAATATCTATCTTCCTGCTTCTGCCCTCAAGCGAGAAAAAATTCTTGCCATATATGTTATTAATTAGCGAGGACACATCAATGGCAACATAAAGGTCAACACTAGCATTAATTTTTTGCAAACATTAGCAATGAGTCGGCGACTATTAGTATCGACAATGGAGTTGACGGTAATAATCTATTATTAGTGTCGGCTATCAACAGTTTTTGTTGATAAACACTCATTAGAGGCGACTTTGGGATAACCGCTAAAAGTTCCGCCCTAATTGCCGAAATTTCTCATGTCTATTTTAACTTAATCCTCATTTGCAAACTCATGTGATATTATTCATGCAACAAACTGTAGCTACTCTTGGGATTCGTTTACTTACACAAACCATGTAATAAATATTTGCCTTCTCAAGGAAGTTAAATTAATTAATCATGCAAATAACTTTTATCTACTCTTAAGTTGAGCTTACGTTCAACCTTGTATCTCAGTATCGGTCTCTCTTGAGTTTTTTCCAAGCTTTATTCCTCTTCAAGCTTCTCATCTTTTTCCCTCAACAAACACTTTCTAAAACCTCACTTTAGGTGTCAGAAGTCAAGTAAAAAAAGAAAATGAAAATGTGTCTTTGAAAACTCGGTTCGTCTTGTTCGAATCGAACGTGACAAACATTAAAGTAGCAAGATCCACATGTTTGGTCGGAACTTATCCACGTCCCCTTTTTATAATTGCTCCATCATGTATATAGGGGTATCTTTCCTCATAATTCCTCAAGATTTTTCTTTCTAACTAGAGCTTTTACTCTTACTTACTTATTTATTTATTTATTTAATTTTGGAGCAAAGAAAATAAAGGCATCATGTAAAAATTGGGTAAAGTAAATCGGGAGTAGTGAAATTTTCAGAAGACATTAGTTGACATATTTACGTGCAGAAATGTGGAAACAGCTGAGAGAGGAGTGTACGACTGGCGAGGGAGACGGTCTCAGGTCATTATCATTGTCCCAGAGACCGGATAAGCAAATGTTATTCTGACACGGATAACGACTGTCGGCATCCCCATCTCACGCCACGTGTACCAGAGAGGAACGGAAAGATAATAATTGTCGGCTATTATTTTTCACGTCGGAGTGTCTCATGTGGATTGATAACGACTCCATTAGGATAGACCGATGATAAATCACCGTCCAAAATTTCATATATATTTTATTTATCTTTATCTTCTTCTTTTGTTTTTTTTTTTTTTTTAACTCTATGCAGTTAATCATACCAAAATTATGAGTGCTGTCCGAGAGCTAAATAAATAAACTTCAAAATTTTTTAAATTAATATGGCAGATTGTAAGTGGCAGACCAAAAAAAAAATTATATTTTTTTAAGGGTTAAATATTTAATATCCTTTTGAGATTTAAAAAATTTATTTATTTTTTTATGATTTGGAAAGTGACTAAATTAGTCCTTGTAGTTTTGAAAGGTGATCAAATTAATCATTCCGTCAGTTGATCATTAGTTGACTTAACAGACCGACATATAAATCAATTAAAAATTGACACTTGATACCTAATTAATTTTTTCATTTAAAAAAAGACAAAAAGACCAAAAAAAAATTGGGGCAGCCGAAACCACCCCCAAACCACACTTTTATTGTAAAGACTGCAACAAACAGGCAAAACTCCTCTATTTTGTTTATCTTCTTCCCTCTCTCTCTCTCTCCTCAGTGCAAGTCCCATTGTTCTCCATTGTTGATTGAATATCCAGCTCACTTGGAGAAATCATTAGCTTTTAAGATTCCGATTCTTTTCAGCAGTGTTTTTGGCATTTTTTTGCAGAGCAGTGGTTCCCCGGAAGAATGGCGACCTATCTGCCGGAGGAAATGGTGGTGAAGATATTCTCGTGGCTGCCTCCAAAGTCTACTCTACAATAAAAGTGTGCCCAGCCACCTTCTCTCTCCTTTTTTTTTTTTTTTTTTTTTTTTGTCTTTGTCTTTTTTTTTTTAATTAACAAAATAAAAAATTTAATTATGTGTCCAGTGTAAACTTTTAATTGGTACACATGTCAATATTGGTACACGTGTCAATCTATTAAGTCAATTAATGATCAACTGACGGAATAATTAATTTGGTCACTTTTCAAACCCTTAAAAGAAAAAAAAATTTTAAAACTCCAAAGAAGTATTAGATATTTAACTATTTTTTTTAATTTAAAAACATTTGCCACATCAGTTTAAAAATTTCTTTAGATTTATTTGTTTGGATTTTTAATACTTTTTTCATAATATATCATATTAACATAGTGGTAGAGAGTCAAAGAGAATTGTCCAAAATTTTTATAAACTAACGTGACTGAATTTTAAAATGAAAATTCAAGAAATGGCTAAAATTCCACCACCTCAATTTAGAAAAAAAAAAAAAAAAATTTAAACAATTTTTTCGTTGTTGCGATTTCATCAAACCGCTTCCTGGATTTTGAAAAGTACGGTCCTTGGTAATTTGTCTATTTTAAGAAATAGGCAAATTCCATGCCACGTACTTAGTCGTTTGCACGTGTCTCTTCTTACTACATTAGTATATTATTTAAAAAGAAATAAAAATAAAAATTATAAGAAAAGAAGGTGGTGGTTTCTACTTTCTAGGACCTCTAGTTCCTCCTCTCCCACTAGTGGGTCATCCTAGCTTGCGACCCACCGGTGAGGTGGGATCTCTCCCCCAACGACCCACTCGTGGGAGAGACTAGGATGCCACGTGCCCACCCTCACCCACGGTAGTTTTCTAATTTTTTATGGATTAAATACATTTTCATTTTTGGTCCCTATGCTTTGCCTTTTTATGAAATTGTTCCCTGACTTTCAAAAGTATTAGAAATAGTACTTCTGGTTTGATTCTTTCTATCCGTATTCCGTTAAAGAAGTTAATGAATTATGTGTCATGTGTTTAGGTAACCATGCAAGACCAATAAAATATTATCACATGCGACATTCATTATTATTATTTTTTTAAAAAATCTAGGTCATCTTATTATAAATGAAAAAAAAAAACAAAATTAAAATTAAAACAAAAAAAAAAGTTTCCAAAGGTGGGTGGGGAAGCCAACCCTAGGCCTAAAATCATCTCCATCAACAACTTTCATTTAAATATTCAAAAGACAACTCTTTTTTTTTTTTTTTGCATTTTCATTTTAACTATTGGTTTTTCATTACATACTCTAGCAAAAGATCTATTTTAACTCTCTACTTTATTTAAATATTATTTTTATGAATAATTACTCTTTTTCCTTGAACTACCACTCGATTATTATATACCCTCCCATAAAATGCCAATTTTATATTATGACATCAAACTACCATTTCGTTACTAAAATCCACATTCTATCAATCAAGGTTGTTAAATTGGACGGTCAACCCATCACGTGTGTGTCATGTGCCTTAAATGCGTATACTTTTTTTTTTTGTAATTATCCTTTCCCCCCATAAACACTTGATTATTATATGTCTCCATCAACTAACAACTTTATACACACATAATGGGTTGACCGTCTAACTTAGTGATTTTGACTGACCGAATAGAGATTTTAGTAACGAAATGATAGTTTGATGGATCGTAATGTAAAGTTGGTAGTTAATAATATATGATAATCGAGTGGTAGTTTATGGAAAATGATAATTACCCATTATTTTTATAATTTTTTATCCTTACCTTTTCTTCCCTCTCTCTCTCTCCTCTCTCTCTCTCTCTCTCTCTGCAAAACCAGAGCAACACCAAAATCCTAAGGGCATCAGCGGGCATTCCACCAAAATCACCACCCAATCAACCAAGAATCAAGTAACCAGGTCTTCATCTCTCTCCCTTCGTTTTTTTTTTTTTCCTTTCTATTAATCATTCTCTGATTCTTTTTTGAGATCATTCTTTGTTTCCCAGCTTGAATGTTATGATTGGCAAATAATTTGTGGCGGTGGGTTTCTTGTGGGTTGGTCTGAGCGTTTAAGGGGAGTGAGAGGAGAGAGAGAAAAGTTTGAGTGTTGAGGGAGAGAGAAAAAATAAAAAAAAAAACTTACATGGTATTACAGTAAACTTTTATATTTAGCATTGGTAAGTTTACTATATCAGCAAGGAAAAAAAATAAATGTAAAAATAGCTAAATTTAACAAAATAATAGTTTAGATCGAGTTGCTGCCGAAGATGCTCTAACGAGCCATCCCTTTTTGTGGGCCTGTTGCGTATACTTTTTTCCATATTCGTTTTAAGAGACAAATAATTAGTACGCATATGGGCCCGCGTTGTGTATACTTGAGTTCTATAAATTCTTGGAGCTTAGTGTTACGCAAGGATCACCAATTTCAAATCTTGAAAGTTACTTATTCACCTTCTATATTGGAATAATTGATGTGTCATCAACCAAGTTGGATATATATATATATTTATATCCAATTTATATCTCGATTTCATCCAAATTATTTGTATATGGTATACTCTATATTAAATGCAATGTGATTCATCACTGAATTTGTAATAGATTATTATTACTTTTTTTATCTAATAATAATTTTAAAAATACATGAGGGTGTAATTTTTGCAGCTCATCCGGATAGAATTTGGATAGATGAAATTCACATGACATGAGTGATTGTGAATGGGATGATAGTCCCTATTGGGTTAGTGTGATTAGATATTTTAAATGCAAAAAAAATTTATTCACTGGGTCGGGTGAATTAGAAATGTGAATGGGATAGAGTCTTTCAAATGATGAAGAGAGTCTATTATTATCTTCATCCCGTCACTTATCTATTATTATTTTTGAGCATCTTTTTTGTTCGAGATATGTTAGAGGTTAATAAGTTTCTCATATTTAGCCTACATT
Source organism: Carpinus viminea (assembly GCA_013348765.1). NCBI lineage: Eukaryota > Viridiplantae > Streptophyta > Magnoliopsida > Fagales > Betulaceae > Carpinus > Carpinus viminea. The sequence continues at coordinate 8,990,864 of CP054670.1, read as the reverse complement.
TTTCTATAATTTTAATAGATCAACTATTAGATTTGTGAGATACACTATTAACTTCACATAAATTTATATATTTGACTTATATTCTCTTATAAATTCAATATATCATCTTAATAAAAGTTTTTTTCTACACATGTTCTTCCCTCAAAAAAATATTTACATAATAATTACAAATCTTTTAAGTAAAATAATATTTAATAGACTGATATATGTTTCGATTAAATCTTAGCGAAAAAATGACTTAAGTTATTATAGTTTACTTTTCTTAAAAAGGGTTAATATATGTAAACCGTACATAGCCGCTGGTTACTGACATTTGATATGGCATATGTACTGTACGTAACTTTTTGGTGCTTCTTCAAACAGTAGGGCCTGAGGCAACCCAAGGAGCAGTTAATGTTGAAAATTTAATGAAAGTGACAAAGCATCTAAAACCTTTTGGCTTGTCTCTCAAAACGAAAACGACAGCGTACGTGTCATCATATATAATCCTTAACATAATTCACTACTTATTATGTATCCATCACTGTTGTGTTGTTGAATGAGAAATTACGTACAGATAGAGCTGCATCGGGTGGGCTTGAAATCCTCAATCCTGCGGCAGAAAAAGAATGAATGCCCATGACTGATCAGGAGCCCATAAGAAATTCAAAAGTATCATTCATTAACGTTGTTTTGTCGGCATGGAAAGTTCCCAAAACTTGTTAACAATGGGGAATAGTTTGTTTATCTTTACTTGTTGGTCTGAGAAGAAGGAGTTCACTCGACATGCTGAGTCAACTCTGTAACCAAAGCATTAAGCCAACAGTGAAAGGGTTGTCCAAAAACCTCCCCACTTGTGCTGCTGACAACATGTGTTATCCTTTTCTTGGCCCAACAGAATCTTCGGACTCGATATCTTTGATGGTCCATGCCGCTTAACCACGTGCTGCCACGTGTACTTGATCGACCATATTTGCCGTCGGATTTACAACACTCGGCTATGATCTGACACTTGTCAGTGCAAAGGCTTTTTGTACGGCCCGTAGTGGCCCGCGGTTGATGACTTTCGGTGTGGGAACGCCGGACTTTTTTGGTTTGCCCGACCACTGTTGTTGTCAACGACAATTTTCTCCACATTTTTTACGAATCCACGTGCCTGCCCCTTTCCAGAATCCCATATAACTTTAGCTTGCCTTTTGAAATCCACGGAAATAATAATGGACCAGCATGATTGAGGAAGGTTAATTTTTGCAACCTATTTTGCTTTCTTCAATGTCAATAGGCTTGGACCATTTTCAATAACCCAAAATGCACTATAATTAGGGGTGGTAATTTGGAATCATGTCTTGTCAAGTTAGTGGTATACAATAATATCAAGTGAAATAAATAGGGTGTTGAACTCTTGAACCTAACGCTAGATCGAAGTGGATGGAGCGGGGTCTAAAAGGGTCAAAGACTCAAAATGCACTATAGTTAGGAGTGATTAGGAGAGGGCAAAACCAGCCCAAACCCACAGACCCGGTGGATACTATTCATTGTAGTTGGGTCTTGGGTCTAAATTTCAATATCCGCAATATGCGGGTCAGGTATTAAAAATGCACAATACCCAACCCAACCTGTGCCCACCCCTAGGGTTGTAATTTGGGATGATGTCATGTCAAATCATTGGTATATGATAATATAAAGGGCAAGCCCAAAATTAAAATTTAAAAAAAAAAGTGAAATAAATACGGTCCACTTAACTAATCGTGTCAAACTCCTTAACCTGACACAATATGTTTAACTCGACGAGTGATAAAAGTTTAATGTTATTTATGCCACATTTTCTTCATCTTGATAAATGTTATATATATATATCTTTTTCAATTGAAAAATATTATTTAGTAGATTGATATATGACTATTAGAAACATGCAACAAACAACAACCAAAATATGTAAAGCAATAAGGTAGATGAGCACATACATTTTGATGAAAAAGTGGAAACCTTTGAAGAATTCTTCAAAAGGAAAAACTACTTCCAGGCAGTCAACCCCAGAAAATCATGTACTATAAAAGAAGAAGAAATTACAAGTTGTTCACACTTACAAAATATTTATAGTTGACGTAGACTTCTCTAGACAAGTGACCATTCTTGCCTTCTACCGCAGTAGTTCCCCCAGGACCTATAAATGAAAACTCTTCTATTTATTTCCCATGTCAGAAACTCTGATAGGCTTCTTGATTGTCGTTGAAGAACAACTTCTTAAATATCATCAACACTCTAAGATAAATATAACATTCATGTTCTAAATCTCTAGAATTCTCTCTTAACACAATATAGAATTTGCCCCCTTGGTTGCTTGAAAAAATCATGCTCTGAAGAGCCACATATATAGGCAACTAAGAATTAGGTTTCATTGCTGAAAATGAGAGCCTTAATATGGAAAAACTAAGGCGGTGTTTAGATGTCTTATAATCCCATTTGTACACATCTAGGGTTATACAGAAATTAAAGCTAAAGTTGGAAAACCCTAAAATGGTAATTGACAAATTTCATTCGGACATACTTGATACACGTAGAGATGTGGCATGTTAAACTTCTTCTTTGACATCTCTTGTCTGAACCCATAGCAAAGGAAGCTCTCCAGATTCACTAAGTGCAACTCCCGTTCGGACAACCATGTGAACACCTAGAAAATAATGTCTTTCTTTCTTTCTTTATTTTTTTTTTTGTATTTACTAGAAGAAAAAAAATTAGTGAATTATAGCTTCAAGGCCAAAGCACTCATTAACGCGAATGCAGATAGTGGATACTAACTACATTAATTGCGCAGATGTTGATGCGGGTACTGAAAACCATTATCCACATTTTGTGGATGTGAATATTCTTATTATATGCATCTGCATCCACATGTTTACCCCTAAAGTGCCCGATTGTCATTCATGGAGTGCAATACCTAGGTCTTCTCACACCTAGGGGCAGTAAAACATTGGATTATTTAGGGTTTTCCTAAACTCTAACCCTAATCCATAAACCATAATAGTATGGATTCAAAAATCCTTAGCCTAATATTTTGGGATATACTTTTTCTAAGAATATTGTGGTTAATTAGACATAATTTCCTAAGGAGATTGTGAACGCTCATTAGATTTAAGAGAAAATGCATAATAACTCCTTGAGTTAACACTCCAAAATTAAAAACTCCTTAAGTTTTTTTTTTTTTGGAAAAAAAACTCTCTTGGTCAATGGAAATTGAAATAAACTCCATGCCGTCAATTTTTGATAACTGCCGTTAACTAGTATTAAACGCATTTTATCTTTATTAAAATATTAATTTTTTAAAAATTTAAATCTTAAAAAAAAATAGAGTGGCCGAACCACCCCATAGGAGGTAGCCGGCCACCCCATTTTGTTCGGGGGTGGTTCGGCCATCCCCAAAAATATATATATATATATATATATTGAGTTTGCCCTAATGGCTAAACCACCCCTGGCTCAAGGTGATTCACCACCCCTGCAAAATTTTTTGATGGTTTGGCCACCCTGCATCGGTATGGGGTGGCCTAACCACCCTCAAGCAAAATGGGGTGGCCGGGCACTCTTGTCTTTTCTTTTTTTTTCTCTTTTTTTAAGATTTAAATTTTAAAATTAAGTTAAAAAAAAATTAATATTTTAATAAAGATAAAATGGTGCGTTTAACCCAAGTTAACGATAGTTATCAAAAAATTGACAAGGAGTTTATTTCCATTTTCACTAATTCAAGGAGTTTTTTTTAAAAAAAAAATGTTAGCTTAATTAGGGCTCCTAATTTAGGAAATTGATGTGGACTTTTTGTGTGCAAAAATACCAATAATAAAATTACTACTCGCAATAGAATAAATACTTGTAGAATAGGGCTATATTGAGGGTGTCAAACCTCAAGGACTACGTAAGTGTTGTTCTCATCTTGTCAAGATCAAATATAACTTAATTAAAAGAAGTTTGATTTGTTTTATTTTTATAAAGTAAATGCATAAAAGTAAAAATAGTAGTGATGATAGATAGAATAGGAGGGTGATTTCACCACTAACCACATAAAAATGATCAATCATAAATTAATAAGAAAAATTTAGACTATGCATGATATAGGCCTCGTCTCACTCGAATAGTCTAGAAAATACCATCATTAAGAAATAAGTATAATCCATCTTCGGTTGGCACGGACCATCCACCTAACCACTAAGATGCTATATAATCCATCTTTCCTAGTATAAATTATCTAATTCCTTGATAGGCTACACACAATCAAGGATAAGCATAACACATATTCGGTTGGCACAAACTATTTACCTAAATTACACTAAACTAAAGTGTACTACAATCCATTTTCTTTAGGGATGACCTATTAAACCCTCTTGATCATATGTCAATTAAAATTGTTGTATAACAATCATCCATAGATGGAGATCTAGGATCCATATGCCCCTCTTGAGATATTATGGATGAGGTTGCGGCATCGCCTCCATTTTGTATTAGGCTAATTTTGTTTGGCCTAACTTTTGCTATGTATAAGTTATTTTGAAACTTTTGTTGTAATCGCCATGCGCTAGCTGCAAGTGGCACTTTTGTTATGACCTGTATATGTACCCCATTACTAGGACAGAACAATGCAAGTACGTACCTATTTTAACTTCGATGTTTTTGTATACATTAGCTCTTTGTCTTATGTGAGGTGCAACCCAAGAATTTTTTTTAATATATATATATGCCGGGGCAAATTTATAAACTTTTATTTTGGAGGGTATGGAAATAACACAACGTTTTAGCATGATTCTATATTATTATAGAGATCTTTCATTGCTCTAATTTTAATCCCTTACATTCTATTTATGTTATTTTTAAATTTTAAGTTCATATATATATATATATTTTACATGAAAAGACTATTATTATTATTTGTTTTTTTTTTTTAACGTGTACGCATGATAAGGAAGGAAGATTTGAGCTGTGGCACGTGGTGATTCACAATTGAATTACCTTTTGGGGACCTATATTAGTATTAAGAAAACTTTTTGTACCATCAATAATTTAGTATTAAAGAAAACTTTTTGTAAAAAAAAAAAAAAAAAAAAAAAATTTGTACCATCAATAATCATCCTGGAACAATGGCCTCCGGCTTTAGTGTCGTTACTAGCACTCACATGGGATCATATTCTACCTGTCTGCCTATTATGTTGACCAGTACGACCAAAGAATTATAGGTGGAAGTATGAGGGAAAATATTGCAGACAACTCATTCAATGCGCTGCGTTTTTGTCGTTTAATTTGCAATCCATACAACTTTCATATGATTTTTCCCTCTCGATCAGCTAAAATTTCACACGCATACAGGTACTTCACCAGGCGTTATTCACGAATCAAGGCCAAATAACGAAAGAGCAGTCGCTGTCTATTAAATGTGACTTGGACATTTTTGAGGTGTCTCGCTAAATTATAGTCTCTGTCATGGTATTCAGACCAGTGCATGAAGCAATGAACTCTATCCGACATACAGGTATGCCAAGTTCTATCTTCGTTAGAATTGCTAGCTAGGGTAATTTATCTTCGACAAACAGGTATGCCAATCTCTATCTTCGTTAGAATTGCTAGCTAGGGTAATTTATCTTTTATCCTTTCTTTTTTTGTCGGAAAAAGCAGTCATGAGTACGAAAGCTGGTCACTCGGTGTTTAATGGAGGACAATGGAGTTAGACGAAGATGAAGGGTCTATTGATCAAGGCTAGATATGCTGTCTTGAAGGAGTTATTATTTATGAGAACAATGTTGATCGTTGAGAATGATGATGGATGCATGTAAGCAGGATGAAAACAGAGCGTAAAAGAAACTGCTCCTTTTTATTGCCACGTTATCTTAATTATATACAGTTATATAACAATACATTAAATAGTATCACTCAATTAAAGAAGAGTGCTCCCCAGTTTAGTTATTAGCTGACGCATGAAGTTTGACTTGTAAAGAAACCATAATTATTCCGCAAGTAAAAGTGCTGTAGGGTTAGCAATTTTTTATAAAACATATATTCAAACACAAACACAACAAAAAATAGTGGGTTAAGATATTTTACAATTGAGTTGGAGTCAAATCCAGGTCAACTCATTTATCCCCAGTGTGACCCGTAGATCCGTACAGATTAAATTAGATATATTTTTTTCAATTAAAAAGCAAAACTCTAAAAGGCTAAAATTCATTTAATACATTTTTATATGAAATTCATAAATTCATTTAAATTTATTCTTTCGTTAGATTCATATACAAGTCGAAATGGGTCAAATGGGTTGTTTTTCAGTCAACCCAACATGACTTATTTATTAAATGTGTTATGCAAGCTGGGTTGGGTTGAGTAAACCCAACATGACCAATTTATTAAGCGGTTCATGACCTGTTACCCACTTATTTAAATGGGCCAAGTGAAGGTGGTTTTGGCCCATGTTTTATTCCCAAATAAAGAAATCCATATCTTAGGCCCAAAACCAAAAGTTAATTTACATGAGCACAAAGAGAAACTTAATGGGAAAAATACAATTAGCTCCAATAGGCCTGTCTCCCACGACATGTCACACCATTAATCAAATTAGTTCCAATAATCAATTTAAATGAATAATTCTCATCGCGTACTTATTTATTATATATTATCCTCTATGAAATCATTTCACACTTGTTCACCGTCTCTTTTTCTGGAATAATTCATTTAATTACATGATAATCCTTATGTACCTTAAGAGACTCAGTCTCACCTTGTACGTGTATAAGTTTATACGTTCAAATGATAATAGGAGATCGATGGCTGAGGATTCACTGTATATGCTTTGTTTTGTTCGGATGGCAATCAGGATTCAATAATTTTGGTAAGATTTTTCTGGTCTTCCAGCTGGTGATCCTGTCGCACCTCTCTAGAGACATTTGTGTCGAGTCAGATCGACTTTTGGCATTTTAGATACAATTCACGCGGGCTGTTTGAGTTGAATGGTTGTATATAGTCACATCTGGGCTTCATTAAAGAGCAATATGCCCGAGTGTTGAAGAGTCCCTTCAAATTTAGGGTCGAAATTGTCAACATCCTTAACGTCTATAACCTTTCTATTCCTGGGAAATCATGAACATCACAACCCAACTTCTATAAATTAACATTCCCAAGGCCAAGGCCACCTCTCAAAAAGAGAATTCACGTACACTCCTAACAAAAGAAGGCTGTGAGGGAATTAACGTACCCAAACGTTGGAATATCGCAGTCAATATGTTTCTTAGAAACCATTATTAGGTTGCCTTTGCCAAAAGTTCGGCTGGTAGATAACAATATAAACAAGATTTAATTTTACCCACAAACTAAAATTTACATGACTAATTAATACAAGGCCCTGATTTACTAGATTTCACCCATATATCCTTCATAGTACTATAATTAGCACACCAACCCAGCCTATAAACACTATAAGCTAGCATACAATAGAGACACTAAGCTATAGTATTGCCATCTCCTAATTACATTATGTGTCCATGAGCCAGATTAATCTTGCTACCTCACATAGATTCATGTTACTACTATGAGCTCGATCTTAAAACTTTTTTGTTTTTTTCACTTCTTTGGCACCCAGCATCCATGCAACCCGTAGGGAAGGCCATATGGGAACTCTGCTCTGGCAATCTCTTTGAAGGTTGATCCATCTAACAATAATGCATACCCACTTCCAGCTTCCTGACTAATCATGGAGATCACAACACCTACAATTAATTGGCCCAACTGTCTCATTAAACATCGAAATGGGTTGGACTTTATTGGGTGGAAATAATTGTTTGGGGCCGCCACCTTGGGTGAAAGCTCGAGCTTTACCCTACCAGTGTGGACCCTCGCTTTAATTTGCATGGTGTTTCCAAAATTTAATTGGGACAAAGCCCTGAGTACCCGATAAAAAAAACTTAATCTCTTTGAACTTTTATCCTTTTTGTGATATCTTCTTAAAGATAATAAATTTTCAATTTAGTAAATTTTGTATCGTCACCCCTCCATCCTTAGAAATTCTCAAAATACTCATGTTTTTGTTTTATATACATAATTAAGATAATTTTGTAATTTTATCTTACATTGATTATAATTTATAAACAGCAGGACGTAATTACGAGTACTGATGAGACATACTTACCATCGTCTTCACGTGCTGCCCCTGGGCGAGGAACAAAGAAGGGTTCCGAGGGCACAGCACCCTCCTCGTACCAGTTCTTCGCCTTCTTCTCTACTAAATCGAGCTGCAACAAAATTCATATCCTATATCTTTAGCGCACATCTAACCATATATACATTCTTTGAAACATCCATAATTAACATAAATATATATAAGCATTACCTTAGTGAGTGTGTTGGGGAAATTGCATGGACGATGGGCTCCGCAAGCATAAGCATATCTGTATTTTAGGCCCAAAAAGTTAGGGTTTATGCTACACATGTCCAGGCCCCTCCCATGCTCATCCGGGTCAAGTGCTGCCTCTAACTTTCCATACGGACTCCCATCCAAAGGTATAATGAACCGTCCTACCCTGTCATATATATGAGAATGGTGTAAATATTTTGTACCTTCAAAAAATAGGAAGCAGACTCCTAAGCTTGAAATACCAAAATATAATATAATCATTCATGCCAAATAATTTTTATTTTCTTGACAAAACATCTTGTAAACAAAATATCCATTGACAAAACTACCGTCTTGGTTGGTTTTGAAGACTCTAGTGTCGGAGGCTCAGAGGTGGGTGGTACTGGATGTTGAGTTAGAATGAATGGAAAAATACATGAAATTATTTTGAATTAAATTTGTAGTTTTTTTTTTTTTTTTTTGAAAAAAGATTTAGTCATCTCTATTGTATTTAGTTTTTTTACATGATATGTCAAATTTATATTGAGGGCCATAAAATAGGGTTTTCCATCACATCCTAATAGAAGGGACTCTCCATAGCCGTGATCACATGAACCTGCATGATTTATTTAATTAATAATGTTATTTAGTATTGGGTTTGTGATTTTTTTTTTTTCTATTCTGTTGAACTAAATTCAAACTTGCGAATATTGAGGAGAAAAAAGAGTTGAGATTATGTTTGGGTTGTTTGAAGAAAAAAAAAATTTGAATAAAATTAAAAAAATTTGAGTTGAATTGAGTGTTAGTAGTGTCAAATTAACTAAAAAAAGAGAAAAAAAAAAGTTGAGAAGAATTGTCTTCCTAAATAAACCAATTTGATTATGTGATAGAATTAAAAAATAAATAAAGACCAATTTCACTATGAAATTGTATAGCAATTTATTAAATAACATTAATTTTTATTTAAAAGCAAAGATCGAAAGAGTAAAAGGAAAATATATATATTCAAGTCAATGTCCGACATATATATTATGATAGATGCTGAACTTAAGACCAATTTTGACCGTATCACTTGATTATATAATATATTATATTATCATTGCTCATCTAATATTGCATTTGCAGAGTCAGTCATGATTAATGTTTTGTCATGACACAGATTATCATCTAATTATAATTATATATATATAGGCATCGTATAAATGGCCGACACAAATGTTTTCTAACATCCAGCATGTCATGAAGCCAAAATTTTCGTGTGCTACTCGTTTAGGGACCAGAAATACATACACACTAGCTAATTGGCCTCCCCTTCAATAATTCTAGGCCAATAATTCTTGGTTCAATCATTCTTTATTTCTTTGATACTATTGGCTAGACACCGTTGATTTTATGGTCTTTGTTACGAATTCTGATCTCTTGCATGTATTTGATTTTAGTATTCAATTAACTAATCATAATGACATTGTATATATATATTCTCAGATTAATCAAATAAAGAGAGTTCATATATATAAAAGAAAGTGCATGTATGTGTATATATATATTCTCAGATTAATCGTTGAAGAAAACAAAAATCGCTGTATTAATATATGTATGATCATATATATACGTACCTAGCGTCTGGTAATACATCTTCACCGTTGAATGCTCGGAGATTTTGCATTCTGAGCTTCTCCAGAATCGTTGTGTTGGCGTTGTGTTCACAACAATCGGCAACAATTGCTGTCACTCTCCCTTCTTCGTCTTCCTCTTCGTAAGCATTGATGAAGTGGAATGTAACGAATAATGGCACTTCCACGCTGGCCACCTTAAACACCACATCGCCATGTATCAAAAATCAAATCATTTTACACACGCACATATATATATATATAGTGGAAGAGATCGAGCGTTGAACTGAACTCACAATTTTGCCACTAGCCTTACACATGATATGCACGAAGGCTTTGGAATCAGGGTGCCATTCAAATTTGTATAGGGGTGTGGGCTCAGCCTTGAGCAAATTTTTGGCACAGTACCTTAGTGGCATCTCAGGCACAACAACATAGTGCTCAGTCACCGGGAAAGAGTGGACCCACCCAGGTGCCGGGCCGTTCCGGCAATTCACCCGCCCGATAACCTTCCGCTCATTCGTCCCCGGCTCCATCCTCACCACCAAGTACCCCGGATTCACCAAATCCGGCAACAAAGTCAAGAACTCCTTATCCGTCACAATTGGGTGCGCCGAGTGTATTAGACCACCTAATGTGTCACTATACTCAAATTTTCCTTTTGTGTCCAATGTGTCCGGGTCGATCACTATTGAGCCCTTTTGTGTCTCCGTCAGGCAAACCACACGGCCATCAGCCAGTCTGACCACCCCGGTGTTAGCATTATCGGTTAGCGATGCACCGGAGAACAGGCTTGCAAGCTCCCCAATATATGCTAAGAAATTATCCGGCTTAGGAACTTCAGAGAATTCACGGTAACATAATTTTTTGTTCTTCTTTGCCGCCAAGTAGGCTTCCGATTCGATTTGGCGGTGGCCGGCCACTAATCGGCCGTTCTCAAAGTGGAGCTTCACTAGGGTGGCGTAGCCATCAAAGAGGTGGCGGAACTCGTAGTTCCCAATGCCCCACATGCCGGGACCATTTCTTAGGTACGTTCCCCTCTGCATGTCAATTGATCCATCCAATATATAAGTGAAGATAAAGGGACGCTAAAAGCTAAATTATTATGAGAAATTTTTACCATATATATTATTGTATTAAATATGCACGTCATCCTCTTGAGAACTCCATTAATATATCATGAAGCTAGATAAGAGATCGAGGGGAGAATGAATCAGCATGACGAGTACCAATAATAAATATAATCAAATATAGAATATACGTAGAATATTTATATATATATCCCCCCATTTCTGACGTTATATGAGGAAGGTGCTGTCATCAAAATTAGTAGCTATCCGTTTTAAGGACAAACCTATCATGTTTCTTGTCTCCTTCTTTGTTTGGAAGCTAGGAATCTGACGCTGATCATCATTAATCAAACAGAGAGAACTTATTTTTCTCTCAAATTGCAGTTCCTCACATGCATAAATCAGCATAAAAAGATTTTTGATACGAAAAGTTTAGTTGAATATGTTAAACTTTTTATATATTTTTCAAGCACCGTTCGTACTTAATTAGCCTGTTGACATGTGTCGCCGTATATTTCATATATATTGTGTAGATTGATGAAAACAAGTATGAAGAAATGATTATAGACATACCAGCCAGAGTGGAATTTCTCCTTGTACAATCAACTCTCCTTCCCATCTCTCCTGCTTCACACTTGTCCAAGCAACATGATTCCGTTTCACCACGCTTTCTGTTTCCCATGACGGCGCAATTGTCGGCAACGGAGTTGCAACATTCGTGACTGTCAAGCCCCGAACATTGCGTTTCAGGCTAACGTTGCTACTCCCGAGGGAAACCCCGTGGTTTATACGATGACCGGAATTATCCGGAAGCGCCACCGTGGCTGGCAAAATGGAGTTTCGTGTAGCCAAAAACTCCATGGAAGCCATGAAAGTGTAGGTGCAAAGATGTTTGGATGGTTTTGTTGAGGGGGATCGGAGGATAAGTAAGAAGACGGGTGTGAAGGATGTATTTATAGGACGAGACAAAAGGTGTTAACAGCGTTAGGAACTATATATGCTAATAAATGTCGGAATCTTGACGGCTAGAATTCCCTTTCACTAGCGGACGAAGCTTACGTTATCAAAGTCGTCAGAGAATTTTAGAGAATGTGTTGGTAACTCCATCTCATTTTGGACGGAGATCGATTTTGTCAGAGCTAGACATGAAAAATCTTACACCGATATATATATATATATATATATACACCTCACTCCAGGTGTGGGGAGCTAGGTTTTTTAGTAAAGAGGGCTAAGAATTTTATTATTATTATATAAAAATTCGAGCTAATGATTTTCGTTTTTTAGGCGTTGTCTACAGTTAATTGAGTTATCATTTAGAAACAATTTAACTATTATTTAGAACATATAAATGTAACTTATAATTTATTTTGTCATGCCTTGATCTTTCTTTGTCTCAAACACCACACCCCTATAATAATGTCAAGAGGCTAGAAGTAAAGAAGGGTATCTTACCTCCTCACAAAAAAAGAAAAAAAGAAGAAGAAGAAGAAGAAAAGAAAAGAAAAGAAAGAATGGTATCTTACAAAAGACATAATGCTCTCAGAGAATAGGTTAGCCCTGTTGAACAACTGATAGACTCTTTATCCTCCTCGATTTCTTTAATTTATTCAGTTATTCTTGATAAGTCTTCATATCTTGAAATTGTTACATGTTTCTTCATTACTAATAGTTTTGAATGTATCATCCTCAATGTACATGATAAGACAAGGCAATCATTCATCTACTATTCTGTTAAGTAAATGATTTTTAACAATATTTATTGCTGAAAAATGTTCTTTCAATAGTTGTTGTTGTAATTAGCAAAATCAATAACAATGTTACCAATGACTACACGATATCTTTTTCATGTTTACTATCTTTTTAGCAAGCTGTGTAATCCTTATGAGTGTTGCAAATTCATCACTACAATGCATGTCAGTAATATATGTTTCAAGTTGGTTGTCCAAGGTAATAAGTTAAACTGTTGAAAAATTATTCAGATAAAATTGATTTTATAATAGTATAGTAAAGCTCTACACAGTAATAATGTGAATTTTTCATGCTTTGAGCTTTTTGACATGATCAAAGTTGTTACAGGTCATTCATATTTGGGACAACAATATTGTTTTTTGTACAAAACACAGAAATTTCTTCAAATAAAGAGCTACATTCACCGTCTCTCATAGTCTGTAAATGCTTCTTTGAAACTTCAATCAACTTTTTTACTTTTAAAATATTTTGATTTTTTCGTTATAATGCTTGAGAGGAACATGAAGAAAATTACCGTGAATTAAAAAAAAAAAATAAAAAACTACCGTGAATTTTGATCAACTACCGTTAAGTCTACTTTTTTTTTTTTCTTCTCTATTTTTGCCGTGAAGTCCCACTCAAAACAAATAATTCTCTTCTTCTTTTTGGGACTCGGTAGACAAATAATTCTTCTCTTCTTCTTAATCTGTTTCATAAACGACTCAAAATAATTCTCTTTTGGCCGTTCTTCTTTTTTTGAATCTGTTTTTTTAATTTCCTCTTCTCTTCATGTCTTCTACCGAAATTCCTCTTTTTCTTCTTCTTCTTCTTCTTCCTCCTCCTCCTCTTGAAATTCTGAATTTGTTTCTTAATTTCCTCTTCTCTTCATGTCTTCCACCAAAATTCCTCCTTTTCTTGGCAAGTTTCAAGAGGAAAGTACAGAGTCGGAGACCAAAGCTTGCTCTTTCTCAAAGGCTGAATTTTGTACTTTCAAAGCCATCCATGCCACGTCTAGCTAAAAACAACCACCCTACATCTTGACACATGACTATCATAATATCACTTGCTGACAAATAACTCATATTAGTCAAATGTTTTGGAGTTTTGATAATATAAAAAATCTTCTTTGCCGACAACCCCAATGAAAAGAATTATTTGTTTTGAGTGGGAGTTCAGAGAGGAAAAAAAGAAAAAGAAGAAGAAAAAAAGACGACTTAAGTATAGTTGATCAAAATTCAGAGTAGTTTTTTAAAAAAAAAAATTCACGGTAATTTACGGTAATTCTTCTAAGGTTTTAAAAACCCTTAGAAGACATCGTGGCAAGTAAGCCGAATCCTGCTTGAGATAAATCATTTGTAATTTTTAAAATAATTTTTATCATATTGAATAAGTATATTTGCTTCTACTTTTTATTCCAAACATAAATCATTTTCCATAATATCTTCAATCAGAATAAAACTAACAACTACACCGTAATGAGAACTCCAAAGCGTATATCTAAGTCTCTTTAAATTAAGGGTTAAATACTTTTTCGGTACCTGTGTTTTGAGCCAAAATCAAATAGCCACCTTAGTTTTCAAAAATATTGCAAATGGTACCTGTAGTTATCAAATAAACTCACTTAATACTTCTGTCAGAATTCCGTTAGTTTTTTTAACGGAGTACCACGTCACCCTTACACGTGGCGTGGTACCTGTGTTTTCAAGGCACCATGTGACGTGGTACCTGAGTTTTTGGGTGCCACATCAGATTAAATAATATTAAAATTATGTAAAAAAGAAAAAAAGAAAAAAACGAAAATTAAAAAACTTAAAAAAAAACCTGCGTCTTCCAAAAAAAAATAATAAAACTAAAAACAAAAGAAAACCCATCGTCATTCTCCTCCTCTCCCCAAAAAAAAAAAAAAAAAAAACGAAAATTAAAAAACTTCAAAAAAACCTCGTCTTCAAAAAAAAAAAACTAAAACTAAAAAAAAAAAGAAAACCCATCGTCATTCTCCTCCAACCCTAGGTGTTTGCAGACCCACATTCTTTCTTTGCCATCCACCTCTCGCCATCCACTCCTCAACACAAATGCGCCCTTCACTCTCAACACGCCGTCGCCTCTTCTTTAACATGCCATCGCCATATCCTCTTTTTCTTGTCTTCTTAGCCGCCAATCTTCCCCAAAGAAAAGATTTTCCACCATTACCCTTTGTCTGCATTTTACAATTTGTTTTGAGAAGGTTGATTTGCAAAATAGATTTTTTGAGTATATTGTGTAAAAGTTCATCTTGTTTATTGAAGGGTTGACTGCAATTTTGGCAGAATATATACTGAAAAGAGGTAACTGATTGCCACCCAAGCTTAGATAATTCAAATTATAAGATGGGTAGCCCAAATTCATTACTTGTTGAATTAGGGCTACTCATCCTAGAATTGGTGAGTTGAGAGAAAAAAGAAGAAAGAAAAAAAGTCTGCAAACGACTTAAGTATAGTTGATCAAAATTCAGATTTTTTTTTTTTTAAAAAAAATTCACGGTAATTTCTTTTTTCTTCTACATAATTTTAAAAAAACTAACTAATTGATAGGTATCAAGTAGGTTTATTTGATAACCAAACATAAATCATTTCCAGTATATTTTGAAAACTAAT
This sequence comes from Carpinus viminea, assembly GCA_013348765.1. NCBI lineage: Eukaryota > Viridiplantae > Streptophyta > Magnoliopsida > Fagales > Betulaceae > Carpinus > Carpinus viminea. The sequence continues at coordinate 8,975,476 of CP054670.1, read as the reverse complement.
GCTATTTGATTTTGGTTCAAAATGAGAACTAAAAAGTATTTAACCCTTAAATTAATTCATTGATTTAAGCCAGTACAAGTAGCAATTTTATTATTTTGTAATGCTTCCACAACTTTAGCAATTTTTTTTCACGAAATGAACGAATCACAACATTTGTCTGATACTCAAGCAACATTAAAACACTATTAACCAAGCTAAAAAGAAAAAAAAAAAAAAGAATGGCAACTTGGACGTATAATTTCATAAGAAAACTTTAACTAAATGAAAAACATCTATTGCTAACCAAAGAATTCATAAGAAAACTTTGTATAATTTCATACTCAATTTGAAGAATAGCTAAACTTTATGAAATTAATCTTGTAAAAATTTTCTTTTGTGTTTCCAATACATTGTATGATGTATACTACATATTCCATAATCAAAATTTCATAAATTTTTTATTATCACACAAAATAGATTTTTACAAAATTTAACTGCTTGCAGGATTTTCTGAATTTCAGATATGTCAACGAATGTTCAACAGATCATAACTCTTTCGATATAACTCAAAACCTAAATCCATTGGAATCATTGCGTTAACCACGATTTTGACATGCGTAAGCAATTGTCCGATTATTTTTAGGACATGTCTATAACATTAGATATAAAATCGTAATTCTCACAGGCCTTGTCTGCAAAACTCAAAAATTTCAAACCCATCGACGAATACTAAAACGGCCATATCTCTTTCGATAAAAATAGAAACACAATTTTGTTTGGACCAAAACATCTACCACAATTTTTACTTTTAGTAACAAAATTTTTATGACTTATCTATGAACACTAGTTCAAAATCGTAATCCCTACAGGCCTTGCAGAAAAGCTGCAACTTTGTCTTGAACACAAATTTTAATTAGAAATAACAAACGAATTCCAAACAACTTTAAATTTTTCAGTTCAGATCCTAACATGTTATAGAACATGTTCCAGGTCTTAAACAATTTTTTCAATCTTTGGAAGTCCTCGAAAAAATTTCGAATTTAGCAAATAAAAAACTGAAAAACAGTTTTCGATATACTACGTTCTTCACCATGCTTTCAATAAAGCTCACTCTCATACCAATTGTTGGGAATATGATTGCAAATCAAATATTTGCACAGTGGAAGGAATCAAATTCTCATAAAAAGATCCTTTATGAAGAACATGTAAAGAATAGTTGCTATTTAAAATTAAATTTCAAGAACGAATAACACTTAATTGGATATCAATGGCTACTCCTAGTTTTGGGCAAAAATATTTTTGCTTTTCCAATAACATGTTCTTTCTTGTTCAAGAACACGAAGAACAATTTATTCTTTTTTCAAGAACACGAAAAACAAGTTCTTCTTTCTTCAAGAATACGATAGATCTTTAAGGAGTTTATTGTATTTCCATAATATACAACATCTTTATGAAAAAACAACTCCTTGGTCTGTTGAGTGCCTTGGAATCTCAGCATACTACACATCAATCCTAAAGCCTCCGCTTCACTTGATCAAGGTCGATTATCAAAATTCAATGTATAACAATTTTACTTAAAATGGAATGCCCAATTCTATTTACTGACTGCAAACTTTATACACTTAACAGTACAAGGTGTTGTGAATGCACTTGTAAAGTTTGTATCCCACATGGAGAAAATATAAAGAATAAGAGTGGTTAATATACCTAAGTAAACTCAAGTCCATTAACTTAAGCTTTTGGGTTAAAAACTGTGTCCTAATATGTATTTTGACTTATTTTTGTTTGACTCCCCTTGGTGTACTTCTCTCCCCCCACACAAGAATTATGGACTAAGACCTTGTGTGATAACCATATTACTCACACTCATAGCCATATTCAATGTAATCCTAAAACCTTTAATATGCATAACAAATGGAATATAACACACACACACACACACACATATATATATATATATATATATATATATATATATTCATTACAAACATTTAAATGTCATATATAAAATTATTGGGATTCAGAGCACAATTCCAACAGCCCCCAATAGAGTCGCTAAGTTTGTCTGACTCTAGTCTTTGTTCATCAAGGAACTTGTCTTTTTGCCACACAAGCCTATTCTGAAAAAATTAAAAAATAATAATAATAATAACAGAGGGATGGAATATTTAACCGTCCAAAGTGGAGCCTTGTTGGGCATTCTCAATTCCAAATAATGAAGTTTTCCATGAAGAAGACAACGATTTCCTATGATTCGAATTTAATTATCCCACTCAGTTTCATGGTCCATACTCCTTTGGGAAAGTGGGAACTCATAGCTAGTTGCCACTTTTTCAATTTTTATTCCAATATGAGGACGAACGATCCGGGTCCATATGTTTGCCACCTAATCTCCTGGCCTTCCATGTAAATAATTTCTAAATTTTATTTATTTTTCCACCATAAGGAGAACAAAAGTGTACCATGTACCATACATTGTCACCATGAAAATTATATTTTAATCATTATAATTGCTTGGGTGGAAAGGAAATGCTTTGGTGGAAAGGATGGAAACGTTGCTGACTTATGATTGTGAAATTATTTTGATACTATGCCAATCTTGCTCTACTATTTCATTTATGATTTTTATAAGTGCATTCACAGAATTTTTTTCTGTGCCATTAAAATATAAGTTCTTTATCTACTATCACTTTTTTTTAAAAAAAAATCCTGATACATTCTCTAATAAAAGAGTAAAAGAAGAAAGACGGGAAATGAGAGACAAATATGTTGTGTTAAAATAATAGTTAGGGAAACGTCTTCAAGGAGTAACTCAATTAGTTATGAATCACGCCTCATAAAGTGAAATTGCTCCTAATGTAGGTTACAATGTCACTTTTCTCAAAAAGGGTTACACCAAATATTTTTCTAGAATACAATAAAGCTTATAAATCTTCTATAGTTTAGTTGTAGTAAGCGCTAATGAAACTAAATCCGAAGACCGTCCGATTTTCTATTATAGCAAGAGATAGAGACTTAAATTTTAACTACATAAGGTGTTTGAGAGAAAATAGAAGAAGAGACAATTTTTTCTATGTCTAAAAATTGAACTACAGTAGACTATTTAATATGTTAAAATAGCAGTTTATGATTGTTGAATTAGCAGCTTATGGTAGATTGTTGCTGTTAGAATAGCAGTTAGTGACGGTTGGATTAAAAGTTAATTTTGAAACTAAGTGACTCCTTATAAACAAAGATAAATAATTGCTATTTTTAACCCAATAAATAGTCTACTACAATTTTGTTTTCAAACACACACACACACATTAAAAATAAATAAATAAATAATTTTAAAAAAAAAATTCTCTCTTCTTCTATATATATATTTTCTATCAAACACCTTCTAAAATCAAGCTTTATATGAACAACCTCCATAAACACCGTCAAAAGTGACCGAGTAACCTTGCGTCCCAATTAGAAACTATGGACAATGACAAGTAGTGATTCATGAACTCATTAGACCTCCCGAAAATACAATTGAGTCATGTATACGACATCAGATGTAATCTTACAAAAATGAAATGAACCATCTTAAGAAATTGATCAACCACAACAAAGATGGAATAATTACCTCGTTGAGTCTTTGGTAACCCCAACACAAAGTCCATGTGCAATGATCTACAGTCCCTCCGAAATAAAAAGTGGCTTGTACAACTCTACATCAGTAGCAATTTCCTTCAAAACTTGGTAAACCCGACAATCACTCACAAGTTTCTCGTCCTTCTTCCTCATGTTTGGCCAATGAAATTGATGTGACACTCATTTGAAAATCTTGTCATACCCCATGTGATCAATTTTCAGCTCTTGAATAAGGCATCAAATTCCCTCTTTGGTTTTAATGAAATGAGGGATAGTATTATAGAAAGATTGACAGAAAAGTGGTCATGTGCATCTGTCTAAAACAAACGGCCAAATCTAATGGAGGGGTTTAAATGCAATAAAATGGTAGTTTGACATATCTGAGTGTCACACTTGCGGGTCTATAACGCTAAATTAAAAATGGTTATTAGTTCATGGGGCCGAGCTATCATTTTCCCTATTCCAAACTATCTGGAGCAGCATGTTTATTAATTGGTTTTGGGAGAATGGGAATATAATGCCGTGGTTTACATTTGTCTCATGAAAAAGGAAATCCTAGTTGAGGAATCGGGAAGTTAATTAAAGGATTTGGCACTGACCCACTTGCCCTAAGTGCCTTGGTTTGAAGTTTTCAAGTCCTGTTTGCAATCGGTGGATAGCTTGTTTTGCATGGAGAAATCAAGACCCTTATAATTGCTTGTCTCTTCATGCCTTCGTTGATTCCCACAACAATCAATCAAAGAGTGACAAAGCTGTTAGTGTGGCAGACAAAATTAAGGTTTCCCCACAACGAGCAATTAGTGACATTAAATTAAATTAGTTAGTGGAGGGTCCAAAGCATTAGTAGCTTGAATGTGAGCCAGTGCTGATGCCCACTCGTTTATCACTTTCTCGATTTGTTAACTAGTAGTGGGGTCATTTGTTGTTTTATTTTAACGTACGTTTGATGATTAAGACTAGGATTTTGTAGTGTTCTGTTCAAGCAAAATCCAAATCGTCAACAAAACAATTTATTCCCCCCTAGCTTGATTCCATTAAGAGGAAAGATAGTCCAAAATTTTATTATATTTGAATATTTTTCTTATGGGTAGATGCTTCTCGTGGAACAGCAGAAAGAATGAAAGAAAGATCCTTATTTTCTTCTCTCAATTTATTCTACAATGCTTTCGAGTATTTTTCTTGCTGACATTTTATGGATTCGATCATGACATGATGAGCCTTACTATTTTGTTTCTACCTTTGGCTTTACCTTCACAGCATTTGAAGCTCAATTTTTAATGTCAATATAGGGTGTAGTCGGTTTTGTAATCTTATACTATCTTTGGTTTTAAGTATGTATCATTCCGCAGCTTTGTTTGTGTTCCTTTGTTTTTCTGTATTTTCTGTTGGTCTTTGTTGTCTTTATTGTTTTTTGTGGGTTTTATCGCCGGTAATTGTCCTTCAACGGATCTGATTTGGTTATCTACAATACCTGCCCTGCCACAATCATTTAACTGTGGTTATTGCCTTTACCACAACGGACTCTTCACTGAGTTCTTTTGCATTTGTCACCGCCTTGTGCAGCCTTGGAATAGGCTCGGCTTATATGTCATTACTTGCTGTTTGGTCCTTTTGGATCAGATCCAGAATTTGTTCTTGAATTTGTATTGTATTTACCTTTTGAGCCTTGTTGTTGGGGTGTCCACCCCTTTTGTGGTCAATTAGTCTTATAACCCACTTTCCCTTATTTGATTAGAAAAAATTATATATATGTATCATTCACCATATATGGTATTGATTTAATGAATCAAAGAAATCTTCAAAGTGATTAGGCACATAGTAGAGCATGGGTTCAAATTTCACAATCGAAATCTAAAGTGTTATGATTGATTGACATTTTAAATTATATAAAAATATTTTATTCTTTTTTAAATGTATCCCTTGTAAAATTTGATTGACAATACATGTTACGGTTGATTATGTAAAAATAATTTTTTTTTCAAAATTAAATGTCATAAAATTCTACCTAAGATCAACAATATCACAAGAAAAATTAAATGAAATATCCATATTATCAATTGAAAAATGAGATGTTGGAAAACTTAATTATAAAAACTTAATTAATAATTATGCATCATAAAAAATAAGAATAATGATTTTTAAATAAAAAAATATAATATGAATGTGAAAATAAATATAAAATCATTAATATTTAAATATTAAAAAAAAATACATCACTTAAACTTATTGCCTTATGCCCCAAAATTTATCGAGCCAGCCAACAACTAATTGATTATTTTCAAATACAACGAACACTGAACAGGTGACTGAACTTTAGGCATTAGCGCATGCAGTTATAGGAATTCTAAGGCTACACTCTAGTTTCCTGAGCTTTAGATATTTATTCAAATATATAATTAATTTATATGTTTTTTATTTATTTATCTATATGAGTGACGTAATGCAAGTGATATTTAAAATCCTTAAGATTTTTAGACAAAGTAGTTTCAAACATATACTAACATACGCAAAACATCATTATTTTGCTTATCTTATGAAGAAAATTCTCATTCAATGTTGTAACACATGGCAGAGCCTTTGTCATGGTGCAAACCCTCATCAAATCAAATTACCTCAAGATGGAAAGAATCTCACTGATGAGAACCCCACTACAGCTACGGTATTTGACAAGTTGTCAAAGTGCGATGATAAAGTGATGTGTTCCATTTTTTTTAAGTAAAAATATATCAATAATAAATTATCACTTGAAATAGTTCGAAACTTCGTAGGATAGGGCTATATTGAAGATGTCGAACCTCAAGGACTGCGCATAAATTGTTATCAAGTTTTTTAAGATCAAAAGTAACTTAAGAAAAGAGTTGTGATTTGGTTTTTAGAGTAAAATGCATAAACTAAACGCAAAAGAGAATTGAAATATAATAGAGAATGGTATTAACGTCACCGCTATCTGCACAACAATGATTAATCATATTTAATAAGATAAAGTAATTCTATGTATGATAAAAATAAAAAAGAACATACCGTATTAAAGAATAAATATAATCAATTTTTAGTTAGCACAAACCGGCCTAACATAGTGTTACTAATAGCCATTCCTTGGATTTTGCATTGGGCTACCAGCTTCTCCAACCATTGAATCCCGAGAACAACATCCAACCCGTTCAAGAGGGTAAGGAAAAAAAAGTAGCAGTGATACCGAATTAACAACCACACTCCTTCATGTTTATCCTTAGAGCATTCTCATCAGCTTCTTGATCATATTCTTTATATTTAAGAATTCAAACTACTTTTTGCTTCCTTACATCAAAATACACTATAATAGTTTTTCTAAATGCTTTCCTATATCATTAAAATATATATATTTTTTATTTTATTCTTTTAAGTTTTAATTTATTAAACAAACTTTCTCTCTCTCCCTCATATTTTCTTTTCTTTTTTCTTCCGGTAGCCTCTACTTGGGGTTTTTTGCCCTTCCTGGGTTTGTTCTTCCCTCTTCTCTCTCTCCCTTGCTGGGTTTGTTTCCATCTTCTTTCTGCCGGTCCTCTGCCCTTGCTGCAAAATCAAAGGACCCATCTCAACCTGGTAAATCAAAGGACTCATCTCAACATTTCAGAACATTCTTGATTGCTAGTATGATTTTTCAGATTAGTTTTTAATTACCAGTGGGTGTTTTTGCTTCAATTACAGGTGGGTTTTTTGTCATTGATTACCGGCGGTGAGAGGGGAGAGGAGAAGAAACCATAATCTTTGTTCTTTTTCTTAGTTTCTTCATATGGTAATGAGGGTCTTCTTAGATTCTTCTTAATTTACATATTTTTTGTTCTTCGTTTGGAGAGAGATAGGAGAGGAGAGAAGAGAAAATAGAGATGTGTAGAACATAGATGAAGTTTGAGACACAGGTCAGAAGAAAAATGGGAGTTTTGTGTTTTGTAGAGAGAAGAAGATGGATGGAGTAGTTGTGATGTAAGAGGAGAGAGAATTGAATTTTTTCTAATTTTATAAAGGTATCGAATTGCTATAGTGGAACCTTAGCATCTCATAATTTAGGGAACCATATAAGGAATTTGTTGTATAACTTTTTTTGCGATTTTTTGGACATATTCCCTACACATAGGGAATAGACTCCCTTATAGGGAGTCTGCTGGGAATGCTCTTACAAGAAAGCTTTTCTCCATTGAGTGCAGCTGCTATACGGATGGGGCAAAAAGTGGGGGTTTTCTGCCATCTATTTACATACTGACACCTCATCATTTCAAGAAAAAAAAAAGAGAACAAAACACCCGATTTTTTTTTTTTCTTCCTTCTTCTCCCTCACCTCACGCACACACCTACTGGTTTTTTTTTTTCCTTCTTCTTCTCCAGGTCTCCCTCACCTCACGCCTGGTTTCTTTCTTTTTTTTTTTTTTCTTCTTCTTCTCCAGTTCTCCCTCACCTCTCCAGCGACGGCACTCACCATCTCCAGCGATACAATCTCCGGCGACGTTCTTTATTTCCGGCCAACCCAACCGGAAAACACCGAAAAACACAAATCCAACCTCAAAAATCGATTCTAATGCCTCAAAAATCGTTTCTAATGCCTCAAAACTCGATTCTAATGCCTCAAAAATCGTTTTTAAATTCAAAACTAAAACCTAGATTTTGAAAGTTAACCCTAGAGGGGTCCGAGATCCGCCGGAGAAGATGAACGTGGTCACGCCGGAGCCACAGGGTACCATGGTGGGTGGGCGTGGGCCGGAATGGCGACGCTGGGTGGGTGGGCGTCGCCGCCCATGGGTGGGTGGGTCGCTGGCCAGCCTTCTTCTTCTTCGTTTTTCTTCTCTTTTTTCTCTCTTTTTTTCTTTGGCCGACTGAATCTAGTGTTTTTTTTTTCTATACAAGTTTTTTGCAATTTTTTTGTTTTAGCTGAGGTGTCTTGCTCCTATTGGTGGGCGTAAACTCGGTCTTTTACGCCAAGACCGAATTGAAGATAAACTCTTTCTCCATTAGCCAGAGTGACCCAAAATTCGGCAATGGGTGTCATCACAAGGCTTAGCAATTGCGCCACCTTTTGATCAATGAAGTTGTGGGTGGAGCCACTATCAATTAGCAGTAACACCTTCCAATACCCAATTCGGCCAGTAACCCTCATCATCCGTGGCCCCGTGTTATCGGCAACGACATGCAACGATATTTGTGGGTCACCGTCTTCAACACCCTCGTCATCCTCCTCCTACGATGAAAAATCCTCTGATTGTTCTTCTCCTGCCACGGGCTCGGCGTCAAAGATTAGCAATTGTTTTATAGCACATTGATGGCCAGGGGTGAAACGTTCATTGCAGCTGAAACAGAGGCCTTTTTCCCAACGCTTCTGCATCTCATCGCACGAGATCTTCTTCACTGGAGGTAGCATGAGGCTAGGTTTGGGACTGGATGAGGCTGAAGTTCCCCTCGCTGAAGTTGTGCTTTGGCGTGTAGCGTGATTGGTTGGATCTGAAAAACGGCTTGGCATGGTTTAACTGATCCTTCTGCATGCGAGCAAAGTGAATAGTATCCTGAAGAGACTGAGGTTTGAACATCTTTACCGGTTTAGCGATTTCAACTCGTAAACCCCCCAAAAAAGTGCCAATCAGTGCCTTCTGCGGCCATCCTTCCACATGATTAGCAAGACGTTTGAATTCTTTTTGGTATTCTCTCACCATGCCCCTTTTGTGTGACACGGGACAGTGCTTCATCAAAATCCTCGTAGTCCGTGGGTCCAAATCGAGCCAACTACTCCTACTCGAAATTCGCCCAAGTGACAGTTTTAACATCCTCCTGACAAACTTTTTTCAGCCATTGCCACCACTAGTTCACCTCGCCTTCAAGGTAAAACACAGCCAAATTGACCTTCACTCCTTCTGCCGTTTGTTGAAACTCAAAAATTTGAGCAACACGGCTTAACCAAATAAGAGAACCGAGGTCCATCTTCAATGGTCGAGTGTAGGGCACCTCATCCCGGTTGTCACAATGGTGACCATCCTGTGAATGTGAGTTGGAATCTGAGACCTTCTTGTCGAAGTTCTTGGAAGTTTCCCCCATAGTTTTGGATGGGCTGTCCAAAATATCCTTCATAGATCGTTCAATGCTCACAGTCAAAGAACGCTCAAGTTCCTGAAACCTCGTTTCACTTCTTGTTGAGAGTTTCTGCAAAGAGTCCTTGACGTCTTATATGTCAGATTCAAGCTTTTCAATATGTTCCTTATAGGTTGTCATTGCTCTGCTACCAAGTTGATAGGGTATGGAAGAAAGTAGGAATGGAATGAGAACGATGTTATTGATATTCCACTTAAGGTAGGAGTCACCGTTTACACGCAATGTGTTATTCAAATACTTCAATACCATTCTTCTAGCTACTGACATACTTAAATACACAAGCTACTAACAACATGAAAAACATAAGATATAACACTCCTACTAACCTTCTACCATCCTAAGATAATGATGGCATAAGATAAAGATAACATCTCCAAGATAAATATGACTCCTAGATAAGGATAACATCTCCTTATCCTTTATTCTTCTCCCTTTGATAGGACTACTCCTGGTACTTAAGATTAGGATTCCTAGTCACACCGGTAAAGTCCCTATCAATTGGTCTAGATGCTTTTCAAGGAGAAGCTGTTGCTGCTCTCCTAGTCTCTAGATTGGCTGTGTCTTCCACTTTTGGTTCCTTTTCTGTTGAAGGAGATGCTCTTTTGGTTTTGGTGGCTATCAACAATCCTGCTCTTTTTTTAACTTGGAATTTTGCTAGCTTTGTTTCTGATATCAATTTAGAACTTTCCTCCTTTCAAAGATGGAATACTTTGAAAATGTCTAGATGTGCCTACTTTAAAGCACATGATTTAGCTAAGTGGGCCACTTCACATGTTTGGAAGCATTCCAATTAGATCCCTCATTCTCTCTTCCATTCGGATCAAGAATGGAAAGAATTCTCTCTTGTAGCCCTTTCCTCATTCAATTAAAAAAAAAAAAAAAAGTTTTGGGAGGCTGTTAGCCTAGCAATTACTCTTCATCTTTTGCTATTTCTTTTTTCTTTTTTCATTTTTTGTCATTTGAAAACACTCCTTAAATTATTTTCTTTTGAAACCATAATAAGTTATACAAACAAGTTCTTACAAAGAATACTTTACAAATATAACTCTCACCAAAAACACTCCTCACATTTTCACCTTTTCAAAACACGGGAGAAAACATACTTTTCAAAACCTATAGCAAACACATGAGCCTTATTTATTCTATGAAGGGTACAAAACTCGATTAAAATTCAAGACTTTTAGACTCAGTCACCCGAAAACCCTAACGTTCCACTCAAACAACACATAAACCCACTTTTTCTTTCTTTGGTTCAATCATCCCTTTTGACATGCTCATCCGCCAGATTTCTGAAAACATGGAGCTACAAAAGCACCATGAATGAAACTACTACATACGAATACAAAAAATTTTATAAATTTTTTTTTTTTAAAAAAAAGAGGAGGTAGCATTGACTATGACAAGAATCAAAATGTAGACGGTGCACACATTGCTCAGAGATTGCAACTCCACCATTGCAGAGTTCTGAAAGCGATTTATTTGGAGGATTGAGTAGTGTTTGGCGTAGGCCCCATATGGGTTTTAAAACGCACAATCCTTTGAAATTTAAGGACAATTTGTTCTAGGATTGACCCACTTGGCTAATAGACATCAAGAACTAATCCTTGTACTATTATTGGAGGAAAACAATCTTATGAATTGTCCTTCACAAATATATATTATTCACTGTTCTTCCAGATGCCATAACCAAGCTGTAACAAAAATTCTGGCATTGTGAAAGTAGAAAATATAAAAGCAGAAAAGCGTCAAACTCACCTCCATAATTAACCATCCCTCCGTCCCCAAAAATGCCACATCGTCTGAACAAGGTATCTTATCCATGGATTGCTGTAGTTTTATAGAGGCAACTACTGCCTCACCCACAAATACCTCAATTCAATTGTTGAGACGTAAATTTATCACTGTTGGTCTGTATAAACGGCATCAACATCATCAAGTTCAAGTAACTTGCTCATCATCTCCTTGTTCAAGTCCATTGCCTCGTCATCTACCTAAAACCCAACAAGTTATTGTATCCATTACTGTTTATAGGAGATATTTAGAAGAGCCATTGCACACAAAAAATAAATAAATAAAACGCACAATTTTTCCTGCAGGAAAGCATGCTATGTGCATAGCAGTAAAATTAGAATTTGATTTTCAGGCTGCAGTGATCAGTCAAAAAGTTCAGAATGGGAAATGATTCTAAAAAGTCTGGGAGTGTTACAACAATTTTGTGTTGAAGAAGGAAAGTTATGATATGATTCTCTCTAATCTGATTTTATTCCCTTTATTTCACATCATAATCAGCAATAATTATATTTCCATGTTAGATTGTATTACTCTTCTATTTAAACTCATGTAATGGTATGGTAGAAGCATCAAGGAAATAAGACAGTACTTTGCTCTTCTTCTCCTTCCAATTTTTCTTCTTTTCTTTCAACTCTTACATGATGGTTCACAGTCACCAGATACCAGAGAGAGAGAGATGGGTGCAATCCAACATGACAGCATGAGGCATAAAATATAGTGACTGTGGTGTCATCTATACACACAAATATTTAGGATATGTACCGCAGCCCACTTTTGAAAAAATAAAAATGCTTAGTGTAGAAATAATAAAGATAAAATAGAAAACAATTATAGCTAATTATTTTCCTTTTTCCTTAAGGACTACGATTTTTGTAGCAAATAAAATATCAAGGAAGGCATAATAAAATATCAAGCAAGGCATATCTGCAAAGAGACATACCTCAATAGCAGTTAATGGAAGCAGCTCAGAACCATTATCAGGCTCAAAATGTATCCCTTCCTCGCGTAGTTTTGATAGTATTGCCATGTAGTTCTCCGATGAACTTACAATTTTATAATATCTTCCATTAAAAAAAATGTAAAGTTAGAGTTGTACAGTTTACCGTGAGAGGGCAAAAAAAAAGAAAAAAGAAAAAACACCAATGTATACAATTATATCACGAATGCATTCTGCTATCATGCAAGCATTTATAAATAAATAAATAAATAAAAAATAAAAAATTGTAAGAGAAGATATTGTGGCAATAGCTGCATATGTAACTAACAGCAATTGCTAAGAGAGAAGAATACGCTTAAGAGGAAATTTACACAAGAATTTCACTATTCCCCTTTTTCTTGTTTTCCCATAAGTAAATATACATGAAGAACCACAGAAAGCAGGCCTAACTATGACATGCCCTAATACCTGAACAGTAGAAGAAACATGCCCTTGCGTTCCCTTTTCCTTGCTTTATATAGCGTACCTCTCTGTCACACATTTCCATAAATCATAGCAAGATTCTGGAAATACTTCTATAGAACTCATGTCACAGATCACAGCAGAAGAAATTTGATACTTTCTCCATGCCAAACATGATTATATTCAAAAAATCCCCTTTACGGAAAACAGGAGGGTTCCTAATGTTCTCACTCTTCAGATAGTACAGCTGCTTCAATAGCATAGCATGCCTACTGCAAGATCACAAACAATACTCACCTCATCCAATGACAATAACTCCTAAAGGCTACTTATGATCTTAATTCTAAATCCTGAGAGGATCGTGCATTCAGATGTGAAATTGAGATTGCTTTGATATATCTATTGATGAGACATTTGCTGCGATCAACATTCCCGGTGTGTTAGGTAATCACATGTAGCATTGTGAGAAAGTTTTTCTCAAGAAGGAATCCAAATCCATTTTCTTGAAAAGAACAAGAAATTTCTCCGTAAGATAGATTTCATGGATTGAATTATTCTCAGTCTCTTACCAAAGCATTTTGGTTAGGCAAACCAAAATAATGAACATGTGATAAAGCTTTCACAAGTATGAGAATAATAATAAAATCACTAACTCAAGGATAAAGAGGTAGAAAATTAAGCGGTAGTATCTTTAGCCTTAATTTTGCTACGGAAGATTTCATGGAGGAAGTCTAAGTCATTAAGTTAAAGGGATTAATTGCTTTAATAAAAAATATACACTATAGTGCAATTACAATTGTTTAGTGGAATCAATTGTAATTAAATAATGACTTTGAAAAGTCGAGATATTTGGAGCTAATTTTTATTTTTCCCTTTAAGTCTCTCACTAAGTTGATGTAATTTAACCAAGTCAAGTTTTCTTATTTATTGGGCTGCTTGTTTTTTTTATTAAAACATGGGCTATAGAGAAACTATGCAGAAGATGCATGTAAGGGAGAATGGGCTTGGGATAAAAACCAAGCCCAAGAGCATAGCATATGACGAATGGGCCAGGGAAATTTTTCCCTACCCAATGAGTCACATACTAAAGGAGGTGGAGGCTAGGGTTTTACAAGCCCTAGTTGTCCACCCCTAGGATTCCTAGTGAGATTATTATTTCAAGTGCTTGTCCCACATGGGTTATATCTTCCACCTCTCCTAGCATGTAAGCCTATAAATAGAGAAGAACCTGTGGCTCTAAAGACATACCATCTCTATCTCTACAATTCTTTAGTTTTTAATAAGAACTAATATTCTTGATTTAACTCTCAAGAATAAATTAAAACTTTTGAATAGCAAGGAAGAAGCCCACACTCCCTTGGTCATTTTCAGTTATTGGTGAGAAGATCTAAAGGTTTCATGATCCCCGAGATCACATGGTCTTCACTAAGGAGCAGGAAGCAAAAAAGTGGCCATTTTCTAAAAGTAATTAATTTGTGTTTTGCAGTTTAATTTTAAATAGCATAGTTATTTACTTGTTCTTTATAAAGTTTGATCTTGGCTTGCGAATTATTATTTTCCGTTGCACAATATTTTGAAAGAGAGTTTTCTCTTTAATTTCTAACTCTTGGCATTCCTAAGGAATCAATCCAGACATTCTAAAGTGAATTAAGAGGTTTGAAAGGGTTTCTCTTCTACTATTCGCACACGAATCAACAAAACTGGGGCAAAGTTCTTATCTTTTTCTTGCATACTTCATTTACTTTACAAACTTTATTCTGTTAGTTATCAGATAGTTCCCTCCCTGCATCACTATCTAATCTAACTTTTTGCATTTGTCAACTCTAATGATATAATCTTGTCAAAATATAATACCCTTAGAAACCAGGTCATGAAACCTAGAGTTTAAACATGACAAATAAAGATTAGAAACATAATCTCTACGAAGAAAAGTGGAGCGTTACCTTTCCGACCTATCTTCTTCAGTGTCATCTTCATATATTGGAGGTTCAATAACATCCTCAGCACCAGCATCCAAAGCAATGGCAAGGAGATGGTCTTTGTCAACATCTGTGACCTTTACATTTACAACCCGGACACGTCTGAACTTGAACATTACAGATCCTGGATCTGCCATCTTTCCTCCATAGTCTTTCACTACCTCTCTAACAACTGCTATAGACCGCTTTATCTTATCTGTTGAGACCTCAACTACCATACTAACTCCACCATAACCATATACCTGAAAATAATAAAGAAGCCTTTTTCAAGACCCAAATAAAGTCACCCAGATGTATCAATATGAAGTAAAATAATTGAAGTGTCGATCCTTGACAACTAACTCGAAACAATTAAACATCATAGCATCCCTCAGATAAAAATGATAGATAATGTATATACCAACCTCGTAGATTTTCTCAATGTATGCCTCTTGTCCCTTCTCAGAAGCTCTCTTAATATTGCGGTCCAGAATTTCCTTTGGCACATCAAGCTCCTTGGCTTTCTCAAGTACAGCAGCCAGAGCCGTATTTGATATTGGATTTGGACCCCATTTCTTTACACTGGATCAGTGAAAAATATGGGCATTTTAGTCCCACAATTGTAAATAGAGCACTGACTTAATATTATAGGTATGACCCATAGAAAAATGAATAAATAACTCAACGTACATCAAAAGTATAGACAAAGGTCATGAAAAAACCTAACAAAAAATAGGGCAGCTAAAGAACTTCATGGCAGTTTCACGCTAATATCCCTCAGTAACGGAGAATACTACCAAGCAGATTCCACCGTAAAGAAACTTCTCCTAGTAGGTAATTGGTTAGAGTAATGTTGTATACTTTTTGAAAAAAAAAAAAATTTATTTACAGACTATGAATTCAAGAAAAGTTAACTAAAAATGGAGTATCTTACGCAGATACGACTTCCTTTCCAATCCTACAATATAGCTTTGCCTTCTTTGCATCTTGCGCCCCCTGCATTTAAATCACATTTAGAAAAACGGATTAGACTTAGGTGTTGTAATTCACCTATGTTGTAGTTTGTTAAGGGTCTCGATTTAATTTTACTTTTTTTCTTTTTCTGATGAAAAACTTGAAATTAAATCTCGACCCTTAAAAAAATACAACATGGGTATTGTAGTTTTTTTTTACAGTACCTAAGTCTAGCTTCAAACACAACGAAGTCAAGTCGAAAAAGGTTTGGAACAAAAAAGTGAAAATTTAAAGGGAAAATCTCTCCTAAAATATATTTAGGTATTTCATCAAACATATAGCGTTCAAGTAGAATTGCAACTCGTAAATACACCTTCAACAGACAAGTCAGTGAGTCAGTGAGCACATACAAGCAAAACATTATTAAGATTAGTCCTCAAACTAATTCAAAAACACACTACAATCAGTAGTCGTACAATGTCAAAGTTCATTGCTTTGTTACGAAAGCAAAGAAAAGCACGAACTGAAAGAGAGAGAACCTTTCTGCCGGCGATTTTGGAGGAACGCCTGCCCATACAAACAGGAGAGAATGTCCATATCTTTCTCACTTGAACACAACGCCTACTATACTTGTTTTCAACCAAACACAATGAGGAGAGCTGTGATATTGTTGATGAGGATGATAAATTTCTGCTTAGCAAACCATTTCCTGAATCAGAAATACATATACACAGAGGTGAGCGCTGCTACCACTTCAAACTTGTAGAGAATGAGAAATCCAGAGAGAGCGGAGCGGGTGTTACTTTGGAGACCAAAGGAGTTGGGGCATTTGGAGGAGAAGCCATGAGAGAACCTGTGAAGAATAGCGCCAAATGCTCTAAATGACGAGGACGAACCCATTTCTTTTGCTTCTTTCTCTGTTTTTATTATGTGGTAGCCTTCTTTACCTCCAAATTTCCAATCAGAGGAATGTGGAGATTTTCCAGATTACTCGCCGGCGCAGCGTTTAGCCGCGGCCCGAGGGGATGAAAAGCTTTGTCCACCAATGCAACGATTGATTGTGGATGTTATTTTTAAAAAATAAAAATAAGAAAAGAAATTTGCTCCTATTTCTCATTGGATTTTAAAAAAATAATATTAACCAAAAAAAATACCATGAAAACACCTAATATTTCTCTTGATCCCTTTTGTTTTTTATTCTTATTGTTAAGAATATTATGTTAGGTTATTTACTTCCTTAGATATTTTACGTCTGCTAAATTTACATTTCCTTAATATAATAGGTTACTTGTCTATCACTTATGGCATTTCTATAAATAGAGATTTTTGTATTCATTATCGATATAAAACTCAATACAATGTAATTCATTATTCTCTTTCGCTCTCGACAATATATTCAACAATATATTTAACATGATATATATATATATAGACTGAGCCAGAAAGTATTATGGGTAGGGGTCAAAGCATAAAGCTTAAAAAAAAGGGGGGTCATAGCATAAATTTATTTATTTTTTATTAGTTACTTGCCAATTACTCATGGCATTTATATAAATAGAGACTTCAGTATTCATTATCGATATAAGACTCTATACAATGTGGTTCATTATTCTCTTACGCTTGCCACAATATATTCAACAATATATTTAATATGATATATATATAGACTACGCCCAAGGACGGAGCCATAAAATTTTATGGGAGGGGCCAGCCAAAAAAAAATTTCAGTTCTTTAAAATTATTTTATTAAAAAAAAATTATTTTTGTTGTTTTTTAAACTAAAGACTACCTAAAAGTCAAAAAAGTGAGCATTTGAAAGTATGAGCTAAAAATAAAAATAAAAACTTAACAGGTATAGCCCAAAAAATTAAGAATAGGGCCAAAAAAATTTATTGGATATGGCCATAAAATCTAAAAATATGGCCAAAATTTTTTTGGAAAAGGGCCATATGACTAAAATTATAACCAAATTTTACATTTTTAATTTTTTTACTTCTAATTATTATTTTTTCCTTATTTTGGGGGGGGACCATGGCCCACCCCGGTCCCCCCCTCCCTCCGTCGTCTGCGCTAGAAAATATTATGGGTAGGGGTCAAAGCCTAAAGCTTAAAATAAAAGGGGGGTCACAGCATAAATTTATTTCTTTTTTATTAGTTACTTGCCTCACTCATGGCATTTTTATAATTAGAGACTTCTATATTCATTATCGATATAAGACTCTATACAATGTAGTTAATTATTCTCTTACGCTCTCCACAATATATTTAACATGATATATATATATATAGACTGAGCTAGAAAATATTTTAGGTAGGGGTCAAGGCATAAAGCTTAAAAAAAAAGGGGGTCACAGCATAAATTTATTTATTTTTGAGGTGTTGGGTTCAATGATTCGAGGAAATCCCTAAATTTTTATTTTTTTTTTTTGGGTTGAAATGGGATTCCAAGATTTCATTAAGCCAAAACTCCATGTTCTGCAATTATAATATCCCTAATGGCATGGGGATATTTGGTCCCTCCAACAAACATCTTCGGCGATGGTCAACTCCATTTTGGCAAGTCGATTTGCAGCCTCATTCGCCTCTCTTTTCACGGGGTCGATGCTCCAACCTGGAAAACCTTGGGCGATAGACTTGGCGTCGTCTATCAGGTGCCCATAATTGCTCCAACAATTGTCGTCACTGCATAAAAGCTTTCACCAGGGAGTCACCCCCTATAATTGCATGGGATAAACCTTGTTGCACGCTGAGCTACACCAGGAAATCCCCTCATACCGAAACTATCCCTCATCAACTCAAAAATTAGGAGCAAAAATGAAAATACATAAATAAAAACAAAAAAACAATAAATAGTGTTAGTGACATAAAAATTGGATCGGCGATCAGTGCAATTAGATCGATGCATGAGACTAAAGGAGCAGATTTGATGAACTAAAGCTATACCAATGAAGACGTTGACATGCCGGGGCGCGAGACCCATGTATTGGTGCATGGCGGGTAGATTGATGCATGAAGGCAGACAACAAGAAGAAGGGTGGCCAGTGAGTACGCCAACACGGTCAACGGTAGCGTGGATGGACAAAATTGATAGAAAAAACTATATTTGATTTTGAAGAAGACAGATCTAGAAACCCAATCAGATTCAATGGGATGGCAGTGGACAAAAAAACAAAAAAAATTAAATTTTTTTAAAAAAATAATAATAATAAACCCAACCAAGAAGGGGAGGGAGAGGAAAGAAGAGGGTAGTAAAGGAGAAGAGAAGAGAAGAGGAGGAGGTCAGGAACAATAGGTTTGCGGCACTATCTAGGTGTTCAATCTTGGTTCTTGAATTGAAGTGCTTAAGCCATAATGGCAAGAAGTATGTGTTTTTGCAATTCTCCTTAATGTTCAGAAATTACTTTTCTCACAAAATCTGACATAGAAATCAATGTTAAGATGCAAGCATATATAAACCGACACATGTAACACGTGTACATCTAAACCTTAGGTTTTGTTTCTTGTTTAAAAAGAGAACAAATAAAAGTTTACAACTGATGACAAGAAAGACTAGTGAGGCAATAAACAATTCATTAAGTTTATATATAATAAAGGTTAAAGAATTGATTAAGTTGTTAGTCAATCATAAGGAAAGTACTTCATGTGGCGAAGCATACAACTTAATTGGATTATTTATTAATGTTTTTTGTGAATAACTCAATTTGTTTATCCCTCATAAGTCATAACAAATATATATATATATATATATATATATATATATAATATGGAAAACAATGTGGGGGAAAAAGCTGGAGTTCCACGCAACTCGAATCATTGACAACCCTGCTTGTATTCCTGTAACATGCTTTTCTTTTTCTTATTTGTCTTTTTCTCCCCCACTTTTTTTTTATATTGAGAATTATAGTATTGAATTGATGATAATTATCATATGGTCAATTCCTTGTAAGCCAAGTAGTGCTAAACTACATATATATATATATATATATTCAGATCCACTTTAGTCACATCAACCCGAAAGCCAAAGAAACAAGAGGAAAACCTCTTACTTTGTAAATTGACCCGACCATTGGTGTCTTCTAGACTTTACCGACAATCAAATCAAAGAAGCAACTCAATAATATATTATATAATTGAGATAGTCTAGTTGATTGTAAATCATGTTTCATAAAGCAAAAGTTACTAATTTGAATCTTTTTATTTTTATTTTTCTTGTGTAGACATATATATATACCATTTTTTATAAGGAAAATTCCATAAAATTCTTATTAATTTTCACGCGATTTGAAATTATTTTTTGGAGGTTAAAAACTTTCAATTCAATTTCTTTTAATCTTTCAATTTCGTTAAATCCTTGTCAAAATTTTTTAAATACCATTATTTTTTTTATTATAAAAAATAATTTGTCAGAATTTTTATAATACCCCTATTTTTTATTATAGAAAAATATATATAAAGATTCAAGTGTTTATTAAAAAAAATATAGATTTGTAATTTTTTTTCATTTTTTATAATAAAAATAAAGATATTTTATAAATTTTGACAAAATTTAACGAAAAATCCTAATGAAATTGTATAATTAAAAGTTTTTAAACTTTGAGAAGTTTTTAGTTGAAAGTTTTTAAACTTTGAGAAGTAATATCAAAACGAATAGAAGTTCAAGAGGATTTTATAAAGTTTCTTTCTTATAATTTTAGGAAAATTACATATACTCTTAATCTATTATTCAATTTGTAATACTCTTTAATCTTTTAATTTAGTTAATATACTTAATTGATTTACTATTGGAATTGCAATATTTTCTTTTCGCGTCTCAAAATAACAAAAATACTTTGTATACAATTAAAAAAAATAAAAATAAAAATAAGGGGTAACTTCATTTAGTCTCTTAAAATATCACGTCTTTTATAAACACTCTTCCAATGATTAAAGTATTTCACTTTGGTTTATTGAACTTTCATTTCGTTCTACTTATCCCATCCATTAAATATTAATGTTAAATGAGACAGTAGAAATAGTCAAAAAAACCTTTATACTCTTAAAATTTTGAACTCTTTAATGAAAGTTCAATACACGAAAGTGAGAGACTTTAAATATTGAATGAGAGTTATTTTGTATAACATTTCAAGGGGCTAGGACCTTCTTGAGATTGCGTTTAAAAGGCTTAAAAGTGTTTTTAATATTCAAAAAGTCTGTTTGAAGAAAAAAGTAATCATTTGGTAAAAAAATTAAAAGCGCTTTTAAAGGTCCAAAAAACCTAAAAATAGCTACACACAAAAAAAAACTTTTGGTAAAAGCTTAAAAATGAAACTTTTGCCCAAAAACTCTTTTTAACTTAAAAGTTATATTTCTCAAACTTAATCCCAAACATACTTTAAAAGAAATTACCTTTAAAAATTTTTAAAAAAAAAGTCTTCACTTCAACATATTCTAAAAAAAAATAAGATAAGGTAACGCAATGTGGTGAGTGTTTGAAAAATTATCTCAACTTGTGTCGGGAGGATTGGTTGGGTTGAGTATTATGACCGTTGATAGTAATAAAACAAAGAAATGGTCCTCATATTTCTGCCGCTGTCACTCCTTATTATTATTATTATTATTATTATTATTATTTTAATGTCTTGCTCTTTAGCTTAAATCAACCAATCTCATCTGTGAGGAGTAGTTCGTCTCTTTCAGAAGTAATTCAATTGGAAAGATCAAAGTGAAAGTCAATAATTTTAATTTTTTTTTTTTTAAAAAAAAAGCCATTATCGCTCCTGTTTTTCATTACTGAGTTTTTTTATGTGAAGGGTGGTCCCCATCAATGAGGGACCGACATTCAACGGTTTATGAAAAAGCCAACCGCTTCCCTTCCGCGTTCCAGCTTTCATATTTCTACTTACTTTTTCCATCTCCATTCTCCTCCAAAACCCCCCATCACACACACACTTTCACACGCCTTCTCAACTGGACAGGGCTTTACTGTAAATTGAGTCGGAGAGGAATTTTATTATATTTATTTATTTTATAAAAATGACACATCATTTTTATAAAATTGTCCTCCTTACCCATTTTGAAAGGAAAGTTCTATCGTTCTCTCACCTCAACCCTCCTGTGAGTTGTGATTTGGTCACTGCACCGCATTTGATCTTCCCCACCGCTCAGGAAAAGGAAACTAATAAAACTAATAGGATATAAATCTTGCCAACTGTACACCAACTAAGCCAGATTTCTTAAATAATAATCCAAAAAGGTAGGCGCGCCGATTAAATTGTATTTAGTAAGTTTTATTTCCCAAACAAAAGTATATATATATATATATACATTCTTTACCAATCAATCTGTTATGGTTAGCAGAAACTTAAATTCATTTTTATAATTTTTTGCTTTGATTTTACTTACTGAGTTGTGAACTCACCAATTTCAACTATAAAATTGTTTGATTGTACATCTACAGGCGAGAAAAAAGGGTTCAGTGCCTATTTGGATTGCTATCCATAAGTTTAGGAGACTTATTAGCTTTTAAGATCCATGATTAATCTGACTCGAGCTAATTGACTGTGACGCTTTGAGTATGTGCATGAAGAATGCGATATAACAAGTTTTATGTAAAGGTAAAACAAAACATGTGTATAAATAGTAAATAGATGAAGATGAAACTTTGTTTTTAGTTTGCGCTATAGTTACTTTGTCCTCGTGAAGTAACAACTCTACTATCCGATCGTATTAAACCACCATTTTGTATTAAAAATCTTAATTTTATTAATTAAAGACGTTAATTCAGATTATCAATTCCCCACTCATATGTTACATATCATCTTAAAGTGGCAAAAGCTGTCGGGGTGATTTTTATTTAAAAGGAAAAAAAAAAAAACAAACAAATGATTCACCGATTTGACGGTGTGAAACATCAAACGTGGATTGGGTGGCTACGATTTGCGGAAATTTTGATTTCAAAACACGCCAACTTTTAATAATCTCTTTCCTCTCCTAGGATCATGATAGTACATTATTTATGGAGGATTGGGTGAGATGTCATCGGTTTCATTCAAGCCCCAAACTCGTAATTTTACATTTTACACGTCATCCAAAGTTATGACACGTTTCCACCCCGGAATTCTTACTTTACCCCTCTCTTTAGATAAAGTTAAGATCCTCCTCCTGCATCGTAATTTGTACTCATTCCGACAAAGCTAAAATATTACCAAAAAGTCCTCAAACATCCTCTCAAATTTCAATTTCATTTACTTCTCCTCCTTTTTTTTTTTTCTGAATATTTTTCAAAAAAGAAAAAGAAAAAAGGAAAGAGCCAAACAGGTCCTCTCTTTCTCTCTCTCTCTCTCTCTACAGTAGTGTCCAGTCTAGATTTTGGTGTGTGTATATGCAGAAGAAGCACAGATTCTAACTCATTCTCTCTCCCTGTACGCAATGGCTCACCTCTTCAGAGACCTGTCTCTGGGCCACTCCAAGAGGGAGACAACACCGCCACCGCCGCCGCCGCCATTAATGCTTGCCAAAGCTCCTTCAACCGATCTACCGTCTCCACTCGGCCAACTCGCCGCCCAGCTCACCGATTCCGACCTCCGGATCACCGCCTACGAGATCTTCGTCGCTGCCTGCCGCACCTCCACCGGCAAACAACTCACCTACGTCCCCAATCCCGACTCGCCGGCTCATCACTCCCCGGGCTCGCCCGGGTTGCAGCGATCCCTCACCTCCACCGCCGCCAGCAAGGTCAAGAAGGCATTCGGCCTCAAATCGCCATCCGGGTCGGGCTCCAAGAAGAGTCCCGGGTCGGGACCCGGTTCCGGTTCTGGTCAGGTGAAGCCGAGGAGGCCAATGACTGTTGGGGAGCTTATGAGGACTCAAATGGGGGTCTCGGAGGCTGCCGATTCCAGAGTCAGAAGAGCTCTACTCAGGATCGCTGCTGGCCAGGTCAGCTCCATTTTAGGGTTCTGATTTCATTTCCTTCTCTACTTCACACGGACACACACCAATTGAGGGTCATCAATGTGCTTTTGAGTTATTGAGATTTGGTTTTCTTCTTATTTTTTGGACCATTATGATGAAATGGAAATTATAAAAACGATAGAAATGTAGCTGAATTTTATTAAAAAAAAAAAATTTCTTTCCTATTTTTTGATTTCTGGTTGATTGGCGTTGGTGTTTTCTAGTCTCTCAACTACTTTTTCTTTTACTATTGTTTTTCTACTAATTTTGTTTTCCTGAGCGAAATAATTGTCGTTGGATCTGATGATGAGTGTATGTGGATCATAATTAAAGCTAACTGCAATTCAAAGAAACATAATTTTCGAAACTTTCCCTAGAATTTTGGAATTCCTCCTGGCTTCTCCTTCTCTTTGACCTCAAAATTGCTGAAACGTAGCCTTTTTTGAACTACAATTCCCTTTCATAATACGCATTAATTGTCTTAATTTCGAGTTCCTTCTTGGTTTGTTTCCAATCGTGGCCAATATATTATTAACTACTTTCGGAAGTTTGTGTTTTTGTCCGTAGTTCCTGGATCTATTTGTTGTTATAATGCTACAATGGGTTTCCATTTTTTTTTTGTTGATAAAATGCAATCAAGTTTACCTTGCATTCTTGTTCTCATGACAGGTTGGAAGGCGAATTGAGTCGGTGGTAGTTCCACTAGAGCTATTACAGCAGCTCAAGCATTCAGACTTTACTGATCAACAAGAATATGACGCATGGCAGAAGAGAACTCTGAAAGTTATTGAGGCTGGTCTCCTTTTGCATCCCCATACGCCACTAGATAAGTCATATTCTACTGCACAGAGGCTGCGGCAAATTATTCGTGGGGCTTTGGATAAACCCATAGAAACTGGGAAGAACAATGAATCTATGCAAGTTCTTCGTAGTGCTGTTATGGCTCTTGCTAGCAGATCATCTGACGGGTCTCTATGAAACATGCCACTGGGCAGATGGGTTTCCGCTGAATCTCCGGCTCTACGAAATGCTGCTAGAAGCCTGCTTTGATGCTAATGATGAGACATCGATTATTGATGAAGTTGATGAGCTAATGGAACACATTAAGAAGACATGGGGGATTCTTGGAATGAACCAGATGCTCCATAACATTTGCTTCGCATGGGTTTTATTTCACCGTTTTGTTGCAACTGGCCAAGTTGAGATGGATCTGCTGTATGCAGCTGATAGTCAGCTTGCAGAAGTTGCAAAAGATGCAAAAACAACAAAGGATGCAGAGTACTCCAAGATCTTGAGTTCTACATTGAGTTCAATATTGGGTTGGGCAGAAAAAAGGCTCCTTGCATATCATGACACTTTTGATGGTGGAAATATTGATACCATGCAGGGCATTGTTTCTTTGGGGGTATCAGCTGCCAAGATTTTGGTTGAAGATATATCTAATGAGTATCGCAGGAGGAGGAAAGGTGAAGTTGATGTGGCTCGCAACAGGATTGAAACTTACATCAGGTCATCACTACGCACGGCTTTTGCTCAGGTAAGTCCTATCTTCATCTGGCTGTTCCCTTTAGTAAGAGGGCCTAAATGTGATACACTGGGGATTTCGGTGTATACCCAGTGTTGTTTACATTGCAGTAGATTCAATAGTTTTTTCTTTCTTTTTTTTTTTTGGTCGACATATCACCTGAAATATGTTTGACTTGTTATTATTTAGCGAATGGAAAAGGCAGACTCAAGCAGGAGAGCATCCAAAAACCAGCCAAATCCTCTTCCTGTCCTTGCCATCCTTGCAAAGGATGTTGGTGATCTGGCCATTAATGAGAAGGAGGTGTTCAGTCCAATACTGAAGAGATGGCATCCTTTTGCAGCTGGTGTGGCTGTGGCCACCCTTCATGCTTGCTATGGGAATGAGCTCAAGCAATTCATATCAGGTATAATGGAGTTGACACCAGATGCAGTACAAGTGTTGAGAGCTGCGGATAAGCTGGAGAAAGATCTTGTGCAGATAGCAGTGGAAGATTCAGTGGACAGTGACGATGGAGGAAAGGCAATAATTCGTGAGATGCCTCCTTATGAAGCTGAAGCTACAGTTGCCAATCTGGTTAAAGTGTGGATCAAAAAGAGTGTAGACAGACTGAAGGAATGGGTTGACAGGAATCTGCAACAAGAGGTGTGAACTCATGCATTTGAAGATTCTCTGTTGATGCATTTTTACTTGAAGTTTGCTATCATAGCTAATTTACTGGATCCTCTTCTGTGGGCTCATGGGCAAGTACTGGAGCTGGATGTGAAGCATCTATTTACTCCCTCTTCTCCCACCACCACCCACCCAACCCCCTCCCCCCTCACAGCCCCTAAAAAAAATAAAAACAAAAATAAAAAAAGGAATGCCAACCCATCTATGTAGAGTTGGAAGTTATATTTTCTGTTCTATCGGTATAAGTGAAAAACTTAGGAATTGTTGTTTTATATGTATAGGCACACTCGCAGATAAAAATTATCTTAGATGACATGTTACCTGTTACGAAATAAAGTTTCCTCAGGTGGGACGTCCTGACTAATTTTGACAGAAATATTTGTTGAATTTTCTAATAAAGAAATGTTTAATTGGCTATGCTAAGTCTCCCGTCTTGTACAGAGGCTTGCTTACAGATAAGTTTAAGATGGACATTAGTAATTCTACAATAAAATTGAACAATTAGCACTATAGAGGCAAATATACAGCTCATGCACCCACACAGGACCAAACCCATGATCTCACCCTCTACCCCTCACTTGTGGGAAGAGGTAATGCCATGGAAGAAGGGGATGATGCCATTTGGTTTTAGGACCATTGGCCAGTGAATATATATCTTTATCATCTGTCCTTGACCTAACCTTGTTCATTATGATATTTAGGTGTGGAAACCACAGGGAAACCAAGAAGGATATGCTCCATCTGCTGTTGAAGTTTTGCGAACTCTTGATGAAACTTTGGATGCATTCTTTCAGTTGCCAATACCAATGCATCCAGCACTGCTTCCTGACTTGATGGCTGGTCTTGACAGATGTCTTCAACATTACGTAACCAAGGCAAAATCTGGCTGTGGTAAGTGCTTTCAGAAATTGCAAATTAGGCTTACATGGTTTCGGGTTTGTCATATATTTGGTAATTATTAATCTTTATTTGGAAATGCAGGATTACGGAATACATTTATTCCCACATTGCCAGCATTGACAAGATGTACTATAGGATCAAAGTTCCAAGGCTTCGGAAAGAAGAAAGAAAAATCTCCAAATTCTCAGAAAAGGAATCCCCAGGTTGCTACAATGAATGGGGATAACACCTTTGGAATATTACAGCTGTGTGTTCGTATAAACACCCTGCATAGAGTCTGGAGTGAGTTGGATGTTATGGAGAAGAGGATTATCACTCGTCTCAGAAACTCTGAGTCTGCTCATGCAGAGGACTTTTCAAATGGTTTAGTTAAGAAATTTGAGCTTTCTTCAGCTGCTTGTATTGAAGGAATTCAGCAACTCTGTGAGGCAGTGGCTTATAGAATAATCTTCCATGATCTAAGTCATGTTCTATGGGATGGTTTGTATGTTGGAGAGCCATCATCTTCTAGGATCGATCCTTTTATTCAGGAGCTTGAGAAGAACCTGGTGATCATTTCAGACACTGTGCATGAAAGAGTTCGTACACGGCTTATTACTGATATAATGAGGGCTTCCTTTGATGGGTTCTTGCTGGTATTGCTTGCTGGAGGCCCTTCCCGTGCGTTCTCTCGGCAAGACTCTCAGATAATAGAAGATGATTTTAAATCCCTTAAAGATCTATTCTGGGTGAATGGGGATGGCTTGCCTTCTGAATTGATCGATAAGTTTTCTACTACAGTGAGAGGAGTCCTTCCACTCTTCCGAACTGATACTGAGAGCCTCATTGAGCGGTTCAGACGTGTGACCTTGGAGACATACGGCTCTTCTGCCAAGTCCAGGTCCAAACTTCCACTACCTCCATCTTCTGGGCAGTGGAACCCAACAGACCCGAACACACTTCTACGTGTTCTATGCTACCGGAACGATGAAGCAGCTTCAAAGTTTCTAAAGAAGACTTACGATATGCCCAAAAAACTGTAAGAAACTTGAGCCTGGTGCATGGACAGGGCAACCAAGGCAAGCTGTTCTTGCACTGATGCTGCATTTGCAGAACATCTCGTAGTTCTGCTTGTATTTAGTAAAGATGGCCAAGGAGTTCCTCCTCATTTCATGTGCGGGTGAGCATCAGGTGCCTTAAAGAAGTAGCAATGATCCTGTATATTAGCATTGGCCACTGTTTGTGACCATCTAGAGTCCGAGCGGAGGCAAAGGGGTGCGGAGGACTTCCAGAGGCATGCTTGTGATGGAAGGTGGACCGATATTCTTTGAAATTCATTTTCATATAAAGTCATATGAGATTCCTTCGATGCTACTCTTATCCATTCTATACTGTATTTTGCGGCATTTGTTTTCCTCCCAAGCTTCCTTGGCTCTCAGCTAAATCTTTTCCCATTCTTTTTTTCTTTTCTTCTTTTCTTTTTCCCACTTTTTGGTTGAATTCCTGTGTAGTGTGGGTATTATTTTGTTTATTTTAGTACTGGTATTTGTTATTAGCATGTATTATAAGGGGGGGCTATATGTTCACTGTGTATACTGTACGCCTATTTCTGTGCGAGTCTTGAATCTTGATTATTCTTATTCCTTTGGTGCATCTCTAGGATTGACTCCTGATTACAGTCTCTGTCGCCTCTTCTTCTTCCTCTGCCTCCTAAACTTGTACCCAGAAATGGCCCAAAAAAGGAGAACAAAAATAAAATAAACTGCTGCCAAGGCTGTTCTCATCGTTTGAGGGCTCTCGTTGAAGAAGTTAATTCCACAACAATATTATAGCCGTGGTTGGTAACAGGCTGTGGCTGGGTGACAACTTCCTACTTTGCATTTTTGTTTTTTCTTGAAAAATTGTTACATTGATTCTTGGGATTTGACTTTGTTAACAAACAAGTTCAAACTCAACTCTTATACAACGTTTATAAACAAAACAAAAAAAAGGCACAAAATTCAATGGTTCACGGGCATTCTACATCAGTCCAATTGTATAAGAATTGTATTTGAGTTGAGTTTTTAGATTTATTCTTCAAAATTAACTTATAAATTTTTGAGGTGTCCATGTAACAAAATGAATCTGTTTTTTTTTTTTTTTTTGTCCTTTTATTTTTTTACGTGGTCCTTATAAAATTATAATTTTACCTTTATATAAAAAATTTCAAAAAAATTATAAATAAATAAAAGAGAGAGAGAGAGAGAGAAGAAGGAAGAAAAAAAAAAATTGGTTCACAACGTTTATAATAATTCCATAAATGAATTAATGGATTTTATCTACCTAATAATTCCATAAATGAATGAGAGATGTGTGCCGAAGATTGCTAAGTAGGGGAGTAGCCCTTTCCACTAGAGAATGCTAAGTAGCAGGGAGTCTATTAACTAGCCGGTCTAGGGTGACTTCTAACAGGGGTGGTCTGGTCACCCTTTGGTTTTTTAAAAGTATTTTTTAATTTTTAATAATTTTTAAAGTATAAATAATATTATTATTTATGTTAATGAGACAAATGTTCTACCCTATAATCTCTCTAGAGAAATCTTGGCATTTAACTGGAAATTCTCCAGCCTAAAATAGATTGAAGAGGATTCTATTCCGATAAAGAAAAAACGTTAGCAATACTTTATCACAAAACACAAGTATTAAAAAGTGAGTTGCACGCTATTTTAGCATTTTTAACAAATATCTTCGAATTATCAGTGCCCACTTTCACTCCGACAAGAATAATAAATGTTTTTTTTAATGAAAAAAATAAATGATTATTACTAAAGAAAGAAAATGAATAAACTATAACTTCTACTAGAGAGTTTGGCATGTTAAGTGTGAAACTCAAGGGTATAAGCATCATTTTGACCCTTTAATGCAAGGGAAAATTTGGAATAAAAATTCAAAAACATGACAAAATTTCCAAGTGGCTTAACAAGATTCTGCGGTTTTTTTATTTTATTTTATTTTAGTAACAGAATAGCAGTTTAGTGTGACTAAATGTGATAAATATCAATTCATGAGAACTTATAAATTAGTAGTTTATATGGATGACTTAGGCACTTGTTGACATGGGATTGATATTGGGGCGTTAACATGGACACTGATGTATCAAATGAATTAAATGTAGTGGATGTCAAACTGATAACTTTGACCGTAAAGTAACCAAAGAACCTATTTAAAACTCAGGTAAAACTTTAGAGCCTTATTCTTGACAAGGGCTAAATATGATTTTTCTTTAAAAATAATAATAATAATAATCAAGGTAAATATATAATAAACCCTTAAGTCAGCCCTTCAAAATTGTAAAATACTTAAGTTTACTCCCTAGGTCATTTAAAACTACAATAAAATCCATGTCGTTAGTGTTTCGGTAACTGCCGTTAATTGACCCAAAATGCACCGTTTTTATTTGATTAAAATATTAATTTTTTAAAATTTAATTAAAAATTTTTAAATATAAAAAAGAAGAAGAAAAAGAACAGGGGTGGCCGTTTGGCCCTAGGGGGTGGCCGAACCACCCCCATGGCCTAAGGGATGGCTAGCCACCCCCTATGGGGTGGATCGACCACCCACTTTTTTTTTTAAAATATATAATAGGTGGTGGTTTGGCCACCCTTTTAGGCCATGGGGGTGGCCCCTATTGGGTGGATCGGCCGGTCTGGTGGTGGCTGAGCCACCCCCATGGCCTAAGGGGTGGCCAGCCACCCCTTATGGGGTGGATTGGCCGCCCACTATTTTTTTATTTTTTATTTTTTTTTAACAAAGGGTGGTTTAGGCCAACCACCTCAGATCGCCCTAGGGGTGGCTCTGCCACCCCTTAGGCTCAGTGGTTCACTAGGGACCACCCCCTAGGGCCAAACAGTCACCCTTGTTCTTTTTTTTTTTTTTTTAATTTTTTTTTATTCTTCTTCTTCGGCCACCCCCTACTGCAGTTAACAAAACACTTAACGGCGGAAATTTTATTGTAGTTTTATATGACCCAAGGGTGTAAATATTCAAAAAAAAAAAAAAGCATTTCAAAATTCTAAATGACTGACCCAAGGATTTATTATATATTTACCCTAATAATAATAATAATAATAATAGGAAAAATTACAGTTTACCCCCCAAAGTTGATAACGTTTCTCAATTCAAACACCAAAGTTTTAATTTTTGCAATCTATCCCCACAAAGTTCCAATTTTTTTTTTTAATTCGACTAATATTATCCCAAAATTCTCATATTGCTCATATTTTTTATAAATAAAAAAACAAATTTGGACGTGCAAAAATTGCCAAATGGCCAAAGGGGTGGCTACAAGCACCATGATTTAAAAAAAATAAAAAAATAAAAAATTATGGGCAATATGAAAATTTTTGGATATAATTGATCAAATTGAAAAAAATTGAAACTTTGAGAGAAGATTGCAAAAATTGAAACTTTGGTATTTGAATTGGAAAACGTTGTCAACTATGGGGTAAACTATAATTTTTCCTAATAGGAAAAATTATAGTTTACCTCTAAAGTTGACAATAATAATAAAAAAGAAAAAAGAAAAAAAGAAAGAAAAAATGTACTGTTTAGAAAGAGATAGATGAACGAGTAGATTTTTCCTGAGCAGCACACAGAAAGGATACAAACAAACATAAAGGCAGAAGAACCTAGTATCCTCTGTTTCTTTATCTCAACAAATTTGACAAGTGAATAACTCAGGTGAATATCATATAAATTTACAACAGCTACAGCTATTGAAACCCCTTTTCGCAACAAAGAACAAACTTTTTGTTAGACTGCCATGTAAATAGGATTAGCAGGATACAATACCTATTGAAACAGCCCTTTACAGTTCACATGCTGTCCGACAGCCCCAGCAAGCAGATGGCAAACTAGTCATTCAAAGAGTATGCCCTCATTTTTCTTCCAGGATAGCCCGTCCAAGATTTGTAGCAAGTGCTAGCCTAACACCACCCAAGGCTTGCGGTGGCAACTCAGCTTCAATGAAGTCCGGTCGTAGCCTTGCCATCGACAACTCTTGCACTTTATTCAACAAGAGGTTCGTCTGAGAGACGTTTAGCAGAGGACGCTCCTGCCAGCTGAGCAGCTTCAACTGCACAACATAATTTTATAAAATGCCAGATTGGGGGAAAAAAATTTGTTTGCCAAATTATTTAGAATATACATCTATGGCAGAGAATACAACTTGCAGAATCATAATATTAGAAAGCCTACCGAGTCATACAGAAGAGGCAGCCAGAAACGCTGAGGTGTAGATGGGTTTTTCATAAGCTGCATAATCATATAATAGAAATTTATAAAAAATCAAGCCATAGCAAGAAATTACCCAAGATGACTAAAAACCTCGCTTGGTAGGGAACAATAATAAATCATATTTCAAAATTTTGTCACAATATTGAAGGGCTACTCTGTATATGACGGGCTCATAAGTTTGATAATTTAGTTTATGATGAGAGAGCAAATCTTGAACATTTCATACAGAAGAGCCCCCCAATATAACAAAATTCTCAAATTTAAATTTTGAAAACTATTATGTTGAGGATAGCAGGTACGTCAATCTGACAAACAACGTTCAAGTAACACATACCGATACGAGGGACTCTACAGCTTGCCGAGCAACATCAGTAGATTTTCCATCATTAACCTGTTTCAGGGATTTTTTAAAATCCCTATACCTGTAATGCATCTAAGGATTAGAAGTGAGAAAATATTGAACAAAAATTGATGATGAAAATCATTACTCAAAGAATGCAGTTATGAGAAAATTCCTACTTGCGTAAAAACTCAAGACCGCCAGCAGTCTTGGAATCAGAACCCAACAATTCAATCAATCCCTCCCATTGCTGTACAAACAAATTACATACAATATTAGCTTTGTGAAATAAAATTAATCGAGGAAGGCTAGGCTTACAAACAAATTTTACAACATTATGTGGCACAATATGATTGGCAATGAAATAAATTCAACTTTTGAAAAACCCAATCATATTGTGCCATTTACATGCATTAATTCTTCGCAAAACCATAAATCCTTGATTCTAATTAAATTGAAAAATGCTAGGCTTAAAAACAAAATTATGATAGAAACCTCCTGGTTGCATAACTTTTATGGAATTTTAAGATTTTAATTACCTTGAAACTTTCATCAGAGATCGATTGTCCAACAGAATCAAACAACTGCAGGGCAATCCTATTAAGACGAACTTCATCCCGGGCTTGCTGAAGCCAAAATACTCCAGAACCTTTCCTACCATGCTTCCAATGGTATACTCCAGCAATCTAAACATAGAAATTTTTTAATAAGAATGCCACAAAGAGAAATTCCAGCAACTCTTTCAGAAACATAACTTTGATAGAACACACAGATAATTGCTACCAACATCCATGCCAAGTCATCCGGCAGAGAATTCCCTTAAGTCGTATCAAGTACAAGCAAGTTTACAACAAATTACATATACCTTCATAATGTTTGAACTAATACTGTCAAGTTCATATATACGGCAAATCTCTATAATCTGCATAAAAGAATACAACTTAAGTCAGTCACAAAGATATCCATCAAAATATTGAACACTGAAATCAAAGAAACATGACACTGAAAGATGAACCGATAACCTTAAGCAATATTTGAGTATGTTGAACAGGTTGCTTGCTCAATAAAATCTCTAACAAACCCATTCCCTGCTTCATGCATGACGTCAAATAAATTGGAGCTAGCTGTAGACATAAGAGCATCTGTTTAAGGATACTTGAGATGGTGTACAAACATACATATATATATACATTTTTTAATAAGAGTGTGTGTGTGTGTGTGTGTGTATATTTGTTTATATGTATTGATTGATAGCCAGCCACAAAAACTGAACTTGGTATTTTTTTCAAGTGTTTGAGTTAGAAATCATATATATAGGTTACTTTCTGAGATGGCATTAAAAATCCATTGAAACTACTGAACACTCCTAGCACAAACACCATTATGAATGGAGGAGTATGCCATCAACATGCACAAGATAGAATAGAAGTTCATAGAACGGTATATTTCTTTTTTGATTATTGATCATTTCAATTTGCCACATAATGTAGGTGAAACTATATCAGGTTAATTAATTTAAAACAATAATAATTATAGAGTAATAGTCCAGTTGTCACTATTAAGTCATTCTTTCATAATACTCATCAAAAGAAAAAAGTCATTCTTTTCATAATCTCTATATGTCAACCTGAATAACAAAACATGAACAAGTGAAATTATGAATCAAAATATGTTATTGGCATCCCAACTCTTTGAAAATTATCTACAATTTAGAAATGTAATATCAATATATCAAAGTCATTTGCACTCACTTGCCACGTCAATGCATCTAAAGATAGAACTTGGGCATAGACAAGTCGATGGAGTTCCTCTATGC
The DNA here is from genome assembly GCA_013348765.1 of Carpinus viminea. Taxonomy (NCBI): domain Eukaryota; kingdom Viridiplantae; phylum Streptophyta; class Magnoliopsida; order Fagales; family Betulaceae; genus Carpinus; species Carpinus viminea. The sequence continues at coordinate 8,941,231 of CP054670.1, read as the reverse complement.
TGATTCCACCCAAGTTATAACGCTCTTCTTTTAGAAGAGTTTCCGCTTCATCACTCCCAGCAGTCAACAACTCCAGGGCATGGGCAACCATCCTGTTGATACGTGACGTGCAAAGATACTCAAAAAAATTTAGAAACAGATAGCAATCTGCGATTTTCAACTTTTCAAATTACATGGAAGGGAAGAAAACTAATAGCACCTCCAATGCATGGCTTCATACAAAATAATTAAAAACAGAAAACTTAGCAGCTCACCAAGGGCCAAATGATCTGGAGCATTCAGCTAAGACAACCTGAATTATTTCAAAAATTCCAACAGAGTTTAAGAAGGCAGGAGTGGAAAAAAAAAGGGAGAGAAAGAAATAACAGAGAATGTACACTACCAGCATCTGATTAACATTACTCACCTCAGTATTATCTCCTAGAATTCCAATAACAAGTCCTATCAACGTATGGGAACTGGTCATTGGTTTTAATTGCATGCATTTCTTGGCTAGGCTATACATACTTTCTAAACCCTTCAAGAAAAAGAAATTAGTTGCTTACTTCAGACTACACAACCAGGCATAAATAATTGTAACAAAGAGACGAGAGAAAAAGAATAGAATTCTGCAACTATTTATTAGGCTTTACCACTGTGAATGGCCTTATGTAAAGAAAGTGAGAAATGTACAGCTCTATCCAATGACATGTTGCAGTGCAGAGACTGTTAATATTTCCCAGCATGATTTGTAGCATATTTCTCAAGCCCTCCCTGGTCTGCTGGTGATCACAGTGAACCCAGAATGCACTGCTTTCCAGCTTAGTAATTTGTGCCCGCCATTTCTCCCAAGCCTATTTCATGAAAAAGATATAAACAGAAATAACTATGGAAGAAAAAAAAATTGATAACTATGGAAGAAAAAATTCAAGAAGGAAAAACGTTCATCTTTAGCATGCTCAAATATACCTTGATAAAATCTGGCTTGGCTTTATAGCATTCACCCAATTTTCCAGATTCCAGCTCGGGACGCATGCGTGGCATTTTGGAAATAAGAACAGCAACTGCCTCTACCAGTCCATTCTCCGTCTGTTTAATTATGCAGAACAGAAATGATACAAGTCACAAGACAAATATTTCTATTGTTGAAGCTTCATCACTAACTTCTGGAGCTAGAAAATTGACATGGTTACAAGGAGCATCACTAATTAACTTGGAAAATGAAATGCATTTACCTCAGGTTTGGCTAAGAAATATACAATTGGAGAAACAATACAAACTATGCATAAACCAAAGTTTTTTTATTTTTTATTTTTTTGATAAATAATTGGAATATCCTAAAATGCGAAAGGTGCTGCTAGGGTACCTACAAAGTAAACAAGAAAACCATCTAACTAGAAAAAGAAAAGGGAACAAGAGAATCATAAAAGCTAACCACAAAGGAAGCTAAAAACGCAGTTGTCTAAGTATACAAAGTACTAAAAATAAGACATAAGCTCCATCAATGTCCTCTCATGATTCTCGAAACATCAATCATTGTGTTCCCTCTAGAAACACCTCAAAAGACAAGAAGACAGCATCTTCCACACAACAACCCTCTAAGTGCAACCACCAATTCACCAACAAGCATGCAAATAAGCTATTTTTCTAGGTATAACCTAAGAAAGCCCAAAACGACTGAATATTGCATTCCATAATGCACAACCTACCTCACAATGGAGAAGAAGGTGGTCAATGGACTCCATATCTCACTTGCACATACAACACCAATCAACCACAATGTCATGTTTATTCCTAAGGTTGTTTGAGATAAAGATCTTTCCTAGGGCACTGATCAAGGGAAAAAAAACCCACTCTCAATGGAACTTTAGTCCACTGAATACTCTTCCAATGAATGCCAACATTACAATCAAGGGCATTATAGAAGGAGCTAACAACGAACAACCCTTTTTTAGAGGGGGTCCACCATAGCTTGTCTTTACCTTCCCGTCTTACTCTAACTGAGTACAAAAGAATGAAATATAAGGTAAAGACATCCACGTCCCAATCATGAGCCTTTCTGGCGTTCCACTTATTGGAACTACCAGAAAGCTCCAAGTGAGTCGCTACGGCAGCATCCTTATCACAAGCAATACAAAATAAATCTGAAAAAGTCTCTTTAAGGGCCTTGCCCCCACACCATGGACCATGATAGAAACTAACATTGGCGCCATCTCTCACCTCAAATCTGATGTGACTTGCAAACGACCTATAATCTCTCTTGATATTCTTCCATAACCCTACCCCATGAAAACTAATCACTGGTTGTTTTCTTTATTAAGGAGCACATCTCCTTCTTACTTCTTAATCAAGTCCAATACTTCAATTAAAAAGCAACTTTTAAGGAGGAAATTTATTTTCTTTAATAAAGATGAAAAGTATTTTAGGGTGAAAAAACCATGCACAGTGAGTTGGTCAGTCACACATATTCAAACATTCTGTTGTATTCAATAAGTCACAAAAAAATTATCAAACCTCACGATTGCCAATCTGATCTAGCAGATAAGACCCATGCAAGCGCAACATTTTCACCTGCAAGAGAACAAACAGCATATATCTAGTCCATTATCACTGTAAAATGTAAGACAAACAAAATCAATTGGAACAATGGCAAGACCATCGAATTAAAGAGGAAATAAATAATTTTTTTTTTTTAAGAAAAAACTACTAACCACAACATCTAGCCAGCCAACAGCTAATGCTGATGATATTACTTCCCAATATTTAGTATTATCCTCGATAACCTGCATAGAACAATTTCATAAAATATATGACCATCTTAGATAACCTTGATAATATCACCAGTCAAAGACAAGTTAAAACATCAGACACTAAGTAAACAACAAAAACATTAAGCCAAAGCGATTTCATGAATAAAAACCTTAACAACAAAATTTTGTGCTCAATTTGTGATGCAAGAAAAGTCACTCTGAGAACTAGTAACATTGATTTTCTTTAACAGACATTTCTTCCACACCCATACAATCAACTAGATTAGTTCACAACAACAGCCAACCTATTTACATGAGAGGGAAGAAATCAACTATGCACAAGTTAGGATGCCATAACAACATAGAACCATGATGAAGTTACCCCAGAATCCCATATACAAAAATTGTTGAGGATTTTAAATTGACTTTTGATAGCAATCCTAGTATAAACTTCAGTGAGAAGCCGCAGAACATTATGAAAATCAGTTAAATTGTCTGAACCATCGTGAAGTATCATGTTTCTAATAAAAGATGAAGAGAAAGAACAGCATACAGCCAAACCTGTAAAGTGACAAGCTCTTTCTGAAAATCCACAACTTTCAAATGGATTGTTGCCTGTGTATAGGAGAGAAGGCTATCATAATCCTGCCACAAGATACAACAATTAGATGGACAGGGTAACAAATTACAAAATGCAACTAAGAAGCAGCTCAAGAGCACAGAAGAAAGATCAGTACAGTTAACCAATCAACAAGACGTTCAGGTAGCCATGCTTGAGATAGCTTGTCTGCATAAAATACTTCCATCAGCTCCCATGCAGCTTTCAAACAGGTTGGCTCCTCAACTTTCTACATGTTTTGAGGTTTTTAATGAATAATAATTTATTAAATGAAAAGGGCAAGCCCTCATATGCAAAACTATACAAGAGAGACAACCACCGAAAAGGAGTCAGAAATCTAAAAAGTTAACAAGATCTATAATATTCGAAGAGGATAAATAGGAACATAGACTACAGCCCAATCTAAGAAATATCTCAAAAAAGAGGATTTTAAACAAAACACATTGGACTCACAGTCCTAAAAAAGGCGCTGAGTCCTCTGTCCAAATGCTTCATATTAAGAATGCAAGAATAACTTTATAGATAGCTTTATGTTTTGAACTTAAAAACAAGAGAAATTAAATAGGAAAAAGAAAGCCTTATGTGACTAACTGAGGTTCAAAGTTAAACATACATTACCTAATGTTGTTCGCAGGCCCATCAATACTTAATCAAAGAGAAAGTAGAAAACCAAAAAACCAACATAACAACAGATTCACCTGTAAAACTGCCTGTGAGTCTTCAATCGCTGGACTAGGAAGTGGCTTCGGATTACCGAGAAGTGAATTTATGTCTTTGCTGTAGTCCATCACATACTCCCACCTGATTTTTTCAGAAAGAGTCAAATAATATATAATAAACGTTGAATTCTATGAAGTAACAATTTATGCAACAATAGATGTATTAAGCAAAACTTATAACCAGACAACAAGCAGAACCCCTCAAATGAAACAGACATACACTTCTCTACAGAAAACCAGTACATGTTTAAAAACACATTCAACTTTCCCCAGCAAAATATTTTCATAATGAACTAAGCTCCCAAATAAATAATCTTTCTTTATATATATATATATAAAGTTGAAAGTTCATGTCTTTTGCGATTCTAATTGAAAAGATTCAAATTCAACAGCCAAAGCATCATATTTGAGTCCTCTTAATATAATGAATGTTACTATTATAAGCTTCACTTAATAACAAAATATAAGTACCCTGTCGAAAAGGGGAAAAGAAGTAAAATTGTAATTGCACGAAACAAAACGACTAAAGCTTCAAAATGCTCAATTCAATTATCTGAACTCTTCATTTCTGAACAATTAAAAAACATTAAATTTAATTTTTAACTTTTCTTTTCCTCTTCTCAGCTTTCTCAGCAACCAAACATAACTTCTCAATAGTCCTTACCACTCAACGTGATACGGCGACGAGATCTTTGACAAGCCCGCGACCGAGTTCCTCCGGCTCTGAAGAACCGCGAATGGCGAGACGGAACCGTAAGCGATCCTCCGTAACTGCGCGTCGCTGATATCTCCATCTCCATCGCTAAGCCTCACCTCCAACACCTTCCCACCGACTTCGTCTCCGTCGGAGCCATCTCCGGATGATCGACGGAAGAACGAGACGCGGAGGGAGTTGCCTCGGGCCCACGAGATGGCGACGCGAGCGATTGGCGGCTTGAGTCCGTGGTGGAGGGGATAGACAACGGGGACTCGGGCCTCCGGCAAGAAAGGAACGAGAGCTCCGGCGCCGGACACAGAGGCGCCGTCTCCGGGGTCTGAAGCGACGCCGGGCATTGTGGCCGGAAATGCCGAGGGTTGGACTCTGTAATACTGTGAGTGCGTTTGGAGGATTGGGGGGTTTGGGGAGGTTTTGCCAAGAGGAATTAACGTGCGCACTGGTGGAGAGTCTAGCCACTTCGCAAATAATGGATTTTTTTTTTTTTTTACATGTACGTACAAGAAAAGAGGAATAAATCATGAATTTTAATTATAAAATAAAAACAAATAAAGAAAACTTTATTTTTTTTTAAATGAAAACTTTTTCATTTTAAACCCTTGAACTTTTGGTGGTTCTAAGTCTTAACTTTGAAATCTTTTAATTTAGACTCTTAAACTTTTAATTGTAATCAATTTAAATCGTCAAATTTAAATGTTAAAAGTGATATATAAAACAATAAAATACAATATGGTACAAAATTTACAAGTTTTGTGTTCATTTTAAGAATCACTCGTCATATCAACTAGATTTTGTAGGACTTAATTTTTTTTAATGAACTTTGGCACTTGTTGACATGTCATTGTATTCACACGTGGAATATGACAAATAGTTAACTTTTATAATAAAGTGATAAATGGACATATTTTAAATTTTGGCAAAATCTAAAGACTTAATTCTTAAAATTAAAAACTTCAGAGACTAAATTCAAATTAAATGAAAACCTAAAAGCTAAATATGATTTTTTTTTTTAAAAGATCTCTATGATGATTAATGAGGTTTCACCTTTCATCACACGACTCGTTTAAGTTTTAACAATTCTCATATCAGTCTAAAATGGTTTGAATCATTATCAATTCCTTCTCTTTCTTTTTTGTTAATTTTTTTTAACTCGTTGAGGAACTAGCCAATAAAAATAAAGAAGATTGTTCACCCCATAAAGTTGAGTAATTCTAAGAGTTATAATTGTGTTTTTTTTGTATCACTCCATGAATAAGATAACTTTTGAAATCATAATTTGATCAAAATTCAATCATGATCAATCACAAGTCCAACAACACGACCACCCCTCTACTATTGTGGGCCTGTGTCACCCCAATTCTAAAACAATACAAGGTAATTCAACCTTGTAAATGTTTAGTTAAGAAAGCAAAATAATACAGCATCTATTAGAATCAGGTCAGGTACAGGACGATGTAAATTAAAGTCGATTTCCCAGCCAAAATATAAGTTAAATGCCCTTTATTTAACATGGCCACAAATACAAATGACATGCTTTCAAGAGAAACCAACCCCAGATTATTACAACATGGGCTAGCCAATCCACCTGCCAAGCCTTCCTCTTTTTCACATATATTTTCCAAGTCTCTCTCTATATAAAGATTACCATCTAGAACTTGCGACAGAACTGCTGAAATCTCTTGATTTCATGTAATGACATGACAAACACATAATATAACAAGCACACTTGACTGAAATGTTTAAATTGGTGATCTTTTTTCACAGCTAAATGCATATCATTCCCCTCTAGTTTTATCACTGACGTCCACTGAAGAAGAAGGGAGACACTCTTTTACAATCTCCTGAATCCTTTTCTTCATTAGCTTATCTTTAACACCTGCAAGTATATTTCGGTAGAACATTTCCAACCCGATGAGCTTCCGACGATCTGCAGCCTCCAACATGTTCTCCCATTCCTTTGCAAGGTTAAAAGTACCGAAGTTCTGCAATGAGGCTGGAATATCTTGCTGTTCGAAAGGTTTTCCAAAAATTGAGCCATGAAGTATGCTAGCATACCGTTCCATCAAAGAAAGTTTTGATTGAAGAAGCTTCATCTCCTCCATTGCCAAAGACAATTTTTTGTCTATTTCTGTGACTCCTTCAGAATCCTTCGCTCCAAAATTATCTTCCTCCCCAGAAGTCTTCAACTCCTCTTGTTTGAAATCTTCCGTAAGTGGAGGCCATAATACCATAGTGGGAGAATAACAATCAACTGTCTTACCATTGCCAAGAGCCCCACTCCTTCCCCGACCCCAAGACCAAAGCTTATATCCATCATGTGCAACAAGAACAGTATGTGCAGCCCCACAAGCAACTTGAACTGGATCCTGAAATTTAGACCCTTGTGGCCCTTTAAATGAAATTCGCAGAGGAGAAGCGGCATCCCCTGAATCAGAAATAGCAGCATCTGGGCATAGGCCTAGACCCTTCACCATTCCCCACGACCACACTTCTCCTGCTGACGAAACAACACTAGTATGAAACAAGCCACAGTCAACAGAGATCAGATATACAGAATGCTGCAATTCTTTCACGGGTTCAGGAAATAATGTACTCTGTGTAGTTCCATGCCCAAGCTGCCCTTTGTCACCAAGGCCAAATGTCCAGCACACACTTTCTAGTGTGTCACTTACTCTCTTTTTACGAGTGAGCATAGCCGTGTGAAAGGCCCCACATTCTACCTCATAAACTGCCCAAGGAGAGTGTTCATTAAATGTCTTAATGATTTCGGGATGCAGCCTGCTCTCTCTATCCCCCAAACCTAACTGGCCATGTTTGTTGTTACCCCAAGAGTAGCATACTAGGTCATCACCTTTATATGTTTCTCCAGCACTGACCAAGGCCACAACATGCTCATTTCCACATGCCACCTTGACAACAGTGTGGCCATAAAAATCCCAGACAGGTGTTGGAGTGAAAGTGCTTACAAGAAAGAATTCAGCTTCATCGCTGCTACTTTGCTGTGGGCAATTGCCCCACATCCAGAGGGCCCCAATATTATCAATTGCTAGAGACATCATTCCTCCAGCTTTGATAGAACAAACCTAAAGTAGACAAAGTAATAACAACCACACCAGATAAGACTCTAGGCCAGATTCTTTCCCGCACAACAGCAATATGATTATTTCATACCTTCTGTGGCACCGTACTCTTTGTTTCTGACTCATCTGTCAGAGAATCAGGAGATGCCAACCCAACAAACTGCTCCAGCAAGCAGGGCACTGAAGAATTCTCTCCACTAACACCAAGTTGGCCATCCATATAATAGTCAAGGATGCACAAAAATATTCAAGTGTTAAGAACATGGAGAAGAAAAATTATCCATGCAATTTCCATAACTACAATCTGTTAGGGAACTGAATGCGGTGAAAGAAGATATTACACCCTCAGTGTGAAGGATACAGATGTTGTAACCCCAGCCCCAAACAGATCCATCATCTGCAGTACACAGAGCAAGAAATCAGAGCTAGGGAATCACTTCCAAGTCCCAATTATTTCATTGTTTTGCTAGTTACTTAAAATTCACTGAGCTGGATCCACACATCTGACAGTTGATTAGTCTAAGCACAACTTACTAAGATAGGAGCACAATGCTCACAAATTCTGTAGATTTCTTGGAAGAAGAGGTCTATCTCTTCAAATCCAGACCATGCAGCAACATTGTGGGAGAGAGAGAGAGAGAGACTTAATAGCCTTTTACGTGACCCCTTTTCACTACATTACGCATAACTAATTCCCTAATCAAAGATGACATCTTTTAGTGCACGAGATTCTATGCAGCCTTGGTTATTCATACAAAACAATTTTATAGTTTTCAGGGACCTCACTAGCGCTGGCAAGACTTCAAATCTAACCTAGTTTGGCGTTTAGTTGTGTGGCAAAATCTTCAATGCCAGGCCAGCCTGAATCCAAAGAACTTGTAAAACCCAAAACATATCTGCTTGTTGTTATTGAAGAGAAATGATGCAAAGCTATCAAACTTCAACCATCTCTCATAGTCTCATTGGTAAATGGCAAGTCAAGAGGAAAGAACAAAAAGGACGCATTTTCCCAATAACCATAAGTAGCCCAAGAACATATAAATGGGTAAATCTACAAATATGACATCGGTAAGTAAAGATAAAGAAAAGCATGCAAAAAGCTTTATCTTCGTGCAGTAGGCCATATTAATTCTTATGCTCATGGACTTTCCAAAAACTGTAAGAATCAAACAGTGAATCGGACTTTGCAGCTTGTTAACAGAAGGAATAATTGCAAACTGGGTTACATTTATGAGCTTTTGGAATGGTAATTGTAATATCCAAAGAAACGAAAACGAAAAGAGGAAATAGTAAATGGATAAATCCATAACCTGCAAGAGCAAGACTATGATAAGCGCCAGCAGCTACACCCACAAACTTGAGCCGCTCTTCTTTCGATCTACCGGGAGAATCAAAATTGACACGGACCGGGAAAAGCTCGTCCGCCTCTGAACCGGTCCCTAGTCGCCCAAACATCCCTCTTCCCCACGAGTACACGCACCCATCCCCTGCAATCGCCAACCACAAAACAACCCATGTATGTAAAGCTCTGTTTGGTTGCAGAGAAAACGTAAATAAATAGCAAACAAAATGTAAATGGTTCAGAGCACCTGTGAGAGCGAGAGTGTGAGCTTCACCGGCAGCTACCGCGACGACCTTGCGGGACACGTTAACGGCGTCGTTCATTGTTGCTGAATAACACGGAACGACAGAGTCGCGAGGGTGTTATTTAAGCGTCGGGAAGGACAGTGGATAATCTATCGTCGTGCGGTTGTGGGACCGACGGCACGACACGATTACACGGTAATTAACTCGGAAATGCAATGGCAAATCTGAAGTAGGAGGAAATAAGCTGTGAAGAAGACAACGGCCCAAGGGGTTTATCGTCAACGTCACGTCGTTCTAGTAGAGTCGTTTTTTTATACCAGTGTCGTTTAATTCACATGTAGAGATTGATTAAAAATAATGAAGGGAAAAATACAAAAGTAGTCCATATGGTTTACCTGATTTATAATTAACTTCATGTTGTATCAAAATGAACTTTGAGATCCCTAAATATGTCAAAAAAATAATTTAGTTTCTACAATCAAATTTCGTCCACTAATTTAACAGAATGCAACAATAAGTGTCACAATTTTATTGGTTCTGATGTTTCATGTCATCAAAATTTGATAAGTCAGTAAACGAAATTTGATTATAGGGAATAAATTATGACGAAATTTGACTTTAATTTCATTTTGATATTACAATGAGCTAATTGCAAATAAAGTAAACTACAATGATTGATTTTGCATTTTTTCCAGTAATGAAAAATGCTGCACACACTTCCAAATGTGCATTATGACATGTCAGTACAAATTATTATTAAATCTAAAATTTAATAGTGATTCATTTAAAATCTAATGATGATTTTTAGTGCAAATCAAGGAGTGTACATTTGAGAGTTTGTATAATATTTTTTAGGGAAAAATATAAAAAAGCCCCTCAAACTACCAAATGCTTTTAAATTTTAATGTTCAAAAAGTAATAAAGTAGCCCCCCAAAGTACCAAAATGTAACAAAATGGCCACTTTTTTTATATTCCTATAATACCCCTATTCTTTTAACAAATAAAATAATAACATAATTGTAAAAAAAACTAAACAATTTTTTTAAAATACAAAAAAACAATGGGCTAATAAATACAAAAAAAGGTTTTTGGAATAAATAAATATTAGCCTACTATTTTTTATTGGGTTTTTTTTTTTACAATTAGTTTAATATTTTATTTGTTAAAGGAATAGGGTATTATATAAAAAAAATAAGTGGCCTTTATTGCATATTGGTAGTTTGACTACTTTATTAAACATTTAAATTATAAACTACTAGTTTCTTTTTTATATTTTTCCCTATTTTTTAAAATACAATTAGAGCATTCCAGTAATGCTTTTAAACTAATTTTTAAGTTAAATTTAGTAATTTTGGTGTTCTCGCATACCTTCTATAATAGCAATTATCCTAAAATTTGTTATAATGAACTTTCATATTTGAAAGTTTACTGTAGCATATTCTAAATATTTTTTATTCTTTCTTTCTCCTCTCTTCTCTCTTCTCTCTCTCTACCCCTCTCCCTCTCTCCTCTATCTATAATAAAAATAAATTAAAAAATAATATTTAAATAAAGTATATTGTAAAATAGATGATCTACTGTAATTTATTGTGAAAAAATAGTAGCTATATTAAAAAATAAAAATAAAAAAAAGATTTTAAATAGCTAAAATAGCCATCAACTGCTGTAGATGCTCTTAGAGTGCTACATGTAGTCTTAAGCGCTTTTTGAGGTAATAATAAAAATCACAATTAGATAAAAATAACAAATAAAAATATATTTAGCATTTCATTGTCAAGAGATACATATATTATTTTTTCTATAATAATTAACATTCCATGGCGATGTGGCATGTTGATCAATATGGTGTTTGTGTATTATTAATTCATGGACGATGACAAACGTGTCGGGAAGTGATTAGTTGATGCAATAATAATTGAAGGGAGTGGACAAATCTAATGCAACATCATCCATAATTAATGATCTCAATCCAAGTGTCCTTATCTGCCCTTCCTTCTCTTGTTTGTTTTCAATACGTGTCATTGGTATCGTGACGGCTCTCCACAGCTATGATAATTGATAAGGTATATATATATATATTTGATATGATGATAAGGTATATTTGGAAGTAATACATTACTTTATTATTATTCTTATTATTATTATACCTAACTTTCAATATATATATATATATTAAGTCTGATCAACGCAATAATAGACCGAGACATTGACACGTCTCAACAAGCATGTTTTGGTTATGTCACGTGTGTTAAATTGGTGCGAGCCAATTCTTATGTGTAGAGGCCAATTTAAAGGCCCATCTAAATATCCAATTCTATTTTATTATGATGGGCCAAGATGGAATTAATTAGGGCTTCAATTAACATATGCAACTTTTTCTTTGTTTTTACATGTCTATACAAGAGAAAGGGAATGGGAGATTAGAACTAGTGGCATTCACTTCATTAGACAACTAAAATCAAAGAGATGGATAAATAATTCCCTAAGAATCTCATTCCCACCCCTATGACCAAATACATTATACCAAGGCAAGAAAAAGTCTACAACAAAATAACAATGCTAAGGAAGAGAACTAACGGTACAAACTGCATGGCTTAATAATTTTGTCTGCTGATCATTCTTATAACAACTCATGCAACATTTTAGTGATATGGGTGGCTTTTGTGCATGGAAACAAATCGAAGTCATCCTTTACAACATACCCTTAAATTGTCATAATTATCAGAAAATGGAACAAATCACAAGTTCAGATAATTCTGTACAATTGGGGCAGATAATTCCGTATATGTTTGGGATTGTGTCATAAAATGGAGTTTTTAGAGTAAAAAAAAACTTTTCAGAAAAGTTTTTTAAAGCTTTCTTAAAAAGTAAAAAAAAAAAAAGACAAAAAAAGAAGTATATTTTTTTATTTGGCACAAACTTCTTATTAAAGCTCCTAAGCATAAAATATTTTCTTAAAAAATGATTTATTGAAAAACATTTTATGGTGTTTAACCCATACGAAAAATCACTATATATATTTCAATCAATCATATTAAATTTTAAATTATGAAAATGTCCCTACCAAGCCTTGAAGGTGTCCTAACTGAGTCCTGTTGGGAACTCATAGGACTCATTCAGGACCCGATCGGGACCGTCAAGACATTTTCGTAGTTTAGAGTTTAATATAATTCAATGAAAAAAAATGACCGGTTGAATCCTGGCAGGGTCCCAGTTGGATTCTGGTCAAGTCTTAGTGGGATCTCGACGAGGTCCTGGTCGAGTCCCAGCGAGATCTTGGTAGGGTCTCAACAGGGTCTCGACGGTCGCGACGATTTACTAGCTGGGTTTGTTGATTTGATAATTAGATGTTCCAACTCATAAAATAGTTTATGGTTTTCAAAAATAGAAATAATTTTTTAAAAATTAAAGAAAAATTTTTGATCAAATATTTTTTAAAATCTCTAATGCAATCTTAAACAAATTTTATAATTATCCTCGCAATGTTGTATAAATGATCAATCTGGAAACCAGTTTTTTTTTCTTTCTTTCTTTTTTTCATCAAAACACTCCATCTAATGTCTCATTAATCATGAAGCTCCCCGTACTTCTTCTCCTTTATTCAAATTTTTAACAGGATAAATGTTTCATTTAGTAAAATTGCACCATGATAAAATCTCATTGTTTGGTCAGACTTAATTGTCTTGTTTGTAATAACTATCATTCTTTTGAATTTGTTGCTTCATTTTGATATATGATTTCTTTATTCTTAATTAACTTGATGCTTTTCTGCCACAAGAATGCAGGAAAGAGTAATTTTTGTATCCTCTCAAACAGTGGCGGATCCAGGAATTTCATCCATAGGGGGCATTTTTTTCTTTTTTAATGAATACAAAAAATAAAGTCGAACGAAAATATAACTAACAGAATAAGTAAATAAATTCAATAAAAATATAATTATGTTCTAAACATATAAATATAACTTATAATTTGTTTTGTCACGACTAGCGCTAATTCAATTATCCTCGACGAGGTCGTTTAGAATTTGATTATAGCTTAATAGAATGGTTGTTTTTCTTCATAATCTCATACAACTACAAATTATATATTTATACAATTAAAATATGAAACAAAACTATATAAAAACGATTATCAAGAATAGGCTGAATTAAAAGCAATATAAATTTAATTACATATTTACAATTTTACATACCTCAATTTTTCGTTGAAGTTATTATTATGAATAGTTGAATAGGCTGAATCTTGATTCCTGAATAACAAATTAGCAATATAATATTAAAACAATTAAATTAAAAGAATAATTTAAAATTAAATCTAAAAATTTAATTACATACTTATATACCTTAATTTTTCTTCGAAGTTGAAAAGCGAAAGAAAATTGGGGCTTAGTTTCGTTGAAGTTGAAAAATAAAAAAGTTAGAAGCCTTAAAAAAATAAAAATTTAAGTACTTTTTTTTTTTAAGGTGCAAGGCGGCGGGGCTAAAGGTTTTTTTCTTTTTTTCTTAGGGTTTAGAATTTAGTTGAAAAGGTAAGGTAGAAACTAGAAACCCTTTCTTTGTTTTTACTGGTGGCGGAAAGCAGCTTTTTTTTTTTTTTTTTTTTTTTTTTTTGGGTTTTAGTTGACCGCCAGCTTTGTTTCCTTTTTAGTTTTTAGGTTTTTTTTTTGAAAAGCTGGCGGCAGTGCCAGCTTTTTAAAGGCTGAGTGCCTTCTTTCTTTCTTTTTTCCCCCTCAGCCCCTTAACGCATTTATTCCCATGGACCCACCCACCCCCTTGACAAAACTCACCGTTTAGAAAAAAAATACTGTTCATCATCTCCTTCCTTTGGTTTTTCTGAAACTGAAACCGAAAATCTGAAAAATTGAGGTTTTTAATTTTTTTGTTCAAATTTTAACTTATTAAGGGACATAATATGGCTTAAGCATAAGGATAAAGAGCATAATCATGGTTGAGAGAGGGCATAATAAGGGCAAAAAAAAAAAAATTTACCATGATAAAGGGGATTTTTAGGAGTTGAGGGTGGGCATATGCCCACCCTTGACCCCCCCAGATCCGCCTCTGCTCTCAAATGTGATGTGATTTTTAAAATAGGCAATGTTATATGTTTTTCTAGTATCCTCTCAATTGTGATGTGACTTTTAAAATCATAACTAAATTTGAAATTATCATTATTGACTTTTAATTTATTGATGATTTTAAAAGTCACATCATAATTAAGATGACACAAAGAGAATACTAAAAGAGCACTTAACATTTTTCTTTTAAAAGCATCAATAGATTAAAATTCAGTAATGATCATATCAAATTCACATCACATTTGGAAGGACTTTTTTTTTTTTTTTTTTTTTAAAGTACATTTGGAAGGACTTTACTATGCGGGAAATGATACAATTTTCTGGTTGCCACAAGAATCCAATAGTAATAAAGTTAAGGCCTCAAAACTTTCTAACGAAGTTTAACTCTAAACACTTGTTTTATCCTTTGAATTCTACATTGTTATGTACATGTATTTTACAAAGAGGAATATCATTTTTCCTTCAATTCCAAGTGAATCAATGATCAAGTAAACTAAATTAGCCAATTAGAAAAAAGAAGAAAAAAAGTAAACTAAATTAGCCACCACAGAGACCACCACCTTCCTCCCCTACGTTGTTGTCCTCGCTAACATAAGCAGCCAGGTTCAGGTACCTTTCCTGATCCGCCCTATCCCGCCACCTCGCCCGACATATCACACAACTAGCCGCCCTTCTTCCCCTGCTCCTCTTCCACCTCCGTAAGCATTCTTCATGAATCGGATTCCGGCACGTTCCACAGCTTACCACTCTCTCCCACTTTCTCATCTCATCGAGGCAAATTGGGCAGGTAGTACCTATTAGAATATTAATTAAATGAATAAATAAAAAAATATATTTTTTAATATTAAGATAAACATCAGAAAAGTTGCATGCTTCAGTACCGTCTTCTATCTCAATATTTGGTCTCGAAGTGCCCGGCCTTTCTTGAAAGAACAGCTGATGGAATCTCTCGCGAACACCGGCCCCCGCAAGTGTTTCACGCGCAGTAGGGGTCCCAAGTAGGCGGTTGAGTTGGCATGGCCGGAGATTCCTCCTCCGAAGGCAAGCGTCGTCGAGAGAAACACCCAATACTCGTATCAAGACGAACAAAATGTGTTTGCATGGCGTTGTGCGGTCAGGGCAGGTGCACGAAGGGGCGGCAGATAAGGTGACAGTGTAGACGTTCCCGGTGGCACCCAAGACAAAGAACTTGGGTTCAGAGCGATGGAGGAGGCCGAGGTCGTGGCGGAGGGCTCGGAGTATGCGGTCGGCTATGGGCTGGATGGGTCTGAACCGCCGGTTGTTGTCCAATGACGGTGAATTGGAGGCAACAGACTCCATTAATTAATGAATGACAGTTATAAGGTGGTAGTTGAAAATGTTGTTCTGGGAGATTATTGTGGATTTTTGTAGAGGAATGTGGTTAAGATTCTTTGCGTCGTTTTGAGGGACACGTGAGGAATGGAGGGTGGGTATGGCGTATGGGAAACAGTAATACAAATCTTGACTTGGTCTATGGACTACGGTGGTAATAGTAGACCATAAGGCACGTTTTCTTCGCCACTGGTATAAGCCGTTGGATTTAATAAACGGACTTCTAATGGTGAAAGTATCCAACACTTTTTTTTGTGTTTTTCTTATAGAAATGGTAGGGGTTAATATTTTTTTTCATATTTGGCTTTGATTTTATTAGATTTGTGGATCATATATGTGGATCTCACAAATCTCTCAATCACAAGAAAAAAAATTAAGACAAAAAAAGTAAAAAAGAATTAATATTTTTTTTTGTCAATTAGTTCCTCTAAAAAAAAAATTAGCCCAAATCCCTTCACAAATTGAAACTCGACTCCGTCCCTCATTGGACAGACAACAACAAAAATCAAGTCTGCTAGACTGCTACTAATGAAGAATATCAAAACCAATACCCCAACTTTCACAAAGGGCAAATTTCCAATCGGACTTTTTAAACCTCCCCCTTCCACTATTTTAGTTTTCCATATTTGCTGCACAGAAGGGTCGATGTCGATGGTTCCTAAAACTGAAGGGTTGATGGTTTTTCTTTTTTATTTTAATTTTAATATTAAGTATTATTTTAATATGACGTGGTATCAAAAAACTGTATCACACTACATGACGCTTTAAAATTATAGGTATCACACCGCATGTAAGCTTTTGTTTGGTATGACTTTTTAAATACTAAACTTTTATCTAACATAACTTTTTAAGTATTAAAAATATTTTTTAAGCTCTCTAATGTAATTTTAAACATTTCCTTAAAAGTTAAAATATGAGAGCCAGGTTTAAGGGAAAATGCTCTTGTCTTAGACCCTGTTTGAAAACCCGGTTGTGGTTCCACTGTTCATTGAGGATGCACTGTAGTGCATGAGATGTTTAACGCGTTTGAATTTTTATTACAGAGGTCAGTTAATCAATTACGTTTTTACCCTTATTGTTGTATATTCCTTCAGCACATTTTCCACCTCCGTTTGTTCTCTCCACTGTTTCCCTCCAGTACTCAGCACCCTCTAGTGAACAAGACTCACGCACACACACATATAGGCGAAGATTGGGACATACTGAGAAGCAGCGAATGGCGTTGAAGGGAGGCTTGATTCGGCTCAGGAGGCCTTCTCTTGAGGTCGAACCGCCATTCTTCGCTTCTCCACGCGCTTGACCAGCCGCTGGCTCTTCGAATCGATAACAGGTTTGAGCAGAGCAGAGATCCGACACGCTCCTAGGACTCGGTCACGCTCACACACCCTCTTCCTCCACCACCACCGCTTCCTCACGTCCAATCCGAGACCATGCGCCGCCGGAAATACATCTCCGACGACAATTCCCCGTCATCCTCCTCCATCGAGCTTGAAATCAAACTGAGCTGCAAAGCCGGAAATATATCTCCGACGACAATTACGTTTTTCCTCTTTAATGATATTTGGAATTTTTTGGAAAATAAAATAAGCAACCAATGGGATTAGAGGAGAGAATTTCGGGGGAATCTTTGTGCTGGGGCACCTGACGGTGGGGTGAGGTGAGGTAGGAACTGAGCTTTGAAGAAAGGGTGAGGTGAGGTAGGGACTAAGCTTCTTGAGGTCATCTTCGAGGAGGGTGGGCGGGTTGGAATCTACGAATTCTTCTCGGGTAGATTCCTTATCAACCGTAGAATCCCCAGTTTGCTCCAGAATGCCCAAGACATCTGTTAGGTTCTCAGAGGCAGAAACCCATGCGCAGGGATTAAAATGACCTTCAATCTCACGCCAGAGCTTTTTGACGTGAGATTTGCAGAGAAACGGAACAAACCCATCGACGAAGGAACAAGTGGGATTTGCAGAGAAACAAACAAATCCAAACAGTATACTATACACACACAAACCCAAAAGAAGGGTATTTCGGTGATGGTAGAAGTTTTATTAAGAAAAAGACAAAAAAAAAGGGAATAGTACAACCCCAAATAGTACAAACACAAACGGTTTGTCAAACACCCCCTAAGGTTTAAGAGTATGTTTGAAAGAATATGTTTGAAAGTATGTTTGAAGAATTTAAAAATACGTTTTCAAAAATTCTGTTAGAAGAAAAAATAATTATTTGGGAAAAAAAAATTGGAAGAGAGAAAAAAACAAACTTTTGGCAACATAGGCATGCTTCGTTTGGCAAAGTAGGCTCGTGAGTCGTGGGCTGTGTATGTCCTTTTTAGACGAAGTTTTTTTCTTCACATAAAAAAGAAAAAGAAAAAAGAAAGTAAACACTGTACGAGGCCACACCACTATCGGTGATTCGCTCTTCGCCCTGCCCCCTCCAGTAAGCCTATCTCTTCTCTCTTCGCTCTAAACTACCAGAAACATGCTGGGGTCGTTTCGGAAACCTTCCCAGTCTGCAAACAAGGTATCTAATTCCCCTTCTTTCTCTCTCTCTCTCTCTCTCTCTCTCTTTTTAATTTTTGCCTGTTTGGTTTCCAAGAAAATGATAAAAAGGATAGAATATTCAGAATATTCTCCTCCTTCTAAGTAGAGAGGAGCTTTTTGGTTTAACGGCGCACTATTGAAATATGTAATTATCTAGAAATTCAGTTGAGGATAAGCTTTTGATGTAATTTTTACCAGCCAAATATAAACTATTTAAATTTACTCAAATGGGTCCATCAAGAACCTCCGTTTGGTTGAGGAACCTAAAGGACAACTCAATTCTGAAGCTTTCGTCTTTGTTGCTTTGGTTTCTGACACAAAGAAATTTGCATTTCAATAAGCCATGATTATTTTTTGGAGCTTCCCCCACCAAACTTTGAAAAATGACAATGGTTTCTTCAAAAGTATTTCAATCTGCCTGCATTTTATGTTAATTTGGACATAAAATATATGACTTAAGCTACACTCAGACTTAAATATCCATTATACCCGTGTAAAATAAAAAATAAAAAAACAAAAAACACTGTAAAAGGAGACCCTCAGCACTTTCAGTTTGGCCGTGGGTCTCCAAGGCTCCATGGCCAAACGCACAGCCTGGGCCCTGGATGTGGGTCTTGTGGAAGGAGACCCACAGCCAGGCCAAAAACCCATCAAACAGAGCTTACATTCTCATATGGGTTTATCAATACTGCAGATGTTTTTGTTCTTGCTTAACCAATTGTTTTCATAACCATTTGAAGCAGCAACAGAAGCAAGAAAGAGAATGGTTAGCATTAAGCTTCAGGCCAGAAAACTTAATTCCAGGCCTTGTCATCGGTTTTATTTTTGGGTTGTTATTGGATCTTTCAAAGCCCTCCAAGAATCATGTGCGGAAGCAAAATTTCTCACCAGGCAAGCCCCAACAAGAATATCTGGGCTCAAATATTGATGACCAAGAGCTCAAAATGGTATGTCCTTAGGTGCCTTGGTTCTTGTTGCTGTTGTTTTTATTTTATTGGTAACTTCACTTGCATAAGAATATATAATGCTCTTGACATTTTATTGTAGATATTTTTTATTTTTTATTTTTAAATGTGGTAAATGTTTTTTAAGATGTGTCGCTCAATGGGTCTTACTTGGAAGAGAAAAGTGGCAGGTGCTGCTGTTTCTGGTTATTGAGAATGTGGAACTTGATGAAAGACATTGTTTAGTTATATGAGTTTCTGTTGGATGTATTTGGATTGACATGTTAATTGAAGTGCCCGTCATGTTTGGTTATCATTTTTTGTGAAATTTATATCATGAGCAGCACTTTCAAATAAACCTGCACTTTGATGTTTCTGGCACTTGAAGAATTCTCTGATTTCAAGTGGTGAACTCCAGGTTTTGGTAGTTAGACAAGACCTGAAGATGAAATCAGGAAAGATTGCATCTCAATGTGCTCGTAAGATACCTATATTCCTATTTGAAAGTTTCTCAATTTTTAATTTGTTTCTGCTGCAGTACTTGCAACTCGTGATTTCTTCTCTTAGTTAGATGACTAAATATTTATTTTACTAATGTGTAGATGCTGCCACTGGCATGTATGCAGAGCTGATGCAAAGGTATCATTGTACTGATTTCTCCTCTTCCTTGTGCAGAGGAACCTGCATTCTTGTTCCTCAGAGTTTTTGTTAATGTGGCTGAAACTTTGTACACTTCATGCTTTCATCTTTGTTCTACTGTGCACCATTTTTGAGGTCTTGAATAGTGAATTTCTACAGACAACAAGTATATAAATTTTATCCTTCATATGCATGGCTATATGGCTGAAATGAAATTTATTTACCTAGCAGAATTGTTTTTATAAGTAATTGAAATATATTAAGAGTATGCAACCCAAGTCGTCGAACTTCTTTTCTTTTACCAATTGCTTCTGCTACGTCAAGTGTTATTGGCTAGCCTATGAAGAGGATGTCAGTGACAATGAGATAGGGGCTGTTAATTTGACTGTGAAAGTTGAACTGCCCTTAGGGAAACAACCCGAGCAGTCATAACCTTTTGAGCCCTCGACCGAGCCAGTGGGAGATCGCCCTCTCCAACCAATTAGGCCTAACCTCACCAATGGAGTCAAAAGAAAGGCCATCAAATTTGAGTTACCAACTAAACTGTTCAGTATACAACATACCATAGAACTGGATGATTTGTTCTCTGATCTTGACATGATCTGTAGAAACTAAGCCATTAACCAATAAAGATTTGATAGAATGATTTCTTCTTTTCGAGTTGGTCTCGGTGAAAAACTCCATGCACTTAATCCCCCTATGAGCCACAAAAATTGGTGATGTAAAAAATTGGTCTTGTTCACATGCAAGAAAATTAGTTCCTTTCAACTCAAGAAGATCTCACAAATATAATTTTCAGTTTTCAGTGATGAATACTGAATCGGCAAACATTTGGCGATTATATAATTTCTTACCAGCCATGGTGATACATTAATAGAAGAAGTGCATCTAGACAAAGCCCTCATTTTTTAGATATTTGATTTTTTTTAAAAAAAATTTTTATGTCACAATTTGAAGTTACATCATCAAGTTTCAACTGCAGCCACCGATCTCTTTTGAGACAATGGGAGCAATGTGGGCAACCTAAAATAGTTGTTACGTGCAAGAATCAACAAGAAATGTAAGCAGGTGATTCATTGTAAATAATAGTCTTGTTTGAATCATTTTTCCTTTTTTTTTTTTTTTGGGGGGGGGGGGGGGGGTTTGGGGGTGGGGTGACGAATCTCTTGGTTTGCTGATTTTTGGAGCTAAGCAGCTTTCACTTTTTTTATCAGGAACAAGCTGAAGGATGCAGCTGAGACAGTTGGCCTTCCAACTTTTAATGTCGCCGATGCTGGAAGAACACAGGTATTGTTATTTTATGGCATAATGATAGACTTGATAACATCACTTTGAAGTTACTTGACTGCAAAAAAAATAATTAGTCATGTGATCACGTGATTTCTAAGAGTATCAGACCTTGTGAGGAGCTGTAGCTTTATTAATACTGCATATCCTCAAGAAGTATGATACATGCATGTAGAGACATGTATCTAATTATCTGTGTATTCTCATGGTTGTGACATTTCTTTAGAAACAGGATATGTACTGAAACTTGGAATGAGCCTTTTTTTGTTCCTTCAGAGAATGATATTGATAGGGAGCCTTTGATTGGTTTTGTTGTTGTGCAGTTGTCTATCCCTGATGCTCATTTGGGTATTGTCTGTTCTTTCTTTCTTTTTGGGTTGATGCTGAGGGTGGTGGATTAGCATGTCATAGAACTTTTGATCCTTGATTCTCATTCAATCTCGACTTCAGGAGGCACAAAAGTGGTTATTTCCCATCATGTTTGTCAAAGCCCCCGATAAGCAGGAAGGGGGAATTGCACTAACCCAAGCCCCACCTCCACACCCCCCCAACAAAAAAAAAAAAGAGTTTCTGTTATGCGCTCATGTATTAATATAAACCAGTTTATCACTTTCTCAAAGTAAGCCTATTTTGGGATTTCTTGTAATGAAATTTGTTCTTTCACCATTTTGGTGATCCATTTTAAAAAACAAACTTTTACATCAGAATGCTACAAAAAAAATTTATTTATTAATTGGAGTTCAAACAATTTTCAAATGGCTTATTCAATACTCAGGTCTCAAGCACTTAAGAGCATCCCCAATGGCTTAACCAATTTAGATTTTTAGTGTAAATAGCTAATCAAAAGTCCAAAACACAGCTCCATTTAGCTTATGTAAAAGCAAATGCATAATTCATTGAGCTGCAATGTCATGTGGCGTGAGCTGTAGCTCAATGCATAACTTTTTAAGTTATTTCTAGCTTCATTCATTCTCTCTTTTTTTTTTTTTGGTCTCACCCTCTCTTTCCTTGCACCTTTACCATGAGCTTCTTTTGCAACGCATGGTGATTTTTCACTGTAACCATGTGGATCTACTACTAATGCAGATGAAAGATTTGCACTGTGATTTCTGATTTGGAATTCGATTTCTGGCCACTGAAATTGTCGGTGATTTGCGATTTGTTGCACGGTGGGGTTGATGGGTTCTATTCTTGAGATGGGGATTTTCTGACCACTCTTAGATGGGTTCTATTCTTGAAATGGGGATTTTCTCTATAATTTCCTGATCATTGTTGCACGGCAGGGTTGATGTTATTTGAGCACTTGCATCAGAAGCAAAAAGTGACTCTAGATATGAATACATCCATGTACCATCTGATATCACTTAATTAAGGTTGAGCATCTGAGATTACTAAGCTGGTCATGGATTCTGGATGCACAGTAAAAGTTATCAATATTCAAAATTCAAAAACAGAAACCACAATGGAATCTAGTTGTGATCATGATGAAATCTAATTTCGTGTTTGTCATTAGCAATCTCTGTTACATTTTGTAAATGACAAGAAGAAACAACGAAAAATTAAGAAATTCTATCTTGTAAAAGAAAAGAAAGAAAAAACAAGAAGTTGTTCAACATATCAAGTAAACGAACGGCTGAAATATAACTATCTCATCGAATTTCTATGATCACTTCACAACTTGCACCGCAGCAATCATCGGGTGGTGGCTAAAGTGAATCGACCACGAATTTCGCACGCGCGACACTCTGGGCAAACAAAGAGCTGTCTTCGAAGTCGCATTTTGCAAGAATTGACTGAAGCTTCTCACGAGCTATCACCAATTTCTTAAATAAATTTAGTACGAGCTTGTCAGTATCATCAAGAACACCGTCCTTGGCCCTGAAAAGATACACCGCATAATCGAAATTTAAAGTGAGAATGATGCGAGTGTAAGAGATGAAATATTCGACCCCCAAAATGGTGGTCAGAAGTGCACAAAGAGCCCTACAGAGCCCACCGTTGCGCGTATCTTTTGCGTTTTCAAGGATCGGAGGGATGGCCATAAACAGTATGGTAAGCTCTCTTTTGCCGATGGCATTTGCAGCAATTAACTTCTGCGCCAGTGAAGCGTGAATGGCTTCAACATGTTGTGTTTCGAAGACTATTCGAACGCAATTCCAAACCTTTTCATTATCTTCTTCAGAAGAAAGATACCATATGAAGGTTCCCACGATGCCCTTGAGGCAAAGCGCTTTGCCTGGACTCAATATCTCTTCATTTCCGCTAGGCAAGTACTTCCTGATAGTAGCTTCAGAGTCACGCATCAGGTTGAAGTTTGACATCCGAAAACAATATTTGAGCAGATGATCATCAAGGCCATCTATTTCGCAAAAGCAAATCAAAGGGAGCCTTAATTTTGCGAAAAAGATAGCTTCTGAGAATCTTCGAAACATGAAATCAACAGACTCGTCAAACCCAGACAGTACCCCATTATGTTTTGAGAAGATGCCCAGTAAAACTTTGACAACCTCAACCTTGGAGAAGAACCCGGGATACACATCGCGTACTGCAACAATATGCATGATTTCGATGGCTTTCCTGGCAGAGTCGATGTCAACACGATCTCCTCCTTTCTCGTCGTAAGACCTTCCAAGCACCGACATCATCCGAGAAACATCAACCCTGGGAACGTTTTTAAGGATTTGTATTACGACTGAAAATGCAGCGGTCCTCATGGTAGAGTTTTCCGAGAAGATGCTGGGGATGGTAGAATTTCTTAAACTTTCTGAAAAATTTCTCTAAGCGAACCTAGTAGGCAGAGATGTCATGCCTTTGAATGGTAGGAAATGAGGAGGACCCTGGGCTGTGAGACCAAAGGTGGAGTGGTTAGTTGCTTATTGCTGATGTTGGTTGAGCATTAACTCATGACTTAGGAGTTCATCTTGGAAGTCTTCAAAACTGATTTCATTAGCTCTGGTATGAAAAGAATAGGTAGTAATGAAATGGGCGAATGAGGAGTTCAATCCATGGAGAATCGAGGTGATGATTTCTTCTTCAGATATGGGGTTTCCTGCTGCATTGAGTTGGTCTGCTAGGAGTTTGGCTTATTGTAGGTAGTCAGCACATGAGTTGGGACCTTGGGAGAGGCTTTGCAGTTTTTTCTTCAAGTTGGAGATGCGAGATCTGGACTTCGAGGCAAATTTTGTAGCCAAAGCTGTCCATTCTTGTTGAGAGGTGTTGATGCCATAAATAGTTGCTAAAACTTTTTCTAAGAGATCCTGTAATCACACTCAGTAGGTATTGATCATTCTTGTTCCAGGTATGGTATTCTAGATTAGGAATAGCTTTTCCTTCATCATTAGAGATTGTCTTTGGAAGGCAGGGTTCGGACCCATCAACAAAGCCCATTAATTCATAAGTGCATAGTATAGGATTGATTTGAGTCAACTAGCTGGTATAGTTGTCGGAATCAAGTTTCAAAAGGGTGTTTTAAGTGGTATTTGGTGGAATAAAGGAGTTTGTTGCTGCCATTGAATCAGTTTGAAGGTATGTGATTGGAATATGTGTTTGAAAAGGACTATGGCATTGGTCGGTATGGCTCTGGTACCATGAAAAACTTTGTGGAGGTATCTTCAAAGTTGATAAATTACAAGTACATTGATGTAGAATATATAGTGCTAAAGCTAAACACTAAACGCTAAACCTAATACAATCTGGAAAAATAAAATCATTTTACATTAAGGAGAGGGAGATCTTTTGCTTACTGTCCAAGACAACCAATGGTTGAACTTCTTTCATTCTACAAACAATAGGGTTACAGCTCATTGGTACTCTTAGGATTACTTTACTTGCTATCAAAGGAGGTTGAGGGACATTGAAAATCTTTCCATATTGAGACTCAGCTTTTCTACAGCTGCAGGATTGGCCTGCACTTAATCTCTTGCTTGCTTGATACACTTTAACAACCATGTGGATCTACTACTAGTGCAGGTGAAAGATTTGCACTGTGATTTCTGCTTTGGAATTCCGATTCTGGCCACTGAAATCGTCGATGATTTGATTGTTGCATAGTGGGGTTCATGAGTTCTATTCTTGAGATGGGGATTTTCTGACTAATCTTAGATGGGTTCTATTCTTGAAATGGGGATTTTCTTTATAATTTCCTGATCATTGTTCACGGCAGGGTTGATGTTATTTGAGCACTTGCTTCATAAGCAAAAAGTGAAAATGTGCAATCTGAAACGGAGGTTCCTCAAGAAGTTGCAAAGTCAAGGAGACGCAGGAGGTTGCACCTGTATCTGAAAGGAAGAAGGATTCTGAACCAAAGCAAGATTGTGAAAGTAGTCTAACATTCAGTTATGAAACTGAAGGCAAAATTTGATAATCCAGTGAGTGGAATTGATTTTAGATGGAGGGAGGTTGATTCTCTTATGAATGTGACAGTAAGACTGTGCCTTCTCTGACATTGTTGAAGAGCCAAGGCCCATCTGACCCCGTCTTCTTAGTTAAATTGTAGGTCGATTTGTTGCAGAGCAATTGTTTCTGCATCTGATGGGAGAAAATTTTTCTTCATTATTGGTCTATACAGTCAAGGTGGTGTAGACCATGGCTTCAAGCAATGGGCGGTTGAGAAATTATTTTCCTTCGAGTAAATGTTGTTTGATGTCTAATATAGAATTCGAGGAAAGAGAAAGGTAGATTAGTATATCTCGTTGGGGATGACCCTTTAGAACTAGCAAATTAAGGATTCTCACATGTACTAGTACTAGCAAGTGCTTCCTATATGTTCTGATCCCAATTTTAGGAGCCAAGTAGTGTTTTTGGTCCAAAACTCAACCAAAAAATCTGGCCTCCTCAAAGCCAAGCCTTTCTCTGTCTCCTAATGATCCTATTTCCAGAAGAAAAATCCTCCAAATTGGTTGCTAAGAAATATCTTGAATAGAAGGGAACAAAAATTATTGCCTTTTTTTGTGTTCATGTGAGTTGCAATCTGGCTTATGGGAGTCGATATCAAAATTCTAAGAGGGTATAAGAATAAATGCTTTACAAAAACCATCTTGAATACAAGGAAAAAAAAAAAAAGGACTTTACAAACTCTGTTCACAGCATTTGCTTTTCTCTCGGTGGAACTCACCGATTCAAACCAAATTTTGAACAGAAAATCAAACCCAACTCTCAAGATTTCATTGTTGGTCAATTTTTTGATAGTTTGGGAGATATTTGTCTCAATTGAAAGTTTGGAAGGATATTGTCAATTGGGTGGTAGTTAGAGGAGGGTATGTGAATTTTTTCCAATATTTTTCATTCATACTTTGCGGCTTTGCCTCCCTGTTTGGTATTGATGCAGAAATCTGAAGGAGATGTGTGCATGTTCCAATTAATAAGTTTTACCAATGTTATATTCCTTATGAAGCTTTCAAGTTCCTTGGCAGGCAATCCATCCATGAGATTACCTCTAAAGCCTTCTCCATGATGTATCTTTATACATCTAAATAAGGGTGTAAACTCAGCTGAGCAAGTTTCTCTTGTTTGGGCTTGATTCATTTAAATTTTACTTGAGTTCTAGCTCAAGGATGAGCTAAAAAATCGAGCTCGAACTCATAATAAGTATAAGTCAAGTCAAGCCAAGTCGTGAGCTTAATTATATTCAATTTTTAATTAATTAATTTTTTAAATTTAAACTTCAAGTACTCTTAAACGGTTCAAGAAGCTAGCTTATATATGAGTATTTGCTTAGCCTGGCTAGCCAAGTATGAAGCTTAAATCAATACAACAAGACACTTAGTTTCGAAGAGAGAGGATATGCATCATTTTATAGATAGACAAACTTGGAGATTGATTTTTTCTTAGCAATATGAGACAAGTTAACAGGTTGTATTCAAACTGTAGTGGGATAACATCCCCTACAAAAAAATATTTTGTCAATGTCTCTCTCTCTCAATCTCCCTCACCGGTCATAGCCAATCTTCCATGCACCCCAACTCTCATTTCCCACTCTCTCACTCTCGCTCACCAGACAAGAAGTAATCCAAAGTATTTGGGTCTGTTTGATTCTTCAATAGTTTCTGTCTTTTTCAATCTCCCTCGATAGCTTCTGCTTAATTCTTCTTCCTTTAGTTTGAGTTTGCTCTAATTGAATTTGTGTCTTTTTAATGATTGCTCTCTAACTCTAATCATGACTAAGTGGAGAAAGCTTGTTTTTGTTTGGGTGAAGAAGACGAGGGGGGAGAGAGAGGAGTACTTAGAACTTGCCTAATTTTATGGGCAAACAGGTTTGGCAAACCATTAATGAATTTTTCATTCCAAAATGGTTAGTTATTACCCTCTCTTAACATGACTATAGAGATGAATACATCCTTAATTGTACCATCTGATATCACTTAAGGTTGGGCATCTGAGATTACTAAGCTGGTCATGGATTCTGGACTCACAATAAAAGTCATCAATATTCAAAATTCAGAAACAGGAACCACAATGGAATCTAGTACTGATGATGGAATATAATTTCGTGTTTGTCATTAGCAATCTCTGTTATATTTTGTAAATGAGAAGAAGAAACAACGAAAAATTAAGAAATTCTATCTTGTAAAAGAAAAGAAAAGAAGAAGAAGAAGAAGAAGTTGTTCAACATATCAAGTAAACGAACAGCTGAAACATAACCATCTCATCGAATTTCTATGATCACTTCACAACTTGCACCGCAGTAATCATCGGGTGGTGGCTAAAGTGAATCGACCGCGAATTTCGCATGCGCGACACTGTGAGCAAACGAAGAGCTGTCGTCGAAGTCGCATTTTGCAAGAATTGACTGAAGCTTCTCACGAGCTATCACCAATTTCTTAAATACATTTAGTACGAGCTTGTCAGTATCATCAAGAACACCGTCCTTGGCGCTGAAAAGATACACCGCATAATCGAAATTTAAAGTGAGAATGATGCGAGTGTAAGAGATGAAATATTCGACCCCCAAAATGGTGGTCAGAAGTGCACAAAGAGCCCTACAGAGCCCACCATTGCGCGTATCTTTTGCGTTTTCAAGGAGCGGAGGGATGGCCAAAAACAACATAGGAAGCTCTGTTTTGCTGATGGCATTTACAGCAATTAACTTCTGCGCCAGTGAAGCGTGAATGGCTTCAACATGTTGTGTTTCGAAGACTACTCGAACGCAATTCCAAACCTTTTGATTGTCTTCTTCAGAAGAAAGATACCATATGAAGGTTCCCACGATGCCCTTGAGGCAAAGCGCTTTGCCTGGACTCAATATCTCTTCATTTCCACTAGGCAAGTACTTCCTGATAGTAGCTTCAGAGTCAAGCATCAGGTTGAAGTTTGACATCTGAAAACAATATTTGAGCAGATGGTCATCAAAGCCATCTATTTCGCAAGAGCAAATCAAAGGGAGCCTTAATTTTGCGAAAAAGATAGCTTCTGAGAATCTTCGAAACATGGAATCAACAGACTCGTCAAACCCAGACAGTACCCCATTATGTTTTGAGAAGATGCCCAGTAAAACTTTGACAACCTCAACCTTGGAGAAGAACCTGGGATACACATCGCGTACTGCAACAATATGCATGATTTCGATGGCTTTCCTGGCAGAGTCGATGTCAACACGATCTCCTCCTTTCTCGTCGTAAGACCTTCCAAGCACCGACATCATCCGAGAAACATCAACCCTGGGAACGTTTTTAAGGATTTGTATTATGACTGAAAATGCAGCGGTCCTCATGGTAGAGTTTTCCGAGAAGATGCTGGGGAGGTTAACCTCCATTATCAACCTCAGCAACTTCTGTACGTCAGAGATTGATCGATGAACATGAAGAATTAATATATATATATATATGAATGAAACCATGAAAACAAGATCGCACAACGAAAACAAGATTTTAGCAAGAACTTCAATTCTTTATGATAAGAATGGAGGTTAGATCAATTTCATAAGAAGGTGAGAAGAGAAGTTAACATGCATGCATGCACGAAGAGGGTCAATTAAAACAAGAACCCAGATACATATATCTTTCTTTATCAGCACAAATTCCCACAATGATCAGTATAGTATAACATAGAATAACAGAGGAAATGCAGGCCATAAATTTATCAAATCAGTACCAAAATTCAAAACCCCATGGGCCATGCAAGTTGCAACAACATAATGAGACGAAAGTTATTAAGGCACACCTTAAGACTCGTGAATATTCTCAGAAAGTTCAGATAAATGAGGCATGCATGGTAGGAACTAGGAAAAAAAAAGAAAAGTAGAAAGGCATTAGAAGTAGCTAGAACAGAGATATATAGGAATGAGAAAAGGAGGCACGTACCAGATAATTCACCATTCTCAGAAAAGTGAGAAAATCTTGCAGTAGGATACAAAATACAAGAAGAAGAAGAAGAAGACAGGTGAACTTATTGTGATCAGAATAATTTCCAAATACCAAAACGCTCCCAAGTGTCGATCGAGTATTTAAGGATGGCGGCGTCGGGTCAGGCAGTTCTATTTCAAATTCGTTGCCAAGAAATTGGTGGCATATATCTGGAAGATAGAAAAAAAAAAAAAGGAGAAAGAGAAGGCGGCCGTTTGTGGTGTCCCTCCCATGTAACTAACACAGGGTTAAGTAAGTCTATCCTTAATGGGGCCTGCTATGCGGCTGCCAAAGTGAGGCAGCCATGCGTAGGCCCTATTTTTTTTTTTTGAAGACCAGCGTCAATCTTTTTCTTTTTTTTAACAGATTTTTTTATGTTTTTGCATCTACTATATGTTTGATAAAATGTTTTAAATTGTATTTTGAGATATTTGGGTTTTAATGCATCAAAACTCATTTCTGAATTCAAAACTAAAATCTAAAGGTGAAATGTTAACCTTTAGGGATGGTATAACCTTAAAGGGATTCGGTCATCCTAAATTTGGTACTAATGCCTCAAAACTCGTTTCTAGATTTAAAACTAAAATTTTAAATTTGGCGACGCTTCCCTTTTAATTTCTTTTCTTTTCAGTTTTTTTTTTTTAAAAAAGGTCGATGCTAGGTTGCCTCAATTTGGCAGCCGAAAATCCCTACTCGTGATTGCCATTGGCCGCCCATTTCAAGCATTCTCTGTTTCTTTGCTCTGTTATGTTTTGTTGT
Source organism: Carpinus viminea (assembly GCA_013348765.1). Taxonomy (NCBI): domain Eukaryota; kingdom Viridiplantae; phylum Streptophyta; class Magnoliopsida; order Fagales; family Betulaceae; genus Carpinus; species Carpinus viminea. Next base: position 8,910,858 of record CP054670.1, on the reverse strand, counting down.
GCATTTTTTTTTTTAACGACTCATGAGAATATGTGTTCATGGTTTGGTTCTCATGCAACTATTAAACAAGAATATCTACGAATGAATGTAATATGTTCACTATGCTTAGAGCTTTGGTAAATATTATTGATATTGCTTTTAGTTTATACAAAGTGAAAAATTTATAGCAAACTCCCGTTGCGAGTTTATTGATGATGCTTTTAGTCAAGGTATATATATAAGTAGTGCTTTAAAGGTTGTTGATGACAGTTTTCCGATGAGTGAATTTGTATAGAATATGAGGAATCGACGATCTGCAGAAGAAGGAGATTTTAGGATAAGAGCCGCCGGGGGTGTGCCGGCGGGGGATAACTTCGATTAGGGTTGACAATTTAACCCATGACACGCGAACACAACACGTAAAATTCGGGTTAAGGTTGGGCTTAAATGAGTTCGGGTCATGTCAACCCGCCGGGTTCATTGGTTGACACGTTTGAGCTTTTTTTTTTTTTAATTAAACATCTAAAGTCTAAATCTAAAAGCCTTAACTTACTCAACCCTAAAATTAAAAAAACTCACTTCTTGCCTCCCTTGCGCTGCTCAAGAGACCTTTTGCCCATTGCACACCCCTACCTTGCAAGCTCTCAAACCCTTCTCTCATTAGAAGCCTCAAACTGCAATTGACACTGCCACAAAGCTTAAGCTTTTCACTACCTAAAAAGATCAATTCATTTGCAAAAGCATGTAACATCCCAAGTTCTTGAGGTCAAGCGACTGGGAGCAATTATAACATATTTTTATTAAAAAATTATTACTTCTACCTTATGTTCATCAGTCATTGGACCAAATGATCAAGACTTTATCTACTAGGAGGCCCACCAGTACCCATATCCTCAGTATTATGATAATTAAGGCCATCTGTAAAAAAATGTATAGGGAGAACGGATGAGCTCGACAACTCAATAAATAATCACAACACTAAGATGCTATAAAACATGCTATATAGATTTTTATGCTATAATTTCAGTCATGCACGACAATAATTAGTAAAATGATTAACAATTTATGCAAGAATGGCAAGTAAGTTATAAAATGAGTAAGTACTTCCTTTTACTTTTCTTTCAAAATAATTGTTTTACCCTTTGACCCATAGTCACAATTTTACCATGGGCGGTGCACGTTGATTTATTTGTCCATTTGTAATTAAAATATTGTTGCGTAACAAATGTCAAGGAGACATGTACAGACATACTTAAGTTAATGATTATTTTTCATGTTAGGTCCTCATCAAGCTGATGTAATTTAAACAAAGATAAGTCTTCTCATTTATGGAGATGTTTGTTTTTTTAATTAAAACATGGGCTAAATAGATACTGTGCAAATATGCATGTATGGAGAATTGAGCTTCAAATAAAACTTAGATGCCAGTGGACAAAGAGTAGAATGCATTAGGTCAGGAAAAAATCACTAGGCCTATGGGTTCACTACCGTGAAAAAAGGGCTGGAATAAAGCCCAGGCCCAAGACCACAAGAGTGGATGCATGGGCCCTGGCCCATGAAGCAAAGGAGGTGGAGGCTAGGGTTTTCCAACCCTACTCGTCTCCCCTTGTCCTAGTGAAGCTAGATTAGCTTCTTCAGAGCCTATGTGGATTAAAACTACTACTTGGTTATTTCTCAACCTCTGCCAAGTATGCTAAGCTTATAAATAGAGAAGATCTTAAGTTCTCAAATGACTCATCCAGTTTACTTGACAGTTAATTTTAAAAATTTTAAAACACTCTGCGAATTAATAGTTATTTTATTAACTCACAAATAACGAAAGTTTAAAATTTGAAGAGTCAAATAAGAGCCTACACTCATTATCAGTCATTGGTGAAAATATCTAAATGTCTCATTATCCCTGAGATCTGTAGCCTTCTTGGAGAAGGAGCAAAACATTTTTCGCCCAAATACAAAAGTGGCCGTTGATATCCAAGTAAATCGTTCTTGTGATTTAATTTAAAATAGTAACTGTTCTTCACATATTCTTTTTAAAATTGTTTTTGGGTATGAAAATTTGAGGATCGTCAAGCCACTCTTCTTACTTTTTTAAGAGTATTTTTATTATTTGGGACATTGATAATTTTTTATAATTTGGAGAAAATGGCACAATCTTGAAGAGGCATTAACAAGAGAGATGCATGTGAACCTCTTTTCAAAAGAAAATGTTGTACTCTACCCAAGATTAAAAGAAGAAGGGAAAATATATTTTTAACTCATGAAGTTTCAGTATTTTTTCAATGTTAACCTCAAAGTTTAAAAATTTGCAATCCACTTGAAGTTGCAAAATTTGACAATTTTAACCCCAGGTTAGTTTTTTCTTTTAAAATGAACGGAACCCTAGAAAAATAAGATTGAGGGCATTTTTGTCATTTCATAACTTTCCATCCAATTTGATGGAAAAATTAACGGAAATGTTAAAATTGCCAAATTTTGAAACTTCAGGGGGTGGATTGCAAATTTTTAAACTTTGGAGTTAACATTGAAAAAATACTGAAACTTCATGGGTTAAAAATGCATTTTCCCCAAATAATAAACATCATTTTCAGTAGGGGTGAAATAGTGGTTGCGGTTAGTGGCCAAAACCGCTAACCGCCTCCACTAACTGCTAGCGGTTAACCGCCTAGGCGGTTAACCGCTTTTTATTGTTTTTTTTTTTTTTGGCCGGTTTTGGGCTCACTTTAAACTCTTGTTTTGCTCACTTCAAACATTTTTTTCCTCTTTCATAGCCATTTTAGCATTAAAAATTGTTGGTTTAAAGTAAACATTATATGTTTGACCATTATACCAAAATCTTGTTGGTCACCTTTTACAACATATAACATACGAATAAAATTACAACAAAATTATCGTTTTGGGTTAGGAAAAAATGAATATATAGAAGTGCAAAACTACGTCGTTTTGCACTTCTATATTATTTAAATAATAAAAATATAAAACACAAACAAAAGTTAAAAGTGGGGGGAATTGAAATCGGGATTCCTGAGTAAAAAAGGCGCACAATAACTACTAGGTTACAATAACTTATTGTTATTTATTATATGAAATATATATATAATATAAATATATATTATATTTTAAAAAAATATGGTTAGTGGTTAGGCAGTTTTTCAAAATCCATTAACCACTAGGTGGTTAGCGATTTTTACTAACCACTTTCAATGGTTAGTGCGTATAGCGGTTAGCGATTAATGGTTAACGGATGCGGTTAGACGATTTTAAATTTTACCCCTACTTTTCAGCCCAACTAAAACCCCGCTAAAGCCCTCTTTCTGTCATTTTTCAAAACCCAAAACCTAACTCTATCATTGCTCTTCTGCCTTCTCCAATGGCCTCTCGCTGTAGATCTATCTCAACACCAACACGCTCTTTCCTTAAATCGACATTCGCCAAACCCGCCGTTAAACCCAAAGCCGCACCTTCTCTTCGCACAGTCACGGACCACTCTTCTTTCAGAATTCAAAGGCACGCCCCTTGGACCATTTCTCAAATTTTCATTTGTTATATGTAATTCAGGCCGGTTCCTCAGGTTGGGTTTTCCTTAAATGAGTATAATTTCTGAAAAAGCGCGGATTTTGAATTTCAGGTCGATTCCTCAATTGGGTTCTCTTCAGTCTCTGCTTCCTCTCTTCACAGCGGTCTCTTCGGCTCGGCTCACCTCGTGCCTCGGAGTCGATCCGATGAGCTCGAGGTCGTTGTCTCAGGGTATGCTTTGCAGTGCAAACCCAGGAGTTTGATGTTGTCCTCTGTTTTGAATTTAGTATCTGTAAGCAACTTTTTACTCGATAATTGAAAATTGGATTTCAAGTTCTCTTATGCTTGTTATTTGCTGCGTTTCTTTCAATTTTATCGTATAATCGATAAATTGATATTCCTATTTGCATTATTAGAAAGTATCATGTTAGGTATCTCATAGAGGGCTGAGTTGTAATAAATGGTTGTTAGTAGTTGTGCCTCTAGCTGAAATATAGCTAAGCTTGTTAGTGGGTTTGTTAGTTAGTTAGAAGGCTAGTTAGGCTGATTGCACAGTATATAAGGCAATCAGCATAACTAAAAGAGTTTATAAAATTAGCTTTAAAGCTTTTGTGGTCAATTGTTCATTGTGAACTTGGAGGAGGAGTCCTCGAACACTCATGGAGGTTTAGGTATCCTCAAATACCTAGTTCAATAGTCAATTCATTTCCATTTCCATCCATTTCTATTATCCTTTCATTCTACTACACATATATCCATCCATTCTCAATACAGAAAATATACTAAAATAGGAAGTTCCTCACATATCACTGTCATCGTATGTAACCTGACCTTCGTTGGGTTGTTCCTTCTTTTCCTACACTTACGTTTTTTATTTTGTTTTTGTGTTTAATTTTCTCTAGCTCTTTCTTTGGTTACTGAGAAAACTGGTGAAAGAAAAAAAAAATTGGCTTCATTGTTGTCGAAAAAAAGAAGGTAGCAAAATCTTGAAATCTACCGGAAATGATGGTGAGAGACCCAATTTGAGATACAAAATGTTTTAGTGTTCTCAACATCCTATTACTATCTAAGATCGAAACTGTAATTTTCCAGAGAGATCCAATTACTATGTGTGGCAAGGTCGTTAAAAGCTTGAATATGACCTTTATTTTTTTTTTGGATAAGTAAAAATTCATTAAAAAAAAGCGCGGGCAACCCTAGTACAGAAGTATACAAGAGAACGCCTAAAGGGACTAGAAAAGAGATCTGAAAATCGAGAAAAGGTAATCACATGAGGGCTAACCAAGCAGCCGCCCATGTGAAGAGTGTAATAAAAAAGAAATGTAAAAGATCATCAGAACTTCTTTCGGAGTCCTCGAAAAATCTCCCATTCCTTTCCACCCAAAGGCACCACATAATACAAAGCGGCACCATCTTCCAAACCGACGCCATGGCGACACCCGACCACCAACAATGCAGAAGCTCCACAACCCTCCGAGGCATCACCCAAGCAAAGCCAAAACGACTGAAAAAGGCGTTCCATAAAAATTGAGCTCTCTCACAATGAAGAAGTAAGTGATCAATAGATTCCTCTTCCTTCTTACACATCCCGCATCTATTGGCCAACACAATATTTCTCCTCTTCAAATTGTCCAATGTGAGAATTTTGCCAAGAGTAGCCGACCACACAAAAACGCCACCCTTGGAGGAGCTTTAGTACGCCAAATGCTCTTCCAAGGGAAAGGGAAGCAGATAGAAGAGTTTAGAATAGAATAGAAAGACTTCACCTCAAATTTACCCTTCTTATTTGGAACCCACCAAATTTTGTCAACTCCATTGCCCCACTTAAAAGTGTACAGGAGACTATAAAGAGACACCAAATCATCCACTTCCCAATCATTCAAAGATCTCACAAAACTGATATTCCACTGGCGGGATCCACTCACCGAGTCAAAGTTGTCTGCAATGGAAGCCTCCTTGTTGCTGGCCAGGCTATATAACCCCGGATAAGCCTCCAAAAGAGGCACATTATCACACCAAGCCTCACCCGAGAAACTGATTCTGGACCCATCACCTGGAATGAGTCTAGTATGATAGGAGAAATGCCGCCATTCCTTACTAATATACTTCCACAGACCCCTTCCATGAGAACCTGTGCCAACCTTGGACCGCCAACCCCCTCTCTCCGACCCATATTTTGCCTCCACCACTTTTCTCCACCAAGCTTCAGGTTCATTGGCATACCTCCATAACCACTTACCAAGTAAGGCGCGATTGAAGCTTCTTAAGTTGCGAATTCCTAGTCCACCTTCCCGAATAGGAGAGCAGACTTTCCGCCAATTAACAAGATGGAATTTGAACTCCTCCCCCATACCACCCCAAAGAAAATCACATTGAATCGATTCAATGCGCTTTGCAACGGCTACTGGAATAGGCAACAGGGATAGGAGGTAAGTAGGAAGGTTGGAAAGAGTACTTTTAATAAGAGCAACCCGGCCCCCTTTAGAGAGGTAAGACCTCTTCCAAGTGGCAAGAATTCTCATTGACTTTTCCACCACCCCGTTCCAACACGCCTTGTCTTTGAACCGGGCCCCCAGAGGCATACCCAAATAAGTAATAGGCAGCGAACCGACTTCGCAGCCCAAGATCTCCGCCAAAACATCAATGTTACTCACCTCGCCAACCGGCACCAATAATGATTTAGCCAAGTTGACCTTGAGTCCCGAAACCACCTCAAAGCAAATAAGCAAATTACTTATGGTTTGCACCTGCATCTGAGAGGCCTCGGTAAATATCAAAGTATCATCGGCGAATAAAAGATGCGAGATATGGATCTGCTCCCTCCCCCTATCACCCACAACAAATCCTGAGAAAAGTCCGTGATCAACTGAGGCCTTAACCATTCTACTAAAGGCTTCCATAATAATCACAAGAGGAATGGGAGAGGGATCGCTTGCCTCACCCCTCTCGAACTGTTGAAGAAACCCCGTGAACCGTTAATCAAAAATCGAATGAGGCCAGAGATGCAAAAAGCAATCCAAGAACACCATTTTACCAAACCCGCACCTCCTCAAAGATATATAACAAGAAATCCCAGCTAACATGATCATAAGCCTTTTCCATATCTAGCTTGCATAGCAACCCGGCTCTCGGACTTAAGGAAATCCAAGCTTCACTAGCAATGAGCACGAGTCTAATATTTGTCTGCCCTTAACAAAGGCATTCTGGGGGTTAGAAATAATCCTGCTCAACACCAACCTCAATCTATTAGCCAGGACCTTGGAAATAATCTTGTAAATCCCACTTACAAGACTAATGGGGCGAAAATCCTTAAGCTCCGTAGCCCCCGGCATCTTAGGAATAAGAGAAATAAAAGTGGAATTCAAGCTCTTCTCAAACTTGCCACAAGCATGGAAATCAGAGAAAACGGCCATGATATCATTTTTTAACACCTCCCAGCAAGCTTGAAAAAAAGCCAAAGAGAAGCCATCCGGACCAGGAGCTTTATCCCCATCCATACCAAAGATCACGTCTTTCACTTCCTTTTCCAAAAAGGGAGCTTCAAGGGAAGCGGCTTCGTCTTCAGATAATGACTCAAACTCCAAATCATCCAACTTAGGCCTCCAAGACATGCTTTCAGCAAACATAGACTTAAAATAATTAATTGCATGTTCTCTAATGGCCTCCGAATCGGAGGACATAGCACCATCGATGAAGAATCAATGGTATTATACCTCTTATTGGAATTAGCCATCAAGTGAAAGAATTTTGTACACTTGTCACCCTCCTTGAGCCACTTAATTCTGGATTTTTGCCTCCAGCTGATTTCTTCTTGTAAGAGAGCTCTCTCCAAGTCCCTACAAAGAATCCTTTTCCTCTCCCTTTGTTCCTCATTTAAACCTCCCCTTTCAGCAGCAGATTCTAGGGCCTTCAATTCATCCGTCCTCTCCTTGATAAGCACACCAACATTGCCAAAAACTGTTTTGTTCCAATTGATGATGTCCCCCTTAAGCGCCTTGAGTTTTTTAGCAAAAATGAAACTAGGAGTGCCTTGATAATTGTACGATTCCCACCAGCCTCTAACCTTGTCCACAAAACCCTCCTCCTTTAGCCACATATTCTCGAACTTGAAAGATTTCTTTCCCCCCATATTCCTTCCACAAGATAGAACAATGGGAAAGTGATCTGAACACAGGCATACAAGTCTTTTTTGGAGAGCTTCTGGGTATTTCGCTTCCCAATCCGGCGAAATCAAGAAACAGTCAATTCTAGACCAAGACCGGTGTTGGACCAAGTACACACCCCCATTGAGGGGAAGATCCATGAGGCCACACTGAAATGAACTCGAGAATTCCCTCATCTCCATTGATCGCCTTCCTCCGGATCTTTCACTTGGGAATCGGACAACATTAAAGTCACCCCCAATGCCCCAAGGTAAATCCCAACAACTCATCAACCCCGCCAGTTCATCCCAAAGGCAGCGTCTATCAAAATCCCCATTAGGGCCATACACTCCTGCAAAAGCCCATGCAAAACCATCCACTACGTTCTTGAAAGAGCAGGCTGCCACATACTCCCCCACCACCGCATCCACCCTAGAAACCACCCTCTTGTCCCACATCAACAAAATGCCCCCAGCTGCCCCAATGGCAGCCACATAGCACCAGTCAACGTAGCGGCAGCCCCACACACTTTTAACTACCCTCCTAGAAATATGCTCCAATTTAGTTTCTTGCAGGCACACAACGTCCACCCTCCATTGACGCAGCAAATTCCTCACCATCAACCTCTTATCCGGGCAGTTCAACCCTCTAACATTCCAAGAAAGAATGTTGCACTTCATAGCACAAAGCGGTTCCCCCTTCCCTTGCCTCTGCTCGGAGTCACACTCCTACTACCGCCATCATAGTTAACCGAGGTGAAAAGATTAAGGACTTCTCTCGTGCCCTTTCTGCCCACCTGGCCTCCTCCCCTATTTTTCTTGACCTCCTTTTTCTTTCTTGCCAAAATATGAGCGAAAGCCGCCCTGAGTCTCTCTACATGACCATCACAAGAGACGCCTACAATCTGGCGGAAAGCCATGATTATCTCCATTCCCTTGTCGCCTTCCTGACACCCACCACTATTGCCATCATCCATGGCTAGCAACTAGTCTTGAGAAATAGGCACCCCGTCCGCAAAGGGCACTAGTTCCATCCCAAGCGAATCATACTGTCGAGAAGGAGTGACCTCCCCGTTCCCCTCATCTCTCCCAAAGCAAATTTCCAGCGGGATAGGCTCCCAATCCACAAAACAGCCTAAACCACCACTGTCCAAAGTAACCTTTCCAGACTGCCAGGGGACCAGCATACTTGCCCCTACACCCACATGATTCTGCTTTTCCGAGAATTCACCTCCCAGCAAAGGCTGGAGCACACCAGCCGACACACTCACTGGACCCACGCCACAGGACCCATGAAAGTCAACACCAAAATCACCAGGAGGCGCTGACTTGCTCGTTGGCCACTCTGCCGGCAGTATCTGGGTCTCCTCAGATAGACCCACAACGAGAGGCCCGGCCTTGCCAGAATGATCGCAACTCCCAGACATCACCACCGGCGCTACCTGAGCAGAGAAGCCCTCCTCAAATTGCCCATGAACAGCCGAGCCCATCACAACAGGACTCATCAGTGACACTACCGGCGTCGTCTGAGACTCCTCAGAATCACCCACACCGGTACAAGCTGGATCGCGCGCTGAGCTCGAGCCTCGCAGACGGGATCACCGCGCCTCTACGCCTTGAACCCATTCGAATTTCCCCAGGATCGACGGCAACTGCGATTTCGAACCCATAACACCCTCTGCTCGCGCGGCTCCGGCAACAGAACTCTCTCCCACCTGAAACGACCGCAACTCCCCTGCAGGTCGCGTGAACAGGCTACCCCTATCACCGCTGGGCCGCAAATCTCCGGGCTTGGGCCCCGATAGTTGCTTCTTTCCTTTGTTTTTCTTCTTACTTTTATTTTTTCTCTTTTTGGGCTTTAAGGTTTCGTAGCCCACAGCCTTAACGCGGCCCAGCTCCTGCCCAGCTTCTTTACCCCTGTTCAGCCCACCGAAACCTGATAGGCCCATCGCCTCCTCCACCCTCCTAATGCCTTCGTCCACGTCTTCCTTCAATTTTGTCAGAAAGTTTTTCAGTTCCTGCAACTCCACGCGAAAATCCCGCTGACCCCAGGGGACAGACCCATCCCCTGCAGACTCGCTACGTCCACTCAGCGCCTCCACGCCAGAGTTTGCAGGAAAGTGGGGGTTGTTGAGGTTAAAGACTTTCATCCTATCAATTTGGCAAGTGGTATTGATAAGATTATTATGTAGCTTATGGCTAGTAGATTGAAAACTGTCTTGGGGAATAGCATTTTGAAGACTCAAAATGCTTTTATTGGAGGTTGTCAAGTTTTTTATTATGTTCTTATCGTCAATGAATGCATAGATAGTCGTCTTAAATCAGGTGAGCTAGAAATGTTATGTAAATTGAACTTAGAAAAGGCTCATGACCACACCTGTTGGGATTTCTTGCTACACATGTTGAGGAGATGTGTCCTTGGGGAGAAATGGCATGGTTGGATTGCGCACTGGATATCCACAGTTTAGTTTTCTATTCTAATTAATGGTACTCCCAGTGCTTTCTTCAATAGCTCTCGTGGTTTGAGATAAGGTGATCTTCCGTTTTTGTGATTGTTATGGAAGCGCTGAGCAGTTTGTCGCTGCGACTAGGGTTTTATATCTGGCTTTTCAGTGGGGCTAGGAATGATGATACACTTTCTGTCTCTCATCTTTTTGCAAATAATACCCTTATTTTTTGTGGGATTTCACCGAATAATATTCGGTATCTGAGATGCGTTCTTCTTGGTTTTGAGGTTGAAGATTAATTTGGCTAAATCTGATTTGGTGATGTGCCGAATATGATTTCTCTAGCTCTTATTTGGGTTGTAGGGTTTCATCTTTGCCCTTGAAATACTTGGGCATAACTCTTGTTGCTCCTTTCAAGGCTAAATTTATTTGGGATACAATTATTGAGAAATTAGAGAGAAGATTAGCAAGGTAGAAAGATTTTGTTTATCCAAGGGCGGTCGGTCAATGTTGATCAAGAGCATGCTTTCCAACCTGCCCACATATTTCCTTTCTCTCTTCCATATCCTAGTTAGTGTTGCTAATCAGATACAAAGTTTAGAAAGTTATAGGGGAATTTCTTGTGAGGTGGTTTGGATGACGAATCTATGTTTCCATCTTGTTAATTGAAGGTTAGTACTTCCCTTAGTGGTGGAGGTTTGGGGATTTGGAGTTCACTCACTTTCAATCAGGTTTTGTTGGTAAAGTGGTCTTATTTATGCAAAAAAAAAAAGGTGGTTATGGAAGTATGCTATGGAGGGAGAAGCTTTTTAGCAACAGGTCGTGGATAAAAATATATGGTAGTTTGGTAGGCATATGGTGTTCTAAAGTTGTCACCGGGCCTTATGGGGGAGTCTATGGAAATATATTAGGAGGGTTTTGATGCCTTCTCTAGTTTTGTTATTATCTAGGTGAGTGAGGGCTCTTGGACCAAGTTTTGGCTTGACATTCAGTGTGGGGATTATCCTCTAAAGGAATCCTTTCTGGAATCCTTTTGGAGTTATTGCTCTAGTGGCTGACCATATGTTTGCTCACAATGACGAGGTGCATTGGGATATGAATTTTATCAAATTGTTTCACGATTGGGAGGTGGGGTATGTATCTTCTTTTTTCAGTGCTCTATATTCTGTTTGGAGTCGGGAGTTGAAGATAAGTGTTGTTGGGTTCCCTCCAAAAGACGGTCTATTGAGATCAAAACATTTTACAAAGCTCTCCTCCCCAATGTTGACTACTCCTGAGGTCTAAGGCTCCTTTGAGGTGGGCATTCTTCACGTGGACAACATTGTTAGGAAAATTTCTCACTATGGATAATCTCCGCTAGTGTCACATCATAGTGATAGATTTGTGTTGTGTACAAAAAGGGTAGGGAAACTCTTGATCTCCTCCTTCACTGTGATATTGCAAGAGACTTGTTGACTTTAGTTTTTAAGATATTTGGCGTGAAGAACCTTGCCTAGATGGGTGGAGGAGCTCCTGGTGTGTTGGAAAAGAAGGTTTAGTATGAAGGATTTAATGTTATTTTTTCTTGTTTAATGTGGAGCATTTGAAGAGAAATGAATGCTCGAAGTTTCAATGATTGTGAGAAGACGAGCTTGAATCGACAACTTTGTTACCTTTAATCCTCCTTTTAGTAGATCTTTGCTAACGCCCTTCTTGATGCCTATAGCTTTGTAGATTTTTGTGCTCTTTTTCATTGTTCTTGATCTTGTTGGGTGTTTTTCTCTCATATACCTCATGTGTACTGGGTTGCGCCTTGTGCACTTTTTAATAAATTTGCTTATCAAAAAAATCTCTATCGCTATGGAATCACGAGGTTTTCAAGAATAAAATAATTAAAATTAATGTGATATAATTTTTCTAGGACTGGATGTGAGTTTCTCATTAAAGAGTTCATATTTTCAAGCGTTGTTATGCCTTAGGGTGTTTTGAGGCATACAATATGGATAAATCCTTTAAAGGTCCAGGCTAGTTGGCTTTTTTGATCAGCTTTCTGCAGTTTAAGCCTCTAGACCAAGATGTGTATTTTACTTTTAAAATGAACTGGTAGGGAAGATTTTGTGAGGAGCCATCTTGGATGTTAAGGCCGAAATAGATGTGAGAGGATGATGCTTGTTTTTACTTTTACTCATCAATTTTTTTTTTTGGTGCATTATATTGTTTTCAATTAGATATGGCAATCGGTTTTCTGTGTGGGACTAATAATTGTTCTTTGGGGCACTAGATATTCTTGATGAATGGTATACCACAAATTTGCAAATTGGTTTTCTTACTTAACTTGACACTTAATGTTTATTATGGACTACTTAAGATTTTAATGTCTGTCCTTGTCTTTCATATCTGTTGACATAAACTGGCATTAAGTTATTAGACATGCATTAGGCCGATGGTCTTTAGACCAAATGGCATCTTGTTGCCCCATAAAGGAGTAGCGTAGTAGGTCAGGGTTTCAATCCTGTCATTTGCACCACATTTTTAGTATGCAGTTGTTTGATCTCTTGGGATGTGATTGCAGGACCACTTAGCTATGCCTGTCTGGCATTGACACATTTAACTTTTTGTTCTCTTGAATGTATATTTGGAAATCGAATAAGGATTTATAGAAACTATCAGTTAGTAAGCTAATGTTCATCGTTGTAAGAGAGCTGAGATTGTGGATTATGCCTAATTTACCCTACTGCATACCACAATGGACTTCGCTGTAGTACATGAGCTGATTCCTGCTAATTTGTAAAAGATATTTATGTGCAAAATTGTTATCTTGATTAGTTTATATCTCTTGGATGCACTTATTAAAAAAAAAGGTAAATTTCTCCTGTCCAAACTTTGAAAATATTAGGAATGGGAAACTTTTGAAAAATTTTAACTTTTTTGTAAAAATAAGTTAAATAGTAGTGTGAAAAATTATATATGATTACGTAGATAGTTATAGATCGCACTTTCTACTCTCCCTCTCGCACTTATGGCTGAGCTACCATGCATCCTGCAGGTGAGAGTTTATAACAAATAAAATACAATGAAAGGTGAATTCAATTTTTGTTTGTCTTAACGAAAGCAAGATTTAAGTCCACTCTCATATTGTATTGAAGTATGACGTGGAGCCCTGCTTGTGGTAATGGACTGGCATATGACCCCAATACTATTAAATTCCTTAAGGTATCATGCTTGTGATTTTCTTCATCATATTTTTGAGTCACCTAGATTATTGGCTTTTGTATGTTGACTTTCTGCGCCCCCCACCCCCTCCTGCTGTGTGTTTTGTGATAATCTAGAAAGTCGGTTCTCAGAATTAATTACACTAGCTTAAGTATTCATTCATGGAGGTGTAAAAGTAGATTGTTATAATAAGCTATATGGTTGGCATGACCCTGCACTAGAAGTAATAATGATAGCTCATAAAAAGCATTTAAATATTAGACCATGCACTGGGGCTCAAATTAATAAATTCTTAAAGCTTCTTTAGCTGTAGGGAGGTCTCTTGAAGATTTTTTGTTTTTTTGTTTTTGGATGAATAAGTCTCGTGATCATTTTATAAGTAAATTTGTTACCATTTAGATGAATTACAAGTGATATCATTAGCAAAATAGAGAAGTAAGGTTGGTGATAACTTCTCCAGTGGTTAAAGTGGCCATGATTACATGTATTTCAAGAGTTTAAGATAGAATGGTTTTTATTTCACACTGTAATATGTATCTTTCAGAAGAAGAATGTTTTACTTGCTTTATAAAGCTATGTGAGGGCTTAAGTTCAGTGAGATACAATCAAACTTGGGTTTTTTTCAGGGTTAAGCAAAGTTGAGAATTTGTCCAGACTTGACAAGATTTCCAGTATTTTAATTTTAATTTCATAGAATATTAATTTAATTACTCTTTTATTTATATTCAGTTGACTTCTAAAGACTATGTGCCTAATAGTTAAGAATTCATTTGACTTCATGAATTTGTTATTTTAATTTTTAGTGAAGCATTTGCCAGTTCTGGGTAAGCTAATATATTGTTTCTTTCTTTGTTCTCTCTCATTTTTTTTTTTCAGAACTTGGTCTCAGCGTGCCACGATAATTAAAAGATTGTGATTGGTGGATGGATCCATGTCATGCTACTCTTCTTGGGTTGTCCTTTTATCATGTCTATTGAGAGAATTACTTTTTTATGGGACAATAGAATTACTTGAAAATTATTGCGTTGAATTTTGTAACTTAGCATGGGTTTTGTTTGTTTAATGTAGGACAATAACATTGCTTCTACATTATTATTACTATTATTTAAATTATGGTACGTCTAATGTTGTGACATTACTAAAAATGTCAAAACCTAGTGAATTTTATCTTACGCTTTGTTTGTTTCGGTGTAAAATGATTTTTAGAAAATATTTTATGTATTTTACGGTGTTTGGTGGGACGAAAAATAATAGTCAAACGAAAAATATTTTTGGTTTAATCGAAAAAGTTTTCTTCAATTTTTGTGAAATGGTCTTTATTTTGAAAAACCGCAAATTATTTTTCAAGTTTGAACTTCTTAACCTCAAAAAGACAGACCTAGTTAGGACCTTGCTGGGATTTAACCAAGCCACCGCCAAGACCAATTAGGACACCGATGGGACTCACTAAGTCCCAACCAGGCCACTACTGGGACTCTGTCAGAACACAGTTTGGACACTCATGATATGGTAAAACTTAGTCGTGTAACTATCAGGACCTAATTGGGACATTATCATAATTTAAAGTTTAATATGATTAAATAAAAAAGTATGCATATTAAGCATTGTGATTTTCATATGCATTATGTGTATAAAACATTGTGATTTTTCGTTTGCTCTAAATACCAGAAAATATTTTCAAGAAAATGTTGTTTGAAAATATTTTACGTAGTCATATCTTAGTCTATAAAATTCCTTAAATATAGGAATTATTGATTCTTTTTCATTCATATTTCTACTTTGGAAACCCCTAATGATGGATGGCAAGTTATTTGGGCATTTCAATTCCGTTCACATATAGGGTAATTACTTTTTGCCTTTGTGAACTATAATGCATTAACACTTTCTTCTCATAAACTATCAACTATGATACTTGACTCCATCAAACTACCATTTTAGGATACTTTTCCCTATTCCGTCAGTCAAAAAGGTTAAATTTTACGGTCAACCATTTTAAATTTTTTTCATTCCATTTTTACCCTCACTTCAGATTAATAAAATGATGATTATACCCTTTTAAACCCAAATCCAAAAATCTAAAGTAATGGCAAAAATGGAAAGAACAAAATTTAAAATATCACATACAAGTCACATGATCGTTAATCATTAGTTTTAACTTCTTTGATTAATGGAAATGGGGAAAGTGCCATAAGATTGTAGTTTAATGAGGTCAAATGTTATAGTTGGTAGTTCATAAAAAAAGAAAAAAAAAAATTAAAAAAAAAAAAAGAAGAAGAAGAAGAAGAAGAGAAAAGAAAAGTATCAACATACTGTAATTCATGAGGCAAAAGATAATTACCTCAATATATATATATATATATATATATATATATATATATATATATGATATGAGATATCTTGCCAGGCGACGTGAAGTCAATGTGAGGAAGTGGGGAGGCTATTAATGACATAATGCCCCAATGTCTCCCCTTTGTTTGAAAAGGGTCTCCAAGATAAGAATATAGTTGCATGTGCCATCACTCGCTGAATGTCATCATGCCCGCATGTAAGAGTTGAATGCAACATCATCCTCTATGAATGTTCAATGATACATGCATACTCCCATGCAATACCTAATTAATGTGGGAAGTATAATAGTTTCTGTTTGATTCTTCTTCCTTTTATTTGGGTCTGTTCTAATTGAATTTGGATCTTTTTAATGATTGCTCTCTCTCTCTTTTCACAACTAAGTGGAGAAAGGTTATTTTTGTTTTGGTGAAGAAGACGAGTAATATGAATTAGAGATGGAAAAAGGAGGAGAGAAAGGGAGAATAATGTCAAAAAATTATATACATATGTATATCTTTGCTAGCTTGTTTACTTATTTTCATGTTAATACAAATCCTCAATCATTCTTTTTGGATTGCACTTATTATATTTCCATATGTTAGACAATTGTTTTTGTTTGGGTGAAGAAGACGAGCAATAGAGAATCAGAGATGAAAAAAGGGAGAGAGAAAGAGAGAATAATGTCAAAACATTATATACATATGTATATCTTTACTAACTTGTTTACTTATTTTCATGTTAATGCATATCCTTAATCCTTCTTTTGGACTGCACTTATTATATTTTAATCCTTCTTTTTGGATTGCGCTTATTATATTTCCATATGTTAGACAATCGTAGTCTATTATGGAATTTTCATTACTTAGAACTTGCCTAATTTAATGGGCAAACAGGTTTGGCAAACCATTAATGAATTTTTCATTCCAAAATGGTTTGTTATTACCCTCGATCTCTTAACATGACTCTGGAGATGAATACATTATACATCCTTGTACCATCTGATATCACTTAATTAAGGTTGGGCATTTGAGATTACTAAGCTGTGTGGGCAGACATGGGGTGGGTGAACCTAGTTAAAAAAAAAAAATTAAAATTTTTTTTTTTTGACATGTTTTAAGTATTTTTCTCGCATGAATTGTTTACCGCCCTAGGTAACAAAATTTTGTTAAAAAAAAAAAAAAAAAAACTCCTCCAGGCTGTTGTCTGTTTGGTTTCTTGGTTTCACATTACCACAAAAAAAAAAAAAGGAAAAAGAAGTCAAGAAATTTAATGTTTATTTATCAATATTTGGCATTTTTCTGCCATAACCCAAGTACCCAACCGAGTAAGTTAAGAGTAAAGTTTATAATTAAAGCTATTAACATCTTTATTTGTCTTGGTTATAACAGTGCCCTTAATTTGTCTCGATTATAATTTAAGCTTTTTAATTGAGATATATCTCTCATTTTCATCATTTTGTTTATCTTATTCTAAAACCTTTTTTTTTTTTTGGTAAGGTGTGTTTTATATACTTTGGAATTTTGTCAAGCATCAACGAGTTTAAGAAGATTATTGGCAATCTCATGTTTGTTATTTTTATTAATTCATTCTATGCTAATAGTTATCAGAATAATATGCTAATAATTTTATGATAATATTATTAGAGTATGTTTCATTAGCCATGAATTGTTTAGTGTGAGAAGTAAACAATTATTAAAACTAGCTTAGAGCCCGCGCTATGCGCCGGGTTATTATATATATATATATAATTAAGTCAAAAAATCTTTAAAAGATTATAAACAACAAATTTTATTTTCTTCTCTTAATTAACAATTTAGCTACCAAAATTTACAAATATTCATAAGATCATTTTAATATCTGAACCGGTTTTTTATTATTTATTTATTTTTCTTAATTCTACCTCCCATGACCTATCAACTTCCCCCTCTATCTCCACTTACATATGTCTTAAATTTCTCTTTCTCTCTCCCACAATTTATTTCTTGGTTTTTTTTTTCTCCCCATAAAACAATATATATCTGTTTTTTATTTATTTATTTTTTTGCTTAATTCTACCTCCCATGACCTATCAACCTCTCCATCTATCTCCACTTAAATATGTCTTAAATTTCTCTTTCTCTCTCTAGCATAAACCCACATATCCAATAAATTTAAAAATTCATAAATTTTATTTCTTATAAATTGAAACATGTTAAATATTTGTTTCCACGCATATATGTAGTTTAAAATGAAATATAAAGGAAAAAAATTCAAAATAAAAACCTAGATTAATCAATTATAGAAAATGATTGATTACATTATATTCCAACAATGATACCACTTCTCCTCCACCACACAATCCATTGTGGTAAACTTTTGTCTTTCAAGAGTTGAAGCTTTCTCTTCATAAACAAAATTTTTGAGAAATTTTATCATTAAACGGGCAAAAATAAAGAAATATTTTAAAATATATGAGTATGTTGATATCTTATTACAGTTACGTTTACTAATTTTGTAAAAAAAAAAGAATGCTAGTAATTTAATTTTTAAAAAATACTAATATAATAAAAAAGAACCATCTTTTTTATATCTTTTTCTCAGTTCCAATGAAATCCACAAATATAAGAAAATGAAACTAATTTTAAGACATATTGGAAAAGAAAGGCAAATAAAATCTACGATTGGAAAATTGAATGTGAAATATATTGGAAAAATTGAGTTTCTACGAAAAGAAACTCTCATTATTATTTCATGAATTCAATGTAAAATTTACAAAAGAAAAGTAATAATTTGAATAAAAAATAATATATAAATTAAAAAAAAGGTAAAAATAAAAAAGAAAGAACAAAAGAATCGGAAATAAAGATAAAAAAAATGAAAATATTAATATAATTGAAAATAACTATTCTAGCAAAACAAAACAAAAAAACAAAAAACTAAGCAAAAAATTGTAGAATAATTTTTCATTGAGAAATAAAGATTAAAAAATTGAAAAGAACTGTTATAGGAAAAAAATATATAAAAAGAAAATAGCTACAATATAATTTTTCATTGAAAACAACAAATAGAATCTCTCTCTTGTCTTTTTTTTGAATTGATTGATATAAATAGAAAGTGAAGGAAGGATATATATATATATATATATATATATATATGGGACAAAAAAAAATGGAAGAACATAAGCACCGAAAATAAAGATAAAAAACATATAAAATGACAATACTAATATAATGGAAAAATAATTTGTTTTTTTTCAACGTCCTCCACGTATATAAAAGTAAAAGAAACTAATTTTAGACATATAGGAAAACAAATAAAAAAAATTATACAATTGAAAAATTGAGTGTGAAATATATTGAAAAAATTGAGTTTCTACAAAAGAAACTCTCACTATTATTTTCTCAATTCAATGTAAAATTTACAAAAATAAAATTAATTATTTGAATAAAAATAATATATAAATTAGAAAAAATAAGGGTCAAAACAAAAAATGGAAGAGCATAAGCATTGGAAATAAAGAGAAAAAAAAGAACAAAATATGAAAATAACTATTCTAGCAAAAAAGGAAAAACAAAACTATAATATAATTTTTCATTGAGAAACATTGACTGGAAAATTGAAAATAATTGTTATAGGGGAAAAAAAAAAAGAAAACAAAATAACTATAGTATAATTTTTCATTGAGAAACAATGAATAGAAACTCTTTCTCTTGTCTTTTTCCAATTGATTGATATAAAATAGAAAGTAAAAGAAGAAAATTAAAAACAAAAGAAAAAATATATATAAGGGACCAAAACAAAATGAAAAAACATAAGCACCAAAAATAAAGATAGAAAAAATATAAAATGACAATACTAATATAATGTAAACTAAATATTCTAGCAAAAAAAGAAAAGAAAAGAACCGTAGTATAATTTTTCATTGAGAAACAACGATTGAAACTCTCTCTCTAGATTTCTCTCATCTTTTCTTGAATTGGTGTGAAATTTACAAAGAAACATTGAGATATAAATAGAAAGCAAGCGAGGAAAAAGGAAAAATAAACACAAATAAAGAATTTGGGAACTTTTGTTTTCCTCATTAAGATATCAATTAAATGCATTCCAAATAAAACTCATATGTTTTAATTGTCTCACATTGAAATATAAAGAGAAAGCAAGAGAAGATAAAAGAAAAATAAAGAAATAGAATTTGTGAACCTTTTGTTTTCTTCATTAAGACAATTAAATATATTACAAATAAAACCTATACGCTTTTAATTGTCTTACATTAAGATAAAAGCATAAAGTAAGAGAAGATGAAAATAAAATTAGATAAAGAGATAGAAAGAGAGAATTTGAAAACCTTTTGTTTTCTTCATTTAGACAATTCAATGCATTACAAATAAAACTCCTATGTTTTAATTATCTCATTAAAAGGCTAAGATTTATTTTCTTCTCTTAATTAACAATTTAGCTATCAAAAATTACAAATATTCATAAGATCATTTTAAACCATAGTTTTACTTAATAGCATAAACCCATATATCCAATAAATTTAAAAATTCATAAATTTTATTTCTTATAAATTGAAACATGTTAAATATTTGTTTACATGCATATATGTAGTTTAAAATGAAATATAAAGGAAAAAAATTCAAAATAAAAACCTAGATTAATCAATTATAGAAAATGATTAATTACATTATATTCCAACAATGATACCAGTTCTCCTCCACTACACAATCCATTGTGGTAATTACAGTTATGTTTACTAATTTTGTAAACAAAAGAATGTTGGTAATTTAATTTTTTAAAAATACTAATATAATAAAAAAGAATTATCTTTTTGGTATGTTTTTCTCAATTCCAATGAAATCCACAAATATAAGAAAATGAAATAATTTTAAGACATACTGGAAAAGAAGGGCAAAAAAAATCTACGATTGGAAAATTAAATGTGAAATATATTGGAAAAATTGAGTTTCTACGAAAAGAAACTCTCATTATTATTTCATGAATTCAATGTAAAATTTAAAAAAGAAAAGTAATCATTTGAATAAAAAATAATATATAAATTAAAAAAAGGGTAAAAAAAAAGAAAAGAAAGAACAAAAGCACCGGAAATAAATATTAAAAAATGAAAATATTAATATAATTGAAAGAACTATTCTAGCAAAAAAAAAATAAAACAAAAAAAAAATAAAGCAAAAAATTGTAGTATAATTTTTCATTGAGAAATAAAGATTAAAAAATTGAAAAGAACTATTATAGGAAAAGAAAATATAAAAAATAAAATATCTACAATATAATTTTTCATTGAGAAACAACGAATAAAATCTCTCTCTCGTCTTTTTCTTGGAATTGATTGATATAAAGAAGAAAAAAAAAATAAAAAATATATGGGACAAAAACAAAAATGGAAGAACATAAGCACCGAAAATAAAGATAAAAAAAAAACATATAAAATGACAATACTAATATAATGGAATTTTTTTTTTTCAACCATCCTTCATTTATATAAAAGTAAAAGAAACTAATTTTAAGACATACGGGAAAACAAATAAAAAAAATTATACGATTGAAAAATTGAGTGTGAAATATATTGAAAATATTGAGTTTCTACAAAAAGAAACTCTCTCACTATTATTTTCTCAATTCAATGTAAAATTTACAAAAAATAAAATTAATTATTTGAATAAAAATAATATTTAAATTAGAAAAAATAAGGCTCAAAACAAAAATGGAAGAGCATAAGCATTGGAAATAAAGACCCAAAAAAAAAAAAAGAACAAAATATGAAAATAACTATTCTAGCAAAAAGAGAAAAAAAACTATAATATAATTTTTCATCGAGAAACATTGACCGGAAAATTGAAAATAATTGTTATAGGAGAAAAAAAAACAAAATAACTATAATATAATTTTTCATTGAGAAACAATGAATAGAAACTCTTTCTCTTGTCTTTTTCGAATTGGTTGATATAAAATAGAAAGAAAAATAAGAGAAAATTAAAAACATAAGAAAAAAAATATATAAGGGACCAAAACAAAATGAAAAAACATAAGCACCGAAAATAAAGATAGAAAAATAAAATGACAATACTACTATAATGTAAAATAAATATTCTAGCAAAAAAAAAAAAAAGAAAAGAAAAGAATCATAGTATAATTTGTCATTGGGAAACAACGATTGAAACTCTCTCTACATTTCTCTTCTTTTTCCCGAATTTGTAAAATTTACAAAGAAAAATTGAGATATAAATAGAAAGCAAGCGAGAAAAAAGAAAAATAAACACAAATAAAGAATTTGGGAACTTTTTGTTTTCCTCATTAAGATATCAATTAAATGCATTCCAAATAAAATTCATACGTTTTAATTGTCTCACATTGAAATATAAAGAAAGCAAGAGAAGATAAAAAATAATAATAAAGAAAGAGAATTTGTGAACCTTTTGTTTTCTTCATTAAGACAATTAAATATATTACAAATAAAACCTATCGTTTTAACTGCATCTCACATTAAGATAAAAGCATAAAGTAAGAAGATGAAAAGAAAATTAGATAAAAAGAAATTGATTGATATAAATAGAAAATGAAAGAAGAAAAAAAAATAAAAATATATGGGACAAAAACAAAAATGGAAGAACATAAGCACCGAAAATAAAGATAAAAAAAAAAACATATAAAATGACAATACTAATATAATGGAATTTGGGAACTTTTTGTTTTCCTCATTAAGATATCAATTAAATGCATTCCAAATAAAACTCATACGCCTTAATTGTCTCACATTGAAATATAAAAGAAAGCAAGAGAAGATAAAAATAATAATAATAAAGAAAGAGAATTTGTGAACCTTTTGTTTTCTTCATTAAGACAATTAAATATATTACAAATAAAACCTATACGTTTTAACTGTCTCACATTAAGATAAAAGCATAAAGTAAGAAGATGAAAAGAAAATTAGATAAAAAGATAGAAAGAGAGAATTTTTCATCGAGAAACATTGACTGGAAAATTGAAAATAATTGTTATAGGGGAGAAAAAAAAAAAACAAAATAACTATAATATAATTTTTCATTGAGAAACAATGAATAGAAACTCTTTCTCTTGTCTTTTTCGGGAATTGATTGATATAAAATAGAAAGAAAACCTTTCATTTTCTTCATTTAGACAATTCAATGCATTACGAATAAAACTCCTATATTTTAATTATCTCATTAAAAAGATAGAAAGAGAGAATTTGAAAACCTTTCATTTTCTTCATTTAGACAATTCAATGCATTACGAATAAAACTCCTATATTTTAATTATCTCATTAAAAGGCTAACATTTAAAACGCCACGTGTCGCAATTCTAGGTACTTTCTAATATGACCAATTGAGGACACGTGTCGCAATTCTGGGTCTCTCCGAGCAAAAACTCGGCTTTTATATATATATATGAATATATGATAAGATTTCGTAACAAAATGAAAGATGAGTTTTTTTGAGACAATTTACTTGTCTACATTGAAAAGGAAATTGCTAAAAACTTCAATTTTGATTTAATACTTAATGATTTTGTTTCTCTAAGACTAAATAGAATATAATTTTAGGCACTTTATATTTTGTATTTTTCTTTATTTTTATTTTTATATTAACGCTTATATGATAACTGATATATTAATTTAGCATATATTTATGAAGTCAGATAAAAATATTTTTGTGATACATATATTGTAGTATAATTTTTTTATTATATTTATCATATTATAATAAAAATAAAATATTTAAAGAGAAAAAAATATTTTATCATTATATTTTATTATTTTAATTACCACCAACTCCCCCGGCGCGGATAAAATGAATTCTTGGATATACCCCCACGTGAACCTCTTGTCAAAAGAACATCCTTTTCCAGCCCAGAATGCTAAAACCCCGCTAAAGCCCTCTTTCTGTCATTTTTCAAAACCCAAAACCTAAACCTATCATTGCTCTTCTGTCTTCTCCAATGGCCTCTCGCTGTAGATCAATCTCAACACCAACTCTCTCTTTCCTTAAATCGACATTCGCCACACCCGCCGTTAAACCCAAAGCCGCACCTTCTCTTCGCACAGTCACGGACCACTCTTCTTTCAGAATTCAAAGGCACGCCCCTTGAACCCTTTCTCAAATTTTCATTTGTTATATGTAATTCATGCCGGTTCCTCAAATTGGGTTTTCCTTAAATGAGTATAATTTCTGAAAAAGCGCGGATTTTGAATTTCAGGTCGATTCCTCAATTGGGTTCTCTTCAGTCTCTGCTTCCTCTCTTCACAGCGGTCTCTTCGGCTCGGCTCACCTCGTGCCTCGGAATCAATCCGATGAGTTCGAGGTCGTTGTCTCAGGGTATGCTTTGCAGTGCAAACACAGGAGTTTGATGTTGTCCTCTGTTTTAAATTTAGTATCTGTAAGCAACTTTTTACTCGATAATTGAAAATTGGATTTCAAGTTCTCTTATGCTTGTTATTTGCTGCGCTTCTTTCAATTTTATCGTATAATCGATAAATTGATATTCCTATTTGCATGATTAGAAAGTATCACTGTCATCGTATGTAACCTGGCCTTTGTTGGGTTGTTCCTTCTTTTCCAACACTTACGTTTTTTTATTTTGTTTTTGTGATTAATTTTCTCTAGCTCTTTCTTTGGTTACTGAGAAAACTAGTGAAAAATAAAATAAAATAAAATTGGCTTCATTGTTGTCGAAAAAAACAAGGTAGCAAAATCTTGAAATCTACCGGAAATGATGGTGAGAGACCCAACTTGAGATACAAAATGTTTTAGTGTTCTCAACATCCTATTACTATCTTGATCGAAACTGTAATTTTCCAGAGAGATCCAATTACTATGTGTGGCAAGGTCGTTAAAAGCTTGAATATGAAGAGAAATGAATGCTCGAAGTTTCGATGATTGTGAGAAGATGAGCTCGAATCTACAACTTTGTTACCTTAAATCCTCCTTGAGTAGATCTTTGTTAACGCCCTTCTTGATGCTTATAGCTTTGTAGATTTTTGTGCTCTTTTTCATTGTTCTTGATCTAGTTGGATGTTTTTCTCTCATATACCTCATGTGTACTAGGTTGCGCCCCATGCACTTTTTAATAAATTTGCTTTGCTTATCCAAAAAATCTCTATCACTATGGAATCACAAGGTTTTCAAGAATAAAATAATTACAATTAATGTGATATAATTTTTCTAGGACTGGATGTGAGTTTCTCATTAAAGAGTTCATATTTTCTAGCATTGTTATGTCTTAGGGTGTTTTGAGGCATACAATATGGATAAATCCTTTAAAGGTCCAGGCTAGTTGGCTTTTTTGATAAGTTTTCTGCAGTTTAAGCCTCTAGATCAAGATGTGTATTTTAATTTTAAAATGAACTGGTAGAGAAGATTTTGTGAGGATCTTGGATGTTAAGGCCGAAAATAGATGTGAGAGGATCATGCTTGTTTTTACTTTTACTCATCATATTTTTTTGGGGGTGCATTATATTGTTTTCAATTAGATATGGCAATCGGTTTTCTGTGTGTGGGACTAATAATTGTTGTTTGGGGCACTAGATATTCTTGATGAATGGTATACCACAAATTTGCAAATTTGTTTTCTTACTTAACTTGATGCTTAATGTTTATTATGGACTATTTAAAATTTTAATGTCTTGTCTTTGTCTTTCATATCTGTTGACATAAACTGGCATTAAGTTATTAGACATGCATTAGGCCGATGGTCTTTACACCAAATGGCATCTTGTCGCCCCATAAAGGAGTAGCGTGTTAGGTCAGGGTTTCAATCCTGTCATTTGCACCACATTTTTGGTATGCAGTTGTTTGATCTCTTGGGATGTGATTGCAGGACCACTTATCTATGCCTGTCTGGCATTGACACATTTAACTATTTGTTCTCTTGAATGTATATTTAGAAATCGAATAAGGATTTATAGAAACTATCAGTTAGTAAGCTAATGTTCATTGTTGTAAGAGAGCTGAGATTGTGGATTATGCCTAATTTACCCTACTGCATACGACAATGGACTTCGCTGTAGTACATGAGCTAATTCCTGCTAATTTGTAAAAAGATATTTATGTGCAAAAATGTTATCTTGATTAGTTTATATCTCTTGGATGCACTTATTAAAAAAAAAAAAGGTAAATTTTTCCTGTCCAAACTTTGAAAATATTAGGAATGGGAAACTTTTTAAAGATTTTAACTTTTTTTTGTAAAAATAAGTTAAAAAGTAGTGTGAAAAATTATATATGATTATGTAGATAGTTATAGATCGCACTTTCTACTCTCCCTCTCGCACTTCTGGCTGAGCTAGCATGTATCCTGCAGGTGATTGTTTATAACAAATAAAATACAATGAAAGATGAATTCAATTTTTGTTTGTCTTAACGAAAGCAAGATTTAAGTCCACTCTCATATTGTATTGAAGTATGATGTGGAGCTCTCAGCTCTGCTTGTGGTAATGGACTGGCATATGACCCCAATACTATTAAATTCCTTAAGGTATCATGCTTGTGATTTTCTTCATCATATTTTTGAGTCACCTAGATTATAGGCTTTTCTATGTTGACTTTCTGCCCCCCCACCCTTCCTCCCACTACTGTGTGTTTTGTGATAATCTAGAAAGTCGGTTCTCAGAATTAATTACACTAGCTTAAGTATTCCTTCATGGAGGTGTAAAAGTAGATTATTATAAGCTATATTGTTGGCATGACCCTGCACTAGAAGTAATAATGATAGCTCATAAAAAGCATTTAAATATTAGACCATGCATTGGGGCTCAAATTAATAGTCTTAAAGCTTCTTTAGCTCTAGGGATAGAGGTCTCTAGAAGTTTTTTTTTCGGATGAATAAGTATCGTGATCATTTTATAAGTAAATCTGTTACCATTTAGATGAACTACAAGTGATATCATTAGCAACATAGAGAAGTAAGGTTGGTGATAACTTCTCCAGTGGTTAAAGTGGCCATGATTACATGTATTTCAAGAATTTAAGATAGAATGGTTTTTATTTCACACTGTAATATGTATCTTTCAGAAGAAGAATGTTTTACTTGCTTTATAAAGCTATGTGAGGGCTTAAGTTCAGTGAGATACAATCAAACTTGGGTTTTTTTCAGGGTTAAGCAAAGTTGAGAATTTGTCCAGATTTGACAAGATTTTCAGTATTTTAATTTCATAGAATATTAATTTAATTACTCTTTTATTTATATTCAATTGACTTCTAAAGACTATGTGCCTAATAGTTAAAAATTCATTTGACTTCATGAATTTGTTATTTTAATTTTTAGTGAAGCATTTGTCAGTTCTGGGTAATAAGCTAATATATTGTTTCTTTCTTTGTTTTTTTTGTTTTTTTTTCAGAACTTGGTCTCAGTGTGCCAGAATAATTAAAAGATTGTGATTGGTGGATGGATCCATGTCATGCTACTCTTCTTGGGTTGTCCTTTTATCATGTCTATTGAGAGAATTACTTTTTTATGGGAATAAGGGTGCATGAATTCAATTATGTGGCATTCTTCTTGTTAGAATTCTTGAAAATTATTGTGTTGAATTTTGTAACTTAGCATGGGTTTTGTTACAGCATATTAATGTAGGACAATACCATTGCTTTTACATGATTTTTTTTTTAAAAAAAATTATGGTACGTCTAATCTTGTGACATTACTGAAAATGTCAAAACCCAGTGAATTTTATATTATGTTTTGTTTGTTTCGGTGTAAAATAATTTTTAAAAATATTTTCTGTATTTTACCGTGCTTGGTGGGACGAAAAATAATAGTCAAACAAAAAATTATTTTGGTTTAACCAAAAAAGTTTATTTAATTTTTGTAAAATGGTTTTTATTTTTGAAAATTGTAAATCATTTTTTAAGTTTGAGCTTCTCAAACTCAAAAAGACAGACCTAGTTAGGACCTTGTTGGGATTTCACCAAGCCACAGCCAGGACCCAAATAGGACACCGATGGGACTCGCTAGGACCCAACCGGGCCACTATCGGGACCCTGCCAGAACACAGTTTGGACACTTAGGATCTGGTAAAACTTAGCTGTGTTACTGCTACGACCTGATCAGGACATTATCATAATTTAAAGTTTAATATGATTAAATGAAAAAATATGTATATAAAACATTGTGATTTTTCATTCGCTCCAAATACCAGAAAATATTCTCAAGGAAATTTTTCAAGAAAATGTTGCCTGCTAAAATAATATTTCAACGGATTTTTTTTTTTTTTTGACATGTCCACACAAGAAGGGGAGAAATGATTCAAACTAGTGACCTTCACTTCATTAAGTGTAGTCTCAGTCTATTGAACTATCTCTTAGGGACAACGGAAAATATTTTATGTTGAAACAAATGTAGTTTTATTTTAGTCTATAAAATTCCTTAAATGTGAGATTTATTGATTCATTTTCATTCATATTTCTCCTTTGGAAACCCCTAATAATGGATGGCAAGTTATTTGGGCATTTCAATTTCATTCATATATATATATATATATATATATATATATATATGATATATCTTGCCAGGCAACGTGAAGTCAACTTGAGGAAGTGGGGAGGCTATTAATGAGATAATGTCCCAGTGTTTCCCCTTTGTTTGAAAAGGGTCTTCCAAGATAAGAATACAGTTGCATGTGCCATCACTCGCTGAATGTCATTCATGCCCACATGTAAGAGTTGGATGCAACATCATCCTCTATGAATGTCCAATGATACATGCATACTCCCATGCAATACCTAATTGATGTGGGAAGTACAATGGAAAAAGCTGTCAAAATGTTTTAAAGGATTTTTGTTTCCAAAAAATTTCAATAGTCAAGTAGTTAGCTTTTTTTTCTTTTTTCTTTTTCCTAATTAAACGGGAGAAAATGTTACAAGGGAGGGCCTTTTTTCACTTTTGATCCGAAAGGAAGAGAGTGAAAGACATAACACAAGGGGTAGGCTTGTAACACCCTAGAGAAATCAACTAGCGCCGATAACTGACTTCTTAGTTTGCCTTCTATCCTTATTCTACCATGAACAGAACTCAAAAATTTTATCTTCTTTGAAGAGAGTTTGCAATAGAAGACTTTCACTAAAAGACAAAGATAACTATAATTTAAAATCCACAATCACAAGTAACTATAGTGAAATTTAAAGCATCATAACATATATTAGTTCCCAAATGTTGCGGTTAAAGACTAGTCATCCAATATATGTTACAAACCACATCTAATTATTCTATAACATAATTAAATCCTACATTTTACAAGGTAAAGTATAAAAATGATTTCAATCATATCTTGGCAGGTAGCTTTATTAGCGTCCCACATGGACTTGAGCCACATGGGATCTAGGTCCTTAAAAATGACCTGGATCAAGTCCTTCACAATGATTGGATGCTTCCTGGGATTCATAAGGATGCATGTTTAGTACACATAAAATAATCATGTCATGCGAAAAAAATAACAAGTATTCATGTGAGTTGATACTCACTTGAATTGTAAAGCTTTTGCACGAATTCTTTGAGAGGTTCCACACTCTCGAAACCTTAGAAAATACTTATCGTCAGTTTTAAACTTGAGATAAAACAAGTGCTAGACCTAAACATATTTAAAACAAACTTTCTACCTCACCATCCAATGTTCGGACAAAAAAGGTTTAAACGTTTAGCCACGACATCAAACAATTGGACCAAGGGTCACATGTTTGGTGTTGGGTAGAAAACCCATTTTGAACCAAAAAGTCTTTAAAACACTTGTAAGCAAGTCCTAAGGTCTTACCATGATCCCTAACAGAACCTTAATCTAAAATAACACCATGTTGTAATGCCTCAAAAGCTGGATTAAGCCACTTTGATATAGTTATTGGCAATTTTTTTCCAGTTCAATTAGCTGGTAACGAACTGAAGGGATTGCCCGTTTAACATACTCAAAGTAAATGTAAGCACTAGATGAAATTGACGGATCTGAGATATTTAAAAATCATAAAGTATGCAATTATTACTATCAATCATTAACTTGGAACTTCTAACCAAAATAGTCATTTTAATCAAACTTGTTACTACAAAACCGACTCTTTGGCTCTTTTATTTTAAAAAGTCATCTTAAACAGATAACTTGACAAGCTGTAAATACTACATAAGTCTAAGAGTTAGTAAGTAAATATCACGGTTGAGCATGAAATGAGCATCCGTTATGAATGCAGAAGTAAACCTGTGTTTTCACAAACATGTTAGATATTGCCTCAACCATTATACCATAAAAAGTATACTTTTGGTTTTTGAGGAGTAATTCCAATGGCAATCGCCTATAATATTTAATGCAAAAAACTAATGTTGTGTTTATTTCATAATTATCATATATGGCCTACTCGAGATATTACTAATTCTCAGCAGGGTTAACTCTGTCCCAATGAACTTGTAATACAACATTTTTTAGGAAAAGTTCAACATTTCCTTTAAATTACTATCCAAATGACAATCTCATTCCAAACTTTAGATTGCAACAACGGCCCTTAGCCATTCCTCTCAAACTATTAAAATTGTCAATTGTTCTCCTTCCTTCCTAATGACAAGATTACTCTTAATAAATAATAAATAAAAAATCTAGAAAGTTGGTTGGAGACTACATTATTTACCATATTTATCTCCTCGTTATTGGATAAATATTACAGTGATCAATAACTTCTACATTTATTAAAAAAAATTCTACATAAAAGTAATGAGAAATTTGCAGGCTGCAGCAGTATGTGTGAGTTGTGACTGTTCACAAATCTCAAACCACAAACCACGGACTAGTGCATGAGCCCATGTGAGTCTGTGACCACCGCGAACCCCTCGCACTCTCTCACTAATTTATTTGAATATGTAAAAACAAATACTCCAAATAAAACCCAAGAATCTTGTTTGTAGTAAAAATAAGGCAATTTTTAATTAAATATCAGCATTGACAATAAATTTTGATTTAACAATTATTAAACTAACACCTATGGATTAGTGTTGCCTGGGATCGTGCATACATTAATTCCATCAACAACTCTTAATATTTAAACTCAAGCCTATTAAAATTTGACAAGACCTGCACCAATTTCTAATCTTCTAAATTTACTATTGAAGTACAACTTTGAAAATATATATAAATAAGATGTTGTATGAAACTCTATTCTAGTAATTTGATAATCATGTAAAAATATCAAATACAATAAAAATGAAAACGCCGTATATTTAATTTAAACTAATTTCATAAAATTTTTCATTCATTCTAACCCAAGGCCCACTACCTACCTCCGAGCTCTCGACATCAGAGTCTCCAAATAAACCAAGACAGTGGTTCTGGTTGTTTTGTTTGTGGACTTGTCAATAGATATTTCGTTTATGAAGTATTTTGTCAAGGAAAAAAAATTTATTTGATGTGAAATGTTATATATATTATTTTTTTTGATGTATTTATCACGTATTCGGTGATGTAAAACACTTCATTTACACCGCAACTTTAATTGAACTTATTCTTAATAATGTCTTAAGTGATAATTTTCTGGAAGCAACTCCTAACCGCCTACCACTACCGGATTAGCGGTCGCAGTAAAAGATGTAGAAATCTTGCCATTGCTTTGGAAATTCTAAAGATATATATGATAAACACTCTCTGAAATGCCTATTTTACCCTGTTTTCTCTGAATTTCAGGTGCATCTAATCATATAATAATCCCTTCACGCACCTCAATACTTCAATTATATATTCGATATATATATTCAATAATGAGTCAAATATAAATAAATAAACTCGACCAGTGAAAAAAAGTAAAAAGATTTTGATCTTGGTTTAATTCATGAAAATATCACATTATTATTATTATTATTTGGCACGTTCCCATAAAACGAATGGAGAGTAAAAATTTGAATTAACAACCTCCGCTTATAAGGCGTGGTCTCCGATCAATACATTATTTGGTATCATATAAAAGAAAGTCTAAATAAACGATATTTTGGTGTCCCTTCAACTTATTTTTTTCATTATTCCCAAGGATTTGTTTGGCACATGGCAAAAGATAATTGTCAAAATTTCACATATATTATAAGTGGTTGACACACACTCGTGAGTCGTGACATAGTTGGATTAATATAAACAAACAAAGCATGTGATCGAGTGTTTACTTCTAGTCTAGCTAATTAATCCCACGGACCGGACCACCTCCACATATTATTGTTGGTCCATATATATTCAAATCCCTCAATAAAGTCGGTGCTTAATTAATATGCAATAAACAATTCAAATACTACAAGTTTACTTACTTATGTCTTAATTGCTTATTTATGTGTACACACTTGACTTCTTCGAAATGCTTTTTCATACTATGTGGTACATTTCTTTGAACTCCCGTTCATCTTTTGTTCAAATCAACTAATAAATATGTAGAATTCACATGTGGGTATTACAAGTAAATCCAATACTTAATTTTTATTTATTTATTTTTAAAAATAAAAAGATGAATTGAAATGTACTACAAAATATGAAATAATATTTCTCTGTTTTTTCTTTGTCTCACTCAATTTGCTGCATGCATGCTAGCTAGCTAGAGGACCTATCAAGATAGAGTTGGGTATCACTTTCATGTAGGTTGCTAATTCCTGCATGAAAACACCCTTCTTTATTTTATTTTGACATATATAAGCCCTTTAAAAGTCAAGTCTCATATGAAAAAAAAAAAAAAAAAAACCCTGAATTATGGAAAATTTTTGGTTTTCAGAAGAAGTAGCCAAGTTAGGCTAAGCAGCTCAAAGAAAAATTAAGAACATAAAAAGAGTCTATGAAATGGAAAATAAAGTTAGGAAAAATTACCCCCCTAGAAAAATTAGGAAAAAAGAAAAATCAAACTCTCCTAACTCTAGCTACCGCGCTAGATCAGCTGCCTGAAGTCGGGCCCCACGTGTTGGTGAATCAAGTAATCGTCACCGTTGGATACGTCGAACACCATATCCTGATGGTGAATGAACGGCTGCTGATGTTGGGTACGCACCATCTCCTTCTGGCGCCGAAGCTCCAGCACCTTCCGATGTGAGTTGGAGTGCTTTGTCAGCATAAACGTTGGGCTAGCAGCAGGCCGATACTCCGGCACAAGCCGCCCCGACTTGTACCGGACCCCGCACGCATTGCAAAGCGTTTTCGGGCCCAGGGGACCAGTCCGCCACTGGGGCGTCTTGTCCGTGGCGCAATGCAGGCATTTCCGACCTTCTCCAGCGAGGCCGTCCGGGCAGTACTCCTTCTTCTTCGGGGAGCCTTTCACGGTCTTCTTCCCCGAGTCGGGATGTCCAGAGATGACCACGTCGTCGTCGGACGTGTTTTGAGAGAGCACGAGGAGGCGGGAATTCCAGTTGCATGGGGCTGCTCGGGAGCGCTTGCTTCGTGCCTTGGCTGGGACCGACATTTCGGGGTGGAATATCGGGGTGTTTCTGTTGGGCTCCCGGCTCGTCTCGGAGGCTTCGTCGGTCCGGGCTTTCATGCCGGATATCAGCTGCAGCTTCTGCAGGTCCTCGCTGGAGAACGACTCCTCCACGAAATTCGATAGCCATTCCAGCTCCGCTAAATCGTCGTACTGTCAAAATTAATGCATATTTTATTTATTATTATTTTCTTATTTTTCGAAAACCGAATGGCGTAAAGGGTTGGTTATCTTTGATAAAGAGAGTGAAGCCATTTTACGACCTACTTTCTGCAAATTTTTAACCCCACAACTCTTACCCCTCTGTTTGGCTGCATCGGAAATTGGGTAAAAGCCAATAAAAAAAAAAAAAAACCCCAAATAGCTAAATTATGCGTAGATTGTCATATATATAAATATATATAGTCAGCATAGAATTCATGGAGGCAGTAAATTAATTAAGCTAGGTAGATATGATTTTTATGATAGCATTGCAATTCTCTCTCCCTCTCTCTCCCGCACACGTAATGACATGTATTGTTTTCATAATTAAGGTAAGGTAGTGAATATTACCGGGACGCAGAGGTCGCTGGAAAAATGTCCGTCGCCTAAATTCCGGCACCCCATATCGCCCACGAAATTGGGGTCGCCCCCGGAAAACGAGGACGAATTGCAGCTGTCGACGACGGTGAGCGTGGAAGAATCGATGGAGTTTCCAGTGGCCATGTCGAAAGCACCGTCGGCATTGACTGCGTCGTCGTCGTCGTTGGAAAAGTCGAGGAGGTCCTCCACAATGAAGTTATTATCCGTTGAGTGACGCTTTTCCGGCGCGTATTGTGGGCATAACTCAGGTGCTTCCATAGGTCTTCGACGTTCTCCCTTAAGGCCAAAACAAAGGAGAGGGATTCAGTGAGTTAAAGTGTATGAAGATAGAAGAGAGAGAGAGACAGCGAGAGAGAGAGAAAGTGTGAGAAGAAGTTGTGGTTTTGTGGAGAGAGAGGGTTTATTTGCGTTTGAAGGGGACAGGCGGACAGCTAAAATGGAGGATTTTGACGAGGAAATCGAAAGTTTTTTTTGAAATTAAAACCCCCTCAAAAAAAAAAAAAAGAAGCTAAAAAAGTGATAAATAAATAAATATAAAGAGGCTTTAATTGTGCTAAAAGAAACCAGATGGAATTACTTTATCACCCTTGTGTTAGTCTTAAATGAGCTTCTCTTCCCGTCACTAACCTCATTTAATGGAACCCCACGAAGCAACTTGCAATCTGATGTGGCGTTATTTAATTAGTTAAAAAAAACGCAATTTAGCATAATGACTGACTTTTGGGTTATTAACGGGTGGACAGGGGCATTGTGTTGGAAGGTCAGGATGGTAAATACGCATTTAAAAAAAAAAACCGTGCGTCATTAATAAGACAAATTGGGTAAAAAAACCCCCCCAAAGTGTTCAGTTTAACCTCCTTGTGAACCGATCAAAACGGTTGAAATGTTCAAATCGGTTGTCATTTGTACAAGGCAGGGCCAGGCAAAAAGGCGTGCTGGTTTTTTTTGTTTGTTAAAAAGGACAGACAACGAACGTCCCCGTTATTCCACGTCATCCACAGTCCGAGTCCGAGCCATCTCGATCTCTTCTCTTGTGGGTCCCTTCCCGTTTTCTGAAACCGTAAACATCTATCCATCGCACGTGCATGCGGCTGGTGATGGCTATGATCACCCAGGTGCACAACAATAATCACGCGCCTGTCACACGCAATCGTTTCCCTCAATGCACCACTGTCAACTACTGCAACTAGTTTATACGGACATTCATTATGGCAACTAGTAATTAATAATGTTATTAAGTCATTAATGATGTACTACTGTCATTGTCGTATGATTACGTTTAAGGATGGTAGTTTTGTGTTCACGTGTCAGGTTTGTAAAATTGATTATAAATTTTAATTTTTACCAGCCTTGGGATTTTTACTGTGGCATGAGAATTGAAGTAACAAAAGTGTTGAAATTCACCGCTTTAAGGAATCGATCCAGCAGGAATGGCGGTGAGGTTCGTGCATAAGCGTCCAAGTATACAGACCGATTCCTTTGCTTTAATTTTCCTCGGGAGACTCCAAGGCTATATTCTTCTCTTTTTTCCTCTGATATTCACCCAATATTAAATTTGTTATAATATTTTTAACCCCATGTTTATTTCTTTATTATATTCAAAACCCCAGTTGCAAGCACGATGAGTACAGCTCACTCGATGAGTTTGGCGGTCAGGATCCCCCACAACGTGTCTCCCCTCTTCTACTACGACCCTACCTACCAAGTTTTTACTTTAAAAAATAATAATTACTCTTAAATTTACACTCTTAATATTTACTTTAATGTGCGGCCAATTTTGGAGAAGTTGGGGTAAATTTGTAAGTCAACTGAGATTAAAAAGCCTGTCAGGAGATAAAAACTTGCATGTGTGTGAGACACTGTACGTAAGTTACTGTCGGGTAATGCGACCACGTGGCAGACATCCATAACGACATAGCGATTAAAGTGGGGTCCGGTTCACTGACAGCAATCCCAAGACGAGGCTTCTTCTTTGGATAAGGTGTTAGTGTACCTATTTATTGCTACGAGATATTTCTCCTTTAATTTTTTTCTTTTCCACTTTTTTGCTTGAATTAAAAGGAAAGCCTGAAAAAGAGAGGGTACCCGGGACGTTGCTTGCCGTGGAGGTCTTCATTTTCACTGATTTTTTTTTTTTTTCCATTTTTTAGTTATTTTTAATATTTAATATTTATTATTTATGCGTGGGGTCCATTTTGCACGTGATGGAGCTAGGGGGTGGTGTCAGCGAGCCATGTGAGTGGTTTGCTCGTGTCAAAAGCGATAACCGACGGTGGTCAATGCCACGTGGCGAGAATCTATTGCGCCATGCCTTTTCCTGGGGATGCTTCGACGGGAGTGATGGATATGTTAGGTCTTTTTTATAAGCTTCAGATAACGTGAGAGCACGTGTCGGACTGTCACGTGAGTTCCCCCGCTTTGCTAGCAAGTCACGTGGGACGGACGATCTGCTTTTGCTTTAGGAGTCGTTGCCTGCAACTGGACCATTTATGCAACTTTTAACTATTCTATTATTTTACCATTTAATGTATTTCAACAAATAACACTAAAAAATAATAAACCGATTTTTTTTTTAAATAATTTGAACTCATTCGAGTCTGAATTATTTATTAAATGAATGAGCAATTTTAGAGGTTTTTTTTTTTTTACAATTGTGGTGACCCTTCAAATTAATTATTAAATTTTTTATTTAATAATAATTAATCTAAAAGTTAATTAAAAATGTCACATTAATCTTATTGGATGAACATTTGATATAATTATAGTATCTAGCATTTCTCTAAATAAATTGAAGTTAAACTGCAAAAACTAAGCCAAGTTCCCATAAGTTTTATAAATTTGAATAACGTTATTTTTATTATATTTTATTATAAAGAATTACTATTTGCCATTTTTGTTTCCTTCTCTCATTTAATTTATTTATTTTTTAAAAAAATTAACCATTATATTTATAAGACCCACACCTTCATCCAATTGAACCCTAATGTTCCAATGGTTAATTTTTATAAAAGTTGGATGGGAGATAGATGTTTAGACTCTCTCTTTGTTATATTGCTTTTAATTTTATAATGAAATCACTTAAATATTTTAAAAAATATTAAAGAAAACATTCTACTTAATATAATCTATATAAATTAAATCTTTATGATTTTGAAGCTTGAATGTATAATATACTATAAAAAATGCATATACAAACTTAAGATTGATTTTTTTTTTTTTTGAAAATTTAAGGCTTTCGTAAAATGTATTTCAAGCTGAATTTTATTTTTTGAGATTATAATATCATGAATAAAAACAAGGTGTTTTTCCATCCAATTTTGCTTCAATGTTTCAACGATTGTTGGGGTGCGGCTTTCACTAGACAGTGAATTGTTATATTTGCTTCCCTTTTAATGTGATGCACATACTTTGACTAAAGGTTATTTAGTAACGTCCTTGAATCATCAATCAGATTACTATATCAACTTCAAGATTGTTCCTCCTTCTAAAGCACATATTTAGATCTCTGCCAAATTTCACAGCCTTTGAAACACTCTCAAAATTGAACTGATTGATTTGATCCATCTTCGTAAAGTTACTGGAAATTCTTTGTTCAGTTAACTAGTAACTGGCTAGGAAAAATCACCTATTAACATTTCAAAGTAAATACAAATGGAAAATGGAAATACATGATCTAAGATTTCTATAATCATAATGCATACAAGGAATATCGTCAATTATTGACTTTGAGCTCCCAATCATATTCTAAATTACTAGTCAAACTTGATATTGTGAAACATTCACTTGGTGTCTTCATCCCAACAACTTTCTTACTGTAATTGTGGCCAACCTCATAAACTACAACTTGGGAGTTTATCAAGGTCTTCAAGATCTTCAAACAATTGGGAAGAAGATTGCTCCATTAGATATTCTCTTTGGTGACTGAATATGACTGAGTGTGGGCTAGAAACAAAACTTTAGAGAGATAAAATTATCCCTAGCCATGTATTCACTCTTGTGGGAGAGTGATGTTGTGTTTTTTGTTTTCACAAAAATCACAAGTTTGTGAATTGTTTCAAACTTGTCTGGTTGTGACACTTTGCTTCTCAATTGAACCTATTGGGATCCTAAGAGAAATGTATTTTTAAACCATGCGGTACATGGCCAAGGAGTATTTACTCTCATTGCTACTCCTCTAGTGCCGGCCATGGGGAGAGAATTCTTTCACCTTGCAAGTTTGCAACTAGGGCTAGGGTTTTAACCTAGCCCACTCCCACTTAGTTTACCGCTTGGATTTGGGTTTTATCCTCAAACCCAATGCTTTTTTCACTTAACTTTAGCAATTGGAATTAATTGTTAGGAATTGTGTCCAAAACTCAAATGGATTGATAAGAGTTTTTGAAATGGAACAAAAGACATATACATATATTCTTACATGGTATATATATGGATTGTGTATTATCCAATTATATGAATGTAAGATACCTAAGATGCATTGTATTTGAGTGATGATGTGTGTATCACAGAAGATCATACTCAAAAGATCATTGCAACTTATAAAGCTTATAGTTCGTAGCCATAAATGGAACTAGGAATTCCATTTGGACTATAACATGATTAAACCTCGAATGACTTATCGTAATCAAGATGAACTTCTAACTTTGGTAGGGCATGTCATTTCCCAAAAAACTCAGAACAACCAATCTGTAAATGTTGGCCTTATCAAAGCCTGGTTCTTTGCTAGCCCTTTCTTTTTTGTTGTTCTTAGCCCAAACACTTTCCTTTTCAAATTTTCTAAGAAGGAACACATAACTTGAATTCTAAAACAAATTTGGAATGTAAATGGCTTTTTAGTAACTTTACAAATTTGGTCCCTCATAGCTACTATAGGAGAACTCTCCCTCAAAGAAGTTCATTTCTGGATTCAAGTTCATGGGCTCCCTTTGCACAGCATGACCATAAAAAACGCCATTGCCATTCGTAAAGGATTAGGCCACCTTGTGAAGGTTGATGATGCTAGTGGTGTTGATACAACCTTTCGTAGCTATCTAAGGCTTCTTGTTGATATTAATGTCTGTAAGCCTTTGAATCCAAGTTTTCCCTTCACCATAAATGATGGAACCACTACTTGGGTATGTCTAAAGTATGAAAGGTTGGATGTCTATTGCACTGACTATTGAATGCTTGGCTACAAACAATTTTTCTGCCAAGCCCCTCAAGTAGACAGATTTCCTACTAGGTACAAAATCTCTCTCAAAGTCACTATATTCTCAAACTTACTTTCTTCTTCACCGACGGCTCACCATAAGAAACAAAAAAAAAAACAATCTATCAACCTTTTTCCCTTGTTCTATGTCACAAAATTGAACCCACTCAGCCATGTGTGACTAACTCTCAACCCTATGCAAAACAACTAGAAACCCTCCCCAATCCTCACAACTCTTTGACACCCCAACAACTATCTTTCTTGTCCCATACCCCTAGGTCAGTTCCCTCCCTTACACATGACACTCCCTTGTTTCAGAAACCAAATCAAGTCTTTTCCCCTAAACTAACATGTCAGTTTCCAACCAATCCTTGGATTCCAACTCAATGGACCTCACCCAAAACTGGCCTACAACCCCCCATTAACTATTCCAGCCTAAAACTCTCAACCCAAGCCCACATCTCCTGAAATTTTAAACACAATGGCTACTACCACTTTCTCCAACTTCCCTTTTATCCCTGCCAAAACTTACCCCACTTCAACCAAATACACAAGGAAATCCCCCTACAATACATGTCCCCCCAAAAAACCTTCCTTATCATCATTAGAGAATACTAACTCTCCCTTTCCTAGTCCACCTTCATCTCTCTCCTTTTAGGTTAACAAAAAAAGGCCAAGACTTTTTGATTTGGCTTCTCCTTTAAAAAACTAACTTGGTGCTATGCATGAGAAAGCTAACTCTTCAAATAATTCTCAGTCTCAACCCTTAATTTTCACTTCAGGTTCCTTTGGGAAACTCCTAGCTAGATCCATGTTCAAAGTTGCTCGTAAAAGGAAAAATAAACTTGTATTAGTAGTTGTGGCTGCTGAAGTTGACTCTTTGAAGAATAAGGGCTTTGTCAAGCCTTCCCAACACCAATGAAAATTCTATCCTAGAACTGCAAGGGGCTCTCTCAGTCTGTTGCAATTTGAAGCTTGAAAAGGTTGAATTGTGATCAATCTCCTAATGTTATTTTCCTCTTTGAAACTAAATCCCTTCCCCCTAAGTCTCTACTACTTTGAACAGACTTAGCTTCTTTCTTATGCCTTAAATTGCTCCCTCTGGTACTAGTGGTGGTTTGGTTATCTCTTAGCATCCACGAGTGGACCTTGAATGTTGTATTACAAATAGGAATAACATTTCAGCTTGGTGCTTTTTGCTCCACCTCACTCTCTTTGGATTCTCTCTTATGTGTATGGTCCTTCTGACATAAGAGATAGAATGACTTTTTAAGACTTTTTTGCCTTTATTGGTGAACTTTTTGAAGACTCTTGGTTGTGCATATGTGATTTTAACTATGTTTTGGATCGGTCTAAGAAGTTGGTGGGAGACTAGTTGCTAGGTCTTCCCACTGCACCTTCGTATGCTTCATTGATCAATTTGATTTGATTGATATAGGGTTTGCTGGAAATCCTTACACTTGGTTTTATTAATAGACAAGGCATGAACACAATCTTTTACCTCCCAAGGTGCTGTAATAGAATCTATTAGGGGTGTAAACTCGGTCCGGTTCTCTTTTTGGCCAAACCGAACCAAACGGGTATCCGGTTCTTGTTTTGGGAAATCGAATCGGCGATCTGGTAAAACCGAGGTCCCGGTTACCGGCTAGTTCCGGTTGTACCCAATCCGGTAACCGGTTTTTTAAAAAAATTACTTTTTTGGGCTTATTTTAGGTATTGGGCCTAAAATAAGCCCCTCCTTTTTTTTTTTTTTTTTTTCATAAGTTGGCTATTTTTTTAAAAAAATCTGTTAGTATTTTTGGCCAAATTAAAAGGGCCTTTGTTGTAATTGTTCCAAATAATTAAAAAATAAACCTAAAAAAGACCAAAAATCCTAAAAAATCAATGAACTAGAGAAAAAACTTAAAAGGTGAAAACTACTTGCAAATGTAGCTAATAAAATTGGTAGCACATTATAATAGGTAAAACCATGAGAAATAAGAGAACTCTTAAAAAACTTATATCTACACCAACTTCCAAAGAAACCAGGTAGATTAAGAAAACACACAACAATGGAATTAGGATAGCCTATTATTTCATGCAATTTTATGAAAAGTACTACAATCTACATTTTTATTTTGTCTGACTTTTAAAATTGCATTTGAATTTAAGATAAATTATTATTAAATACATTTAGCAATTATTTTAAAAATTAACTAAAAAGAAAAACATAGTAACGAGAATTTACCGTCCAAAATCAGTGTTATTATAGTTTCCTTCATTGCATAATGTGTAGGACACCACCAAGAAGTTTCTCTTTTTTTTCTTGAAACAACGCGTTTTAAATTTTAATGATGAACATGGCATTAAATTTAAAAAAAAAAAAAATAAAAAATATATATTTAACTCGATTCTTGGTAACCTGGTAAAACAGTACCGGAGTACCCGGTTTTTGGTTTTTCCAAACTGGAATCGGGACCTAGGTTTCCTGGTTTTCCGGTTCCGGTTCCCCGGTTTTTTTTGACACCCCTAGAATCTATAGCTCCTCCTCTCTCCCTATCTAGAGCTCCTCTTAGATCCTTACCATTCATTCTTTCTTTCTTTCTCCCTCTTCCCATTTGCTTTTGCCCCTTCCCAATCTTCTTGTCTCTGGTTATTTTTGTCATGATACCCTATCCTATATTTTTAGTTGGAAATTTCCTCTCCTTCTCCTTCTTTTTGATTCTATTAGTGTTAAAGAGATCTTAAAATTGATATTAATCCTCACCTTGGATGAGCATATATGGACCCCATCTGCAAATGGTTCCTTTTCTTCTAAGTTTGCTTATAAACTAATTAGCAGCTTGAGAACTTCAGTTGTTTTCTCCCTTTTAGCTCCCAACCGTTGGAAACTTCTCTGGAAACTCAAACTTAATGACAAACTGAAACTCTTCTTTTGGAAAATTGCTTAGGATATTGTCCCCTCCAAGACTTGGTCAAATGTTGTTTTTCCCATTCCTCCTGCTAACTTAATTTACCGTCTATGCAATGTGGAAGATGACTCTCTTTCTCACCCTTTTTTTAGATGCTTCTTTGCTATAATTTATTAGAGATTCTCTCACTAGCCTTCCTTGCTGGATTAAAGGTATTTTAACTCCACACAGTTCTTTTGGTATTCCTTTGGCAAATTCACATTTATTCCAAATTTATGTTGTTGTGCTTTGTGATATGCTTTGGTTTTCCAGAAACCAAGTGGTTCACAATGGTGTTATCCGAAATGCCTCCAAGCTTGCTACAAACATCAATTGAATATCCTTGGAACATTATACAACTTGGACTACTGTTTCTAATCTAGTCAGAGAGCTTTGGTCTCTTCCCTTTTACAGACATCTTCAAGGTGAATTTTGATGCAGCCATCAGAGAACTCTTCTTTGTCAAAGTAGCTATCTGCTGAAATTTCAAAGGATAAATGACCAAAATCTTCTCCCAAGTTAGGCCTCCTTGTAATCCCACGTATGTGGAAGCTCAAGTAGCCATTTTGGTTGTTTTCTTGGCAGCTTCTTTGCATTTAGAGAATTTCATTTTAGAAGGAGACTCCTCTTTTGTTATCTTAGATTTATGGCATCCTTCTAATGTTTTGGATTGGCATATTGAACATGTAATTTTTGATACTATCTCACTTATTCCAACCTCCTCTCTTTGGATGATTAAAAAAGTTAATAGAAGTGTAAACTTCTGCACCTATCATGCAGTATATAGGGTTGCAACAAGATTTATCTCTGGCTGCATTCCGTCCTTATTCTCTCATCCTCTCCCTATTCTCATATGTAGTGGAAAAGAATCCACCTCCTTCTCTTCTGTCATAGTGAGGGTTTTTTGTTTATTGGTTCTTTTCTACGAAGTTGATTGTTAAAAAAAAAAAAGAAAAAGAAAAAAGTAAAAACATATTTAAAACTGGGTTAGCTCTACACAATTCTTTTTTTTTAATTTTTGGATAAGTAGAGCATTTCGTAAGAAATACACT
Source organism: Carpinus viminea (assembly GCA_013348765.1). NCBI lineage: Eukaryota > Viridiplantae > Streptophyta > Magnoliopsida > Fagales > Betulaceae > Carpinus > Carpinus viminea. The sequence continues at coordinate 8,868,098 of CP054670.1, read as the reverse complement.
ATTCTAAACCTCATTGGCCCTATTTTGTCTTAGAACACAATGCTGCAGCAATTTTAGAAGAAATCATGGGACCAATGCGATCGAAACCCTTACAAAGCCAGCGTTAGAAAGTGAACCAGTATCCAGAGAAAATGGAGGAGCAGCATGGTCCGATCAAATGGTTGAACCTAATGGTCTCTGAGCCCTATTTTCTCTTCCATTTTCTCGCTTTCTTCTCCTACTTGGTCGTCCGGGGCTCGGCAACCCCAGTCCTCTTTCCTCACCTCACCCATAATCTCCTTCATCGGGTAGTCTCTCTCTCTCTCTCTCTCTCTCTCTCTCTTTCTCTCACTCGCTTTAATTGAAAATTTTAGTATATTTTTTGGTAAGTTCTTTGCATTGGATTTTTGTTAATTTCTTGATGTTCCTTGTTTACTATTCCTTTTATTTGTATAGGAAATTCAAGCGATTCTGGCATTTTCTGTGTTGACTGTTATCAAGGTATGGTTTTTCCACTGCTTTCTCTAAGAGATTTTATATATTACTATGTAATGTAGCATTTGGTAAATTTTCAAAAATTCCCCATTTTAGTAGTTTGCTTTCTTCGAAGCCGAGCATATAGGATCCATTGTAGCATTATCCTTCATGTACTTATACATTGACTATCATATATTGTTGAATGTAAGATTCAAGATAGAATCCTTCAAGAAATTCTAAGGAAATAGTTCTCGTTGTTCGAATTTATTTGTTCTGAATGGCAGTCTAGCCAATTGTGGAAAAGGGTTTTCGTATAGGAGAAAGAGTAAGGAGTGCTAATTTTACCTTTACTTCTACAGAAATTCTATGATGCACTTTGAAAGGCTTTCAAAAAATTATGAGGCTGTTAAGAAAACAGATTTAGGAGGTAGTGAACAAAATTTTGCATTGTGATTGGTTGAAGTAGCTAGGCTTTTAGGAAAGTTTATGTGTCTGTTTTCTTTGACATATGGATTATGGAGCTTTCATGTATTTTCTATTATAGATTGTTAATTCTAGCTTTCTCTATGTTTACAACAGATGGTTAGACAAGAAACTTGGGAGGCCTTTACTGCTGATATGCTGTTTTTGGCAAAGGTGGTCATCTCACTGCCATTTCCTGGTTTTTCTATATAAGCAAGGAGATTTAATTGTTATTAGTCTGCAAGATACCTATTCAAAAAGAAAAAAGTTATTGGTTTGCAAGAATGATTGTGAGTTATATATTAAACCATGCATAATACATGCTTCTGCAGGAAGGATGAATAGTTTTTTAAGTGTCTGTTAACAGAAGTCAGATAAATATATATTTTATATAAAGTTCCTCTTTTCTTTGTATCACCTTCTTCAATTCTTATGGTTTTTTTTTGGGTGAATGTTGTACTTCTTATGTCATATTTTCTGACCTGAGATGCATTTTCTATCAGGTTTTTCTTGTCACCCTTGCTTTAGTATTGGATTACCATGTGGCTTTTTGGTACTTAGTGGTATTTGGTGGTATGTACCCTATTTCATGTCTTTTATACGATCTGTAAACTGGGAAAGTAGAATTGAAAATACTAATATTCTGATTTTCTTTGTTGATTTAAATTTATGGTTTGGCCCCTAGCCTTTCTGAAGTTTATAAAAAATGTTTGAATTTAATATGATAGCAGCCTGCCCACGTTGCTTTATGATATTAATTTACTTCTCTCATTCGATAGCATGCCATTGAGAAAATTATGATGTTATTTGTTTTCACTTAATTCTACTGAAAAACATTGCTGAATGTAGAGCTGAATATATGATGAGTCAAGGATTCTTATATATTAATAGATTTGATTGTTTGATCTTAATGCTTATCTACTGTTGTGTTCTTTATGCAGTTATATATATTCTAACTCAACAGCCTGCCTACCAAGGACTAGGTAAGAATGAATTTGGGTTTTGCCCTCATATCGTCATGATAATAATAATAAAAATAAGGTTGTAAATGAAAGGAGTTGTTTATGAACAGTTGGAACTCCACTCATATAAACTCTGCTTGTGTTTGGTTTGTTTAATAGACAAACTGAGTTTGAACAAACAATTAACGAGCCTAGCTCATAAGCATAGCTTGGTTCATTTAAGCTTGTGAATTGGAACATATACAAACTTGACTTGAGATGTGTTGAGCTTGTTTAAAGTTCGTTTTATACCCACACACACATAATATACATGGTAAATACGCGTGGGATGGCACTCTTTTGACTTGTTCATCCTAAAATACCATATATATCCCCTTGAAACCCAAAACCATCTCTCCCAAAATCCAAAGAATCCCCATTTTGTCTTCCGTTTTGTGATCAACTTTGGTTTCCATAAATATACTTTCCCCTTGTCATTCAATCCACCCAAACAACCCCTTATTCTACATCATCACTCCACTTTATTAATCTTATCTTTCACACAACCTGTCCACTTAAGCACATTTATGTGCTGTGTACCTCAAGTCCTTTGACCCTTGACCCAACTTTTTCAGGCGTATAACTTGTTATGCGCTATAATCCCACGTCTAGTCACTGTATGTTAACTCCACACTTTACTCTCTCTCTCAGTCCTTGTTCTGTTTTAGAGGTGAGTTAAAATTGAAAACACTGCTCTATCCACATTTTTTCATTTGGTTTTTTCCATCTTTATCTTTCATTTCTTTGCCAAAGCATTTTGTATTGATTGGTTGGTGCACGATAGAAACTGTATTTTTTTCTTTTTGTAAGTGAAATATTTCAAGGATGCAAAATTGTTAAGGGAGGCGAAAGAAATTGTTGTGCAAGATCGGCTTGGCTGTTGTTTGTGATTCCATCAAAAATCCTAAAGACCCTGCCGCCTCCTTGATTTTTTTTTGGCTTCCCCTATTCTCATTTTCTGTATGGTTTCCATTTATATGCCTCAAATTTGTCTTTATTCGTTTGTATAAACTGCAATTTATGTGGTCCATCTATGGATCACAAATTACTCTTTTTTTTTCTCTTCCCTCCCTCCTGTTGGCAAGTGTAGGTGCGTGCTGATGGTATTACTTTTTTTTGTATTTGGAGACAAAAGGCCCCCTCGAGAGCAACGTTTTTTTGCATGGACAGCCTTCGTAGGGAAGATCTCACCATGGATAACCTAAGGAAAAAGCATGTCTTTGTAGTTGATTGGTGTTGTATGTGCATGGTCTATGGATTGCCTTCTACTCCATTGTGAGATTGCTAATGCTTTGTGAAGTGCTATTTTTAGTTGTGTTAAGTTAGCTTGGGTTTTGCCTAGAAGAGTAGTAGACCTTTTTGCTTGTTGGAGAGGGTTGGGAGGTAGTCTTTAGAGTGCAGCTGTGTGGAAGATGGTTTTGTCCTGTTATTTGTGATGTCTTTAGAAGAAAAGAAATGGTTTACGAGAGGACGGTGGTGGAACTATAAAGCTTTCTTTTCAAAACTCTTTACCACTGGACAACTGCTTTAGATCTTAATTTGATTAGTTTTCATGATTTTCTTGACTTGTTTTCTCTTTATAGCTAGGTGTATCTCTTATATACTCCATGTATACTTGGGTTTTTTTTGCGCTTTCCAATTAAATTCCAGTTACTTATACAAAAAAATAAACTGCAATTTGACTCAAACTCTAGCTTGAGCTCGACTTGTTTGGTTTATTTGGGTCGAGCTATTTTATTTAAATCGTGCTTGAACACGTTGTTAGAGCTCTTGTGTTCGAGCTAAGATATAGTTTGTCAAGTCATGTTTTAGTGGCCACAATCCAACTTGACTAGGCTTGATTACATCCCAAAGTTTTTTATATTATATCTCTAAGGCAAGCTTCTTCCTTTGCTCTACAATGTTATTAACTCAAAATGTTTGTTTTTTGTATTTAATTGACTCTTTAGGTAATTCAAGTAAGTTAACACCGTTGCAGTTGGAAACCTTGCTGACAGAGGGGAACACATCAAGATTCTGGCTGGTTGGTTCTAAGGACTTTTTTTTCCCAGAATTCTTTATGTTTAATAATCTCAACTATGTTTACTTTCATCCTGATAGATGAATGCACTTGTAACCTCACAAAAAAAATTCTCAGAGGCATCTTTGTCAGGAGAGTGATTCCAGCAAGTTTGTGATTGATTTTCTCTATAATGGTAATATTAATCGATAATATTGTGAAGTACCTGAAGAATCAATTAAATAAAAAAAGAAAACAAACATATGGAGTTAATCACATTGTAAAGCAGAACATTCATGAATTCATGAAGTGCTTCTGATCAGCAAGTAGCTTGCCGATAAAAATTATAACACTAATCACAATGACAATTACAACAACAGATGAGTTAATCAATAATATTGTGAAATATCTAATGAATCGATGAAATTTAAAAATAAAAAAAAATTGTGAGTTAATCCAATTGTAAAGCAGAGGATTCTTGAATTCATGAAGTGCATTTGATCCACAAGAAGCTTGCCCCAGAAAAAAAATATAATAATAATGATGACAACAACATTATGGATTGAAGAATGCTTTGCTTTACAATGTGATTAACTCAAAATGTTGTTTTTTCTAATATTTAATTGATTCTTTAGGTACTTTAAGTAGGTTTAGGAATCAGTTCAGCAGCTGAAACCTTGCTGATAGAAGGAACACATCAAGATTCTGGCTGGTTGGTTCAAGGACTTTTTCTCAGAATTCATCAAGTTTTACGTTTTCAACTATGTTTGCTTTCATCTTGTTAAATGAACAGCACTTTGTTGATTCCCAGAGGTATCTTCAGCTGGAGTGATTCCAACATTGTGAAGTACCTAAACAATCCATCAAACAGAAAAAAATTAAAAAATTAAAAAAAAAAAATTGAGTTGATCACAATGTGAAGCAAGCATTCTTGAATTCATGTTGTTGTCATTAGTATTGTTATATATTTTTCCAAAAGCTGGTTAGTAAGCGTCCTGTAGTTAGAGTATTTATGGACCTGGTACTTCAAGTACGTTAACACCGTTGCAGTTGGAAACTTTGCTGACAGGGGAACACATCAAGATTCTGGCCGGTTGGTACTAAGGACTTTTTCTCAGAATTCATTCTGTTGAACAATTTCAACTATATCTGCTTTCATCCTGATAACTGAATGGCAATGTAGCTTTACAAAAATGTTTTTGATTACCAGAGGCAACTTTGTCTGGAGTGATTCCAGCACTCTGTAATTGATTTTCTCCCATTGGCTAAGAACTGATATGGTTGTTTGCCAGATCTGAAGGACATGCTCCTTTCTTGTAAGTTAATGGAGAGGAAGGGATTCAAATTCATTTCATCATCAGTTGCCACTTGTTGTCCGATAACTGTATGATAAAAAAATGTTATAAAACCTTGAGGAGATTGCAATGGAGTTAACTCCAATTGAGAGTGTGGGGAAGGACCACCCCAGGTATAAGAAGGGTATATATCGGTTCTGAATATTTGCCTGTTAAGAGATGAACTACATCAGGTACATGTGTGATACATATTCTTGATTTTTCTAGCTCTGGATGTTCACCTGTCTAGTGTTTGCTTGATCTAAAGAAAAACTTTAGCTTTATTCTGTTCTCTCCACACAAGGCTTGTCACCAAGCTAACTATGGACATATACCTATTCTGTTAGCAGCGGGCCTTTTTTCCTTGCAATCGTTTTACAGATCTCCTAGGTGTTTGGTTGATGTGGCAAATTGTTGAAGGTAGGAATAACTAGATAAATTTTCAGTAGGCCCTCACTTGGCCACTGAAGTACTGGCCAAGGCTATTAAATGCTTGCTTGCTACTGCTTTTTTGATATGCTTGCCCTTATGATAAGGGTGACAGTACTTTCTTTTCAATTTTGAAGCAAACAAGGTGTGTATTGTTTCTTTTGTTTTAGCATGTGTTTTGTGGTTCCCCCATTGTAATTGTTGTTGTTGTTGCCTAGGTGCGCCTCAGTGTAGTTATGTTCAATTGTTGTGATATTCATTTTATTCTTAATTATAAAAAAGGTTTCATTTTATTCTTAATTATAAAAGAGGTGTTATTTATTTTCTACACACATATCAGTACATGCATACATATATGTATGTATGTGTGTATATTTAAGTAGACACATCATATATAGTGAATTTCTGAGGTTTGAAAAAATGGATTCTTCTGTTGTCTATATAAATTTATGTATTATTTTAGGACTTATGTATTCTATATCATTTTCTTATTTCTCCTATAAAGATGATAGCTTGGGTGGCTCGGATTTTAATGCTTGTTCCTTGCAAGCTAGCCAGTTTCCTTGATGGGGCTTCCCTTCATGTTTTCACACTCCATTTTCTACAGATTCACTTGACTCCAAGTAATTATGCTTATATAAAGCCCCACAAAATATGTAGAGGACTCTAAAATGTGCTGATGCTCAATAATGGTTAACCCCACTAGTTAATACTCATAATGATGGTATATCTTCATTTTATGTTTGACCTACTTTTTTCTTCTCATTTATGAAGAATTTTTTATGATAAACAATTTTTTTTGGCAGGTAGAATTTCGTGCATCATGTTCACCTGCTTGCATACGCACAAGTCGGTGCTTTCCTGAGCTTTCAATTACGTATGTTTTTGCCTTACATGGGTCTTGAACTTTAAGAAAAAGACAGAAAAAAAAGAAAAGAAAAGATCCTCTTCTCAGCACCTTGTGAGAGTTGTGAAGCAAATGTGTTGCCTTTATTGCAATAGTCGATATAAGCTGCTATTACAGAATTTTTTGTCTGTTATGCTTCCTTGTGGCAGATATTCGAATAAAAATTTGTCTTTTGGAGTAGTTGATCTTGGACTCTTCCCAAATGCTGCCGAAAAGTTTGGAATATATCTTGGTGGTAAAAAATAATATTAGTTTTAGAAACTGTTCAATTACGTTTAGCTTCACTATTATACATTTTCTCTTTGGTTTTTGTTAAGTTATTCTTATGAGGATTATGTACTTGCAGGGAGCATGGATCAACTCCCTTCATATATCTTATTTGAGAATGCAGCTGAGGTTGCACGCATTCCTCAGTTGAATCTTGAAGCAAAATCTTCTCATCCTCCCATAACTAAGGTTCTTTCTGGCACTCATCTTGGTTATGTTTAATTCATGTCTAATGGTGGTTGCTTACCCTTCCTCTTGACCCCAACATACTATGGAACTGTCACTCCTGACCTCTCTCATAGTCGGTTGTCAATTTTTTTGTGTGTATATATATATATATATATATATTTTAAAAAAAAAGTCATGGGAGCTTACTTCTCATCCACATATGGGAGTGAAATTCTTGCCTTAAGCTGTTGCATCTCTTTCCTTTTTTGTATATAAGTAATTGAGATATCGTTAAAAGCATAAGGCAGTCTTATGTATCACATGAAATATACAAGAGAAGCCACCTAACTAGTAAGGGAAAAAAGAAAAAGAAACCTATGATATCTAATCACTACAGAGAAAGACAAAGTTGTTGCCTCTTAAAAACACAATCAATCTGTATTGTTTAGGTAGGTTGTGAATGCCTTGCCTTAAAGCTTTTGCCTATGAGAGAGACTACATCTTGGCATTTGACTTGGGAATAAAAGATTGTAGAGATGGAAAACTAAAACTTGGATTAAATTCAAAATAATATTGGATTTTAGACAAACGATAGAATTAAGGTTCTATTTTGAGCAATCAAACAAGTGGGTTTGATTTACTAATGCGTCTACTAGTGTCTAAATAACCAGTTGAAATATGAAAATTCAGATATACTCCAAAATTTGTTTTGTAATGCATTTTATGATTTCACCAATGAGCCATAATAATGTTCAACATTGAAACTATCATATCATATAATATAGCACTTAAGATTTTTGTGGAGGTGACATGAAATATCTGTGGTTTTGTTTTTCTTCTGAGCGACATGAAGTAATCATTAACTCCTGGAGTATATCTGTTGCAGAAACTTCTTTCCCGATATTTTGAGCTTGATCTTCACCTCCTTGAGTATGTAAATGGTAAATAGGTAATTTAACACTGATGCCTGCATTATTATTATTAATTTCCATTTGTATTCGTAAATAGCTTTGAGAGATAAAAGGGTGTAACGAATTATGTAATCAAGTTTTATCTGTTGTATGATTCAAGCTCGAGGAAGAGTTTAATCCAGAACCATGCATCAATGTAATTCGCAGATTTTAGGCCAAAGTTCCTTTCATTTGCCACTATGGCACTGTTTGGCAAAAGTTTTTTATTATTCATCCAAAAAATTTAACTTCAAACATCCTTACTTTTCACATTACATCAATCAATTTTTACAACTATTCAAATAAAAAATTACTATAAATCAAATTTTTTTTACTTTGTCATACCAAACATTATTATTATTATTCACATCAATCAATTTTTGATACAGTTCCTAAATAGTAGCCATCCATTGCCAAACGATCCTAGGTGTTGGTTTTCCTCTGAAATTAGAAAAACCGGAACTTGGTCATGATGTGAAGTTTGTTTGCTTAGGAACACCAGGATCAATGAATAATGGGCTTGTGACCTATGTTAGAATGATTGTAGCATATTAGTGTAAAAGGGCTCACGTGTGTAATTGTAGAACATGTTAAAAAAACCCTAGAATCGAGTCAACCCACCATTATTTTTATTTTATTTATTTTATTTTTTTCTTTCCCCCTCTAATTTTCATTTAACAATCTATACAATTTCATCTTCCATCATTAAAGGTCATCGATTATAGTTCATCATTTTCATTTTGTAAAAATTACATAGAAAAAAATGTTGTGAACAGTACAGGAGATAGGGTTCCGCTTTGGAAGAATTTGCTATGGTTTAGTTCAATCTCCATGCCCCTTCCAGTGGATTGATGAATAGGCAATTGACATTGAACCATTTTAAACCGCCACCGGCGGATGTGGCAACTACGTTTGAAGAAAGATGGACACGTTTAGTGATTGTAGATACTTTGGAAAATAGCTATTTCTTGAATAGGTATTCATATTCATTAATTTGATGGTAACACTAGAATAAAACTAAAATCATACTTACGTATTGTAATCAAATTCAACCTCAATTACCAACTATTCCTGCAAACCAAGTATTTGGCCATTGAAAGCTTCAAACAAAACCCAGAAACGTCAACATTCAAGCTCAAAAAATTTGACCAAATCTGTTTCTTATTCTCCTCCAACTTGGCTTTGGAAGGGAATAATCAAGAACAATCAATCTTCTTGTGCGCAAAGGAAAGGGGTCTGCTCTTCTTCTGTTGTTGGCAGTGAGTGGGGTGGTGGATAAAAGTGCATATTATTTAAAAGGGATCCTTGGATTCCTTCCAATTAACTTCAGGCCTTATATATAAAACTCGACCCGACTCGACCCCCCCGGCATTACTTTCCACTTTCAACTTTCCAGTGTGGCTATTGCAAAACAAAAGGAGGGTGTAGTGTATCTGACGCGCTTAAAGCGGTGGGACAAGGAAGGAGGTGAGGTGATGGTGAGAGAGTGGTGGGGCTAAGAGTAATTGAATTGGTGTTAAAAAAACACAAAGGGGGAATTAAGGAGATGGAGATGGATGTGCGTCACACAAAGTGCTGCCGCCGCCGAATATAGTTCTTTTGAAGGCGACCGTACCAAATCAGAGCTGGGTTTCCACGCCGCCTTGTAGGCCCCTCCATTTCCTTGTCGGCCCACGCTCAGGCCATCCCTGCCCACTTTTCTCCACTCCCATTTACTTGTGCTTCGCGATGTACCCTATCCCTCTTCCTTAAATTTTACCCTTTTCTCTCTTTCTTCCTTTTATTTTGTTATACTTATACATTCATTCGTATGCTCTGTGCCTGGCGTGCCTAATTACTACCTTCCTTTCTTTCTTTTTTACCTAAAAAGAGTTTTCTAGACACTGCAATTGGAATGTTACATACTACGAGGGGGATGGTGGGTGAATCATTTTTTTTTTCTTCCCATTTTTTTAATGATTTATTATATTTTTAAAATCACCAATTAAGTACAGAACAATTTTGCCATTGGAAGAAAGCTTTCGGCTGGAAACAGTTTCCATTAAAAAAGAAAAGGTGAGAGAGAGAGAGAGAGAGAGAAGAGGGAGGGAGACACAGGCGTGTCGTGTCACAGTAAAGGAGGACGAGAGGGTGAAAAGTCCGTAACGTTGACGAAACACAACGCCACGCTTTCCAAGACGAGAGAATGTCTCGTATGGCGCGGAATCTGACACGCCGAAAGATGTTGACACGCGTTCTGTTCCTAGTGGTCCCCCATGTTTGCTGGAGGCAGTAGTGAGTACCCTAGCTAGCTAGCTAGCTAGCTAGTAAGTAGTGGACCCCGTCCCCACCCTGGTGCTTTCTCCTCTCCCTCCTCAAACTCCATCCAAATAGGATTCCCGAAAAGAAAAAGTAATTAGTGGGTTGGTTTGTGTATTAACCACATCACATGCCCCCACCTACCACCCTTCTTCTCAAATCTCAATGCCCCCACACATTTGACAAAATTTCATATCTTCTATATCTAATGCAAATTTGCAATCCGACCCACCGACTAGATCCTTGAGACTGTACAAAATTACTCCATTACCCTTTCGTAAGAGTCTTGGTTAGGTAAAATTATTTTCTATTTGAATATATTCAGAACTTTTCACATCTAACGCTTATCAATTGACAAGACCTTATATCTTAAACCCCCACTATAGCTAAGTGGAAGGTAAATGAATAATAATATTATTTAAGATTGAGACGCTTTAGAGATAGCGCAAGCCCTACGTAAAGAAAGAAGCTATTGGAATGGCTTGGAAACATCTTATTAGTAGATTCCATCCAAAATTTACTGTAAGATAGGATTATTTAATTTATTTACCGCTGTGGTCTAGAACCCCTAATCCAACTGGCCTTCTAAAGAGACCCAAAATTAAATAAATAAAATAAATAAAGTTGGGAGGAAAGAGGGAATAAAATAAATAAAAATAAAGAGCACATTCGATCTGGGGTGGGTGGCGAGGATCACGTTGTAAAGCAGAGGCGCAACTTCACGCGTGCGGGGGCCACACGTGGGAACCACACCAAAGATATGGTCTGCTACGGCTACTGCTACTGCTACTGCTAGCGTCCACCTCACGCTTCTTCACAATTCCTGTCAACAGCCAAATGAAAAGAAAAGCGTGAGAGATTTAAATAAAAATGTTGCTGGCAGGTGGCACGCTTTTCCATGCAACTGGCGCCAGTGGCGGGGTTACCACCACCCACATCCTATTGTCACCCGCTGTTGACAATTTCTTTTGTTGTTTTTACTTTTTTCTTTAGAGTTAGGCCATTGACGTGGCACCTTATCTTTGAAGGCAGATTAATATAATAAAAAGATTAGGGTATGATTTGAATTAAAATAATAATAATAATAATAAGTGTGTGTTGGCTGTTGGGGCCCATCTTCGGATGCGGAACCTCCAAGAATCAAAGTCCACCATAGTTGGTCTGCCATTGATGCTTTTGAACCAATTAAATTAAAGATGGGTCTAAGGTTTTATTTATTTATTTTCAATCGGGAGGAATTTTATGAAGACGACTTTGCATTGACTTTATTATCTTTTTGGAGAATTATCAAAAATGTTGACCACCCCCACCCCCACCCCCACTATTCACTCTTCCAAATTCGTGTTGAATGTGGGGTGTACCCATTTGCTACGGTCTTGTATAACTATAATTTAGGCTTACCAAAGTTTGGTATTTGCTGACTTTTACTTAATGATCCTCCTATTCCTAGCTGAATTCTTCAAACATCTATATTGAATTTATCAAAATACTTAATCATCATTTTGAAGACAGCCTTCCCTTTAGTAGTTAAAAGGGAATCTTTGGTTTTCAATTGTTTAGGTTTTTAAAATGAACGCAATTTCAAATGATTAATTTCTTATAATTTGGTTTAGAGTCGTACTTTTTGTTTACGAAATTGTAATGGTAAACGCTTTTTTTTTTTTTTTTTAACATGTTCATACAAGGGAGATGGAATGAGAGATTCGAACTAATGACATTCGCTTTCGCTTCACAAAGCGTGGTTTACAACCAATTAAGCTATCCATTGGAGATGTCAAACGCTTTCTTAAGTCAATGTGAAAATCAAACTTGGTTTATAGTTGTCTTGGTGTAAAACGTTTTGGAAGAATTTTTTTTCTCCTCATTTTCCCTTCTTTAGTGCGAACATTTATGTTATGCACGGTAGCGTATAATATCCGAGTATCGGTGTTATATTATACGTTTCTTAGGACAGTGCTAACCCTATTAAGTATGAGTAATATTTCGAGTAGACCATCCGTTGAACTATTATTATTACCCATGATCATAAGTATATATTATATCTATATTACATCCATGATAAAACCTCATCTCAAAATGTTGCGTGTATTTTATAAAACTGATTTCACTATTTAATGATGGGTACGTCATGTACATTTATACTTACTAAGTCATTGGATTTACCATTGTATTATTTTCATTTTTTTTTTCTCCATATGTATAACTGTACTGTTATATATTATCTATAGTACATCCATGATAAACTATTATCTCATAGTGTAGCATGTACTTTATAAACAACTTAGTTCACTATTTAATGACGGGTACGTTATGTACATTTATATTTATTAAGTCTTTGGACTTACCCTTATATTATTTTTCTTTTTTTCTCCATATGTACAACTGTGTTGTTATAGATAGTTTAGCAAAATATGGATACAATGAAACATCCGATTATTCTCGATTATTCGATTTGGGAGATACTTGAGAACTTATTGCAAGTATAGACGGATACTTATGGTAATTAATACTTTTGAGTTATACTATAAACTTAGGAGCCTTGATGCATGCTTACATATATTAAGGTATAACATGAATCCCTTTTAAAGATGAACTGTATAGTGTAATTTTATCTATTTTGATGTTCCTTGGTAGATGCTTTAGTTGTAATGATTAATGTTGATAGAATTTTAATATTTCTGCTGCTTAGTATCCTCTGTTTTTAAGGATTAAAGGTCCCTGAGTCTTGTCGTGAAGGATAAGGCTATGAAATGAAACGTGAAATTAATTATTAGTTAATTAATTTTGGAGTGTTACACTTGTCTCGAACGTACACAGTCAGCATGGAATCTCGGGACCACCTTAAAAAGACCAACCAATATCTAACACGTGACAAGAGTGGGGTGCATTTCTCAAGCAGCACTAAATACCGCTAGTTATTCCCCAAGCGTCTTTTACATTTGTAATCATCACCTCGACAGTTGGACCCAACAACCAAAGCACTATAACATTATCCTTGGAAAGGTATAAAATTCCCATTACCTGAGTACCTTGGATAAGGGAAAATTTAGGGTAACTGTTAGGAATATTTCTCGTCCCTAGACCAAACGAGGAATAAATGAACTAGGGCAAAAAACCAGCCTAAACAATTGGTCATGGTTTCGGGCATTGGATGCTCGGAGGGTCAATTCATCCGGGAGAATAATACTCGAAAATTAGACTAATTGTTTGTGCTGGTTTTTCGGCCCAAGTTCATTTGTTCCTCATCTGGTCCAGGAACAAGAAATAACCTAACAAATGTGACAAATTTGATCACAAACAATGTGTACCAACATGCATAAGATTTTCACAAACATGATGGATTTTCACACACGAAGCACTTAGAAAATTGCGTTCCACAAAAGATGTTAAAAGGATTTAATAATTTTAGGGTCGTTTGAGTACCAAACATTCATGCTACCATCGACAATCCAATTAAAACCCTAAGGCAATGGATGTTCGATTCATAGAACGAACATTCGATAGGCATTTACATGCAAATAAAATTAGACATCTTTGTGCTTTTGTTCGTTCATGGGACGATAATATATTTACTCTTCGGTCCAAAACCTTTTGGTCGTCTCTAGCCTATGAAAAATCCTAGAGTGAGAAAGAAATTAAGAGAGAGATATTGTAGGATTTCATTTCCTAAGCTTGAAGAGCTCTACTACTAATCTTAAACTCCCTTTTCTTACATTCCAATCACATCTAAACTCCAATCCCTCTTTAATCATTGACCATACTAATTTTTCTTAGCCTTAATCTTGTTCTTCAAAACGACGAAAAATCATATATATATATATATATATATATATATAAGAAAAATGAAAAGTTGTATTTGTTATTGTAAAGAAGGAAGGAGTGAGAAAAGCAGCTTAGCCGAGTGGAAAGAGAGGCCTGGTGGGTCATAGCCGTCTAACACGCTCACTGCTCACATAACGCACGCGCTTGGAACCGGGGGAGTCTGGATCGCATTTTGAGTCCGTTCCATCACATTCACAGAGAGAGAGAGAGAGAGAGAGTTTGATCGAAAGTGTTGGAAAGTGCGAAAACAAACAAAGCAGTTGAAAATAAAAAAGCAGAGGAGGCAGGCAGAAGCAGCAGCGGCAGCAGCAAAAGGTACAGCAGCATACGCTAAGAAAACATTGATGTGAAAACAAAAATGCAGCTCTCTGCTTATTCTCATTCTGTCTGGTATTTGGGGTTTCTCTTTTAAACCTTCCCCGATCCATCCCAAGATATTCCCCACTCAAACCTCTCTCTCTCTCTCTCTCTCTTCTCATAATACAAACAAACTACCAACAAAAAGCGCCAGTGAAAACGCTGTAGCAAGCTTCTGCACTAGTACTATAACCACCAATGGCTCCCCAAACCTCCTCTTGATCTCTCGTAGCCGAAGCCACACACGGTAAAAGCCTGTTCTTTGTGAAGTGGGTTTTCTTTTTCTTCTTCTTTTGATTAATGGGTTTTGATTTTCTCTAATTTGGTGGTGGTGAATATATATATATGAAGAGTGGGCGGGATGATGGCGGTGAGTTCAGGGTGCAAGGATAGCAGTAAGGATGCAATGGATAACGGTAAGTACGTGCGGTACACGCCGGAGCAAGTTGAGGCGCTCGAAAGGCTCTACCATGACTGCCCCAAACCCAGCTCCATGCGCCGGCAGCAGCTTATAAGGGAGTGTCCCATTCTCTCCAACATCGAACCCAAACAGATCAAAGTTTGGTTCCAGAACCGAAGGTACTCATTTTTCGGTTTCTTTTTCCTGCATTTTCTCTGCAGGTAATCGAGTTTTTCGTACATTTTTTTATTCTATATATGTTTCTGTGTTTGTACAGATGCAGGGAGAAGCAGCGGAAAGAGGCGTCACGCCTACAAGCCGTGAACAGAAAGCTGACGGCGATGAATAAACTTTTAATGGAGGAAAATGATCGCCTGCAGAAGCAGGTGTCACAGTTGGTGTATGAAAACAGTTTTTTCCGCCAACAGTCGCAAAATGTAGGGACTTGTATATAAATCATCCACTTGTTACCATTTGTAATCGGATTTAATTTCACTTTCTCTCATTTTCATGAAAAACTTAAAATTAAATTTTGACGGTATAAAAAACTAAGAGATGGGCTCAGAAACTGAGATTCATGACATAAAGGACTTAATTTTCATTAATTTTTTTTGAGAAAAATTTAAGGCTCTAACTTCTTTTTAACGTGATATGTTTTTTTGTTTTGAAAAAGTGTTGCTAATGTTTTTTGTTGTAAGAAGTGAAAATAAAAGACAAAAACAATAATTTTAAGAAGCAGAAGCAGCCAAAGAATGTGTAAAGTTTCATCTATATCAATTGTACAACTTCCAACATAACTTTGTATTATCGTGTTTCCATGTCTTGCAGGCGACCCTTGCCACCACAGACACAAGTTGTGAGTCGGTGGTGACGAGTGGTCAACACCATTTGACTCCTCAGCATCCACCAAGGGATGCTAGCCCTGCAGGGTTAGTGTTTCAAGTTTTTTCATGTTCCCTTCTTGTGCTTTGCAATTGCCTTGTGGGTTTTACGGCTTATGCGATTGTGTTGCATGTTTTGTAGACTTATGTCCATTGCAGAGGAAACTTTAGCAGAGTTTCTTTCGAAGGCCACTGGAACTGCTGTGGAGTGGGTCCAAATGCCTGGGATGAAGGTTACTACTGCTCACTTTGCTATCATGATTCCAATTATTCTTGTTCATTGTGAAGAAAAATTAACAGAAACATTTTAAATACCATTTCTGATCTTCTAAGCAAAGTCTTGCATATCCAAATCTTTTATTCATTAAAAATCCCCTTGTAACCCATCTAGTTTATTCTACAAAATCTTTCTTCGTCTTGCACTTTTGTAATAAAGATCAGGTAGTAAAAGAAAGGAAGTATTCAGCCTAGCTTTCTTTTAAATCACGATCCAAACAGGATAATTTGTTCCCTGGCGGGCTAGAGAGTCCTTATCAGATATCTCTCATCTTCTATGATTTCTGTTTGTCCCTCTTCGAATATATGCTAACTTTGACCATTGCTGAAAACTCCAACAAATATCAAGTACTCAAATTTCTGCTCCTTATTTAATCTCTTTAATCTGGCAGCCTGGTCCGGATTCCATTGGAATCGTTGCTATTTCTCATGGTTGCCCTGGAGTGGCAGCACGAGCATGCGGCCTTGTTGGTCTTGAACCTACAAGAGTAAGTTTTTCTGGTTCTAGAAATACTATTCCAGTTGGAGATTCTGGGAAAGATTAACTGACTACATTTTGTACAGGTAGCCGAAATTCTCAAAGATCGGCGTTCATGGTTCCGTGGTTGCCGAGCTGTGGATGTTCTAAATGCGTTGTCCACTGGAAATGGTGGAACCATTGAACTGCTTTACATGCAGGTTGGTACTAGTACATTTTTCGCTAATGTTTCTGATTTATTAGTAATTATAGATTTGCTAAACAAACTTTCGGATTTCATTTTCTTCATTTAGTTGTATGCACCTACAACTTTGGCACCAGCTCGTGACTTCTGGTTGCTGCGCTACACATCTGTTTTGGAGGATGGTAGTCTTGTGGTATGTGGCTTCTGCTTCTTCTGTACAAGTACCAATAATCATGGTGTTTTCTTATTTTCCCCATGACTTACCCTTGTAACTTGCTAAGGTACTATTATGATTGTGTGGTGCATATTAGGTCTGTGAAAGATCACTTAACAACACTCAGAATGGTCCGAGCATGCCTTCGGTGCAACAATTCGTGAGAGCAGAAATGCTACCAAGTGGGTATCTGATTAGACCTTGTGAAGGGGGTGGATCAATTATTCATATTGTTGATCATATGGATTTAGAGGTGTGTAAATTTCTTGCTTTATATGCTGAATAAAACTCGTTTCTTTGCATGATTTACTTAATAGTTTGGCTTGCTGTTTGCTTAAACTAGCCTTGGAGTGTACCTGAGGTGTTGCGCCCGCTTTATGAGTCATCAACACTACTTGCTCAGAAGACAACGATGGCGGTAATACTTTTTCTTCCATCTCATGAGTAGGAGGGGGAGGGGGTATTGGAACTATGACTTCAAAGATCTTGTCCTCTGATACAACCTTGTCATTTTATTCAGGCATTGCGCCATTTGAGGCATATCTCTCAAGAAGTTTCTCAGCCAAATGTCACTGGTTGGGGGAGGAGACCTGCAGCTCTACGTGCACTTAGCCAGAGATTGAGCAAGTAAGTTAATTTTTTTATTCAAATTGTTCCTTGGAATAATGGATTGACTTTGTCTTTGGTAATCTAACATACTCTAATTTGCAGGGGGTTTAACGAAGCAGTTAATGGCCTTACAGATGAGGGCTGGTCTGTGTTAGAAAGTGATGGCATTGATGATGTAACCATTCTTGTGAACTCATCTCCTGCCAAGATGATGGGTGGAAATCTTTCCTATTCCAATGGATTTCCATCTATGAGCAACGCAGTTCTATGTGCCAAAGCATCCATGTTATTACAAGTAAGGATTTCATATGGAAATTGACACAGTGAGGAATTTGCTGAAACTTAGACTAAAAAACGACTTTTTCTTATTTAAGGTTATGACCTTAAACAAAAGACACATTAGGTTAAAAAATATAGCATTACCTAAAAATATCTATATGGCTTAGTGGATATGGTTTTGTGATTGTAAAAGTCCAACTAAAGTTGCCAGTATGTCAAGCAAAATTTCTTTCTGATGAGAGGTTGTTTATTTCACAACATCCAATTGAATTAAGCATGATTTCCGTACGAGGGAAATGATGAAGAATGGCCATTTGAATCTCAATTCTTTTTGTGAATTGTGTCTTTCTGGAGATAGAGTGTGAGGTGTGAGTGAACGTGGATTTAAGCTCTAAGAAAGGACCTCATGGCCCTGGTGAAACACTTAAAGACATTCTTAAGACACTGCCATAGGTATAGGAGTTCGGTAAAAAATGGTTTATGCAGCCAATTAGTAACCTAAGTTGCAAATGTAGTTGTTAAAACCTCAAAAATAATGGCCTTAATAATCGAGTATCTGGACTGCATTATGTTGACTAATATAGTGGAATTTCAACGTCAATCTAAGGACATGCCTCAGAGGCAATACTCAGTTCATCACCTTCCGTTTATTAGTTCTGACTCTTACTTTCTTTCTTTTCTTGAAGAATGTGCCTCCTGCAATACTCATTAGATTTCTCCGAGAACACCGATCAGAGTGGGCAGACAGCAGTATTGATGCTTACTCAGCTGCTGCTATTAAAGCTGGTCCTTGTAGCTTACCAGGAATTCGAGCTGGAAGTTTTGGGGGTCAAGTTATTCTTCCATTGGCTCACACAATTGAACATGAAGAGGCAAGTGAATCAGTATTAAATACAGTCACTAATATTATCACCCTTCATTTCTGAAAAAAAAAAGATTTTTTTTTTTTTTTGGAGTTGTTACTGTGGATCATAATGATTTGCTATTATCCTAATTCCTTTCCGATTGATGATCTTTGGTTTTTTTAAAACAGTTTATGGAGGTCATTAAGCTTGAAAGCATGGGCCACTATCGGGATGACATGATTATGGCTGGTGACATCTTCCTCTTGCAAGTGAGTACTATGTTTCTTTGATTTATCAATTTTCTGTATATTATTATCATTTAGCAGATTGCTTCCAACTCAAAATAGTTCAATTTCGTTGTCCTCGTTAAAGTTTGCTTTAAAAAAAAAAATTGATTTAGAAGAGTAGTATTGTTAGAATATTATCAATGTGGAAGCTGTTCACCATCAATGTAATAGCTGTAGAATAAGTCTCTGTGTCAAAGGTTTCTGCTTTGCCTTTTACTTCCTAGAACAAGGAAGGGTATAGAATTGACTATTAGGTTTTGGCCTTGATTTGCTGATGAAAATCCAGACTCGAGTCTCGAACATCTCACTGATGGTAACATCTATAACCCACTTGGACTAGGAAGTTAGATCTCATTCTCTTTTGAAAAATGTATGGCTACACAGTTAGGCTTAATTATTTTGATCTCGTAGTTATGTTATTGAACGCTTCCAGACTATAATAAATGCTGATTAAATTGTTTGTGGTTGGATTTATCCTCAGCTTTGTAGTGGAGTGGATGAGAATGCTGTTGGCACCTCTGCTGAACTCATCTTTGCTCCCATTGATGCCTCTTTTTCTGATGATGCACCAATTATACCTTCTGGTTTCCGCATTATTCCCCTTGATTCTGGAATTGTAAGCGTTTATCTTATATGATATAATCTGTTGTCTTTTATTTTATGGCTTTCTTTTTTCCATTATGTTTGAGTTTGCATATTCATTTAAAAATAATGCAGGACTCCTCAAGTCCAAACCGTACACTTGACCTTGCCTCTGCTCTTGAAGTTGGACCTGCTGGAAACAGAGCATCTGGTGAAAATTCTGGTCACTCTGGGAGCACCAAATCTGTAATGACTATAGCATTCCAGTTCGCATTTGAAATGCACCTTCAAGACAATGTAGCAGCCATGGCTAGACAGTATGTGCGGAGTATTATAGCATCTGTGCAGAGGGTGGCATTGGCGCTCTCCCCTTCTTGTTTTGGTCCTCATACTGGTTTTCGGTCACCACCTGGCACTCCTGAGGCTCACACACTTGCCCGTTGGATCTGCCACAGCTATAGGTGTGTCAATTAACTTTTATTATGCATTCAAATACTTCATTCTCTGAAGTTCTGGACCAAGAATAATTGCTAGTTTTCTATGGAGTTCTGGACTTATGTTATACTATATCATTCATGAAAAGTTAGCTTAGCTGTAATAACAATAATTAGCATATACTAATAACTGGACATACATTCTGGTTACATTTCTTGGAAAGAAACTGATTTTAGTTCTTATGTGACATCAAGAACTTAAACTATCTTTTATTTCTCAAAGAACTTCAACTTTTGATCCTTGCTTTAAAAGCTGAAGACTTGCTGTTTATTTGAAAATACTAGATAGACAAAATTTGCAATATTTTTCTCAGACTTTTTCTTGAAAACAAAAATGTTAGCTTTTAATATATAGTCCATCTTTTCATCTTTTATTGGTTCGGATAATTATGTATTACATACAAATTATGCTGTTCTTATATTCAGTTTGGCTGTGACTCGTCGAAAGTGCTTGGCTGTTTTTATCAGTTTATTTTTCTTTATCTTACTTTA
This sequence comes from Carpinus viminea, assembly GCA_013348765.1. Lineage (NCBI taxonomy): Eukaryota > Viridiplantae > Streptophyta > Magnoliopsida > Fagales > Betulaceae > Carpinus > Carpinus viminea. Next base: position 8,847,627 of record CP054670.1, on the reverse strand, counting down.
AATTTTAACATGTTTAGTAGCGTATGTCATTTTATGGGTCTTTTTCTTTCCCAGATCCCTTTGCCAATTTTTCTAATTCGAAGATGGGAAAAAGGCCGATGTATATTAAGTGTTATCTTATTTACAGGTGCTATCTAGGCTGAACTACTTAAAAGTGAAGGAAGTGAATCCATTCTCAAAACTCTTTGGCATCATTCGGATGCAATCATGTGCTGCTCTTTAAAGGTTTTTTTTTTAATTTTTTTCTTATGAATCTGAAAAGTTTCCCTTTCTTTGTCTATACTCAAGGTTTGCATTAGCTCTTTAGTACAATTTATGTGCTTTTTCTTTCACAAAAGATCATTAACGCTTCAATAATTCTTTTTGATTTTTAAAATGTTAATTAAATGATTAAACTCTTTCCTATTTACTTAAACTCTTAGGATCTGTGATTTATCATAGTGTTAGAACAATGTTCCTATTTGAACCTTAACTCTACACTATACCTATTTAAATATTTCACATGTTGGACCAACTTATTGAAGGGGAATATGAACCCACATGTGACGAAGAGTGTTAAGAATCTTAATCAAATGATTAGCTTCACTTTTTCTTATTAGTTTAAGCATTGAGGCATTGGTGATTTAATGTGGAAGAATAATATATTAAATTATTAGATTCACCTTTAATATTTTTGGAATAATTAGTGATTTATTATTGATTGATTACCTGGACATCAAATTAGAGAGTCTGTTGTTGGTACACTCTACCTGCCTGAATGTGTAGCAAACCTCGAAAGAACTTATGGTGTGAACTTCCACTAGAATTTGATCTCAAGTGTTAAGAACATAAGCTATGAGGAAATACATAATTGAAACTGTAGTGCCTTTCTGAGCTAATTCTTAGGAATTTAGCATCAAAATCTTGGAGAAGTGGTCCAATGCACGTTTTTCTAGTACATGGATAGAAAGTGGTGCTAGATGTATTTATTGAAGGCTAGCTCCTACAAGAGCCACTGTTGACACCTTACTCATGGAAACCCCATTAATTTTTCAAAATATTGAAATTTTGAGCTGGCACGAGAATTTCTCAATCCCCTTTTAGGCTTAGGAGCTAAATTGAATTATTTTGTGCCTAGTGATTTATTTATGTATTTTAAAATTTCCGTTAAATAGTTGCTTCTATAACTGATGTCTTATATTAATTCTCTTTGGGCCAAAGCAGCATATAATCTTTGGGAGATAGATAGCATGTGAAGATGAACCACATTATCTCTTAGTAATTGATGTTAACAACATTTTGGATAAAGATTATGTTTTTGCTCATTAATGATTTTGTACTTATTGTATTATTTGTTATTTAAGTTGGAAATGTTATGAATGGTAGATTTATGATTTGCAACTTTAGTCTTCTTTTATGATTCAGAAATGCATGACGCTCAATAGTCTAAATGAAACTTGCACAAAAGAATAATATGAAATTTAAGTGTTTTCACATTCAAGTTAAATGTAATATTTCACAATTCATGGTCTTGGAATCATGAGGATATCTTAGACTGTTCTTTGCTTTTATGAAATTGCTGCTTTTCTTTGCCTCTCTAGCAGTTTGTTTCTAAAATCTAATAATAATAATCTCTTCCCAACAGCTCATATTCTTATTCAGCCACTGATATGGAAAATCACAAAGTTTAGTCTCAACCACCTAACAAACCATTTATGTTATGCCGATAGTCAATCTTTATGTCTTTTAGAATTATTTTCTCTTCTTCCTTTCTGTAATTGTGTTATACTGTTACAAATAAAAAAAAGTATTAATATTTAATCTAATTCTTCTTCTTCTTTCTCTTTGTTGATACACAAGAATTGTAATTAATTTTGTAATCTATACAGGCACTGCCAGTTTTTACATTGCCAATCAGGCAGGTCTTGACATGCTTGACAACCTTGGTTGCACTTCAAGACATTGCTTTGGAAAAGATTTTTGATGAAAATGGAAGGAAAACGCTTTGCTCAGAGTTCCCACAGATAATGCAGCAGGTAGAGTGCTTTGAAATCCGCTGAGTAAATATGGAAAAGAGGTCCTTCTCTAATTACTAAATAAATCACCAAAAGCCAGAGAATTATTTCAACAAAATTCAAAATAAATGATAATGTATGAAAAAATAAAGCTCCAAACTGTAGGTGAGATAGAAAGCAGAAAACATAGAGAAGAATTTCCTGAAAAATGAAATTGGGGGGGCTTTCATGTTTTTCTGTCTTGTTAAGCAAATTCTTTGGTTATGGCAGCAGAAAGATAAACAGAAAAAATGTGCCAGATAATTTATACCATGTAATCATATGCAAATGAAACTGGACCATATTTGTTATCAATTCACAAAGCTAGAAGGAAAAGGACAATATGTGGGCAATAGAAGAGGGATGCAAGTAAATCGATTTAGACGCCGATTAAAAATCCTGAAGAAAACCATTGATATATACGAAACTGGCATCATTGGGAAACATATAATAGATCTAAAGAAAAAGTATATACTTAGATGTTTAAGAGCAACAAAGGAAAAACTTTTTCCTTAAAGTTGTACAAATGAGAAAATGGATTCTGAATAGATTATATTTACTCTTGGTAAACCAGTTGAAGTGTTTTGTTTCTAAAATTGGAGATGTTCTTCTTTTTTGTTTGGACTTGGGAGCAGGGTTTTATGTGTCTTCAAGGTGGTATTTGCTTGTCTAGCATGGGGAGGCCAGTCTCGTTTGAGAGAGCAGTGGCGTGGAAGGTGTTGAATGAAGAGGAGAATGCTCACTGTATCTGCTTCATGTTCATCAACTGGTCTTTTGTCTGAAAGAAACTTGGACACAACATAGGATGTAGAGAAAGTATAGATTAAAACAAACACATTCTCTTCTTTTTGTCTTTTTGGTGTGGAGAACCCGAAAATGCCTTTTATGCTGTTATGAGCATGCTGCACCGAAAGGCATTCGGGGTCCCATTTTTGGTTATCCTAGATTTTTCCTCATGCATGCATATATTTTATATATCTCGATGTTCAGTGGCTGAGCTAAATCTTGGATGCGACATCACTGCTTGTAATGATCTTTATTTAATTACCTTCGGCACCTCACCCGAGGTGAAGCTTGACATGCTTGGAAAATATGGTTTTTATTTTTATTTTTGTTCGGGGGGAATGGGGCTTTGAAATGTGGGTTAGTCCTTGTATAATTTCCTTTTACCCCTGCTCTTCCTACTGTTGAGAGAAATGCTGAGCTTATGATGTGACAATAAAAATTATCATTCAAGGTTGAGTTAATGATGATTTTCACTGTCACGTCAAGAAATGAGCGTTTGGGAGTATGTAACACTCAACTTTTGTTTATTATTTAAGAATATTTTTCACCCACTTAGCTGCTAATAATGCACTGTATCTACATGTTAAAGGAGCCTTGTACTGATTAGGCTATATATCAATTGGAACTTAGGACCCATTGACGCTGATTAAGCTGAATTATCCTTTTCTGACTACTTTATCTGCGTTGTATTTATTTCTTTTTATAAAGACGGGCTACTAAAAGTAAAAAGATGGCTATAAATCTAATCACTTCCAAATCTTCCAATTATCAGAAATTGACAGCAGATGGACTTAGTAAATGGAATTCTAGGGCTCGAGAAACAATGTCTACCTGGAATCATATTCTACGTACTGCCAAAATTTTGGATTTTTTTTGGTTGAAATAAACATAAGCATATGTTTATAACTTATGGGCATTGAATCTATAAAGCGAACGAACTTCATTTTTAGGGTTTCCAAGGAAAATAGATGGGATTCTATTTCTTGAGAAAAGAGGTCGATCTATGTGCCAAAGCCTCCAATGGAGTCGATCGTAGCACCCAAGATTTTGATCCTCGAACGAGAACATGACAAAAGACTTGAGCTTTTAATTTGTTGTTTTCCTCGTTTTCCCTTGAAAACAACAAATTAAAAGCTCAAGGGGGAAAGGACATTTTAAAGCTCAAGAATTGATGTCTGGATGTAAACCTTGATTTTCCCTACAACCTTCATATTCCTGACATCATTAATATTGCAAGTTATTAGCACTGAAAAGATATAGACATTGGCTTTGTTACTAACAAGTTACAATGAAGCTTGTTAGAATTATAGCAAAGAGCAGAAAATTCAGTCAAGGTTATGAAGTAATTACAAGATTGAAATCAGAAATAATGATTTTAATCCCTTCACTCGCATAGATCTAGATTATAGGAACTAAAGGTTCTATTACCTTGAATCAAGCAAGTTATACCAATAAGCATGACATAAATGAATGATTTGTGCAGAAAGGAATAAGAAGAAAGAAAAGAAAAACAGAAAATAAGCTACACACAACTTAATTAACCTAATAAACTATCTCACATTTATGCTCCTTTTATATCATTTTGTTGAGTATATATGTGTGAGTGTTAAAAATGATAAAGTCCCACATTGAAAAAATGTAATAAGAGTGAGTGGTTAATATAGTATTGTTGGGTCTAAACTCATAGGGTTATGGTTTTGGGTTGGGTGGTTAGGCTCATTAAAAGACTCCCTAACATATCAATCTTCCTAGCAACTTGGATTTGGAGTTCCTATGATAGACCGACAATCTTGTCTTATAAAAGGAGATTCAAGGCAATTGCATAAAGTGTAGATAACTTGTGTGAGCCAAGGCAGTACAACAAGGAAGCATTTTATTAATCTTAGAGACCCTCTCCAAGATCATTTGTAGGTTATGTGGGTTTACCTGTGCCACTCATTTTTTGTCTCTACTCCATGGACTCTCCTTGTGCCTGTGCTATAAAACTTTTTGCACTTTTTCTAAGGACTCTCGTTAATCATGCTCACTGCTTGCACATTTGTTCTTACTCTAGGAACCATTGTCAAGCCCATGTCATGAACATTTTCCCTTCACTCTAAGGGCGCTCATTCATGCTCGCACTTTGCACCTTTTTGTCTGTACTCTAGGGACATTTTGTCTGTGATTGTGCCACTCCACCATCTGCTTTGATACCACTTGCTAGGGAGAGAAACACCAAGGGAGCCAAACAATAGTAAGTTAATATACATAAGATGAGCTTGCTTGGATATTAGCCATGTCATAGCGTCTCCTGTAATGCCCCCAAAACTAGTTTTGACCATTTTGGTAGGTTTATTGATAGATAACCTGACAAGCCATAAATACTACATAAGTCTAAGACTTTGTAAGTAAATCTTACAATTGAGTATGAAAAGAGCTCTTGGTTATATGTAGAAGTAAACATGTATTGTTGGTGAGCAAATGAGGTATTACCTCTGTTATTACATCATAAAAGTATAGTTTTGGGTTTTTGAGATGTGTAGGTATAATCCAAACGATAATCGCCTATAAGTTTTAATGCCAAAAACTAATACTTTATTATTATGCAAAGTGATCCAATCACAACCCTAGTTCATGGACAAGTACATTTAGCTAAATTTCTCAATGTGTGCCACTATTTTGTTTTTTTGTTTTGTTTGTTGGTTTTTTTTTTTTTTGCGTGGAATGAAAAAAAATTGTGGTAAAGTGGTTGGTTTAAAATTAATAAAAAAATAATATTTAACTAAAGTTGAGAAAGATGTAGTAAAGAGTTCGATATTTGGTTCATTTTATTCAAATTTGATAAAGCAAATTTTTCTCTTCAAATTTGTTTGAGAAGTTCGTTGTGATACATTCTTACTTATAAAGCAGATAATATGTACAAATTTATTTATTTATTTTGTACCGGTGGAAAAGATAATTATATTGCACTAGAGGAATATGACAATTGTCATGGACTAATGTACAACATACCATATTAAGACTAATGTACAACACTTTCAAGTTTACAAAAAAAAAAAAAAGAGGAAACAACTAACCTTTTACTAACTGAATATGTATGCCTCAACACTGATTGAGCCATAACATAACCTAGCTCTATTAAGACATCATTGAAATTCAAAACATCCAATACTAATCAAATTTGTAAATTTCTACTGCAAGAGTCAAACCCTCACCGAATTGGTAGGCAAAGATAGCCTTTGCTAGTGGTATAACTCAATTGCATTAAGGTATATTAAGTATTCTTTTCTTTTATATTTTCTTAATGTGGGACACAACACTTACAAGTGCACTCACAACAATCTCCCCCTCACTTGTGAGTCTTTTCACATTGACCAAACTCCCACTCGCTTGTGAGTCTTTCTACATTCCAAGAGTATCTCACGTCAAGAGTTGCAGAGCGGGACACAACTTTAAACTCGATGCATCCAGACACCGGTCCTAGGAAAGTAACCATGGCTCTGATATCATTTGTTGGGAGATAAAGCGATATGGAGTTTATACCAAGAGCACATTAATATATATAGTTGAACACAACTCTAACCCAAAAGCTTAAGATAATGGGCTAAGGTCCACTTAGGTATATTAAGCACTCTTTTTTATTTATATTTTTCAATGTGGGACACAACACTCACAAGTGCACTCACAACAGTTATATTTATGTTGACTTAGATACTACATCTGCCTGCAAGAAATTATCTACACTGATCAAGAGAGGTCAAACTTTAGACCTAATATTTCATAAGACACAAAGATCAAGTAATTTATCACTCGAGTCAACTCCATTGATAATTACTATCTAGTATATAAAAATGTCCGTGTGTGAGAGAGTGAGAGAGAGAGAGAGAGTAGAGAAAAAGCTGTAATTCATATAATGGCATTTAGTATATCTACATTTCCTACACTCAACTAGTATGTGAAACATACCATTAACAAAAGCATTTGAGTAACAATCATTTTAACACCTTATACAAAAATTCCAAAAAAAACCAAAAAAAAAAAAAAAAGGCAGATATCACGGAGGAAAAAATCTAACTAGCTAGTTTAAGAAAAATAAAGGACGGAAACACAAGGAGTAATGCTACAAGTTTATATTTTGTTATTTTTGTATCTCTATAAGAATGATGTGACTTTTAAAATTATTATTAAATTTATAATTAATTATTATTAATTTTTTATCAAATAATAATTTTAAAACCCACATCATTTTTGTAGAGACACGATATAGACTTTTAGATTACTCGAACACAAGTAGTAGGGCTCATAAGGGAGTGCAGGGTTTTGAATACGTGGCTGGCTGACGGCCTAGCGGTGGGGTCCGTGGTGGTGCAGTGTAGGGCCAGGTTCATGGTGAGGACCATCTCCTTCCGATGCTTATTATCATTCCCAGCTGCTTGTCCTCTAATCGTCGTATCAATCCACGCATCCAGGTGGCAGTCGGAGTAGCAGTGCCGGGCCCACTCCACAATGTTCTCGTGCACGCCATATTCCATGTCGGCGGGGCTTTTTCCAGTCAGTAATTCAATCAAGACGACACCGAATCCATACATATCGCCCTCCACTGTCATGTCTTTGCTTTCTCTGCTTTCTGCGTTCACAATAATCATGTAAGCTTTACTATCATACTACATATATGGTGTACGTGCATGGATTTGTATACTCATTTCGTTTTATATTACCCAATCACAGCATGCCACGTCTACTATATTAATTCTAAGTTAATGCACGTGCCACCCGCTCTATTTTTCTCTTCTTCTTTTTTTGACTTTTTTCTCTATGTGGATATTATCTTTAAAAGTCAATGTGAGAAATATAAACAACTTTTATTTTTGCTAAATAATATTCACTTAGAGTTATCAGAACATTAAAAAAGCACTTAGTATTTTTCTATTAAATAGTTTTTTAAACATTTTCTTCTAAAAATATAAAACTATTTGCACCATCATATCACATAAATAAATTCTTATTACTATAATATAAATAGTTTGCCAAACACACCCAATCATGTTACTTGATTTGAGTAATGCTAGAAGAAGAATTTTTTAAATTTCATCTAACTTTTAAAATTATTATTAAATTTGAGATAATTATTATTAAATTTTAATCTATTGATAATTTAAAAATTATATCACATTTAAAATGAACTATAAAACTATTTAATAAATTGTTTTATGATTGTCGTATAATTATGATGATGCAAAGTAAAAATCAGTATTTTATTTAATAAATAATTGTATATATGAAAAGTCTACTAATTAAATGGTATTGTTGTCCTAATTAAGAAGAGTAAATTAGTGATCACATATATGTACCTGGGGCAACGTAGGCAGAAGAAATGAAGCATTTGGTGTCCGTACAAGCTAACCCAGGAATTCCCAAACTCAGGCGAGGCTCATCTTTCCCGTCAACCATAACTTTCTCCGGCGACATCTCACCCACCAGAATACTCGGCGAACAGTAGCCATGCAAAAACTGTAGCGCTTTCGCAATCCCAATCGCGATTTTGCGTCGCCTCTCCCAGCTCAAATTCTGAAGAATTTGACTCAAAACTTTCCCTTCCGCATATTCATGAACCAAAAACCCAGCCTTTTCTGACACGCATATTCCGACCAACCGAACAATGTTCGGATGCTGAACCTTTCCCAATCTGGCAATAACGGACCAAAAGCTCGGGGAGTTTAAATTGACATCATTGATCATTTCCTTCACGACGAACTGCATGCCTTTCCTCCCTCTCGTGATGACATTTTCTTCTCTGGCCGACGATAAAATATCGTCGATTGTGATGGATCTTGAAACGTTTGAATCAAAGAATTGTATTTCCCAGATCCCATCTTCGTTTTCCACTCTTTTGAGCTCCAAATCCTTTCGCCGCCGAAGGAAAACCATAACAATTGCAGCGAAAGCAAACATTGCTAAAACAACCAAAAAGCAAGTGAGAACATACCACCACATGGGATTTTTAACGCTTTGCATGGCGGTAATCCGCTTGCGGTATCGCCGCCGCAAAGATCGTTGCCGGCAACCGCGCTGGCATTTATAGCCAGAAATGCTCCGGTGGACGGTAAGCTTCCGTGGAAATGATTGTGAGAAATATTCACTTGTACAAGGGATTCCACTCCTAAATTTGGTGGAATTTCTCCGGATAATTGGTTTGCCGACAAATCAAGAAGGCCGAGAGCCGGCAGTTCGGAGACTGATCGGAATTTCGCCGCTGAGCTGATTGTTGCTGAGGTCTAAACGAACAAGCTTCTTGCATGATGACAAATCTTCTGGAATATTACCAGAGAGTTCGTTTTGGCTTAGCTTGAATTCCATCAGCTCCGATAATTTCCCAAAGCTCCGGGGAATCTTACCGGAAAACTGATTTTCGGACAGGTCTAAGTTCAGAAGCTTGTCACTGCCGAAAGAGCCCGGCAAGTCCCCGGAAAAATTGTTTTTCGCTAAATTCAGCATTTCCAGAGCGGGCATATCCCACCTTCGCCCGTCGATCCTGCCGGAAATATTGTTGCCTGAGATATCCAAGAAGTATATAAGCGGCAGTTTCGTGAATCTGACGATAACTCACCGGAGAGACGGTTGTTTTGGATACGTACTCGCTGTAAGCTTTTGCAAGAACTCAAACTCTTGGGAATTTCACCTTGGAGAGAATTAGAGAAGAGGATGAGCTTAAAAAGCCGACCGGAGTTGCATAAGCTTTTGGGTACTTTTCCGGTCAGAGCATTGTGGAGAGGTCAAGCACAGTGAGATTGTTCCATCTTCCAAGGTCTTCGGGGATGCTGCCGGAAAATTTGTTTGACCACAGCTGGAGGACTTGAAGCCGACGCAAAGAGGTTAAAGCACCCGGAATCTTCCCGGAAAAGTTGTTTGAGAAAAGATGGAGAATCTCCAAGTTTTGCAGTTGAATTATCAGCTCCGGGATCTCTCCCGAAAGAGAATTATCGCTAAGATCAAGCGAAACCAGCCTTTTAAGCTCGAAAAGTGATCTTGGAATAGCAGCCGTGAGCTTGTTCTGGTAGAGGAAGAGATGCTCAAGATTGCTGAGATTCCCGACAGACGAAGGAATTTTTCCGGTGAGATTGTTGTAGACAAGATCGAGATGATGAAGAGAAACCAACTCTCCAATCTCTCCCGGAATTTCACCGGAAAGATTGTTGTAGCCAAGGTAAAGCCATTCCAAGCTCTTCATCCGGCCGACTCCACGTGGAATTCCGCCAACCAGCTTGTTTGAAGCCAAAGTCAGGACTTGCAAACTTGTGATATTTGATATGGAATTTGGAATTTTTCCCACCAAAACATTTCCACCCAGATCAAGAAATTTTAAGCCCCAAAGCAACCCGATATTGTCTGGAATTTCGCCCGAAAACATGTTGTTGGAGAGATCTAATTTTTCAAGGCGGGAAAGTTTGAAATGCTTGGCAGCGGGCCTGTTAAATTATTGTTGCTAAGATTGAGATATCGAAGCGAAGGGCAGGAAAGTAAATCACGAGGGATTTCTCCCAAGAACTGATTGGTGGAGAGATCGATATTTTCGACATACTTTAATTCGAAAACGGAGGCAGAAATTCCGCCAGAGAAGTTTTTTCCGGCGAGATCGATGGAGTTAACGCGGGAAGAGTTGTTACAGGCTATGCCGTGCCAATTGCAAAAAGTGGCGCCGGCAGAGGAGGTCCAGCTGGAAAGAAAGCCTAAGGGGTCGTTGATGGAAGCTTTGAAGGATAAGAGAAGCTCTAATTCCTCGCCATGCAGCAACATGGGAAGATCGAAGAACAAGAACAAGAAGAAGAACATCAACATAGGCAGTTTTGGACACGTAGTTTTAGCTCTTTTCTTGGCCATTAATTTCTAAATGAATTTATCTTTATCTACACAAAAGAAAAGAAAGAAATTCACCGCAAGATTTGCTTGCATGACATTTAGAATCAAACCAAACACTCTAGAGAATCAAACCAAACACTCTAGAACCTGTAAGAAAAAAAACACAAAGAGCAGAATCAGCTGACATGTATAGAGTGATGATACACATATATAATTAATTCATACAAGAAGAGAGAATATTTAAGGAAAGGATTTAAGGTAAAACATCCCATGACGTACCTAAATCTCATAATTAGCATCATATAAATATAAATATAAGTTTGGAGACTGAGGAATTGTAATTGAGAGACGTGGAGGATTGGAAGAGAAGAAAAGGAGAGGAGAGGGTGTTGGACTATTGAAGATAGGGCTAGTGTGAGAGTGGGAGACATGAGTGGTTAAATAGAAGGAGGAGGGTTATAAAGGAGTGGAGGAAATGGGCATGGGAATGGGGATAATTACGAAAGTGCACCTTGACCTCCTTTAGAATGATGTCTGAACACGAACGGTTGAAAGGGAAACAGGGACAGATGTTGGAAAAAAGGGTCTGATTTTGTCGGATTATTCACCAAAATGCCTTTTGACTGACTGACTCTGGATAGTGACAAAGGATTTTCTCTGTAACCGTTGAAAAGTTTGAATGTTTTATGGGCATGTGGGTGTTGTTTGTACTGCTTTTATTCACAAAATATGGAGAAAAAAGTTTTCAATCTATCGATCAATCAGAATTATGAAAAAAGAAATTTAGTGTTTGGGTAAAGCCTAAAGCAAAAAACCCTATTTGCTGACAGTGTAAGAGGTAATTCATCAAAATGGCTAGTGGTAATAATAATAGCTATGCCAATGTAGCCCGTACTCTGGCCATGGAATATATATGTATAAAGCTCATGGTGCAATGGTGTGCTTGTGGTGCTATTATTGACATGGTGTGGTGCCTTTGGTAGCATATATATATATATAAGTTATTTTTTCTGTTGCATTATTGGTGATTAAGCTTTAAGGAAGAGAGACGATGGAGAGGAACTGCAGTAAAAGAAAGAAAAAAAAATTAAGGCTTTTAATTAGGAGTTAGTTAGATTGAGATCTAGTAATTATTTATCTATATTACTTTCAATTTGGACATGCAATATATTGTAAAAGGGCCCTTTGTGAGATCCACTTGCCCATGCACATATTCGGGTAGATCATTGCTTGGACATGTAGGCTATATAAGAAGTCCTTTCACAGTTGCATGTGCAGAGATGTAAGAGGCAAGCTAAAATTGTTTAAATAGATGAGAAGCGTAAACCATTTTATGCATCTTTAAAGTTATTTTAAACATTTTTTTTTTAAACTGACCAATATTTTAAGTAGCAGCAAATACTCTTAGTGGTGGAGAATATTGTATTGACCATCGTATCTCTATGGTGATAATGGCAAAATATGGTTGCAATATGCTTAATTATGGTATATATGTAGATGTTCCACAAGATTCAATATTTATATCACATCACAATTGGTGTTTGATAAGCATGAACATCTAATCCCAGATTCCTAAAGAAGAACATAATTGGATACTAAGATCAAAATATGCTTTTGATTTTACTCTCAATAGCTTGGACAGATTTCCTTTGTAATTAGCCTTCTCTTGTTGGCCAGTGTAAATCAGATTTAACCTCTCTAGCTAGTTTCTTCTTGGCAATCAATAGAACATCATTTTTTTTTTTGGGGTTTATTGGGCTTCTATTTTGATCAGGTTTAGTTGTAATTTCAGTAATCATTAAAGCATCTATTGATGCGTTGTCATTGGTTGTACATAATACAATTTGCCAGACAAAATAATGACAGTAATTCATGACCAGATTATTCTTGGAACTCTTTTTAGCAAAAATTTGAAATTTGGTCATAGGGTGTAATTTAAGAGAAAAGGTGAGGACAGAAGTTTCATGATGGTAAAAAAAAGAACAATTCCCTGGCTGCATGTAAAAGCAATAATATTCTTGATCAGCCACTTTCTTTTGGACTCTTTACATTACTATCTTGGATTCTCTCTGGCAAAGGAGAGAGAATTACAAAAGAGAAAAAGGAAAAAGAAAGATGAGTACAAGAAGATATGTAGAAGGAGTTACAAGTGATGAGGCAAAGGGGATTGAGAAGATGGTCAGTGGGGTTATTATGTTATAAAGCAGAGAGAGAGAGAGAGAGAGAGAAAGTGAGTGGTCTTTTACGTTACATACACTACTACTACACTATCTATTAGCTAATGCTCGTGCGCACCCTTCTCTCCCATTCTGCTTTTGGGGCCCGGAGTCTCTTTCTCGAAGGAATATACAGTGAATGGTCTTTGTCACACCCGGCATGCTTGCTCATCTCCATTTTCTAGGGTTTTACACTCCCACGTACACCCTTTCCCCACTTTTTCTTTCTCTCCATATTTTAAATCCCACCCCTTTTCGTGTTTTATAATATATATGATAGTGAAACAACCAATCAATGGGGGAGTTGTGGAATAATAAGAAAGGGATGAAAAAGGAAACAAAGAACCCATTTGATGGCATGTAAAAGCAAGCAGGCTTCTCTCTCCATTTTACAAGTTAAAATTTAAAGTTGGTGCAAATAAACTATTTTCTTATTTTTTATTTATTATTGTTAAAATTTAAAGTTGATGTGTTTAACGGAGTACGTACTTACATGATGTTACATATTTACATTGTCTTTTACAAAATTTAAATAATGTGGATGTCATCATGTAGATGTACACGTTAATTAGATACACAAATTTTAAATCATAATCATAAGATGAATACAATCTTGTTCCTATTTAAAGCTTTGATAGGTTTCCATAATTGTCACTAAATAATTCATTAATTGGATCACTACTTTTTGAGATAATATAGTCGATCATGTCAAACCACCAAAGTTTCTCTATATATGATATATACATGGCGTGGTTATTCCACTATATAGGTTCCTGATCATATAAAATGAAGAAGACAATTGGAATCTGTAAAGGTAGCAATAAGTTGGGGAGGAGGTACATGGACAAATAGTAACGAATAGTGCGCGCGTTAGGCAGCTGGTTTTTTAGAGACTCTTTCGTACTCCCACCTTCCCCCAACTCCACCCCACCAAGCATAAATAAATAAATCCAAAAACTAAAATATTTTTAATCACCAAGAATTAATTGGTCCAAGCATATTTATTTCGGCTCCATAATAATTAAAGCAGAAGTAGAAGTAGTTGTAACCATCCTGCTTTAATTTACCAATGATCAATTTAATCAACATTCACTTGTATTAAGATAGGTGTTTTTCAATCTTCATGAGCATATTTACAAAGAGATTGTTAATTTAAATATAAACTTGTCTTACATATCATTGTCTTATTTTCACACGTCTCATCTATCACCTTCCATTTTCTTTATTAACTAAATTTTAAAAATGCAAATATTCAGATGTGGGTATTTTTTTCAATTTCCGTTAAATCCCGAATAACGCTTGAATCTTTATAATTATTATTTTTTATTTTGTTTATAATAAAAAATAAGAGTATTTGGGAACTATGACAAGATTTAATGAAAATTCCTAATGGAGAAAGTTCGATACTATAAATTGAGAGTTTTTAAATTTTAGAGAGATATTTCAAAACACATAGAAGTTTATGAGAGATTGTGAAGTTTCCCTTTTAAATATATAGGCAAAGGAATAGAATGTCAAATTTACTATTAGCATCTTTAAATTGTAGGTGCACGTTGTAATCTTTATTCCAACTTTCTGACAAGTTCCACTGCTATTTGTGTGCCAAAACTTAACTTCTAGGCTTCCATTCAAAGAAATTAACAGAATTAATTAACCTCATCTAGCTAGAATTTTAACCTTACTCAAGCTAAGCACCAACAACGTTAACATTAGTTGAATACAACCAACAAATCAATTTCAAGACCAAAATAATTTTCAAGCTAATTAAGCACAAACTTGAAGAAAACAGTCACTACTGGCTAGTGGTTTGCAGGCTGCATGCATATTGATCTTACCGGTGTTTGGAATAGTTTACCTATTCTTAATTAAGCAACTTGCTTACTTAGCAAATTAATTTTAAAAAATCCAACTATGCTAGAAGGGATAGAGGGAGAGGAGGAAGGATTAATAGGTGCCATTTGAACTAAAATGCCAATTTAAAATTTCTTCGACAGCGTTGGCTAATGAGGTGTGGATGAAAAAGTTAGAGAAAACAGTAGTTACGTTTTTGGAGGGAGGAGTATCAGATCATTCACCTGCTTTGATTATAGTAGGAAACGTGAAGAGCTTTGGACCAAAGCAGTTTCAAATTTTCAGTTACACGACATAGAATGCAAAATTTTTTGAATTGGGTTGATGAAGGATGGAAGTTAAGGGTGGAAGCCGGAAGGAGTACTTCCTATTTTAAATCAGTTATTTGCACTATCGGCATTCATCATCTTTGCTAACAGAAGGGCAGTCTTAAAGAACACCCTAACAAGATTATCCAATGACATCCTCTAGTTTGAGGGTCCAAGTATCATCCTCGAAAGAACACCAAACTATAAAACTATAAAACAACAGATTTTTTACATGTGAAAAAGATGTAAGTGTAAATCCATGACATAATGAGTAATTACAATACACAAGGCGATCATGTTACCTTATGGTGAACTTAGTTGTGAAAGAACTAAAATAATTCTAGATGCAAGTTGTTTTGGGAACAATTTGATCAAGTCATAGTTGTGAAGGACTTCCTGAGAAGCTCATCTACAATGGTGTCCAAAGAGCATACATAGGAGGTTTTGTGTGAGAACCACCAAAACGCTTGTCTGCAAGCTCATCTTATCTACGTACAAACGAAATATCCATATAAGACTTTAAGATGTGGTTATGCTTAATCAATCATAATTAAATAAAAAAAAATATATGATGTGATTAAGTTTAATCAATTAAGAAAATGAGCAAATTGGAATTTCATTAATTGGAATTAAAATCGGACTTGATTAAATTATTTATTCTACGCATGTATCAATATATAGTTTGATCATAACTTTTGACTCAAGTATTTGATGGTGACACTAGCGTCATTGAAAAGCTAATTCAATATGAAACAAATCTTTGTGAAATATGATTTCCCTAATGCAGATGTTTACTATGCCAAAACTGTCCCACAATATAAAGAAAAAAATATGAACAAATCCTATCCCGATTTGTATTAGGTTTTCTTGAAATTTATTTAGGGATACTTCTAAGAATGAAATTTGAAGAGGATGAGAGGCAATATTTTTAGAGAAAACAAAGCTTTTTCCTCCACTCCATGCGCTAAGAGATAAAGTTTAGGTCTTTATGCTTTCAAGTGCATCTCTCTTAGAGCATTTGTTGTAAAACACAACCGTTTATCAACAACAATTGTTCTAAAGAGTGGTTTTACTTTTGAAGAGTTCTTCAAAAGGTTTTCACTTCGTCACCAAATTTTTTGCGTAGATTGATTTATCAATTTCCATATATTTGGTGATTGATTGTGTTGTTAATAATTTTTAAATTTCGAGTTAATTGGTAACACATATTCAACCCTCTTCTAGGTGTTATTTGGAGTCATATAATATATTTTCATATTTTACCACCAAAAAAAAAAAAAAAAAAGAGATAGAAACTCTAAAGTGATGTGGCTTAATATGATTGATATGAATCCAAATTTTTATTAAAAAAAATCAATCATATTGTGTTACAGCACTTTGTAAGGGTTTTTTTTTTTTTTAATAAAACTATTTTGTAAGCCTAACATTTCTCTTATTATATAACAACATACTCACATGGCAGAAGCTCCATCAGCAATTTAAAAAAAAACACTCTAGAATGTTATTAGACATCGTTGTTTATATATACTCAAGAAAAACTAATGTAATTTACATTCTGTCATCCACTGCTAGCCACAGCTAATTATACATCTAGAATCCATGTCACATAGTCTTATAAAAATATGGCACGATCGATGATCAACTGCTGATTCAGTTCATCTGCTTAATTTTTAAATGACATTGAAAAGTTGATAAATGCCTATATATGCTGTAAAGACCAAAACTGGGTCTGTACGTGCTTCAATTCATTAATTTGTACTTATACTAATTAATGTTGCACTTTTCATTTTCTACCTTTTTTTATAATCTTCTTTAATTTTTAATTTTTATTAATTTAAGTGAGGTATGCATGACGTGGAGCCAACCCATTTCCCTTAAACAAGGGACTCTTGTCTCTTTTGAAATATACTTGTAGGGCAGCGTATTGTTCTTAATAGTTAGTGGTCCAGTCCGATCACTTGACCAAATCTTTAATAATGCTTTGAATAATTAATTGGAACAATATGGAAAGCAATGCTTTTAATTTTTTAAACCCTCTACTTTTAAATAGATAAACTTCTAATGCATTATGATCTATAAATGTCAGGCTTTAGGGTCCATTAAGATTGCTGCTAACATGGGCAAATTGTTGGATAGAGGAGCTAAATTGACCATGGTGATTCACCATGGCATTAATAGATTGTGACGACCCAATTTCATTAAAAGAAATCTTCAATATGTGCTAAAATGTAAAAATGTATGATGTACGTGTGAATGATCAACTAGTAATAACATACAGGAATTATTTCGGGGAGTTATGATCTTCGATGACTGCTTAAAGGGAGTTTATTGATGTTCTTCTAGTGTTCTTCTTATTCCACCTCGATATTATCTTTTAAAAACAAAATGAGAGGAATAAGGATTTTTTTTTAATTTTTTTCTCTTTTTAGAAAGTAATATCTACCTAGCTAGGACTAGGACATGCACTATGAGAATACCATGAGAGTATCTAGCATTTTCATATAGAAAAGTACTAATCCATGTACTTCCTTATTGATATATTTCCTCCTTAAGAAATAGAACTCTGACTCCATTATGGACATAATTAGAATTCTAATTCTATTAAGAAAATATTCTTGCTCCAAAGAAGTAGTTTAATCGGCTGGATTATATTTAATAAAGCGGAGGTCACTAATTCGAATTTTCTTCTTCTTCTTATGTGGACAAGTCAAAAAATAAATAATAATAATCTGATTGGACATCTATATAAAGACATGAAAATCTACTCATTGAATTGAACCCTAAACCAAATTGAACTCTAACCAACTCTGGGTAGGTTACATAAATGTGCTCAGTCTCTTTGGTGTGCACATGAAGCCCATCATCAAAGGCAACCGTTTCTATTTGGTGAAATCCAAGTGTTTGAAAAACAGGCAAATAATAAGTCGTATTGAAAACAAAATACAGTTAAAGAATTAGTCTTTCTTCATTGGTTCTGCATGTAGCATTTTATTGTAGTAAAATTGTGGGAGGTCGAAGATACGTGGTGGTGTAGATTGAGTATTTTGCATTATCGATCTAAGAATTAGATATTTTTGCTTGAAACATCAAAAAATAATATAACTATTTCTTTTGAAAAACTACAAATTGTCAAAACTACTAGATCTATCGTTTTGATCAATTTTGGAGACTTCAGCATTGACGTCTCAAAAGTGGTTGGAGCCCTTGGGTAGTTGATGGTTGACATTGCATTAGAATTAATAGAAAAATTGATAAGATTGATTTAAGTTAAAGCTAAACTGTTTTCATTTTAATTATATTTAATGTTTTTACTTGATATGTCAAATTTTTATGAAGACCGTAAACACCTTTGCATCATATATATATTATATATATATATATATATAAAGGTACTCTAAAGTAAAATATATTATTTTCTGGAGTTGAGTATCTGTCTCGTTTTCGTCTTTTTGTCTCGTCTTTCTCCTTGTCCATCATCGTAGATATCAATGCAATCATCGTAAATAGTAATACTTGTAAACATTTGAATTTCACCCAACTTGTACTACATTTTAATCAAGAATCGCAAGACCACAACATAAAGTGAGTCGATTCAAGGGGGTGGCGAGCCATGCACCCTGGTTTTGTCCTTTCTTATTTTTAACGAGTTTATAGCATGCGTAATGCGTTGAATTTTTTATTATAATTTAATTATTTGAAAATTTAAACACATTATTTTTTATTATAAGATAAAAAGACATATAAAAATATATATTACTTATTTAAATAAAAAATTAAATATTTGTTCCTATAAGTATATATGATTTAAAATAAATAGTATAAAAAAATTAATTATAATCTAATTAACACAACTAATGAAATATGAATTATATTAAAATATAATTAATTACGTTAAGTATAATATAGATATATAGATATAATTAACGCAATTAATGATGCTAAATAATAACTGATTTTTTTATATATATATAAAAAAGGTTATATATATGTGTGTTTTCTTTCTTTTTTTTTGTTGAGAATTTTAATAATTTGATTTATATTATTTGTTTCCTTATTTGATTAGATATTAAAGAGATTTGATTTATTGAATAATTTAAATATGAAAAACTCTTGAAATATAATTAATACAATTAATGACGCTAATTAATGACTTTTTTTTTAAGAAAAAACCGGTTCACTCTTAAAAAATGGGTTAAAAAATTATGTCTTAAAAAATCGGTTTAACCTTTAAAAAAAATCACTACAAAAAAATCAAGTTTAATGGCATTGAAATAGTGACACTTTTTAATGGCATTTGATCAATTACTTGGTTGTTAGCTAGAAATCAACATATTGTAGGATGGAGGTTTAGTGACATTTTCTAAAAAATGTCACTAATCAAATGTCATTAAACTTGATTTTTTTTGTAGTGAATGGGTTCATATCACATATCGTAATACTACTTTTAAGAATGATTCGGCTTTTATATATATATATATATATGATTTCTCTTTAGTATTAGTTTTTTATGAATTTTTATTTTTATTTTTATTTTTTTTATTAAAGGTATTTTTATCCTTAATGGGACATTATTTTAATTGAAAGTTTGATAGGACTTTATCAATTAGGTGGTAGTTTAAGGAAACTACGTGGAGTACTTTTTCAAAAAAAAAGGGTTGATGGGTGACCGACCGCTCCCTAATTAGAGGTGGTTTGACCATCCCAGAATTGTTTTCTAAAAGTTGCCAAACAACCCATATTGTAATGCTCCAATTGACTAATTCTAGAGTCACCAGCCACCTTATCTTTCTCGCATCATCTAATGCTTATGTAGCATGATCTTCATAGCATTTGATACATGAAAATTGATTTTTTTTGTAAATGAAATCACGCCACATAGGCTTTGAAGAGATGTGAGGAGTACTCTTCTTATATTAGCAACTGAAAGTGCTACTAACTACGTACGCTAAACCTTAATTATAATATTCTACAATGAAAATTAATATAATACCCATACAAAAGTCTGAGTAGCGGTAAAATTTAAAACTTTTCTCATTGCAACAATACACTACAGAGTGTCTATATTCCCATAAAATATAGATCATTTCCTTGACCTATTAGCATTCCTTATAAATTAATGAGAACTTTATATGTCTTTTCTACTTACCTACATATTTATATATAACTACGACAACAACAATTAATCGAAAGAGTATATATGATAAAATCTCTCTTTTACTTAACAGAAAAGTAAAGCATTCTAGTTTAACACAAAACATGACATGAGAAAACTTTCTAAATGAAATACTTTGTGTCTATTCGGAAACACAAGGTAGAATTATCCTTAATTTCTTGGAATGTAAAGAGAATTTAATTTCTTCTTAAAACTGAAAATAGTCTAACATAAATACTGCCAATTTTCATGGTGGGCCACGATTTGAATTGGAGAACAATTATCCAATAAAAAAACAGAAAATTCACATGGTACGTTAGATTTTGCAGGGAGAGTAGGTTTGGTTAATTGGATTTTTCCTAATATTATTTATTGCTGAATTAAATGACAAACATACCTTGTAAATGATGAGAACCACCATAATAATGGTTACAGGGACGCCGCACATGGGAATGAATATCACAACCACCATAATTTCCAAACCACGTACACAATAAAACAAATTCTTATCCTTTGGCCTAGACTCTAGAGTGAGTACTTGAGACGAAAATGATTTATTTGATATTATGGATAACTAGTTATGGAAGAACCATACCGAAAATGCTTGCCGGTTATTTGTTTGTATTTTTGTTTTTTATTAAGAGTTTTATTCTCTTTATATATGTCCTCATGAGCGATCTATATGATGAAGGTTTAGTCTCCTGACCATTGGGTCAAGGAGGACTAGAAGGGTGAAGAATTTTCTCTCAAAACTGGAAAATAAAGATTGAAAAATATAGCTACATACATATGTTTTAGATTTAATTAGTCTACCCAAGATTGAGCAAATCTTTGCATTAACTGCTTTTGTACATAAATTAACAAAAATGTTGAAGTCATAGAAAATACGTAATTGTAAGATCTGTATTGTATCTATAACATTGTAATCTCATAACTTTGAGTTATGGTTTTTCTAAGTTCTATACTCTAGATTTTCTTATCAATGAAATTGAAAAGATTCCCGTTAAAAAAAAAACGATTTATTTGATATTATGAATGACTGGTTAGGGAGGAACCATGCAAACAAACTAGCCACCTCAAAAATGAATTGATTCTGTTGAGATCTTCCACGTTGTTCATATTTCTCTTTTGGGAATGAAGTGATTGTGGTGATCAGATCTTCTACGTTCTTAATAAGCACAACCAGAAGCATGACATGTCAATAAAAGTTCAAATTAATGCCAACCGGTTCATTGTCTTGTGCCCTTTAATGATGCCGGAGAGACCACTCCTAAGTCCTAGCTACCTATCTAGGAAATTCAAGCCCTTGAATGAGTTCATAATTACACCATCCTACCAATCTTTATATTTACACCCCCAAAATCATTGTAAACGTACACCCACCTCACTCTCTCTTGCTCATGGAATCCTACCATGGAAGGAGATCTCTTTTCCGTTTTATGGATGAAGAGAGACATGCAACAGTATCATCACCTTCACCCACTCGCGTATCCATGGAAGAGGAAAGCCCAGAAATAGAATCACCATGGACACTCTCCCCTCTCCAAACCCCTTCTCCCTCTCTGCTTTATCACTGCATAGCCTCTCTCCATCGCCACGAGGGCAACATATATTCCATCGCAGTTTCCAAGGAACTAGTCTTCACCGGCTGCGAGAGTAACCGAATTCGTGCATGGAGGCAACCCGACGGCATGGAGCGGGGGTGTCTCAAGGCGAATTCCGGTGAGGTCCGGGCCATGTTTGCCTACGGTAACATGCTATTTACTACGCATAAAGATCACAAAATCCGAGTTTGGAACTTCACGGTGTCAGATAGCTTTCGGTTCAACAAGGTCTCCACCCTTCCCAGAAGAGGTTCATTTCTTTTGTTCCCAAAAAGGACAAACACCCACAAACACAAGGATTGTATTTCCTGCATTGCTTATTACCACGCACAAGGGCTATTATACACCGGCTCCTACGACAAAACGGTCAAAGCTTGGCGGATTTCTGATAAAAAATGCGTTGACTCCTTCGTTGCACACGTAGATAATGTAAATGCAATATTGGTGAGCCAAGATGATGGGTGCGTTTTCACATGCTCGTCTGATGGGTCCGTTAAAATATGGAGAAGGGTATACAGAGAAAACTCTCACACCCTCACAATGACCCTCAAATTCCAGCCATCCCCAGTTTACACGTTAGCCTTAAGTTCCTCCTTCAACACTTGCTTCCTCTACTCAGGCTCCTCAGACGGCAGCATTAACTTCTGGGAGAGAGAGAAAATGTGTTACAGATTTAAGCATGGAGGATTCTTACAAGGCCATCGCTTCGCTGTTCTTTGCCTGGTGGCTATTGAGAAGTTGATATTTAGTGGGTCGGAGGATACAACGATTAGGATTTGGAGGAGAGAGGAGGGGAGTTGCTTCCATGAATGTTTGGCGGTGTTGGATGGACATAGAGGGCCTGTGAGATGCTTGGCTGTTTCTTTGGAGATGGAAAAGGTTGTGATGGGGTTTTTAGTGTACAGTGCAAGTCTTGACCAAACTTTTAAGATTTGGAGGGTTAAGGTTTTGCCTGATGAGAAACTCTGCAGCTTTGATTATCTGGACCAAAGCGATTGCAGGATGAGTCCTGTGTTGTCTCCCTCGTGGGTAGAGAAGAAGCTTCAAGTTGATGACTAATCACAAATTAATGTATTTCACTTCTTTTCTCTTTATATATGATCGAGTAATGTTATTTGGATTGTTATATGTTGTGTTTAAATCTTGCCATGTTTTTACTATGACTTACATATTTATACTCATCTATAAATATATTATCTTGTCATGTACATATAAAGGATCTTAAGGTGCATTGTATATGAATTGCATCAAAATATTAAAAGTTTACGCAATAATATCAAAATTAATTTTTAAGATCTCGAGCATTCAAGAAAAATATGACATATTTAAACACAACGAATAAATCATTCCTTATAAAAAAAAGTTTATGATTTTTAGTGGCAACATTTAGGTGGACATGGATAGACAACTAAGTCTAGGAGTACATGATTAGGCAAGTTCTATGCTTAGTTGGTCAATGATATCATTAACTCTAAAGTTTTTATTTTTAAGAAAAATTTGAAATTACAACACCTAAGTCTAGGATTTTTTTTTTTTTTTTTTTTTAAGAAAAGTGATTCTCATGGTGGGCCACGATTTGAATTGGAGAACAATTATCCAATAAAATAAAATAAAAATCACATGATGCACTTTTGGGAAAGGTGGTCCGGTCGGTCCATGTTCGCTGCTTTCAAACCCTGTTGCACGTGTGCAATTCATCACATGGTACGTTAGATTTTGCAGGGAGAGTAGAGTTGATGATGAAAGTTTTTTGGGGATTGGGGAATTGGGGCCATTCATAATTATTACACCCAAAAGAAAGAAAGAAAGAAAGAAAGAGGAAGTAGACCCATGCAGGTCCCAGGACAGGACCACCTTAATTTGTAAACTAGTCGTTGGCTAATTTCTACTACTTCTTCAACCATACATAATTTAATCGGTCGGAAATTATATGTGTCGGAATCGGAGAAGGAGGCTTTGCTATGAATCGGCTCTGGTCCAACGCCACCTTTATTCTTGTTGACCCAATTCGGGGTTTGTGTTTTTGTGGGCTGAACAAGGCCGCAAGCCCAATTGCGATGCTTCTTATAACCCATCAAACAAAATGCTAAGTAAAAGCAAACCATAAGCAGATGGAGAAGATATTTAGATAGAGTAACTTAATTGGTGATGGCATGGCCAAATGAATCTCACTCTTTTTTCTTTTTTTTTTTTTTTTTTTATTTGTGAGTGTTTTTATTTATTTATTTATTGGGGTTTCTATAGTAACTTTACAATTAGGAGTGTAAAATTTGACGAAAGAGTTTAAATTAACTGCAATTGAAAGTTTAGGAATTCAAATTGAGAGATTTTAAAGTTTAAAAAGAGGTTTGCCAAATCGCATGGTGATTTAAAGGTCTAAAGTAAAGTTACTCCTAAAAATATACAAGTCAAGCCTTATACGTACGAGCTTGCTCACGAGCCTAATCGAGTCGAGTTGAGCTCACTTTGTTTAATATTCGATCTAGAATTTGGATTCACAAAGCGCCTCATTTAATAATCAAGTTGAGCATGAGCCGATCCTGAGCAACTTCACTTGCGAACACCCTTATTTATGACTACTGTATTTGGGCTATACTAAAAAATTTAGGATTTTTTTTTTGAACTTCAGGACTTCTAAACTAGAATATGTAACCTATATAAAAGCTTATACCGAACCTTATTTCATTATTGAGATCATAAGCTTTAGAGGTGGGCAGATTAACTGTTCATCGGGTCAAATAAAATTTGAATTTTATTTATTAGATTTCTTTATTGTTTTATCCGACTGATTTGTGGTTACGTTGTTCTTTTGTTCCATGTTTCATGGATTTACTTTTTATTTTCATTTATAAAACATATGCTTTATTGATTATGTAATTATAAGAAAATTGATAAATCTTAACATAAAAAGTTGTAACCGACTTAACTGATAGCTATTAACTGACTAACCGAATAATCAAAAAGTCAAAACTATTCTTTGTCGGTATAAAATTGGTTAATCAATTAATCGACTTAACCGACTTCTATGGTTCGGTAGGCAAAAATGCCCCTTTCAACACCCACAGAACCAATTCCCACCCTTAACAAACTTGTTATTGAGTTAACTTCTATTTTTCTTCTTCTTCTTCTTCTTTTTTTTTTTTTTTTTAATAAAGGAGATACATCTTCTTCATTTTTCTTCTTCCTGGTGTCTAGGGAATTAGGAGAGGGCCATTTTTTTTTTTTTCTTTTTAAAGAAAAAAAATTTGGTAGGACGATAAAAGGGTTTGAATCTATGTGGGTCTAATTGAAAGTTATGTACAGTTTTGGCCCTTGGATCCTACGTACCCATACTAATCTCTACTTTCCTCCCCGTATATATATATTCATATGGCTCTCAAATTATTTTTATTTCGGAAACTGATGTACATGTATATATATATAAAGTGATCCTTAGAACTCAACATGCATGAATTAATTCTTAGTTGATATCTGGGAAACAGCTAGTGGTTCGAGCAAGTTTTGTGATTGAAGAGTTGCTGGATTCCCTATTCTCACAACTTCTTTTTGCAATATCCCTCATCGTGCATGTCAGTGAAAGCTTCGGGTTGAGTCTAGTTGTAGCGTTGAATTTCTGGCAAAATTCCCTGTGAGACCCAACTGCTTCTCCCATGGCTATTTCTGGAGCTCGGGCTAGTCTTTCTTTCACAGCTTCACAACAAAGACCGCAAACCCAGTTTCCCGAATGACATTCTTCAACTTGTCCGATGTATGCCGGGGTGCACTCCTCTTTCAGCCCACAGCATTCGCATTCAGCTTCCACCACAACAACAATGTTTTCCAATTCCTTCTTATAATATTTCTCTATTTCCACTGATATGTCGGAGACCACCTTTCTCAGCCCGTGCTCATTGATCTGTAGAGAGAGAGAAATATGAGCCTCTAACATTAATATATATGACAAGAGAAATTATAAGCAATGGAACAGTACGTTGAAAACAACAATACCAATACCATGATGGAAAAATGATTGGATACTTGTGTTTTAGTCTCTGATTTTGGTGTCATGTCTTTCTAAAGATGATTAACTCTTCAAGGAAGAAGTATAAATTTATACACAGAAGATTGAGATAAAATCAACGTTAAAAAAGTTGGGGTACGTGTCATAGCTAGGCTTGCACTTTACAGGCTAGAATATCTGAAATTTTACGGATGAGGGTTGCTTTTCCATTAATGTGCAAATTGCAAAACCACTAGGAACTAGGGCACGAGCTAGGGCTTCCCCACTACAATTTGCAACAGTGATGATCGATGATGATAAAAGAAAAAAGACATGGGCGAAAGATCATGCATATATTGTATATAACGACGGCAATAAATGTTAAAGGGATGGAATATTAATCTTTTTTGCCACTCGTGAGGATTCACGAGATATGTTACGAACTTTATTGTGCTTTCTACATTAATACATGCATGACATAGAGTTTTTTTTTTTTTTAAAAATATTTTATTTTATGGGAAGCTAGGGATGGTAGATTTTGACTCTATTGATCATGTCCCATTACCATTTTTTTGTAGCGCCCCAAGTTCTAAAGGTAGAGCGATTGGGAGCACTTGTAAATATTTCTTTAATAAAATAAATATTCTCTAGTAAATCACCATTGAACATAACATCATAAGAGTACTATCATCCCAAATACATAACATGCTAGTATACAATAATCTCATAAGAATACAGCTACATAATCTAAGCTTGTCCCAAACGGTCCAATCCATATAATGGAGTCCCAAAAACTTCTACTGCTACTACTTTTGCTAGTCTTCAAACCAATAAATCCAAGTATCCTACCTGTACCCTTGTCCTCAGTGCTATCGTCTATAGGGCAATCTGAAAAAGACATATAGGGAGAAGGGGTGAGTTCAATAACTCAGTAAGTAGCCATAATACCAAATGTTATAAAACATGATATGCATATTTTTACGTCATAATCTCTGCTATGTACAACAATTACATATAAAGCATGATCATTATAAAATGAGTAAGCAACACTTCCTTTTTATTTTTCTGTCAAAATAATGACCGTTTTACCCTTTGACACATCACCGTGAGTTTACTGTGTCCGACGCACGTTTGGCTTGTCCCGAAGGATTCCTTTGGCTCATCCTATCGTCATAAGAAAGAGCTACCAGGTTGAAAACTCCCCCTAGGTGGAGGCCACCGGCGGTACACACCTTGATAACTCGCTTCAAAGTCTTGTTAAACATTATGCACATATAACATTTCATATCATCTTGTAAGCTTATCTTCATTTGCATAACATATCATGGAACCTTTATGAACTCTTTCATTCATAATTACATTCATGTATAATTCATTGTAACATGTAACATTTCTGTAAGCTCATTTGTAAATGTACATTTCATTCGTGTAACATTTATGTAATCATATCATATGATTGAATAAAATTATGCATTAAAAATAGGAAGTGTGACTAAAAATCATGAAAGTGGATTCTTCATAAAATCCTCAATATTTTATTTTCCAAAGATTCATAATAAAATCTGTTAGGGTTTTTGGTGTTGTATCCCCTTACCTGACATTGCATGTCCTTAATTGGATTCTACCTTCTACTCACAATTCCTGCAACAGAGTAGAAATACCTTAGTCATCCATTCATTTATCTAGCCGTATTATCAATCCCTTCCTAAGCCATTAATGTAACAACTTACTCCTAATATAAACTGCTTAGAAACATTTTCAACAATCACTCAAATTATCAAAAGACATTAGCACCTAACCTCATATAAGCACCAACTTCCATGGATCCCATAGTCAACTAAAATCAATGAACATTCTACATATAATTAACCTCTCCAAATGGAAATCCTATTTTTCATACGCTTAAAGCCAAAAATATAATCAATATGCAAAATTGGGATTTATGCCTATATTTCAATAATTAATAAAATTAAAGTTTTAATCCATCAATCTAACAACCTAGAGCTTGAATGATGCATAATAATCCACTATATATAAAAGCCCCATGTTCATTTTAGGGATTTAACCTCATACTAAAATACCATAATTTCTGACCAAATCACAAATCACACAAATCATCCGGATTTCAAGCTTATAATCTAACAGGTAGTACAGACTAAATACTTCAACAATATAACAAAATCCTCAACTAATTAGCTTATAAAAATTAGAGGATAATGTCACCCAAAACGGAGCTACTGTTCACGAATAGAAAATGACTGCAGATTGCTCCAAATCTGATCTTCACCGTTCACAATGGAAATTCACGCGTTGTGAACCTCCCTACAAAATTTCAGCTCGATCGGACCACGGATGGTCATTAATCGGAGCTGTTGATGCCGACTGGGCGAAGCTTTCCAGAAACCCATCTTTTCTTCTCTCTTCTCTTCTTCCATGCAGCAGCTCTCTCTCTCTAACTCCAGCTCTCTCTCTCCTCTGAATCTCTTTCTCGGATCTGGGCTAGAGGGAAACAGCCCCCTCTTCTACTCCCTTCTTTTCTCTTTCTTCTCCTTTCCCTCCATTTCTCTCGCACACTCACATTTCTCTCTCTCTCTCTTGCACTCTCTCTGTCGAGTGGGTAAGAAAAGGATGGGACCCCCCCTCCTTCTCACGTGGAGCTCCTCCTTTCCAATAAATTATGCATATAAATATATATATAGATAAATATCTAAACCATATTTCCCCAAAAGCCCTTTATTTATTTCTAAGCATTACAAAAGTGTCCCTCTTAATCTATTAAAATCACAACATAGCCATTATCCACAATAAAACTCTCGTCTTTTTCCTTCTTGTGGTTTAATACCATTAACAAGATAATCACAAAATAAATCTTCCAATACTACCATAGAAAATTAAAGCCTCACATTTTCTCCTCATTGGCAAATCCAAATAAAATCACTAAATAAAATTAATGGCCAAATTATCCTTAAATTATTTCCTTTAAAATAGGAAAATAATTTTCGGGGTGTTACATTTTTTACCCTATTGATGTCCCATCACTACAAGAAATATACTCATTAGGGGCAACATTATTAGCGTCAATAGCATAGTCAACGCTAATGACCAGTTATTAGCGTCAACTATCAAAAGTCAACGCTAATAGGTGATTATTAGCGTCCAACTTGAAGTTGACGCTAATAATCGACCCAAAAGATAAGTATTAGCATCTACTTTACATTGGACGCTAAAAAGTCAACACAAATATATTAGTGGGAATTACATCAGAGGCAAGAAAATTATTATGGGTGACAAAATAATTAATAGCGTCGACAAGTGTCGACGCTGGTAGTTTATTATCAGTGTCCACATATAGTGGACGCTAATAGGCCTATATAATAATATAAAAAATTAAAAAAAATTGAAAATATCAGCGTCCACAAAAGTCGACGCTGATAATAGATCATTAGCATCGACATTCAAAGTGGATGCTAATGACAGATCATCAGCGTCGACAATAAAAGTCGACCCTGATGAGATATTATTAGCGTCCAATTTTGTCAACGTTAATACGCTTGGACAAAAATAAAGAATAAAAAACAAATAAAACTGGAAGATCAATAGCGTCCACTAAAAGTTGACCAAGACAAAAAAAAGTTCTTCTATCGAAGAGGGCCACGCTTCTTTTGTTGAAGACGAAGTCTGATTTGGATCAAGTAAGTAAAGCCTTAGGTTAGATCAAGTGAGGATACCGATAGGGATTCACTCTTACCACGGATAGAGGAACAAAAGCAAGAGAGAATCTGTTTTCGTCTTCTCTCTTCACTGCCTGGAGCGGAAGCGAGATCGAGATCGCTTAACAAACAGCTAGTTTGTAGCTTTCCTTCGTTATTGTAGCATCCCTTGCTTAGTTCCCATATCCCGGTCAAGGCTATCAACCGATTCATTCCTCTTCCCTTCCATGGTTGTGAGCTACTGGCTCATGCAAGACTTGAATCCAATGAGGAAAATGCGGGTTCTAGAGGCCCAGATAAGGCATGTGATTCAGGCTCCACGTATCATCCCCTTTTTCTATAGAGGAGAGATAAAGAAAAAGAAAAGATATAGTGATCGTGCCGTAAGACCTTGTTCGTTTCTACTTGACGTTATTTTCCTCGGTTTTTTTTACATTACATAAGGTAGCTTGATTGATATCGAACAATCAATGTTGGAGCTTATTGTATGGTTGAAGTAGTGCAGACTTGTAAATTAGTGACTTCTGGTATAGTCTTGTCCTCATGCAATACCCGAACCTGTTGATAATCAGGCTCGAACTGATGACTTCCACCACGTCAAGGTGACACTCTACCGCTGAGTTATATCCCTTGCCCCCCATCGAGAAATAAAACTGACTAATACTAAGTCAAAGGGTCGAGAAACTCAAAGCCACTATTCTTGAACAACTTGGAGTCAGGCCTTCCTTCTTTTTGCACCGGAAAGACACTCCTTTGACCGCAACAAGGTCATAAACTCTCCACAGAAGACCGAAGCGAGTTAGATTTGCATCCTTCCGCTCGATCCTCCAGGATCGCATAAGCACTCACCAAAATAACCTTACCTCTTCATGAAGACTTGATTACGTCCTTCCCAGGCCTCCTTGATCTTCACCTTCCCTTCGGCAGCTACGGGACGGATATGAGAACATGGGTGGGAACGATTACACAGCCTTAACCCCAACATGCACAAGGGAGTCAAAGTAAATTATTGGAACATGCTTGTAGGAACGTAGTTGCTCTTGATTTAATAAGCCCCGCTCGGTGCCCCTCTCTGATAAGGAAAGAAAAAAACGCAATCTCGGGTTTTATCAATTTGCAAATTCTTCCTCAGTTAGTTAAAAGAATGTAATTGGTTGATATTATGACAATACTAGGTAGCATAGATATCATTATGGGAGAAGTTGATCCTTTTTTGGGGGGGGGAAGAGAGAGGGAATAAGCTGCAGCGGTACCTCACGAACTTCTTACTGGGGCAGCATCATCCTATAGGCATTTGTGAGTGTTTGGATGCACGTGTTTTGTTCATATTCCTGTGCAATTAAGAGAGAAATTGTCCCCCAGGCAATCACTTGTGTCTTTCTTGGATATGCTCAGTCCGGGTATAGATGCTATGACGTGAAATCCAAGAGACTCGATGTATCCTTGAATGTTCTCTTTAATGAGGTCGCCTCATATTTTCCTGAACCTAATTAATCAGCCCCGGGGGAGAATGGACGCTAATGAGGCACTAATAGTGTCGATAGTGAGTGTCGACACTGATAAGGTATTATTAGCGTCCGATGTTGTTCACGCTAATACCCTTGAACAAAAATAAAAATAAAAAACAAATAAAAGTGGAAGATTATCAGCGTCCACTAAAAGTGGACCCTGATGATGCACTAATAGCATCCAATATTGTCGACCTAATGTCCTTGAACAAAAATAAAAAACAAATAAAAGTGGAAGATCATCAACGTCCACTAAAAATGGACGCTGATGATGCATTAATAGTGTCGACAATGGAAGTCAACGTTGATGAGGTATTATTAGCATCCGATTTGTCAATGCTAATGCACTTGTTCAAAAATAATAAATAAATAAATAAAAGTGAAAGATCCATAGCGTCCACTTAAACTTGACATAATTGAAATTAAAAGTTCGATCGAATATCCAATCGATCCAGGTGAATTGGTTCGATTGATCGTGATAGGATCAGATGATTGAAACAATTGAAATTGAATGTTTGATCAAACATCTGATCGATCCTGGTGAATTAATTCAATTGATCATGATAGGATTAGATGATTGAAAATAAATTGAATGTTTAATCGTACATCCGATTGATCATGGTGAATTAGTTCGATTGATCATGATAAGATAAAATGATCCATCAAACTAAACGCAATTGAAATTGAAGATTCGATCAAATATCCGATTGATGTTAGTGATTGAGTTCAATTGATCGTGATATGATTAGATGATTGAGTTATTTAAATTGAATATTCGACCAGACATCCGATTAGTCCTAGTGCATTTGTTTGATCGACCATGATATGATCAAATTATTGCTATTATTTTAGACAAATTAAAGGTTCGATTGAACATCCGATCGATTCTAATGAATTAGTTTGATTGATCGTGATAGGATCAAATGATTGATCAAACTAAACACAATTGAAATTGAAGGTTTCCTAAACATTAAACACTAAGTCCTAGAAAATATAATTGAACAAAAGCATTTTCTTGAGGCAGGGCATTATGCAAAAGCACTCTGCCACCTTGGTGAAATATAGCTAAGGTACTCTCTCAAGGCTAAACCTTTATGAAATATAGCCGAAGTGCTTTCCCAAGTCAAAGACTTCAAAGAAAAGTGGCTGATAAGCACTTTTATGAAGGTTCAAGTGATTAAGCAAAGCATTTTTTCTCGAAAACAAATACTTTGAAGGTACAGCAGAATCAAGCATTCTCTATCGGCAAAGAAGCTGAAATTCAGAAAATACAGCTAAGCAAAGCATTTTCCTGGGATTCAAGCATAGCAATTGCAAAAATATCATAAGGGTTAAAACTCTATGATTTTATTTCCAGAATGATCAATGAAGAAAAAAGTAAATGAAACTATTAAGTTTTACATAATACTCTTCCAAATCAGACATACATGCAAATCATTCGAAAAGGCAAAATTCGAGAGACAAGCTCAAATAACCTTCTTTTGCAGGTGATATACATACATCATTATAAAGATTTGCAGGTAAAAAGAAAAGTGGAAACTCAGACAAAATTTCATCAAAACTATTCTCATTGATCAGAAAGATGATTACACTTTAGAAGCAAAATACATCAGAGAAATTCAGAATATTGGTTTTCAGATATTATCTTATAGATATAGATTGTCGGAATTCCCTTTTAATGTACGATCCCATGATTCGACAAAATAGCCCATTGATCTTATGGAATCAATGTATGAGTCTTCTTTCCATTCAACTCTGGGAGGAAGTTCTATCTCAGCTCGAGCTTTAGGGTCATATATGAGATGGGGTTTGAATCCGAGATATATGATTCCCCTACAATCAAGCATCTCCTCTTGGCCGATGGACATTGCCTCCTATGTGAGCTGCTTAGAGGGCACGAGATCCTCGACGATGATGGTGTCAATCTTGGCAAAGTTTCCTGGTTTCCTCACCAATTCTCGGCAGGTTTCAAAACCTCCTATATAGCCAGCACCCCATCCAGCATCTCGTCCCCATGAGGCAAAAGTCAGCTACTTGTAAAAGCTTCGGGCTTTCTTCTTATACTTGCGTACTTGTTCTTTTGCTCGGTGAAACTTCTTCCTTAGGCCGAAAGTTGACTCTACGGTCGACTCTGCTCTGCTGTATTGAGCCACAGCTTCATCTTACATATGTGCAAGCCTTTGAGTAAGAACCTTGGACTGAAGTTCGGCGTTGGTCTTCTCCATTTTTTACAAAATCAAGCTCTTCCTGAAGGACATAATGGTCTCTGGTCAAACTCTCGGATATTGCCTTGGCAACAGCAAGCTGTATCTCTAAGTCCCTACCAATCACTTAGCCGGCATGGATGGTCCAAACATTCGTCGTCATCAACCAAGACCGTGGTACATGGGGGCAGAAGACAAATTGATCGCTGAACATCAACGACACATGGAGCAAATCACGATTTTGGGGGATCAAATCAAAGCTCTCACTACCCAAATATCCAACATGTGTGGTCACAATGGGAGTGGATCTAGAAACCCGTTTGTAGAGCGTGGAACGCACAGATGTTAGCACCATGCGCAAGCTCATGCCCATCGGCGGGTAATATATCGAAATTCTAAGGTTGGTTGCAACCTGAAGAGTTTCTTGTAACAGAAAAATTAGAAAAATTCAACAAAAAGAAGATGCCTAGAGAGGCGACGAAGATTAGGAGTCAATCAGTTGAGGAGGAGGAAGATGGCTTTATTGAGGAAGATTGCTTGGTAGATTGAGCCTCTCAACCAATCTATGACACCTATCCCGACGAAGAGGTGAATTCTATACATCAAGTTGATTTCCTTGGAGTAGATGCTATATTGTCAAAAACTTTTAACCAAAGTTGTGATGAGATCTATGGAGTGGAAACGACT
This sequence comes from Carpinus viminea, assembly GCA_013348765.1. NCBI lineage: Eukaryota > Viridiplantae > Streptophyta > Magnoliopsida > Fagales > Betulaceae > Carpinus > Carpinus viminea. Next base: position 8,813,753 of record CP054670.1, on the reverse strand, counting down.
TTTCTATCAAAGAGTGAAGGGGTCTTTGTGAGTTCCTTGAGAATTCTCATGGTTTATGGGAAGGGCGAAGCACAAGAGAAGCACGACGAGTCTACATGGCAAAGTGGCATGTGGGGCTTTCACGATAAACATCGAATTATGTCAATGATGAAGAGCGTCATGTTTATTATAGGGTGACCTCGTTGTGATTTTGAGAAGAAGAGATTGGAAAGATTGACTGGACACCTGAATGATCGTGGAAGAGACAGTTCAAATTCGGGGCGAATTCTCTCCAACTTGGGGAGGGTGATGTAGACCAGGACAATCTATCTTATCTTTCAGTCTTTTATTTGAATTAGGTTTATTTGTTAGTCTTTTATTCTATCTTATCTTTAAGTCTTTTATTTGAATTAGGTTTCTTTGTTAATCTTTTATTTGGTTTAGTTTTCTTTCGTAGACTTATAAACTGACTTTATTTCATTGTTATCTTAGGATTAGGAGTCTTGGGGTTATAAATAAATGCTTAAAGCCATGAGAATAGAGTTGTTTATTATCGATTTTGATTAATGAGAATACTTAGAGTTGAGTTTATTCATTTATTTTCCTTCAAAATAATAAAAAGTATTTAGATTTTCAATAAGAGTTTTCAGATCTTTGATAAAATTATCCGTTGCGTATTTTTTGTTATTCACTGCAGCTCACTAAATCACACTGCATCAGCATGTAAAGTTAATTAATATAACTTTAAGACATAATGAGCCCTGCAATAATAATAAATAAATAAAATGATTATACTAACATTTTTTTTTTTCAATTGAAAAAGATTAAAATATATGCATCTTGATCATGTAGTACCAATCTAATTAATATTATATAGTTGCCAAAAGGAAAACTAGACGTGTCTAGCTCTTTATTCCTCCAAATTGCTTCTTGCACTTACATGATGATTTATTCAGTCCAACACTAACACCAAATTTCAAAAGAGGGGGGGGGGGGGGGGTGGTGTGGCGGCCTTTCCTTTTGGTGTTTCTATTACCATTTTCCTCGTAGACCCACCAAAAGCACCAATTCTCTCTCTTTCTCTCCGGCCAACCTAACTGGCAACGAACACTTCAAAATCCTTTGTTTTTGTTTTGTTGGATGTTGTTGTGATTCTGTCAATGCCAATTCGAGAAGGCGTCAAGGGTCTATGAGTCGACCCAGCCGGTAATGTTTCTGCGTGAATTCGAGGAGATTCGGCCATGTGAAGTCTGGATATGATCTTGGATTTTTAGCGTTGATCAAGCTTCTTGGTGGAGTGATCACCTTGTCCGTCCTCGGACATAGGAAGAAGGCAAGAGATTTCCTCATTGTTCTATTGTTCATCGATTTTAGAGTCCAATCTAGATTTTTTTTTGGGGATAACTTCACTAACCTCCTGAAGTTTGACCATATTTTTTTAATCTCTCGTTGAATTCACTTTCGAACTTTCAATTGCTCTTAATTTGGACTCATCCGTACAAATTAGGACACAAAATTTTTGAAAAAGACCAAAATACCCATGGTTTTTATTTTTTTTTTAAATAAACAAAAATTTGGAAGTTTGAATTTTATATAAAAGTTACCTTTTAAAATTCACAATTTAAAATTTTAACTTCCAAAATATATATATATATTTTTTTTAAAAATGAAAATCAAGGGTATTTTGATCTTTTTAAAAAAATTTGTGTCCAGCCCAAATTGAGAAGAATGAAAGTTCAAAGTGTAGTGGTAATTTTGAACGTTATGAGATTGAAATTACAAACTTCAAAGGGTTAGTGAAGTTATCCCTTTTTTTTTAAGGAGAATGATTTCTTAAATTTTATTCTACATCATTGTGACCGTTGATTATTCTCTCAAGCTTAAGGATAATGTATAATTATTGTTAATTGATTGCCCTTATCATGGAATCACACTTGCAGTGAGATTGCAAGTTGAGCTTGGAATATATCTTTCATAGATCAGAATTTCAAGATAATTAGAAGTCAAAAGTTCAAGATATTAGTGGGACCCGTCACCCATCCCCTTGACCTTTGATTTCACTGGAAAAAGCGTAATAAGCAACAATCAGCTACTAGCTAGTCAGCTGTCATTCCCGCCTGGCGCCTGGCTCCCGACAGCCTGTGAACACGATGGTCATCACCAGGCAGGCAGAGTACTGCTATTATTTGTCTTTTTTTTTCTTCCTATTTTTCCTTTCATGGGCTCAATAGCCAACACCATTGATCCGGAAACACAATAATACAGTAGACAGTAGATAAGCTGTGTTTGATTCTTCATGGACACTTTACAAACAATTTGATCCATCATATCCAAGAAAGTTTTACCAGAAACATGCATTCTGGAAAGCATTCAAAGTTATATTTTACAAAAGACATCACTTTCTTGACTACTTAACACAGGGAAGGGGGGGAGTGGGCAGCAAAGAAGATAAATATAAGTGTCAACTTTTGCGTCTATCATGTAACTTATTGGGCCATGGCAAGAGTTTATTCGGGCTGCATTCTCACTCCCTCTCTTCCCTTTGTAATGGCTTAGCCTCTCCTACTGTCTTTTTCCTCCCTTGAGGGTTGTATGTTTCTCCTGTTTCCAATGAAATGTTTGTTATAAAAAAAAACATTGTGAATGTCTACTATCTAGACCATCCTAAACAAACAAAATATGAAAGTGCTAAAATCGGAGGACACTAAGGAAAGTGCACTAAAATGGGAGAAGGATCCTCTCCATTTCAAAGTTAGTTGCATTTATGAGATATTTTTGTCTAAATAAATAATGATAAAAAAAAGGCTTAAAAATGACAAAATTACCTCTTAAAAATAACTAACTTGTTCTTATATATTTCATTTGAAATGGAGAGAATCCAAGTCCACTAAAATCATATCCAAAATCCAAACCTCTCATATAAAGTCTTGGTCGTCAGGCAGAGCTTTCCTATTTAAGCCTAAAAAAAAAAAAAACCAAAAATATTTGTACCACTAAAATCATATCCGAAATCCAAACCTCTCATATAAAGTCTTGGTCGTCAGATATTTGTACCACTAAAATCATATCTGAAAACCAAACCTCTCATATAAAGTCTTGGTCGTCGGGCAGAGCTTTACTATTTAAGCCTTGGACCCATAGACCCAATTGCATTTATTCTAATGATATTGATCCGATTGGAATTATCCTGACGGTATTGAATTGACCCAACTGCACAAAAACGCCTACTTTCTTTGACATAAGACCCATTTGAGAATGGGATTATAATATAATAAGTGTGATTTTAAAAAATTATGTTTTTAAAATTGTTACTTTTTACCCCTACTTTCTTTGACATAAGACCCTTTTGATAATGCGATTATAATTAGTGCGATTTTAAAAAATTATGTTTTTAAAATTGCTATTTTTTAAAATCACATAAGCGTGATTTCATTGAAACATTGGGAGTTGAATTAAAAATTGGCTCAAACTTTAGAGGGTACATTACAAAAATTGAAATATTGATAGTCAAATTGAAAATTGGCTCAAACTTTAAGAGGTAAAGTATACTTTTCTCATAGGATTAATACATATATATTATAAAGTAGGGGTGAAATTTAAAACCGCCTAACCGCATCCGCTAACCGCTAACCGCTAACCGCACTAACCGCTAACCGTTAACCGCTAACTTTTTAAAAATATAATATATATTTATATATATATTTTATATAATAAATAACAATAAGTTATTGTAATATAATTAGTTATTGTGTGCTTTTTACTCGTGAGTCCTATTTTGATTTCCCTACATTTGACTTTTATTTGGGTTTTATGTTTTTATTATTTATATAATATAGAAGACAAAACGATTTAGCTTCACTTCTATATATTTAATGATAATTTTGTAATTTTATTCGTATGTTATATGTTATAGAAGGTAGCTAACAAGATTTTGGTATAATTGTCAAACATATAATACTCACTTTAAACCAACAATTTTAATGCTAAAATGGTCTTGAAAGAGGAAAAAAATATTTAAAGTGAGCAAAACAAGGGTTTAAAGTGAGCCAAAAAACAAAAAACCAATAAAAAGTTTGTTAGAAGAGTTAATCAAGATCCGATTAACTGCTAGTATGGCGATGCGGTTAGTAGATTCTACTAACCGCCTAGGCGGTTAGCGGTTAGCGGTTTTAGCTACTAACCGCTAACCGCAACCGCTATTTCACCCTTATTATAAAGTCTTGGTCGTCCATCGAGCAGAGCTTTGCTAGCTATTTAAGAAGGGAACCCACCTTAATTCCTATTATCTACTCTCCTGCAAACCTTGGTGTTTAATTTCCTTTCCATCTTTTCAGCACTATAATGGCTCAAGAACCCCAGCCCGGCAAATGGACCACCGGTCTATGTGGTTGCTTTGGAGACTGCAAGAGTTGTAAGGCCCTTTTTCTTTCTTTCTTTCTTTCTTTCTTCTTCTTCTTCTTCTTTTGCTTTGGAGATTGCAAGAGTTGTAAGGCCCTCTTTCTTTCTTTCTTCTTCTTCTTCTTAAAAAAAAATTAATTGGACTTCTTTTTCAGTTGAAATATAAAATGAAATAAAATTATAATCTCTTTTTGTTTTTTGTTAATTACTTCTTCTTAAGGCTGTCTTTCTTCTTCTTCTTCTTCTTCTTCTTCTTCTTTTTCAGTTGAAATATAAAATAAAATAAAATTATAATCTCTTTTTGTTTTTTGTTAATTACTTCTTCTTAAGGCTGTCTTACCTGCCTTGCACCATTCATCACCTTCGGCCGCAATGCTGAGTTCTTGGACGAGGGTCGAACGTGTGAGTAACTTCTACTTCAACGACAAACAATAATTTAATGGTTTTTAAGTAATTAGAAATAATGAATAATTTGGCTTATCTTCCTCAGCTTGTGGTTCCGCCGCCTTAACCTGCTTCACCCTCACCCATTTCGGTGTTGTATGCTTTTACACATGCGGATACCGAACCAAACTGAGAGCCAGGTTTTCGTTGCCGAAAAAACCCTGTGGTTGCGGGGATTTCTGTGTCCATTTTTTCTGTATTTGTTGCGCTCTTTGTCAAGAGTACCGCGAACTCAAAAACCGTGATATTGACCCTTCAAAAGGTAAAACACCATGCATGCTCTTTTTTTTTTTTTTTTTGTAGAAAATAATAATAATAATAATTATTATTATTATTATTATTATTATTTTCATCAATAATTTTTTTTTTTTTCACCAAAAGAAAATAATTATTTCTTCATCAATAATGATCATATTATCATTTCTCATGCACAACTATTTGGCGTTGGATGTGATACAGGTTGGGTATTCAATTCACCGAAGGGTGGAGCCACAACGGCTCCATCTGTTGCACAGAAGATGACTCGTTAAGGCCGGCTTCCATGGGGTTCTTCATTTGTATTTGTGTTCAATCTCTTCTGTCATGCATGGCTACGTAGCTGCATGTAGAAGTAAATTAAGACGAAGATGAAATATTTTTGCATGATTACTTTTAGAAGACAAAATCTAATCAGATCAAATCTATCTAGACAATGCAACAATCATATGATTTCCTCCTTCATGTTTTATGGGATTATATATTAATGTTAAGAATATTATGTTAGGGTTATTTACTTCATTATTGATTGTAGAGTTTCCTTAGTCTACTAGGTTACTTGTCTATCATTCATAGCCTCTCTATGAATAGAGGCATCTATAATAGTACTCTTTATAATATCAGTCTCAATTCAATGTAGTTTATTACATACTTCCGGTCTTTCTCTTTTCTCTCTCTCTCTCTTCTCTCTCTCCTTCTGCTTTATAATATATTTAATATATATATATATTTCATCATGATATCAAAGCCACCAGCTTATGCCAGTGTTTGATCCAAAGGGTCCTATGGAGTTTCTTTTATTTCTCCATTTCAAAAAAAAAAAAAAAAACACAACAAAAACAAAACAAAACAATAATCAAAAGAGGCCATAGATGCCCACATCTTCTTCTCCTTTTTCTATATTTTACATTTTTTCAATAAACAGGACCATCAACAAACATCTCCACAAACACACTTCCAGATTCAAGCACCGAAGATCCAATTTGTTCAGCTCCATCGCACCTCCATCGGACATTCCCGGAGTACCTTGTGCCGGCGTCCTTTTCTCCATATATCGGATGTTCTTGAAATACCTTGTGCCGGTGTCCTCTCCTCCACTAGTCGTTCCCAAAATACCTTGTGCTGTGTTTCAGGGAACGCCACTTTGGCCAATCGTCTGATAGCCTCTTTCTTCATGTTCTAGGTTTGTTTTAGTTAGATTTAGAACTAATGATAGGTTTTTTTCTCAGTATTTGAATTTATGGAGCTTTAAGAAAATTTTATGGAAGAGTCTTGCAACCCGAGTGAGTACAAACTCACATGGATGCTTATTGTTACTTTTCCTGCATTGTACGTCTATTTTATATATATCAAACATGCATATTTTACAACTCTCATAAAATACTGTGAAACTTTTTTTTGTGAAAGATTAAAATATATGCATTTGGATCATGTGTGCGTAGTAATGAGACAAATTGACAGTATGTCTTAAATGAGATTTATTATGCAGATTATATTACAATATCAATCATCACAATTTCAGCCAAATATATTCCAGCTAGAAGATACACCAGCTATGCACGTTATTGACAGCTCTGTGCGAGGATCATGCTAACAATGCAATGACTCCTTTCCTTTCATAATTCAAATCTTCCTAATGTATATTTTAGTTTAAATATTGATTGTATAGGAATCTTCTCCTTCCTTTTTTACTGTATAGTTTCCCTTTATATTTTATTCTTTGTAAACAACTATAAATACAAAGAGCCACGCCAAACATGAGCAAGGCAGTTTTGCACTACAATTCTTGTGTCGTTATATGGTATCAGAGCCTATTACGACTCACGTCAGTTTTTTTTTTTCATGGCCTCTTCAACTGCTGATTCCAGTACCATCCCACTTGCCAACCTCAATCACCATATCACCCTGAAATTGACCCGTGATAATTTTTTGCTTTGGCGTTACCTAATGGCCTCTTATCTTGAAGCCCAGGATCTTTTCGGCTATGTGGATGGCTCCATTCCTTGTCCACCATAGTCTGATCAGTCTTCTAGTGATACTTCGTCAATCACTTTGGTTCCTAATCCCAATTACAGTCTTTGGGTTCAACAAGACAAACTTATTTTAAGTGCTATTGTCTCCACTCTATCTGAAGTTGTCCTTGCCTATGTTGTTGGGCTGAAAACATCACGTGATGTTTGGACCACGTTGGAGAAGATGTTCGCATCTAAGTCTAAAGCTCGTATCATGCAGACTCGATATCAACTTGCTCCCCTCAAGAAGGGTGCCTCATCTATTGTTGACTACTTTCAAAAGGCCCAAACCTTGGCTCATACTTTAGCTGCTATAGATGAGCCCTTAAAGGAATCTGAAGTTGTCTCTTACATTTTGGCTGGCTTGAGCACAGATTATAACCCCTTGGTCACCTTCATCACTACTCGTATTGATCCTATTTCCTTGGAAGACTTGTATGGTCACCTTTTGACCCATGAGTAGCGAATTGAACTTCATCACACTGTTCCAGATTTGTCTTCTTCTAGTGTAAATGTGGCCCAACGCCACTCTTCTTTCAACAACAATTCCCGTGGCTCCTCACATTCTCGTGGCTCATCTCATGTGGGACACGGGAGAGGACGAGATAGAGGACGCTCCTCTCAAAGTGGTCATTTCTCTCATTCTACTTCTAGTAATCGGCCTATGTGCCAAATCTGTGGTAGGATTGGTCATTTGGCGCTCAAGTGTTATAATCGCTTTGACCATTCCTTCCAAGGTGATCCTCATGGACCTGCTGCTTATTTTGCAGCCTCTGATTCCTCGTGGTACCATGATACGGGTTCCACCCACCACTTGACCAATGATCTCTCTAATCTCAACGTTCGCGCAGAAGAGTATATGGGCAATGACCAAATCAGAGTTGGTAATGGGCAAGGTTTGCAAATCTCACACACCGGTCTTGCTTCTCTTTCGTCTCATCATAAAATTTTTTCCTTAAAATCTTTGCTTCATGTTCCCAAAATTCAAAAGAACCTTATTTCCGTTAATAAATTCACTTGTGACAATCAAGTGTTTATTGAGTTTCACCCTACTTGTTTTCTGGTTAAGGATCTCAAGTCTCGGAGACTGCTCCTCAAAGGCCCGAGTAAGGATGGCCTCTATCCATGGCCATCTCGTTTGTCTTCCTCTAATCCATGTTTAGCTCTTGTTGGTGAACGAGTCTCGGTCAATCAATGGCACTCTCGATTGGGTCATCCTGCTTTGCGTATTGTTCGTCGTGTGCTCGCCTCCCATCAACTCCCTATTAGTTCCAATAAATCTGTTGTTGTTTGCTCCTCCTGCCAGCTTGGAAAACTTCATAAATTGCATTTTCCTCTTAGTCCATCTGTGTCCAATGGTCCTTTGGATCTCTTATTCATGGATGTATGGGGCCCTGCCCCTTTATTTTCCACTAATAATAAACGTTATTTTCTTTGCATTGTGGATGATTTCTCTCGTTATTCATGGGTTTTTCCCCTCACATGCAAATCTGATGTTATTACTGTTTTTTGCAATTTTAAAAAATTAGTGGAAAATTTTTTTGGTCAGTCTATTAAGTTTGTGCAAACCGATGGAGGAGGTGAGTTTATTCCTGTTCAAAAATTGCTTATATCCCATGGTATATCTTATCGTCAAACATGCCCACATACTCATCATCAAAATGGGAGTGTGGAGAGAAAGCTTCGCCATATCGTAGATACTGGTCTAGCTCTTCTAGCCCATTCTCATGTCCCATTAAAATTTTAGGACGATGCATTTGATACGGCATGCTATTTAATTAATCGATTACCCTCTATAAATAGTGTCAAGTCCCCCTTTGAATTACTTTTCCACAAATCTCCAGATTTTAATTTACTTAAAGTCTTTGGGTGTGAGTGTTGGCCATACCTTAGGCCCTATAATTCCCACAAATTGTCTTTTCGATCCCTATCTTGTGTTTTCTTGAGCTATAGCAAACCTCATGTTGGCTATAAGTGTCTTCATATACCCACTGGCCGGATCTATGTTGCCCAACACGTTACCTTTAATGAAACAATGTTCCCTTTTCAAGTTTCCTCCATGCCCACTCCTTCAATGAGCCCCACTTCTACTATTTTACCAACAAACTTACGTGTGCAACATGTCTTCCCACACTCATCTTTTCAACAACCCACTTTGTCTCCATCTCCTCCTTTGATGACATCACCTCCCTTGGAATTGTCTCCCACTTTGTCTCCACCTCATTCCTCGATGTCATCACCTCCACCTCTTGTGTCTTCCAATAATACCATCAACACACCTGCCCATAATCATTTAAGCACCACTAATTCCTCTCCTACTCCTCTGTCGCCCAATCCTCCATCCCCTGCATCTTCTCCCCCTGTTGAACCCCCACCTCGTACCCATCTGATGGTCACTAGAGCTCAAAATAACATCCATCAACCTAAACGTTACACTGATGGGTCTGTCAAATACCCTTTACCTCGTGCCTACACTGCCTCCTTGGTTTGTAACGAAATTGAGCCCACGTCCTATACTTAAGCTGCTAAGGACGTTAAGTGGAGGGCTGCCATGGCTGAAGAATTCAATGCCCTCATCAAGACAGGTACATGGACTCTTGTTCCTAAAACTTCATCCATGAATGTTGTTGGTGCTAAGTGGGTTTTCCGTATTAAACGCAAGGCTGATGGCTGTATTGAGCGCTATAAGGCACGCCTTGTTGCTAAAGGTTTCCATCAGCGCGAAGGTGTGGATTTTTTTGAGACATATAGTCCCGTTGTGAAACCCATTACTATTTGTGCAGTGCTTTCTTTAGCTGTTTCTGCAAGATGGGATATCAAGCAAGTAGATATGAGTAATGCCTTCCTTCATGGCCACTTGCAAGAGACTGTTTACATGTCTCAACCCCCTGGGTTTGTTCATCCCATGTATCCTGATGCGGTGTGTCTTCTCAAGAAAGCATTGTATGGTTTAAAACAAGCTCCGCGTGCTTGGTATCACAAATTCAGTTCTTGCCTATTGGAGTTGGGGTTCTACGGATCAAAATCTGATAACTCTCTTTTTATCTACAAATCTGATTCTGTCACTATTTTTGCATTGGTGTACGTGGATGACATTATTCTCACTGGATCACTTACGAGTGCTATCAATGAACTTATTCACACTCTATCACGTGACTTTCCAATGAAGGATTTGGGTGACCTCCATTATTTTCTTGGAGTTTCTGTTACACGTGTTACTAATGGTTTGCATTTGTCTCAATCTAGATACATCTCTGATATATTGACACGCACAAAGATGTCCACTGCCAAGCCCATCTCTTCTCCTATGGCAGCCAACTCATCCCTTAGTAAGTTTCCTGGCTTCTCATTTGGTGATATTACTCTTTCTTAGTAACCGTGGGGCTTTACATATCTTTCTCTCACACTTTTAGACATTGCTTTTCTTTGTGAGTAAAGTATCTCAATTTATGCATGACCCTCGTGATATTCATTGGTCTCATTAAAAGGATCTTGCGTTATTTGAAATTTACTATTGATCATGGGTTGTTAATCCGTAAGTGCTCATCCACTCAATTATTTGCTTACTCTTATGCGGATTGGGCTGGGTGTCCTGATGACCGTAAATCTACATCTGGTTATTGTGTTTTTCTGGGTTCAAATATTTTGTCATGGAGTTCTAAAAAGCAACCTACAGTGTCAAGATCCTCCACTGAAGCTGAGTACAAGGCTGTTGCCAATGCAGCAGCTGAACTCCTTTGGATTCAAGCCTTATTTCGGGATCTTGGCGTCTTTCTCCAACAAGCACCTGTTTTGTTTTGTGATAACATTGGAGCTACTTATCTCATTTCTAATCCTACTTATCATGCTCGTACAAAGCACATCGAAATTGACTACCATTTTGTGCGTGATCGTGTGGCATCCAAGACTCTTGTGGTAAAATTTTTATCAAGTAAAGATCAACTTGCAGATGCCTTGACCAAACCTTTGGCTTCTCATCGGTTCCATCAACTTAAGTCCAATCTTAATGTGTGCTCTCCCACGTTAAGATTGCGGGGGTGTAATGAGACAAATTGACAGTATGTTTTAAATGAGATTTATTGTGCAGATTATATTACAATATCAATCATCACAATTTCAGCCAAATATATTCCAGCTAGAAGATACACCAGCTGTGCAGGTTATTGACAGCTCTGTGCGAGGATCATGCTAACAATGCAACGGCTCATTTCCTTTCATAATTCAAATCTTCCTAATGTATATTTTAGTTTAAAAATTGATTGTATAGGAATCTTCTCCTTCCTTTTCCACTGTATAGTTTCCCTTTATATTTTATTCTTTGTAAACAACTATAAATACAAAGAGCCACGCCAAACATGAACAAAGCAGTTTTGCACTATAATTCTTGTGTCATTATACGTAGTACCAATAGACAAGTTAAGACAAGTTACGTGGGCCCTAATCAATATTTGTGTGGTACGAATCATTTTTAGGTAAGCTATATGTGAAAATTAAAGAATTACAATGCAATAATAAAATATATATTAGTTTCTAGAGGATAAGAAGACTGCGAAAGTTTAAATTCTATTAATTACATACATTTCCGTCTTTTTCACGTGTTACAATGAATATGTTTCAACTGTTACAAAAATTCATTTGACTTCGGTCCGTTTGATTAACTTGTGATATGCATAAGTGACATATCTATTTCCATCAACAAGAACTTATTATTCCTTCGAGCATGTAAGGCTAATTAATATAACTTTAAATAAAAATAAATAAATGATTATACTAATTTTTTTTTTCAATTGAAAAAGAATAAAATATATGCATGTCGATCATTTTCTTGGTTTTCGTGCCAAAAAATCATAGGCCGCATCCTTAATTTGATGCATTGCCTATTTTTTATTTGTTTACTTAATCTGACATGGTGGTTTAATAGATTTTTATTTGGATTGTCCAGCCTATTATTGTAATTTGCAGTTTCTTTGTTACGTAATAAAAACAAAACATAAAAATAAGAAATGTGTACGATGAGGCGAACTGGAAGTCTGGAAACTTGTCATGCATGCAAATGTTTAATTAATGTCCTATTCGACGATCAAGACTTGGGCAAGACGACAAGCAAAGACAAGTTACGTGGGCCCTAGTCAATATTGTTTCTCACTCACTGATGGAGACGAGCCTTTGTATCTACAAACTTTTCTTCTATTTTAATTTTCTCATAAAATGATGGTGGTCCATTGTTTTCTTTGAAATTTCAACGAAATAGAAAACAATGAAAAAATATTTTGCTTTCATTATACCCCACACAGACCACGACTTAAAACTATTCGACATAGTTTTTACATCATCAGTCAGTTGGCCTCATACATCCATGCATACACAATTTCCAATACATAACATCTTCTAAACTTCTACCGCCTTTCGGGGCATCAAAATTACAAGAAACCAATCTTAACAAGTTGTAACGCATATATATATATATATATATATATCACCCATCACCCGCAACATCAAGCTTCTTAAAATCTGTAATATGTGATAAAAACACTAAACGAGCATTTTTAGTAGACTCACTAAATTTAATTAGTCTAAAAACAAATCTTTTTTTAGGAAAAATACAAATTAGTATGTGGTTCTAGATTTACATTTACTTAGATCAAATGAACTCAAAAGTCTGGTATGCAAAAAAAAACAATTTAGTCGCTACATTAAATTCCATCTATCGACTTAACATTATTGTTAATTAAATGTCACATCTAATTAAATTATATAATGTATGTTTTATTTATGACTTTTAAAATCACACTTAGATTTTCCACATCATATTATTATGCTACCAACTGAGCTTTTTTTTTTTTCTTCTTTTTTTTTCATGTTAAACACATAAGATAAAATATTTTTAAAACCTAATTCTACCAAATTATTGATCTAAAAACCTAATTCAAAAGAAAACAAATTATTCTTCTTTTTCCTTCCTCTTTTTTTCTTCGTCTCTTTTCTCTGTCTTCTTCTTCTTCTTCTTCTTCTTCTTCTATAACACAAAAGTATATACAGTTGACATCAGAAAACCAACAAAAACTTCAAATTGTTGTTTTGATTTATTCAATTCGTTTGTCTTTTCTATATCTTATCAGGGGTGTCTGCAAAGGTTTTTTTTTTACCTGCTCTCTGCGCCCTTGAATGTTGCCAAGAAAAAGAGGAATTTCGACATAGGAGAAGAGCATAAGAGAAGAAATAGAAGATAGGAAGAGACAGAGGAAAAAAAAACCACGACAAGAAAAAAATGAAGAAGAAGAGATGGAGAAAAAACCATGACAAGAAAAAAATGGAAAAAGAAGGAGAAGGAGAAGGAGAAGAAAAAAGGGAGAAAGAGAAGGAGAAGAAGAAGAAGAAGAAGACAGAGAAAAGAGACGAAGAAGAAGAAGAAGGCAAAAAAGAGACGAAGAAGAAGAGGAGGAAGAAGAAAAATAATTTGTTTTCTTTTGAATTAGGTTTTAGATCAATAATTTGATAGAATTAGGGTTTTAAAATATTTTACCCAATGTGTTTAATGAAAAAAAAAAAAAAATGAGGTTGAAATATTAGTTGGCATAATAATATGGAAAATCCAAGTGTAATTTTTAAAAGTCATAAATAAAACATGATCGTGTCATAATTTAATTGGATGTGACATGGCACTAACGGAATCCGTTAAGTCAATGGATGGAATTTAAGCGTAGGGACTAAATTGTTTTTTTTACACACCATAGGGACTTTTGAGTTCATTTTGATACCACGGGGAGTAAATTGTAAATCAAGTAAACCACAGGGACTAATTTTGTATTTTTCCCTTTTTTTTATTTGAGCTATTAACTTTTTTAAAATACTCCCAACGGTTTTACTAGTTTCACTATATATTTTTCCCATTTGAGCTATTATCTTTATTTATTTATTCTTTTTCGAAACTTTGCAAAACCACCCATGAACATTTACACATTTTAAAATTACTCTTAAAGTTCAAAAACTTTCAATTAAAGGTATTGAATTTTTAATTATCTCATTCCATTATAATTTTTCGTTAAATATTGTCAAAATTTTCAAAATATCCATATTTTTAATTATAAAAAAATAAAATAAAAAATTGTTAGATTCAAGCGTTTATTTTTTTATAAAAAAATATTTTTGCAACATTTTTACATTTTTTTTATATAAAAAATTTGTATTTTGGGCATTTTGATAAAATTAACAGAAAATCCTAAAGGAATTTAGTAATTAAAAGAAGTTGAAAGTTTAAAACCTTTAATCTAGAGTTTTTAAAAATTTTCCATTTTTTGTTTTTCAGGATCTTATGCATCATTTTTGGGCCTTTTATATCAAAATTTCTAAAATCTAATCTGAACATTAGACCTAGGGCCTTGCCATAATAACAAGGCGGGTGACTTACAGGCTAATACATTAAAATTGAAATATAAAATTTCAAAGATTTTGGTGTATATATTTGTCCGATATGTGACGACCCGGAAGACACCAAAGCAAACACCTGGACAACGTGAGTTGATTTTGACCGGGTCGTCGGGTGGAGCTTTACTATTTAAGCCTTGGACCCATAGACCCAATTGCAATTAGTCTAATGATATTGATCCAATTGAAATTATCCTAATGATATTTTGACCCAGCTGGACATAAACCCCTACTTTCTTTGACATAGGGCCCATTTGGAAATATGATAATAATAAGTGCAATTGTAAAAAATTACGTTTTTAAAATTGTTACTTAATCGTACATGTTTGATAAAATATATTAAAAAGTTTTTTTTTTTTATCAATTGAGTGTTTGAATAACATTAGCATATAATTGCGGTTTTATTGAAACATTGAGAGTCGAATTAAAAATCAGCTCAAACTTTAGGGGGTGCATTGCAGAAATTGAAATATTAATAGTCAAATTGAAAATTGGCTCAAACTTTAGAAGAGTAAAGTACTTTTCTCATAAAATTAATACATATAATATTAAAATTGTTACTTAATCGTACATTCGTTTGATAAAATATGTTAAAAAATATTTTTTTTATCAATTGAGTGTTTGAATAATATTAGCATATAATTGTGGTTTCATTGAAACATTGAGAGTCGAATTAAAAATCGACTTAAAACTTTATAGGGTGCATTGCAAAAATTGAAATATTAATGATCGAATTGAAAATTGGCTCAAACTTTAATTAGGAGAGGAAAGTACTTTTCTCATAGAATTAATACATATATATTATAAAGTCTTGGTCGTCCATCAAGCAGAGCTTTTCTCATATATTATAAAGTCTTGGTCGTCCATCGAGCAGAGCTTTGCTAGCTATTTAAGAAGGGAACCCACCTTAATTCCTATTATCTACTCTCATGCAAACCTTCGTGTTTAATTTCCTTTTCATCTTTTCAGCACTATAATGGCTAAAGAACCCCAGCTCGGCAAATGGAACACCGGTATATGTGGTTGCTTTGGAGACTGCAAGAGTTGTAAGGCCCTTTTTCTTTCTTTTTTTTTTTTAAAAAAAAAAACTAAAAAAAAAAAAACTGTATTATCTTATTATTTGGACTTCTTTTTCAGTTGAAATACAAAATAAAATAATAATCTCTTTTTGTTTTTTGTTAATTACTTCTTCTTAAGGCTGTCTTACCTGCCTTGCACCATTCATCACCTTCGGCCGCAATGCTGAGTTCTTGGACGAGGGTCGAACGTGTGAGTAACTTCTACTTCAACGACAAACAATAATTTAATGGTTTTTAAGTAATTAGAAATAATGAATAATTTGGCTTATCTTCCTCAGCTTGTGGTGCCGCCGCCTTAACCTGCTTCGCCCTTACCCATTTCGGTGTTGTATGCTTTTACACATGCGGATACCAAACCAAACTGAGAGCCAGGTTTTCGTTGCCGAAAACACCCTGCGGGGATTTCTGTGCCCATTTTTTCTGTATTTGTTGCGCTATTTGTCAAGAGTACCGCGAACTCAAAAACCGTGGAGTTGACCCTTCAAAAGGTAAAACACCATGCATGCTCTATTTTATTTTATTGTTTTTTGTAGAAAATAATTATTTCTTCATCAATAATGATCATATTATCATTTCTCATGCACAACTATTTGGCGTTGGATGTGATACAGGTTGGGCATTCAATTCGAAATCGAAGGGTGGAGCCAAACGGCTCCATCTGTTGCACAGAAGATGACTCGTTAAGGCCGGCTTCCATGGGGTTCTTCATTTGTATTTGTGTTCAATCTCTTCTGTCATGCATGGCTACGTAGCTGTAGAAGTAAATTAAAACGAAGGTGAAATATTCCTAGTGTGATAAACTGATGACTTTTGTGAATTATTCCAAGTGTGATAAACATATGACTTTTGTGACAATGATGGTATATATATAATTCCAAGTGTGATAAACTGATGACTTTTGTGACAATATACTGATTGTTTGTTGTCTTTTAAGTTTTCTAAGTTTGATGACTTTTTCTTGTCTTTGAAGCATTCTTTGTTACAGTTTTTTTTAGCCGTTGGTTTATAATATTTTATTGGGAATTTAATTTAAAAAGGCTTGAGTTGGCAATCCAAAATTTTTAAATCCTTAAATTTTTTTTTTTTTTTTTTTTGACAAATTACTTATTGGGTACGTCAAAACCTATAATAAAATTCACACGTCCAATTTTTTAAGTGCGGTTAGTGTTATTATTATTTTAATTTAATTTTAAAAACACCCCCTATTTAAAAAAAAAAAAAAATCAGTGGTAGCCGAACCACCTCCTATAAAAAATATATATATACAAGGGTGGCCGAACCACCCCATAGGGGGTGGATAGCCACCCCGAACCACCCCTGAATTTTTTATTTTTTTTTATTTTTCTTTTAAACAGAGGGTGTTTAAAAATAATTTCCAAACCCCGTACACAATAACACAAATTCTTATCCTTTTGAGGATCTAAAAGAATGATTGAAGATGGTCTAGATCAGAGTGAGTACTTGAGACAAAAATGCTTGCTGGTTGTTTGTTTTTGTTTTTAAATAAGAGTTTTTTCTCTCTCTCTCTATATCTGTCCTCATGAGCGATCAATGGGGTGAAGGTTTAGTCTCTTGACCGTTGGGTCGAGGAAGATTAGATCGGCGTGGAGGATTTTCTCTTACGGCCAAAATATAAAAGTTAAGAAATATAGCTACGTATGTCTTAGATTTAGTCCGCCCAAGATCGAGCAGATCTTTGCATGCATTAACTGTTGTTGTACGTACATAGGCTAGCAGAAAAGTTGATCGAGGTCATAGAAAGTATGTTATAGATACAGCTGTATTGTATCTATAACATTATAATTTCATAACTTTGGGCTATAATTTTTCAGAAATTTATACTCTATGATGCAAGAGCTTTATACTCTATATCTTATTATCAATGAAATTGCAAAGATTCCGATTTTATATATATATATATATATATTTGATATTATGGATGAATGGTTAGGGAGGAACCATACAAACTAGCCACCTCAAAAATGAAGTGATTCTGTTGAGATCTTCCACGTTGTTCATATTGCTCTTTTGGGAATGAAGTGATTGTGGTGATCAGATCTTCGATCTACGTTCTTAATAAGCACAACAAGAAGCATGGCATGTCAATAAAAGTTCAAATTAATGCAAACCGGTTCATTGTCTTATGTCCTTCAATGATGCCGGAGAGACCACTCCTAAGTCCTAGCTACCTATCTAGGAAATTCAAGCCCTTGAATGAGTTCATAGTTACACCATCCAACCAATCTTTATATTTACACCCCCAAAATCATCGTAAACGTACACCCACCTCACTCTCTCTTGCTCATGGAATCCTACCATGGAAGGAGATCTCTTTTTCGTTTTATGGATGAAGAGAGACATGCAACAGTATCATCACCTTCACCCACTCGCGTATCCATGGAAGAGGAAAGCCCAGAAATAGAATCACCATGGACACTCTCCCCTCTCCAAACCCCTTCTCCCTCTTTGCTTTATCACTGCATAGCCTCTCTCCATCGCCACGAGGGCAACATATATTCCATCGCAGTTTCCAAGGAACTAGTCTCTTCACCGGCTGCGAGAGTAACCGAATTCGTGCATGGAGGCAACCCGACGGCATGGAGCGGGGGTGTCTCAAGGCGAATTCCGGTGAGGTCCGGGCCATGTTTGCCTACGGTAACATGCTATTTACTACGCATAAAGATCACAAAATCCGAGTTTGGAACTTCACGGTGTCAGATAGCTTTCGGTTCAACAAGGTCTCCACCCTTCCCAGAAGAGGTTCATTTCTTTTGTTCCCAAAAAGGACAAACACCCACAAACACAAGGATTGTATTTCCTGCATTGCTTATTACCACGCACAAGGGCTATTATACACCGGCTCCTACGACAAAACGGTCAAAGCTTGGCGGATTTCTGATAAAAAATGTGTTGACTCCTTCGTTGCACACGCAGATAATGTAAATGCAATATTGGTGAGCCAAGATGATGGGTGCGTTTTCACATGCTCGTCTGATGGGTCCGTTAAATATGGAGAAGGGTATACAGAGAAAACTCTCACACCCTCACAATGACCCTCAAATTCCAGCCATCCCCAGTTTACACGTTAGCCTTAAGTTCCTCCTTCAACACTTGCTTCCTCTACTCAGGCTCCTCAGACGGCAGCATTAACTTCTGGGAGAGAGAGAAAATGTGTTACAGATTTAAGCATGGAGGATTCTTACAAGGCCATCGCTTCGCTGTTCTTTGCCTGGTGGCTATTGAGAAGTTGATATTTAGTGGATCGGAGGATACAACGATTAGGATTTGGAGGAGAGAGGAGGGGAGTTGCTTCCATGAATGTTTGGCGGTGTTGGATGGACATAGAGGGCCTGTGAGATGCTTGGCTGTTTCTTTGGAGATGGAAAAGGTTGTGATGGGGTTTTTAGTGTACAGTGCAAGTCTTGACCAAACTTTTAAGATTTGGAGGGTTAAGGTTTTGCCTGATGAGAAACTCTGCAGCTTTGATTATCTGGACCAAAGCGATTGCAGGATGAGCCCTGTGTTGTCTCCCTCGTGGGTAGAGAAGAAGCTTCAAGTTGATGACTAATCACAAATTAATGTTTTTCACTTCTTTTCTCTTTATATATAATCGAGTAATGTTATTTGGATTGTTATATGTTGTGTTTAAATCTTGCCATGTTTTTACTATGACTTACATATTTATACTCATCTATAAATATATTATCTTGTCATGTACATATAAAGGATCTTAAGGTGCATTGTATATGAATTGCGTCAAAATATTAAAAGTTTACGCAATAAAATCAAAAACAATTTTTAAGATCTTGAGCCTTCAAGAAAAATATGACATATTTAAACACAACGAATAAATCATTCCTTATAAAAAAAAGTTTTTGATTTTAGTGGCAACATTTAGGTGGACATGGATAGACAACTAAGTCTAGGAGTACATGATTAGGCAAGTTCTATGCTTAGTTGGTCAATGATATCATTAACTCTAAAGTTTTTATTTTTTTATTTTTAAGAAAAATTTGAAATTACAACACCTAAGCCTAGGATTTTTTTTTTTTTTTTAAGAAAAGTGATTCTCATGGTGGGCCACGATTTGAATTGGAGAACAATTATCCAATAAAATAAAATAAAAATCACATGATGCACTTTTGCGAAAGGTGGTCCGGTCGGTCCATGTTCGCTGCTTTCAAACCCTGTTGCACGTGTGCAATTCATCACATGGTACGTTAGATTTTGCGGAAAAGGATCCTCTCCAGTCCTTCAAGGACTGGAGAATATCCGGTTAACGGTTTAGATTTTTTTTAAAGAAATCTAAGGCCAAAAATGAGACAAGTCAAACCCAGATTAAAAGGAAATAACGAAAAAGTTAACTTCACTGTCTAAACGAAGAAGTTAACATCACAAATCTTTTTTTTTTTCTTTGCTTTCTTTTTCCAGACCCCACGAACAGTCAAAGCACCGACCCATCGCCGCCTCGGTGTTTTCCAGCCTCCCCACTGCGTAAATTCCAACTCTCACACTACTGAAAAGCATCTGTCTTGGAAAATTTTCACCATTTTTGGATTAACCCAATTTGTTAGTTCAGATTCTTCTGATTTTGCAAGAACTGCGTTTTTGAAGGTTTTTTGTTTTGGGTTGGTAGGGATTGAGCATTTGCAGTGGGTGAATGGAGCAGAAGATAAGGTTGTTCCACAAGATTGATTCATTCAAATGAGTGCCGAGACCCTTGAATTCAAATGATACAACCACAACTGCTGCCAGTATACATGATCCAACAAGGATTGTGGAGTAGGAGCAAATCATTCGAGCAATAATCGTCCATCAGCAACAAATTGAGTGGAAAAAATAGAAAGAACCCAAAAAATAGAAGTTTCACCACTACCAAACGGAGGAAAAAATAAACACAAGTAATACAATGATTTCGAAATGAGGAGAAAATTAGAACCCAAACTACAAAAGTCAAAAAAGTGATAAAAATAAATGAAAAATCCAGCACCAAAAAGAGGAGAAAATAAACAAAAGCAACACAATGATTCCGAAATGAGGAGAAAATTAGATCGGCCCATGAACTACAAAAGTCAAAAAATGAAGAACCCATAAAAAATGAATGAAAAATGAAGAACCTAGAAAACATAAATGAAAAATCTGGCACCAAATAAAGGAGAAAATAAACAAAATCAACACAATGATTTCGAAATGAAGAAAATTAGAACCACCCACGAACTACTAAAGGAAAAAAAAAATGAAGAACCTCCCAAATCCGTCCCCGTCTGCAACTCTTTCTTCATGCTTGCCTTCAGGCTTCATCGTTCTTTGCTTTCTTTTTTTATTTGTTTTATTTACTATTTTTTTATTCTCACCGTCTAACGGAGAAGTTAAAGTTAACCTACCGTTTTTTATTCTTTTATTGCAGGTCTGACGTGTCTCATTTTTAGTGCTTGGATTTCTTAAAATAAATCCAAACCGTTAACTGGATATTCTCCAGTCCTTTAAGGACTGGAGAGGATCGGGATCCAGATTTTGCGGGGAGAGTAGAGTAGATGATGAAAGTTTTTTGGGGATTGGGGAATTGGGGCCATTCATAATTATTACACCCAAAAGAAAGAAAGAAAGAAAGAAAGAGGAAGTAGACCCATGCAGGTCCCAGGACAGGACCACCTTAATTTGTAAACTAGTCGTTGGCTAATTTCTACTACTTCTTCAACCATACATTACATCCTAACTGAAACTTTTAACGGATAATTTAATCGGTCGGAAATTATATGTGTCGGAATCGGAGAAGGAAGCTTTGCTATGAATCGGCTCTGGTCCAACGCCACCTTTATTCTTGTTGACCCAATTCGGGGTTTGTGTTTTTGTGGGCTGAACAAGGCCGCAAGCCCAATTGCGATGCTTCTTTTAACCCATCAAATAAAATGCTAAGTAAAAGCAAACCATAAACAAGAATAAACACGAATTAATTAAGCAGATGGAGAAGATATTCAGATAGCTAGAGAAACTTAATTGGTGATGGCATGCCAAATGAATCTCACTCATTTTTTTTACTTTTTTAATTTTTTTTTTTGTGTTTTTATTTATTTATTTATTGGGGTTTCTATAGTAACTTTACAACTAGGAGTGTAAAATTTGAGGAAGAGTTCAAATTGATTGCAATTGAAAGTTCAGAGGTTCAAATTGAGAGATTTTGAAATTTAAAGAAGGGTTTGCCAAATTGCATGGTGATTCAAATGTTTAAAGTAAAGTTATCCCTAAAAATATACGAGTCAAGCCTTATACGTACGAGCTTCCTCACGAGCCTAACCAAATTGAGTTGAGCTTGCTCATGAGCCTAACCGAGTCGAGTTGAGCTCGCTTTATTTAATATTCGAGCCAGAATTTGGATTCACGAAGCGCCTCATTTAATAATCAAGTTGAGCATGAGCCGATCTCGAGCAGCTTCGCTCGCGAACACCCTTATTTATGACTACTATATTTGGGCTATACTAAAAAATTTAGGATTTTTTTTTATTTACTTATTTTATTTGAACTTCAGGATTTCTAATCTAGAATATGTAGCCTATATAAAAGCTTATACTGAAACCTTATTTCATTATTGAGCTCATAAGCTTTAGAGGTGGGTAGATTAACTGTTCATTGGGTCAAGTAAAATTTGAATTTTATTTACTAGATTTCCTTATTGTTTTGTCTGACTGATTTGTAGTTACGTTGTTCTTTTGTTCTGTGTTTCATGGATTTAATTTTTATTTTCATTTATAAAACATATGCTTTATTGATTCTCTAATTATAAGAAAATTGATAAATCTTAACATAAAAAGTTGTAACACTTAGCTAAGCTATTAACCGACTAACGAATAATCAAAAAATCAAAACTATTCTTTGTCGGTATAAAATTGGTTAATCAATTAATAAAACTTAACGACTTCTATGGTTCGGTAGGCAAAATGCCCCTTTCGACACCCACAGAACCAATTCCAACCCTTAACAAACTTGTTATTGAGTTAACTTCTATTTTTCTTCTTCTTCTTTTTCTTTTTTTTCTTCTTCTTCTTTTTTTTTTCTTCTTTTTTTTTTTTTTTAATAAAGGAGATACATCTTCTTCATTTTTCTTCTTCCTGGTGTCTAGGGAATTAGGAGAGGGCCATTTTTTTTTCCTTTTTAAAGAAAAAAAATTTGGTAGGACGATAAAAGGGTTTGAATCTATGTGGGTCTAATTGAAAGTTATGTACAGTTTTGGCCCTTGGATCCTACGTACCCATACTAATCTCTACTTTCCACCCCGTATATATATATACATATGGCTCTCAAATTATTTTTATTTCGGAAACTGTTGTACATGTATGTATGTATATATATAAAGTGATCCTTAGAACTCAACATGCATGAACTAATTCTTAGTTGATATCTGGGAAACAGCTAGTGGTTCGAACAAGTTTTGTGATTGAAGAGTTGCTGGATTCCCTATTCTCACAACTTCTTTTTGCAATATCCCTCATCGTGCATGTCAGTGAAAGCTTCGGGTTGAGTCTAGTTGTAGCGTTGAATTTCTGGCAAAATTCCCTGTGAGACCCAACTGCTTCTCCCATGGCTATTTCTGGAGCTCGGGCTAGTCTTTCTTTCACAGCTTCACAACAAAGACCGCAAACCCAGTTTCCCGAAAAACATTCTTCAACTTGTCCGATGTATGCCGGGGTGCACTCCTCTTTCAGCCCACAGCATTCGCATTCAGCTTCCACCACAACAACAATGGTTTCCAATTCCTTCTTATATTTCTCTATTTCCACTGATATGTCGGAGACCACCTTTCTCAGCCTGTGCTCATTGATCATCTGTAGAGAGAGAGAAATATGAGCCTCTAACAACATATATATATGACAAGAGAAATTATAAGCAATGGAACAGTTGAAAACAACAATACCAATACCATGATGGAAAAATGATTGGATACTTGTGTTTTAGTCTCTGATTTTGGTGTCATATCTTTCTAAAGATGATTAACTCTTCAAGCAGACGTATAAATTTATACAGAGAAGAGAAGATTGAGATAAAATCAACACTAAAAGTTGGGGTACGTGTCGTAGCTAGGCTTGCACTTTACAGGCTAGAATATCTGAAATTTTACGGATGAGGGTTGCTTTTCCATTAATGTGCAAATTGCAAAACTACTAGGAACTAGGGCACGAGCTAGGGCTTCCCCACTACAATTTGCAACAGTGATGATCGATGATGATAAAAGAAAAAAGACATGGGCGAAAGATCATGCATATATTGTATATAACGACGGCAATAAATGTTAAAGGGATGGAATATTAATCTTTTTTGCCACTCGTGAGGATTCACGAGATATGTTACGAACTTTATTGTGCTTGCTACATTAATACATACATGACATAGAGTTTTTTTTTTTAAATTTTTATTTTATTTTATGGGAAGCTAGGGATGGTAGATTTTTGACTCTATTGATCATGTCCCATTACCATTCGTACGATGCTACAATATGGGTTTTACACTGGCCTTACTAATAGGTACATATGGTTATAATGGGACAAAAATATATGGGTAACTATATAATAACACATTGGGTCAATTAGTCAAAATTTTTTTTTTTTTTTCAAAATTTACTCCCGGATGTAAGGAAACTACAATAAAATCCATGTTTACACTTTTGTAACGATTAGATCCCAAAAGCACGTTTTGGGAGATTAAATTTTTTTAATTTTAAATTTTAAATCTAAATTAAAATAAAAAATAAAAAAGGTGAAAGAAGAAGGGTGGTGATCCACCATAGGGGTGGCTGGACCACCTTAAGAAAGGAAAAAAAAAAAAAAGGGGTGGCAGGGTGGTTCGACCACTTGAAACCACTGGTAGTGACCACTGCAGCCGACGATGCAGTGGAGGCCCACCACCATAACTAAAGAGGTGGCTGACCACCTTAAAGAAAAAAAATGTGAAAGAAGAAGGGTGGCATAAGTGGTTGACCACCCCTTAGGCCACCGGAGTGGCTAGGCCTCACAGGACCTTTTCTCTTTAGCAGGGTGGTGGCCATTATTAGGGTGGCTTGGCCACCACTGCAGACCAGCTTTGGTGGTGGCCAGCCATAGTGGTAAGGGTGGCAACCACCCCTATGGGTGGATCGCCACCCTTCTTCTTTCACCTTTTTAAAAAAAAAAATTTGATTTAAAATTTAAAATTAAAAAAAATTAATATTTTAATCTCCAAGCAGTGCGTTTTGGGATGCATAACGGCAAATTCACGAAAAGTGTAACGGCGGGATTTTATTGTAGTTTCCTTACATCTAGGAGTAAATTTTGAAAAAAAACCTAAGCATTTTAAAATTTTGGCTGATTGACCCAAGGTGTTATTATATATTTACCCAAAATATATATCCCTATAGTTTTTTCTTGGTTTAAAAAAAAACGACTGTATACAGAGCATGATTCTAAAGACTCATTTATATAGAATCATTATGGCATTGATGGATGTACACCAAATGAATATGAAAAAACATCATTTTTGAGTGGTTGTTTGGATGAAAAGGTCGACGTGGACAAAAATACTGATATATTTTTTCGGGATGGTTAGGAAGTTGATCTATTTAAGACAAAAGCGGATTAGGGTTTTCTCTTTCAGCGTTAATGTGTACCTCCAACCATCGGTTGACACTGTAAGGTGTAAAGTACTTGTAAGGGTAATCCACTCCACGTCACCGAAATCATCTTCTTCAGGCAACATCTATATATGGAGAGGCATGCATGTTTCTCATTATTTGATTAGAGTCAATTTGTAAAGCATAGATCATCAAAGATCTAAAATGAACAGGGGGGTATATGGGAGATTTTTGTTTCTCTAGTTAGATTATCACCTTCAACTTGAAGAATGATGATGTTATCCAATTGCTCGGTTAATTTGTTTGCTTCTAGAAGTTTCCAAGTGGGAGAGGGGGGACCCTTTCGCATGGAATTGAAGTCCAGCCGGAACATGTTTTTTTGTGGACTTTGCTAGCTAGCTATCTTCATTATTGTCTTGTTGCAGTTGCTCATCAACTGCTCTACTTTATTTTTCGTATCACATGCTCCGGCTACAAAAATAATTATAAAATAAATCTGAGTTCAATCTAATCCATGATGCTTAGGTGGCAGAAACCGCGTATTTAATTTTGACCATCATATATATAGTGACAAAAATAGAAATCCTTTTATGATAAATGATAATTTGATTACACTAAACACCAAAATAAAGTATGAGATTTGTTTTTATTTATTAGTATTCAAATCATTTGTAAATTAAGCTCTATAAATATAAAAATAAGCCTTGCACTCAAATCAAAGATATAGTATACAGATGAATTCCTCTATGGATCAAGAGGATTGACAGCCCACATGACCAGCTGGATGCTTTAAGGGAAACTTCGATGTGGCAATCAGGCCTTCTGTCTCTATCTCAGCTGCATCTCGTATGTGCTTCATGAATCATGATTACCTTAGTCAAACCTAAAACAATATAACCAATATTGATATTTTCTTTGTTTGGCGACATGAGGATGAAGTGATGGCAAATTTCCAAGGAATAAGAACAGGCAGGCCTAATACAAAAATTAGTGTTGCCTTAAGAAATGGAAGAGCAAAAGTGGATGTGGAGAATAAATTGAAGAGGAAATAGACTCCGTTTACTTTAACGTAAAATGATTTCAGTCGAAAAATATTTTTAAGAAAGTTATTTTCTATGAAAATATTTTCTACCAAAAACATTTTACAGCATTTAATTACCGCGTGCATGGAAAACCATTGCTACCATTTTTGCTCATCCCCCTATATATATAAGGATATATATATATATATATATATATATATATATATATCCTTAACAAAAAAGTAAAAAACAAAATCACCATCAGGACATTCTATGAAAAAAAAAAAAAAATCTGGTTCTATATCGTAAATGCCTCTATATATATTTATATATACATCTCAAGGCCCAAAAAAATGGCATATATATAGTGAGTCAACTACAAGTAAATCAATGGTTGTCTGTATAATATATATATATACAACAACCAGAATCTGGATGATCAAGAGCCCAAAAATCTATCTTCTCAAACGTGAGTTTCAGCTGTGCATGTGTTGGGTCTACTTAATTTATGGTTCCTCTCTGCAATTTCGGACTTGTCACAAATATAACCAGGAAAAGGATTTGCAAATGCCGATCCCGGTTAGGTTCTAGCGGGGTCCCAGTCAAGTCCCGTTCAAGTCCCAAGTGGGTCTCGTTCAAGTTCTGGGTGGGTCCCGGGCAAGTTCCGGCTATGCCTTGTGCGAGTCTTGGCAGGGTTCGTTGATTTGAGAATGAGATGCTCAAAGTCAGAAAATGGTTTACAATTTTGAAAAGCATAAACCATTTTTTGAAAATTAAAGAATATTTCCGTTAACCACTATTTTTCGTCGTAGTAAACACCGTAAAATGCAAAAATTATTTTCTAAAAATCAGTTTACATCAAAGTAAATGGAGTGAGGGAGTGCTTTTTTTTTCAAACGAAATTGGAGAATTGTCTCATGTGAGGAGTAGGTTCTTATTTATAGTGGTCTTCTATATATATCTAGAAAAGCCTAAGAATATGTGTATGTAGACCTTAAAATAAAATGACTTATCACTTGATTCAAGAACATAAAATAATAAGAAACAATAATTAGTAAATTAAGGTTTTCTCTCTAGGTTTTTGCTTTAGCAGCCCCCCTCTAGATCGTCGTCACTCTTGGGGAGGAGGGATGGCCGTCGCCATCCCTCCTCCCAAAGTCCCTTTCGCACCGGGCTCTAGTTATTTACTTGATGCCCTAGTCCGCTTTTTCTTTTCTTTTCCCGGCCTCCTCCTTGTATGGCGGTCTTTTCCATTTGTTTTTGGGGCTTTTTGTGCCCTTGTTTGATCTTAGGCTTTGTTTCACGACCCTCCCTTTGAGGCATGTCTTCTCTGGCGCCCTTCCTGTCATTCTCTCATCGCCACCTTCCTCAACGGTGTTCTAGCTAGATCGCGAGCCTTTTCGATTGATCATTACCTTTTTATTTTATGTTTTATTTGGTTTCCCTATATTTTGTTTCCTTTGTTTATTTTTTGTTTCTTTGGGTTTCCTTGTATTTGCTTTAGTATTTTCCTGTATTGCTTTTTCTGTTTGTTTTGTGTGTTTTGTTATTTTATAGTTCTGATCTTCTGCGTCTGTTTTGCCGTACTCCATCCTTCTTGGGTCTTTTCGCGCCTCCACCGTCGAGCTTCTAACGCGCCCTTTAGTGTCTGAGGTCTACTTGCGTGATCGGTTTTATTTCCCTGTATTTTATTGTTTTGCTTGTAATAAGTCATGTCTTGATCACACTTTGGGGTGTGATGCTTGGTCGAGATCTTTGGGTTGTGGATGTGAGCGTTATCCAAGCTTTTGGGTCGAGGATGACAAGTGTTGGCACAGGGTTCCTAGCCCTCAATGTCAAGAAATAAGTGTTGGCTGAGGTTCTCAACTCTCGGTGTTAAAGAATAAGTGTTGGCACGAGGTTACTCAACCCTCGGTGTCAAGGAATAATTACTACCTATGCATTAATTGATTACATGCACAGATTTGTATTTCATTTGTTGGTTAGTCATAGGTTAAGCGGATTTATTTTGAGAGTCGGATTATGTCGTCTTGTATGGCGTTGGTATCTTTATGGTTACTTACGGATACTTGAGGCTTGCCTGTGTATTGTAAGAGCTTTGCTCTTGATCTTTAATGAATGAGACTATGTTGATTTTCAAAAAAACATAAAAAACCTTTCTAAAAATTTATAGATGTTGCGACTTTCCATGAATATTAATAATGCATTTCAATCCATAATTACTATACCATAATTACCATATTAGAACCTTAAATATATTTTTAGAAAAAACTTTTATAGTACAATTATTAATTGAGGCCTTAATTAGACAATATTAATTATTAATGTTTCACCATATTACAGTGAGATGTGATACAACCACAACATAGACCCAACAAAGATACAACTTCTCTTTTACTTTATACTCAATTTCTAGTTTAAGACTTTTTTTTTTCACTGGCAATTTAAGAAAAAAAAAAAAAAATTGGCACTTAAGGGAAAGGACGGAGTTGGGTTTTAGTTAGATTTAAGTTGTGACTTTATCATTTTCCTATTATAGCCTTACAATATTTTTAAGAAAGAATCTCTACTTTACAATTATTAATTGAGGCCTTAATTATATATTATTTATTAATTTTTTAACATATTAAAGCCTGAAAAAATAAAATTAGAAAAAACATTTATTGTATAATTATTAGCTGGGGCCTTATTTAATTGGGGGCCCTAGGTGACCATCTAACTTACCTAGGGCTTGGGCTGGCCCTGTCGACAGCTGATCTACAAAATTCAGCTTCATTAGAATGAGTCCCTTTCACTCGTCCGAATAGTCCACTTTTATTTTGACACTTTCTTCTAAGTCTACATACGTGACAATAATCCGATCACGATTGTTGGGTGTCAAAATTGCGTATTTGAACTAAATTTGGAAATGCCTTTTCAATTTGCACGCCAGGAGCATAATTATAGTACTTTCTTCCAAAACCCAATTTTCCTTCTTTCTATCATATTCTAAAGTTAGCAGGCATTTAAGGCATTTATCCATTATGTTTGGACCAGAATCTTTTATAGTCCATTTGGATCTGATAGGAGCCGATCCTCTAAAATTAAAAGACAAAATTATCATTTTATATTATTTTTTAAAAACAATTATATCTTCTGGTTTTAGAGGATAAGTTCCTCTTGGGTTAAAATGATCCTCTTGCATTATGTTAATATGTACTTTCATTTCGTGGGTGTTCCATAGAGGTTATGATTTAGTTTGAGCTAGTCATTAAAGTGTTGGTAGGAATTGCTATCAACCTAACCTATTGCGTGACCATGACAGCACCTCCTCAATAATTAGTTTGCATTAAATTATCTTTCTTGCTCAAAAATTATTGGGTAAGAAGTAATAGTATTTTTTTTTTTTCTTTTTTTGATATGCCCACACAAGAGATAGGGGATGGAGGATTTAAACTAATAACCTCTATTTCATAAAACGTGATCCACAGTTAATTAAGATACTCTTTGGAAATGAGAAGTAATATCACTAGCATAACTTATTTTAATTCAATAAATTTAAACCATCATTTAATTCTATCTAGAAAATTAAGCTCCAAGAAAATGTAGACTGAAATTATCAAGATTATAATGATAACAAAGAGAGAGTAATTAAGGTTTTCAAAGTCTTAGATTAAAATGCCATCAATAAATAAATAATGACATTTTTAATTGGATAGGAAAATAGAATGAACAGTTAACACGGAACTAGCATTTGAAAAAAACAAAGGAAAAATGTTGACTTTTGATGCATTTTGCTTTTGCATGTGGTTGTCCGCTAGGTGACGGTGTTCTCCCATGGAGAGTGGGACCATGAGTACACGACACGGAATCAGTACCGTTTCTGTTGTAGGGCCCACGTGCAGACGGCTCTGGTCTTCCGAGACAGTTGAAGTGGACTTCGTATATTTCTCATATAATATATATATATATATATATATATATATATATCATATAACTTCCCCTTCCTTTCTCTGTGTCCGTAATCGCAGATCACGCCGGTGATTGAACGCCAGAAAAGGGTGGTCTTTGTCTGTGTCGTAAATTGGGAATCCCATCTCAGCCATCCATGTCGACTGCGGCAGATGGAGCAGCTGACCTCGGGGGCGAGCAACCGAATAATCCCGGTCCTCAAGGCGCTGAAGACGTCCCTCATATTCGTCTACACGCTGCTCCTGTCCCTCGCGCTCTTCCTTCTGCCGCGGCGCCGCCGCAGGCACTCGCCTTCCATGGCCGCGCCTCCGCCGACGTCCAAGTGGTCGAAGCGGAGAAGGGAGGAGGAGGACACCGTGAGAAGGAGGGCCTTGGCAGAGGGCCTCGACATGGGCTTCAAGACCGCCGACGGGGACTGTCGATGCCGATGGTCAACGTTCTGTTCTTCGGAGCGCGTGGGAACGCCCTCTTCTGCCGGTCGTGGGTTCCGGTCTCCGCTGAATGGAAGTAAGGTTTCTGGCTAAATTGACTCTCGCTTTGTTTGTTTATTATGGTCTGTTTGGTTGCGGAGATAATGACGAAGAAATGAAAAATAACTTGAAGATTACACTTCTGGTTGTTTAAGATTAGCTCTAGTTCATTTAAATGAATGAAAAATACGATATTGTTAAGGTGTTCGAATCACAATTGTACTGAATTTGGGTTTGATTTCTGGGTTTCTTTGGTTTCCATAGAGAACTAGAAAATGTATTGAAAGCCAGTTATTTGTTAGCTTCTTTCTTGCTTTGTTTTATAGGGGAAAGAGAAAAATGAGGTGTCCTTCAATCATGTAGTCATATTTTGCGTTTTGATTCTGCATGAGGGTTTTGATTTGTTTGCTACTTGCAAGCGTAAGCCTAAAATGGGTTTTTGAAAGTTTTCAATTTTATCATTGTTGGTTGCTGAATCTTGGGGGTATTATGGAGTAGAGAAATGCTACTTGGCATTCTCAAGTGTCCAACGCTTAGCATGCTTGTTTATGTGGCTCATTTACATCCACTTGTTTTTAAAAAATAAAAATCAAAAACAAAAGAATAAGAGAATGGTAAGAGATGAGCACTTGAGGGTTGAGAATGCTGTTAATCTGAAATTAACAGTTCAGATTAACTCTTGCATCTTTTAATTCAGACGACATGGTAAAAGCAACAAAGGGTTAGAGGCAAAACTGTTTACATACCCAACTCTTCAAAGCTGGTCACCACCTTGGTGGATCCACCCTCATTCTACAAACCACTCTCACCATCCCTCTCAGTATCAGAACTTAATCCCAGTATCGGTGATCAGTGTTTTCCATATTAGCATTAGTGTTTTCCAGCAACTCTGGGCTAGTCTGGAAACCATCATTCTCTTGATAAGATAGATATGATTGAGACCCAACTCACGGTGAGTTGTCTTTGAAGAGTTGGGTCTGTAAGAGGGACTCAATCCTTTTTGGAAAGTTCAGGCAAAGACAACTCAAAGGCTCTTCAACAACTCCACAAACCAAAGCCCCACCAACACAATCACCTACACCAGGATTAAGTTCTGTCGCTGAGAGGGACGGTGACAGTGGTTTGTAGAATGAGGGTGGATCCACCAAGGTGGTGACCAGCTTTAAGGAGTTGGGTATGTAAATAGTTTTGCCTCTAACCTTTTGTTAATCTTTTACCATGTTGTTTGACTTCAAAGCATAAGTTAATCGGGACCGTTAAGTTCTTTAACAGAACATTTCCGGTACTTCTATTTACAGCATGTAAGATTCTTTTTTCAAATACAGTCAGCTCCGCTTTGGACTGTTTAGTGTTGTTTTGCTTGATTTCCATAGTTTATGTCGGTCTGCTTATGGTGTGTTTTTTTTTTTTTTTTGGGGTTATTTATACTATGCTCTGTTAATAATCATGTCAAGAGATAAGTGTAATGTATCTATGTCTTCTAATAAAATTCTGTCACACCAGGAGTCACTAGACGAATGGATTAAATGGCTCTGGTTTTCTCTTCCACTTAGCATGTACAATTTTTACATTCCTTGCTGTTGCATTAGTTCCACTGATCTCTCTGTACTTCTATCCTGAGCACCAGTAGTTTGTAATTTCAGGGGCATTTTGATTATCATACACGGGCTTAATGAGCACAGGTAACTTTGGTTTTCTCAACTTCTTTTTTGTTACGTTTCCTTTCAGATTGTCCTGAGCACCATGGTATAAAGTATAAAATATGTTCTTAACTCATAGATTTTATGATTTCTGTTTAATTTGGTGTTCATTTTCAGTGGGAGATATGCTCATTTTGCAAAGCAACTGACATCGTGCAAGTTTGGAGTCTATGCGATGGACTGGATAGGTAGCTACATCTGGGAAAACTTTTAGCTATTTACTTCTTGTACTTTATGATTCTAAAATGGTAATGATTGCGCATGCTGCTATATCAAGAGTAAAAGAGAAGTATCAATCCAGATTATGGACAGGATATTTCAAAAGATCTCAAGAATAATTTGAAATCTGTGATCAATTTGGAGGATGGACCCTTTTTAGTTTCTCTGTGATCATGTTAGTATAGACCTACCGAAAAATTGAAGAAAAAAAAAATTGTCATAGACAATGTGGACAACCCATTTTTTAAGCTGATGGTCAATTTTCTTGTTCTTATTATTGACATTTAATACATCATTTTCCATTTAGGGTGATTAAGTAGAAACTGTTAATTGGCAATGTTTACATCTCTTTCTGTATAGGTCATGGAGGGAGTGATGGATTGCATGGATATGTTCCTTCACTTGACCATGTTGTTGCAGACACGGTAAGTACAGTCCTAATTCTTTCAAATTTTGCAGATTGTGCATTGAATTGCATTGACTCTAATTTCAATGCTACAAAATCTTCGTTGCAAGTATTTGGTTTCACTTGGACGAGTCCTAGCTTGATTTTCCACTCGATCTGGGGCCATTATTTCTGTTTAACGCATGATAGTGTATTTTTCCAACTATGTAAACCATGTACTCTGTTATTTTCCTGTCCATAGATCCCCTTCAATTCAATGAATATCAATCCCACCTTTCACTGCAATCCCTGCTTGGGAGACAGTGACAGATCGAAATTTGAAGCATTACATGCCTGTCTGTCTCTCTCTTGAAAGATTATCTGGTATTTTAACTGTAGGTTAGTGGTTTAGAGTGTATAACATTCTAGGATAATGATGATATAGGCTTCTATTGTTTCTCTTTCAACAGGGGCTTTCTAGAAAAAATTAAATCAGAGAACCCTGGAATACCGTGCTTCCTCTTTGGTCATTCTACTGGAGGTTCTGTGGTTTTGAAGGTAAGATGTAAACAGAGAATAAGTTAATATATTGAACTACTTTGATTTTTCATAGTTCTAATTTGATAATTTGCACCTTTGAGTAGGTGGCCTCGTACCCTTACATTGAAGCGATGCTGGAGGGAATTGTCTTGACGTCACCAGCTCTGCGTGTGAAGCCAGCACATCCAATTGTTGGGGTAAGTTTTTCCGGTTGCATGGCAGAAAACAACCAACTCGAACGTGTTCTTAATTGAATACAAGTTAAGTTTTCCATTGACCCTTTGCTGGTTGACATGTGGAAATTTCCATCTCATGTTTTGTATGCAGGCTATGGCTCCGATTTTTTCTCTGATTGCTCCAAGGTTCCAGTTTAAAGGAGCAAACAAACGGGGCATTCCGGTTTCTAGGGATCCTGCAGCACTCTTGGCAAAGTATTCTGATCCTCTAGTATACACAGGACCCATAAGGGTAAGAACAGGCCACGAGATATTGCGCATTTCTTCTTATTTAATGAGGAACTTTAGGTCAGTGAGTGTGCCATTCTTTGTCCTGCATGGAACTGCTGATAAAGTCACAGATCCGCTAGCCTCCCAGGATCTGTACGAGGAGGCAGCTTCCAAGCTCAAAAACATAAAGCTTTATGATGGCTTCTTGCATGACCTTCTCTTTGAGCCTGAACGAGAAGAGATTGCAAAGGATATAATTACCTGGATGGAGAAGAGAGTAAGTGCTGGCCTTGGAAATGTTCATAGTATCTGCTAAAACATCTCCAGCAAGAGGAGAAAAGAGTTATTTTATCTAAACATATATATATGTATAGATAGATAAGATAGTTAGATAGATATATGTATTTGTTGGCATCACAGTGGAACTTATTTCAATAGTCTCAACTTTTTATAGTGATTCATGCAATTTGAAAAACTTCTATAGATTTTATGCAGTTTTACTGACACAGAAAACCCATAAAAGAAATGTGTGTGGAAACAGAGGTGATGGTTGTTTGTCATGGTCGTTGCCCACCCACCAGAGATTGTGGTAGTTGTGATTGGTCATGAATGATGACGGTTGATGGTTGATAAAATGGTGGTAGTGGTTGTAATGGTGAAAGTCATAGTATTGGTTAGGGTTAAATGAGCCGAGCTGCAAGTCTATAGTTTTAGGTTTGTTTGGACAAACTTGGCTTGAGATTGACTCATTTATTAAACGAGCTGAACATGTCAAAGCTAAGCTTGGCTTTGGCTTGTTAGGCTCGAGACAATTGTAAAAACCAGGATATGAGGAAGGACTAATTTGGTTGCTCCCAAAATCTATTTTTAAGTAGAGAAATGCTAGAGCATCTACTTTTGCTTGCTAAATGAAAAGGTGAATTTTTACACTCTTTTTTTTAATATACTCTCAAATTAAATACTTTTCATAATTTTGATGTAAAATATAAATATAGTCCTACTAAAAGCCTGCCCGCCCACCCTTTCTTCGCGCCCCCCCCCCCCCCCCTTTTTTGAATTTAGGAAAATTACATTAATATCATGCAATTTCAAAGACGATAAATATCAGGCTTTTATCCATTGTTATACAAAATTATCTTTCCTCTATTTTTAGATTATATGTAACTTTTTTTTCTTCTTTTTTTGACCTTTTTCAGTCGTCCAATTAAAATGAATTGTAATTTGTATGTTCCATGTTTCTGATGACTTGGAGCCCATAAAAAGTTTGTTCTTTTAAAGGTTGAGCCTCAAAGCCAACATAAATTGAGGCCTGTCCGTAAATTGGGCATGATAGCCCAGTCCATGTTAACCTTGGGCCGCAGATGACCTTTGTCCAATAACTATCGCTTGAAAGCCTTATAAATCCGTACCATTTTTACACCGAATCCCAACGTCCATTATAATGTTGCACTATATATATTTCTCTTTTTTTTTTTGGGTGTTCTTAAATCTTGGAAATCAGTTGATGTTCATAACCAGTCCAATTTTCCGGCTTTTTTGCTTTCCTGGTAGCCATTTAAGCATATTTGTTGAGACGCATTCTCCCAAAGCAATCTTGAGCGTCCATCTGCCTTGATGAGTCCTGATTAACACATTCTCCCAAAGAGATTAACTCGTCATCTTCTTGGTCTGTGACTGAAAAAGCGTTTTCTTTCTCTTTGGGTCGTCCCTTCCCCAAGTCCATGAGCTGCAGGGACGGGCGTGGGCTGAATCTGGACTTGGGCCGAAGAAACCCAACAGAAAAGCCTAACCTGTGATGAACTAAATATAGGCCTGCCAGCAGACCCATGTAACCATTATAGGCTTATAGTTACAGGCCCATTTCACCATTACAGTATGCTTGCGTTTACCTGTTTGATGAGTTTTGCTTTCTCCCTTCATATTCCTTTTTCTTTTCTTTTCTTTTTAAATTTGATTGATTTGATTGAATGGAGTTTCATTCATGGGTTTCAGTTTGTCCATCTCTGCATATGCTTCCATTCAACAAAGCTGAAGATGCCAGATTCTTTGCAAGCTGATTCTTTCCAAATCCTCAATCTTTATGGTCTATAAGCTAGTGTTTGGCAAAGGAAGTGGATCGGACCGGATCCAAAAAAAAAATCAAAATTAATCTCAACATTTTTATCTAGTGTAATTAATTAATTAATTAAAAAAAAAATTCGATTTTGAAGAGGATAGAGAGAGCAGCATAAATTGCATGCATGGGCATGCAAATGGGATTGCTTCCAATATATTAATTAATGTAGAAAAGTGGGCGGTGGGCAGCCCAATTAAGTAGACTCACCAAAATAGTTTTTTTTTTTTTTTTAGGTGAGTTTAAATTACTTTTTAAAAAAAATCTCCCACGGTGCATTAGTAAAATGGTGATTTTTGTTTACAATAAAATCAGAATAATGAGAGTCTCTTTAGCCATTCTTCTCTCTTTGCAAATTTGACGTGAAAAACCAGCGAGAATGCCTGCCGTAGGAGGAATTCCGGCGGGTGTGCACGGGAGGGAGTACCCGGGAAACCTCACTCCATATGTGCTTGTAACATGTACTGTGGCGGCCATGGGTGGCTTGATTTTCGGCTACGATATTGGAATTTCTGGTAAAGAGCACCCATTGAGTCCAAATCTTGATCAACTGTTTGATTTTTTTTTTTATTATTTTTTTGAATGTTGGTGGCGATTTTTAATGTGTTATTTTTGGTTTTTGATAGGTGGGGTCTCGTCCATGGACCCGTTCTTGATAAAGTTCTTCCCGTCGGTGTACCGGAAGAAGCATTCGGAGAAGACCGTCGACCAGTACTGTCAATATGACAGCGAGACCCTGACCATGTTCACGTCGTCGCTGTATTTGGCTGCTCTCGTCTCATCGATCGGGGCGTCCACTATAACACGTAAATTCGGACGAAAGTTGTCCATTCTGTTCGGAGGTGTGCTCTTCTTCGTGGGTGCTATCCTCAATGGCTTTGCCCAAGCGGTCTGGATGCTCATCGTCGGCCGAATTTTGCTTGGTCTCGGTATTGGGTTTGCCAATCAGGTATTGTGTTTCTCCGTTTCCTGATCTGGGATCATATTATTTGCTTGGTTTATTGGGTTTCTCGTTGGATGAAGAATTTATGGTGTGTTTCAATATTATTTGTGTTTTTGTTTTGGTTCATTGAAAGTTGTCGGTAGAGAACAGAAAGTGTGCTGCATGAAAACAAATATGAAGCACAATGCTTTATTTTACCCCTTCGGTTGTGAGACCATGCTTTCACTTCTTCTTTTTTTTTCCTTTTCTTTGGGGGTTTTTGGTTGAATAAGTCTTTTGTTTTTCTTTTCTTTCAGATCTTCTATTTATTGAAATGGGACAATTGCTTGGAATGTTGACAAAAAAAGAATTTCTGATACCAAGTTTTTCTGATCCGAATATGGGCTTCTAAACTCTTTGTTTGCTTTTTGACTGCAGAGTCAGAGATATGGGCTTATATTCATCTGAGTCATCTCTGCTTCTCTCTCTTTTTATTTGTGCTTTGAGCTTTGTAAGTAGAATTTTGAACTGTTTGGTTTCCGAGAAAAGATGACCATGATTCCTTTCCCCCCCAATATACAAACGGAAATAGCCACTAATAGGTGGGGTGGGAGAGACGACTTTTGACTAACCGAAGTCTTAAACTTCGCCCTTTTTAATTTACAATTATCTTCCCAAAAAGTCATTTCTATATGCCATAATTTCTTTGCAATGACATCACTGTTGTGCACTCCTTTTCCGCCATAGTTTACTTACGGATTCCACGGCGTTGAATTAGAAATATGCAATTTGATAGCGGCTCAATCAGTCAAGTATATATCATGTGCATTTGTTTTCTTGCTTGATTTTTTCATTGATGATTAAGACTTGTTCGGCAACCTCCCACACTTTCCCCAACGCCCCATGACTCTGTTCACTGATCGAACAGTGTTTGTTGCTTTTTGCCATACTGCCTTGATATGCGTCAGGCTAATTTATCCATCAAAATGATTATAATACCCTCCATGTTGGTGTCAAGTTGTCGGAGCACCCTGCAGGCTCTTCAAATTTAATTTTTTGTTAGTTTGAAGAGCCAATTTAATAAAAAAACTTAAAAATTTCACTTTTCAGCCTCTTCATTTTAACAAAAAAAGTTAAACATTATGAACAGTATTATTTCATACTTAACAATGGTTATTCCCTCTCTACTCTTTAAACAATTATATTTTATCTCTTCTCCTTTTTTTTTCTTTTTCTTTTTCTCTCTCCTTTTTTTTTCTCTCCGCAGGTCTTGTTTTTTTTGTTTTTTTCCTTCTCAGCTTTCTTCTCAGCTTTCTTCTTAACTCTCCTCCTCTTGGCAGGATCCAGCTCCGGTTCAGCCCCCTTTTTTTCTTTTTTTTTTTCTCAGCTTTCCTTCTCAACTCTCTTCCTCTCGGCAGGATCCAGCTCCAGTTCAGCCCTCTGTTTTTTTTTTTTTTCCTTCTCAACTCTCTTCCTCAGCGAGCCAGCCGGTTCAGTTTCTCTGTTTTTTTTCCTTCTCTTTCTTCCTCTCAGATCCACTACCTGTCGACGAGCTCCGCAGCTCTCTCGGTGACCCCTCCACCGAATCGACGACCACAAACTCTTCCTCACCTCCGTCAACGGCGATCTCACCTTCCTTTTCTCATCTCTGCTTTGTTGTTCTCATTTTGAGGAGGAAAGTTAGAAATAATATTTTAGTGAAAAATAAAGAAGAGAAGGAAAGTGAAAAATATTATTTTAATGAAATAGTGATAGAGAATTGTTAAAGTAGAAAGGCTGAAATTTGTGTTTTAAAAAGTGTGTTGTTAAAAAAACAAAAAGTGTACTTTTTGTTATTTTGAAGAGGAAAATTTGAAGAGGCTGCGGATGCTCTCATGTTTCTTTGTATTGTTCGGCAAACTATCGTACATGGCACTGTAGCAATAGTGTGGACTATACCTGATTGCTTCAATTAACGTGTGCGTTACGCTTGTCTTTCCGATAAATGACCATAATACCCAGACACCCCGCCCGAGAACGACGGGCAGTTCATTTATTCCCATCTAATTATTATTCGTTAATTACAAAATTAAAATATTGTTTTAGCAGTTAATTTTGACCTTTTGTTCTGTTTTGTTTTTGTAATTACAGGCTGTGCCACTCTACCTCTCTGAGACGGCTCCTTGCAAATTCAGAGGTGCTCTAAACATTGGGTTCCAATTATCAATCACAGTTGGTATCCTTATTGCCAATGTGTTGAACTACTTCTCTAACAAGATCAAGGGTGGTTGGGGATGGCGGTTGAGTTTGGGTGGAGCCGTGGTCCCTGCCCTTATAATCACCATTGGATCACTATTCCTTCCTGATACACCAAACTCCATGATTGAGCGTGGTAAACATGATGAGGCCAAAACTCAACTAAAAAGAGTTAGAGGTATTGATGATGTTGAGGATGAGTTCAGTGACCTTGTTGCGGCTAGTGAAGCATCAAGGCTAGTTGAGCACCCTTGGACTAATTTGTTGCACAGAAAATACAGACCCTACCTCTCCATGGCCATCTTAATTCCCTTCTTTCAGCAGTTCACTGGACTCAATGTCATCGTGTTCTATGCACCTGTTTTGTTTAACACCATTGGATTCGGAGATAATGCTTCCCTCATGTCTGCTGTGATTACCGGCGCTGTTAATGTTGTTGCAACCTTGGTTTCAATTTATGGTGTTGATAAGTGGGGAAGAAGGTTCCTTTTCCTTGAGGGTGGAACCCAAATGCTCATATCCCAGGTACTTCTCTTCCACTAATGCTATACAAGTTTAAAAATGCTCATACGTGACCATTAATGTTTATTTTGATTTCCGGATGCGTGCAGCTTCTTGTTGCAATTTTAATTGCTGCTAAATTTGGAGTAAATGGTAATCCTGGTGAGTTGCCCAAGTGGTATGCAATTGTTGTGGTGCTTCTCATTTGCTTCTACGTAGCGGGATTTGCCTGGTCTTGGGGTCCCCTCGGGTGGCTGGTGCCTAGTGAAATTTTCCCTATGGAAATCCGATCTGCTGCTCAAAGTATAAACGTGTCAGTGAACATGATGTTCACATTTATTGTTGCTCAAGCCTTCTTAGCAATGCTGTGCCACATGAAGTTCGGGTTGTTCCTCTTCTTCGCCTTCTTTGTGGTGTTGATGTCCGTTTATATCTTCTTCTTCTTGCCTGAGACAATGAATGTCCCAATTGAAGACTGGTCCAGATTTGTGAATGATGATTGTTAGAACAGTTTTCTCCACGGTGGACTTGTAGACTTAGAGTAGGAGATATTTCAATACAATCCTAATTGGAATATATTTTGTACTAATTAATTAAATAGCCCTTACTATTTAATTAATATTTTTATAGGCCAATTCTCCGTCCCTTGTGCCCATAATTAGATGGGCTCGTAATGTGGATTTATTTTCAACAGTTACCCCCCAATTCCCTTAGTCGAGATACTTGGGTAATGGAAATTTAGTCAAAGCCTTCATGCGGCTTGTTGTTTGATCTTGTCCGAGACTTGTGTCTCCTGGGGAACAGACATTTGCGAGTGTTGTATGACTCAAGGTGCATGCGTTAGGTGTGAGCTAGCTTAATTGGAAATGTAAAGAAGTAGGTGTTCAAAAATATCTGGAATTTGGGCTATTTGTGTGTAATAATAAATGAGAATCACTTTTTGTCTTTATATTGTATTGATAAATTATTGTTTATCTCAAAAGTTTGAGTCGATATAAAATAGTTAATTTAATTATTTAATTTATAATTTAACACTCTTATTCATATGTTAATACTCAAATTCTTTAATTAGTGAGGCCTAACGTGCAAAATATTTAATTGAAATTAGAGGTAAATTATATTGATAGAAAAATCGGAGCAAGACTTTGATATGGGTAGGGGCCAATTGCCAAAAATTTTAGTGGCTATGGGCCAATAGGAAAAATAAAAAATAAATAAAAATTGGGAGGGCCATGGCTTACACCGATCACCCTAAGTTTTCATTCCCTAGATGAAAACAAGAGTCAAAATCAATACTTTTTGTTTTTCTGTTTTTTTTTTTTTTTTTTGCTCTCTTCATCTCTGTTTTTGGCATTGCTTGAGTTCCCCCAAGCACCCCCCCAGTTCTATCATTTGCCTGGGGGTTAAACCTGTCATAGTATTGAGATATTCGAGGATCATGTCCGATCCTTTCTTCAAATCATCATTAATCCAAAGGCGTAATATAGCGTCTTCCTTTCAAGTCATCTAGGATTGATACTCAGATATTCTGCAAAGACACCCAGGGATCATGTCCGGGTCTCTTCCAAGTCATCTGGTAATCTGAATGCGGATTTGGCACCTTCTCTGGAATGTCCTCTTGACCAACTAGGCTTTGAACCTTTGTTCCCCATTCGCCTTAGGGTGATCCCTTGTTTTTGTCCAAGATTTTCTCCTTGTCTTATTGTTTTTAACCGGGTTGTCTCTCGTTACTCATTTTTACCCAAGGTTGTCTCCTTGTTGCTGAAAGTACCCCCCAACTCTTTCCTTTGCTCGGGGTTTAAGCTTGTCATATCCTTGAGACACCCAGGGATCATGCCTGGTTCTCTCTCATATGCTTGTTTTGACAAACTAGGCTTTGAACCTGTATAATAATCTTCAAATAATTCACAAGTCTTTCAACAGACTAATCTTTGTTTCTCGTTCGCCTTGGGGTGATCCCTTATTTTTATCCAAGGTTTTCTCATTGTCCTTGTTTTAGAAGGTTGTCTCCCTATCCATTGTTTTTATCCAAGATTTTCTCCTTGTCCTTGTTTCAGAGGGTTGTCTCCCGTTTATTTGTTTTTCCTAAGGTTATCTCCTTGTCTTCTTATTTTTTATCGGATTATCTCCTGTTAATTGTTTTTTCCAAGGTTGTCTTCTTATGTGTCTGTGTTGAAGAGGGAGCACGTGGGAAGGGCTTGATACTCCGAAGGGCATGGACAAAAAAGACATTGATGGATGAAGTTTCCTTCTGTATTTGCTTGTCGTTTAGCCAGTCCTGTCTCCTTTCTTGTGCAGTTTTTACATTGGTAGACTGGAAAGGTATTTATTTTTATGCTGATTTTTGTTTTTTAATACAATTTTGGTATTTTCGCATCCTTGGAAAGGATTTAGATAATACTGTTTTCAATTATCTTGATTGGATGAATTATTAGTTAGAGAGAATATGTTTGTACACAAATCTACAAGAGAATAAAGAAACACTTCTAAAGTTTTATTGTATTTTGGTGTTTGTTCGATGCTTCTAAAAGAGAATTATGGTGTTTGTTCCCGCCAGTATGTTAGTGAACACTTTTATGATACATGCAGGCCTTTTCTTTTTCTTTTTCTTTGTCTTTTCTTTTTTTTTTTTTTTGTAAGTTTTGATTGTATTTTTCACAAAACGAAACTCATCGAAATTGCACTCAAAGTTTCTATTCTAATTAGAGAAATACGAATTTTAAAACCATAAAAAGGATTTTGAGAGAACTAGAGGAAGAGAAAATTTCAGTGTGTTTAAAATTGGTATGATGTGAATTATCTAATGTCAATTTAGCAGTTTCATTTTTTTTAATTACCAAGTCGTATGATCATAACTATCCAAAAATTAGCAATTATGAACTAATCGATCTGAGCTCCAATGCTTTATGCTAAACATCACGCTAACAAGGGTGCCTTATAATGCTCTCACACAAGTGCATACACTAGAGGATTGCTTTAAAGCAATAGCTTAGTATGAACTGGCATTAAAAGGTTGACATTATAAGCATTTTTTTTTTTTTTTTTTTACTTATAAAATAAAAAATGTTGACAAACCATAAACATTGGTGTTTTTTAAGAGAATCACGTTGGCCATGAACATTACCACGTTGGCCATGAAGCACAAGTCAAAGTCAGACAGCATGACGTGGTTGTCTTCACGGAGCAAAATGTTCTCCGGTTTCAAATCCTGGTAAACAACACTGAGAGCGTGCAAATACTCCAAGGCTACCAAGACCCCGGCGGCGAAGAATCTGATGGCCTGAAGGGGGAGACGGTTGCTGGGCTGTCTATGGAGGAGGGAGTGGAGGTCCCCGCCGAGATGGAGTTTGCCGTCAGAGGATATGTTGGTTGCAGCTTTGATAGTAGCCCAATGCGGGTCGGAGCTGCGATGGGGACGGCTGTAGCGGGGACTAGTAGCAGCAGTAGAGGTGGAGGTGAAGGAGGAGAGGCAGGATTTGTTGAAGCTGAGAGTCAAGCTGCTACATGCTAAGCTGCTGTGGGCGCTCGAGCAAGCGAAGGTGCAGTCGCTGGTGACGAAGGTGCAGCTAGTGAAGCTGAGGTCAAGATTTGAGGGGAAATGAGAATGAGAGTAGCACTCTCATGGGGGTGGCGTCGCCACCCCCTATCCTAAAATGTGGTGGCCGGCCTCCCCTGTGGCCAAGATGGGGGTGGCTAGCCGCTCTTCTTTTTTTTTTTTAATTATTTTTAAAAGTTCAAAAAAAAAAATTTAATACGTCACATGACAAGTTGATAGCCTTAGGATCTCTAAGGAGAGATCCTAGCCATCAACTAGATGCTCTCATTTTGGACTGGAGAGGATCCTTGTCCGTTCTTTCATTGGGACAAAGATCATCTCAATCCAAAATGGAGTGGAGGTGATCCAGTTGATGGCTAAGATCTCTTAAGAGAGATCTTAAGGCCACCAACTGGACACGTATCCCACTAAAAATAATAATAATATTTTATTATTTTATTTTAAAAAATAAATAAATAACAAAATAATAATAAAATTATTATTAATATTAAAAAAAAGTAATGGTGGCTGGCCACCCCTTGTTGGCCACATGGGGGTGGCCGGCCACCACATATTGAGACATGGGGTGGCCGAAGCCACCCCCATGGGCCGGTTGGGGGTGGCTTGGCCACCCTCCCCCCAAATGGCCATTGGGCAGCTACCTCTAAGGCCAAATCAAAAAATTTAAAAAATTGATTAAAAATGGGTTTGACTATTAGGGTGGCCATGGCCGATTCACCCCTAAGGGCCGTTGGGGGGTAGCCAAAGCTACCCCCAAGCCAAACAGTAACCCTTGGGGGTGGTTCGGCCACCCCAAGGGCAAAAAATTTTTTTTTTAATTTTTGATTAGGCCTTGGGGATGGCCGATCCACCCTCAAAGGCCACCCCCAACCGGCCCATAAGAGTGGATTTGCCAACCCCATGTCCAAAAATGTGATGGCCAACCATCCTTCTTTTTTAATATTTGTTTTTAATTTTTAATTATTTTTAAAAGTAAATATAATAAAATATTATTATTTTTTAATATGTTACGTGACGGGTTGATGGTCTTAGGATCTTTAAGGAGAGATCCTAGCCATCAATTAGCTCCCCTCCAGTCCATTTTGGACTAAAGAGGAGCCGGATCCCGTTCATTGTGGGTCTGGGATATAAGATAATGTTCTGTTTTCTTTATTTATTTACTTATTTCAATATTATCTTTCCTCTATTTTTAGATTATATGTAACTTTTTTCCATTTTTTGACCCTTTTCAGTCGTCCAAATAAAATGAATTGTAATTTGTATGTTCCATGTTTCTGTTGAGCTGGATCCCACAAAAAGTTTGTTCTTTTCAAGTTTGAGCCTCAAAGACAACATAAATTGAGGCCTGTCCGTAAATTGGGCATGATAGCCCAGTCTATGTTAACCTTGGGCCGCAGATAACCTTTGTCCAATAACT
This sequence comes from Carpinus viminea, assembly GCA_013348765.1. Classification (NCBI taxonomy): domain Eukaryota; kingdom Viridiplantae; phylum Streptophyta; class Magnoliopsida; order Fagales; family Betulaceae; genus Carpinus; species Carpinus viminea. The sequence continues at coordinate 8,769,086 of CP054670.1, read as the reverse complement.
ATCGCTTGAAAGCCTTATCAATCCGTAGCATTTTTACACGGAATCCCAACGTCCGTTATAATGTTGCACTATATATATTTCTCCTCTTCTTCTTCTTCTTTTTTTTTTTTTTGGGTGATCTTAAATCTTGGAAATCAGTTGATGTTCATAACCAGTCCAATTTTCCGGCTTTTTTGCTTTCCTGGTAGCCTTTTTAGCATATTTGTTGAGACACATTCTCCCAAAGCAATCTTGAGCGTCCATCTGACTTGATGAGTCCTGATTAACACATTCTCCCAAAGAGATTAACACGTCATCTTCTTGGTCTGTGACCGAAAAAGCGTTTTCTTTCTCTTTGGGTCGTCCCCTCCCCAAGTCCATGAGTTGCAGGGGCGGGCGTGGGCTGAATCTGGACTTGGGCTGAAGAAACCCAACAGAAAAGCCTAACCTGTGATGAACTAAAAATAACCATTATAGGCTTATAGTTACAGGCCCATTTCACCATTACAGGCTGAAATATGCTTGTGTTTACCTGTTAGATGAGTTTTGCTTTCTCCCTTTATATTCATTTTTCTTTTCTTTTCTTTTTAAATTTGATTGAATGGAGTTTCACTCATGGGTTTCAGTTTGTCCGTCTCTGCATATGCTTCCATTCAACAAAGCTGAAGATGCCAGATTCTTTGCAAGCTGATTCTTTCCAAATCCTCAATCTTTATGGTCTATAAGCTAGTGTTTAGCAAAGGAAGTGGATCGGACCGGATCCAAAATTTTAAAAATTAATGTTAATATTTTTATTTTTTACATCATATTAATCACTTTTTTTCATTATTTAAATAAATAATTTTATTTTTTTCACATTAATCAAATATGTTACGGTTTCACTTCACTTTCTAGCTGGTTAAAAAAAAAGTGAAGTCTTTTACCTAATCCTATCTGATTTAGTAAGTAAAAGTGGAAAAAGGAGAGATTTTGGAATGTTAAATCAAAACCCAATTCATGATTGAACACCAAACCGACCACTTTCATCTATATTGACATCATTACAATGACATCACAATGCTGCTCTTAATCACGTAACCCCACACCTACTTCATTATGGTCAGTAAACACGAAGCTTTTCACACTGGTTTTATTTTTTATAGTCCAGCCAGGGCAATATGCATGCCGCATGCGGTAAACTTTTTTCCTTTAGTGGAAAACTATCATTCATTGCTTCATTTTTCCACTGTGTTAAACAAGTTTGGATATTGCATAGAACGAAATCGTTAAAGATTTAAATAATATTTTGTATACGAGAGCTGCTGCTGTGCGATCTTTATATAATACATGAGTTTTGTGTCTTCCATTAAAAGTTTGACACCTCATCTAGTATACCTTCATAAAATAAAACCAAAACACCAGATAATAACCAAATCCTCTATAAATTAAAAAAATCAACCCACAGCTCACTGCGTGACCTCACCACGCCAGAGAGAGAGATTACCTGCTGGAGAGAGACAATCTGTCGTGAGAGATATTACTTGCCAGTGCAACCCAGCCCCTGACCCGCGCTAGGTCGTGGCCAAACCCAATTGTGGGTCTATCTCGCCCACTGAAGTCACTGACCGACCATCATGGCCCATGGCACCCAATTCAATCGTCATCCATTTTACTCGGTATCGGTCATATCGGTCCAGTTAATAAGGTTACCGATTACTGACCGATAAGACATTATACCGATAGTTATCGATCATATCAGTTAACCGATTAAATCAGTTTTCGTGGGCTTTTGGGCTTTTTTTGGGCTTCATAGAGAATTGGAGATAGTAGAAAACTTAGCTTTTACCAACTGATTGGGCTTAGAGCAGATTGGTTGAATTTGTTGGACTGGTTGTCTATAAGAATTCAGAACCTTTGTAAGTCAAATTTTGTTGGCCATTTTCATGTAATCATTTTACTTCTACCATTAATCCAATTACTTTTCAATTAAAAAATAAAAATAAAAATCCAATTACTTCTTGTGACCCACATTTGCAGTACATATCCACCAAGCAATTGTTCACCAAAACATCACCTACCATTCCAGCACGACACTTTCTCAACAAACAAGCATGAGCCCACATCCCCAAAGACACAGCACCCAGACCAGCACAAGCCCTAATAACACTTTGCATCATATACCCATCAGGCTCAAAGATGTTCTGCATCTCACCAAATAGTTTCAATGCAGTATCAAACTCTCCTAACCAAACACAGGCATCAATAATGGCATTCCAAGAAACTACGCTCCTTTCAGGTATAGTTTCAAATATTTCTGTGCTAAATCCAGACACCCACAAGTACCATATAAATGAATCAGACTGTTATTAATATACACATCCGAATCATACCCAAGTTTCAAAAGCTGGGCATGCACCTGCCTCCCTTCAAACAGCGCAAACAAATACGTGCATGCTTTCAAAACAAACGGATACGTATGCTTATCCGGCATCACAATTCCTTCTTCCAACATTCTATAATATAGGAGTATGGCCTCCTCCTTGTGCTCAGAACTTCGTGCATAAGCCTTTATGAGAGTGTTCCAAACGAACGAATTGGGGTTCTCTATTTGATCGAAAACCCGGCAGGCGTAGTCAATGTCAGCCAGAGACGAGAAATGTAGAATTTGGCTACAAAGAAAAAGGGCATGTGGATTATGGGTCGTAGTAGTGCAAAGCGTGTGAGCTTGGATTTGTTTGAGTTGAGATGGGAGATTGGCGACGGCTGCAATGAGTGAGGGAGGGAGTTTTAGGCTTTCAGGGTTAGGGGAAAAGCTGGTTTATATAGTAAAACCAAAACCATGTCGTTTTGGTTTCAACCAAAATCCAAAATTATATAACTATAGAAATTAAAAAATTAAAAATTAAAAATACTTATCAGTCATATTGGTTATATCAATTAACCGATAATAAATTATTAACTGACCGATAAGTTTATCGGTATAAATTTTTTAACTGATTACCGACCAATAACTATTGGTTATGATTATATCGATTCGGTTAATATCGGTAATCGGTCGATTAATCAGTAATTGGTTAATTTGTCCATCCCTAATTTTTTGTTCATGTGACGATGATTCGAAGACTTTTTTTGTTTGCTTTTCAAACTTTTGCATAATTGCTTCTTATTTTTGGAGATCTGGACAATTTTGATGTTTTGCATGCCTTTGGCTCATGGATCTTCATGTTTTATCATGCTCTTATCATGATGATGTGATTTTGAAGACTTTATGGTGTTTGCTATTGTGAAGTCTTGATCTACTTTGCTACGATGATTCTCTCTGGTGATTCTGAGAGAGACAGAGATAGACGGGAGAGAGAACCAGAGAAAGAGAGATAGATTGAGAGAGAACCTACTGGCATAGGTGGGCGGCGGCAGCAGCGGTGGAGATCAAATTTGGCCAATGGTATTGGCCTAGAGTCTGGACGGTGCGGTGGGTCTTTGCCTGGGCGATGGCAGCATGTTCCAACATTGGCAGTGGGCTAGGGGGTCATGGTTTTCAGCTTGAGGTTAAATGGGATATAGTGTTTTTATTGTTGGCAAATTTTGTGCACTTTTTATGCTTTAACTGATGTGGCTTTCTTCTATTGGAGGGCAAAAAACATGGGTTTTTTGCCATGACCGAATAGAAAATATTCTCTTTGTATACACTCGCGCGCAAGGGGGATGCTCCTCTTAGTTCTTGCATTCAGCTTTTGCCCATTCCATTGAATAAATGGTCAATATTAAATAATTGCATCACCCATAGAAATCACCCTTGGAAAGGGTGGACAATTAGCTAAAGCAGTAGGTGCTGTAGTGAAACTGATTGCAAAAGAACGGAAATTAGCCACATTAAAATTACCTTCAGGGGAGGTCCGTTTGATATCCAAAAACTGCTCAGCAACAATCGGATAAGTGGGAAACGTTGGGATGAACCAGAAAAATTTGGATAAAGCCGGATCTAAGTGTTGGATAGGTGGGCATCCTATAATAAGAGAAGTTATGAATCTTGTGGACTATCCCCATGAGGGTGGTGAAGGGAGGGTCCAAATTGGTAGAAAAAAACCCCAACCCCTTGGGTTGCGGCTTCATTCCGGCTTCAATATTAAATACTGTTTTCAAGTGCCAATACCTTTCAACTCTCCATAATGATTCATTCACTATATCAATCACACTACTCAGATCCACGTGTTTTCTAGTTCCATTTTTTTTTTATTCATCTTAATTCTTCTGTATTTTTGCAAATATAATTGTATATATAAAAATAATGTTCCATTTATATGGACGACACTTGTATTTTGCACTCTCTCTCACTCTCTTGTTGGGTGCATATCCTAGTTAGATTATTTATCAATGGAACACATTGAACTTAAGGGAGGATGATATCTTTTCGCTGAGTAATAAGTTCTTGAGTCAATTTTTCAAAATTAGAAAAATTTTAATTTATTTTTTTAAAAAAATTTACTCCATAAATTAATCGAAATGCCAATAAAATTCTTATTATTAGATTTTTGTAACGTCTGTTAATCCCAATCAAAACGCACCATTTTACCACGTCAGCATAATAATTAATTTAATTAACTAAATTTAAATATGATGTAACTTTTAAAATTACTATTAAATTTTAGACGATCATTATTAAATTGTAGTCTATTGGTGATTTTTAAAGTGATTGAAAATTCTAATTTTTCTTATATCATTACTCATTTCCGCCACTCTACCTAGTTATATTTTTTTTGACATGTTCACAGAAAAGGGGGGAGGGGGGATTCAAAGTAGTGATATTCGCTTCATGATGCATGGTTCCAGACGATTGAGCTAACTCTTGGGGACACTCTACCTAGTTATCTAAATTAATTACCATAGTTATTTTTATCATATACTATGAGTGTGTGTTTAGTTTAGCAGTATTAAAATGAGCAATATGAGACTAAATTTGTATAATCGTTTAAAATCAATTAATGAAAATGTGATTAGCTTTTAAAATCGTGAGATTTTTTTTTTTTTAATTCACCCCTTGCTTGCTAAATTAAAAGGTGAATTTTTACACATTTCTATTTTTTTTAATATACTCTCAAGTTAAATACTTTCCATAATTTTGATTTAAAATATAAATATAGTCCTACTAGAAGCCCACCCACCCTTTTACCCCTCATTTATCAAAGACAATAAAGGATATTTACTAGGCTTTTATACATTGTCATACAAAATTATTTCATTGTCATTAATTTTTTTTTTTTTTTTTTTATAAACTCTTGTTGATCTAAATGTTAATTTTCATTGCCACATTATTATAGCTTTATAACAATAGTACAAGAGTTTATCTTTCAAAGAATGATGCTTGAAACAATATATTAAATACGTTCAAAATTGTGTGATTTCATTGCAAACAACCTGTTTGAATATATGCATCTGAGATTAACAAACAGCCTTTTTATTTATTTATTTGTTTTTTATTATTATATATCGAAAAAGGCGATAATATATGGAAAACGGAAGTAAAAATTAATAAATAGAGCATGCAGGGCCAAATTTCAGCTATGTAGAAGGAGTGCATAATGATGAAGCATCCTCTTTGCCATGCCCTGGAGGTTAGACTCCAGATAAGAGACCAGATCTTCAATTCTCCACCCTTCAATCGGATCACTCACGAACGACCACTCGATCTTGCACCCACGTCCGCCATCATCGTTGATCGGCAATACAATCATTGTTGCCACGTATGACTTTATGCCGGTGTTATTCTCTATGACCTCATAGCTCAAGCACCGTTTGATGGGATCAATCGCAAGCAGCTTCTCCTTGGCCCAGTTGATCGTCACCCCATCATCACGGCCGCCTGAAGACGATGTTACTGTGGCGGCGCAGTGGCGGATCAGGCCAGGCTGGCCAGGGACCCCATCTACTTGGTAACACGTGTCAATACTAGGAAGCCATTTGTGTAGGTTGCAGAAGTCCTCCAAGAGAACCCAGACTTGTTGCGCTGTCGGGTTTGCCAGCACGGCAGAGACCTTGCCTTCCCATTTTGACTCTGTTTCCGCTGCCATTTGTGGGAGTGGATAGCAGAGATCGAGTTATGAAGGTATGTGTGGTTCTGTGGGGGTGGGGGACTGGGAGTTATGTATAGGGAAGAAAGACTGAGGTTAAGGACAAAAATAAATTAAAAAAACATGTAATTGGAAATTACCAAAAGAACTTCGTCACTGATTATTCAATATTCAAAGTCTTATGCTTGGGTGGTGACTGGTGAGGTGGGAAACCCCCCATATTTTGTGCTGATTGCCACTCAAAAAAGAAAAAGATACAATGTGGGTCTTTGACATTTCCATGTTATAATAATAATATAATAAGAAAAAGGAATCTTTCACATCCCCATGTAATAATTATAATAATAAAAGGGTTTAGTAAAAGGGAAAATGTAAAATTCCATGTGGAGGGAGGGTTTTCCTTCGTGCATTCATGATGCTGTATTGGCAGACAATTGCCTCTTTTGAGTTTCTGTTATGAATCTCATTTCAAAAAAAAAAGTACTAATAATTTAGACAAATAATTAACGTAAGTACTTAATTATGTAGTGACTATTGGTAACACATGGCCCAATCCAAAGTATGAGCACTCGTATCGGGTTTTTGGCTATTTTGTTGAGCTATACGACAAAAAGGAACTCCACATCAAGCTAATTAAAGTGACTAAAAGTTTGTTAAGCTCTAAATAAATTTATTGAGCACCGTAACTCAACGATCCGTACTTAATAATAATAATAAAAAATACCAAATCTTGATCCATTTGTACTTTGGAAAATAGGAAAAGTAGTAACTTAAAAAAATGTGATTATTTAATTAAAATTTAACTAAATATTTATTAAGCCAAATGTTAATGTCGGAGGTCCATCCTAGTAATGCTTCTTTTGACTCCACAGTGGGTAAAACCAAAGTAGAAGCCGTCCGGCCATGAAAGAAGAAGAACAGGAAGCAAAAGTATCAACATTCAACAACATCAACATCAGTTAAATGTGTCTGCCCACGAGCTGGACAGCCTTTCTTGGTTGCCGGAGAGAATATCGGAGCTTTTATACAAAATGCTTGCTTGTGTATTAAAAAGGAATCTTGCAACCACGGGCTTGGACCTTCAATTCTCTTCTTTCTTGAGTTTGGAAATTATAATTAGGGACAATTTAATTAACCCCCCTCAAACTTTAGCCACTTTTGCAGACACCCCCCTAACATTCAAAAACTCTCACTTACCCCCCTTGAATTTTCAAAAATTCTCACTTACCCCCATAGGCCCCATCCGTACAAATTAAGACCAAAATACCATTGTTTTTCATTTTTAAAAAAAAAAAAACATTTTGAAGTTGACATTTAAATAGTGAATTTTAAATTGACTTTTGTATAAAATTCCAACTTCCGATATTTTTTTTATTTATTTTTAAAATAAAAATAGGTATTTTGGTCTTTAAATTTGTGCCCTAATTTGTACGGATGGGGTAAGTGAGAATTTTGAAAGTTCAAGACTAGACAATTTCACGAGGAGAATGTTGATTAGGTTTTTTTTTTTTTTGGGTCTTTTGGTGTTTTTCCTGCTCTTTCGAGAAGATTTTGGCAACCATCACAGAACATGCACAATCATATTTACTTTTCTATGACCCGAATCAAAGAAATATCTTCAAGCTATCTAGGGGGATTGTTTAAGTTGCGCCGTAGTTTCATTAAAAAAAAAAAGGAGTTTGAATTTTGGCTAAGATTAACAATTTTTTACACAACTCAGAATTTAACATGAAAGTAAAAAAAGTTATGTGTTTAACCCATTTATTCAATGGGTTGAGTTATGGTTAACCTATATAGACTTATATTCGTATTTCTACACAACCTAAACCTAACACACAACATAATAACTGACAATTTTTTACATGATCTACAAACTTGACACAAACCCGATACAAAATTAAGGGTTATGATTAAAAAACTGCAAACCTGATATGAACCAATACAAAATTAGAATGTTATGATTGAAAAACCGCGAACTCGACATAAATTCGTGAATTATGATATAAATTTGTGAATTGTGATTGACCAAAATAATATTATACTAATGTTTTGACACAAACTTAATCGTGACACATGAACAATTAAACCCCTAACTTTGACCACTAATATCCATTAATGGATTGAAATTCTTAAAATTGATTTGCGTTTCATCAGAATTCAGGAACGATTAAAGTGAAATACAAAATTACAAAAAAAAGAAAAAGAAAAGTAGTAGTTTACATGTCCCAATGCTGCAGTACTGCATCCTCCATTCTCTTAGCCATGCACTGAAGGCCCACCTCATACTTCTTCACCAAATCATCCAGCACCCACCCTTCAACCGGATCAACGGTGAAAGACCACTCGATCACACACCCATCTGCACCTTGTGGAACAATCTTGACCGTTGTAATGTATGACTTGAACCCAATATTGCTGTCCACTATCTCGTAGCTTAAGCTACGCCCCTCGTTATCCACTGCTGTTAATCTTTCCTTGCACCAGCTAACGGGCTTGTCGGCGCCGGCGCCGTCGGACGGGATTGAGAATCCGGCGCAGTATCGGATGCAACCGGGCTCGCCATTTGTGCCGTGGATGCCGTAGCAAGTGGCTAGGCCAGGAAACCACTTGTGGAGGTTGACGAAGTCCTTGTAGAGAGCCCATATTTGGTCTGCTTTGGCATTTGTTAGTCCTGCACAAACCTTGCCTTCCCATTTTGGCTGTGCCATGAGCGAGAGCGAGAGCGAGAGAGAGAGAGAGAGAGAGAGGAGATAATTCCGAGATGAGTTTGAAATTTTAAAAAGTGGGATTTAAAGTATTGTAATATTTAAAAACGTGATTTTCAAAAATATAATTAAGGGTTTGGTAAAATAGCAATTTAAAATTATGCGTTTTAAAAAATATATCATTACGTGTGATTTAAATTTTTTTTTTTAATTGCAATTTTTTTAAAATGTAATCCCAAACAATCTATATTCTGCTATTTAGTTTAAGACTGCACTTTTTTGTTTATTGTAATACCAAAGGCACCATGATTTAGTACTTAAGTGGTTTCAAGACAATCTTCTCAAGATTATCCACATGTGAGAAAGCGTATTTGAATCCCGTAATAAAATCCTTCATTCCTAATTAATGTTAGCCACATTGAGTGTTAAAGTAATTATTAAGCGATTAAATTTAACTTTTTTTAAGTTAAAAAACTAATGATTTAATATGGTAAGAGTCAGATCCAAAGGTCTTGGGATCAAACTTTAACTCTGTCAAATCACCTCGATTTAAATTACTTATTAACAAAAATCACCTCGATTTAAGTTAAAAATTTCACGTGTTGAGCCTCAGTTATTAAAGGGAGTTTAAGCCCACATGTGAGGGAGAAGTATTAAAATAATGATTAAGTTATTAAATTTATCTCTTTTGGTAATTTAACATGGTATCAAAGTTAAAAGTCCCGTGATCAAACTTATATTAAAGAAAAATGGTGATTTTAACATTGAGTTTAACTGATGTTTTGATGCGGGCGGTTTTATAGCTGTCCGCTAACTGCTTAACCGCCTAGGGATTAGCAGTTAACGGTTATTGGTTTGCTAACTGTAACCGCAAGCCGCCTTTTTATGTAATATATTTTTATAATTATAATTATAATAATATTTATACATATAACATAATTAATTGATCATTAAATCACAATTTGAATATTAAATATATTATTACTATAATTTATATGATTATATCGTATGATCAATTAATCGTTAAATCATTTATCATTAAATCATTTAACAAATTATAAATATATAATATGACATAACTGATAAGTCATAAGTATGCAAGCTCTAAAGTTCATACTAATACAACAATTAAGTATCTATAGGCTTAGTTCCAATGTATATTATAAACTTATAAGTCCATATGTATAAAAAAAAGAAAAAGAAGAAGAAAAAGCATAAAACGCACAATTTTTGAAAAAGTGGTTATAGTGGGTAGTTACATGTGTTTACTAACTGTTAATCAGTAGTTAACCGCTAGGCGGTTACGATTGTGATTAGTGAAATTTAATAACTGTTAAGGCGATTATAGTTAATGATTTTTGCCAATAACAGCTAACCACAACTGCATGGACACTCATGCTTTTTGGAATTGAAAAGAAAATGGGTCAATACCCAAGGGTCCTTAAATGGGTCAACAAACATTAGGAGTAGTCCTCTGTTGAACGTTCACATTAAAGGTTGAGGTTGAACGTTTGGTGGTCACCAGAAGCTGAAAACTAGGCTTTGGCTGTTCTTAAATATATACTAAACAGAAAAAAAAAAATTCTTAAGAAAATGTTTTAAAAGCTCTTTGATTTCGAGATAGTGTTTTTTATTTAATTTTTTTTTATAGTTTTAAAGGGCATTGAAAAGTTAAATGCAAACATTTATACCTGAGAAATTCCCCATTTATTTTAACACAAAATACTATGATATTATTTATAATAGAATGGTAGAAGGAGGAGTATGTCTAAAAATTTGATACTCTAGAAGACTAGAAGTCTAGAATAATAGTTTGAAAAATAAAGTGGAATTTTCTCTTTAAAAATTCAGTTCGATTGCATGGATGCTTCGTCTATGTCGGGGACTCGGTCTGGAATCACCATTAGAACGTACGCAGCCTTGTTTCCCATGCTCCCCATACCCGCAATGAAATATCGTGCTGTTTGAAGTTTTCTATTTTTGTGTATTGAATTTTTATTTTATTTTAATTATACATTTCATTAGAAGTATAAAAGTATTTTTACCATCTTATTTAATTTTAATATCTAATGAAAGAAAGTAACTAAAATAAAATGAAAGTTTAATGCACAAAAATAAGAGACTTTAAACATTAAAAATTGTTTATAAAATCTGCGATATTTGAGGAGTTAAGTTACCCCTAAAAAAGAAAAATAATAATAAAAAAGAAAAAATTAAAAAAAATAATTTATAATATTCTCTTACTTTTTACATTACATTAATTATTTTTTATTATTATTTAAATAAAAATTACTACAAAATAATTTATTTAAAATTTTTTGATACCAAATATTATTATTATTTTTTACTTTTTCAATATATATATATATTTCATATCAATCAATTTTTGCTACGAATCCTACCGAAACGAAATCGTATACGAAACGAAATCGTATAGGAAACGAACCCAAAGCCGCTCCTCCTCACATCTCCCAACCCGAAGATTTCAATTTCTTTCTCTCTCTCTCTCTCTCTCTCTCTCTCTCGGGCTCACAGCCTTTTCCAGTTTGGATTCCACAAAAGCCTCAGAGATAGATTTGTTCTAGAAGCTTCACGAATCTACTGGCACAACATAGCCACCAAGCCCCATCCCTCTCCATGGATCACCCTTACGATGCCTGAGCTGCGTAGCCGAGCACGCACGAACCAGGCATCCGACAACCCGGATCCGAACCCGATTAACCGACAACTACATAAACCCGACTACGAGAATAAGCTCCCAAACGTACCAACTCGCTTGAGAAGGCGAACCGAGCGGAACCGGGGGAGTAACAAGAACGCGATCGGCGTTGGTGAGAGGAGGAGAGGCCGCAAGGTTATCAACGAAGCGAGGCCGTTGAAGGACGACGAAGAAGGAGGAGAGGAGGAAGAGATTAGGGTTTTGAGAGAGGGAGGTGGGGAAAAAGCCATGGATGATTGCGATAGCGGTGGCGCCGGCGGCCAGAGCGGCAACAAGGGCCCGGGGGCCGAGGATGAAGGCAGCACTGCTCCTCTCCCTGAGAAGGTTTCCTTCTATTCTCTAATTTCGTGTTTCGTTTTTAGTTTTCTGAATTTCTGTTTGGATGATGGGAAAGCTGAGGGAAAGGGGAGGAAAGGAAAATATGATTGTGAGTTTTGTGTTTTCCTGTTTTTCTACGTCAGAACCTATGGGCTTTATCGAGTGAGGTGAGCTCAGCTGTGCGTTATGAGAGCTAAATATCACAGCTCCCTTTTGTTATTGATGAAGAAAAAATGAGGAAATCTTTGGGTTTTTGGATTCTTGCTCTGTTTGGTTGTTAGGAAATGAAGTAAAACAAACAATTTTTTAATAAAGATATTCTTCTTTCTGAGGTTGATTCTCTTTTTCTTTTTTGCATGTTCATTCTTCTTTATTCACCCAATTTGCTTAAGGTCTTGATAATTGCTTCTATGGGTTTTTATTTTATTTTTTATTGCAAACTAGTCAGTTGGGAGCTAGATTGCCTGGATTCATAGTAATAAGAATAAAAACTTAGGGAGGAAATGCAATAACAAGAACAGTGATTTCCATGGGCTAGTTATAACTTGCATGCAATATTGTTTTGCATTTCTGAGTACTCATTTTATTATTTGGTTTGTTTACAATAGGTCCAAGTTGGTAGTTCCCCAGTGTACAGAATAGAAAGAAAATTGGGAAAAGGAGGCTTTGGACAAGTGTATGTTGGTCGACGGGCTGGTAATTCAAACGAAAGAACTGGCCCTGGAGCTGTAGAGGTATGACATGTTTGCTATATGGTGTATCTGCTTTCTTTAGTAAATATGTTGGATACTTTTTGTGTTAACATGAGTGTGTGATCTCTCTAAATTTTCAGGTAGCTTTAAAATTTGAGCATAGGAGTAGTAAAGGATGTAATTATGGACCGCCATATGAGTGGCAAGTTTACAAGTAAGGCTCTTATGAGTGCTTGTTATATGTTTGATCTGTACACACATTTTCACTGTAGAAATTTTACTATATTTGTGTGTGCGTGGTTTTAAATTCAACTTTTAACGGGTTTTGTGCAGTGCACTTGGCGGTAGTCATGGTGTTCCACGAGTCCATTATAAGGGCAGGCAAGGCGACTACTATATTATGGTATGTGTTCACTTTCATATGTTCCTTTTGATTTCATTGTAATGAAGTTGTAGTGTCTTAGTTCTGGCTTTAGAATCCCTAAGATAATTCTATATTAATTCCAGGTCATGGATATGCTTGGGCCAAGTTTATGGGATGTTTGGAATAATAACTCACACACGTAAGCTTCTTTTTTGAAATTAATGGCTGAAATTCATTGTTCTTTTTACACATTCAGGAATGGATCCATTGTTGCCTATCTAATGTTTACTTTTCTCTTTTTGACTACAGGATGCCTGTTGACATGGTGGCATGTATTGCCATTGAGGCTATCTCCATATTAGAGAAGATGCACTCTAAGGGGTGATACTTTTATTTCAATTCTGATTATATTCTGTTTTTCAACTAAAAAATATAAATTGTTTCTTGTTAAACGGATTAGAGTTAGTTTTTTGATACTGGAATTTCCTTAGACTGTTAGATCATATAGTTATGGTACATGGGTGGCATCAATGTCCATGAAGTCCTTACACCCCGTTGTTTTGTAGGGACCTGTTTATAGATGTGATGGCAGTGTGGTGAATATTATCTGGGTATTTGTGGGTGCCATGGTTGAAGAGCAATTGCTTTCTTCTCAGGGCCCATCAACCTTTACATTAAATAATTTGATGAGACAGTATTCCATAATTATTGCACTTAACCATGCTAGCTAGTGTATGATAAAGAATGGTTAGTGTTTAAGTGGTCTCCCATCATTGCATTATATGTGTGGTTATTATGTTGCTGCTGATCTCATTGGCGTGTATTTGATCTCATTGGCAGATATGTCCATGGGGATGTAAAACCTGAGAATTTTTTGCTTGGTCCTCCTGGGACTCCTGAAGAAAAAAAGCTATTTCTTGTGGACCTTGGATTAGGTAAGTTAAAATTGCAACTCCCTTCCTGTGGCATCTTTTTACTAGCACAGGAAGTTGAAGTACTGATGTGTTATTCTCTGTATGTCTTGACCTTACAGCCACCAGGTGGCGAGACAGTACAACTGGCTTGCATGTTGAGTATGATCAACGTCCTGATGTTTTCAGGTAAAATGACAATTTATATAACTATAATTCTACTGAACTTAGCTTACCATGGGAGTCTTGTATTGCTTATTGCTGTATGATATTGTGATCCAGGGGAACTGTTCGGTATGCTAGTGTACATGCTCATCTTGGTAGAACTGGTAGCAGGAGAGATGACTTAGAATCTCTTGCTTATACTCTTGTCTTTCTTCTTCGTGGCCGGTTGCCATGGCAAGGATATCAGGTTCTGAATTTTCAAATTTCAATTGGGTTGAGTTTGCACATAACTGTGTTTTTTCTTCTAACACTCTGTTTCTTTAGGGAGAAAATAAAGGATTCCTTGTTAGCAAGAAGAAAATGGCCACTTCCCCAGAAACTCTGTGTTGCTTTTGTCCTCAGCCTTTCCGGCTGTTTGTTGAGTATGTGGTAAATTTGAAGTTTGACGAAGAACCTAACTATGCAAAGTATATCTCTCTCTTTGATGGGATTGTCGGTCCAAATCCAGATATAAGGCCAATAAACACTGACGGTGCTCAAAAGGTACTTTTAGTGTTCTTGCAACTGCATAACAGTTCTAGATATATTTGTAAAGGTTAAAGTATATGTATTGTCCCTGAAAATCACCTAAATTTCAAGTCTGTTCCTTGAATATTTCGCCTATCAAATTGTTATATGCTTTTACAAAAATCTTCATTTTACTATTTTTTCCTCTACACCGACTGAAGTGATAGAATTCAGTGTTGGAGCTCTTTTTTATGATGTGGAGCATTTCGAAACCAAGAAAGCCTAACCAGCAGCCAAGACATCTAATTTATTTTTGGGTGATGGGGTTGGGGGCTGGGAGGAAGAATTACTGAGCCATGTTGCTGATGTAGGCCCTTTTGTTTCTAAATAGAGCAACATCGTTATAAAACCTGCTACATCAGCAAATTCTGTCACTCCACTAGATGGTGTAAGGGAAAAGACCAATCTGAAGTGTTTTGGAAAACACAACGATCATGGCACACAATTTTCAAGAGAATGAATTTGAAATTGGCAGTAATTTTTCAGCTACACAACATATTTTGAGTTATCTAACATGTATCTTGTTATTTTGAAGCTTATATGTCAGGTTGGACATAAGAGAGGACGATTGACCATGGAGGAGGAAGATGATGAACAGCCGAAGAAGAAGATTCGAATGGGGATGCCTGCAACACAATGGATTAGTGTTTATAATGCTCGTCGGCCAATGAAGCAAAGGTATGTGGTTGAAGTTACTCGTTAAGATCGTCTAGTGTGGCAAGAGGATGAGAGGTTGATGTTTTCATCTCCTGTTGCAGATATCACTATAATGTGGCAGAAGTAAGGCTCTCCCAACACATTGAAAAAGGATATGAAGATGGGTTATTTATCAGTAGTGTGGCTTCATGTTCTAACCTTTGGGCCCTTATTATGGATGCTGGCACTGGCTTTACTGCTCAAGTTCATGAACTCTCGCCCTACTTTCTTCACAAGGTTGCATTTATTCAATTTGCATTTAGAACTGTTGTCTATGAAATATAAAATCTTGTTTTATTTGCATCTAGAACATTTGTTTATGAAATGTAGAATTTACATGTTGATTAAATGCATTGCATTTTTGTACTTCATTGTGCTATATAGATGTTAATTACTAATGCCTATAGCATTTTAACTCTGTGTAAGTCAACAAATTAATCTTGTCTATCTTCTAATTCTGTGTAGGAATGGATTATGGAGCAATGGGAGAAGAATTACTATATCAGTGCAATAGCTGGAGCTAATAATGGGAGTTCATTAGTTGTAATGTCCAAGGGTTAGTCATGGTATCTTTGAGCAATATCAATTTTAACAGGATTTTTATCTGCCCATCTTAACTTTTATTGCTTCATTGAATTTAGGGACACAGTACTTACAGCAGTCCTATAAAGTCAGCGATTCATTTCCGTTCAAGTGGATCAACAAAAAATGGAGGGAGGGATTTTATGTTACTGCCATGGCCACTGCAGGAAGTAGATGGGCAATTGTTATGTCTCGCGGTGCAGGATTTTCTGACCAGGTTTTGTTGGATTATCTGGATCACTTGCTCACTTGGAATGCATTGTCGTAGCACAAAAAAAGTTGAATTGAATTGATTTTTTTTTTTTCCAGGTTGTGGAACTAGATTTTCTCTATCCTAGTGAAGGTATTCATCGAAGGTGGGATGGTGGTTACCGCATCACATCAACGGCTGCAACTTGGGACCAAGCTGCTTTTGTTCTTAGTGTTCCAAGAAGAAAACCGTCCGATGAAACTCAAGAGACACTCAGAACTTCTGCTTTTCCTAGCACACACGTCAAGGTAGACTGTTTAGTTTAAACATTTTCTCCCTGTTTTCTTCATATCCATCACTTGTCTCTGAAACTAAAATTTCTACATGGTGTTTATGCAGGAGAAATGGGCAAAGAATCTTTATATTGCATCAATTTGCTATGGTCGAACTGTTTCATGAGCTGTCAAAGTTCTGTTGAGATGCCACTAATGACATTTTAACCACTCACTTCTACGGCCCACGGACTGGCTTTTAGCGCATACTTGGAACCAAGGATCCTCTCATGGCAAATTTACTGATCATGGCATTTTGGAGATGATGTATGCAAAACTCTTCTTTATTGCCGCCATCACATAGCATCTGTTACAAAAACCTGTGCACTGTCTTTCAGTTGTGTCAAAATGCTTGTCAGGCTAATTTTAAATCATATATCCACCTGCAATGGGGATCACTTCTACCTGTCATTAAAAAGTTTGTACAGTTTTGAAAAATAATCATGTGGTTGAAGGCATGTGCACAGGTCATTCTGATTATTGATGGTATTTTCGGAGGTACAATTATCATTTTGCTGTGGGCTCTGGACATTCTCAGCTGTTCAGCCTGTACCTAGTCTCTTTTTCTTTTTTAAAGTTATCTTTTTTGGACTTGAAGATACTTCTGGGGTGTCACTTGAACTGAGAGCAAGTGGTTGTACACTTTGAGCAACAGTTTGTAATGATCTCTTAATTATTATTGTTCCTCATGCTATAATTTAATTGAATACTTTTGCACCTCCCTTCGACCGATATGGCGCTTAATGTGCATGGCTTGTGCAAGTATATGCAAGTGCTATTTGTGCCTGTAACAAAATCATGGAACTGTTTCTTTTTTCCCTTGCTAAAGTGTAGCCTTTTTTTTCAGTACAATTATTTTCTCACAATTTTTATTATGATCCCAGTGGTTGCTTTGATTTAGATTTTGAACTGGTTTCTGGGTACATATTTGTCAAGCTGAAGATCTGTTCAAATTCTGAAGTTCATGTTATTTTTTTTTCATGATAGATATCTTCACATTCACACGTGCATGTGCATATCTTATATTGTGTATATATACATATACACAGACACAGGCATGCATTCATGGATGATTATTGCTAATGTACATTGCATTTGACTACCAAAGAGGAAACAGGGTTGGCTATTTGCTGATGTGGTTGTCAGTTGCAACTAATGTTGTTAGATACAAATATTAGTCGATTTTCTTGGCATTCTTTTAAATGCTTCTGTAGTGGTTTAGATTGGTTGTTGAACACTGACTATTTATATACCTTGCCTGCCGGTGTACCTTGATTTTCATAAAACTTGGCAATGTGAATGTGCTATATTTTCAGTGTATTTTAGCATCAAAGATTAGTTAGTAATTTTGCTCGAGATCTTGGAAGCAGAAATATGGAAGGCAAGCTCCTTGTGTCCATGTTAGAATTTTTCTTTTTCTTTATTATTATTATTATTATTATTTTAAAAAAAGTGGTACCGAGAAAAACTCCAGTCTTCCACTGGTAAGTCCTGAGAGTGTCACTGGGAAATTTAAGTTCTTTGATGTGCAGTTTGTGGAAAGCATTTTTCTGATAGATTAGGACCTGAATATTGTTGCAGTATGATTAATCAAATTTAATTTTATATTCAGGTACAACATAAGATTCTTATGGCTTATTCATACCAAGCCTATCTTTACGGTAAGGATCCACCTTTTACTTGTTTTCATTATGCACATAGATGGCTTTCAATATTTCTTTAGGAGATAAGGCAAGCTGAATATGTGGTAAATGTCATGCATCCAGGGTCTGTTTGGATGTCATGGAATCTGACTGGCTTTATTGAGATCTACTCATGGTGGTTGAAATCCTTCATCCACAATGGTGCTATGAAATGCCCAGGTCATCACCACAAAGAAGGGTATGGAATACTTCTTTCCCCAAGATGATTTTTTCTCCCCCCCCCCCCAACACACCAAAAAAAGGGGTCATTTCGTAGATGACTGCCATTTTGTTTCTTGGGTATTAGATATTTTATGCATTCTACTCATTTAGAAACTTGACATTCTATACACTGATCATGGGGGCCCTCAGGGCAATGATACAAACTCACTGTGAGAGGATAACATATGAAATTCATGAGATTTGCAACATGGTCATCAATTTTAGGTTTGAATACCAACAAGAATCGTTATGATGTTAGAAATAATTGTATTGAAGATTACGCTCCAATTATTCATGGGTGAGAATGAGATCAACATTGGCAAAACCAATTTTTTCCTTTGATTATGGTGCCATCTTTTTTCATTTGAATAGAATGATAAATATTTATGGATCTTTCAACCGTGTCTGTCCTAAATTCAATAACATCAATATGCAGTAAATATTGAAAGAGCGTGTTTTATTCTTCTCCAGTGTCCTTTCTTTCTTTCTTTCCTTTTATTCTAGGTGTATTGGAAAACAAGCCATCCCTTTTTGCTTTGGTAGAAGGAAGCCTGTTTATATTGTCCTGAGTTCCAACATGTGAAATAATTCCCAAGAATCAAGGTGTTAATTTTTAATGTCTGTAAAGCTCAGATACCCTTTTCGGAGGTGTCACAATTAAGGGATTGTTAGATCTGCAATGGAGACAACTCTTATGTTATACTAAAAGACTATGTAGATTCTGATTGTAGAAATGCAGCACTACTATATATTGAGGGTTGTTCAAGCTTCACCTGAACTGAGCCAGACTTTGCCTGTGTGTGTGTGGAAGTACTTTCTGGAGGTTTTTTATGTCAAGGGGGTTATGTCTTACCGATTGTTGCCCTTCATAAAATGGGAAACTATACTAGGTGCACAAAAATTATTACTTTAGTT